>JARWGP010000011.1:0-1337360 GCA_030710325.1 Penicillium sp. 91 TS-2023
CACCCTAACCACCCTAACCACCCTAACCACCCTAACCACCCTAACCACCCTAACCACCCTAACCACCCTAACCACCCTAACCACCCTAACCACCCTAGACGCGAAGCCTGGCCAGAATATCTCGATTATTTTGCAAGGCACTGATGATGGAAATTTTCCATTGACTCGCTATAGCCGAATTTTTGTTCAAGTCGTATAATTCAATGGACTCAGACCACTACGGCGCCACAACGTCGATCATTGGTGGGAAGAAGCACAAATCTATGCTTCCGTTAGGGTTGTAGCCCTTGCTAAATGAGTCTCCTAAATTTGAAGTGACAGATTTATTCAATTCAATATGAGAATCCTTAGATAGTTTAACCCTCTTTCGTGCTGAGCACACAGAAATTGCTTTGAATCCCGGAAACGCACGCACACACACACAGAGAGAGAGAGAGAGGAGGGAGGGAAGAGAACATCTACGCCCACGTGTCATCACAGTACACTCATTCTCCCTCTCTCAACCCCAATATCCTTCAATACCTTCTCCAAAACCTCAGGACAATTCCTAAGATCATCCCACTCACTTTCGGCCTTAATAATAAGTGTCCCCGCAAGAATTTTTCCATTCAGCGATACAACGCCCGGTTCCCCAATATCCCCAGCGCTAGCCAGGTCAATGGGTACCTAGGCTATTTCTTGGTGACGGGGACAGATGAGCATCGCGGAGAGTGTAATTGCGAGGTTCTAGCTGATAGCTGATGGTTCTCCAGGGTTCCTCTCAATGAGGATAGGTGACGATGAAGAAGAAGAAGGGGGTGATGCCGATACCGCGGCGTGGTAGAGGGCTAGGTAAATTTTGTGGAGGGTTTCTGGGGATGGATTCTTAGGGATCGGGAGGGCGAAATGGGTGATGGAAAGGTTGGGCATGTGGAGGAAGCCGCCTAGGCTGGAATGCATTTGCGATTGAGACGGTGGTGCCGATGAGGAATTTATGTCCGACGAAGAACAGTGCGACGTCGCAGCGGCGTGATCTATTAGTGGTTCCAGCTTTCGGTGCCCGGCCGCCGCTTTGCTTTGACGGGGAGGAATTGCAGGTGTCGGTGTGATTGACTTGCGCCGCTATCCTTGCCGGAGCTGAAGTATGTGAAAGGACCCTCTTTTTGCTTTAGAGAACGTAATACTATCGCTGCCCCCATGCTTTTAAACACGCGTACGTCGCCTCCGGGTCTGCTTTCTCGAGTAGATCGGTCTGTGCCTTCCATTCCGATGAAGTGGTTCGGGATTACGAGAAACTTGTTCAACACGAGTGCATGAGTCGGATTCTCTGGCGGAAATTGTGCAAGCAGAAGGTCCGAGGTATCTTGGAAGGCATCTCGTCTGATTCAATCTATGTCACGTGGAATTAGTACAGGGTATGGTATGTCATGAATGTGCTATGAGAATTAGAAAACAATTTCCAGGAGGATAATTTATCAAACGGGGTTACTGATGAGCCACCCTATTCCCTCTGCATGTAATTGTCTCAGGAAATGTAAGCGAGATTCGTGATAGTGACATCGAAAACTATTTTCAATAGGTCGTGAACAGTGTTTTCAGACCAAATAGCTGAAGTAGCTTTCTAGACTGGAATGTTAGTATTTTTGTGTAATATTGTAGCCAAAACAGACGGTCAAAGTGATTTAACTAAATTTTTTTATATAAGCAGTTAAAGCTCATCATGTCCTGGTGTCACGTTCAACCCTCCCGTGCTGCTACAGTCTACTCCTTTGATATTGAGGATAACGCGTCGATAAAAAACCAATTCACTGTCTGATACCTCTAGAATTATATGCAAGTGCTTGTTTGCGTTAGGATTGGCTCCTCATCCAGGCATCCTAACAATATTCTGGGGCAGAATGTCAATATTAACCGTATCTCTGTCAGTCTTGTCGAAGTTCAAAACGGTCATGTCTCGCTTCAGTGTGTTGTTGTTAGAACTTGGCTCTAAGTTTTGCCACCATTTAAATGAAAGCCCTTCACTATCTGGATCGCAGGACTTGGATGCATCCAAAACGTTTCTCTGGGGTTCACGGTGTATTAGAGTATTTTCCGTGTAGAGCTGTCGTTCAAAACCACAACCGGTGCATGATTCGCTTTCTCAAATCCTGGCTGGACAGTCCATTGCATTCGTGCCTTAAAGTCGCTTTGGAATGCTGTACGGCACCGCCAGACAGTGGCCTAGGATCCCATAATATGGCGACCATCATCATCGACAATGTTTCAACGCTGTCCGCAAAATAGCCTTCGTCCCATACAATAGGTCCGTACCGCCCCCCCCCCAAAAAGATCCCCACTCAGGGTACTGAGGGTCTGATAGCCCATTCGGAATCATATAGAGCAAAGACGGAGAGTCTCCTGAGATAAATAGCGTTGGTTCCAGGCGGTCTCATACTCAATAGCAACCAACTGACCCTTAATAATAAATTCGTCGCTTGGATATTTAGCTGCCAATGGTCCAACTTTTCTGGATATTATCTCTGATCCAAGATGTGCAGACCACTTCTTTGTTAGCATTGCTGGGGAAATGGTAATAATCATCTCCAGAGATGCCTTCCCAGGCTGCATTACCGTACCGATTGAAATGATGTACACTGGCAATGTAGAAGAGACCGGGCCAGTTTCGTCGGATCCATGGACCCACTGTTATGCTGGTCGGAGATGGCGTAGACACGCAACTTAGAGACAAACCTTTCGATGTCAGACCCTGATCTCGTTGCATGAGATGCCAAAGCGCTTATGCAAGGGTATTGGCTCCGCTCCAAACTAGGATCCAAGGAGGCTCATCTGACGCATCAACAGCTTCCACCAGGAGATCTGAACCCTCGCTGTTATGACCTTCCCCCACTCCGTCCATGCTATACTTGGTTGATCCTGATTAATGAGACTGAGGATATACTGAGGCTCGGGCCACCCAGTGGCATGAATTTTCAGATTATCCAAGGACTGTACATAGGCATCAACGAAGCTCCGCGTTTCATCCGGGCGGGTGGTGTCATTGAATAAAAATAAGCTAATTAATAAGATTTATCTAATAATTTAGATTCTTAATAAATATATCCTTAGAAAGAGATAGAAGAGTACTATATCTATATTAGATATTAAGAATAATAATAAGATTCTATTATTATCAATATAAGAAGGAAATAATATATATATAGCTCTATATAATAATAAGGAATTAAGATTAGAAGTAACTTAGATAAGAAGATAATAACTTTATTTTATATTAGTAGAATAGTAATATAAATCTTACTTCTCTTTAATTTAAATCTTATTTTTTTCTAAATAAAACAGATAATTATAAATAGAATATTATAAAATATAATAGGAAATTATATAATTCTTAAACTTCCTAAGTAAATAAATATTTATATTATTTATAGTCCTATAGGAATTCTTATAACTCCTATAGGAACTCCTATAGGGGTATAGTCCCGCTATAGGAATTCCTATTAGGGGTCTAGTCCCGCTAGATCTACTCCTATAGGACTAAAGTTTAGTCCTAGGGGAGTCCTATAGATAGTCCTATAGTAGGAGTCCCACAGGAATTATTAAGGTCTATAAGCTAGTGGTTATCGTTTTAAGGCTAACCGATCTGCCCTATCTAATATTAGTACTACCTTATCTATTTAAAGTCTAGTAAATACTAGTCGCTAATAAAACCTATTATATAAAGTAAGAAAACGTAACCCACTAGTACTATATAGTATATACCTCATTCATATAAACACTCTGAAGTTACGTGTTTAACAGACTAAGATCCAAAGTCTGGCCTAGTAGCCAGATTAGGGAGGTTACGTTAGTAGCCTAACGTATTTCACAAGCGAACCGGATACCTGGTCGGTCCAGACACCCTAACCAAAACGCGTTAATTAATTAGACCTTCCTTCTTTAACTACCTACTATACCACCAATTCGCTCTTAAAGGCGTCAAAAATTAATAGAATAAGAGGGACGTATCTTACTTACTATCTAGGCTATCAAAAAGCAGGAAAAATTGTCAATCCGTCAAGTAGCGCTTATATACGATATCCCGAAATCGACGCTCTATAAGTAGATACACAGAGTTAATAACCGCGTCGAATCACGCGCAAAATCGTTTAAATTAACTAAAATCGAGGAGAATTCGCTTAAGAAATAGGTAATCTCTATAGACGTACGTAGAGCGGCCCCACGACCTTCTATAGTTTAAGAAATGGCTAATCTTTTACTCGCGACGCGCGGAACGACCCCGATTTAGACCGTCAGTAAGAACTAGGTTATAAACTATATTAAAAGACACCTAGAGCTCGATATAAGGTTCTTAAGACGCTATAATTATAAGCGTGTAAAGTGTGAGGACCTAAAAATCATTATAGAATAGTTTAACCTAGTTTAAAAGATAATATCCGAGCATAGGATCCTCGAAGATAATATATATAACTTTAATAAGATAGGCTTCGCGATAGGCTTAACCGCGACCGCAAAAGTTGTTATAAGAGCAGAATATTATAGTCGACGCTCTCTTTTATAACCTAGAAATCGTGAATAGGTAACCTCGATTAAGTATATGGGCGCGTCTAGATATAGCCTTCCTCTAATAGTAATCTTTAAAGGTAAAGTCTTAAATATAGGCTAGGCTAATAATCTTCGACTCCCTAGCGATTAGCAATTCTAGGTTAGTCTAAGTGGATAGACCTTAGACGAAATTAGACTTCACTAGCTTAAAAAGATCTTTATTCTATCAACTTCCTTAAGAAAAAAGGGGATATATTGACTTCTCGTTCTTAATAGTCATGGAAGCCATTTAACTCCAAAATTCGACGAAATTTACGCTTAGAATTATATAATTCCAATCTATATACCACCGCACTTATCATATCTTTTACAACCTCTTAATATAGGTTGTTTTACCGTCTTAAAGCGCGCGTACGGGAAGTGCGTTAAGGATATGATGCGGCGTGGTTAGAATTATATCGATAAATTAGACTTTCTTAACGCTTTTCCAACCGCTTAAATCGAGGCTTTTAAAGCAGAAACGATCAGAAATAGCTTCTCAGTAACTGGCTTAGTCCTATATGATCTAAATCGAGTGATTTCAAAGCTCAATATTCGACTCTATACGCCTACCCCACCACTATCTCAAGGAAGCGAAAGCAGCAGCGCGTGGGAGCCTAAGACACTATCAAATTATAAGCAGCTCTAGAAGCAAGCTTCTTCTATCAAAAAGCTCTTAAAAAAGCGCTCTAAAAGCCCTCTAAGCCCGCTTAATTCTGCTATAGATCAAGTGCTAAAAGCGTGCCAAATCACGATGTAATCAACGGCTTTTCTAGCTCAAGAAAACGAGCTTTTACGCGCTAGACAGAAGAAAATTAAACGAAAAAAAGCATATTCTAAGCTCCAGATAGCAGCCCCAGAAGGCCTCTCTATCGCTAAGCTTAGAGAATTAGCTCAAAATAATGGAAATACTCGATTTGAACCTCAAAATAATGAGCTGACTGGTCAACCAGAAGCACAAGAACGACGACCTAGGGCGCCACCAAGATGCTCAGAGTGCAATATTCAGGGTCATAAGAGAACGCATTGTCCAAATTTGATTAAATAGCTTAGATATTTAATATTACGTTGTTTTGGTTGAATTATATTAGTTTGAATTATCAAAAGTTGATGGGGTGTCCGGACCGACCGGGTGTCCGGTTCGCTTGTGAAATACGTAGAGCCTGATCGGCTTACTAACCAGAAGGGCCACAGGCCAAGGTCCTACGCTCTAAACTTGACCATCTTGTATAATCTACATATGGTTTTCTCCTACCTTCCCCCCTTAGCCCCCTTCGTACTTACCCCTTATTCTTATCTATAAAGCCTAGGCAATCAAGTGCACCCTTTTAGAATTAGATACAGATATAAGTAGCCCCAAACAAGATGCCACTACAGATATAAGGTATGCCGCCGTGAGAGAGACCTTTTAGCAAAGTTAACCATCCAGAGCCTCTTATAAGTAGAGTTATAAGAAGACGTGAACAAAACTTTATTTTCCAGTAGATCATCTTAGGAAATACCCCCATTTTAAAATTTCAGAATAAAAACCTTCTTTTAGGAGGGGACCATTCCATGACGCCAGCCAGCTAAGGGGGGCCCCCTTTAGTGTAGGGAGGGCCCACGTGATGTCTTAGCACGCTGAGTAGGGCGTGCCCCCCTTAGTAAAAAACCGTATCCATAAAAATCGGTAGTAAATTTTCACCGGTCACAGACTAGCAGTGTCTGATTTACTAGTAAAATTTCCTACCCCCGTACTAGGGGGCGCCAGCTGCCCCCCTCTCCCCCTAGTACTCCTTGCCGGGCCGAGATGACATTCCTCAGCCCGACCATCGTTCAAGTCGTACGCATTATGTGATGTTCTCTCCCTTCTTAAGATACGCGTTTTATCCATCATGAATTACTTAGATATCGTTAGTGCTATGCTTGAGCTTCTAATTTGTAGTTTAGTCAAATGTTTTGGTCTGACGTATTTGGGGCTGGAATAGGCGGCATTATCATCTGTAAGGGGGTAGTACGGAGGTTAGAAATGCGCCTTAGATTAATGAATAGCTCTTGGAAAGCTTTACAGAACCGCTACTTGCGGAATTTGATTTATGCCAACACGACAACGGCAGCTAGGAATTTGAGGCGCGGCCGGGCCATTGGACACATGCTGACATTGCTAAGTACTAGCTTCCATACCTGATACTTAACTTAATATGCCTATGCCCCACAAGAGAATTCAGGGGGAATCCGGTAGTCTACAGATAATAAATACTTACATAGCAAGCCTCTATGTTCTTCTCCCCGGATCAGCCATAGCATACTTTATACTCTTCGGTTTTCCTGCCTGAACAACGGCTATGGACGAAAAGCACGAGCCTGAATGCGTCCCGCTCGTTACGAGTGAGTTAGATTACAGTCAGTATTGGGTTGTCGACGATAAATGCGAAAAGTCCAAGACACGATGTTTCTCCCTATGTCTCTGGCTTCTTCTCTTTGAGTTGGCTAATGTGGCCTGTTTTATTGGTGGATACTTTATTCTGATAAAACCAAGAGAACAACATCAGCCTCAATTGGATGACTGTAAGTTTAATTTTCCTCGTAACGGAGAAATTACACCAGGAAACCACTGATACGTTATAGATGGATCTCTCTCTCAATTTAACAGGGCCTGGGACTATAGCAATAAAAGTACTCTTGGTGAGCCCCACGAGAGTGGAAGCTTTTACCATGAGACTTGGGACGACATGGCCTCGCGTAAGTGCTCTCTGGTTCAGTTAGTGCAATGTGCTTATTACGTTAGACCATGGCATTGTGTCCGTCACCGAAGAGTGGGCAGCTCAGCATGGCTTACCCCCGAGTGCACCCACCCCCGATACACCAGGAGAACTGGTCTATCAACTGGATGGCTTTCATGCTATGCACTGTTTGGTGAGTTTTCGACCTAAGCACCACCACCTTACATGAGTTCATATTAAGACAATAAACCACTTTGGCAGCACATGATCCGAGAGAATTTGCTGGAAAATTATCTTTTCGATAACCACACAGGGCACTGCCTGGACTACATACGCCATACACTGATGTGCAACGTGGATATCACACTCGCTGGCATGGATAAGGACAATCTGTTGGGAGCTGAGTCGAGTTATGCGATTCATACCTGTCGAGATTATGACGCCGTTGTTCGTTGGAATGAGGCCAACAGGTGGAAGAATATCTCGAAGTGGCTTGTAAATAATCTCTAGCGAATCAAAAGGGTCCAATGTTGCCATCCAAGGTCTCCCAGCTATAGCCCTAAACCACCCAAAACGTAGGTAACCTGCCGCCTAAAGCCGCCTAAAGGACACCTAAGTAGAGCCGCGAGTCGGCTAGCGCCGAACGATGGGCGTTAGGTAAGGCCGGCTGTACTTTTGGCTGTTGTAGCCCTAAACAAGAGGCTACTACAGATATGATGCATGTCGCCCCGAGAAAATCCTCTTGAGACGAAACTAGTACTGTGAGACCCAGAGAACAGAGAGCAGACAAGAGGAGGTATGTTATGAGAGACTGTTCTTCGAGTCGCAGACCTCCTATCATGGTCATCCTAGGCCTAACTTGGTTTTAGGCAGGTACGAGGGCCTACCAATAGTGTTATGCTGCAGAGGTGGATTCAGTGGTTTAGTCCCCGCTTCTAGTGATAAGGGATTCCATTAGCTTACTATATTCATTACCTCCTGAATTAGGTCACTTTCGAAATACAACTACTACAGTGGCCTCCTATTCGGAGTGCTTGGTGTGGCAAGACACCCTACGGACACTTACTATGGCTGAATATCGAGCAAGGTGGTCTTGATATTCTGGGAGGTGTAAGTTAGCGGGTTTGACGGCAATGATGCAAAAGCGTATTTTTTAAAGTAAAGCGAAGATAATGGGGTTTGTCGTTAGTTGACAACCAGCCCAGCCAGCCAATACGCCTAGATTTGTGGGATGAAAAGACTTATGTCCTATATTGACTATTATCAAAAGACCTAGAGCCCATGTAGCTACTTAGCCATAGCGGCCGCCAGTTGATAGATTGAAAGCCCTACTAGACCTGGAGCTATGGACGTCCAAAGTGGGTCCGCGACCATAGCCCCCAGACCTAGCCTCCAGTTAACTGTTCTAGGTCATGGGACCTAAAGCCAAAGCCCTATCGCCACAGCTTCTCCACTATAGACCTATATCTCCAGACTTGAAGCCTGCCTGAACGCAGATCCATAGATCTATTACATAATTAGCAAGAGATAAGTAAAAGGGTAACCACTTACTTCTAATGAGAATGGAAGGACTATATAAGGGAAATAATCATGGTGTAATTAGAATGTGTATGCCTGTAACGAATATTATGCATAGTTACTGGAATCTGAAAGGACAAAACTATGTGACGTGGAAGTCCTTGCGAAATTCATATAGAAGTGCGCTCCTTTTTAGTTACCACTAAGATGCGACTAATCAAGGTAGAGTTGGATGCATAGACATGCAAACCACAAAGCTTACGGATTTAGATACTAGATTAATTTTAAGAAACAAATCAGATACTTTCGGTCATTCTCGATGCTACGACGATTACCCACGACACAAGGACTAGTGGAGCTGACATATTGGCAAGGGTAGAGTTAGGCAATTCGCTAGATCGGCGGAAACAACGCCGCAAGATCTATTTTAGAGCAGAACTCGTATAGAGGATCATCAGTCTACTTGCTAGTGCGTAGTCACAGCCTCGTGGTGGGGTTGGGGGCCTGACATGTCGGCCCCCACTAATCACGGCTGAGTACCGCATTGCCACGTATTAAAGGCCCCACCTACTCAAAATATCCAGAGCCAAAGCTGAATCCATCCAATAGTGATCTTCGCAGCTTATGCCCGGCTGGTCCCTTATTTTAGTTCTCTTATTTCGGTGGGCGATTTATGGTGTAAGGGCTATAATAAGCATTTAATCGAAACCTTGAATATTGGCACCGGGCTGGACATGGCTGCGCCCGTTTACCATGAGGGTTTGAGGCCTTGGGCAGTGAAATTCCAAAATAGATTGGATTATCTCAGGGTACATTAAGCATAAATATGATCCGGTCACTCCTTAGTCTAGTAGATTTAATTTGAAACCAGATCAAATCCAATCTAATATCCAGGGCAAATATGCGGTTCGGAACGGACGCCATAGTCGCAGCTACGTTGCTAGCAGCAGTGCAAACCACCGCTAGCGTCATTCCTCGAGGTGGGAGCACAGATGCGTGCGGCCAAATATACAACCTTTTCAATAAGGCTGGGAACAGCAGTAAGGCCCAACCTAGACCTCAGGACCAGAGAAACAATGCTAACAATTGAATAGCCAGCACTGTAACGATACCGGGTGAGCTGGGACTTCAATGTCTTCAGGCTATGCCCTTTGAGCCAAGTCGCGCTGTTGCATGGGCAAAAGAATATCGCAAATGGCTCCTCTTCCAGTCCGATCTTGAGATCTTAAAGAATCCTCCGCCGGGTTACCAGATGCCCGCTACGGATCTCATTGGAACTCTCGATAAGATTGAGAAGAGGGCTGCTGATAAATGCTATAAGAACCAATGGGAGTTTGACACCGACGTCAACAACATGATCAACTCTGCTTATGATGGTCATTTGTACGTTTCGACGTGTTCATCTTCGGTCATGATATACAAAAACGATGTACCGCTTGTTTCTGTTTCTTCTAACGGGACTGCCATTCCGGAGGTTTACACATTCGGTAAGATCAATTGCCTCGTTGTCCTGAACAGCAAGACTAACTTCAAATCAGCGGACGCTAAATTGTTGGAGTCTCACAAAGGCAACGTGTCACCAATCGTCTCAATAAATGGAGTTGATGTTGTATCGTATCTGGAAGGAATCTCATTGACATCAAACTCTCAAGATCGTGATTCATTGTAAGTGGCCACATTTCCGGAACATTTTTTGGTATCTGACAGCTTGGTTTTCTAGGTACAATCAAGTTTTCCCATCAAACCCGACGAGCATCGGCGCAGTCGAAGGACAGACCTGGGAAGTCAAAGGTTTTTTCAGTCAAACCGCAGTCTGGCCTGGCGCAAACCATACGCTTCACCACGCAAACGGAACTTCTCAAGTGGTTGACACGGTTGTTGAACTTCCATCATGGAAATGGAAGTCCGGTAAGGCACTATACAACTATTTGTGTCTCCCATCCTCGACCTCTTCCAAGCGCTCCTTGTCACCATCCTCTCAAACTTTGAAACGTTCATCAGACTCCAAAGGCCCTTCGGGCTACCCAACTCCGTATTCTAACGCTACAGGATATTCTCTGCTCAGTTTCTTCCCGAAGAGCAGCAACTTGAATGATACGGCAGTCCTTGCCCTTCCTACATTCGAGCCAGAGGATCTTCTGCAGTTCAACAAGCTCGCCCGGGATTTCATCAAAAAAGCTGCCAAGGAGGGAAAAAGAAAATGATCATAGATCTCCAGGGCAATGGAGGTGGTGACATAGCTGCAGGTTGGAACTTGTTCCGACTATTCTTCCCCGATCAAACAGTCTACTCAGCGACCCGTTTCCGTGCCCACGAAGGCATCAACTTCATCGGAGAAGCACTCGCACGTCTGCCCATCAATAATTCTGATATCGCTGGCAATATCCTTAACTGGAAGGAAAATGTCACACCCGACCAAACGGGAGGTTTTTCCTCTTGGGCAGATCTCTATGGACCCCACGAAGTCTTAGGGATGAACTCCTCCAGCTTATTCGCATCCAACCTGACTACAGTCTCCTATCCTAATGCGGAGCCCATCAGTGGATACGGGGAAATGCCTCTTGATCCAAAGACCCAGAGTTTCGCGGCTGAGAATATCATCCTGATTAGTGATGGCTACTGCGCTTCCACCTGCACCTTATTCACAGAACTGATGAAGGCCCAAGGCGTCCGCAGTATCGCCTTCGGTGGACGACCGCAGGCTGCTCCTATGCAGACTATGGGTGGTATTAAGGGTGCACAGATAATGGATCTCGCCAATTTGGCTAAGATCCTGGCGGATGCGAAGAAACTAGCCAAATCTTCGTCGCTTCTTTCAAATGAGGACTTGGAAAAGTGGGATAAGTATGTCCCCAGTCCTCTCAGTGAGTTCCCTTATCATATGAGCTCTGCCTCCGTGAATCTTCTAAACGCCTTTGGTCCTACGAACGACACTGTCCCAAGGCAATTTATTTACGAAGCGGCTGAGTGCCGCCGCTTTTACACATACGAGAATATTGTGGACCAGGAGACTACTTGGGCTTCTGCTGTTGATGCTATGTTCTATGGTGGTGAGTGTGTGGAGGGCTCTATGAACGGTACTGGAAGCCTTTTCGCGGCATCGGCGTAGATGACGTCCGTTTCGGCGAATTACTAGACGGGCGAAAGAAAGAATGTGAATTGTAATACGATATCTCCGAGCTCACCATAACCTTGACCTTCATGGTCGCAAGGGCATGGGCTTCATCCTTTATTAGTCAGATAGACGAATAAGACTTATGAATAATCCATAATAGTTGCACAAGAATAGTCTAAGCTGCACAAGACGTTGTTGACATGATCAAACGAATTACACACGAGATGAGACATTATTTATCCCTTGATAAAACGGTATTACACCATAATCATGTCATAGGAACGGAGCAGCATCTCTCGATGAAACATTTACGACCTAGGCATCATGTGGTGCTCGCCAGATCTACCGTGTAGATCGCGAACCATTCACATATTTCAGTAATTATCGTTTGGTTTCGTGCTATTTTAAGGTTTACCGTGTTGTCATGAGCCGTGGAAGGAAATTTCCTGTGTCAAGCTATCAGGCGGTCCTGTCGTATCAGCATGAGTGCGACTTTCTCACACCTTGATATTCAATCGACTGTCACCTCGCAAAATGCGGACCAGGACTGATTTGTTACAGTAGCTTTACTATTGAACATCTAACTTGTAATTCAACCGGATAAGAATTTACTTATGGTTTCAACGAAAGTCTCGCCTTTAGTAAGGCCTCGGGCAGTTGCCGATGAATTTCTGCGAATGCTTGAAAGTATGTTAGATGCAAAGTGCAATTGCACACCATCCTGTCTCTGAAAAATTACTCTACGAGGAGCGTCGGCTTTAGTCTATCGATGCAGAGCGACACCTTTAAGAAACCTGGAGTCAGGAGTTAGTCTAGCTCTTGTGGCTTACTAATATTGTTGATATATTTTAAATACCTGGGTTGGCATTCTGTATAGGCATTCTCGAAATCGGCTTGACCGCTAAAAACAAGTCCACTTCGCCGTGTCCAGGGCCCGCAGCTTAGTCATCCATCTCTGCACCCCCACAATTCTCTCAAACAGCAAAGCCCACTCGACTTACCCGAGGTGGAGCTCTATCCTTCGGATTCCTTCCTCGCTTAAGAGTTCCCCATGTTCGCGGAGTTTTATCGGTTTCTCTTCCAATGATGAACGAGCACGGCTAATCTTCGGGTGCTTTTGGAGGGAGGTGAGGGGGAGTCCCTCGTACCTTGCAGGATCGCTGGCCGACCTGCCATTCCAGGTAAAAGCGCAGTCGGAATGTCGGGCCGGGCAGCGACAGATTAATGCGCTGGGATGCCTCTCTCCTTCCCGGGCTGGAAATGATCTTCGTGTTGGGAAGAATCATCCCACATTATGCCACTTTAGGATATAAAACCCATCCCCCAGGGTGGAGTAGCTTGTCGACGCTAGTAATCAAGGGTCCGATCTCTTATATTGCTTCGTGAAAGAATCCAATAGGATGCCTTCCGTGAGAAATGACATGCAGCCTGGGGACAGCAATGCTCTACTATTTCTCTTGCCCTGAAAGGTGTGCGCAATGTGGCTAAAGCTAGGGTATAAAGCGTACTGGCAGCCTACCCTGGGACTCATTTCCTTCAACTACGCAGTCAGAGAAAAAGAAACCTACTTGAGGCATTATAGGCACCTACCAGTCGAAGTAGTCTGAAAGGGCGCAAATTATGCAGGCCTCTACAATTTTCCTAGCCTTAGCGTCTCTTGTCAGCCAGGTTGTTGCAATTCCGCAGCCTGATAATGAGCATCAGGTCGGTTATTATCTTTGTTTAACTCACTTTATGTGATCCTAAACCTAACTTATGACACGGCAGCTTTCGTCTCGAGGAGAAGCAGATCTCGCGTTCTCAGAACCATTCTACCCATCACCATGGATGAACCCTCAAGCTGATGGCTGGGAAGAAGCCTACGTGAAAGCAAAACAGTTTGTCTCACAGCTAGACTTGCTGGAGAAAGTCAATCTTACCACGGGTGTTGGGTAAGTCTTTCTATTATGAACCCAGGCTCCAGACCATTGACTGATACTCGTTTAGCTGGGAAAATGGCCCCTGTGTGGGAAACACGGGGTCCATTCCCCGACTTGGTTTCAAAGGATTCTGTAACCAAGATTCACCGCAAGGTGTCCGATTCGCCGACTACGTTTCTGCTTTCACCTCTGGCCAACTGACCGCTGCTACCTTCGACCGCTCTCTCTTGTACGAAGGGGGCGTGCCATGGCTCAGGAGCATAAGGGGAAAGGCGTCACAATGCAATTGGGACCTGTTGCTGGGCCTATCGGTCGTATGCCTGAAGCTGGCCGCATATGGGAGGGCTTTGCAGCAGACCCCGTGTTGACGGGAATTGCAATGGCAGAGACCATCAAGGGCATGCAGGATACTGGTATCATTGCATCGGCCAAGCACTTCATCGGCAACGAGCAGGAGCATTTTCGCCAAGTCAGTGAGGCTGCTGGTCATGACATTAATATCACATCCACCTTATCTTCCAATATTGACGATCGCACGATGCACGAATTGTATATGTGGCCATTCGCCGATGCTGTTCGCGCCGGTGTGGGCTCTGTTCTCTGCTCATACACTCAGATCAACAATTCTTACGGCTGCCAAAACAGCCAGACTCTCAATAAGCTTCTCAAAAGCGAGCTAGGTTTTCAAGGATTCGTTGTCACTGACTGGGCAGGCCATCAATCCGGCGTCTCCTCTGCACTAGCCGGACTGGACATGTCTATGCCAGGTGACACTTCCTTCGACTCCGGTCTGAGCTACTTTGGATCCAACCTCACCGTTGCAGTTCTAAACGGTACAATCCCGGAGTGGCGGCTTGACGACATGGCAATGCGTATCATGGCTGCTTATTTCAAAGTTGGCAATACTATTGAAGATCAACCTAATGTCAATTTCAACTCTTGGACCTACGACACTGACGGCTATAAGTACGCCTACGGACAGGAAGACTATGAGCAAGTGAACTGGCATGTCAACGTTCAAGGGAACCACTCGAAACTAATTCGTGAGATTGCCGCCAAGGGCACAGTGCTGCTGAAGAACAATGGCGCTCTCCCGCTCAAGACGCCCAAGTTTGTCGCTGTTGTGGGCGAGGATGCTGGTCCTAGTCTCGTAGGCCCTAATGGCTGCGCAGACCATGGCTGTGACAATGGCACCCTGGCCATGGGATGGGGGTCTGGAACTTCAGAATTCCCGTATCTCATCACGCCAGATTCCGCCATTCAGGCTCAGGTCGTGGAATATGGCGGTCGATATGAAAGTATATTTGACAACTGGGATACGGATGGAATCTCAGCTCTGGTGTCTCAGCCAGAGGCTACTTGTATCGTCTTTGGTAACTCGGATTCCGGCGAAGGCTATATTACTGTTGATGGCAACTGGGGCGACCGTAATAACCTGACGCTATGGCAAAACGCAGACCAGGTCATTCAGGATGTCAGCTCCATATGCAATAACACGATCGTTGTTTTGCACTCCGGTGGCCCTGTATTGGTGGACCAGTGGTATGACCATCCCAACATCACTGCAATTGTCTGGGCCGGCCTACCTGGCCAAGAATCTGGTAACTCGCTTGTCGATATACTATGGGGCAGGGAAAATCCAGCAGGACGTTCTCCATTCACCTGGGCCAGGCAGCGAAAGGACTACGGCACGGACGTCATGTACGAGCCTAACAATGGCCACGGGCCTCCTCAGCAGGCATTCACCGAGGGGGTGTACATCGACTACCGTCACTTCGACAAGGCCGGTATTGAGCCCATCTTCGAATTCGGACATGGCCTTTCTTACACGACTTTTAAATACGCCGATATCCGCGCTGTGAAGAAAAATGTCCGCAATTATAAAGCGACAACCGGCACCACGGACAAGGCACTCTCATTCGGACCGCCAAGCAAAGATCTGACTAGCTACAAGTTCCCGGACACCCTCCGGTACATAAAGGCCTACATATACCCATATCTTAACAGCACCGTCTCACTGAAAGCCGCCTCCGAAGATCCGGAGTACGGCCGCACGGATTTCATTCCACAGAACGCCCTCAACGGCCTTCCCCAGGAACTCAACCCCGCAGGTGATCGGGCATCGAGCGGTGGAAATGAAATGCTGTACGACGTCATGTACGAAGTCACGGCGACAATTACTAACACCGGTGAGGTTGCCGGCGATGAAGTTCCGCAGCTGTATGTGGATCTTGGAGGCGACAATCCCCCGCGCCAACTACGTGATTTTGCGCGGATACACATCCAGCCTGGGCAGAGCGCTACTTTTCGTGGTACGCTGACCCGGCGGGATTTGAGTAACTGGGATGTTGTAAGCCAGAACTGGGTTGTGACAGAGGAACCCAAGACAGTCTATATTGGTAGCTCGAGTCGCAAGTTGTATCTGAGCACTCAGCTAAACTAGAGATATTTTGATTCTGGCATTTTATATTTGTCAATAAATATCATCTATACAAAGCTCAACTACCATGATTTATTCACACCCTAATTCCCCCGAGTTATGTTGTCTACTAACGTAATTCTCAAGCGAGCGGGCCACCCCAAAATACACAGTAGATGCGATAAATTACAACTTCGTATTTCAACAACCATAGCTTCTCTTAGATTCTCCTTATAGACAGATATTCTTTATACGAATTGTAGTATTAATAGCTCTGGGTTCTACTTAATTCTAATAGGTGGTCAAGTTACCGATATATATTTGGAGCTCAAATAGCCAAATCATAGTGTATTTTATGGTAACGTTATAAAGTCTTGCATTAAATCACACCAGAATCCAAAGCCAAACTATAGCCATCCTAAAGAAATAGCATAGGGAATTTGATACAGTTTACATGCGTTGTTGCTGAGATGTAAAATCGGAATTACTATGTGTTTTGGGGTGGCCTGCTGGCTTGGTGGCCCCCTCGCTTGTTATGGGGATGGCTTTTCTTCGCAGTTGGTATCGTAGTCAGCTCCTCCTTTATTATCAGCTGGCTGCTCTCACCGGTTGCCATCCAGGGGCGCTCCTGAACCTTTGTTATCGGATACACATGAGGGTCACTAAGTATCGTTCCAATCAGAGGGAGGTTGGCAAGATTTCACTCGCTCATTCTTGTTTCTGGTTTGTGGTCATATATTGGCATAGAGTTGATCTTAGGGTGCAAATACTAATGACTTCCATAATTAATATAGTTCGTTATATTACAGTAATGTTTTACACCCTTTCACCGCCGCCACCCCATGCCTCCTAAATCCCAATTACCTACGCTAGCTTCGGCGATCACGTTACGTTTCTAACTCTAACTAGTAGGGGTGGGAGAAGTGACCCTCATTCCGCGATACAGGAGTTGCCTAACTATAGACTCTTCCCGAGGTCTACGGCTAGGAGCCACCGATTCTGGCTAGGAAGCATAACTGCCGTGATGTCTGGTGAATATATTTCGAACTGCTGTACCCCTTGTCTTTCTTTGTTGACCTAGATCATACTGCGGGTCAGTGTAGTGTTTTCATTGTTTGTGCGATCATTTGTTGTAAGGATTGCCCACCACTTGTTGTGTGAGTGAGTGATCCTTCCATTGGCGAGTAGATTATGTCGATCTGCCAAGTGATATAACTATTACCACTAAGGACAAGCTGATTCAGCGACAACCCTTCCTCTATATGTTTTTGTATGGTAAATCCTGTCAACTCGGAAACGCGTGTCATAACCTACCAGAACTAGCCCCTGAGTCTATGAGACGCTCTCAACAGCGATCTCTATGATAGTTCTTCAATCAATTCAATCAATCTTCTCAATTGGTTCCCTTAATACAAGTCCGTACGCAAATTCACTGATCCGATAGATTATATAAAGTTCTGAGATTACGAGTACCCGGCCCCAAGTTGGTTGGCCCTTCCAACTCCTGAGCAGTTGTGGGATCACGAAATGTCCATCTCTGAAGCTATCTAAATTACGCTATTTATATATAAGCCCTTGGCATTCTGAGTATTTAATCAGTTCGACTAGGGGCTTTGGGTGGAGAATAGCAGGATCTTGGCGTATTGCACGGTTGACAAAGTCGCTAGTCCCAGTCTACACCAGCATCATATCCCAGACACGCTCGCAGGCAGACTCCTGTACCCCCAGCGTCGGCCCTAGCAGAGTTAACCTTTCTAGACCCAGCTTCAGGACGGTGATATGCCCATCAGTTAATTATCCACCCCCTGTCATCGCTATGTAGAACAAATACCTTTGGGCCTTCCGCACTAAAAGCCCGAGAGAAATATGTGAGCATCCGCCACAGAAAATGGAAGACTCAACACCAAGCAGCCACTCGCTTTCTCCCGTTGACAGACATAAACCCTCTGGTGGCTTCCAAATTCTCCCACTGGATTGCCATTCCGATTCAAGAGATTGTCTGCTACCGGTTGGTCTATGCAATCTGACAAGTTTATGCTACACCCTATCACAGGACTTGACCGTTAAGTTAAGCATTTATTGAGACCGGAAAGTTGAAGATTCTATATCAGTCGATCCGTTATTACAAAGTCTTGCTTAACATCGTCCTAGTTCCAGCTGCAATTTCCCCTGCATATTGCGTCCCCAGGTAGCGCCCTTTCACCCACCAAATCAGAATACTCCAAAGCTTCCAATTACCGACTTGACCGGTCCCACGATCACCCATCGACACAGCGAACTGTATCTTCGGGTCTGGCTTGAACTCCTTGATTTCACCACCTGTCAAAAACGCCGCGAGATTTTTGGCAGCATGCAAAGCCTGGGAGTCTGCATTTATTGCAGTCGGAAGCTGAAGGCTGCCCACATCACCCACCACAAAAATATTATCGTAACTCGGGGAACGCAATGCCGAAGTTTGTTTAATGAAGCCGCTATCATTGAGCAATTCCCGAGGCATGAAAGTGCTATTGGGCTGCACTCCAAACGTTGGTAGGTAAGCGTCAGTTTTGATTGTTTCCTGCCTCCCGCTCGTTGTCAATATCGTGATGGTTTTCGGTTTGTTCGGCTCGGAGGTAGTGACATTCTTGATTTTGGCATTGCATATGACGCGAACTTGAAGTTGTTCTAGTTCTTTTTTGACAGTACTTCTCACGCTATGCATGATATCATGGCTGAGGGGTAAATCACTTCTCGACACCAAGATGATATCTTTCTCACCACTCTTTCCGAAGGCAGTTCCCAGTTCGCCGGCAACTTCGCAACCAGTTGTTCCTGCACCGGCCACAACAACAGTCTTTGCGGCGGCTATTTGTTGACGATAAGAAGCCAAAGCCGCCTTGGTCCGTTCAGTGCTTTCCAAATTCTTCCAAGGCATGCCCTCTCGTGCACTTGAACCGGTTGCCACCACAATTGCATGATAGTGAAGTGTCTGTCGCTCGTTGATTGTGCCGTTCAAGAGTACCGTAATCTCTGATTTTTCGGGTTCAAGCTTCTCGGCGACACCAAGGATATGCTGGAATTTCCCGGTCGGGTACTTGGAAAAGGCTTTGTCGAGCGGGTAGAAAAGCTCGTCATCTTTGAATTTATTCGGAAGTATACCGCGAGTAGATGCAAGATTCCAGTAGAGATGAGAATTCGGTGAGATCAGGATCACTCGAAGGTCATGGTGAACCTTCATTGTATGCTTGAGGATATAGTGTGAGATAGGAATGCCCGCCACGGAGGCACCAAGGACAATAATGACTCTGGTCATGGCTGTGGGTTCTTATGAATGTTGCGTCTGTTACTTGGACGAAGGCTTGATAAAAGGCTGTGCAGATGATGTCCAAATTGTGTAGAACGCGCTGCACCATTACGGGAAGTCATCGCTTGTGAGTGGTGCAGCACTTATTTATGTAGAAGATGATCTAGTCATGGAAATGGGTGACGAAACTAGAAAAATAGGATTAGTCTTGGTTATTTTCAAAGGGGGAAAAAAAAAAGAAAACTCTCCGGGGTTGCTCCGCATTCCGATCCGAGGTATCTATCTACTGAGGGATAGTCCTGCCCACTAGCTTCTGGCTGTTTCGTCACTGCTGCCTTGCTATCTCTTCAGCGAGTTGGAGCCATTTGAAAGGCGCGTTGGCGATGGCTAGGCGTTAATTAGAGGATTCGGGGCTTACGATTAGGAATGGAGTACAAGAAGTGATATGGAAGAAGTTAAGACGGTTAATGGGGTAATCTTATCGTGTCTCGCCACGGGAATGTCGGTAGATCCACAGCGGGACGAGGACGAAGGGATCCGGCATTCCGACGGAGACTTTTGCCATATTTCCCTTAGCACTTTTTATCATCGGTACAACAACGGGCCGAATACTTGACCCATATAACCAGTTATAATATAATATGACTCTCGTAGCATAGAATCTCTCAATGGCCACTATCGCAAACGGTGGTATTCTCGCCATGGGTTTCGCTTGGGACTTGATCAGAAGCCAACTACTTATTTCGCCACCGTCGCCAATAGCTTCGTTTAAAGAGCAGACCGTTATCGTAACCGGATCAAATAAAGGTCTCGGATTTGAAGCTGTCAAGCTTCTTTCCAATTTGAATGTCGCCAAGATTATCCTCGCTGTCCGTAGTCTACAGAAAGGACTAGTTGCGAAACGAAAGCTTGAGGAAGAATCAGGTGTTAGCCCAGATCTGATCGAAGTATGGCAGCTTGATCTTTCATCATACGCATCAGTGCAACAATTTGCAGCCAAAGTCAACACTGATCTATCAAGATTAGACATTCTGATCTCTAATGCCGGGATTGCAAATCGAGAGTTTCGAATGCTAGAGGATAATGAATCGACTATCACTATAAACGTTGTCAGTACATTCCTCTTGGCCATTCTTTTGCTGCCAAAAATGAGACAGACAAGTGTGAGATATGGTGTGACGCCACGCCTGAGTGTTGTTACGTCAGAAACCCATTTTCTCGCGCGCTTTAAAGAAAGAGAAGCCAAGTCAATCTTCGATGCTTTGAATGACATAACTAGGGCAATTATGAAGGACAGGTATGTTGTTAATATTCTAAACGTGGTGTATTGTTTCTTTTATATCTCTTAAAAGAGTTGCTGAATCCAGACCATATCGACCTATTCCACTAACGTGAATGTTTGGCTAAGGTATTTCACCTCGAAGTTGATTCAAATCTATATGGTTCGACAACTTGCTTCTCTTGTCAACAACTTTCAACAGGAAGGCAACACCCGGGTATCTGGACGACGTTGTACCGTCATTGTGAACTGCTCCAACCCAGGATTTTGTAAAACTGAGCTTGAGCCATCTTTACCCATGAAGATTGTGAAGTTCTTTTTTGCGCGAACAGCAGCAGTTGGGAGTCGTGCGATAGTCGCGGCTACACAAAGCGACTCTAGTACTCATGGACAGTATATGAGTAACAGTGTTGTAGCCAAGTGAGCTTTCGAACCTTGAACGCGGAAAGATAACTAGCGCTAACGAGCATTATTTATTGCAGAGTCGCCGACATTGTCACAAGTGACGAGGGGGAAATAATACAACAACGTGTCTGGACGGAATTGCTCAAGAAGTTGGAGCACATTCACCCAGGCATTTCGAGTATTATAGCATAATTTCTTAGCTTTCTTGTCACTACTTTTTTGCCATCAGCCGGGTAAACAAGTTGCACATGTACAGAACGTAATGTTATGAGGTAGATAAATCAAAACATAAAGCGGAATAAGTTTACATGTCTGTGGCACTCAATCTTGGTAAATTCGAAATGGTTTACAAATCACTACTAGAAAGAACTCGTGTCGGTCAATGTTGCCTTGTTTCACCACAGAAAGTTTAGCAACGGGGAAATCTGTACTTTATCGGAGACTTCTGCCAGTCGGCATAACAGAAGAGCCGAGTATTCCATATCCGGAGCTCTATGTCGGCAACCTTAAGGATGATCTAATCAAGAAGAGTCTAGAAAATTTACCTGGAACAGTTTATTACTGAGAATTACCAGATCTTCTCAAGCCCGCCTAAGTCGGGTTTACTGCTACCGATGGAGCAAAAGGCCAGAACCATCTGTGACCTTGCTTCCGAGTTGCGGATCATGTAGCCGGAGGAAAAATGGAAGATAGAATGATCCTCGGAGGAACAACGGAAAGAATTGAACCGACGGAGACTATTCAGAAAAAAAGGAATGTTAGTAAGCCGAGCATTACTATGCGATTTTTAATATTTAAATGGTTCGACCCGGATGGTTAGAGGACAAGTTAGTTATATCACCTGCTTAATCGAAATATCTTTCTACCCACCATCACCGGCCGACGTCGAAATGTCCGAGGCGCAGAATCTTGAAAGGGTCTTGGCCCTCGCAAAGCTGGCACATGTCGTTCTGAAAACCTCAAAATTCACATCCATGGTGGCTTGGTACAAAGCTGTCCTTGGTGCTCACGCCACGTACGAAAATCCTGGCATGGCATTTCTCACCTACGACGAAGAACATCATCGCATTGCCATAGCGAATCTTCCTCGGAGCCAAGTTCCAGAAAATCTGATGTTAACTTCCGGAGTGGAGCACATCGCCTTTACCTATCTCAGCCTTCAAGACATGGTTACATCGTACAAACAACGCAAAGCCCGTGGGATCCTTCCAGTCTGGTCTGTCAACCACGGAACGACAACAAGCATGTACTACCAGGATCCTGACGGCAACAAAATTGAGATCCAGGTGGATGCATTTGATACTACAGAAGAGATGAATGCATACTTTCAGTCACCTGCCTTTGCTGAAAACCCCATCGGCGTGGACTTTGACCCGGAGGACCTGATAAAAAGAGTTGAAAGTGGAGAGAGTGAGAAGGATATCTTGAAGAGGGATAATATCGGTCCACGAGGGGTGGATTCTGTGCCCCTTCCGCCAAAACCAAAAGTCCACCAGAGCTACTGAGGAGACAGTTGAGTGAATAGTCTGAGCAAATTAAATATAGGTATATATGAAAAACGTTTTGTCTGTTTATCTCAAGCCAGTCGGTAGTAGGCCTATCGTTCGTGCCGATAGATATAATAATGTGACAGCAAGTCGCACTATTTACAAATTCACTTAGTTTACCTAATTCGAAGCATATGTGGCTCTGTTCGAAATGGACCCAACCTCAACATTATAATCAATTTCGGAGGCTTAAATGTGTCAGTATCAATTCTCCACATTCATGTTATTATTAAGGAACCAGGCAGTCCCTTTCAATAGATTCTCTATGCGTCTTTGCTCTTTAGTTTCTTGAGATACACTGCCGAACCTTTCTTGTGATTGTTATGTATTCAAGCGGATTTAATCCGCACGTGAGGCAACCCGATTTACAAAAGCTTAGCCTGAAAGATATCTTTTTGAGCAAGTAAGCCTAATACTGCTCTTGGGGGCTTCTATAGGGCTGTCCCTTGCGTTAAGAAAGTATCATCGTGTGCAGTTCTAAGGAATGACCAGCTTGCTTAGCGCAAGTTTCGCCATTTCTATGACCTGCAGAAACTCCTTTGTTCGCTTTGAGTGATCGGTCTTGTGCGACTGAGTCTCCTGCCCATCATCCCCTTGATGCAGCTGTTCAGTGTTCCACTGGCCCTTGCAAATTCTCGGAGGGTCAATGAAACTTTTTCTCATCTCATGGGTAATATCCCAAAGGCCTGGATAGTAATGTGACTTATCTATTCCCTCTGTGTCCGAAAGACGATATCCGTAGATATCTGCTCTTAAGAGTCCACGTACCAGTGTCCGCCAGTTGTCAGGATCCAACAAAACAGCTTTACGAGATTCCTCACATTCACCATGTACTTTCTTAAGCGCACCCCAAAGGCCCCCGTATTGGCTTACGTCGAAGACCAGCTGTCGCTCCTGCATCTTCGCACAATCAGTCTCCACTTCAACAAGCCCCAGGACTTTTGAGTATGCATTTGCTATTGCCGGAAATATTGCACCAAGCAAATAAATGTTCTGGGATTGCCTATTTGTGAGTGCCGAACTTCTCTCTCTGGAAAGGCCGCAAGATGGACAGCCAACGACGTCATGCACAGCTCTGGATGCCCTCCGAGTTAGGCAAATTGCTTCATCTGCTTTCCCTGGAAGCATTGACAGTGTATCGATCGAGGCAGAAATTTTAGATAGACAGGAACACGTCTTAAATTGCGACCCAGGGCTTGAGGGGCCAGCCTCTCTCCAAGGTGCTATAGGCGGTCCTTCAGCATGTAAGCTATTGGGTTTTTCGTAGTCTGATATTCCCCCTGAATCAGCTCCTGTCCATTCCATGAAGTCCGCGGTTTGGGTTGGATCTTTAAAGCCAGGCTCGTCAAAATTCCAGTTGATATAGCGCAGAAAGTCAATTCCACAATTTTCAAGCAGAAAGGATTTGAAGTTCTGATCGGCATTTATCGGAGCATAATTTGATGACATGGTTGATGTACCTGGGGCTTGACTGTCGACTATAGGAAGGCCATCCGGAGTTTGTATGCTAGTTTCAAAAGGTTGTGCTTGCTCCTCCTCCAAGCAGAGATCCTGGCATTGTGCTTGATCTTGCCAGGTTTGGCTAGAAAGTAATTCCTTTTTAGGTCGTCCGATTCTCTTTTGAACCGAATAGAAGCAATGGATTCCCTCTTTGCTGCAATGCGAGCATCCGTTCAGCTCCTTGCTGCAGCCTATCTTCCTTTTACCTGTACGCGAAATGTGAGAATCATGTCAGAAGGCAAAACTAGATAACCGTACGGCATTCATCACAGGCGCGTCTTTTGGCAATTTTGCCGTCCAAATCGTTGGAACGTCCCTCGTTCATGGCTGCGCAACTTTCGAAAAAGCAGGGCCGGTTTGGTTCAGAACAGGAAATAACCAGCACGGTGGCCTACTCCATAAAAAGGCAATAGGAGAGTAACAGAATTAAAGAACAAAACCACTTTGGAGTCAGAAGGCAAAGCGGTTGGTACGCGGATGGAGGCAAAAAGTGTTATTTCATCCACATCATGAAGCAGAGATTACACGTGATATTACTAATCTGTTAGAGCACTAACTCTTATTTGTGTCACGTGATTCCGGATATAACCATGCTTAGTGGATAGTCTAGTTAACTTAACTAACTAGTTAACGTATTTCACAAGCGAGCGGGTCACCCGGTTAGCCGGGTCACCTCAAAACACATAGTAAATGCGATAAATTACAACTTCATATCTTAACAACCATAACTTCTCTTAGATTCTCCTTATAGACAAATATTCTTTATACTATTGAAAGTCTACCCCGGGGGTTTAATTAACTTCTATCGGTGGTTGAGTCAAAGATATATATTTAGAGCCTAAGTGGCTAAATCACGGCGTGCTTTATGGTAACGTTATGAATCCCCTATCAAAGTACACCAAACTTCAAAATGGACTACAAATAACGTAAAGAAATAGGATCGAAAATTTGATATGGATTACATGCGTTGTTGCTGAGATATAAAATCGCATTTACTATATGTTTTGGGGTAACCCGGCTGACCGCGAATTGACCGACCGAGCCCCACCAGGTGAGACTTGAGGCTGAATGGAAATAACCTCCCTAACTTCTCGGACACCATCAGATTGTCGATGTTGGGAAAGTCGAGGCGCAAATGTCTGATTGATTTGTTTTCCGAAAAAGAAAATAAAAGAAACAGAAAGGGGTGTGCTGTTCTCGTTCTTGGGCGGCTCATAGGCTCATAGATTACGTAGTCACCTGACGGAGGACCGAGGCTTCCCAAGCCTTAAAGAGCCGGTGGGGTCAATGCTGTTCTTCTCATCGATCTACTTTCTGCCCCTGTCATTATCATTACGCATGTACTGGGGCGCCCGCAGTAAATGCCGTGACATTCCAGTCAGTGCTAGACGTCCAGAGCGATATCAATTAGAATGGGTGAGAGTGAGCGATCTGCGAAGGCCTGTGAACGCTGCCGAATCACCAAACGACGCTGCCGCCCCCCATATCCTTGTCAAGGATGTGTCAGGTATAATCAAAGCTGCGTTATTCGAGACAAGCCAAGGCAAGAAAACAAGATCGACTATCCGGCATTTTGAAACCAATTAACGAAAGCGGTGCAGGCCCCATCGCGTGCGAAGAGAAACAACTGCCTCGACATCTCAAACTCACAAGCATTCTGCTGTTCTTCCAGATTCTATCAGATCGGAATCAGTGCAATCATCTCATGGACGTAATTCACCCGGTACTCAATCTTTCTTCGAAGTAGGAGGACAACCAGGCCGTGATCCTTTCGAGATTGTTGTCCACCTAATCCGTATAGCGTCTGAGAAAAAGTATAGTACGTGTATTGTCACTATCTTGAACGATTCACTCTCACATAGTCAAACAGGCTCTCACTTCAGCTGTCACCTTGTCGAGCCCCGATCCTCCCGTCTCAGCAAAAGCGCCCTTTCACATTTGCCACTACAAGCGAACCCCACCGCGGTTCTCTCAGACCTGAATCAGCACGAAATACAACACATATTTAGTTCTATGAAGCAGCTGAAAAACACACCCCTCGATTTTGTCGACTTGTCCCAATCCCAATCTTCAATAACTTCCCTTTTCATCGACAATCCGACGGAAACTACCTTGCAAGACATCGACGTCGGAAAGACATCCGCTTGCCTAGATGGCCTGGCTCTTGCTTTTGCCGCGCTTGCATTTGGAACTTTCACTCAGAACAACGCTTATGTCTCACTCGCCTTTCTAGAGCTGTCAATGAAAGCTGTTGAGAATTATGTCGGCCAGCCAACGCTCAGTCTAGCCATTGCAATTTTTCTTCAACATGTTTGCGTGCTTCGGACTGGGACATGCAACCGTAGTCGAGCACTGATAGCGCAGGCTGTGCAGGTAGCTCATGATATTGGCATCAACAGACATGGCCGGAGCGAGAGTCCAATGCAAACTGCCAAGCTTTATTTGGTTCTGTATTTTACTGATCAGTATGCGCCGTAACATTCCTCAGCCGAGTTTTGCTAAGCAGTTCCCAGGTACTGTGCCATGACTCATAATACCGCACCATGTATCAAGCCGACCGATTATGATTCAGTTATCTTCGATCCACTCAGGCAGGCCACCCCGGAACTCAACAGTTTAGTGGAACTGGTGGCTTTGAATGGGAAAGTGTTGCAAGAAATGCACACCACTCCATTCACTTACGAGAATGTCACTAGCCTAGAGTTAGCCATTGGCAATGTGTGTATCGCCATTGGCCAACCACTCCTCAATAAGCCACATAACGAGGATTGCTTCGAATCCCGCTACTTTAACCTGTCTCTTATTCACGTTTTCTGGTATGTATTAAATTTTAAACAGCATTCCCAACACTGAATGATTTCCCAGGTCACGCATCATGCTCCGCGCGCCATTCCTCTTATCTAACGAACACTGGATGTCTTCACTTAATATCTGCATCCGTGCAGCGCAAATGCTCCTATCGATCTACTTCAATACTCTCGGTCCGGCAATTCAACAAATAGCTCGGGCTAATTCTCCTACATCTGATAGGGAGTGGAAACGTGCTTTCAAAGAAGTCAATCAGTTGCCACCTACATGGCGTCAAGTACGAAGAATAACAACATCGGTCTTGCTCATTGTCTATGCCTATTGGCATGGCGAGGTTTCGCATGATGAGGCTGGCCGCGCCTGTGCGCATGCCTTGGCACTTCTGGAATTTCAACGAATGAGATGGGGCACTGCACTCAATGATGCCAGGCAGTCAATATTTTCTCTGACCTCCATCAGTGGCATCAATATTCGAAGTTACCTTGAGGATGCTCTATCTGGTGCAAATGAAGGTTTCGTCACCAATATACTCAGCGCGGATCGTATCTCAGCACAAGCAGATCAAATCCAGGAACAGCAGGCATATGATGGTGAATCGTCCGTTCTTCAGGATTGGGAAAGTGATAGTCTTGGAGATATACTCACCTCTGCTAATTTATTTCCCGGCCCTTTCCCGCTTACAGAGTGGGACTTCGAAAGTTCATCTTGTGCCCATTTTTTAGGAATGGAAAAAATTTCGTTCTCGTCAGAGCTTTGTTTGACAAATTTGGAAGAATAAACTGACGAAAAATCAAAGAGAATACCTAAAATGCTCATTTTCTCTATCCGTCTTGTCATCAAATCTCACTTCCATAGCTAGTCTAGTATGGTAAACTGGCCCGTACTTAGTATCATGTCTCTTATTCTCAAAGACAAGGTATATCCATAACAAGGCTGCCCCACAAATTGTGACTGCTGCGGTCGCAATGATAGCCAGAAAACAAGTTGGATAATGCTGCTTGACCTCTGGCTTCTTGATGGTCTAGGGAGCAACGCTATTGCTGATTCCCCAAGCACACCAGAGTAGACCAACCATAAATAACTTCTTAGTATGCCCTGCGATATTTGCTCCAACTAGTGCCAAAATCATCATATAGGCCCCCTAAAACCAGTCGCACATAACAAATCCAAAGATTGCGCCAGCTCGCTATGTGTCCCAGTTCAGTTTCCACATCAAACAGGCACCTAGCATCACGCAAACTTCACATGCGATGATAAGCCAGATTCTGCCATCATTGAAACGAGTACCTATGATGCCAACGACAATGCATATAATAAAGACACCTCCGCCAACATCTCCGGTTAGCAATACAGACCTAAAACTAGAATACCTGAAGCTGTTGATAATCTCACTGCCAAATCCGGAAACGCCTCCGTTTGCAAGGTGAAGACAAAAGGTAGTTGGAAGTAAAAGCCATGTGACGGAATCGTATAGTAGCTCTTTGATCTGGTATAATTTACACTCCTTGTTCTCGACACCAGTCTGTTCCACCCGGATTCGCTCGACTGCAACCAGCTGCTCTGCTGGTTCAAAAAACCTTGCAGAAGGAAAATTAAGATGATGCCCCAGACAACTGTGCTGGCTCCAAGAATAATGTACTGGCACTTCCAGGGTCTGAGACTACCCTGGATATGACCAATTCCGAAAATGAGAAGAGATCCTAGAAGACCTCCTAGTCCGGTGGAAGTATACCATAATACGTAACGGAGGGGCTATTCGGCTCTTTTCCACCACATAGCAATCATGATGGAGAATCCAGGAACCACAGCACACTCCACGACCCCGAGAAAGAATCTAGGGATATCTTGTCAGCAGTGAATACCAAGTTGGTGTTGTTTTGCCTGTACCATTGAGCTAGAAAACCATGATAACCACCTACGGAAGCGGTGAACATGATAACAACCCCCCATACAATCACCGTACAAGCAAGATACCTGCCAATAGGCAGTCTCTGGGCTAGCCAGGTGGCAGGAAGTACTTATAGAAGTCAGCGGCTGTTCACATTCATGTTCATTTATATATACATCCGGCCAGGCATCCCCAATAAAAGATAAGAGTGGCCACTGAATATCGCTGCAGATCAAGAATTGGCTGTGGGTCGGGGCCATGCGTGTACCCCTGCACAGTATAAAGATCCAGATCTTCGATAATACCAAACTGAGAAGCACCGTTGAGAATCACCTTGTCAATATACTGCAGCATGAAAGTGAGGATCGAAAGCGGCAAAAGGAAGAAATCTAACTTCCGGAGAACGTGGCAGTCATTCACATCTGTGATGTGTTCCAGGTGGGCTGTGTGTGTTGAAGGTTTCTCCATTGTTAAATGAATTCTCCGATTCCTTTGTATGGCTTGGAACTGGAAATACAGAGACTATTAAAATAGAGCATGTTACATGACGAGTTTTTTGAGCTTTATATACATTTTACAGCGTCCATTCTCGGCTTCTAGTGCGTCTATTTCCCATGGGGGAAATGCCGAGAAATCCGTGCATGGAAACGGACGGGCCTTCATGTCTCTAGCTGGAATGAATACCATGATTGAATCATATCGTAGGTTTTCAACAAAGGAGATGTGGAGGTGCATGCGGGGTTGAATGCGGAGTTGGGGTAATCACATCCTCCTGAATGCTCAACATCCGCTTCGTGTTCGTTTCCTATATCCGCACTCTATATCCGCATTCGATATCCACCTCCATCAGCATCGGACAACCAAATACAGTCGCTCCAATTTTGGTATATAAGGCTGAATTTTCATTAATTTTACAAAATACAATTTCTTCGAACGCGGATACTTTTCTATTTGTCTTCACAGAATCTTTCATGATGGCACTTACTCTCATTCATCAATCGCACGATATTGCCACCAAAGTCCTAGGTAACATCCTAGATGATTTCAATATCCCTCGCCCCACAGACGAAAATGGTTCACGAGTTCAATTCAAAGGTACCATTCCACCCACAGAGCAAACGAAAAGCCAAAAGATATGCCTCTCGCTTGTGGGAGGAATCCCAGCACTCGCCTGTGCGGTCGCTGCCGCGCAGATTCTTAAAGCACGCGGGGGTGAGCAGCAAACCGTTGAAATCGACCTTCGCCGAGGCCACAACTACATCGATCCGGATATTGGTATGACGCCCTCGCTCAACGGACAAGAGATCACCTTGGATCTTGTCGCTGGAAACCCGTTCTCGACGAATATATTCGAGACTCGGGATGGTAAATGGGTAGTGCTAAGCGCTGTCTATGTGGATTTGGCATATCAATGGACCGCATTGCTGGAATGTTCAATGACAGAGAGTGGAGTTAGGGAAGCTGTGAAGAAATGGGATGCTTCTGGTGCGTGAAATGGTTGAAATATAGTTATCGTATGCAGGTATGATAATATTGACATACAACTAGATCTCGAAGCTTTGGCAGCCAAGGCTCATATGCCCATGGCGATCTGCCAACCCGAAGCTGCCTGGGCTGTCCATCCACAGGGCTACCACTTGGCCAGGCTCCCGATTGTTCCAGTGAAAGAAATCGCAAATGATGAGAATATCACTCATGCCCCTGGAATTTCGAGATTTGGTCCCTCCCAATGCCCTGCGCGCCCCCTTTCCGGTCTCAAAGTCATCGCCCTCACCCATGCTATTGCCGGTCCAGCCACCGGCCGAACTCTCGCCGAGCATGGAGCCTCAGTTCTCCAAGTGATGTTCACCCACGGCTTCGAGCATGCGTTCGTCTACACATACGCAAACCTGGGCACGTCATCCACCCGCCTTAACCTGCACAAAGAGTCGGACCGCAATAGACTCTGGAAACTCGTAAGCGAAGCCCATGTTTGGATCGACAGCTACCGCGAAGGAGCAATTAGCAAGTTTGGCTTCTCGGATGACGAGATCCGAAAAGTCAACTCTAGCATTATTATAAGCCACATCCGTTGCTACGGGACCTCTGGCCCATGGGCGTCGAAGCCCGGCTTTGATATGCAGGGGAGTGCGTCGAGTGGGCTGATGTATCTGATGGGCCAGGGGGTCGGCGATGATCGACCGCAGTGGCCGCCTGGTATGGTGATTAACGACTATACGACAGCGTATTTCGGCGCGCTGGCGATTATGGGAATCCTTTTACGCCGGTTTACGAAGCACAGTAGCTGGTCGCATGGATGGAGTGTCTCCCCTAGTCTTTGCGGGACGGCTATGGGTATCTTGAAGTTTTTTAAAACAAGCATCCTCCCCATTGCAGATTCGGGGGTCGACTTCGACCCTGCTCTTCCGCCAGAAGTTCTGGAGGGTGAGACGCCGTTAGGCTACTTGCGGACATTGGCGCCCCTTCCGAAAATGAGTGCCACTCCTCTCCACTATGAACATTGTATTTTGATGACTATGGGATCGGCCAAACCTTTTTTCCTTGGTTATGATGATGAATACGATGTGACGAAGTTGATTCCGTGGACCAAGGAGAAACTGATTGTTGAGGTTGGGGTGAGCGTAGCTCGCAAGCTAGAGAGGTTTAGATCCCTAGGAGCTTTGGAAAGGGATGGCAGGAACAAATGGTAGCGGAAATCTTTTACAATTAAAGGTAGGTAGTGAAGAGGGGAACGCTCGTTGGCAGCACCCTAATATATATATCGCTAGAACTTAGACTGAAGATCGAGAGTCTGGTTATGCGAATACTCATGTGACTAGCGACACTTGTCTGTACACGTAATCAGGGCGGTGGATCAGCGACCAATGGGTGTCCGTTCGAGTATATGCGTCTGTCTGTCCATTCTGCTATCTCTGTGCACGCACTTTATATGTGTGCTTACTAAGATCATGTGATCTAACTAGCTAGCTTACATCATCTAATATAACGCATTTCACAAGCGAGCGAGACACACGGTCGGCCGAGACACCCCAAAACACATAGTAAATGCAATAAATTACAACTTAATATTTCAACGACAATAGCTTCTCTTAGATTCTCCTTATAGACAGATATTCTTTATACTATCCAAAATCTGCCCCCGAATTTTAATTGATTTTTATAGGTGATCAAGTCGAAGATATATATTTAGAGATCAAATGGCCAAATCACGGCGTATTTTATAGTAACGTTATAAAATCCCCCATTAAATTACACCAAGCTCCTAAGTCAAACTAAAATTATCCTTGAGATAGAGTATCGAAAATTTGATATAGTTTATATATGTTGTTGCTGAGATATAAAATCGTATTTACTATGTGTTTTGGGGTGTCTCGGCCGACCGTATGTCTCGCTCGCTTGTGAAATGCGTTAACGTATTTCCTAAGCGAGCGGTTAACCCGATCGAGCGGATCACCCCATCAAATTTTGATAATTTAAACTAGCATAATTCAACCCGAAATGATATTATTGAATACCTAAGCTATCTAATCAAATTTGGACAGTGCGTTCTCTTATGACCCTAGATACCGCATTAAGAGCATTTTAGTGGAGCTCTAAATCGTCGTTCTTGTGCTCCTGGTTGGCCGGTTTGTTAGTCGATCAGAGGTTGAATTTGATCATTCCTGGCTTTTTGAGCTAATTCTTTGATCTCTGCGATAGATAGGCCTTCTATATGGAATATCTGGAGCTTAGAACGTGCCTTATTTCGCTTATTTTTCTTATGCCTAGTGCGTAAAAGCTCGATTTCTCGAGTAAGGAAAGCGTTAGATTGTATATTTATATGGCATACTTTAAGAATTTGATCTATAGCGGAATTTAGTGAGCTTAGTAGGCTCTTTAAGCGCTCTTTTATGAGCTTTTTAATCGATTCTGCCTACTTTTAAAGCTGCTTAGAATTCGATAGCGTCCTTAGTTCCCACGCGCTGCTTTTACTATCTCTTAAAGGAGGTGGTGTAGGTGTATAAAGTCGAATATTAAGCTTTGAAATTACCCGATTTAGATCGTACGGGACTAAGCTAGTTACTATAAAGCTATTTCTGACTATCTCTGCTTTAAAAGCTTCGATTTAAGCGGTCAGAAAGGCATCAAGAAAGTCGAATTTATTAATATAGTTACGACCTATCCGCATTATATATTTAACGTACTTTCCGTACGTACGCTTTAAGACCGTAAAATAACCCATATTAAGAGGTTATAAAAGATATAAGGAGTGTGGTAGTATATAAATTAGAATCACGTCGTTTTGATTACAAATTTAATCGAATTTCGGAGTTAAATAGCTTCTATAACCATTAAGAACCAGAAGTTAATATCTTCCCTTTAACCTCGAGAAAGTTAATAGAATAAAGACCTTTTAAAGCTAGCGAAGTCTAATTTCGTGCGAGGTCTATCTATTATTACTAACTTAGAATTACTAGTCGTCTAGAAGTATATCTAACCAGCCTTTAATAAAACTTTTGCCTTTAAATATAACTATCGGAGGAAGGTAGTATCTAGACGCGCCTATATACTTAATCGAGGTTACCTATTCACGATTTCTAGGCTATAAAATAGAGCGCCGACTATAATATTCTACTCTCGTAATAACCTTCGCGGTCGCGGTTATACCTATCGTAAAGCCTATCTTATCAAAGTTATATATATCGTCCGAATTAATACCATAATCACAGATCGTCTTTTGAACCAATTTAAACCATTCTATAATGATTTTTGGGTCCTCACACTTTGCACGATTATAATTATAGTGTCTTAAGAACCTTAAATCAAGCTCTAGGTATCGTTTAACGTAGTTTGAGACCTAATTCTTACCAATTATTTAAATTAGGGTTATTCTACGTGTGGCGAGTAAGAGATTAGCCATTTCTTGCACCATAGCCGGTCTTAGTGCCGCTCCGCGTATATCCATAGAGATTATCCATTGCTTTAACGAATTCTCTTCGATTTCGGTTAATTTAAATAAATTGGCGCGCTTTTCGACGCGGTTTTGACGTCCGTGAAGGCGGGCGTATAACGTCGTGTATGGGATATCGTATATAAGCGCTGCTTGACGAATTGATAACTTTTCCTGCTTTTCAATAGCTTGGATAGCAAGTAATATCCGACCTTCTTGTTCTATTAATTTTGAACGATTTTGAGAGCGAATTGGTGGCATGGTGGTTGGTTGAAGAAGGAAGGTCTAATTAATTAACGCGTTTTTGTTGGGGTGATCCGCTCGATCGGGTTAACCGCTCGCTTGGGAAATACGTTACTGACAACACTCCGTTATTCTAATGCTATTAATAGCTTTGGGGGCCTAATAAGCTCTGGTACCTAAAGTAGTATAGCTTAAGAATAACGCCTTTATTTTATGGCTTTTCGCTTTTCTCTAACTTTATCTGAGCCCTCGTATTATAAAAACTTGACCTTACTTAAATCCTCATAGGGCGGTACTAGAATCAGCCGCACCAGCATGGCCCCTGTGGGTCCATAAGCTGAAGGGCTGAAGGGGTGTGATGCCTGGCTTCCACCGCTGGTAGGGAGTACTCGCCGAATTGATTTTCTTCGGGAGCCTTGGCGAGGCGAGAGTCAAGCCTTGGAAATTAGCTGTTAGCTTCCTTTCAGTCAGTCAGTTTGGATTAGATTATTTAGCTTCACTACCAAGCCTGAAGCCATACCCGGTAATACAGTCTTGGCACGAACCGAGCCCCAGTCTGTGCATAACCTCCTCTCACGGACAGCTGCCCAACGAGGCTCCGCCACGAGTTGGAGAAATAAGCGATGGTCCTTGGACGGGAAGATCAGGGTTGAAGATGAGCTATACAATTGGGGGCTCAGGTAGAACGGCACGTCAAAATCCACACGGGGTCCGTACGGAATACGAGATAGGGCAGTGCACTACTCACAGACGCCCTGTACGGCTATATTTGAAGGGGCATCAGTCTTGACGATCGAATTGGGGCGCCTTATTTATAACCCGCTCGTGAGTCGTGATAAAAGTGTAGAACCCCCAATCTCGCAATCGAATTGAAATCTCACCCCTCACTTTGCCCAGTTTTTTCGCGACCTGCTCTTTGTTACAACCCTGTGACCACCCGAATTGCGAGAACAAACACTCATCATGGCCGAGCATAACCAGACCAATAACCAGAACAGCGAAGGTCAGTCCCCACAATTCTCTGAGTCTTCGAATGACCACCTCTAACCCAAACCTAGGTCTCACTCCTTTCACAGCACCTCCGTACTCGGGCACCAGCCCCGGAAGCCCCTTCACCGGCTCAAACAGCATCCAGCCAGCTCCCTCCGAAGCCACAGGCGCTCACTCCGAGAAGCCTCCGCTGCACGGCGACTACAATGCACCCACTCCCGTCCACACCGACGAATCTGCCAGGGCATACCAGGGACAGCCGCACTCCGATCAGATCAATGGACCCGGTGTTGGCCAGTATCTGGTGAACTCGCCGTCGGATATCAAGGCGTACCCTAATCAACCAACTCCCCAGATTCAACAACAGCCGGGCGCGTACTATACACCGCATGACCAGCCGACTGGCTATGCCACGGCTACACCTTTGCACGCGCTTTTATCAGTACCGTGTCCGGTGGATTGTCCATGCTGCGGAAAACGCGAAATGACGCGAGTTGAGGCGGTTAGTGGAACGACGACACAGTGAGTTGAAGCCCTGATTTTAATACAAAACCGATCGACTGGTCGATTGCGCCGGTCGATCAAATGTGGTGTTCGATACTAACGTCTTAATAGTGGTTGGGCTGCTCTCCTCTGCTGCTGCTGCTGTCTGGGATGCATTCCTTACTTGATGTCCTCGCTCAAGGATGTCAACCACTACTGCGGCCAGTGTAGTGCTAAACTAGCGACTTGGCACAACAGCGGGCGTGTCGAGGTGCTGCAGACCGGACAAAGGAAATAATTGCGTCGTTAGGTGTTGGGATTGGGGTTGGGGGGAGGGGAGGGGGTTGTTTTCGCCTATCTTTGCCTTTCTGCCATAGTGCTTTGAAGTGATACCACTTGGTTTAATGATCATGGTTTAATATTTCTGCTCCTGGAGTGGGTTGTGCCCATGCCTAATTCCAACTTTCTTTTCCATAATCATACTAGGATCTATGACTTGAAAATAATCGAAGTATCATTGCAGAACTGATCGTTTTCCAAAAGAACGGAAGATACCTGCTATGATTGTGCTCGAAGCAGCAAAGGATGCTAAGATCAGCCTCGTATTTGGGTTTGGCTACAGGTCCGAGAGGCGGTCATTCACCCGCCCCGATTGTATCCGACCGCGACTTCCAACCCCTCCCAATGTTAGAGTCGAACTTACGAATACTACAGTTGAATACTATGAAATCGAGAGCGGGAATGGAATCCCTTATTAATGACCACTAAAGCTAAAGTCTGGATGTCCTGCTAAGCCAGACGCCCCTAACTACCGTATACCAAACACACGTTAACCATAGCGGTACCGACCAACCGTTGAAAGTGATATAATCCGCCCGTGTGGCCTGATTTATATTAACAGACGAGTCTAGAGCTCTTCTCACTAGCAGACCTCTTATAACCATCCTTACCTCATAGTAACCAAGATCTGGAATGCCGACTCGCTACTGCTTCTCTCAGTTCTCTTCTTAGTCTATATTCTACTTATGCCGATATATATACCTAACGAAGGGATGGCGGAGCTAAAACTCGTAGCTATTTAGGACGTAATCATAACTACTGTATAGGACAATCGAATATTAATGAGTATTGTGCTTTGTGCAGTCGCCACTATCTACTATAGGGCGGCAACCATATCTAACCATGTTTCGTAGAGGATGCAAGGGAACTAGTTAACTTCTAAGTCTATAGCCTACACGGCTGCTTGCCCCGAGGGACCACGACCTTCTAGTCTCTAAGCCACCTAGAGCACCTTGGAAGAATCATGGGACAGGAAGAGGCTGGACCGCGCGAGGCACAAGGACCGCGTCGACAGGTTGACGGCCGATTATGAAAGGAAAAAGCAGATATACAAGAAGGAGAAAGAAGAGTATGACCGGAAAGTGCGAGAGATCCTGAAGGAAGCCAGTGGAAATGCGAAAAAAGACTATGAGCGGCTCAGGACAGAATGGGACGAGCACCAGAAAGCCATGAATCAATTCCTGGCTTTTGAAAAATGGACTTCGAGATTAATTACTGCGATGCGGATAATAAAAAGAATTTTGCCGCGCGGAAGAAAGCAGCCGAGGACGCGTTGGAAGCAGAGAAGAATGCAAAAGCCACAGAGCTCGCCAAAGAGTTCGCCAAAGAGGCCGACCATACAGCCAGGATAGCCGAAGAGGCCGCCATCGAAAATGTTCAGAAACAGGTTAAATTTCTGTTAAAATTCGAATTCCCGGGCTTAGCCGTCCATAACTGGAACCCGGACTTTTACAACTGGGATGTTATGAAGCCCAAGTTGGAACGGGTAAAACGCTTGATGGAGAAATCCAAGGCAGACAGACAGGCTGAGGACATCCAGAAGAAGGACGAGGCCATCACCAAGCTTGCGGAGTATGATTTGGAGTTGGACGATCTGGAAGCAGCCTTGAAGATGTATAATAATCCGTTCTTCATGGGGGCATCGGCTAAGATCAAGATCCCTGAGTCGATATGATCTTGAATCCTAGCTTAGGAAATCGCTCAATGTATCAGCGATCTGGTTCTATGATTACTGGTTGCATGTTCATGATAAACGAAGTGTATAGCCTTGACACCGAATGGCATCATCTCAAATAAATCTCCTCTTTCAGGGCCTATCACAAAAGAGCCTGAGCCTGTTCCCGAAGAGCCCAAGCCTGCCCCAGTTCAGACTCTTTGGACTATTCCTTGAGTGTCTGCTAAGGTTGGCGACTGGCCGCGCGCTTTGTTGTTGCCCGGAGATACTAGCCAGGAATCAATGATTTATCTAAGCGTATCAGCGCCATCCTTTCCATGGGTATTCCAAAGTGGAGAGAGGAGTCGCATTCAGCCGGGTATTTTTCGCCCGGCAGGGCTTATCCAGCTAGTAGTCGGGTGGGTGCCGCCCGGGTGAGCGCCGCTTTAGCTTGGCTCACCGGGTGAGATTCACCCCTAGACGTACGACCACCAAATAAACCCTCTCAGCTGTGCCCATATATTGCGTTATTGGTTGCCTTCAATCTGCCTGAAAGTGCAATTTCTTCGCACCTGCATTTGCCTCCGAAGTTTAACCTAGGACTGGCTGAATGAACGGCAGGGCTGACTTGGATTCCGCCTTGGGCCTAAAATTGCGAATGCTTTTGGGTGTCCAGTTTCATTCATTTCACTTCCAACACTACATTATACACGGAAGGCGCCGGATTAGTATTATTTTCATGATGGAGGGCCTGAAAATCGAAGTACGACTCCGTTCAGTATCGAAAGCCTCTCGCAACGACCCGAGGCAAACACCATCTCCTGAATACTATCTTCGCCTCGCCAATGAGGGTATCCTAAACGACATCAACGACTTTAGCTCAGACAATATGTCGTCCGAGAGCAATCTTTCCGAAGACGATCCGTTTCCCGAATGCGAGTGGCCGGAGCAGATTGATGGCATTGTAATTCACCAAGACGACGGAAACCCGGATGCAGGTTGGCTATTGCGATGGTAAACTGTTTATAGGTGAAGACATTCGTAACAAATTGTGGTTTACTATGGAGCAGCCGACTAAGGAGACATGTGCTGCTGCGTTTGATCTTTTCGACAGATACGGCCGTCTAAAGCTTGATTTCAAGAATCATCCAGTCAGGAAAGGCTCTGTTATCTGGGGCAGTGAGCTTAAAGATGGAGACCTATTTCTCATCGGGGCTCTGGAGCTTGATGAGCCACATAGCCGCCTCGGACAACGAAGCAAACTTGTTGAAGCCATGCTAGAATCATTAGGTGTGATATTAAGAGCTAAATATGATATTGGCGAGAATGTAGGCGACGAAACGAATCATCGATATCCCATTGCTTTAAGAATATGAAATACCAGGGTATGCATGTAAATATTAATTGTTTATGATTCGCATTTTTTGACAAACTATCATTAATCACTCTCTTTGTCCTCGAGTACGTCATTGTTTCTTGACTCGTGATACGCCTCTATGCAGGGTCGTTTGCAGAGTAACCAAATATGGGCTAGGGCGGCTTCAGATGCTAAGAACAATGAGTCTCAGTGACCTGATACTATAGGAAATGTATTTTGAGATGTTGTTATGATAACTAGATCTAGAGAAACAAAGTAGCTCTTAGATAGATTAAAACGGAATACCAAAACAATGAGTTCTTTGTTTAATTTTCTGCTTTGATATTCTAGACGCGTGCATTCTTTTCTAGTAGACTAAGTCTATCGTGGCTACGCTAAGTTTGGCAGTTTACAAAGGTTTATTGTTTCAATTTATTTTAGTAATAGTGTTCTCTGCATTTAGTTATAAACAGTGAGGCGAGGAAAGTGGACCTAATAAAGAAAACAAAGAAAATGGAAAGCATATCGCTGTTTCACTAACTATAGTCCCTCCCCATCTATTATACTCGAGAATCAGTCACAACCTGGTGCTCTTAAGCGGCTCCGGTTGTCTGAATGGGAGTAGGGAAGAGTATACGACCAAGATCCACCGACCTGTATCCACTATCGTATAGAATGGCGAGTGATAGTTAAAAACCGGGAGGTGGCAAAGGACATAGAGGATAACCTCGTTCTAGACCTAAGTGCTTTTTGGCAACTGTTCATGGAAAAGAAGTTAGAAAAAGTTCTGCGACGAAAAGTTACACATCCGCTTAAAATCAGTTTCACCTCTTTATTCTCTATAGAGGGTGCACGCTTAAGAGTCGTGTATAAAGAAAGATCCTGGTTACTAGAGGAGAAGAGGTAGAGTAGTATCATATATATAGGAGTTTCGCGTAATTATACCTTATCCTCTCCCTATAAATCTCGACCCCCTAGTAAAATAGGCGCGAAACATAGTAAAATTCCCAAAACGAAATAAGTACGAAATAAGCGAATCATACTTTAAAGAAGCTGTCGCATGACTTTTGGCTATGTGCTCACACACCATGAGGCCGCTCCTTCCGGTTCATTTCCACTTCCACTTCTGGAGCGGGCTTCACAAAGTCTGTCGCCAAAATAGCCGAAACGCCAAAGACCATAGCGGTGGCCATGGAGATGATCTCTTCGAGAACAGACATGCATAGGTAGACAGTGACGCTGGTGTGGTTACCTTCGAGCAGTGACTCCATTGAGAAATGCTGATAAGAGGTGTAATCGCCTAGGGCTGAGTAGATCAACCGAACAAACAGGAAGGGAGCAGACAAGGCAATACCAAGAAACAGCTTTTTCTGATAACTCAGTAATGCCAAAGAGCATGAGTAGAACATCCAAGCAGTCAGGACCATAGTGATCACATATACAGCTAGGAAGAGGCCCATGGCTGCTTTGGTGAGTGTTCCTGGAGTGGTTGTATGGGTGGTGCTGGCTCCGATTATACCAAGGATTAGGCCGATGAATGCCATAAGAGTCACCAATGCGAGAGGACGAGGGGGAATCTGTCTTTCCAAATCGCTAGATAGACAGATGTTAGACCACATTTATCAGGTTGCAGAGCCTCACTGTCACCAACTCACATTAATCTCAGCATTCCGACATAAGCCAGTAAAAGAGGCGCAATGCCAATCATCTCGCACACAAATATCGCAATTTCGACATTTTCCGAATGATCATTCATCGAAATCAATGTAGCAATGCTGCCAGCAAGCCGAATGAGGGAAAGGGTGAAAGGGTATCGCCAGATCTTGGCGCCGACTCTCCAGCCTGTCCGCTTCCAGATGAATAGAGAAGCGACAAGAATGAAAGGGAAAATGATGAGTTGGAGAATGGCTATTCCATCTTTATATGTAACAGTCCCCATGGTTTCGATAGACAGTAGTAGGGGAAAATGAGCCGTGGGAGGGGATGGAAGAGTGTGATTGGAAAGTATAGAGAGAATTGGTTGAGTGCTGCTCTAGACGGACAACTGGGCCTTTTATGTATTTCTTCATACATATACGGATTGTTTTTTAAGACTGACGCCCATAGCGGATGCCAGTCTGCCATAGCCTAATATTTTACCCAAAGCAAGTTTTGGCGGTTTGTTGGCATCATTTAATCTTCAAATTCGCGAATTGACTGGACCAGCATCTAAGATACCCAAAAGGGATTAGCGTAGACAAGTGGGGGTGAAAACTTGGCAGCCAATCAATAAATAACCTTACGCAATTTTCAGCCTTAAGTGGCTGTGGTCAAGCTACTTCTGGGATACCCCTCTCGGTAAAAAGGCGCAGATCTTCGTATGTTAGTGCCTCGCAGGTGGGGGCCGATGGGGGCCATTTGAGCCTTCACCCAATCTCTTCACTTTTACCCCACGGTGGCCCCGAGGCCGCCAAGAGCGGGAGCGCTTGTTCGCGTTGGAGAGACTTCCACAGGGCTGCGTACAGTAGCTTGATTCCAAGTGAAATTCAGCTGTCTTCAGCTCACTTCAGCCTGATCAATTCATGATAGCCTACAAATAGCAGCCCCCTGTCTCATTCTTCTGTCTGACCACTTTGTCAACTTATATCTCAATATGTCAACATTCAGTGCACCTCGCGCAAGAACATCCAGAAGTTGCGGCAATTGCCGAGTCGTGAAGCGAAGAGTGGGTCTTTCCATCCCGTTTTAGCGATAATAGAATTAACAGGGCGACACAGTGCGACAAGCAAGTTCCCCAGTGTGGTCAATGCATTCGCACGGGCGAAACTTGCCCTGGGTACCGTGATGAATGGGACTTGGTCTTCCGTGACCAGACAAGCCACACGATCAGACGGTCTGGGAAAAAATTAGAGAAGAAAAGATTAGAGAAGAATGGAGCCGCAACCAAGGTTATTGCCTTGACCGCACCGACCCCTGGCCCGGATCCCAATCTCGACGAGCTAGGCGTAAACTATTTCCTTCAAGACTTTGTTGCGGGTGGTCACTACCCTTCACGTGGATATCTGAACTACATCCCAACTGTTTACTCCATTGATGCTGAGCACCCGACTCTTCTGGCCAGTATGGCGGCTGTTGGCCTCGTGGCGTTAGCAGCTCGTCGACCTGAGCTTGTTCGTCACGCGCGTGCCAAATATTCCGAGGCGATCAAGCATGTGAATAATGCATTGGCATCCCCTGTCGAGTCACTCAAAGATAGCACCTTGATGTCAGTGATTTCGCTTGGAGTTTTCGAGCATGTCTCAAACTTTGAGTCGTGGGTTCGGCATGTCAAAGGGGCTGCAACACTGGTGGTTGCCCGAGGTAAATCTCAATTTGCCTGTAGGCATGCCATCTTGATGTTCAATCAGGTGCGCGCAGATATGACGACTGCCTGTATACAAAGCGTTCAGCCGTTTCCAGATGATATGCGTGAGCTACAGGAGGAGGCAACCAAATATATCGACCCTTCTGATACATTCTGGGCACTTGGAGTACTCGCCAGTCAGTGTGCGACTCTCTTTGCGCAGGTCGCAGGGAAAAATAATGGCGTCCACTACTCTAAATCTTGGTCTGACTTCCTAAAAGAATCTGTCTTAATCCAGGACGACTTCGAACATGTTCTTGCTATTCTTGCTAGGCAGGAATCGTACAAAATCATTCAGGAATCGTCTGGAAGTGCGGGTTACATTTCTTATAATGGTCGATATAGCCTATATAAGACATCTTGGGCAATAAGGCTTTGGAATAACTCAAGGATGGTTGAAATCATCGTTTGCGAGATTATATGCTGGCTTATACCCAAAGTTCTTGCCAATGAAACGCCTTGTCCTGATGAGGGTCAGCTAAATCTTGAATCAAAGCTGCAATACGCGATGCAGATCATGTCAGGAAGAGGGAAGGAGATATTAGCCAGCGTTCCACAAGGGTTAGGGCTTATATTAGCACCCGATACTGATAAACACCAAGAGCCGAGCGTGTCGGGCGGGTACATGCTAATTTGGAACCTCTACACGGTCGGAAAGTCTCCTACGATCAGTTATCAAAACCGCGAATGGATCGTTAAACAACTCAAGGGTATCAGTGTGAGTGCAGGCATCACAATGGCATTTCAGCTTGCCAAGGACCTTATTAAGATAGAAGAAAGTATAAATTGAAAACTTCCCCTCTCGAGACTTTCAAAAGTCTAGGCGGAACATACCTGTTTGAGTTGTCAAAGTATGTGATAACTACCCCTGATTTTCAAAGTTATGCAATTTTTACCATTTTATTATGATTATTGCTGATTAATGAGGTTTTACTGATTACAGTAGTAAATACGTGATCTGGATAGTTAAAGATGGTCTAAGTTGCTAAGAGAGAGTGTGAAGTTTATTTTTCTTTCGATGTTATAATATCGAGTTTCATTATATAGGCAATATAGGTTATATAGTTTTCAACGTTTGGTTATTTGGGTCCAAATGCACATGGTCACTATTCGGTGACTTACACCGTCCCCTATATATATCTTTAGTTCTCTATGCCGTCTTAGTTGACAGTCCCACGTATCTCTCCCCACCTCCTAGGAATATTCGCCGGCCTACTGCCATAGAGACTATGATCTTCTGCCTATCTAGCTGCCATAGAAGAGAAATCGATAGAGCCATACGCTATCGACTTTCTAGGCTCTATATCAGCCTCTAAACTTAAAGCATTCGCATCGTAGTCACCGAAGTCTACGAAATATCGACTCTCGATCTTTGTCTTTTTCGCAAATTCTTCTAAGTATTATAGGTAGAATAGGTTATCGCTTCGTTTAGCGGCCACGAACAGGGCTTCCCAGGGAGGGGGCTTTAGATGTTTGAAAATAGTTTCATAATCACGTAGCACATAGGAAATTACGACCTATAATTTCATATATAGACACTTTTTAGTCAACTCGTAATAAGTATTAGAGTGAGGCATTACCGGCCACTAGATTATCCAGGGGAGGCAGTCTAAGTCATCTTTAAGGCCACCCACTTTATTACTCACTATTTTACGAGTAGTAATCGCGGTGCGAATCTTTCGGCTCTCGTGTTTGTTGCCTTGACTAGGCAGTTTATCTAGGATAATGGCTCGTCTAGGGGACATAAGAGAATACTGGGTTCTCCTATAGGATATACTCTCTCCCGCCTTTGCTAAATAAATAGTTCTAGGGTTTCGTACGGCTTAATATTACTCGAGTCTCGGCCTGTTCGCAAATGCATACCGATTTCTTTGTACGGGGGTAGCTATTACTATTTCAGTCATAAGGATAGCTAAAATAACCATATCATATGATATATTTAGCATAATCAGGGGTCAGATCCCCACATTTCATGGCAATTCATGGTTTCTTCCCGCTGACTTCAGCACCGCGTATGACAGGTTCGATCATATAAGCTATCCTGATTTATAACATTTGAATCATAATCACCTCAGGCACGCATTTTTAATAGACATCCTTAGTTCACCCTATTATGTGTACTTATGGAAAACCTTGGCAATGACCTGCCACCTACCCTCCATCTTGATAAGAGTAAGGAAGTCAGTGTAGTCAGCACCAGAAGCGTCATTTTCCATGTCGATGCGAATGACTGCGGTGGTTTGAGTAATGGCTAGGATATCGATTCGTGTCTTGATGCTGATGGCGCTACCATTGTCGCGAACAAAAGTGTAGAGGTTGTCGATATGGCCGGCAAGCATGTTGGGCTTGGGAGGATTGATAAAACCGTACATGATAGCATTCTTGTGGAATGCTCGTGCCACAGTTTCAGCACTACCAATGCGCAAGCCCTCGACGTACATATTGGCAGCCTCGATTACGGAATCGTATTCTCCGGTGGGAACCGTCTTTAAGTTGGCAGCCATTTTCTAGACTTGGACGTTAGAGAAAGACCGGCGCTCATGGAAAAGGAAAAGACGCACGAATGGTTGACCTTGATGTTGGCTAAAGTAGACTCAATTTTTATAGAATCGATCCTAGAATGATGTTAAATAGTAATGCTATCAAAACAGGATCACTTCAGTTTATAACGGCCATAGCTGATTATTTTCTCCAACTGTAGATAAGCCACCTGTTAGTAAAAGTGGGACAGATGGTAACAATATTTGTAAGCGGTCCCGCGATTTCACCTCCGCATTTCCTAATCTACAAATGGGCTTATCTAATAACTACTCCAAGATGACCCTATTCGTCAAATATGAGACTAAGTGGGGCTGGGTACTGTCCAGCAAAAGCCCTCTTACAATTTCTACTCCACGGTGGTCATTTCAGGCTTATCACCTTAACTCCCCCCTGGCAGCACTTTCAGGACTTGCCAAATTCTGTCATTTTGGAATTGATCAGGCGTTCGAAAAGCTCACGCAGAAATATGGAACATGAACAGATCCCAGCGACCATGAAGGCGTTGAGGCTGGTGAATGTATGCCCCGGCTGCAAGAGTCTTTTTATCGCAGCTAACAACCCGCCAGTACAATGAGAATTACAAGTTTCGCAATGACGTTCCAGTACCTATTCCGGGCTCAGGGGAGCTCCTTATTCGCGTGGCTTCAGCTGGATTCTGCCACACTGATTACCAGGTTTATCAAGGCGCCTATGGAACACAACTGCCCTTCACTGGTTCGCACGAAGCTGCAGGTACTATAGTGCGGCTTGGGCCTAGTGTTCTAGGTGATTGGAAGGTGAATGATCGTGTTGGCGTGATCAACTTCAGAAATCCTTGTAATGCGTGCAAAGGGTGCCGATGGCGAATGAACAAATTCGGTTCCTTGGATGCCCGATATTGTGAGAACAAGACCATGAGCGGTATTTTGGGGGCCGATGGCGGCTTTGCTGAGTACATGATCACCTCAAGCTATTCACTCGTTCACTTGCCGGGTGACCTATCCTTTGATCAAGCAGCGCCATTGATGTGCGCCGGTGTATGTGTTTTCCATCCATATTATATTGGTGAGCCAAACTTACAGAGCGCTTCCAGGCCACCGCATGGAATGCTGTCAAAGAAACTAGGCTGGAAAAGGGAAAATCGATCGCAATTGTGGGAATTGGCGGCCTAGGCGTCCTGGCCATTCAATTTGCCAAAGCTCACGGCTTGAGGGTCGTTGCCATTGACAACCGCGACGTTGGTCTGAATCTTGCATCTGAAGTGCCTACTCATCTCAGACCTGACCTTCTTGTCAACTTTCACCACTCTGATGCCATCCAAAAAATAAACGAGTTCACGGATGGTATCGGGCTGAACGGCGGAGTGGTCTGTACTGATGATGTCCCAGCTAGCGACTGGACTCTACATTGTCTGCAGCCTAGGGGTGTCTGTGTTATGCTCGGTCTTCCCGAGTCAGGATTTCAGTTTGATGCATTCAATCTCATTTTTCGAGAAATCATCGTGAGAGGATCGTTGCATTGTCCTGCAGATGAAGTTAAGAAGATGATTGCAGCTGTTGTCGAGCACGGCATTGTCAGCCACCTTACCATCTTGCCGCTAGAGAATGGAGAGGATATCCCTGAGAGGGCAGCTGCTCATTCATTTATCGGACGGCTAGTTGTCAAAATATAAGGCTTGCTGAGGGGATGAAAAGAATTGAAAAACTGCATAATAAATACTATGTTTGGGCGCTGACGTATGTGTCCATAATCAAGATTTTGAGGCCTTTTTCGAAATGTGTTTTTTGATGATCTTAATGGTTTAAAATGCTCCACTTTATTATTGCCGCTTTGAAGCTATAGAAAAACAAATAAAATAAGTGATTTGGTCCAACTTTCCCTCCAGTCAACCTCGCATATTCTGGTACCTCGCATATTCTGGTGGCTTATAAAGCCTATTTTACCGAGTTTACCGTTTACTAACATCTTAGATATGGCTTGTAATTGAATGAACATGAACTCAAGCTTATGAAGACTCTTAAACGTACTTGATTTGCAGAACAGGGCGTTATGGTTGAGGATGATAAGAGTAAATTAGAGAGTAGGCGGGTGGCCTGGTGGCTTGTGAATTACGCTATTTACTACATACAGCTCTACCAATCCAGTAGAACACGCATTTCTATCATAAATCGGTAAAATGCCTACATGCTTCACTGGTTAATAAAGCATATTTTATATGTGTAAAGATTTCACTTATTAAAATTTCCCCATACCTCCTCTATCTCTCCATAGCCTGCACTGAACGTGGCGCATACGATTCCTCCAAAAGGCGACCTCTTCATCACTCAAGATCACTTTAAATTTTTCCATGGCCCCATCAACGCGCTCCTTCTTTCTAATCCTCGAATTGCATTGTCTTTCGCCTGCAAAGATCACGCAATATCAACCTGCGACATCTTCAACACCTTTTTCTTTTTTGGCTAATCCGCAACACGATCAACAATTGCCTTTTCAGACTCTGTCTCTTGGCTTTTCTAAAGATCCTTGTAGAGCCCTATGTGGTCTAGCGTACCGTCCTAAGGGCATTCCAAGGGCGAGTCAAGGTCCCCCGCGCTAGAGGTGACCAAGGAATGAGTCCAACGTCAGCGTGATTGTAGTTTGGAATTAATTCCTATTCTTCATCACGAGAGAGAAGATCATGGTAGTTTTGCATTGAAATGAACTGGTTTCTTCCATCGCGAAGTGCCACTGATTGAGGAGCCTGGAATTCTCAAGCTGCCATCTCACGCCGGGAGCCATAATTGGCACTAAAGGCACTCTCCATGTTACATGTTCACTTTGGGGCGATAATTGCGAAGAAATTGAAAGCCAATCAACTAGCGCCAATTTAGCGAACCTTTCCAACTCTCCACAACATTTTTCAGCGCTTGCGTAATCACCTCGCCTGGTGTATTTTGATCCAAGCGATGAACTTGTGAGACGTCAAAACATATATCTGGTTTCTTTACACTTACTTCGACGGCATCAATGAGAGTTTTTTTTTGGAACAAGCCGACAAGATTCCCCCATCCCCTTGGTTCTGGCTTGAAGCAGAGATCGACATTCGTCATCGACACCGAAACAGCCTTTCGTAGGAATAAAGACAAGATTGCGCGGAATTTTGAATGACTTGTGGGCTTTACCCATAATTTCCCTTCTGTACCGCCGTGGGAATATATTTCCGCCTAACATCTGAATTAAGTATGAGCGTTGTAACGTAACTGTACGAACTGTAGGTAAGTACGGGAAGCAGGAAACATGGTATGTGAGACTATATTGTGGGAAGCGATAAGGAAGGAACAAGGAGCTATGAAGATGAAGCCTAAGTGGTGATAAAACGGATGACACTAGTCTTATCAGGAAATCAACAGTGACTGTACAGATAGCCTCATAATATTCCAGGTGTTGATGCCACGTCAATCGGCGTGCTCAATGAGTTTGAGAGCATCTTCCTCCTCGACAACCCAATCTTGCCATTACATGGCGCTGATGATAAGGCGGGATAAACTGAGGCATGAGTTTCCTAGCCGGGTGTATTCCATTTATTTGTCAGATATGAAGATTGTTCTCCACAACGCCGAAGTTCAAGTGGCTAGAAGTGTTGGGGTCCCATTCGGTCTTTTAGCTCTACTTGTTTATGATGCGTTGGGCGTTGAATAGAGCCATTCGGCTACGCTTATTGGCAGGCAATGCCTCAAATATCCGAAGTCGGCAATTTGGGATCGTAGCCGTACGTAGCCTGTAAAACAGACAAGTTAGGGTTGCCACCTATCTTTCACCCAACAGGAGACGGCAGGTATTTCCTTTGCATGTGATTCGTTAACTAATCTTCTTGGAGAATGTATAACTTAATCGGCAGCTCCGCGGTCTAAGCCCATAGTGGAGCACCTCAGTTTTGTAACGTGGCAGACTGACTTGGAGCGTCCAGGTGAAGAACTGCAGGCTCGGACTGTCAATCCTATTAAGGACAATACAAGGCCACCCACACGAACGGCCCCTTGTCAAGACAGTAAGGCTACCCGGGATGATGCGCGCCATCTCATAGCACAACTGTGGCTTACTGCGGGACCCTTTCAGAAAAGAGACCGCTGAAGTAGCCACAGCTGTTGCCTTCTCTTTGAATTTGGCCCAAAATTTTCTGGTTGAAGAATTAACTTGAAGATACGGACGGTTCGAAAGCCGTTGCGTCGATAATGTATCGAGCTGAAAATGGCGATACAAGGTAAGCAGGATCTGCACAGTTATCAAAGTAGCGATAATATAGCATATAGTAGGTTCTTACTGATGACCATAGAAATGAAGGGTTGCTTTAGAATCTACGTAGCACAATTTCTCGATAAATCTTGTTTTCTGTTAGGTGTCTTGAACAGGGGCACACAATTCGACGCCAGCCATGAAACAAACAATTGCCTCAGCAAGTATCTCTGCATCATCTTGACGAGGGTGGATATCGGGACCAACTTGCTCAAGGTACGAAGCCGTTTGGGATTTCGACCATCCTAATTGGGGCCCAAACTCCTCGCATGTTTTGATCATCGCAAATGCGTCCAGTTCGAAATGACCCTGGATTGTGAAGACCCGCTGAGGGTAGTAAACTCCCTGGATTGGGCAAATTGCGGTACTTCCGATATTTTGCCACGGGGAGGGTAAAGATATAGCTTGCGTATCGGAGTCTTTGCAATTGATCAATACCCGATCCCCATGCATCATTTGTATCCGCAACTTGCCATCCTGTAATTTATTTAGGACAGAAAAATTCTTGATAAACGCCCGATCCATCCGAACTTCGTAGATGCCAACTTCCCGACCAAGGGGGCATTTCTCCACGTTTACCTCAGGCGGATGTAAGCAGCTGGAATTTGGCATTATAGACTTCGCAATTATTTGATGTCCAAAGCATGCCCCCAAAATCCGTACCTGAGGATATTTCTGGAAGACAACTCGGATATATTCTTCAAGAAATTGCATCCAAGGGTACTGTTCGATCTCGTACACCCCAGGCGCAGAACCAGTAATAAGGATCGCGTCCACGCAGTGGGGGCTCAATAGCTGGTTCTGTCCTTCACACGGCGCTTGTCGCAAAGCATCATGTGGTGGGTATGATCCTCCACGAATATCCCACGCAGAAACCTCCAGCTCAACGGATTCACCCTCGGGAAGGGTTGATGCGTTCACCCGAGAAGTAGCATCATATAAAATATTTCTAAATTGAGCGCTGTATAAGCCACGGGCATTGTAAAGTCCTCGAGCGGGTATGTCGGCATCAAGAATAGCAAGGTGGATTTTCCGCATCGTAATTCGACAATTTTGAGGTGTTAGCGTTCGTGGTGTTTCTTAATGAAAGGGTATTGCGAAATAGCTAATATTTAACCTCTCGGTTAAAGGAATGGCTAAATGAAATGGCTAAGAATCCTTGAGGAAGTGAAAGAATTACGTATTCCTCGTATCAAGATAGATAAGGTGAATCCGATTTCGGAGAACTTGGATCTCTGACACTAGGCTAAAGAGAAATATATTTCTTCTCCAAAGCAGATGCCCGTTCACCGGATTAGTTCTGGAAAGCAGCCGGTCATTTCCTGCGAGAAATGTAAAGCTGTAGCTTTATTCAATTTGAAGTCTTCGAATGCACATATTTTAAGTCAAACGCCATCTTGATACCGTGCTGATAGAGGCGATACAGGCTTTATGGCATATTTTCTCGTCTCTATTGTTATGAAAGATGCGTTGTTTCAGTATAACACAAAACTATTTTCGGAAAATGATACAATTTCAAATGGCATATACTCTCGTAAGTTCTGTTATTTCCGCCGATGTTAAGCGGCGAAAAAAAAGTTTGTTTCTTATCAAGAAAGTCATTCAACTCGGACGGAATTCTTGGATACTGGGCCGGCAACTTTACACCGATTAAATGGGTCAAAGCTAAATCGTGAGGGAAGGTGACTTTCCTCAAACTCCGATAATGCTTGATGTGGCTTAGGATTCTTGTAACTATGGCTAAAGCTGCCCAAAACTCCCACGGAAAGGATATCCACTCAGATGATTGTGGGTATTATGCCTCCAATTCTTCTCCAACTGTGTTGATTATATCCCCAATCCTTCTCCATCATCCCACAGTTTGTTTACCCCCTCATTTCTACATCCTATCGGGTAGGACCCGACATGAGTTTGGTACTATTAACCATGGGATAAGCTAGGACCTTGCCGCATATCTAGATTGAAAAGAATGTAAGCTGACGTAGGCGAGCATAAACCAAAATTCTCATAAGAAAATCTTGAATCCTTTTTTATGTTATTGGGGAGAGGTACAACCTATTCGAAATTGTGATTATCGAAGTTGGACTTTACAATATGGAGAAGAAGCAGGAAGAAGTGGCACAGGACGCTACACCGCTGCCAGAGCCAGGATCCGGAAAACTTATTGATTTGTATGAACGACAGTTCGTGAAGTAAGTTGTCTTCATCATATGGTTAATGGCCATAACTTACTCTTTCCAGGCAAGGCCTTAAGCACCGGCATATCGAGATTATTGCGCGTGTTGACACAATTGGAACTATGACTCAGGCTCACTATATAATGTAGTGGGGAACCCCCTGTTACTTGATATTACGGATAAGATCGGATGAGGTTTTTCTGACCTGTATTGTGACGCCTAATTTTCAGTACACTGGTATGCTGGGCACGGGTAGTATATCTAGCACCTCGAAGATTGTATTGAATAGCACGCTTCTACACCTCTCTTATGGACCTATATGGATGGTGGCCCATGGGTCTCTCGTATAACCTGCGGTAGTTTGTGTTGTTGTTGTTGTGCTGCTGAATCGACCCGCACATCTTCGAGTGTGTTGCCAATGAGCGTTCCCCTTTTCAATAGGTAATATACCGTTTAAATAAAAACTTGCTATGATCAACACGGCCTATTCTTTAGCTCTGGGCAGTTTATTTCGCAATCCGGTCCAGCAGGCGAGATGTATGCGATTCCACGAGAATCTAGGCAATGCGATATCAAATTTTTCTCAGTATAAGGCACTCTTTAGTTGGTCTATTAGTATCAGGAAATTACTTTTTATTGCCGTCCCCACCTTTTCTTTCATACTTTAACTCAAATTGGATAGGATCTAATAATAATGAAGTGCGCTTCTCCCACTCAGCGGTGGCGTTATTAGACCCCCGAACGCATTTTTGACCCAGCCATATCATTTGCCCAAGGCTGGAACATGGTTTACGCATGCTCTATTTCTGTGCTAGGGGAATTTGTCTCAGCTGCCGTGCTTGTCCGATTCTGGGTGACTGAACGGCGCAATCTGGATCACGTTCTTTGGGAGGCTTTTCATTATCTACAACTTGTCGTTGGTACGAATAAATGGAGAGCTCGAATTTTCTCTCATCATTCCCAAGATTCTGCTCATTATTGGGCTTAATTTGATGTTAATTAATAAATTTCATCTTGTATCTTCAGACTGACCAGGAGACAGGCAGTAGTGCTTTTTTGTGGCGGGGGCCCCACAGGCGAGGCGCATGGAGTTCGGTTTTGCGCAGTCCAGGTTCATTGACTCAATATATCAATGTTCCTGGAGTACTTGGACAATTTTTAGGTGTATGGTGCGCCTTTACGCCATCAGTGTGTCCGTATGCTAGTGTGGAGGATGTGAATATTCTTGCCAGAGAGGCTCAGGATCCAAGGAGGAATATCCCGCAGGCGGCGAATCGGATTTTATGGAGAGTGTTGATCTTTTACGGTGCTATTTTAATTTCATCTGCTTTCTGCCCTACAAAAATCACTGCTAATACGGGTGTATCATCCGAATATCCGCAGTCATCACCATGTTCGTGACCATTCTTTTGCTTCCGTCAAATGAGCCTGGTACCCTCAAATCCACCGAAGCTGCTGGCCAGTCTCAATTTTTACTTTCCGCAAATCGAGTAGGCGTCGCTGTGGTGCCTTCAATTATTAACTTTGTGGTGTTGACCATACCAGTGCGTGGAGTCCGGGAAATTCAAGTATTTCAAATGGCGGACCCTTCCTACCAGAATAAATCTAATAACAATGGTCACAAAGGCTCTAATGGGAGCTTCCCACGTTCTTCTTGGTCTTTCGCAGAAAAAGGCGCTCTCATGATCATGGTCAGGGTCAATCGCCAGGTGTTACCTAAGCGTCTGTCACTACGATGTAATTACGTATCCGTCTCGAATACCTCACAATCAGCTCAGGTGCTGCAACTGTTCTTATTTGGCTCTAGAGCTTAATTACAGCTTACCAGTACATCGCCTAGATGACGGTTTGAAGATAGAGAGTGTATTTTACGTAGTCTAGGAATGCCTCACGAACTTAGTACCATTTCAGCTTCTACGAAATTGCCTATTATTATGTAGCTCCTTATCACTTCTACGTTTTTATTGGGGCGCCTAAGTGACCTTGGCGTGCTGATGCGTCAGATTATTGCTCGCGAATAAAATCCCTGCAGACCTACTTGGTAGTAGAAGAAATGTCTGCGATGAAACGGCAAAATAGCTGTAGTGGTGGCTCCATATAAGATTTACTCTAACTGTAGACCACATGCTGAGCCAAGAAGTTACAACTGGAAGTCTTCGCCGAAACCGGCGTTAGAAGCACCTCTTCGGAGCATCTAGATCTAGCAGGAACAATCATAATGAAAATTCACTGACCTCACAGTCGACAGGTTTTCGATCACACAACTGGAGGTAGGTAGTAATAAGTGTCCGGGTTTCCACAGCAATAACTCCTTCCTCGCTAAGGTTGTGCTGCTAAAGAAAACGCTCTAGTACCTTCGTAAAAGTCCTGAATCTGGTGAATGAGATATATGTTGTTCAACTTCTATGAGCTTCTCTAATACTATGATAAGGAGATGGTGTGTGTACCCCGTGGTCCGTTTCTATTGCTCTCGACTGTCGGCAGTTTATAAAAGCAGCACCATTGAATTGCAGAATAAACGAAGGATTAATAAATTCTGGCTCACATTTTGGTAATAAGATAATTGATCTATTAATGATGACATTCTTCTAGCAAAACTTGCTTCTCGAAAAGCTGCAGAGGTGTTACGACCCCTCGAAGCTAGCTCCAGGTGACGTGCAAGTACATTTCAGAGCATGTGATATATGTGGCCAATCAGCGGCATAAGGAACTTTGCATTACTATACCCCTGAATCTGGCAATTCGGGTATCATCCGATAGACAGAGTATCCAGTCTCCACTGCTGCATTCGCGCCGATAGCGTTCTTTAGTCACGTGATTGATTGGCCAGCTCCAAGCGTCGGCCTCTCTCTCTCTCAAAACCGACCTAAGAACCTGGTTTTGCGCTCTGGATCTCTGATGGCTCGGGGAAGACCCAAGATCCCTGTGCCACCGTGCAAGTTCTGCAACATGCAGTTCAAGCGAGTCGAACATCTGCAGCGACATGAACGCATTCGTAGGTTATATGCGTCCCCTGTTTGCCCCTCACTATTTCCTTACAAAGCCCAGATACTCAACAAAAGCCTTTTTTTTGCGACTGTGGACACAGCTTTACCAGACAGTAGGTCTCAATGAGATCATCAAGGTATTAACATGAAGCCCTGACAAAATTGAGTAGGGACCTTCTTATGCGTCACCGTAGGCGCGGTCATCCTGAATCACATACTGAGGCAACCACTGTGAGCCTCAGCCAGAAAGGCACACCCACAGAAGAACAAAGGTAAAAATTTACATCAATTACAGTTATGCCTCTCTAACCGGTGAAATCAATCAATAGACAATATGAAAATCATGACGCGGACTCATCCCGCTTGCCGTCACTCGTACCAAATTCCGAACCGGTTGAGCAATGCTCAGTCATCTCTAGAGCTCCTGTGTCTGAAATGCCTTACAATCTGTCACGTCTTGCAGAATTCCAGCCACCTGATCAAACGACCAGCCTCAGTCTCGACTCTACATATGAGTTTGAGTTGCTCTGGAACAACAGCAATGGCATGACTGACTTTTTACCTGCAACCTTCTTTGATACTGATTATTCATTATCTGATCTCTGGCAGACATATAATCCCCGATTCAATGATTCTACGGGCCCCCACCCTCAGGTTGAGCAAAACAGAAGAGACTCACCTCCCAGAAGCTCGGAAAGTGGCCCCTCCTTTATTTCGCTGCCATCTCGATTGCCACTTTTAGAGCCCGACTCTCTGTCATCACATAATGAGAGGCTACCAAATAATGACTTAAACTCGACTACAGGGTTTGGCCCCTCTAGGGACGCAATAACTGGTTTGCCGTGGGACCTATCTGCACCTGCATATGAACGAATATCTACTGCTATTCGGTCATACCAGAGCTTCTTGCCCAACGGGTTTCTTGTTTCGTCTAAGCACACTATTTCGCGATATATTGAGGGCTATTTTCGTGGCTTCCATGAGCATTTTCCGTTCCTGCACCCTGCAACGCTAAAAGTGGATACACTAGCACCAGAGCTACTACTTGCGATGATGGCGATGGGCGCATTCTGCCGGGTTGAGAAAGGAAAGGATATGAGTTGTACTTTGCATCCAAAGCAATCATTACGCATCATCTCGAACAGCGCACCCGCTTGTCTATGGCAGATCTTGCAAGAAGTTCACCCAACAGCCCAGGCAGTAGAGTTCCAAGATCCAATCTCACCAGCCTCAGTGGCTTGATAGAGTGTGATCCTCACTACTTCGCTTCAAAATTGTCCACGTCTCCTACGGCGGCACTGCAAACACTACAATCACTCATCATCTTGGTAGCAATGGCGACGTGGGCAGACGTTCCAGCAGTGCGAGACGCGCTTGCAATGGGGAGCCAACTTGCCATGCTTACTCGAGAAGCTGGGCTTTCCAAACCGGATGAAATTCTTGGACAGTGCGCTTGGGCAGATTGGATACGTCGGGAAGAGCGTCGGAGAACAATCTTCGTGGCCTATATCCACTTGAATCTTAGCAGTATCTCTTTCGATTTACCCCCTATCATCGTGAGCCAGGAAGTTTTTCTTTCGCTGCCCCATTGTAACACGGAGTGGATAAAGACATCCGCAACAGAGTGGCAGCACACCAGGGAAACATACGGCCACACTGAGCGCCAGTTTCAGTCGACCCTTGAGCAAATGATTGCCGGGGGAGACGTTCATAATGAAGAGCCGCTTTCTGCCCTTGGAAATTATGCTCTGATAAATGCCTTGATTCAAAAAATATATTTTGAAAGACAGACCACAGCCAGCCATGCAATTCCTCTGGATATCGTGAAGAAATTCGAATGTGCTCTCCAAGCATGGCAAAGATCTTGGGAGGCCACGCAAGAGACCTCACTGGACCCTACCTCTTCAAGTGGACCTATCGGATTTAACTCGGCAGCCTTGCTCAGACTCGCATACATCCGTCTCAACGCCAATCTTGGACCCTGTCGCAATCTGTTATCACAAGACCCAGAATCCATCGCTCTTTCATTTACAGGTGATTTGATTCCACCATTGACACGTTCTTTTCACGTTGACCGGGCCGTCCTTCAATGCATCCACGCGCTAAGCATTCCAATTCGGGCTGGCGTCGCCTTTGTCGCCTGCACACAGTCAGTGAATGGAAGCATACAACACCCTCTCTGCACACTAGAATGTGCACTTTTACTCAGTCGGTGGCTAGGTATCGTTTCGGACGAAGTACAGACATCAGGTTTGGACTCTCTACGGGAGGATGAGAGAAAGCTGCTCGGTATGATCGCCAGTCTCATCAGAGAAACCGACCGGATAGATACACTAGAAAGGAATGAGTCGGATGGTTACTGTATCCGTCGAATGGCAGCGACAATAGTCAGGTTGTGGGCTGAGACATTTTCAGGCGCGCATATATTCGAGGTTGTTCGGGTCATTGGGGAGACGCTATCTATTGTGGCGGATACTTTAGAGAAAAGTCTAGGGGAATGAAACGCGGTGCCTGATTTTTCTCTCCACGAGTCAATTTTGCTCCGAATTATATACTACTGATCCTGTCTTCAATAATATATATTTTTACCCATTGTTTATTCGATTGACTGGTTGAAGCATGTTAGCGAGCGAGCCAACGAAGACGGTAGCTTACACTGGAGAGCTCAATCAACTCTGGAAATTCAAGTATTCCAGATCTTTAAATAAATACTTATATATGCTACGCTAATTCTAGATTCTACGGTTAATTCTCGGTATTATAATACCATTGTAAGACGCGTCTTAGCATAAATACGATCTATAAAGAGAGAAAATCTCTGATTAACATTTCTGGATAACCAGGCTAGGATAACACTACATATATAATCCGAAATCTATACCTTAGAAAGGGCCAATATAACGTGATTTACCCTTAATCTTTAACTCTCGTTAAGGAGCGGAATGTGGTATTAGAACTTAGGTAGACCTCGTGAAAAACATATTAAGGGCTAGTATCTCCCGCTCTCTAGCCAACGCTCGCGGGATGAGAGTAGGTCATGGTGTTACGGCCTAATCTGGAACTCGTGGTATATCATCGGGGTAGGACCGAATAGTCGCTTAAGTGGCTCGATTTTATCCTAGAGAGTACCTATCTGACTCGCTAAATCACGGCTTTACCCATTATATATATGTTCCATGCATTTAATGTTCTACGCACTTAAGGGATTGATCTATTCCTTAAGGATTAGCCTTTATCTTATTCTACGTCCTATTTCCAGGAGTTTAAGAGTTTACATCTTCAACCTTGCCTAGTCGACCCCTCTACCTTAACACTACTGTCTAATATTTGCTAGCTTAGTCTGTTTCTAGCTGTAAGTGATATTTTAATAGTATAGACCTGCCTTTCTAGGCATTTACTAAACAGGTATATTCACGTAAATCGCGGCCATTAGGTAAATAGATCGACAGCCTGACCACGCGAAATTTCCGCATTGCAATGACGGTTTTATTTTAATAGGTCCGCAAGAAAATCGCTCACGGGAGGGTTTGGGGTTAGACTCGCCGGAGCGGTTCTTGAGGGATTTATTATACCAAACGGCGCCGCAGCCGCAAGCCACGTCAAAATAAATCACTCGGCAGTAACCAAAGTCTCCGGCAGAATTGATCCATTGACCCTGAATGGCATTTCCAAGCTAGCACAAGAGTCACTTACCACATGGCTTCCGCATAGACCTTTTTCTCTCCTCTGTCCCCCCACATCTTTGAGCCCGATGCCCACTAGTGAGATCTCATTAATTCAATTCTTTGCTGCGGACTTATTCTGACCTATCGCATACCGCGCCGATTGAAAAACCCTCCAATTACGACGACCACAGCGTAGCACGAAATAATTTTGCTTTGTCGAATTTACGTAAATGATAATCTCAACACGAGAAAAACTCAGCTCATGGAAGTGCCTTCTTGTCTGGCGTGGGTTAGACTGCGGTCTATAAACAGGGTCGATTGGCCTTTGAGCTTCTTCAAAAAAATTATTTCCCTTTGTCTATTCTGGTTTTTCTCAAGAAGCCTTGCCTCAACCTTCTTCTCTTGTCACATTTCATCTTGAGGCCCTTTATCTTTTCCCGAGTGACTCTTTCCTTCTTCCACTGCTACTCCCATTCGTGTTACTGTGGAAAGTGCCAGATTCGCTCGTTTCCTTTCTAAGGGATGTCTATAGAGTGGTCAAGCGGTCTGCCCAACGATCAATCTGAAGACAGCAAGCCAAACTCCCCCTCGGTTGAACAATATGGCGTTAGCATGCGAGATCGCGCTATCTCCTTCGGCCCTGATGAGCGTGACACTGGTGCCGATCGATCCAGACGTGGGAAGAAAGCTGGTCGTGCTCGCTCCTCCATGTCCCGCTCGCGCTCTCGCAGCCGAGCTAGATCCGCTTCCAATATGCAAATCGAGTTTCATCGGATGAGTTTCCAAATCTCTGAATCGGAAAGCCGTGAGAAATACAACGAAGATTTGAAAGCCAAGAGCCAAGAAGCCGAAGACACTTCCGATAAGTCTCACTATTTGGAGGCTCTAGACTACCACACTCAGCCCATGGAAGATCTCTATAAGCGCTTTCACAGCAGCATCGAGGGGATCTCTCAGGCCGAATCGACTGCCCGTCTAGCCCGCGATGGCAAAAATGAATTGCCGCATATCTCTCCTAACTACGTCAAGAAAATTTTGAAGTACATCTTTGGAGGCTTCTGCTCGGTTCTTTGGATTGGTGTCATTATTTTCTTCATCTGCTGGCGCCCTCTTGGTGATCCAGATCCAGCTCCATACAATCTTGGCTTGGCAATCCTTGTCCTGATAGTCATCTTCCTCCAGGCCTCATTCTCTGCCTTTCAAGATTGGTCCACTGCTCGTACCATGAAAGCCATTCTCGACTTGGTGCCCACAGATGCTGTGGTTTTACGATCCGGTATCGCCACGAAAATTCCATCCACTGAAGTCGTCGTCGGCGATGTTGTCCAGCTGAGTATCGGTAATAAAGTACCTGCGGACCTTTGTCTTCTCACAACTTCTGGGGATGTCCGCTTCGATCGCTCGGTACTGACCGGAGAATCCGAGGAAATCGACGGTTCCCTTGAGGCATCGGACACCAATTTTCTTGAGTCCCGCAATGTTGCACTGATGGGAACTATGGTAACAAACGGTAGCGCAATTGGCATTGTTGTGTTGACAGGCAAAAGTACTGTTATGGGCCATATCACGGTATCATCTTCCTCGATCAAGGAGCAACCCACGCTCATCCAGCGTGAGATAACTCGATTTGTCTACATCATTGTCGGTCTCACCGTTTTCCTTGCCGCCCTTCTGGTCTTCACCTGGCTTGGTTGGCTTCGGAAAGATCACTTCGAATTCATGAACGTGGTGGATATGCTTGATGACGTGATGGGCTGCGTAGTCGCCTTCATTCCAGAGGGTATGCCTGTAGGTGTTGCCCTTACTCTCATGATGGTGGCTCGACGAATGAAAAACAACAACATCCTTCCCAAGGGACTGTCTACTGTGGAAACACTGGGTTGTGTCAACGTCATTTGTTCTGATAAAACGGGTACCCTGACCGAAAATCGCATGAGTGTGATAACGACCGCGTTTGTCGACTCGAGCATGCCTGCCGAAGAGGCCTTTCCAGCTTTCGCTGAAGGTAGCCTGAAGCCACTGTTAAATCTTCATAAAGTCGCCGCTCTTTGCAATGACGCGACTTTTGACCCGGCGACTATTCAACTTCCGATTGCAGAGAGAAAGATACTTGGCAATCCCACCGACGGTGCCGTTCTCAAATTCGTTGAAACTGCCCAACCGGGTACGGTCAAGGCCCTGAATGATGAAAATCCACGGGTCTTCAGCATACCCTTCAATTCGAAGAACAAGTGGATGCTCACAGTGCATAAGCGTCGGCAGATCGACGATAATTCTCCAAGTTACCTGCTTCTCATGAAGGGGGCTTCTGACATTCTTCTTCCATATTGTACTTCCTACTGGTCCTGCAAGGCCAATAGCGTCCAGCCACTGGATGATGTTGCCATCCAGGAACTTGCGACAGTTCAGAACAGAATGTCTAGGGGGGCCCAGAGAGTGATTCTTCTTTGCCAGCGCTCGTATATATCGACCCAGCCCGTTGGAACGAACGCTTTTGGTGATGATATTCAAAGCCAGGGCATCTGCGATCTCACGCTAGTCGGAATGTTTGGTATCATCGATCCGCCTCGCAAAGAAGCCTCTGCGACAGTAGCGGCTTGCAGACGAGCGGGTGCTCGTTTCTTCATGATCACCGGTGATCTTGGTCTTACCGGAGCTGCCATCGCTCGTGAGATCGGCATCTTTTCCGGGGATGCTGAGCCCGATACTTTCGACATGATCGTAGAGAGGCGACTAATCAAAGCATCTATCTCTCAGCAATCAACAGACTCCGATACCTTGTGGTCCCAGACCTCCCTGCTTCTGGAAGGCCCCTCAATCTCTCAATTGACAAACGAGGATTGGGATATGGTTTGCGGTTACCAAGAAATTGTATTTGGACGAACTATGCCCGATCAAAAACTTCGCATCGTTAATGAGTTGCGAGCTCGTGATAACGTTGTCGCAGTCACTGGTGACGGCGTCAATGATGCACCCGCAATGCGTGCTGCTGATGTCGGTGTCGCGGTGATAACTGGCAGCGACGTGGCCCTTGAAGCCGCTGATCTCATCTTGATGGATAAATTCGACTCGATCATTGATGCTATTCGCCTCGGGCGTTTGGTTTTCCAGAATCTTCAGAAAGTGATCAGTTATCTCCTTCCGGCAGGTTCATGGTCGGAAATTTGGCCCGTCCTTCTCAACGTGTTCTTCGGTGTTCCTCTTCCGCTGTCTTCATTCTTGATGATCATCATCTGCGTGTTTACTGATCTTTTTTGCTCTTTGTCCCTCATAATGGAGCAGGAAGAATTCGACTTGCTTGATCTTCCTCCTCGCAATCACAAGAAGGATCATTTGATCAACCTGAAGGTCTATATTCAAAGCTACCTGTTTATGGGGGTCATGCAAACAATCTGTGCGCATTCTATGTACTTCCTCTATTATTGGAGACATGCTGGTATTCCAGCGAGCGCACTTTTCTTCGCGTTCGAGAAATATGCCGATGGGTTCTACGGCTACACGGAAGCCGAGTTGACGCAATTTAACGTCGTCGGCCAAAGTGTATATTTCATCTGTCTTGTCATATTGCAATGGGGCAACATTCTCAGTGTGCGGAATAAGCGTCTTTCTATTCTACAGGCAGACCCTATTCGCAAGCAGCGCCGAAACCCATGGCTTCTAGCTGGCATGGTGGTTAGTCTCTCTATTGCAGTTTTTGTGACCGAGGAACCAGGGCTTCAGAGAATATTTGGCACTGGCTCCGCACCACTGGAGTTTTGGTTCCTGCCTCTGCCGCTTGCCTTGGGCATTCTTTGCATGGATGAGATCAGGAAGCTATCAGTGCGTCTTTGGCCAAAGGGCCCTACTGCTCGAATTGCGTGGTAGAAGATCATTTGATGTGCGAGAAAATCTTTTGAAATTGGAGTTTGCCAAAAATGGAAAGCTTACAGCAGGGTGGGTGCAGCAGTGTACTCTGTACGATGGGGTCGCGGCCCGTATCATTTGAAGGGAGCTTGAGACAGCGGCTCGACTCTCTTTTATTATAAATTCATTGTGTTGGAGGCGAGAATAAAGTTTTCAGTACTACTTAAAAATAACATAGAAACACAATTGTGAAACCGTTTTAGCACATGTATAAACTAGTCAACAATTGATCTTAATCGATAGCGACTTCTAATACGACTATGATAATGCAAAAAGACTACTCCTTGCCTGTTCTACACCTTATGGTCCAAATAAATCCCGCAACCGTGAATCAGGTGATTTTTTTCTCCTCAGGGATACTAGTGTATGCCTCTCCCTCTTTATTGTCTCTGGTTATTTTTGCTTCTCTCGGAAAATTCAAGAGATGTCGGTGACTCAATCTGGTTCCACAATCTCTCCGGCTGTCACCGCTGCTATATGTATTGGCCTGGCCGTGGGTCTATGGTAAGCCACCAAGCTTCTGATACAAGCACCGTGAATTCAAATTGATTTGTTCAATTGCACAGCTTAGCTGCCTTCGCTAGTTGGTTCTGCCGATATCGAACACTCTCTGGAGAGGAAGCATCACCCGCAACTTCTTCTATATTTGTCCAATTACAGTCAAGGTTGGCCAAGGAGCCGCAGCAGAAGCTTCCAACCATTCATGACCTCGATATGTATATACCGATAACCACATACAAGATGTGGAAAGGCGGACAAGTTCAAGAAAGGTGCTGCATTGATACAAGCTCGACCTTGCTACTTCCTTTGCTAATGTGTCCCATAGAAGTAGCTGTCCTGGATCCGTGGCTTTGGGCTCGTCGAACAACATCGCTGTTTCCAATTCATGGGCTCCGCTTCCTCACTCCCCAGCGGAAAGCCCTGTTTACTTTCCAATTGGAAAGGAAAATGAGGATCGGATCTTACCTACACTATATCGACAGAAATCTGGCGGGTGTAGTGTTGATTTAGAACTCGAGAATCATGTTCATTGTAATTGTGGCCAGGTAAATAGAAGACTCTCCGACGATATGTGCGCCATCTGCTTGGATGTAATGGCAGATGAGCATGGCGTACGCGGCTTGGCCTGTAATCATGTTTTTCATGAGACTTGTATTGGCAAGTGGTTGATGTCTCGGCGAGCTTGCTGTCCAGTTTGCAAATCTAACTTTAGAACGGGGTCAGGCTTAGTCTAAAAAATCAGGAACTTCGGACAGCAAAAGTAGCTTGATGCCAGAAGAGATAAATTGCTCTGGTAATAGTCAATATTAGGCATTAGATTCATGACATCTCCGGATCTTTGGAAATTGGAGTAGAAAATACCGCATCTCCAGGTTGTAACAAGCTCTATTCCCACGGTGACATTATATGAGGCACCAGTGTCTTTCAATTGCACCGAAAGCTCCCGCATTTATCTTCGCCTAGCGTTTTCCATTTGTGATCTGTCAGATTCGTGTGTGACATAATGACCCTCGTCTTCTTCCGTGAGTTGAATGCGTTCGGCTGAGGATTGCATCCTTAACATTCCCCGCTCTTTCTAAATCTCACACTTACATTTTTACGTAGGGATGCCGAGCTGAAGCTGATCAAGAGTACGGCCTGATGAACAAAGGTAAAGCCTGACGGGTTCAGTATACCCTATCGAAGATTCGTCGTGCTGCTCGGTTCAAACATTCCTCCCTTAATGATTCCAGGTTCTAACTAAATTCAGTCTGTTTTATAGAGCCTTGCTCACTCTGGACCACAAAGCCCCAAACGCCATTTTGAGGCTAATGCACTCATTGGCCGGCTCGTCAGTCTCGGTGTGCTGGACGAGTCTCGCAGGAACTGGACTATGTTCTTTCTCTGCGAACTGAAGACTGCGTTGAACGTCGGTTGCAGACAGTTATTTTTCGCCTTGGACTTGCGCGATCCATTCATCATGCGCGTGTTCTGATCAAACAGAGACATATCTGGTGAATCATTATTAGCTCCCAGAGCGAAACAAGAAATCTCATGGTACTAATTCATGGTCGGCAAGCAGGATGTCAATATCCCATCGTATTTCACTAGAACCTTGACATAAAATATATTTAGGTCGTCGGAGCGGTTTTGACCCTACCGTACATTTATACTTCGATGAAGATTTCAATAATGTTTTTTGCCAAGATAAAGCTTGCCAAAATGAAGGAGGGGTTTACGTTAGATTAAGGGGGAACTCAGAGTGGAAATCAACCTAATATGTAACTAGATTTTCCCAAAAATCGAGTGCATACAATAAAAGCATTCGCCAAGCCGAGCTTCAACGGACCAATCGGACACGGACTCCGTTGACACCTCCAAACGATTCAACGTTTTGGTGGTCTTAACCGAAGACCAAACAGGCTTCTCCAGAAATTGAAAAAAAAAAAAGTCGAATGGCGTTTCGCAAAAGTGATGAGTCTCTAATCAATTCTCACTCACCGTCCTGTTTATTAATGAGACACCTGGACAAATGTAGACATAGAATGTTCAACGGACACATTCACTGTGCCTTCCATGACAGTGTTTTCTTTCACACGCCAATACAGCTTACAAAATTTGAGCATCTGTTCGGCATCCCTTGCTCGCGAAAAGCAAGCTTTTCCAAATCGCCTCGCACAGCTTAATTATAAGACATTGCATGCTTCGAGGGAATTTTAACTTTGCCTAGCAATACTGCCTTGACAGAAGTTCGTCAATAAAGCGTGTCCCGTTCGTTTTGACTTGCCTTCTTCGTTCTAAGCAAACCCGCCCTTGGCGCCTGGACGGACGAACCCAATTGTAGAAGGCGGAAGGGTCTTCCCTTGCCCAATGAGGGTGAATTATTTTTTCATATATTTAATAACATTAAGACACTAGTCGAAGTATTCAATTTAATGATGTCGAGATCGGGTGTCTCGATGATATAGAGTATTCAACGTCGTCGCAGAAAACGCCCTTTTTTCAGGGAATTGACTTTATTACTAAAAATCACCAACCTCCCTCACGTACATGCTGTCCGATGCAGGAAATGAGCTCAAGACGAAATGACAGCTTGGAGATGCCCATGAAATCTACGTTCCAAACAGGTATAGCGGATCTCGGGCTGCGCCCGGAAGTTACTTGCTTTTCGATTGTCTCCATTTATGGGTAAGATGTTCTGAAAATTTTGCATTGATATCCACAATTCAGGGCATCGTTCCAGGATTCCGAAGATTCATGGCGTTCTTGGCGACTCAGGTACACTTTCAACAGAGTTTTCCGGAAGTTAATCGACGGCTAGAGATCGGGTAATCAAGATTTTGACAAATCCTCGGTAGAAGAGATCAGATCGATTACGGGTCAACTGATATTTCATTAATTATATAAATGTAATAGATATTACGATATTCTATGGAACAATGGATCGGTCTGCACGGCCATTGCTTCTCTTTCGAGGAAAAAAGAAAAAGAAAAGAAAAGAAAAAAAAACCCCCCCAACACAACACCCTGAGAGCCTCATGCTCAAAGTGGGGTGTTATTATCAGCTTCGAATAAAAGGGGAGTCCTTGCATTCAATTATTAGACCATCCGATCGGGGTAGCCCAAAACGGCAGGTGGGAGCTGAAGCGATCTCCAGACCTGAAAGTGGGCATTCAATGCCTTGGGTTTGGGGTGATCATGAAGTGAGTCTCAACAAGAAAAGATTAGGGTTCAATAATGAACACCTTGGATCGTTGCACTTGACTGGAATGAAGAAACATTTCATGCACAACATCCAAGGCAGATGACGCGAGACACAAATAATCAGAGTGGATACAAACAGCGCCCCGCTGGACCGCCCTAGACAGAATACGGATGATTTACCCGATCCAGAAGATCAGACCGGGAGCTCTTGCCTCGGGAAATTAGGACAGGTCTCAGGCGTCCCAAAAAGTAGGCTCCAATGTACTGGTTCTAGTTGTTCGAAGAAACGCCATCGTGTGGAATAGATAACCTTAACCCTGAATGCCACGTGCTGTGGGCCTTTGGCCGCGACACCAGGCTCCACGATACCCATCTAGAACAATTACCCTGACTCGGACTGAAAACAAACCGATCCCCACGCGAGATGCTCTCCATTTCAAAGATCTCTGGCGGCCATTTCGAAGTTATCGTTCGCCATCATGAAACTTCACCTGTGCTTGCTCAGTGTCCTAGCCCTACTGGTGGTGGGGTTGCACGCTACAGACTTAACTGCTTTCCCATCCTGTGCTGTACGTCCGGAGTTTGCAAGAAGAAGCCCAGAACACTGCTGACTATGTCTAGATAACCTGCGATGAGAATTTGTTTTCAACTTGTTCACTCAGCACGAATACGACTTGCTTCTGTGCTAGCGACACGCGCGCTACTACCTTACTCGACGCGGTCGAGAGCAACTGCACAGTGAGAGACTTTTTTAGTGAGTTTCAAGTTTGTTTGATCGGCACTACCCCAGTCTGGGCTAATTGTCTCAGCTACAAAACGGCTCTATCAAAAGGAATGTGACATTTCTCCGCTCCAGAGGCCTCCGATGGTCAATCCCTCGACGTTGATCCCTTTCATTCTTGCAACGGTTTTCTTCGCCGCCAGAATTTTTGCCAAGAGTAGTGGGCTTGGAGGTGGATGGGGATTAGACGATTATACTATTATCGTTGCATATGTAAGCGCACCTGCTTTAGTTTCCGTGCCAAGGTATTAACAGGCGTCAGGTCCTCGGCACCGCAATCTATTTCATCGGCATGCAAAGTGAGTATTCCCCAATATTCCCTCTACATTAAGCTAATAAGATAGTGATTCGTTTGGGCTTTGGCTCCAATATCTGGGATATCACACCGCAAAATGACATAACTCTCATTTACAAGGTGCGACTTTTATCACGCGAACCTATGTTCTTATGTTAACGGAAGCAGTTATTCCAAGGCCTCGCCGTGATGTATAAGATACAAATCTCTCTGGCGAAGATCAGTGTTATCTTGTTCTTATTGCGCATTTTCCAGACACCCAACTTCCGCTATATTTCATACGCTCTGATCGCCACTAACGCAGCGATTGGAATCACCTGGGCATGTGTCGATTCATTTCGTTGTCTTCCTACGCATTTGACATGGGATGGCTGGACGGGAGAGGAAAGTGGAAAGTGCATTAACTTCATCGACTCAATCCTCGTGAACTGCCTTGTTAACATATTCGTCGACTCTGTATGTGCAATCTGCAAGGACTCTTCCATTATATTCGACTAACGAACCCTACAGGTGCTCATCATGATGCCTGTATATGAAGTGAGCAAGCTGCAGATGCCTCTGCGAAAAAAACTCACCGTAGCGTTGATGTTTATCGTCGGTTCAGTGTATGCATTCACTCGCTGCGTTCCTTGCCCCCTCTAAGTCTACCAAATACTGACTGAAACTTCAAGCCTTACCATCATTGCCATCATCCGAGTCGTCGTCTTCTGGAACAATCGCTGGGGCTACAATCAAACGAAAGGTCTCTACCCGCTCATCTATTGGTCCGTGATCGAATGCCAGATCTCCGTCATGTGTGCTTGCCTGCCTGCATCCAGGGCTCTTCTTGGCCGCTGGTTCCCTGGATTCATGGGTGGCTCCTCTCGGCGAACATATGCCTCTGGGCCAGAGTACTTCAACACAGACGGATATGCACGTCAGGACAGCAAGATTAACAAGTCTGTCAGCTACACCGTGAATTATGGCGATAGGTCGGAGCATGGTGACTCCAACAGTGATGTGGAGTTAGTATTGACCAACGGAAAAGTGATCCGTCGGTAGTCCTTTGTATTTTTATTCTTCTACTTCATTGTATATTTTGTCATTCGAAACATTCGAAACATTTCTATTATCAACTTTACAATACATGACACATTATTTTCTTCTTGCATGTGAATATGTAGTATCTACCTTCTAAGTCGTAGTACAGCTGACTATAGTAAAATCAACCACCCTTTATTACATAGGGGAGGATTAAATAGAAGACACATCCCTTAATCGCTTTAGTAGTATACAGTGAAGAGGGGAACGCTCGTTGGCAGGACACTCGAAGATGTGCGGGTCGATCCAGCAACGCAAACCCACAACGCAAGTTACCGCAGGTTGTACGAGAGACCCCCGCTTAAGCACCCATATGTGTAGGCGAGAGAGATGTAGAAGCGCGATATTCAATACTATCTTCGAGGTGCTAGACATACTGCACATGCCCAGCATACCAGCGTACTGAAAATTAGGTGTCACAATACAGGTCGGAAAACCCTCATCCGGTCCAGTCCGTAATATCAAGTTACAGGCGGTTCCCCACTACAATATATAGGTGATCTTGGGGATTTGTTCCTCTATATAGTCCTATGCGGGCCCGTCTAGGGGCATTTAGTCCGAATCATATAACTTCCCTTGCCATATTCATGCAATTCTAATTGAATCAAAGACTATGTATAGAATTAGTCAAAACTGATTCTTAGAGAGAAATATATAAAAACCTCCCTAGAACCGCTTATATAGGTTCCCAGTGGCGATTCGTATCTAAATTGGGCGAGATACATGGCCTATGCGCCGATCCCTACTTTATTGCCTCGAAAATGAAGTATCCCTGATTTTCCCATTGAAGATTTGATGACCTTAATATGTTTAATGTGCCGCCGCTGCCTTTTGGACCCTTAATGCTTCCTTTAGTTCCTATACATCGGGGAATTCAAATACTTCAATGGCCTCGTAACTTAGTCGAGAGCCTCACGACGCCACGAACCATACTCGGTTCCAATATAGATAAGGTACACGGTCGCTGAATCAATAACACCCTTCACGTTTCATAAATCGACAGTCCCTGTGGAATATTTTATTAAGTTCTCTATTTATTGTCCAAAGTCCAGCGAAACGTTAGACATGACCTTACTGATTTCAATATCCAAGCCAAGGTCTTCACTCAAAATTCGAAGCTCCTTGGCATCATCTTTGGCGAATTCGCTCCCTTTGCCCATACAGAAACTCCGAAGCATAATTGTATCCAGCAGAGGTGTCGTGGACTGCGCAAATGGGAGAAAGTCCTCGATAGCTTTTATGACTACATCGTCGTCCAACTCGTAATCTTCAGCGTGGATCAATTGATCTCGGATACCTAGTTTCTGGAGCGTTGGCGGCAATACATCAGACATGGGAGGTGCATCCTCACTAGCCCAGCCGAGAAGCATGTCCGATGGAACCTCTGCAGATTTAAGGCGCCAAAACTGCTTCAGAACTCCTAGACATTGTTTGAAATTTTCCTTTGGGTTCCCGTTGTCGCCGTTGTGAGAACTCCACATACTAGGGTAGTATAGTGGACAAAGCTCCATGCCAACCGAAAGATGTTCAACTGTATCCTTCACGCTCGCCAGTCCTTCCAAAAGCACACCGGGCTCTTTGAGAGACGGTCGGGCGGAGGCTTCACTCCAGCCGAGCTCCCTGTCCTGAAACGGGTATATAAGGCCCAGATGAAGGCTGTTCAACGACGACAGGTGGAGCAGAAGATATCTGGCTTCACACTCTGCTATAGGAGACTCAGCTAGCATAAGCCTCTCAAACCAGGCTAGGTGTTTCAGTTTGCTGGATCCAGCAGATTTGGCCAATTCATTTTTGACACCTTCCAAACTCTGGAGCCAAATCTCCAAAGATTTCAAAGCAGGCAGATAGAACCAGCCTGCAAATTGCTCCAAATCACACGGAGGAAATGCATCGATAAATCAAGCTCCAAGTTCATGGAACTCCCTTGATTAAGGAACATTGATCCCATACTGGACAACAGACAGATCGTCGAATCGAGATAATGAGTTTTCAGGCGCGGATAGAAGAGCATGTCGCATCATTAAACCAGGGAACCCAGACTGCCACACGAAAGTGTAGTCTAGCTTCAGCGACTGTAATTTGTGAAGCTGGGAAAGGAGAACTGCGACGAATGCGTATGGATCGCCGTTTTCCAGGGCATAAATCCAGTTGGCTAGTGAGGGGAGCTGCGCCTCAGTGGTGATACCTTTTGCGACGTTGACTTCATTCCGGAATAGAGCCGAGAGCTGGTTCCAGTCTCCATCAATCTGCGGCGGACTCCACTTCCGGATCTGCATTTCCGCCGCATGGTCCAGTTTGAAGGGTATCATGCTCACATGGTGAATTTGAGATGCTAGATCTGGACGCTCATAAATGACTTTGAATAGAGTCGGGACACGCTTAGGTGGTGGTTTGCTCCAGTCGATTTTGACATGACGATATAATGAGCTTTATGAAAAGACTTGTAAGTCTCGTGATGTGGCCACTAAAGATGCGGTGTCGGATGGAGAGATTTGATTCAGAATTTGTCGCCAACAATCTTGGGGCGGATCCTGTAGTGCCCTGGAGTGGATAAGTGCATGACTTTCTTGGGTGAAGGGATATACTCACTTCCGTGCTGATGGTAATTCTCTCATAGCAGACTTCCGAGTGGTGTGTAGAAAGGAAATTAGTCAAACAGGCACTTTGCTGATTGCAAGTTGCAAAAAGGAGTTTGGTTAGTATTACAAATCTTGCTGAGAGCTTCCTCAAAAGATGGAACAATTGGGAGAAGTGAAGTCTTATTTTCTTCATCTGGCACTAGGGGCTGAGGCGGACTGGGGGCCGAAACGACATTTTGGCCCCTGTGGATCGGAGCCTCGTTTGAAAATTCCAAAAAATCACGGGTTTATGATACATCTTTCAAGCATTTTGGATTCTAATGGGTGGACATGATTGAATTCTCCGAGCCCGGTTTCTCAGACTTCATAGGCTCACATGAGTTTACATCAAACGAGCCAGTTCGACTACTGGTACAACCTGGATTAATTAGTAGCCCTTCCCCACCGGAATATCTGCGCTTTTGTCAATTGTACCTATAGTCTATCATTACTCGTCTTCATGAACCGTATTGCAGGGTCAAGACCTTTTGTTTTTCTTTTGTCCCCAACAAATTATCTCAACCAATCTCAAAAGAGCAGGAGCCCACAGTGTACATCTATTTCGATCACTAACTCTCGATTTTAGGGTGTCAAGATCTCAAGAATAGGCCTGTGCCATCTAATTATATCGCTGGCATGTTTTTATGGGAATTTCTGTGCATGTACTTGCTCTCCGCCGGCTGAATCAACAAATGAGAGCCTTCGGATGCTAAGAGCTCGGTCGGTGCTTCATATTAGAGCTCAGTGGGCGGAATAGCCACGATCCAAATCTCCGGTAGCGGAGCCACCAAATGACCTGTCTCCATAATCCGACGTCTCCATTACAGAGCCTGAGACTAAAAGCTCTCCACGAGGTTAATAAGATCTCGCCAAAGATCGACACCCAGTGCCTATGATGAGTTACGTTCCCCCAGCGGGTTCAGGTATTTGTTGACGAAAAACACTAATATCCCAACCAATTGCGCTGCCAAACATATTTCCGTAGAGCCGACTCCTTCCAACATCTTTGCAAGCTCATAAAACTCGCTATTGGTCGTGATCAACTTAGAGTTGGAGGCGATGTCACTGCGGTACCTTCTTGGCACTGAACACCTATTAGACCAATGTACTTGGCTTCACATCTGCACAGATAGAAGGCCGCTTAATTTAATACGAAGCGATAATGAAATGTGCAATTTTAAACGGAGATTGATAATTGAACGCCGCATAATTAGTTGAACACCTTACCTGCCCTTGTCCGAACTAGCACGATGGTTTTATATCAGAAAACCTTCCACTGTACACGCTGTACATACCTAGTTTCCAGGTATTCAAGAAATATGGCCTTACTAGATCAAGCCAGCATGCATAAGACGCTTCATTCAGGCCGCGGTATAGGTAACAAAAGTTGCCGTATCTATAGACATCACTCCTAATCACCTTCACGTTCCTGGATAGCTTAAGGTGAACAAGTACGTACCTGAGTATGTACTTGATATTATTAATACTCCGAATTCCAGTTACCGCACTATCCCAGATTGGCCTAGGGTGTCCAACTAATTTTGTGGTGTTTAATTCTTGATCTCCTTTTGAACGAAGGGGTGTATGACACCTTCTCACTTTAGTGCTTCGTCCTAGAATACAGCGTGTTACAACTAAGGTAGAAACTAGCGCTTCCACGTGGGGGTTGAAGATATTTTATATAACCATTTCCAAGACATGTTTAGTCCAAGCGTTCAAGACCACCATTTTGGCAGAGCTTGGCCTTCTTGAAAGAAATGATTAGCCATTGGCTTACAATATAGGGAAGTACATCGACCTTTCACAGTTTGTGGTAGTGGGTGATCGATCAAACGATAAGAGCTCGTTTTAGAAGGCCTGACCGAGTTGAACTCCCGTGTGATAGTGGCCTCTGTGGTTGCTTTGCAACGAAGATCACCTTCCAGCAAGAAATAAGTTTTCAGGCTCTCAGACGGGAATACTCAGATGATAAGAGAGGTAGGATTAACAGCTTTTTTCCATACTTTCTTATAAAATATACGAAGTTGACGAGGTGTAAAAGTTCTTGATATTTGAGATTTCAAAATCATTTAGAGCCATTAAAAAGCAGACATTGTTCAATAATATTGTCCAGTTTAAGAACTATGCCCTTTAGGAGATCACTCCAGTGTGATTCATCTGCCAAATATATATAAAAGCACAGTCCATAGAGTCCCATCATGGATAACATAGCACCTTTTCAAGACATGGTTTATGACCCTATTAATAATCGACCCTCTATCATATCGACCGCTGTCCTAAGAAATATAGACATCGCGATGTAGGATATTCTCGAGATAGCCGGGAAATTGTTTTAAACAGCTAAAAGATTCACTCTACCTATTACAATCAAGATCAAGCTCGTCGATCAAGGAGAGTAAACTGGAATAATCGATATGATTGAGGACCAATCAATGTCATGACGTGACTATCCCCACACTATGAATAATGGAGGACCTGACAATGATGGCGCTGACTTTTACCCTAGCATTAATTCAAGCCACCTTGAAAATCACACAGATCTTATCGGACCTCAGCCGATCCGTGCTGATAAGCATTGTCACGATAATACCATAAACGGATTTCGTGGGGATCTCGTACATTGTGTGTTTCATTCGCTGCCTAGTCCTCTGTCTGTCAAAAATATGAGGGGTCAAATTGGCGACAAAAAGCATGTAACAAGATTCACAACGGGTTTTCAGGGGATAGCCAATTCAAGTGGTAAGCAGAAAGGCAGTCTTTAGCCTCTCAATACGAGGGTCCGGCTTTAACACCCATTGTCACCGAGACATTTGCTGATACAGGTTTATATTTATGACGCATCACACCACATCGGGAGATATGGGGAAAGGCTCGGCGCTCGGTGAGAATTTATTGATTTCAGTCCAAGTGAAGGTAGAATAAAGATACAGACTCAGAACAAAAGCGCTTATCATGCATGATGTGTCTCAGAGATATTCAAAAGAAAATGGAATGAAAAATAATGCCCAACAATTCCCGGCAACAAGGTATCTGATATGATTGCCGGTCAAGCCGAGGTCAACGTGTCGCTCATGCAGCCACCGTATGGCTGCATGAGCCGATCAAACTGTGGAATGCAACCTTGGATCTGTCTCAGACACGGACATAAAACAAGGCCACTCAGCTCGAGCGATAAGTTATCGGTAGACGGACCGATAAGGTCCGGCCAGGGTCTGACGGGTCAATCCGAGCGGGTCCTGCAGTCATGGCGGGGGCACACCCCCACCCGGCCTTCGGCCCGGTTGCGTGCTCCTACTGTAGGAGCAACGTACACTTTCCACGTCTTCCCTCCTTTAGATACGTACACAATCCCCCCACTATGTCTCAAACTCAACAAGAAGACTCAACAAGAAGTCAACGGAAGTACTCAAGGGCTAGAACATGCCACCCACCAAGGAACATTACCAAGAATGTTCGATTGAGCCCGAAAGTCTGATGTACCGTATCGTAGGCTTAAACATCGTTTCCATGGTCATCATTCTAGAAGGGCCTTAAGCTCTCAAATCATCTTCTACACAAATTTTCTGTGACTGTCCATTGAGATGCCCAATTTGATCCACCGCAACTTGATAGATGGTACAGCGAATCAAATGATTAAGCCACCCACGCCCCCCAAAACCTTCCCAACATGCTAGCCCGAAATAGATTTATAAATTGTAATGACGTCGTCCACATTCAATTTTAATTTGTGCTTCAGTATACATGTATGGATACTGTAGACTTGAATCTGAAGATATTGGGAGTGTATTAATAGAAAATTGAAAGTTTGATCCGATCTCAGCATCCACATAATTTTCAAGGTCTGGCGGAAGCTTGGAAACTCGTATCCAGATTAGGCAAACAAGAACTCAACGAGTTAACAAAACCCAGTCAATGATATTTGATGGAATAATATACCATCAAAAAACTTTCTAAGACACCAAGTCATCAAATGCAAATACGAAAACATTGCTATTGTTGGGGGTATCGTGGCGAACAGCGATGTTCTTCCAAGATTTATCGCTTTCGTGGAGAATGATGGGACAATGCCTTAGATACTTACGCAAATTTCAACCCTGATTCCAAGCTTAACCGACTCACTGAAGAAATTACTCTTGAATGGCGCGATCATGGTCAACACATTACTAACTTCTTTGTGTCTGGAAGAACGATGGACATAAATCGTATTATTCCCTTTTTCTACATTGAGAGAGGTCTCGTATAATTGCCTCTTACTTGCCCAGCCTATTGGTCGATAAATGACCCTTGGTCCAGTTTTCCATGGATTTCTCCAAAGCACAGACAGCGATCAAAAACTACTTTTGAATATTTAAACATGTAAAATACCGGATTGCTACCGAGAACACCAAATATAGATAACAGTAGGTATCTTGATTATTGAGCCGAGTGTACTCGATCGTAAATAACGAGAAATACGTGAAAACAGTGGCAAAGAGGAACTGTTAGAAAATCAGCGGGGGAGGACCGGGGAAAGATAGCACGGAAACAACATGTCTTGTAGTTACCACCGCCTCTTACTTCATCTGCTCGCATTGACTTAGTGGGCCGGCGCTCTTGTTGATATTCCATTGGCTATTCCGTTCTAATTTTAACGTAATGCAAAATGTACGCTGTTCGTATGAGCACCCTACCTGGCCGAAGACCAGGCAGGGACGCGTACAGGCACAGCGATGTGTTCGTTCCGATAAGGATCTCAGATTCCTAAAATAATACTCGTATGAATTTTTTAAAATTCTAATTATTTTTTTGTGGTGAGACAGATCACTCGTTTCCTCCTTCACCTCTCTCTCGCTTTTGCCAAGACGTTTTGAAATTTACTTCGTTCGTTCTCAAACTGTCGCTTATTTTCCGGCAACAGGTTCCTGCAGAATAGCTAGGCATCCGAGACGGAGATGCATTACTTGGCGCTCCTCATACTTTCGTTTCTGAGCACCTATGTCTTGTGTTGGCCTTATGATGAGCCTCTTGTGGATTGGAATCTTAATCAAAACAAAAGCGCGCAAGGCCCGATTGATTATTGGGGAGCCTGGGAGGACCACAAATACCATCCCTCACCTGACAACTGGCGCTTTCCTATCTATACAATCTTTTTGGATCGGATTTCTAATGGAGATCCCACAAATGACGATATCAACGGTACCGAGTTTGAGCATGTGGTTAACTCTAATCAGATGCGACACGGCGGCGACCTGCATGGGTTACTAGATACGCTGGACTATATACATGGCATGGGCTTCAAAGTATGTTCATTTAAACTTGACCCAATCCAATAGCTAATGCAAAAACTTCAGGCTATCTACTTCGCCGGGACATATTTGGAAAACTTACCTTGGGCCTACGATGGCTACTCGCCGACTGATACCACTCTCCTCGACAGGCACTATGGCACAATAGATGACTGGAGACAGATCGTCACCGAGATCCACAACCGGGACATGTACGTGTTGGTGGACAATACTCTGGCAACGTAAGTTGATGCTCCAACATGGTTTTCAGTATTTCCTTTGTGAATGGCCATGGCTTTATTTTGTCGGGGATTCTCGTACCTCGGGCTTCCATCCCTGCTGTGAAATAGCCTCTATGCTCTCTTTCTGTTCTCTGCCTCTCTCTAATCCGAATCCGTCTGAAGACTTTTTCTTTTTCTGTGTGCTTCTTTCCCTGTTGTGGACTCTCTACAGCAGCTGCATGACAACGACTGTATCGCTGACATTTCCTAAAACATAGGCTGAGCAACCTCATTGGATTCAAAGGTCACCTCAATGGCTCGGCGGATTTCAAAGCAAGCGAATATACTGTCGAATGGGTCACAGACAGACAATATGCCGATTTTTCATTTGGGAACACCTGGAACGACACTTGCGAATATCCCAAATTTTGGTACGAAGACGGATATCCGTTGACAACCATGGGAGTGCAGGATCTTAAAGGGTGCTATAACAGCGATTTTGATCAATACGGAGAGCTAGAGGCATTCGGTAATTTCCCTGACTGGCAGCGACAGCTCACAAAATTTGCCTCGGTGCAGGATCGCCTGCGTGAATGGCACAAGCCAGTCCGCGATGTAATCACTCGGCACTCCTGCTTTCAAATTGCCAGTCTCGACATTGATGGGTTCCGCTTTGATAAGGCTGTTCAAGCGACCCTCGAACCCCTCAGCGAGATGATGGCCGTCTATCGGGAATGTGCGAAAAAGCTCGGCAAAAATAACTTCTTCCTGCCCGGAGAGATCACATCCGGAAATACCTTTGGAAGTCTCTATCTTGGCCGTGGTCGTCAACCGAATCAGTGGCCGGACTCTGCAGGTGCTGCTGTCAAGCTAACAAATACATCCGAGGGAGCTTTTCTAAGAGCGGATGGGCTGCAAGTTCTTGATTCTTCGGCATTCCATTACACAATCTACCGTTCCATGACTCGATTTCTGGGAATGGACGGTAACTTGGTGGCAGGCTTTGACCTACCTACCGACTTCATTGAAGCCTGGAACGAGATGCTCGTCACAAATGATTTCCTCAATGCATTCACAGGAGAGTTGGATCCCCGGCATATGTATGGCGTTTCCAATCAAGATAACTTCCGTTGGCCCACAATCAAGAATGGCACTTCAAAGTACCTTCTTGGCCTGAATATCGTCACATTGGTGCTGCCGGGCATTCCTCTTATCTTGTGGGGTGAAGAAGTAGCAATGTACACATTTGATGCCACTGCGTCCAACTATTTGTACGGCCGACAGCCCTTATCATCCCAAACTGCGTGGTGGACAAATGGCTGCTTCAACCTGAACACAACAAAGTTCTACGATTTCCCGATTGAGAAGGGACGTGATGGCTGTAACGACATCACTGTCACATATGATCAACGCAATCCCGCCCATCCCCTGCGAAATATCATGAAACGAATGTTTGAAATTCGCGCTCATTACCCGGTCGCAAATGATGGCTTGTTTCTTCAAACAATTTCTCAACTTACGGAAGACATTTACCTTCCTGGTTCATCGACGACTCCCACGGTCACTGGTCTTTGGTCGGTCCTGCGAGCCTACTTCCCTGCGGTCCAGACAGATGCTATTCTGGCTAACGAAACTCTATGGCTTGTTTATACCAATGACAACACGACCAAGAAATATGGGGGCACTTGTTCAAACAGCAGCGCAGCCTTGTTATCTCCCTTTACGTCGGGTAAAAAGTTGAAGAACCTCTTCTATCCATACGACGAGCTTACAGTGGATGATGGTCCCACCGAGACCTACGGATGCATTAAAGGGGGAATGGAGCTGCTTCCATGGGAATACCGAGCTTATGTTCAAACCGACATGTTCGTCGATCCCGGTCCTACCGTCACTGAGTTTGTCCCTGGTCATGACTCCAGGTTGTTGTCTGCAGAAGATACGGGTGAGACCATTCCGATCCAGCTTGGATATTCTGCAGAGATGGACTGTGACATTATTACGAATGCGATCACCATAAACTCCACAACAGAGAAAGGCATCCTCGCCTCCCTCGATACTTCTAGTGTGAAGTGTACCAACGTCACCGCCAGGACGACAAGCAATAACTATATTGGGGAGATTCCGACTGTTTGGACATGGTCTGCAAATCTAATAGATGTCTACCATGGAGTCCACCAAATAACGATTGCCAATATGTCCACGTCTGGCACATCCAAAGTTTATACCAACGCGACCGATAGCTTTTTGATCCGCGTCGGTGTTCATACCAACCCCCTGATCACCCCGCTGGCCAATTACTCCACCAGCCTCGTGCACAAATCTGATGATGGGTACTATATCAAGCACAATGCCGCGGGTGCTGACACATTTCGGTATTCAGCTGATTTCGGGAGCACCTGGTCGGAATGGACGACATATGAAGGCGGAAACACGAGTGTTACCATTCCGAGTTTCACTGGGACATCTGAGCAGGCGTGGAAAGGAACCCATATACGTGTGCAATATTTTTCCAGGCTCACCGGCAGCAGCGATTACATTCAGGAAGGTGATTACGATTGGAAAGAAAACTCTGTCCGAAGGTTTCCTCATTTGTGGTTCAACGGCCCTTTCAACCAGTACGGCTACGATGCAGGAGTGGACAACGAAATGCGGTTTGATCCAAAGACTTTGCGTTGGAACTATGACTTTGTCTATGAATGGCCCGCCGTGGGTCAGCTGAATGCCTGGGGCATAGATCCGTCGGGTGTTCCCGACAACACGGAGGTCTACGGCGACGTCGGAAATTCCTCTACAATATTAAAGCTTCCTCCGTCTTACCTCTCGTCCAACGTGATCAACATCACTGATTTGCCTCCATTTCCACATCTTGGGTGGAAGCTCTCTCTCAATGACGGCAACCTACGATATGAAAAAATTCCCATCGGATCTGGATGGGCGCAACTCGCTCTCTTCATTCTTCTGTGGGTTGGACCTATCGTCATGGGCCTGGCAGGAGTGTTCATATTCATTCAATCATTTTATCAAGTCAAGCTCAACAAAGACGGCAATGTTGTCAAGGTCGAGACTCTACCTGTCTTGTTCTGGCGCAAAGTCAAAGCCCAATTGCCCAAGCACGGTGACTTGGAGGACGCAATTTCAGAAAAGGTTCTTCCAACTGGTATTGCGGTGGGAGGGGTGGTCGACCAACAACGTCGGACTGTTTTGATTGCCACCATGGAGTACGACATCCAAGACTGGAATCTGAAGGTGAAGATCGGTGGCTTGGGAGTCATGGCTCAGCTCATGTCCCAAAACCTGAAGCACCAAAATCTCATCTGGGTGGTGCCATGTGTCGGAGATATTGAGTATCCAGTCGATATAGAGATTCAGGATTACGTGGTCAGGATTCTCAATAGACCATACTTGGTCCAAGTTCAATATCACATCGTGGAGAACATTACCTACGTCCTGCTTGATGCACCGGTTTTCCGGCAACAGACCAAAGCGGAACCTTATCCACCCCGTATGGACGATCTTGACAGTGCAATTTATTATTCGGCTTGGAATCAGTGTATCGCAGAGACAATCAAACGAACGCCATCTATTGACTTTTACCACATCAACGACTTCCACGGGTGCGTCGCACCGCTGTACTTGCTGCCGACTCGAACCATCCCAGTCTGTCTATCCTTACATAACGCCGAATTTCAAGGACTTTGGCCACTGAGAACACAGGAAGAGAAGAAAGAAGTCTGCTCCGTTTTCAATCTTCCCGTTGACATAGCAACCAAATACTGTCAGTTTGGAAACGTGTTCAATCTTCTACACACGGGTGCTAGCTATCTCCGATTCCATCAGCGCGGTTTTGGTGCAGTAGGTGTGTCTCAGAAGTACGGGAAACGCTCATGGGCACGATATCCAATTTTCTGGAGTCTTAGCAACATTGGCAGCCTTCCAAATCCAGACCCCTCTGATACAGGTTCCGTGGCGCCAGGCGCAGAAGTGCCGGTCAATGTTCAGTCCGATGCTGAACTCATTCATGATAAACTGCAGGCACAGAGATGGGCTGGTCTGAACGAAGACCCCAGCGCAGACTTGCTGGTGTTTGTGGGACGATGGTCCAAGCAGAAAGGAGTAGACTTGATCGCGGATGTCATGCCGGGAATACTATCTGCTAGACCGCTTGTGCAATTGATTGTGATCGGTCCCCTCGTTGATTTGTATGGCAGGCTAGCTGCGATCAAACTGCAGCGGATCATGGAAATGTACCCAGGTCGTGTGTTCTCAAGGCCAGAGTTTACGATTTTACCACCATATGTGTTTTCGGGTGCCGACTTTGCCCTCATCCCATCCCGAGACGAGCCATTCGGGCTGGTTGCCGTTGAGTTTGGTCGCAAGGGTGCTCTCGGGATTGGTTCTCGCATTGGAGGTTTAGGCCAAATGCCTGGTTGGTGGTATACTGTGGAATCAGACTCGGCTCACCATCTCTTGCATCAGTTGAGGACCGCCATTGAATCTGCCTTGGAATCATCCCCAGAGATCAGAGGGGAGATGCGTGCAAACTCTGCCAAACAGCGGTTCCCTGTTCTAGAGTGGGTTCAAAAACTCGAAAAGTTGCAACGAACTTCAATCGAGATTCATCACAGCAAGAACAGAAACAGTGTCATAAGTCATACGCAAGACGCTCAGCCAGATTGGGACATACAAGGCTTTCAGCCCTCAATTTCCCGCCGTGTCTCTCATCAGTCAATGGATGAAGCTCTACAAATGTCACCGCAGGGATTATCAGAGCCCATCCAGCCTTCTCTTCTGGAGCTACGGGCGGCAGAGCCTGAGAATATACAGGATTCCGACAGTACCAGAGACAGCGGCCTGGGTCGCAAACTGTCTCTCGGTCGAAGATCCGGACCTGGACAGGGCAGAAAGCGTCTCATAAAGAGAGCGCTGCGCGAGCCTCAGACATTAGAAGGTGATTTTACGGACGCCGAAGAATATGGCACCGAAACGCCACAGGAGGAGAACATCTCTCCAGAAGAGGCAATGGCAGCAATCAATCAAACTCTCAGATCCCAGGATTTCAACGCATCATCTCTTCATAACAGAAGCTTTCATGACGACTCTACCGGCTACTCGCCACGGTTCGTCTCCAGAGACACTTCTCCAGTTAGGACGCCCATCCATCAAGATATCATTTCTGGTGACACCACGCCTGTTACTCACACACGTGCTCTATCCACTCTTTCATTATTATCTGTCTTCGAGGATCACAACCAACCCGTCTTCAATCTTCAAAAGGTTGACCCTACTTTCACTGACAGCATGGGTTACTTCACGCGCAATTTCGAAAGACTGCTCGCAAACCTGAACAAGAAAAACTCGATCACAGATCACTGTATCGAAGTATACCTGATGAAGAGTGAGCGGAAGTTTTTCGACATGTACACCAGCGCGCAGTTGAAAAAGCCGCCCAAGGTTTTAGAGCGTCCCCTGACTAGACCTAGCTCGAGTCACGCCGATGATGGCACGGAGCATGGGAGTATCTTGTCTTCGGCTGAGACTCCTGAATCAAATGGAGCGGATGACATTGACCAATGGCTCTCCCGTCTTGGATACAGAAGACCTATTGCAATACAGAGATTCATGAGATGGCGTGTCGGAAATTGGCCTTTGTACGCTCTACTCTTGGGCCTTGGGCAGATTATTGCAACGAATTCGGCGCAAATAACTCTTCTGGTCGGTCAAATTGGCGAGACTGCGGTCAAGCTCTACGTGATTGCAGGAGTCTACTGTGTGTCTTCCATCGCTTGGTGGTTCTTGTTCTATCGTTTTCCGTCCGTGGTAGTTCTCACTCTCCCCTGGTTTATCTACTCCATTGCATTTGTCATCGTCGGCATCTCACCCTTCGCGCCATCGTCTGTCGGTCGAGCCTGGGCGCAGAACATTGGTTCAGGTGTTTATGCCGTCGCATCATCCAGCGGCTCCTTGTTCTTTGCCCTCAATTTTGGTGATCAAGGTGCCGTCCCAGTCAAGGATTGGATGTTCCGCGCAAGCCTGATCCAAGGCATTCAGCAGCTCTACACGGTCGCTCTGTGGTTTTGGAGTTCGCGAGTCACCGCAGTAGAAGTGGCAGGTATTACCACAGCTGCCTTGAGTACATGGAGACTCACGGCTGTTGTGATGCCCATTGCGGCAGTGTGTTTCACTATCGGCGTGCTTCTTGCCCTAGGACTACCGCAGTACTATCGTCAAGCGCCGGGAAAGATTCTCTTCTTTTACACATCCCTTTTCCGTCGACGTGTTGTTCTCTGGTTCCTGTTCATGGTGATCATTCAGAATTGGTTCCTCTCTGCCGTCTTCGGTCGCAATTGGTCATTCCTCTGGTCATCTCAACACGCGAAGTCGTGGGAAGTCCTTGTCCTGGTCTTGTTCTTCTTTATTGTTGTTTGGATTGCTGCTCTTCTCGTCTTCCGTTTCTTATCAAAGGAGCACAGCTGGATCTTACCGGTGTTTGGTCTAAGTCTGGGTGCACCGCGCTGGGCACAATTTTGGTGGGGAGCATCGAACATCGGCTATTATCTCCCATGGGCCGGAGGTCTGACTTCTGGAGCCCTCATCTCGCGATGCCTCTGGCTCTGGCTAGGAGTTCTGGATGAAATTCAGCAAGTTGGCCTGGGAATGATTCTTTTGCAGACATTGACAAGGGTTCATGTCTGTTTCGTCTTGTTGGCCGCGCAGTCTCTTGGATCCATCGCCACGATTTGTGCGCGTGCCTTTGCGCCTGACAAAATAGGTCCTGCTGGAGTCTTTCCAGACGTCGGCTCGTCGTTGGATAGAGTTGGTAATGCTTGGTTTTGGATTGCTCTTTTCTTCCAGCTTTTGGCTAGGTGAGTCCTCCATCCACCCCCCCCCCCCCCGCCTTGCCTTCCTTTTTGAAATCTTTATTCACTATATTTAACAGCTTTGGCTTCCTTCTGTTCTATCGAAGAGAACAGCTTAGTAGACCGTGAGACTCTTTTTTATCAGAACAGAAATATTTTTTTATATGCGGAGGATTTAATGGGGAATGACGTACAAATGATTTTGGTCAAGACATTGCTATCACTTCGGGGTCTTTTATGAAATACGAGAATCATGTATAATGAAAACCTAGTTCACCTACAGACTCTTGCCTTGGGGATCAACCCTTCCATCTATCAGATTTCGATGAGTCTCCTCTGCCCTTTCCATTCGACCTAGCTTTATACTCGCCAAGCCAATTGCCAGAAGAAGCCTAGACCAAAGCTGATAATCCGCCTTTTATAGTGTGAAAGCAAATGGCCTTTACTTGAGGAAGTATGTGGGATCTATGAATAGAGACGAAGACGGGAGACGGGAGGTGCGCTGGCCGAGAACAATGAAATAGCGGTTTTGATTCTTATTTGTCAAATTCAGTCATTTCAGCTGAAAGACCGACTGACTGCTGAGCAGGCGTCAATTTTTTAGCTAGCATAGATACTAAATAACAACTTATCTCGACCCGCTATTGAGACTATTAAGGAACGTGGGCCTAAGAAGAGCTAGTGCAGATTCCATGGCTTACTTTCGATTTATCGGTCATGCTTTGACAGGCTAATCTTTGTGGTTTACAATTCCTTTCCAGAAATGATATGATGGGACTTGTTGACGACTCAAGCTATGCTGCTTCGGCCATATTAATATTCTTAATATTACTCCACCATTTCCTTCGTAGCCTTCTGAGAACCTCCAAACGTATCCGCGTATCGTCCCTCCATCCACTCTGATACTGTAAGAGGGGCGTGTTTTGCTACACCACCTTCCTCGATGCAACTATCAAGACACTTTACTAAGAAGTCCGGGTTGCCATCGAAGAAAAATGGAACACTATATCTCTCAGCACCTGTCTTGTTTATCACACGGTGTAAGTTAGAGATATAGCGATCATTGGTCCAACACATCATTAGATTGCCAGTATTGACAACAACAGCATCTGGGATCGGTTCGACATCGACCCAGTCCCCTGTTTTGCGGTCTCGAACTTGTAGGCCCCCCGTAGAGTCCTGCAGGAGGATAGTGACGGCACCGAAGTCGGTGTGAGCACCAATTCCTAGCAGCCTGTTAGTAGAATCCACAGTATGCTCGTGGTCTTTTTCCAGCATTAAACGTAACCATACCTCGTTCTAGCTCCGAGGCATGCGGGTCCTGTGGAGGGTAATGAAGCAGACGAAGCACGGCAACTGGATGCTCGCAAAACTCATCTAAAAATTCATGCCCGCCTCCGAGAGTATCAAAGAGAACACTTAACACGTTTTTTGCGACTTTCGACACCACAGAATGGTACTCATCAACTGTTTTCTTCCATAGATGTGGTTCCTTTACCTCAGAGGGATACTTATTCGGCCCTTGCGCCCACTTTCTCGCCTTAACATAGGGATCATCAAGCGGAAGGTCTTGTGCCAGAAAGTAACCCTCTTTGAGATCTCCTTTAGTGAGCTTTTCAAAGTTCTGGGACCGTAATCGTTCATAGCCGCGGTTAAATTCTCCCACATCTTTTCGTGACTCAGAATGGCCATCTATTTTTGATTTCGTAGGGTCGAATGCTTACCTTTGTTGTATTTGTCTTTGATTTCATTTGGGAGCCTGAAGAACTCCTCAGACTGACGTAGTATTTCCCTTTGCAGATTCTCGGGAATGCCGTGGTTACGCAACTGGAAGAATCCGTAGTCTAGACAAGCATTGCGGATCTCTTCTTCGAGCTTTGATCTTGCTGGCTTATCTTCCCCGTAGAAGGCTGATGATTTGGTTAGTGGAATGTTAAAGTCGCGCGTTATTGAGGAGGCTCACGGGAGAAGTCAATGACTGGGGGCGCTCCGCCCATCCCTGATGTGAATGTTTATATTTCTATTGGAATGAGGCCTGGAAATATTTGATGATTCTTTTGAATCCAGACTCACTGTTTTAAATATCGATGAGAGACGATCGAAGATTGTAGACAAGTTCGGCCGGGGCTTATCTTGCTCGACCGGGCTTATCGTGCTCGGCCGGAGACATGCAGATAGGGCTGAGCTTTGACCTTGCGATAGTTTGTTGCTACGTAGGTCACTCTACGTAGAAGATTTCTGCTATTGGATGGAGCTTTCTTTTCCTGGCTGCCGCCGCTTTAATGAGATGGCTCAGAGTCAGACTCACTAAGCATTTTAAGACCTTGCTTAGGCCTCGTGAACAACTCAGGAACGTCACGTGAAATCAGAGGTGAATAAGAGTACTTAATACAGCACCCAATCTAGTCTATACTGTGGACTAAACGTGGCGATATGCCCCGGAAGACATTTTTTTTGATGGCCCCATCTCTCTTACCTACTCTAAAGTTTTGTACTATCAATTAACTTGTATCTTGCTAATAGAATATAAAGATACAATATGTAGAATAAATTATTTGAGTAATACTAGAATTTCATCCGGGAAAAATATTTCCAGAGGCTCGGGGCGGGGCTCCTCTGCGAAGGCGATGTTAGGCAAAACGACCTGGACACATTTCCAGGATTATTGGGAACTCACCCTTTGGAAGATATACCGATCCGTTGTTGATCCCTATCTGGGTTCCCCAGTTTGCGTTGCCGAATGATACGTTGGCCATTTTCAACACAGCATGTACACAATGTATCAGATTTTGGTAGAAAAAAGGCGCCGACCCCCTCATAACAGTGGCACGCCCTCAGCCTCACGATCAGGTGACTACATCAGCGCTAAAAGTTGGGTCATTCCAGCCGACAAACTACTCGACACGGAATCTCGGCCCCGCTGAGGTGTGTTATATGTAATATAATTTTGAGAAATAATCAGAATAGGCACTTCTTATTGATGCTTGATAGATGGCCAATAATGCGTACCACTGCCGAGAGTCACATGAGCAATCCGGTCAGAGGATGATCAATGAATCCGAATTAGAGCTCCAAATTACTTAGTAGATAGTTTGATCATTTTTTATGACCAGATCAGCCTGATCATATGATGACTCAGCATCGCCGAACATCGGAAGCATGCTCAGATCTTCTCAGTGAGCAAAAGCGGCGGGGGGATAAGCACTGATACTGAATAAAAAACTAACAATCATCAGCAGAAATCCCATATCTAGGTGTCATCGATGTCAATGTGCAAAAGGGCCCTATCTACCCCGTGCTACTTTCAACTTTCAGGCAAGAATTGTAGTGGATTCTGTTTTTTTCTTATGCATCCGCCTGCGTACTTGGATGAATTATGGCCTTAAATGACCTCGGGAGACTAGGTATGATGAAGATAGAATATTTGCGGAAATTCACAGAACAATCACCTCGCTTGGTTCCAGTCCACATGCAAAATAACGCTTCATTGGAGCCAAGATAGACATCAATAATTCAATCTTGGCCAAGACGCTCCTTAATCATCTTCACATTCCAGGGTAGTCTACGGAGTAGTGTGAGGGAGTAGGTCTTTGGGTACGTTCTCGATAACATTACTCTGTATCGCGAATACCGCGCCTTGGCTAATACCATTAACATCCAGACCCGAGGCAGACGTCGCAAAGGCTCTCACAGTCCCCGACAATGCAGTTGAGGTTTCTAAAAATAGACTTAGCACGTGCAAAAATGGTGCATGTCAAAAATGATCTACAAACATCCCAAGGGACATCTTGATCGGAGAGCTGTATACTGGCCCACTTGGTATGACGTCATCGTTCAAGCTCGAAATCTTGATATGAAGATGGGATCGCAGTCAGTCCTCTTCCCCTTTGCATCAATCCCCGGGTCTACCAGCTACCAATACAATGGAGCGTCCAGGTTTGTTACCCCATACTTTCCTTTGGCAAACATAGCGCTAATCCAGGTGTGCAGTGCAAGAGATCGCGACGGTCATCCATCTACTTACCCAGTCTCCGCCATCTTTACAACAAAAATGCCTCGAGCGATTTTTCACTCGCGATGCCTCCTTTTATCATCCATTTTGTTTTGTTCCCAGCTTTGAAGGGAGCAGATGGTATGTGCTGAAAATTTTCCAATGGTACAAAATCATGTCACCCCGCATTGAATTGGAAATCCATTCTATCGGTGAGTCGCATTATGCTCTCTATATCTGTTTCCCACTTATTAAAAAATGACCAGCATTTGATGAGCCAAACCTCAAGCTTTACATTCACATGTCCCAAATTTTCTCAATCTGGATCATACCCTTCCATGTCGCACCGGTGACTCTTACAACGGTTCTTGACCTGACCACCGACTCCAGCCAGAGTCATCACGATCACCCCCTGTACTATATCAAGAAGCAGGAGGATCTCTATCAGACTTCGGAGTTTATTAAATTCTTGTTACCTCACGTGGGACACTGGCTGGTTTCGGCCTGGCATGTGTTCGCAACCTTCTTCTGCATTATCGGTGTTGCTGCGCTTTGGCCAATGTTGTGGCTAGAAGAGAATGGTTACCTGCCTGGTCGAATTGCACAAGGTAACTTGGCCTTTGACATTGATCGAAATATTGCGGATATCAAACAGAAGTGATCCTGGGCTAGCGTTCAGGAAGACAGAATAACAGAATATGTGCGTACTCGATGAAGCGGATTTCATGATAAGACTAGTTGGAAAAAATATACTGCACATGTGTAAACTTGGCAAGTTTCAGTTGAGGTGTAACCCCGTGGACTCAGGCATCAGTTTGTATTGGAAACATTGGGCTTAATTGCTACACATGTCTCTCATTGCTCTTAAGATTTCACCATGTTTCGGATCCTCCTGTTGCCTCGCACATTGTGAATCCTGTGCCAGCAACTTAATCCTTTTTGTGCTGCCTCTGCAACGCCTTGCGGAACTCATGCTCTTTCTTCACAACCATCATTGGCAAATCACGTCCAATACCAAACAAAACAAACAGAGCCCACTTCCACCGGAAAGGGTTGACAGCCAGCACGAAAATGTACCAATAAATGAGTTCGGCGTAAGTGAAGAAGTCAAAAGCTTTTGTGGGCGCGAAGCGTTTCATGAATCGCGTAAAGTCGATCCAAGTCTTCATTTGTTGCTCGGTAGGACGAGTAAGGGGATCCAGTAAGAACATGAGGAAGAATCTCGTGTAAACACCGATATGCATGTTCCCGACCGTCCCAATTGCATTAACATAGGTGCTATTCGTACCAACGATGGATAGGTAGTCAGGATAGGGAGGAAAAACTTGCAGATACCAGTTTGGCGGGCCAAATTCTTCGTCGTCAAGGATCTGGGCTGGCAGCATATTGAGCGATGGGCGTTTAAATCCAGTTGCCATCACAATAACATCACCATCCACCAATCGCTCCTTGCCAGGACCGCCTTTGGGCACGCCTCGAGCTCGGTGGTTAAATACGACGCCAGTCTCCGCGACCGAGACAATATCACCACGTAGCCATTTGGCCTTGCCTGCGCGAATCTGGTCGAAGAGCTCCGAGTTGGCCATGGGGGTCTGGGTGAAGATTCCATCATTGACGGGAGCAATATCTTGAAGGTCTCGATAAAAGAATTTTCGCAGGAGCCATTCAGGAATCCAGGATAGAGAGGTTTCTTGGCCGAATATGTTGCATGCGAGTAAGGCCTGGACCAAGATATTCCGAGGGATGATCCACTTATCAGATCGAGAAAGGACATCAATCTCTGCAGCACCGGATTTGACGGCGAATTCCAGGGCTTCGATAGCACTAGCTCCACCGCCAACAATCAGAACCTTCTTGCCCTTGACATTCTTGCCGTCAAGATCCGATGAATGGTAAATATGGCCTTTAAAGTTTTGTTGATCAGGCAAAGTAGGCATCAGCGGGTCTCCACAGACACCCACGGCCGTGACAATGCCGTCAAATACGCCATACTCCGCTTCGTCGTCATTGATGATCCATTTGCCGTTCTTGTTTTTCTCCACGGATGTGACAGGAGTGTCAAAGACGGTTCGCCGCTCAAGATCATAACGTTTCCACAGAGCGACAATTTGCTCTTTTATCTGAGCCTGAGTTGGATAGGCACTATTGTACTGAACAGACGGGTGGAATCGATACATGAGGCTATTAACCTGCAGTGCAGATGTCGAATTGACCCTCTGAAACCCATTAGTCTGAGGTCAAAAAACAATTTGTCGGATACGTACGCTCCAAATTCCACCTAAACCTTTATCCTGGCTCCGAGACTCAAATATTTGGACATCAAACCCATGGCCAACGCAATGGGCGGCTGAGGAAACCCCGGTCAACCCAGCGCCAATCACGGCAACTCTTTTTCGTGGGCTATCTGGGTTGTTGGCCGCGGGAGGAGGCGGGACAGGTGCAAATACATATCTTAGGACCACCTGAAGAACCCAATAGAGCCAACTAAAGGTCTCTACGAATGGATGGCGGATAAATGCCGGGATGGAGGATGGCGCCATAACGATTGGAACGTGTGTGAGTGAAGGGAAAATAAAAAAACAAAAGCAAACAAACCTAGGAATTCAGACTGCATTTGTATGATTTCCAACTTGCAATGGGTGACGTGAATAAGTGGAGCAACGTAGCTTGGTCTTTTTATCATGTGAAATCCTACTGCCAACGCCGTGACGTCATACAACGACTGCACTGGGAATTACCAAATACACCAAAACAATCAACATGATTGAAATCAGAGCTAAATTTAAAATGGGATTCGGATGCCGAATGATCACAAGCTTCGGAGTACGCGAAGATGCCATAGCTCTGGTGCCTGAAAATGCCATGGAGTTAGAGATCAAGTACCTGGATTCCAAGTTTGGTTCCAAAGTTAAGAGTGGAAGTGTACCTAATGTCCTACTTGATACTGGGTCGAATTCTCTCAAATACAAGCTCATGTGATATTTTAAAGAAAAAAATTGGACATTTCCACTCTATTTATTGTTCTAACTGTCTACGCAAATCAAAACAATTGATGCAAATACCTAGGCAACCCAAACTCGCTAATCCTTCTCATTCTTCCGTCGAAAACTCTCCGCTGTAATGCCATATTCATTCGTCACTCTCTTTCCTGTTCCCCTAGCTGAAGTATACCGAATTTCATTGCTCGGGTGCGGAGAGTGGAAGGTAATAGAATATTTCCAAGCCACGTAGGAGGCTTGAACTTCACACGTGATCCGGCTCCCTGCTCGAAACATTTCTTGAGTCCATGGAGTTCGAAGTTGGTACTTTGCCATTGTTCCTTTGTTTTTGTTCCTTTTTTCCTTTTTATTCCGATAAATGATATGTCTGTCTTGATAGCTTTTTAGCACATATTCCAATATTATTTAGAGGCCAAAAATGCTTGTCCTCCAACCATCTCTTTCCGATGGCATGGAGGGTCTTTGAGAATTGGGATTTTCCTCTTCTTCGCGGGCACGCTTCTTTCCCTCCCCCTCCCCCTTCCCCTTCCCCTTTTCTGAGGCTACTTCGCGCTGTGCGCGCATTGATCGCTTTTGTAGTACATATTTCAATATCATTTTGAGGAAGTTAGCCTTTGTGGCCATCGTCGCTTCTCTTGCTTAGTAGTTCTCAATATGGTATTTAGGCTTCTGCAGTGTATGCACCACTATTCAATTACTGTTAGTAGTAGATGCCATAATCCTCGAAGCAAAGGGAAAGTGAGAGCAAGAGAGAACTATCCAAGAGAATATGTGCGGCGATGTTGCTGTTTTCTTGGGGCTAGTAGTATATCTTTACCGGTGCAGATGGCCGTGTGACTGAATGTGAATTCTTCGGGCATATGGTCTTACCTTAGGGTGTTGGCGCAATTTCAATCGTCTTGTTGCTCTTCGGCTGGCTACGTGGATACTGCGTCGTTGCCGGTGTCTTCGTCAATCCCCTCCCCCACGCGCGCCTTTTTCGAGGCTGGGGGCTTGGAAAGTTCTCCCCAATTGGAGGCTCTGCTAGTCTCTTTGGCATTGCGATGAGAAGCCAACTATCAAGATTGGCGGATTTGGAAGTAGCTGAATGGGAAGAAATTCTTTTGGCCTTTTTCGTTCACGGTGCTGATAAAGCCGACAGGCCGAGGCTCGATTCCTGATAGGAGGAGACGTTCCATGATGATAGGAATAGAAAGGGCGATGGGCATGCTGGCAATAACGCTCAGGTAAGAGCTGAATCCCGAGATCGAAGCCGAAAGTTCGTTCAGAAATTTCTGGACTCGACCAACACGAACCAAAGGTTGGGAGGGGACATACAAGCCATCGGGAGTATCATCGGGGCGCACACGCGTGCCATCGAAGAAAAGCCGCACAGTGGCTATTCGCTTCCCTTGGCGATCATGGAAAGGATCCATAAGCTTCTCCAATGGAGTCGACTGCTTGATGTTGAAAAACACTTCGTTGTTGTTATCGGTGATACAAAACAGTTATGCTTTCTCAAACCAGTCCGTAGGAAGACTATCCTCATCGCCTTCCTCTCCGAAATCTATCTCCATGTCCATCTGATCAGCCTCGAGAATCTGACCTGCGGCAGGATTCTGATCTGCGGCGGGATTCTGACCTTCAAGGACATTCTGCTCGGGAATTTGGTCTGGGATGACCTCTTCATCGAGTTCTTGACCTTCAGCGACATCCTGCTGCGCAGCCTGCTTCAAATCTGTCTTTAGTGCCTCTTTCTTCTTGCGAGTCTTTCGTCTCTCGGATTTTGCTCGTTCTTTTGAGGGAACAGATCCATTGATCGGAAATCTTCTGACCGGTTCTCTGCTCAGCAGCAAACAGGAGTTCCTCCAGAGACTGCGTTCTAGCGTGGCGGTCTTCAGTCTTGTGTCCACCTTTGCGGCATAATGTACACCGTTGACGTATTATATATTAGCGATGGATGTCATTTTCTGATAGGCTCGAAAGGCAAACGTCTAATTTATCAAGACTGAGAATTTCTGCTCATACAAGATCAGCCTAATAGAAAGCCATTTCAGCCAAATCCCGTGATCGAACTATCAAGTTCATCCATTACTTCCTTGACTCGACTTAAAGCAGACACGTTGTTGAAATGAAAAGGAGATCAATAATTGAACACCACAAAATTATTTAGACACCTCATTGGCCCACATCTAGGATAGTTCGGTAATTGTCATTCAGAGAAGTAGTCTTATCGAGAACATACCCTGGCACCTACTTGTTATCTGGAATCCTACACCCTAACGAAGTATTAAGGTCTCTCTTTCAACTGACTGGTTGAATTTCAACCCCTTTTATATTTAGAATTTTTCCCCTCTTGATGCCCGAAAATGCGCTAGGAATTTCCTATACCACATCGAAATCCTTGTTGAAATATCCAGCAAGTTGAAGATGCTCCGGGCTAATCCCAACTGCGGGGCGCATGGAACGGCTGTGTCCAAATGGCATGTTCCGAGTCAGAATGGGTGGATAACTTGCCCGGTCCGTGGATCCACAACCTGTTCTACACTTTCGCTTGAAATGACCATGGGGCAGCGAGGAGTGCAGCTCTTTGTGAGTTATCCATCGCGCAAAGATCGTATCTGCGGTATTCCAAACTGCAATGCAGTCTATGCCAGGGTATTATCTGGATCGCCAGGGAGCCAGAATGGGAAACTTTTTTTTCTCCCGCCTATGGCTATACAGGGGCTGCTATAATTTCGCAGATAATGGAGAATTGAAGAATGCAGCGGTCTGACAGATGCCATCAAGAATCTATCCGACCGTTATCTTGTCGTTTTTTTCGGTTGTCACAAGAAAAGAAAAAGATCCAGCAGCATAGCTTGTCCCTTTTCGTGGAGCTATTGATAAGTAGTCTGTACGGATGGAAACTAGTCAAGCCAAAAAGATTACCTTATCTGGAGGAGTATCCTGATAATGATGAGATTGAGGCTCAAGTTTAGGTTTTGGATCGGTTGTGACTTACATTTCTACTACTTCCAGTATTCCGATTCAGCATCATGTCACAAATACATTCGTTGTTCATGATTCCCAGGGGGTTTTTGATTACGTTGTACCATATATCAAAGCGTGCGGCTACTTACAGTAGTTGCAGGCGTTACATGAATTTGGAACCCCCGGTTGATTACATAATGTTCTGCCACAATTTTCCGCCAGGCGGATCTTTGTAATCACACGTGGTTCTATTAAAAAGGCACTGGCCTCTGCGGACAGATAGGTATTTAATGATATCAATTGTTAGTACAAATAGAGATTATTGTTTTCTGCTCTTTCCCGTGCGAATCGAGGGAAGGTACCTCCCAGGGTATATCAAGGTCAATGCTAGCGTGGCAAGCCCGATCATCCTATATCCGTCATTAACCACTTCCGAGGTTTGATATAGGGCATGGAAGACACTCACATTCCATCTAGAACCAAGAACTCCATTTCCAATTGCATCAAGTGAGATCCCCATCCTCCAGCCATTTCAGGGATTCTGAAAGCATTAGCAAAGAGACAGACCTTGCAGGAATGCAGACTTACCGATAGATACATCGAATCAAGACTGTGAAATAAGCAAAGACCGCTGCAGCGATGATAAGTCGCATCCGATTGGGAGGAATAGCAGGAGCAGCAGTCTTTTCTCCTGTCAGACCGTTGCCTTTCCGTGCAACGTTCCAGAAAAAATGCAGCGCTAAAAGTCCACACACGGACATCGTAAAGACTTGAAACGCTATGCCAACGATGATGACATCGTCGCCAACCTTCAATAGTTTGGCGCTAGATGCCGAGGCCAATCCTCCCCCGGCCGCCTGCAGTAGTAGACTGCCAATATCGCAGCCTATGAATAGCCAGGTGAACAGGCGCGGCTTCATGATCGAATGCTCCGGTCCGAGATTGAGCACGATATGCTTCAATGTCAAGTAGATACCCGCAGCAACAAACGTCGGTGCAAGGACCAGGCATACAATTTGGAGCTTAAAAGCGCCCTCATTCCATGGATTGTAGTGCATCAACACCCGTCCGATGTATCCTGCCATCTCCATAAAAGTTCCCACGCCCAGCGCGATCAACAGGGTGTATGTTCGGTAGTAAACGCCTAGTCCCAGCTGGGCGACTCCGAGGACAGCGAAGAATGCTGTAAAGAATATGTTTCCGCCAAGATTCGGGGTATAGCCGTACGTGGTGTCCGAGACAGGACATTCCAGGCTAACATGGTGGCAGGTTTGGTAGCTCATCCTGATCCTTCAATTGGAGCGAAGAGAAGGTCAACCGTGACGCTGTAGGTGTGCTGTACGTTTCCTGGACAAAACTCCTTAGAAAGAAAATCGGGCGAAGCCCCATGTTTTCTATTTATCTCGTCAGCGTGGAGGTCCTAGCCAAGGAACTGACGGGCCCGCAGAGATGGAGATACTAATCTGTAAATGGGCTGTGTAGATGATGTGATTGGTGGATTTAACACGTATTTCGTTCTCGCGTTCGTTCTCGCACAAGACCCACTTGAGGACCGCTTATCGACGAATCGGCGATTTGAGAATGGCCCGCGTTCTGGTCGTTCCTAAGTAAATTTGATACGTTGACGATCGAGGCTCCGATTGACGTTGGAGATGAATGATTGAACACCACAAAAATTGTTGAACACCTCGTCAGACATGCGCGGTAATTGTAATTCAGACAAAATGCCACTGTGTTCATCCATACCGAGTTTTCCAGGTATATAAGGGCATACGATATCTCTAAGTTCACTCTATTTGTGGTGTTCAAATCATTGGTCCCCTTGAAGTTTGGCGCTCTTATCCGACGCGCTAACCGCAAGGGGTGAATGCATGTTTAATGGTCGATATTTTTATTTTTCTTGATTGGGTATTGCTGTAAGTGATATGAAGTTCAACGCTCTGTACAATATGCCGTCCATGTAAGGATCGGATCAATGCTGAAAGCTCGGCATTGACTCCTCATCACATGACTTGACTTCAAAGGCCCTTGTTACCCCCGCCGCACCAACAGCGACCTTCTCCATCTCGCTCCACCTGAACCACAATATCCACATTCTTATCCTTGAGATAGTCCACTGTTCTCTGTCGGACGTCTTCAAGGTCAGAGCCACGAGAGGCAATGACGTGAATGACACCAAAAACATTTTGAGCTTTGTGTTCATGGGTATGGTCATGGTCATGATCATGATCATGACTGTGATCGTGTGAATGTCCGTGATCGTGGTGGTCGTGGTGGTCATGGTGTTCATGACCGCAGCCATGGTCGGTATGGTCATGCGAGTGTCCATGATCAGACGGACCCGTATCATCAAGCCAAAATTTAGGCACGGTATATCCAACAACTCCCCGCAAGGTGCTGACCCCGGCTAGGGTTTCACGAATATTGTACTCTGTGTCGGCTGGCAAAGCCAGGAGCAAGGTTTTGGCCGTGCTAATGACCAGCGGGACAGCCGAAGCAAAGATCAAGATGGCAATGAAACACGAGGCTAGAGGATCATATCCGGCCCAGCCGGAGTAATGTACAAGAATTGTGGAAATAACCACAGCGACAGAACCAAGCGTATCGGCAAGAATATGCAGGAAGATACCGTGCATATTCTCATTGCCATGGGAGTGATCGTGCCCATGATCATGACCGTGGTGGTGGTGGCCATGTTCAAAGCTGAAAATTCCGACCAGGTTGACCAGCAAGCCAGCAAAGCTTACCGCCAGCAATTCCCCAATGCGGTGCATTTCACTGCCCGAGGACAAACGCTCCACCGCCTCATAAATGATCTCCACACTGATAATCCTGGTAATTGTTAGGCTCCACCGTAGGCTCAATGTACAGTAGAACTTACATGAGGAAAATTCCATTAGCGAACCCGGACAATGTATCAACCTTTCCATAGCCATATGGGAAGCGGGCGTTGGGTGGCCATTTGCTCATGACCGCAGCACAAAGTCCAACGACAAGGGCAAGACAGTCGAAAAACATGTGGATACTATCACTGAGAAGCCCGAGAGATCCAGTCAAAAAGCCATACGATAGCTGGACCAGCATAAATGTAAAATTCAAACTTCCAAAGTTAGTATGATGAGTCGCGGTGCAGATTGGCAAGCTTACCACATAAAGTAGAAGATACTGCGGGAATCCTTCTCTTTCACAATGCTGTAAAGCAAGGGATATGGTTCGCTACGACGGATAACCCATTTCGTGATCCGCGTAGTAGACTCGGGGACGTGGGAATGACTAGCTGCGTGATTGTGCGTGTGGTTGTGCGAATGGGTATCCAAGCGGAGGTGGCTATCGTCCATTCTTGAAGCAAAAAATGAGACAACAGCCAAGATACAACGCGCAGCGTAGACAGGCAAGATCTCATCCCGGATATGGGGAGAGCAAAGAATAGCGGCAGCTCCAGTACAAACTGCCAGTCCACGCTTATCAGGAGAGCGAAACCCCGTTGGGAATGAAACCATCAAGGAGATTGCCAAGAGTCCAGCGGGAACTAAAATATAGAGCAGCTCTGATAATTGAAAGGGCAACCCCCGAGAAACAATCATTCCCAGAATAAGGAGAAAGCCTCCTGAAACCAGAGCCAAAGGCGCATCGGTCGTGACCATGACGGCCGATCGGCTGCCTGCCGACTTGACTTTTGAGATCGATTCCGCAACTAGACCAGGCTCTGGAATAGGCCCTTGATGACGAAGAGAGGGAAGAGGTGGTGAAATCACAAAGACGGAGATTAAAAGCGCTAGATACCCCATGAAGGGGGAAGAGTCCCATGGCTGATTCAGGCCAAAAAAGCTCAATACCATCACACTGGCCAGCAGAGCAATGGTCAAAATCTTTTGACTATATTTCTCCGAACTTGAGCCACGTAGATCGGCTTGCACTAAGTTCGGGACCCCGGACGCCGTTGAAAGAAGTAACGAAAATGCAACTAGAAATCCGCCCACTTTCAACGAAGCGTAAGTCGGAAGTCCGATCGAGCACATCTGCATAAAGGCAGCTTGGGCGGTCTTTGTATTGGGCGCAGGGAACTTTGTCGAGGCAATGGAGCTTCCCGCTTGGCGTTTACGCAGAAGTTGGCCAAACCCAAATGCTAAGAGCGTGAATGAGGTCAAAATTCCTGCCGTCTGCGCAGCGTGTCCGATCCCTCCGAAAGGAGGACTCTTCCCGGTAGCGCTTGGCGCCTGGCACGCTTCGGCGCATTTATGCGGGTACCAAGATAGTGCGACCCAGGGCAAGGCGATCAGGGAACCGGCGAGGATCTCGTGTCTACACCAAGAGGTCAATTCATGTCCTTTCTGTGATGATCCCAGCGACTCACAGTTTTTCAGGGCTACTTTCCGCGTGCGCCTCTGGCCCCGCGTTGACATGGTGTGAAGGCGATAAATTATGGATCGATGCGACGCTGTGGTTATGGGAATGCGAATGGGCATGCGAATGGGTATGGCCATGGTGATCGTGGGACACCGAATAAGCGTGTGAGTGGTGAGATGACGAATGAGAGGCGTGGTCATGAGAATGGCCTCCATTCGCAGTGTTTGGAGTCTCGGGCGCTTGCGATCCGTTCACATTGGCCCCGAGGGAGGGAGGTTGTGCATAGCGGGAGCGAGTGTGGCCGCGACTGCGGCTATGGCTATGTGTGTGGCCATTGGATATGGGTAAAGGAGCGAGGTCCGCATCTGATGACGGCCCCGTCGACATTGTTGGGTTCGATGGATAGGAGATTGCGGCAATAGAAGAGGGGGGGGGGGGGGGTGATGCCGCTCGCCAAAATCCGGGGTTTGGAAGCTCAAATCGGGAGGCAGACAGTTTGAGCCAGCATTGCGCGTCGTAGCTGCAGGAGTGGGGATTGAGGAGTCGAACCACAGCTCCGAGTGGAGGACCACGTATTAAACTGGTTCTTCACATCTCGCGACCTTGGGGACACGTGATATCCCTTATCGCAACTCAATTTCAGTTGACATCACTTGTTGAGTGGGATACCTGCATCATGATCGACACTTTCATCAATGTTGCCTTCTGCGTGTCCAGTGTGGTAACGGTGTTGATGCTACTGCTCCCATCGCAGTATGATCCCCGACATTCCACTTCCGCGAGTACACGTCCAAAGACAAGTGTACAGATCCTCGTGCTAGGAGACATCGGTCGAAGTCCACGCATGCAATACCATGCCCTAAGTATTGCCAGAAATGGAGGCCAGGTGGTGCTTATTGGATACACAGGTGCGAAATTTTGAAAAGAGGCTGTCAGCTCAACTGCTAATCCATGCAGCGTCCGATCCTCACCCCGACCTCATCTCCCACCCAAATGTCACCATTGTCCCTATTCGGCCCCACCCAGCGATCCTACAAACAAGCAATAAACTCCTTTTCACGCTTTATGGGCCATTGAAGGTTTTATACCAGATTGTATGCCTATGGCGTTGTCTGGCGTATACTGCCCCACCATCGCGGTGGTTGCTGGTGCAGGTAGGATATGTACCGAAAACAACCATGGAAACAGACTTATACTGACTTGTCAGAATCCGCCCTCGATCCCTACGCTCGCTGTCGCTTCTTTATCCTGCTTCCTACGACAAACACGACTCGTCATTGATTGGCATAATTTTGGATATTCCATCCTAGCTTTGAAGCTTGGTCCAAACCACCCGCTCGTGAAAATATCTCTATGGTATGAAAAGATGTTTTGCAAATCGGCATTCGCTCATTTCTGCGTTACCAACGCAATGCGCTCGGTTCTCAAACAAGATTTCCAGCTGCAGGCTCCCATCTTGCCATTACACGATCGCCCCGCGAGCCATTTCAGCCCAATTCAAGATCCCGACGAGCGCATCAAGTTCCTTGCAAGTCTGCCGGAAACAAAGGAGATATGCTCAAGATCCAACAAGTTGCGTGTTTTGGTCAGCTCAACTTCCTGGACGCCTGATGAGGACTTTTCAATCCTCATTGAAGCACTGCTCCAATACTCGAAGCTCGCGACTTCAAACGCCGATCTTCCCGAGATCATTGCAATCATTACCGGTAAAGGACCACAAAAGGAAATGTATATGCGGAAAATTGCGACCCTGGAAGCGGCGGGTAAGCTTAATAAGGTCACGATCCGTACTGCGTGGCTGAGCGTGTCAGACTATGCCAAGCTCTTGGCCTCTGCGTCGCTAGGGGTGAGTCTGCACACTAGTAGTAGCGGAGTGGATTTACCGATGAAAGTCGTTGACATGTTTGGTGCTGGCCTTCCGGTCGTGGGCTGGAGCCGCTTCGAAGCATGGCCGGAGCTGGTGACAGAGGGTGTGAATGGCATGGGCTTTGGCAGTGCGGATGAGCTGGCCGAACAATTGGCCAAGCTGTTCGGTGATGACAAAAAGCTCGAAGCCCTTCGCGTGGGCGCACAAAAAGAGAGCGCTCGGCGATGGGATGATGAATGGAATCCCATCGCAGGTAAGCTGCTTGGATTGAACTAGCAGAAGCGACAGGCAATCCATCAATAAAGACCATGCTGAAATAACCGTCTCTCCGCTAATGAGTGCCTGCAACACCATCCATGCTGCACTGTTATCTCGTAAACATTACTGACGCTAAACGCTAGCCTGAAACTTCATGTCGCAGTAGATGCATGTATCAAATGCCTCAAAAAGCTGCATGAATTTTGGGCCAACATGACCTTTGCGCGCGCGGGCAAAAAGATCTTCGTCGAAATACTCCGTTCGGCAAATCGGGCAATACTTGGATATACCAGGCTCCTGTATTGCCATGAAGCTAAGTCCACAGCGTACTATAAATTTATTAGCATGAATAAATTCTGCTCGGGGTGGAAACTTACCCAAAAGATGCCCATTTGCACATTGTGCTTCGCTCACAGAGTCCCACGCGAGGCCTGTTTCGCAGACCTCACAATATTCGAACAAATGACCGCCGGGCATTGTTTGCTGATCAATTGACTTGGCCAAGATAGTTGAGGATTCAAGGCCACATTTGACGATTTCGTCGCTCAGATCTGCCCCTGTGCTAATTGCCAGTCGCTCTAAGCACTCTCGAGCTTGGGCGCGAATGGAGTCACTTTGTCCATCCACTATAGCGGAGCACGCTGCAGCGTAAACAAGCTTTTCATCCTCTTTATTTGATCCCATAAACTGTTCACCGCTAGCGAGTACCGACGAAATGGCCTTTCCGCGTTGATCGCGAGCGAATTGCGGTTCGCTGTCCACCGAATGTGGTGCGAACAAGGTGTTGAAATCCGGGGCCTTCAGGGTATTTTCGTTCGTGAACACAATGATTGCTCTCTCGTTAGAGGCAACACGGTATTCGACCATATCCGTCGGATGTCTTGTGAAGAGGGCCGCAGTTAGACCGCGGTACGTTGACAAGCCCCAAACACGAGCCGCGGTGTATCCTCCCAGATCACGGTCCAGGTCGTAGTCTTCTCGAAAATCTTCGACTACTTTCATCCAGAGTGGAACTTGCCACGGCCCAAGAGCACCGGATTGATCCAGGGTCATGGTAGTCCCCAAGCCCCCCAAGGTGCCCATTTGAAGAGTACATGTCTTGAGTTTTTCGGATGGAGTTGCCAAGAAGCCTGGAGAAATTAGTTGAAATTCAGACGAGAAGGTGAGCCCACCCACTTGAAACGTGCTCCAGATTCCGAGGAAATGATTCGCCGTCTGGAGTAGGCAAGGATGAGCAAGGCCATTCTTGAGTCTTGATCCCAGCAGGATTTGTTTCACTGCCATCACACACGGACCGGGGTAAGGATAGTGTGAGAACGCCACCAATGATACCCACTGCGAGAACAATCATTTCGGACTGGCTCTGTATTCGTAGTCAGCAGGAATAATTTTGATGTGGCTCTCCTTTACATACCGTATGTAACCATTCGAGAGGACCTGTCATTCTATGAGCCCAGCTTTCAGATGTGATGAAAGGGTGGGGTTTGATATCCATCATTGCTTCGTATCGTGGCGTAACTTCCACCTCGTGGTCTGACTCCCCTAGCACAACAGTGGCCTGTAGAATGCGGAGCTCGGTTCCGTAAACTACCGCAATCATTGTCCTCGCGGAGCGCACAGGACCATTGTCTGATGTGGGTAAGTTGAGCCATGGGCCACACATGACTGAGGTGATCCGCGCTTTGGACCGAAGTGCACTTTGCAGGAGTGATCCAGAGCTAGCCATTGGAAACTGCTTCTCAACTCCACCCAAGGGATAAGCAGTCAACTTGGTTATTATGTATGCATCTGATGAAGCCTGCAACCCGCTTGGCCGGTGTACCCGGAGTAGAGCCACCTCATTAGCATCGTTCGCGATGGCCAGCATTTGGACACCCCAGCGAGACTCGGGTACCGTTGCTGATTCAGGCCCGTCGGCGGGAATTTGCAGTGGCGAGCACCAATGGAAAGAGCGGATGCTTGCCCTGCGAAGGTCATAACCACCGATATCTTGAAGGTTTCCTGGATTCGGCTGAAGTGCGTGGTTCACTATGCATACCCGAGCCCACTGACCATTGATTCCAACCGGCTCCCATAGGGAGAGAATCAGGTTGGAGGTCCAGATGGCCAAGACACTCCTTCGGTACCGAGCTAGGCCTGGTGGTGACCATGAAAGGCCTATTACGGAACTAGGTGACTGTTCCACGGCAATGGAGAAGTCATCTCGGTTTTGCGGGTAAATCATGCCCCACTCAGCAACCGTGAAGACATTGACCTTGGGAATGCGGGTAATTTGCCAGCCATTGTGGTCCCCTTGTTCTGAGTTGTGTTTAGCAGGTCTCCACGTCTGTTTGATAGTTAGTCGTGCTTTATTCCAGTATGTTTGGATTGAACCCACCAATATCTGAACTTGGTCGCCCGCGGCCACGGCAAGTTCACCGTCTGGTGACCAGTCAAGCGCCCCAAAACAGGATGGAAAGAGAGACAGCTCCACCGAGCTAGACATCGTGGGTGAATGAATACTCTTCCAAAGGTTAAAGATCTAAAGGCGTGTCAAATTTGTTTTGTCCGAGTAACTCATTTTCTCAACGAGGAGTGAAGAGAAATGATTGTTCACTCGACGCGAATGCTATAGCTACCCGATCGGGTTAGCGCCATTCCCGGTACATGAATCAAATTTAATTTTCATAAAATTTGCGTCCACTCGCCTAACAAAGGAAACCTTGGAACGCCTACTTAGCTGTAGTCATGAACACGTTCTAACCATTGAACCGGGATCTCCGGGCTTACTGGGGAATCGCGACCGCGATCTACGGAACATACTCTAAGTACCAGTAATGCCCACCGGGGCAGGTGTATATGTATATATATAGAAATGGCTGTCATGCTTATCTTCATTCGGGGAACTTATAGAATTTAATTAAGGCTCAATGCTTTAAGGGACTCGATAATGAGAATGCGAAATAAGATTTGGATTATTTACAGAACCTTCCAAGGTTGAACAAGCTGAACGTCAACTGGTGGTGTGAGGGTATCATTAGAATGTTCATAGATCACATATTTACTCCACACGATCCAGTCTCTGCACAACCATAGCAGAAGCCGCACCCCCGCCGTTGCAGATGGCAGCCACGCCGTATTCACCAGGCTGGAGCTGGTGAAGAAGAGTCACCAGGATACGAGATCCAGAGCTGCCAAGAGCATGACCTAAGGAGATAGCACCACCCAGCATGTTGACCTTAGCATCCTCCAGACCAAGAATCTGAGTAAATAATATGTTAGCTAAATTCTGATCAATCATATAGGGAAGATAGAGACTCACCTTCTCATTGGCCTTGATGACCGCGGCAAAAGCTTCATTGAACTCCCACACGGCCACCTGATCTTTGGTGATACCAGCACGCTCAAGTGCGATCGGGACAGCCTTGGCCGGGGCCACTGGGAAGTCGACCGGGTCGATGGCAGCATCAGCAGTAGAGACTATGCGAGCCAGGACCCGTCCTCCAGTTCCAAACTCCCGGGCCAAGTCCTTGTTGACCAAAACCAAGGCAGATGCGCCATCGTTCATAGTAGACGCATTGCCTGCAGTGACGGTGCCAGTTCCATCCCGCAGGAACGCAGGCTTCAGGCTGGTCAGCTTATCCACGCGTAGATTCTCATAACCCTCATCCCGCTCAATAATAGTCTCGCCCTTCTTGCTCTTGACCGTGACGGTGGCAATCTCGTCCGCAAATCTGTTCTCCTTCCAGGCCTGCTGAGCCCGCTCATACGAGCGAATGGCATACTGGTCCTGATCTTCTCGCGAAATCTCGTACTTCTTGGCGGTCTGCTCCGCGCAGATACCCATGTGGAATTGGTTATACACGTCCCACAGGCCATCCTTGATCAGACCATCCTCCAGCTTGATCTCGCCGAAGGGGGGTAGTTGACTAGAGCGGGGCATGTAGTACGGCACTCGGGTCATGTTCTCCATGCCACCAGCCACTTGTGCCTCTGCCAAACCAAGTTGAATGTTCTGGGCGGCAATGGCCACTGCCTTCAGGCCAGATGAGCACACCTTGTTGATTGTCACGGCCTCAACAGTGGAGGGCAGGCCGGCAAAGATGGATGCCTGCCGAGCGGGGGCCTGACCAACTGATCCTTGCAGAACATTTCCCATGTATACGTCGCTGATCTTCTCCACGGGGATTTTGGACTTGCTCAGAGCAGATTTTATGGCGACAGCACCTAGTTCAGGAGCCGAGACGGATGCGAATGAACCATTGAACTAATGAGAATATAGTCAGCTGGCGGGTCCCTAGGAATTTGTTTTTGACCTACAAACCTTGGCTGTCGGGGTCCGAGAAGCGCTGATAATGTAGGCATCCTGAATCTCTTTCAGCATCGAGCGTGCGGAGCTGAACTGCCTCTGTCCGCGGAATGCGGGGACGACAGCCCGCTTGGAAAGGCGAATAGACAGCCCAGTACTGATGGTCATGATGATTGTTTTTTCTGATGTGCTGAGATATAGCTATACTCAGGAGGGAAGATGAGTCCGTTCGATGGCAAAGGTAAGAAGGAAGAAGTCACTGGTTCACAGCCCTTGGGCCAAGTACACGGAATGCACCCGTTCCCGCAACCGCCTTTAACCGCCTGGACCGAGGCTGTTACAGATCACATGATATGACATAAGTGAAGATATCGGAGAAATATACACTACCTGATACAGAGAGTTTCCCCATACAGATAGTAGCTCCGGATTGTTCCCCTCCTCGTGCTCTCGCAAAGAAACTCATAGTCCTCCAACGTTGTAGCTCCTTCTATTCTTTACAACACTGTCGGCTTCTGTGCAGCCTTTCCATCAAACAGCTTTTCAGATTCATCATGTCGACATCTGCTCGCCGTCGCCTCATGCGTGACTTTAAGGTACGTTCATCACTGGGTCATGGGGGTGATGTCAATTAGAGATTGAATCGAGAATCAAGCTCAACTCAATAATCTTGGCATCTATGGATCTCTGTCTGCATCTTCCAGTCAGCATGACTTGCTTCTTCTGATGACTCTGCCCCGACCCTCTCACGGTCCTGCCGACAACCTTGTTAGCTAGCCCCGCTAACTCAATCCCTCAGCGCATGCAAACCGACCCCCCCGCTGGCGTCTCTGCCTCGCCAGTAGCCGACAATGTCATGACCTGGTAAGAATGAATTAAGATAAACCTGGGGCCAATCGACTGATGAGTTGTTAGGAATGCCGTCATTATCGGTCCCGCAGACACGCCCTTTGAGGATGGCACTTTCCGTCTGGTGATGAACTTCGAGGAACAGTACCCAAATAAGCCCCCCGGTGTCAAGTTTATCAGTCAAATGTTCCACCCAAATGTGTATGGCACAGGCGAGCTCTGCCTGGATATTCTCCAGAACCGCTGGAGTCCAACATACGATGTGGCGGCCATTTTGACTAGTATCCAGAGGTAAAACCCCGAAATGACTTGTTTCGCATCGGATGCTTGTCTAACTCCGGTCTTATAGTTTGCTCAATGACCCTAACACCTCTTCCCCGGCTAACGTCGAAGCCTCGAACCTTTACAAGGACAACCGCAAAGAATACATCAAGCGTGTCCGAGAGACCGTGGAAAAGAGCTGGGAAGACTGAGTACTTCTACTCTCGCCACGGCTGGGATTATGCTTAAAAATTGTCCCGACGTCAGGAGATCAGTTCCGGGATGAAAATGCAATCTCGTCTTCAATGGGGCTGTTTATGCAAAGCATGGGGTTTAGGCGCCTGGTTCTTTTTCTTTTTTATCTTCTCATCTTGTCCCGGTTCAGCTTTTCTCATTTTTATTTATTTCCCTGGTGCATCGGTCACTCTTTCCATAGCTTCTCTTGCATTAGCATCTTTTTTTTTTCTTTTCCATATGACCCTTTTTACTGTAGGACAGTAAGCAACCGTAATTCGAATGATACAACATTGAAATCCAAGTGAGGCCTCAATCCAATCGAGTCATGTTTTGCGTGTTATGCAGTATACTTTCCATCCACCGTGCTCCGTCTGGGGCGGTCGGCCAAGAACGCCAAACGGGCGACTGTCAACAAACCCACATCCACACTTCTTCTCTCTTTGCACCTCCCGAATCCGCCTGGTGTGCTGGGTTGTCTGCGTGCTACATTTCTTTTGTGTTTCTATTCTTTCGTTCCTCACTTTTCCGCGCTAGTGGAGGAACCCCTGACCCTGGACCCTCCAGAAAACCGCGTGACATAATTCAAAGCCCCTCGAGCTTGGTCTGCCCCTCTTAGGGGGTTTATTTGTTTCCGCAGGAGGTTCACTGCAAACATGGCGTGGGTGCTTTCTTTTGGTCTGTATGCGCTTGAAGGGCTTTACTGACTGCATGAATAGGTCCGCGGGGTCGAACACCATTAAGGGTACGCACAGCACGAGCGTCGGATGAAACTACAGCTAACCCTCGACGTGTCTAGTGGTCGCCCGTTTCCGTCCCCAGAATAAGGTGGAATTAGGTTCTGGTGGTACACCGATCGTTGACTTCGAAAACGAAGAATCATGTGCTATCAACGTGAGCGCGGACCTTTAGGACATGGTGCGACGCAGGCATGCTAACGGAATCTAGTCGCGAGAGGGCACGGGATCCTTCACCTTCGATCGTGTGTTTCCTATGGGCTCACCGCAAGCCGATATCTTCGACTTCTCGATCCGACCCACTGTGGACGATATTCTGAATGGATACAACGGAACGGTTTTGGCGTATGGTCAGACGGGTGCCGGAAAGTCGTATACAATGATGGGTTCCGACATTGATGACGAAGAGGGCAAGGGTATCATTCCGCGTATTGTCGAGCAAATCTTTGCCAGCATCCTGACTAGTCCGAGCAACATCGAGTACACCGTGCGAGTCAGCTACATGGAAATTTATATGGAGCGCATTCGCGATCTGCTGGTGCCGCAGAACGACAACTTGCCTGTACACGAAGAGAAGTCCCGTGGAGTCTACGTCAAGGGGCTGTTGGAGGTCTATGTGTCGAGCGTGCAGGAGGTCTACGAAGTTATGCGTCGCGGTGGAAATTCTCGCGCCGTAGCAGCCACCAACATGAACCAAGAGTCTTCTCGTTCACACTCCATCTTCGTCATCACTGTCAGCCAGAAGAATATCGAAACCGGATCCGCGAAGAGTGGCCAACTCTTCTTGGTTGATTTGGCCGGTAGTGAGAAGGTGGGCAAGACTGGAGCAAGTGGACAGACATTGGAAGAGGCCAAGAAGATCAACAAGAGTTTAAGTGCGCTCGGCATGGTCATTAATGCGCTGACGGACGGCAAATCAACCCACATTCCCTACCGCGACTCGAAACTCACTCGAATTCTGCAGGAGTCGCTGGGTGGTAACTCGCGGACTACCCTGATCATCAATTGTTCGCCGAGTAGCTACAACGACGCGGAAACGATTTCGACTCTGCGATTTGGTGTACGAGCCAAGGCCATCAAGAACACTGCCAAGGTAAATGCGGAACTGAGCCCGGCTGAAATGAAGCAGCTTCTACGCAAGGCGCAGAGTCAGATGACTACATTTGAGAGCTACATCTCTGCACTGGAGACTGAGGTCAATGTGTGGCGTGGGGGTGAGAGTGTCCCTAAAGATCGATGGACCCCCGCTCGCGGCAACGAAGTTGCCAGTGCTGCCAGGGCAGAGGCGCGCGCCCCTCGACCAGCTACGCCATCGCGATTACAAGAGACGGCCCGTTCGGAAACCCCGCGCCCGGACTCTCGGTTTGGAGACCGCTCAAGCACTCCCAGCCTGGTGTTGGAAAAGGACGAGCGAGAGGAGTTTCTTCGTCGTGAGAATGAATTGCAGGATCAAATCGCCGAGAAGGAGACCCATATAGTCAACGTCGAACGAGGTCTCCGGGAAGCTCGAGAGGAGCTCAAGTCCATGAAAGAGAACGCCGGGCGCTCGGGCAAAGACAACGATCGGTTGAATACTGAAGTCAATGAGCTACGCATGCAACTTGAGAAGGTTTCTTACGAGGGCAAGGAAGCGGCAATCACCATGGATGGCCTCCGGGAGGCCAACTCAGAACTTACAAGTGAGTTGGATGAGGTGAAGCAGCAGCTGCTTGACGTTCGCATGCGAGCCAAGGAGACCACGGCTGCACTCGATGAAAAGGAGAAGAAGAAGGCCGAGAAGATGGCAAAGATGATGGCTGGGTTTGATTTGGGCGGTGAGGTGTTCTCAGACAACGAGCGCAAGTTGCAGGATCTGATTCAGCGCGTTGACGCGCTCCACGAGGTTAGCGCAGTTGGAGAGACCATCGCCCCCGATGACATCCTTGAGCTTCGGGCCAGCCTGCTGGAGACACAAGGATTAATTCGACAGGCCGAATTGACGATGAATGACCGAGGCGACTTCAGCGAGCTGCAGGACAGCCGCCGGGCGGAGCTGGAGAAGAAACTGAACGAGGTTCAACAGGAGTACGAAGACCTTTTGACCCGAAACTTGGGCGAGAGTGACGTTGAAGAGATTCGGGAGCGCGTGGAAAAGTCCTTTATCAGTCGGAAAGAAGCTGAGACCGCGGCGGTCCAGGAGCTCCGCACTGAAATCATTCGCAAGGATGAGGAATTGACCACCATGCGACAATCGCTCGTTGACACGCAGTCGCGTACCTCTACCAATGGCACCGCCAGCAAGACTCTGCAGCAGCAGATTGCTGAGTTTGATGCCATGAAGAAGTCCCTGATGCGTGACCTGCAGAACCGCTGCGAGCGCGTGGTTGAACTGGAAATCTCTTTGGACGACGCCCGCGAACAGTACAACAATGTTCTTCGGTCGTCAAACAACCGGGCCCAACAGAAGAAGATGGCCTTCCTGGAACGCAACTTAGAGCAGTTGACTCACGTTCAACGCCAACTCGTGGAGCAGAACAGTAGCCTGAAGAAGGAAGTAGCCATCGCAGAGAGGAAGCTGATTGCACGCAACGAGCGCATCGCCAGTCTGGAGAGTCTACTCCAGGAGAGTCAGGAGAAACTGACCCAAGCGAATCACCGGTATGTATACCGTCCGTGTTACATTTTTAAACCCATACTAAACTCTACATAGATTCGAAGCGCAACTCACTGCCGTAAAGGAGCGCCTGGAGGCTGCCAAGCAGGGCTCCACCCGCGGTCTCCCCGTCATGGACAGCAATGGAAGTTTCAGCTTTGGAAGGATCGCAAAGCCTCTAAGAGGAACAGGGGGCTCGGAGACTGTGAATACCGAGAAGATGTCGCAAGAAACAAAGAGAAGCAGTTGGTTCTTCAACGGCAAAGCTTCCCAAACTTAAAGGCTGTTTACCGTGGACTCCGACCCTCCACGGCTGTTCGGACAAATGCCTATTTACGCCTCTACGATTTGATTCGTCTTGCTTTCTTGATTATTCTTTGTGACTACTCGCTCCTTTGGCTTCCGTCTCTTTGATTTCCTTTGTTCCAGTACATTAGATTAAGCCCTGCATGGGGAACAGGGTCGTTCTTGATATTTTTCTTGTACATCAACCCAAATAGAATTGGCCGAGCTTGATGGATGTGATTCCCGGAATCGCGAGATGAGATACCTAGGTACATGCAATGACAGTCCAGAGATTTGATCAATTTTTCTCAAAATCCAGGTTCAAAGCTAAGAAATGTTTCGCTTTGTGTTTGCCCTGTGTTACACTTTGCGCTAGGCCGATTAGCTTGCTTCTGATTCTGTCATTATATTCAACACTGAAAGAAATGGACAGCATTGCATGTGGACAAGTGACACGACACGATCTAGTCTTTAATGACGAACTGCTCGGTCCTAGTTATCACCTACTGAATACTGCGTCAATGGATCAAAGAAACGATTCGTTTGAAAGAGTGTTACTGCTGAAAAGCTCCACCAGGGTGTGTTCACCGTGGCAGGCGATGGAGCAGGAGTTGCAGACAGCTGCAGCGGTAGAGACATCGTCGTTACCATCGGAGGCAGGATTGCAGGTCAAACATGCAAAGACGCTGTCGCAATGGACCGAGAGTGTAAGTGCAGGAGTGACTTTTTGGTCACAGAAAAGGCAGGACAGATATCGCAGAGAGAATGATCGATCGACATTAGACTATAGAACGGATGAAGAATTATACCAGGCATCAGCGTGCTTCGCCCCGATTGAAATTATAGCAACATAACAGGATGACAGGGCTACAAACCAATCTTCAAGTCCTTCTAGTCCTTCAATCCTAAAAAAGGTGAATTATGCAGGATGTGACTCCATGTTGTATTACCATAAACTATAGTAAACTTATCAAACCAAACATAGACCCGAATGCGAGTCAGTAGATCACGCAACTCCAGTAACCCAAATTGTGCAAAGAAAAACAGGCGACAGCCACGAATGAATGCAATATCATTCCACACTTGTAGAATTCCCCATCTCGCTCGCTCTATCATGCAATGGAGAGCACACCGAGCACAAAGAAACGGAGCCCAAGGTCGATCATGAATCTCGGGGATAATGAAAAAAAAAATTTGTCCATCCAGATGCACCATAATAAATAGAAAATAATCCCGTTCCCGGTTACTCCTCCAGACTATCGCGCACGCACCGACGCACCCGCTTCTTAAACTCCGCGGGATCCTCCCGCCACAGCCGGGCAGCTTCCACATTGGCGGGGCTCTCGTCGTTGGGGCTGGACAGCATGGAGATCACGGAAAGCAGGATAGTCTCGGGGGTCTGGACCGGCGACCAGCGCTCGGCGGCAGATTCGTAGCCGTACTTGTCCTCCTCCGGAGGGTGGAGAATGGAGATACAGACTTCGCCGTTAGGGTAGACTGGAGAGCGAACGAATTAGCAAGACAATTATGAATGCGTATACAGGACCGGGTATGCCGCCCCCGTCTCGGGGTGTTCCCAAGGTCCCCATATCGGGATGTGGCAACTTACTGTTTGGGTGGAAGAGCGAGGACTCAAACTTCATCTTCGGAGGCATATGCGGGTATTCGATGGGGAAGGTAAGGCGAGCTCGGAAAAAACCACCTGGATATAGATGTTAGCATCTAGTCGTTTCCTTGGTCTAGACGTTGGGCCGCAAGGTAGATTGTCAAGGCCCAGTCATAGCCAAGTCAGCTGGACAGTTGCCGAAGACATGAGCATGCGCACCTCCATATAATTTTACATCGTCGGAGATCATCAGCATGACCTCCCATTCGAAGATGTTGTTATCGACCAGACCACAGCTGATCCCGGGAATGTCCTTGTCAGACTGCATCTGCTGCAGTTGACGGGACAGCATGCGGCCGGCGGGGGAGGTCGCCATCTTGGCAGGTCAGAATGAGGAAGCAGAAAGTAGGAATGAATGTAATGGTGAGAGTAGACAGCGGGGTGATTAAGAGTAGGTGAGGGGCGACGGCAGAACAGAGAATAAAAAAAGGCGGTCAGGGGGTCAGCCGGCGTTCCCCCGTACCAAATGAGCTATTACGTTATACTACGCAGTTAACCTACATCTTACAATGACAGAGGCCACGGTTGGGTTAAATGTAACATCAATCTTTGCAGTCGACTAAGAATACCAAATACAGGAATGATCAAAGGTAGGACGTAGTAAATCAAGTAGAGAGACAGTCGAGAGCTTAGAAGTACCTAGAGGTGCCACATATTCTTACAGGTGACATTCCCATTTCACCCAGCTTTCAAATTCATCTACCCAACGACGGGCTTCTCCGGGGAGCCACTGCCCTGAGTGCCCTTGGGCATCATGTAAAACAGTTGGCCACCCAGGACAAGAGCGGCGAGTGCACCCACGGCCACCTCCATGGCAAAGGTCTTGAGAATCACCTTGACAAAGCGAACCCGAGAAGCCCAGTCAAATGTCTTCCAGGCATCCAGCAAGCCAATCTTGCCACTGCCTCCAACAATTGCGGGCTGGACCTTGCCCCCGAAAGAGCGGTCAAACGGAACAATAGTCTCCTGATCCTCGGGCAGCATGGAGGCTGCAACACGGACAAAAATCACGCGAGCGGGCACAGTAACCAGGAAGGCCAGGATGGCAGGAATAGTAGTCACAGCGAGCCAGCGGCACATATCAGTGAGGTTGTTGTCCTTTCCGGGGGTGATGTTGAAAGCACCCGCGAATTGAGCAACGGCCATCGGTAGAAAGAAGGCGGCCGCAGTCAGCGCATCCTCCAAAAGAGCAGCGGGGGCAACCTTAATCCAGGTACGATAGCTGGGAATACGCTGGTAGAAGCGCTTAGGTGATGGTTCTGTGATGACTATCCACACCCATGTCATCTGTAAACCAGACAATAGGACACCAACAAGGGACTGCACGAAGAACTGGCCGATGAACGAGCTGGACGGGACCGGAATGATAGCCGAGAGGAATCCGCGGGCGATGGTCCAGGTCATGAACATGCTGAAGCCGCGGAAACGCGACCAGAAGCCGGCACGAGCACGCAGGTGCTTCACGGTGGTGCGCAGCTTGCTGGTGATGGGCTTGGGAGGTGGGGCCGCAGCGGGCTCAGGGTCGTTGGGATCATATGGCTTGGTGAGATCATCGTTGTCGTTATCGATGCGAACATAGATGTCCGGGTTGGAGTCTTCGACAGCCGCGAGAGTTGCTACCACACTACCGTAGGTATATTCAATCTATCATCGGGATGAGTCGGGTTTCATCATTTATGACACGGGGTAAAACTTACGGCACCTGCTACCAATACGAAGACCAAGGCTGAGAAGATAAACAGAGCGACCAGGCCACCGGGGGTCTTCTCATCTTCAGGCTTAGATGGCAGGTGACCCGAGGCAAGCTCGACACTGCGGCGCATCAAATGCGCGGTGACTGCAGACATAATGAAGGCAAAAACCAGAAGGTGAGTGATGTAAGAAGGAGTAAGATTTCCGGGAGGGAAAGCTCAGGAATAAGTAAGCGCTGGTCAACAAGGCTAGCAGGCAACAAACAGGATAAGCGGGACCCTGAGGCCTAATCTCACACCCACACTCCACTCTCATTTCATCATTTTTACGGAGTACTATACCTGAACAAGTCTACATTGAGATCATTATTCTAAATCAACCTCTTCATTCTGATCCATTCTATCCTTTTCTCCAGGAAAAATCGCACCTCACTGACTGGAAAACTCTTCTCTTTGGCCAGTTTAAATATAGATCCCCCTTAGTCCATCGGCGTTTCCACCCCGACCGTGCCGATTTGCCCAGCGTTGGCCCCCGACTTCAAGCCAGTCCTAACCGAGGGTCAGGGTCCTCTCTACAGCACACTAAGGCACTCTAATGGTCTGTGCAGCCAATCCAGGGATACACTTGTTGGCGCCATCGCGAAAACTTGCATAGCTTCGGGGCTATGGACCACTCCCTGAGGCTCAAAGTGGGGCCAACCAAGCGAGTGCATCCGAATGGAGAGCGGTGACCGACTAACTGATTCCACGTTTGTGAGGACATGCGATGGGTACATCAATCTTGCCAATCTCAGCCACCGATGGAGCTTCTTTATGAACGCCCTCTCCTTCCCTATGTCGATGAGTCAGCGGCAACTTTCCATGTTTGTTGTCACGTGATCGGGCTATGCCCAAGGTCACATGATTACGAGTCTGCCAACAGTGCTAAGTAAAAAGAAGATCAGTGTCCACAGATCAATGCATGATTTAAATCGCGACCCTTGTATAGTGCGATTTATACGTTGAATTGCAAAGTCATAACGACTCAAATTGGGAGCGGAAGTTGAACTCGCGTTTCCATGCCCAGATGGACATTGCTCGGTATGAGATCTTTCTGATCGACAGATTCGTAGCCCGTCCGGATGTTCCAAGATTTCTTCCGATCGATTCCAGAGTATACTTTTGTGATATTCCTATTGTCCGAGATCACATTCTTGGCTGCTTCCAAGCTTCTTGCAATATCCAGGTGGTTCCAAGGCAGGTGAATCTGTGGAGATTCCCAGCTGGCATTCGTAATATATATACGTGGTGTGGATAGCATAGCTAGCTCAACCTGATCCACAATTAAATCGACTTGGCAATTACCCATCAGATAAGATCAGTTGATGGGATTTTGTTTATCTTCCAAGGTTGCTACATATGTAACGTTCTCCATTTCAATACAGCATCGTTGGTGATTAGCAGGAAAAAGCCAATTTGGTGGCAGATGTCGCTCCCGAGCTCACCGGTTTCCTACCCGGTCTCTTCCAACTTGTTTGTCCTGTGCTGTTGGTTCATGGAACCTATAGATTCGCGATAGCGACATCCAGAGATAGCTAATCTATCGCCGCTGTCAAGTGTGATCCAAGCTGCATCCCAGCAGAGTCACGAAATGATGACACTATTCATCTGAGTAAGCAAATGCTCGCTTTGCCTGAGCTCTGAATCTCATACAGTAGAAGCGGCCGCTGCCTGTTGCAGAAGAAATATGGCTACGTAGATCGTGGGCTATCCACCACGATGTTTTATTTTCCATGAAAACAGTATTTCACCGTCATCCTCAAAATCGACGATAGGCTGCCGCATTAGATGACGGGAAAGTGGATTGATCCGTGTACGTGTCAATGGACCTCACGAGTATCCTCTGGAAATATGTATGCCTGTATGGCCCCCCTATAACCGCAGTTAAATTCCACAGTGCCCTTGTCGTCAGCCCTACTAGGTGGAATGCCGGAATTAAGCTCGGCCTAAATTGCCTGGACAAACCTTGGATTTCGGGAGTTCGCGGGCCCCGCTACCGTGAACGCGGCTAATAGGCACCAACGTTCGAGACCATGCAAACCACGCGCCGTTTTGTCGTGACAACGCTCTCATTTTAACCTTGGAAACATCGGCGTTTTATAGGTTGTTCGTGTTACTTTGTCCCTTACGATGGAAAGAGTCAATCCTGGGGGATTTGCATGATTTTCATCCCGATTACTTAGATCGATCACTGGTGTGGTCTTTACCCCGCAGGAGTATCTTCCCAAGGTCCATCTCGTATAATTACTCCACCTATGCAGGCTGCAATGCAGTGACAACTATCCGGTGGATCATGGTATTGCTGTCAGTAAAACGGTGAAAAAACTTAATTCGAAGTTACACCTGCCAAGTCCCACAGTGCATGAGACACGGGTTGTATTCTGGATCTACCAATATTACCCGTCAGGCGTTCTATGGATTTTCCCAAAGTTGCCAGACAAAGTTGTCACATTCCATGAAGATTTCAGATGGACCTTGTGGGTCCTGCCGACCAACCACAGCGAAGCGAAAAATAAAAGTTTTCCTTGACTCTCTTTAGACCAAAAAAATTGACCGACGCAGGGGTCGAACCTGCAATCTCTTGATTCGTAGTCAAGCGCCTTGCCATTGGGCCAGCCGGCCTTGTTGAAGTAGATTCTAGTTTGTGCTATATGGACCAGAGGAAAGGTTGAGTACATTAATGAAATAAAATTTGGTTAGGCATGATCCTCGTAGGAGGTCTAATAACTGTAAAGTACACTTGAGTACACATACATGGTCTATGGACAGATGAACAAAAGGAAAAGTTGCTGCTATGCATGTACGCCATGAAAATGGAAAAAGACAAAGAACCCCCCTTGCGCCTGAAATGCTACTTTTGAACCGCTAGACCTCGGACTCAGTCACATAGATCTCGGGCAACAGACCAGCCTTTTCGGGTACAATCCCATCTTCAACGTCGGCTGTCCGTGCGCGATGGTGATGACGGGGGTGTTTGCGTAGTCCTAACCGGTAGGACACGGACATGATAACATGTCCAACGAGGAAGCCAAGCAGGCAAGCGAGCAAGCCAGCCACGGCCCCGAGTAGAGCGGGGAGGACCACGGGTCGCACGAGGCGCATAAAAGTGTGATCGTGATGGCCGTGCGAGTGACGATTTGTTCGGTGAGAGTACGACGACGGCGCAAAGTAAGGTGAAAAGATATAACCAACGGTCGACTCCACCACGCTGCTGGTTTTGGGGTCGGCGACATCCGACTTCGCAGATTTGGTGGATGCAGATTGGACAGATGCTTCGATCTGTGAAGGCTTAGTCGGCTTAGTCGTCTTAGTCTCCTTGGTCTCCTTGGTCTCGGTGTGCTTGAAGAGGGCGCCCATTTCGGTCTGCCAGAACTTCATCTGCCACTTGTGTTCACTTTGGTCTGTCCGCGATTTCCCCGGTTCAATTCGAATCTTGGTGATGCGAGGGTTGCCATCCGGGTGATCCAGCAGATCCAAGACGACCGTGTTCGGAGTGACGGAGTGACCCTCACGGTCCATAAATTCGACATCGACTCTCACGATGCCATGTGGGGCGCCAACTTGATGGCTGGAGAGGGGTCGGACCTCCAGAGAGTAGTAGAGAGTTTCTGAGTCGATGCGCGTCTTCTGCGCACCTTCGTAGCGTGGAGCATGCACCTGCATTGACATGCTCGGTGGAAAGACTAAATCCCCATTGGCGAATAATTTGCCATTCTGCATGGACCATTCCACAGACTGAGGCGCATGTTAGATCGCGTGCTGTATGCTACGGATTTGGAACTGACCAGGTATGATTCCACCGAGGGGACGGGCTGTGAGGCCGGAAGGTAGCTCAGATGAACTTCATGTGAAGAGGCGAGCGGGATCGACGAAGCGATAGCGCCGACCAGGAGGACGGACCACGACAGACGCATGATGGATGGAGAAGAGGAGGATGAGAGAATGAAAATCAGAAAGCGAGGGGTTTGAAGAAGAGAACAAGGCTCTTAAAGTCGACCCCAGAGACTAGAACCAATCTAGGTTTACGGGCGGAAATGTGGTAATACATAGTAAATATGGATGCCTGCCACCAGACTTCGGCGAAACCGTAATTGATTCCCCAATGCTATTCTTATGCCTAATACCGTTCAATACCGCCGTATTACCCAGCTAGTGAATCCTAAGCTTTTCCTCCCGAGCTTAACGGGGCTTGATTGGTGTAAAGATGGAAATAGGGGGCCAAGGGGTCTGGTAATTTATTTCTTTTGCCAGGCATGCGATCTGCACCGATTCTGATTGGCAGGTTCTTGGGGGCCATTTAAGTCCCATTCAACCACTGGACAATTGCACGGAGAGATTGAGGACCTTGAATTCGATCCACTCTCCTTGCAAGAGAGACCAGTAAAAATAAAAAAACAGGAACAAGAAAACCGAAAACCGAAAACCGAAAACAGAAAGAAAAAAGATCGGCACAGCCGCTACAGAAAAATCAATCACAAAGGACTAGTTTTACATCTTAGACAAAGTGGGTTCCACTTCACGGCGCGACCGCATTCAGGGTCCGTGTCTCACAACGGTAGATGATTACCCCTTCGGTTATGCTCGATTTCTGCATTGTCCATTTTGGGCCCCACGGAAACATGACCCTGCAGAGACTAAGGCTTGGTACATGAATGCCGAATGTCCGGTGTAGGCGGTAATATGTAATATGCCCCAGGATATGCCTTTCCAAATTGTCGGTCCGATGCAATTCACGTGTGGTTATACTATATCCAGTGCTGGAAAGAAGATCCATCGGTTCGATTCTATTCTTGGCACCGGGTGGATCCAACATCCTGGTCCCTACCCGGGCGATAATTGACACTAAACGGACAATGCCGAGTTTGCAAATTCTGGCCAATGAGCATGACTCGGATCATCAACAAGCTACTGAACTTTTTTTTTTCGTGAGAACGATCGGCAACCCAAATACCACATCTGGGAGCGTTCGTGAATCATGGCAGCCTTGTCCGATACCCGGATCATAAGGTAAGTTTTATTACCTCAGCCACAGGTCTCAAATTAAATTAAGGTAGCATTGAAGAGTCTAGTAGATCAGCTGCAGCCACAATGGCCCACTATATATGTACAGAACAGCCGCATCTAGGCGGCAACTTATCAATAATACGGTGCAGTCTGCCAGTAACGACAGCGGAAATTGTCGGATACATCGCGGACCGGTCGAATGGTGTTGTTGCCAATGTCCAGGAGCTTATTCTGCGGTCCATATCGTGAAAAGACCGGCCCCACGGGCGAGTAGGGGGCACCAAACTGAGCAAAGCTTGTGAAGTAGTCCTGCATGGCGAAAGCGACAGTGACGTTGTGGACTTGGAGATCCGATATCCCACCGTCAAGGCCGGACTTGCCAGGGTTGTAAAAAGTGTATAAGGTGTCCTGGCCGTGGAGTGAAGGTGGGACACTGAATTCGTAGGCAAAGGTCTGGTTATCAAATGCCCAATTGAGGTATTCGGTGTTGCATTCGAAGATGGATTCCGAGATGAGGAATGCGTAGCGCTCGATCGGGCTTGTATAGCCGTAGGTGCCGTTATATACGGGCGGATAAAGCACCTCAGTCACGTAGTCGATGACATCTTGTGTGATGAGAGGGAAATATACCTTCAACAGTTTTGGTAGCGCGCTGCTCGCTATGCTTGCTGGCGGAGTGAACTCGATTCCCTCGTTCGTGTTGTGTCCACTCATGACGGTCAGGTTATGGTCGAACTTTCCGTCCATGAGCAGCTGCCCCGGCAGCGCTGGCACAAAAGTGCCATCCACCACTGGAGTGTAAGTAAATTCCCCCCACTTGGACTGGGTCGCGACCTGGTAAGCGTTGGCTGCAATCAATTGGCTTGATGGAAGCTGCCGCGCTTCATCGAGCGTGCTGACATTTAAAAGTTGGAGGAAGTTTTGCAGGATCTGCTCGGGCTGCTCCTGATCGGGCGTGGGAACCCATGCTGGGCTCTGCAAGATTGCTTGTTGGAATCGTGATGGCCCTCCTGTGCCACCATATGCCGTGATCTGATGCATGACGGAGCCTCCACCAGCCGACTCCCCAATGAGGGTAACTCGCTGGGGATCGCCACCAAACAAATGTATGTTCTTGTTGACCCATTCCAAAGCAAAACGTTGATCATGGAGTCCCGCATTGGCAGTTCCATTTGCGATGAGAGTGTCACCTCCCAGCCAACCAAACGCACCCAGCTAATACTGTCAGTAAAGTTTTGGATTGTGGTCTCTCCCGACTTACGCGATAATTGATCGCAACATACACAACTCCATCACCGACAACCGTGCTCCGATTGATCAGTCCCGACGCATTTTGCCAAACTTTGTCACCTTCTGTGTACCCTCCCCCATAAATCCAGACCAAGACCGGAGCCAAAGGACTCGAAACCGAGCGATTGCCATGCGACCGATCGAAAATCTTCTTTGGAACAAGCACATCCAAAAACAGACAATCTTCCGTGACTTCCGAATCAGACTCTGGCGGTACATACGGGTAAGAAGAAATGTTTGTTGACTGATTGAACGGCGTTCCCTCCAATATACTCAAAAGGAACTCTGGCATGATATCTGAGGACCAGATGGGCTTGGCCTGGGGACACACTCGGGCGCCGGAGCCATTCTGGACCTCAGAACGATTTTGTGCCGGCGATTCAGGAGCGCGAAATCGCAGGTTCCCTACGGGCGGGGCGGCATAGCGGATGTTGCTAAAATTGTACAAGTCTTGGGTGCTCTGAAACCTTATTAGCTATGTCAGGAGGAATGTGAGGAATGCTGACAGAGATGGCCTGGTGTAGCTCATACGAGAGGTCTACGATCGGTAGACTCGATGCAGAGCAGGATGCTACGAGGGCGAGGACGAGGCCAAGTGCCACCATCTTGACACAAGTCGCAATGGGGATTCAAAGATCCCTCAAGTGAAGTCGCGGAGGATCACTCCCGGCCCTGGGGATCGCAAACGACACCCAACAAAAATCTTGGAGGATGGCCAAAATCACAATTTGCTGTGATTGATCGAAAGTCAAAACGCAGTACAATGGTGCGGACTAAGTAGTAGATGCAGAATGAGCGGTGAAATCTTTCTTTTCCTGCATCCGGCGTTGACCGCAAACTGGTAATTGCAAACAATGACACCGAGCGTGCGAAGGTTGCAAGCGGATCCACATCATGAACTCTTCTTTCTAAGTAGGTTCATCTATTTGGATCATTTCCAGGCTTTGAAGGCTTCATGTGCATGAGCTGCAAATGTACTATGTACGCACAGACTACGATCCACAATGTATCGAACTCTCTGATTGGCTCTTAGAAGGGGGTACAAGAAAGCATATCCACGAACTACTTAGCGTCCACAAGTTCTGGGATCGACCCCATGTAGTCCTCTAGTTGCGCATCCAGGAATCACCTGCAAGATGACGCGGCGATAAAGGTGCTACCTCAACCTGGGCAACCTCAAAGCCGATCGCCGCTATGGTACCTAAATGCGTATTTCTCCAATAGGATCAACGATCATCAACCTCTCGAATCTTGAAATCAATCATTTCATTCGAGACAATTTCATGATCACCCTGCAGCTTATTGGCAGTCTCAGCCCCGGCAGCCGGAACTCGATATTCGAACCGTTTCCCTGGAGCCGGGACTGAGCCGTCAGGTAGGTCATACGGGAAGGGTAAATACTCGGGCAGCAGGCCAAGCTGAACAAGCACGGTCGCCTGATCCCATGCAATGTGCTCATGATAGAGCCTGTCGCCGCGGATGTTAACCACCGAGGTGAAGGGAATGCGGAGTGGCTTTCCGGTGGGTGGAATGCCAGGCACCCTGGAAATGTTAGAGAATCCAAATACTGGCTGCGAGGTAACTTACAGCCAGTCAACCTGTTTCACATGGGTAAGAGAGAAGATAAATTCATCAACAATGCGATCGGTACCAATCGTGCGGCTGATCAATTCAATCGCTGTATCGTCCGGGTTATTAAAAATGAAATGGTGGAGGTAAAAGTGGCTCAAACGAGCCCGACCAAGACCGCCGGTCATCTAATCCTGATTAATACAAGTTGATCTGGATATCGAGGTACGTATTACTCACCGTAGGAACATGGTTCACGTAGGGTTCCTGCACCATGGTGGCCATTGTCTTTTCAACAGAGCGATCGCCAAATTCATAGTAAGTGTGCTCATCCCAGATCTTTTCAAGATTAAAGCTAGGGCCCCCGAGAATCTTCTTGAGAAATGCAAGACTCCTCGTATGGACGACCCCGGCTGTCGATATCTTGAAGTCCGGATGACCAGGAACAATGAAGCCGGAGGAGACAATATCCGGATAGAGATAGGCCGTCTGCAGGTCACTTTTGGCAGAATGCTCACTCTGAGCGGTGGGTGCATGCAAGAGAGATCTTGTACCGCCTGTGATTTCCCACGAGTCGAAACAAACCACAGCCTCGAGTCCCTCGACAGTGTCGACGAAAGCGCGCAAAACGTCATCGGGAACGGCGGCATAGTCCAGCTTAGATCCATATACTGCATCGAAGGTCAGTATGGGTACAAAGGATCGGATACAGCATATTCAGCACACCTATCAACCCAAAACTGTTATCAGAAGTGCACTCCGGGAGGTCGAATAAATGCTGTCGGGCTTGGGAAACCAAGCTAGCAATGGCCTCGGTAGTGCTGTTCTGTGCGTCGAGCGTTATCTGTGCCACTGCAAATCCTTCTTCAGCCCACTTCTGAAGTGGCTCAGGGTCCAGAGTTTGATTTTGCCCCTGCCAGTCCGCAAAGCCTGCCGGCCGGAGGATAAACAGTCCCGGGCCACTCCCATAACGAGTAAGTGGGGGCTGGATGATAATTGGGCCAAATGGAATTGGTTTAGCAGATGGCAGTATGGATGCATCAGTCATTTTGAATGCTGAGTTGATGTTTTGGGAATGTAGGTGAGAGGGGGTAATGATCTGCGTCGATAAGTGATGCCGCAAACATGCTACCCCACCTGGAGATGACCACTGCCTACCGAGGTCGCCATATCAACACAACCACGCCATAACTTTGAACCATTCGTGAATCTCTGTTGCGAGTCAATTCCTAAGAATCATTTCTCGGTGTGCACGTGACGTATTGTCTAGACTCTGGTGTTGGCTACAATGTTGGCTACAAAAGATCTTTGTCATTGTAACGCACGGATTTGAACATTCCAACTAGTTTCAGGTATCTTTTCGACATTTTTGTGCTGTCGAGATGCTACATCTTGTGGATCCAAGACTTGGCTGTCCATCCCCGGAACTTCTTCCCATACAGGTAAAATGGAATGGCAAAGAGACACCACAGGGTACACAAGCTCATGTTCAACATGATTGGCTTCACAAAGCCACTCTCTATAATCCATGGCGTGATGAACTTGCTGAAACCATAGCCCCACACATTTTTATTGACCGTGATAGCGACAAAGATAGAGCCGGCAACGGGCTTGTAGCTATCGACAGCATACGTGCTGACGATAGCTGGCAGGGCAGCAACCTGTATTCCGGCGGCAGTGTACCCAATTATGACAATTACCTATAATGATGTTAGATTGTGCTTTGCGGATTCATGGACTCGGTGCAACTTACCCGCCAGTCCCATTTATACTCGTAGCCAAAAGCTACTACAAAATTCCCAATGATCATAATTACCACATAAATTGCCATGGCCGGAAGTCGCATCTCCGGCTCTCGAATTCCCTTGTTCTTGCGAGTGGCCCTCATCGAGATCCAGTCCGAAAAAGGCCCATTGGTAGCCAGGCCGATGAATGCTCCAACGAGAATCGCAAAGTTAAAGAAGCCAATTGTTTGACTGCTGAAATTGTAGGGAGGTTCCGCAAATGCCTGACTCTGGGTAAGATTCAATGTCAAGAAGCAACTGGCCGACCAGGACACAACGAAGGCGGATAGCTCGACAACTGGGAATGCCAGGAGCTTCCACGGGAGCCAGAAACTGATGAGAATATCCTTCCAATTCGCTCCCTCCAGCTGCCAGATTTGGAATTGCTTCTTGCAAGGAGAGCCTTTGTGCAGGTAGGAATCTGGTATATGTTCTTCCACTTGGACATCCTCTTTCTGAGTACCAATTGGCTTTTCAGGCTCGGACTCGTCCGCACTTGGGGTTGGCTCCACATGAGCAACTTCGTTCGGATGAACACGGTGCCACTTGGTTTCCGGGAAGCAAAAGACCAGTAGGATCAGTGACAAGCCTAGCAAGCCAACGTTCAGCCAGAAAAAGCTGCGCCAACCAATGTGGTCTGCCATAGCCCCCGCGACAATCGGACCGATCATCAAGGAGCCAAAATAGAAGGTAAAGTATAGCGTATTATAGGCCCCACGCTCATGAAGGAAGAGAATATCTGCTATGACTTGCGGTTGGAGAGTCTATTAATGTAAATAACAACAAATCAGTCCATGGGTTCAGCAGGAATAATGGGATCTTAGATCTGACCTCCGCAGGGCCAGCGCCTAAACCATTCAGAACACAGGCACCCATGTAACTCCCATAGCTAGGTGCCACAGCACGCCAGATATTACTAGCGAGGCATATCAAAGTCGAAAGAATTAGAACAGGACGTCGGCCGAAGGATGTAGAAAGCGGGATCCTATGACATCAGTCAACAATGTGATCGCCGAAGCTAGTATGCACTTCAATCTTACCAAAGAAAGTTGCTGAAGCCCAGAACCAGGATACAGACTCCAGTAAATTGCACAATGTCGGATAAGCTCCTGTCGAAGGCCTCCTCCATCTGAGGCATCATAGGAGCGAGGGCTAGAGGCCCAAACCCTTGGCTAAACGTAGTCAATGTGACGGTGAAGATCGTCAGGGCTTTCCAGAACCGGCTCCAATTCTGTCAAATGATTAGGAATGCAAAATGCTCATTACGGTTGGGAAGAGCGTACCAAAGGGTCGTGAGGATCTTGTGACGGCTGCGGGACCAAGACACGACTGGACTTGGATGAAGACTTGACGAAGTGATGCGAGCCAACATCAGCCATAATCTCTGTGCCGGGGAAGATCGTTGTCCCCAGCTCCTCCTCAATTCTACAAAGAATGTTAGCGATGACTACTGTCGACAGGGACTGAGCATACGAACTGGTGGAGGACCTAAACAACAGAGACAATTAGTCGCATCCTCTAAACAAACGGGGATTTGGGAAAGACTCGCCCCTTCATCATAGTTCATCTCCATTATGAGCAAATCAGTCGTATAGGTGGGGAGATGGGCTCCTGGAGTGTACACTGTAGAATCCGATAGTCGGAATCAAACAGGGTTGGGATATCATGCGCCGGGCGCACATCTACTTTTTAAGCTCTAATACAAACAAGCTCCTAAAGGCTAGAGTGCGGAATTGAGACGCCCAAGAGTTGCCGAGCTAATAGATCAACATTTGCCGAATAGGGGGAAGAGGGGGAACATGAGACCAAGCCTCGCTGGTGGCGTTGCTTACTTCCCTTGTTGAAAAAAAACCAAAACAACCATTGAAGTGGCCAATTACGAAAGATAGAGTTTTATGGCGGTCTTGTAGCCATCATAAGGAGGAATGCCGACACATGGTAGGTTGTGGGCAGAAATATTAGACTCCAATCGCTTCCCCAGGTCCACTTTGACCCCGGATTCTCCCCGCACAGTAGGAGAGAGACGCGATTTGCGAAGACATAATTGGCTAGTTCTTGTGTTAGTCATCTATCATTGCCAAACTTCGGCAATTCCGCACGGCATTTGGCCGCGATCAAGGGGCTTGATATCGCTGTACGGCAAGTTGAATGTAGTACTTGCCTAGCTATAGTGATCGCCATTACTACCAAGTGCTGGGTTACACGATGCCAAGCTTGATTGGTGAGACCCTTGTGCCGGTCAAGGCGCGTTTGGAGATATGCGCGATCGCCAAAGCCGTTTCATATAATTTTGATAATGATTATTATCATTGCTCTGAGGCTACCAGAATATATCCAACTATTCCGAGGCGAAACAGGACTTGGGTGGCTGCTTAGGCTGCACGGAGGGATTCCGCAGCCAATGAACCATCCAATTCCTATCACAGCGGCAGAAAGCCATCGCCACATCGCCCAGATTCTCTATGAGCTCATGTCGCGCTCATCAAGCTGCTCGATTCCACGAAGCCTGGAGTTTTTGAACCACAGATTCAGTTGCCCAGCCAAGATCCGCCTCTACACCACCCAAGAGGTCTACGATGATTCGGTGCTCGTCTGCGCTCTCCAGGCACTGCCCCACAGCGAGCAACAGTGGGGTCATGTATACGCGAACCTCCCCTTTCGGTCGCCCTAGAGCGATACCAAATACCTCTCGACTTCGATATTCCACTTCTTTCGTCAAGTCTCGATAGCCTTGCAAGCGATCGAACGCCGTGCTCGGCGCACTGACTACATCCGGTGGTCGATTCAACAACAGGGCAATCCGCCCGAAATGATAGTGCTGCATCGCGGCTGCACAGGTCGGCAAACTATAAAAGACTTCGGGGAAGGGCAGCTGAGGACCGTCGGGCAGTTTGGTTAGATCTCTCGGATTTTCGATCCGTACGCAAGGGCGAAAAGTCTCTGGGACACCCTCGAACCAAACTTGGAACTCAAAAGAAAGATCTAGCCAGGTATTGGTGTCGGGATATAGTTGTTGATCGGACCCTGGTGATGTATCTTGATTCCCACCAGGCGAAGTGGACGGTGGAGATCCGGTCCACTGGGCAATCTGTGACTCCTTTGACCGAGCCAGAAAGTTGACGACCTTCGAGACGAGCCATGATAGACCATTCGCTGCCTGATCTTCCTGACTCAAATGTATTGACCCCATTTGGAATTTGTGTTGGTCATCGATGGAAATTCCAGCGGCACGCCACAGGGGCAGACTGGTAGGGGAGAAATGGGTGGCTGATCTTGTGAAATAAGACCCCAGGTAGTCCTGCCGCGCGAAGTTCCAAAAGCAAGCACGGATCCCATGTGAGAAATAAGTCGAACCTGTCAAATTCAGATTCAAAAAAGACTCGAACAACGGGCGGATACCCGACAGATGCCTGCGTCATGTTAGTATGTTGTTCAGAAGCTTGAGCAAATTGGAGCTTACTTGTGCCAATCTTCGCCATTTGAATCCAAAAGCCTATATACTGTTAAAATAGTGACAGTCGCGAGCATCTCCTCAGCTTTTCGCAGGAGGCTTCCGTCGCTGCATGTTTGTGACAACTCTTTTGTTGCACGGGAATTAAGCCATCGGCCGACCGTATCGATTGGCGACTCCAGTACAGCCGAGCTGGAGACCGCGGTATAACCACCAGAACACGCATTGTTCAGGTCAGATGCCGCCATATAGTAATAGTTGGCAGCCTTGAGATACCAGTCAACCTGAGCAGCATTTGGGTACACTTCGGTAGTAGCAGGCCTTGTGAACATGCCATTTCTAGCAGATGATTTTGCGCCTTTGACTCGCCCCAGCTGTTTGGCTGCTGAGGAAGCGATGGCGTATTTAAGTGATGGACAGTTGATGGCTCTGATGGGAACATAGACAGAGAAGAATTTCCCAGAGTCGGACAAGTCAAGCCTAGATGGGATCAACGAGTGAAAAGGAGCGGATAAGACGAGATACATACCATGGACCTATAATCTCTGCATAATGACGCGTGAGGAAAGCAATCTCGTGCTCGGTCCCAGTCATGAATTCGGAAAAGATATCTTGGAACTCTTCCTTTTCGCTTCGCTGAGAAGGCGTCTCCGAAGAAGTTACTCGCCGATAATCAGCTGTTATTGGATCTGTGTTATACGTATTTCCATGGGGAGGACTCAGATCCATGGGGAAACTTGGTGACACCGAGTTGTGAGCAATGCTCGAAGGCCCGCTTTGCCTCCCGGATGAAATCAACCCTGGCAATGGAGCTTCGGATACAGAAGGAAGCAAAGTTTGTGCGGTCGTACTGGGTTGACTTGGACCTGCCGTATTTAATCTTGCTTTTTCAACGAGGGCGATATTTCCCTCTCTTGAGATGCCCGATATTTGATCCGGCGCCTCGGGTTGATTGGAAATTTGTGCTGACTGAGCATGTCCTTGAGCCTGTGAGATTCATGAGCTTTGTTCACGTTGATGGAAGAAATGTATATACTCTGCCGGAATCCGTGACGTGTGCGAGTTGCACCTCCTGATAAGGAGCATATCGGCGTCTTACCGAAGCTCCTTGATCGATGAATTTGCGTGTTTGAACATAGCCGGGGCACTCCACACCGGCCGCGGTGCAGCGTTGGCAATGCGGACGAGTCTCATCGCACTGTGATAGTCAGTTGACCGTTGTGGAATTTCCGATGCGACGAACCTTCAGATGTCTCTTTTTACACCGCTCGCACGCCTTGTTAGAAGGAACCCCGGGCATGGTGTTCGGTAAAGCGAAATTTTCACCGGATACGCATTCAACTCCCTGGGCGCAAAGGATCAATATCTCCAAGGATATGGATGCCAAGGGGTCCAAGAGTTCCTAGAGTTCCACTGATCTTCCACGACCGATTGACGTAACCAACGGAAAGATAACCGTGGCTCAAGGATTATGGCATTCGGGTAAACATCGGCAATAGCTCGGCTCGGCCGAGCACAAACAATGAATGTGACTGCTTCTCATCACGATTATAGCAACATGGACAGGTTTCAAGTGGAGTGGGAGAACACTTGGATTCAAAGTCTGTTTCATTTACCTACTGCGACCTGAGTTCCTAGATGTTTATTCATCAGAGAACCGGGCTCTTCCCGGAGTGGTCATGGAGTATTATGCTACCTATTTTTGTCGAGACAGAGGTAAATTCAAATGTTTTGGCATTCTATCGTTGATTTAAGAGTAGAGAGACTGGTTGACTGGACTATAGATGACAGTCGGAGGGTTTTCCCGATTTATCTGCCAAGGTACTAGTCCACCAGTGTTGGGCGGCACTCGTTATCCATAGATTGACCTAACAAAACTCTGGAGGTCTGGAAAACATCAGAAGACAAAACATCAGAAGACGAGAAATGCAAGTGATCAACAAACATTTGAATGAAAGACATAGGATCTCCTGATTACATTGAATCTTTGCAAGCTTTGAATGCATCAAGTCCTGGGGTTCATACTGGTGTATCGAATCTTGATCCGCGACTTGGGCAGCGGTAGGACAACACACTGTTTGTTCCCCTCTTCAATGAATTATCCACGCGACGTAACGTACAAAGGTTACATACATGTAGGAGGACCGAGCTCACGTTCCCCGCAATGCGGATTATCGATTCGCCAATCCTGCCCGAGTCAACAAGGATCGGCACTCCGCCAGGAACCCGGGGATACTGTGGTACCAACTCATTCTTCTTTCAGGTATATTCCACGTCAATCATGCGGTCACCCCCGCCTTGTGATACAAATTACTAGAAGCAATCAACCAGTTTGCCTATCAAGTATACCGATGTCACACCACTTATGCCTGACTGGTGCAAACTCCCGATGCGACATGCCTTCAGTCCTGCGGTCTAACCCAGATTTCGGTTGAATATATTATTTCCCAATATGGGGCATTCGCATGCCGATCGATGTGTGGAATGCTTCCCCGCGGCAGACCAATGGGTAAATAAGGGAGCTTGGCCGGTACATCGTGGAATTTGTTTCGGACGAATTCATAAGACGCCAGGCCCGCAGGTTGGTTGTTGACGTTCACACCTGGGTTCACCATGCTATCGCGAATGTCCCGCCCCCGTGTGGAGATGCTCAGAGTTATTACTGCGCTTCTTTATGCCTCCGCTGCTATAGCTTCGCACGGTGTCACTGATAGCTTTGATGTGTTGAATTATGTCGATCCTTTTATTGGAACCGCGAATGGAGGTATGTCTGACGAGAGATCAGCGTGGACTATTTAGTTGACAAGTGCAGGCCACGTTTTCGCAGGCGCAACACTGCCATTTGGTAAGTCGATCAATGCAAAACGGTCGGTAGCAGAGCTAATAATGAGCAGGTATGGCCAAAGCTGTTGCCGATACGGTAGGAGAGAACCAAGCTGGCTTTGCATACGACGACTCGACCGTCACAGGTTTCTCCCATATGCACGACTCCGGCACAGGTGGTGTAGGTTTCCAACCGTACCCAAAGATAGATAGGAGCTGATAATTGCAGTCGCCATCTTTGGGGAATTTCCCCATCTTTGCCCAGCCTGCCTGTCCGCATGATGATATCAACCAATGTGTCTGGCAACAATCTGACAGAGCGGTGGCCTGGCTGGAAAATGACAAGTCTCCTATTGCCCGGCCTGGATACTTTGGTATCTCATTGGAAAATGGGGTTCATGCAGAAATGACGACGACCAACCGATCGGCTTTGTATAGATTCACTTTTGAGCAGTCTTCCAACACTTCGCTGAGCCCGGTGATTCTAGTAGATTTGATGGATCTGCCGCAGTCACGAACCAATGGAACGGCAGTTGTAGACAAATCAACCGGAAGGCTAAGCGGGAATGGTACTTTCAGTCCCAGCTTCGGTATTGGAAGCTATGATTTGCATTTCTGCGTTGACTTCAAAGGCGCTGATCTCCGCGACACGGGTGTCTGGACTAACAACCGCGCAAACTTCAGTCAAGAATGGGTTTCGATGCTAGCTGATGGCACGAACACCCCGGCTACTCTATCAGGGGGTACATTTGCCAGGTTCCACGCTCCCCAAAACAACACCATTCTGGCTCGCGTTGGTGTAAGCTTCATCAGTGTCAACCAAGCATGTGAAAACGCCGAGAAGGAACAGCCCGAGTTCGACTTCGACGGGACAGTGGCAGTAGCTGAAGATGCTTGGAGGAAGAAACTGAATGTTGTTTCTATCGATGCAGAGGGAGTCTCGAAAGATCTACAGACGGTTTTCTGGAGCGGAGCTTACCGGGCCTTTATCAGTCCCCAAGACTACACCGGTGAAAATCCTCTCTGGAAGAGCGATGAGCCATACTATGACAGCTATTACTGGTGAGTCGACTCACGCTGTTAAGACGAATTATCTTGCTAAGTACAACAGTATTTGGGACTCCTTTCGCAGTATTCACCCACTCTTGACCATGGTCGATCCCGTCTCGCAGTCCCTCATGATGCGCAGTCTTGTGGACATCTATCGACACGAAGGCTATCTACCTGACTGTCGCATGTCCCTGTGCAAGGGCTTTACTCAGGGAGGATCTAACGCAGATGTAGTCTTGGCGGACGCCTATCTAAAGAAGGTTCCCGGAGTTGACTGGGATACTGCCTATGAAGCTGTTGTGAAAGATGCCGAAGTTGAGCCTAAAAATTGGAACGTGGAGGGGCGCGGTGGCCTGCAAAGCTGGAAGAGCCTCGGATACATTCCATTCGACGACTACGATCCCTACGGAGTGGGCACGCATACTCGCAGCGTATCGCGAACAGTTGAGTACGCATACAACGACTTTTGCATCGCTGAGATGGCCAAAGGATTGGGACATTCGGCCGACCACGATAAATACGTCGCACGTTCTGGTAATTGGGATAACGTGTTCAAAGCAGACCAGAAATCCAGCATTAATGGAGTCAATACTGGCTTCACCGGCTTCCTGCAGCCTCGCTATACGAACGGTACTTGGGGCTACCAGGATCCCATCTTCTGCAGCCCTCTTCTGAACTTCACGTCTTGCTACCTGAATCCTACCGGCCATGAGACATACGAGGGAAGCGCTTGGCTGTATACCTTGTATGTTCGATTCCCCTTTGAATTTCACAGTCACTAATTGAATTACAGCTATGCTCCGCACGATATGGGAGCATTAGTCCAGAGCCTCGGTGGGCTGGAAAGTTTTACCTCTCGATTACAATTCTTCCACGAGTCTGGTCTTCTGTACGTGGGTGATGAGCAGTCCTTCCTGACTGTCTTCCAGTTCCACTACTCTGGACGCCCTGCGCTGTCTGCCAAGTACAGCCACTCCTACATCCCATCTCAATTCAACACAACAGTTGAAGGCATTGCCGGTAATGATGATAGTGGAGCCATGGGGTCCTTTGTTGTCTTAAGCATGATGGGCCTTTGGCCGGTTCCAGGTCAAGATGTTTATCTTATTACTCCGCCATACTTTCGGGAGGTCAACATTACAAACGGCATCACTGGCAAGGTGGCGACAATCCGGAACGTGAACTTTGACTCCACTTATGAGTCAAACTATATTCAAAGTGTGACATGGAATGGGAAGCCCTGGACGAAGAATTGGGTTACTCATGACTTCTTTACGGAAGGCGGAGTTCTTGAATTGGAGCTGGGCGCGAAAGAGAGTAAGTGGGGAACAAGTATTGAAGACTTGCCTCCTAGTCTGTCGGATTATCATGCCTAGGAGTTTACTTCCATGCTATAGTCATGTATGATCATAAGGCATGGCGTCAGTGAGCTTAATCGTCTACGATATTCTATTATGCTTTCAAGCGCTTTGTGTAATTTGCACAAAGACCGCGATGGAGGGGTTCTTACGTGGCTACCCCACCTATAGTCTATCTCAATCACATTCAACTGTAAACTATGTAGAGTAATTATCACACTCAATCCAAATGACGAGCAGGCGGTTATTCGAAGATCGTGTTCTCCCAGTGGTGGATAACGATAACCACATTTCCCGTGTATCTCTTAACCGGAGTATGTAATCCACTTGTTCCAGCATGTGATAAGGAAAAACCGGGCGGGGGTGGAGCTCACAATCTTTATTATTTCTCAGTTAAAATGCCCCTTGGGCTTTCTCACCTGGAGTTAGCTATTGCTACTCTTACATACTCTTCATTGCACGGCCATTCTGGAAACTTGTATTGAAAGCAACTGCTCAGGACCATAGGCATGGCGGCGCCCATTGTCTTTATTGTCAGGTTCGTTCCCCGCACTATCTCATCGCTTCAGCACTGACCTGCTCAGACATGGCGCGCGTCTCGACGCTGCGGATAAAGACTGGCATTTGACTTCCCCAACTCCCTATGACCCTCCTCTCTGCTACGGGGGCTGGGTCCAGTCTCGGGCCTTGGGGGTTCGCATCGCGAGTCTCTTGCAAACACCTGACTTTATAGGGACAAAGCCCGACGAGTCACCGGATGTCCCGACCAGCGCCTCGGACCTTTACAACCAGTACAACGTGATAATACATACCTCCCCCTACCTCCGATGTCTCCAAACCTCTATTGCCATCAGCGCAGGTCTGAGCCAGTCACGCCCAAACACCGAAGACCCCGAAGACCCCGAAGACCCCCTTGTAGATACCGTCAGCCCGGATCTGCGGCCTTTGGTGCGCGTCGACGCATTTCTCGGGGAATGGCTATCTCCAGACTACTTTGACCAAATCACCCCCCCGCCAGGCTCGGATCGGATGGTCGCTTTGGCCAAGGCAGAACTGCTGCGTCGGGGTGAAATACTCCCGTCGGTGCGGGAAGGGACCAGGGCATTATCAGGCCACTTCCCGGGTGGCTGGGGCAGCCAGTCTTATCCCACGTCCCCGAATGAGGATGACGGCGCTGCATCAGGACCGATATTGTCTGTAAAAAATGCTCGCCAACGCGCGAGTACCTTTGACGTGCCGCAGGGTCCCGCTCTGGGCCGCCTGGACATCAACCGCCCAGCGAAGTCCAATGCTTCTTACGTGGCTCCCACCCCTGGCTACGCGGTTTCTCCTGCAGACCGCATTCCCTCGGGTTATGTCTCCCATGCGCGCGACGCTTGTACCAATATCGACTATCAGTGGGATAGCATGCGGTCGCCTTTTTGGGGCACGGGCGGGGAGTATGGAGAGGAATGGAGCTCCATGCAAGAGCGCGTTAGTGACAGCTTTCAACAGATGATGGAGTGGTACCAGAAGCCGGAGTCGAGTGCTCGATCCAGAGCGACAACTAATAATGCATTGCGTCAAGATCGCCCTGCCCAGACCGTCATCATCATCGTTACTCACGGTGCGGGTTGCAATGCCTTGATCAACTCATTGGCTGGTCACCCCGTTCTATTGGATATTGGCACTGCCTCGGTGACGCTGGCTGTGCCACGAAACCGGTTGCCAATCAACACTCCTGACTCCGACCGGTCAAGCAAGTCATTTGACCCGGCCGATCGACCAATCTCGCACGACTATACGCTGCAGCTGGTGGCATCCACCGACCACCTGCGGCCCGGAAGCAATCCCTCCCAGCTGACTTCCCTCACATCCCTCTCCGCTCCCCAGCCGCCACCACAACCATTCCGCAATCGCCTCGGCTCCCGGCCCCAGCCCCTCCAGGGATCTTTCCCGCTTGGTCCCATTTCAGGGGCTGCGATGAGCCCTCGTGGATGGGCTCTTGCTGCCCATCCATCGACCTCGGAAGTTCCTCGGGTGTCGGGACTCTGGGGCGCCATTGCCTCGCCTATCGAGAATGACGAGGACGCAGAGGACTTCGTTCCCAATTTCGGGGACCAACGACCCGTCAGTCACGACTCGCCTCTTCCTGACGGGCCTGTGGACCGAACGGGATGGACCAAACAATTGCCTAAGCGAACGCTCTCCCAGCGAGGTCTCTGGGGGAGTGCCCCGTCCCTGGAGGATCGGGAGTCGGCATCGAGACGACGATGGACGTTGGCGGAACAGAAGCTATGATCTACGACCTTTTCATTTTAATTTAAGGATACCTCTTTTGCATGGCGCCGGTTTGATTCTATTGTACATAGCGAGCTCAATTTCAACCAATCATCGTCCCTAGATTACTACCCCACCTTCCTCCTAGTTCCGTAGCTTGGAACATATCACCCCTCACGGCTTTGTTTAACTCTCTGTCCTCAACATCATGCAATCCGCTGGACTCACGATCACGTATTCATCGGTCCCCGAGGCGGACCGCAGTCCCGATTTACGTTTGATTCACTTCAATGATGTGTATCATGTTGAGTATGCAAAGCCATTGACTAAACCTTGCGTGGTGCTAAATCCTTTAGATCTGGGTCGGCGGAACCAATTGGCGGTGTCGCCCGTTTCCAATCCCTTATGAGCTACTATCGGGACGATGGACAGTTTGCAGGCCAGCCTGATGTTCTCACCTTTTTCTCGGGTGATGCATTCAACCCTAGTCTTGAGAGCTCCGTTACCAAGGGCAGACATATGGTACCCTTTCTGAATAACATTGGAATTGACGTCGCCTGCGTGGGGGTACGTTTGCCTATTGGATCCGGTTTACTTCTAAGCTGGAAATTGCTGACACAGTCAGAATCACGATCTTGACTTTGGAGTAGTTCAGCTCCGACACCTGGCATCGGCTTGTCACTTCCCTTGGCTTCTAGCCAACGTGCTTGACCCTGCTCTTGGTGAGGGTGTTCCGATTGCCAATTGTGGGGCAACGTGCATGCTTACCTCGTCAAATGGAATCAAAATCGGGGTGATTGGCCTTGGCGAAAGAGAATGGTAATGATCCTTTACCTTTATTCTCCACTGATGTTAACTCTTCTTAGGTTAGGAACGATTAACTCTCTACCTCCCAACCTAATCTACAAATCGGCGACCCAAACAGCCAAAGAGCTAGCACCGCAACTCCGTGAACAAGGAGCGGAGATTATAGTCATTGTTTCCCACCAGCGTGAACCGAATGATAACAAACTAGCCACCAATCTACCTGCAGGACTGGTTGATATTATCCTCGGTGGTCACGATCATTACTACTCACATGCTGTGATTAATGGTGTCCATGTGCTGCGTTCTGGTACTGACTTCAAGCAAATGAGCTATATCGAAGCTTTCCGAAACTCCAATGGTGCTCCAGGTTGGAATTTTAACATCACAAGGCGAGATGTCGTGCGGTCTATCCCCGAGGCCCCAGGAACGGTTGCCATGGTCGATCGTCTAACTGCAAGCCTCAAGGCCAAGGTAGAGAAGCCGATAGGGTATACAGTTACCCCGCTGGATGCTCGATTTTCTACAGTCAGGCAGCATGAAAGCAACATTGGAAACTTCGTATGTGACCTTATGCGTTCATACCATTCAGCCGACTGTGCAATGATGGCGGGTGGCACTATTCGCGGCGACCAGATCTATCCACAGGGCGTATTACGTTTGAAAGACGTGCTGAACTGCTTTCCTTTTGAAGACCCTGTGGTCCTTTTGCGAGTTAGCGGCCAGGCCTTGATCGATGCGCTCGAAAACGGAGTCAGCGAGCTGCCTGCACTTGAAGGTCGCTTTTGCCAGGTAAGTGGCTTATCTTATGGTTTCGATCGATCAGCCCCGCCGATGTCGCGCCTTACGTTTGCTCGGATCAGGGGTCAGCCTATTGACCCCGAGTATAAGTATACCCTAGCGACGCGTGGCTATATGGCCCGTGGAAAGGATGGGTTTTCATCATTGCTAGTTCAATCAGAAAACGGGAAAGCCGAGGAGTTAGTCTGTGAGGAGAATGGGGTCCTTATCAGCACAATCCTGCGTCAGTACTTCCTGAGTCTGAAGGTCATCAGCAAATGGACCCGCTGGAGTGCCAGTCTGAAACGGCACTGGGGCTCTGTTCATACCGACCTCCACCGTGAGGGCTGGGTGAAGCCTCCGTCTACTTCTGCGTCGCCAGTATCAGAAAAAGCGCCCAGGAATCACTTGACCCGACCACCCCTTTTGAGAACGGGTCGAGAGGCCTATTACTACGGACGTTTCCCGCAGGAAGTGGAGCAGCACACCGCCAATTCTGATGGAACAAATAGCGATGCCATGGACTCTGATTCGGACGAGGATCCTGATGTTCTTCCTTCCCCGGACACCAACTATGTCACACTTCGGGCCTTGTCCTCGGCTGATGAGGAACGTCGTTTGAAATTGGCTAGGTGGGTGATTGGCCGATGGACGCGTCGTGCTGGCGTACGCTCGTCACTAAGTGAAAGTGATAGCGACGCACCTGCATGGACATTTGGTATCTCGCCTAAGGCGGAAGGTCGCATTGTAGAGGTTCCATAGATTGCATCAATAGATACATGGTCTTCTATGGCCCGGGCATTCCAAATTTGGAAAACCCATAAGCCGAGATACTGAAATGCCGTCCAAATGCCGACCCCACATATTACCCCATATCTCATATTTCTCGGCCGGAACATGCATCTGAACACTGTATGATCTACAGTCAATGCTATACCGCACTATCGCTGGAGTTCAATTCAGCATGATCCTTAGGAGCTGCATATTTCGTACAAGCTCTACGGAATGTCAGAGTATGTAAATTACTTAGGTCGGTTGTACAACAAGTATATGTAACATTGAAGCACTTGAGGCAATTGGGTTTCCATCTTGCGCATATTTTCTCAATCTTGATTGCTTCGAGATTCATTATAAACAACAAACTTTATTTTCTTCCGTGACATTACAACTGGTTATACAATTTTGGCCGTCGGCGTTTGCCTGAGCTCTTCCGAGCATCTGATTGGTGGATTAATCGTCAGATCCAAGTATGCCGATTCGGATGTTATACAACCGACCCCGAAATCGGCACGGCTATCAATTTCCAGAATGTCTAGTAGAATCTCTCTCTCGGAATGATCAATACGTCAAACTTGGCATTGAATAGAAATACAATAACGGTCCCATGCCAAGTTTGCAATTCGTAAAACTTCTAAACCCGATATACAGCCATGGCCACTAAGAAAGCACCAACCTGTCTTGACCTCTGCGTGACAACAGATGACTTCGAGGCGGCGGCGAAAGAGACGCTTTCCGAAAAGTCATGGGTCTACGCCTCAAGCAGTGCTTCGTCAGGTCTTTCACACCAATCCAACCTGGACGACTGGTCTCGCATCAACTTCCGGCCTCGAATCATGAGAAACGTCAACTCTATAGACACATCACGAAACATCCTGGGCCGCAAGTCCAAGCTTCCATTCTTCATATCGGCTATGGGCACACTAGGTAGTTCCCATCCTGGTGCTGAGCCGTTGCTAGTTCAAAGCGCAACTCGCAAAGGCGTGGATGCGGTAATCAGCACCGCGACGAGCAAGTCTTTAGAGGCGATCATGAAGGCTCATCAGGATGAGCAGGAAAGGCTGGGGAACTTAAGTCCGTCGAGACTGGCATTCCAGTTATATGTTCCCTCTGACCGGACAAAGGCGAGAGACTTGATTCAAAGGGTCAAGGCGGCTGGTTATCAAAGCCTATGGATCACTGTGGACTCCTCGACTCAGGGGAAGCGCACAGCAGATCATTATCTGCAGGCACAGGAGAAATTGGATCAGGGTGGAGAAGTCGTGAGACAAGCCGCAGCAGACAATGCGTTCGGGCCTGCGTTTGGTGGTCGTCCAACTGCTGGATACCTACATCCCGCCTTGAATTGGGAAGACCTGGCATGGATCTCACAAGAATGGAATGGCCCCGTAGTTTTGAAGGGTGTTCAATCTGTTGAGGATGTAAAGCTGGCTGTTCAGTACGGCGTGCAGGGTGTTTTGCTGAGCAATCACGGCGGACGCCAAATTCATTCCGCACCTAGCGCACTGATGACACTGCTGGAGATTCGCACCTACTACCCAGAAGCGTTCGACAAGCTGGAAGTTTTCTTGGATGGTGGACTTCGCGATGGTGCAGATGTTCTCAAGGCATTGTGCCTTGGGGCCACGGCTGTAGGTGTTGGGAGGCCCTATTTCTACGCTCTTGCTGCGTACGGAGGCGAGGGAGTTGATAAATGCACCGACAGTAAGTTTTGGCCTGGTTCATAGTTGGCCATAACTAACGGGTTTAGTTTTAACCGAGGAACTCGAGATTTGCATGAAAATGCTGGGCGTCTCATCGCTTCAGCAGCTTCATCCCGATATGGTCAATGCCACCCGATTGTTGAATGAAATGTGGCGACCAATTAGCGTGAGATCGAGGCTGTAGTGAGTTGACCTGGGATGTCATCGGTTCTATATACTTAAAGGAAGATAATAATTGCGCCTACAATCACCGCAAATCAGAATATATGTTCATAGTTGTCCTTGGGTATGGTTCGTAGGGGTATCATTAAATCAAACGTAATCGGAGCTTGACTACTGCACGCCAACAGGTCGTGCCCCGGATAAATTCACCACACGGCCTGCTCCGCCTGGTGCTGGCGCACCAAATGTAGACATTTGAGGCGGCTTGACCCATCCAGGAACACTGTTGTCCTCCTTCTCGCGTGTGGATATGGTTTCCCAGACATTAGGAAATCCCGTAGGCAAGGCACCCCGCAATTTAGCACCAGGAATGGCAAAGCGGGGATTTCGATGTGTCAAGTAACCATGCATCAACCCTTGCGTAAGTAACGAAGCCAGGATGGATTCGATCTCCCCCATGAGCAAAGCGGGCTGCACTTCTGCTATCTCATCGTCGGCATACGGATCCAGTTCGTATTCTTCGTAGTCGGGCTCTGGAGTACCATCGATCAATTGGCCCGGTATATTATCCTTCCAATACCCTCCCTCATCAAAACAGCCTGTCGGTGCCAGGTAGTCCCCATACTTCTCCATCAGCTCGGGGTCCCCATTGGTAGTGACCATCCCCTGGTTCTCAAGTCCCACATAATCCGGGTCCATCGGTTCAGAGATGGTCTGTGACCCATAAGAAGGTGGTTTTGAGATACCATCGGAAGGTTTGGAGCGTGATTGAAGCCATTCTGTAGCCACAAGTAGCTTCTGGAGGTATAGGAATGGCGGAGGACCACGCTGCGCCTGCGCTGCCGGATCCCCGTGAAACCCACCATGGATGAATACTTTGCGACAGAATGACCGCCATACCAAGATTTCACATCGATTGCGGAGTGCGAGTAGAATACCCTTTCGTGCAAACCATTGTCCACTAGGTGAATCGAATGAAAGATGCTGTCGGAATGCCAGGTAATCGCCGCGTACAATTAAGCGACAAAGTGGCGCAAATTGCTCTGCTAATCCTTTCGCTTCCGGCCGTTGAAGGAGAGATTTGGAGGGGAATCGGCCCATGACGATATTGCAGGGGATGAGATATGTCAGGATTAAATTTCGTTGGTTGAGGGCCTGGCGGTGGCATTGACCATAAGCCGCCCGCAAGGCGATTTGAGCAGGATGAAAGAGGTTATTTGAGAAAAGATATCGGCCCAGATAATAGAGGTAGGTGACGCGCTGGGACGCGGGGAAATGGATCAGGGGAGGGGATTGAGCGCTGATACTGGCAAACATTTGCTCTGCATTGCGCAGCTTGCCACACTAATACGAGTCAGTAAAACACTGCCAGGTGTCAAGCCGAGATGAACATACCTTAAAAAGAAGCTTGAGGCATAAGTTCGCCATCAAGTAGATGCCAACACGTTTGCCCTCGGGCTTCCCATTGGGCCCCGGGGTGCCACTGCGATCGGTCAAACATTTAATGAAGGCCTCTCGCACCACATTTGCTGACTGCTCCACCAATGTGACTTTTTCAATATTTTCCTCCCGATTCGAGCCGCCTTCCATGCGCAAAATATGGGCGATCAACTCGGGCTGGCGGTCCAGCCCCATGGCCAATTTCGCCAAAACCTTCGAGAGGTAGAGAACGGTGGGAAGAACGATCACTCCATGTTGGCTATCTCCGAGAGCCAGGACGCATTGACTAGCTAGGTGTCAGCGTCCATTGGTTTCAAGCTTGTGGGATTCTGACTTACTTGAGCAGGGCCCTCAGGAGGTTGTAGGTGTCCAGTAGATTTTCGATATTCACGTCACGCAAAAAAGAAAAGTATAACCTCATGAAGGTTGGAAATGCGGACCAGGAGGAGCTCCCCTTGGTCCGTGGAACCAAGATCTCACATCGCTGCTGCAGCTCGGTATCGCTCTGGGCTCCGGGTGGGTATCGTTGGCGCAGTTCCTCGATCATGCGCTGGTAAATGTCTGACAGTGGAGGTTCGATTTGAAGGAAATCCTGCAGCTTTGAGCCATCACGTTCCTGGACCAGCTCAGACACGCTGCCAATGAATTGGTCCAGGATTGGGGTTGGAGGTGCCATCCTACCCAGGTGTGATGGAGCTAGCTTTACACGTGATTGGGGACGATGGAGCCGAGTTGGGAGTCGAGTCGCAGTTTTTTCAGAGAGGTAGGTACATGGAGGGTATGACAATGGCCCTTTAGGAACAATCTTGACGCAATGAAGCTGCGGACCATCGCGGCAGAATGGGCAGTCCTCACCCACACCGCCTGGTCTACAGCACTACTAAGTGTCGATCCTTGATCTGCTTTATACTCTTGAGCACTCTTTGACCTATAGAGCAAGCTACGTTCGAATGTCAGTGGTTCAGAAAACTACTGCAGAACCGAGAATATTCTGTGTACCGCAGGTACGAATGGAACCCGGTTCAATTATCCAACTGTTAATAGTTGTTCAGTAAAACCGCCGAATCCAAGCTCAGTGTTGCGGAGGTGAATCTCCAAAATCCAATGGCGTCTAAATCCATCCTTGCCCGGTTTGTTCATAGTCTCGCTATTGCCCTTCGTAATGTAAAGCGTAGTCCGGTCCTTTGGAATCCGCTCGTGGGGGAAAGAGCCAACCAGATGCCCCGCAATATCAGCTCCGAAATCAAACCCGTATTCCCCCGCAACCCCAGATGCAATGTCGTAAAGTTCTTCCCCAGACATGTCGGGATTCTCATCATATTTGGCCTTGACAATGTCCCAAATCGGCTGCAATGAGTCGCGCAGCTTGATTTTATGAGGATCGTTTCCGAGGACGTAGGTGCGCCCGAAGTCAGCCTCCCAAGCTTCGAAGACGGGTCCCAGATCTACGACGAGGATATCGTCGGCTTCGATGATGCGGTCCGGAGGATTGTCGGAGAAAGGACATAGTGTGTTTGGTCCACTGCGGATGACTCGCTTGTGCCAATGGGTTTTGATGCCGTAACGTTTGAAGCCGAGATCGTAGATCTCGGTGTTGAGTGTCTTCTCGCTGACGCCTGGGCGAATGAGATCACGTTCGATCTCGATAAAAAGCTGGACAGCTTTGTCCTGTGCATCTTGGAGGTTGGCGGCACGCTCCGCTTCGGTTGTCGCCATGGCTGGGTCTTTCGGGCGAAGGAGGAAAAGAGGAGTTGAAGTAGCTAGAATTGTAGTTGGAACAAACGCCTATTATAATTGGTTGTGAGTCATTTACAACTCCGAGAACTTCGGAGCTAAGGAATTGCGTACTCGTTATCTATTAAGCTTGACCCGAATGGGGGGATCCACTTGAAAATACTCGTGAACCTGGGATGGTGCGGAAAGCTGTGGAAGCTAACTATGAATAAGCATATTATTGTGTTATGAAAGTGGCTTTCGATGTTTAAGTCAATGGATAAAATCTGAATTCGGTGACCCAAGAGGCATGAGAGGGTTTCAAACACTATGTGTCCACTCGCTTGAAATATTTTATATTTTATACTCTTATTCTCTACCTCCGCAGCAGACCTCAGAGATAGGTCTCCCAAAATTGAAGAATGTAAATCAACAGCAAGATATCCAATCGAATGCCTTACATGGACAGCACAAAGGAAGATACTAACTGCATTTATAGGGCAGGTACAATTTAAGTTTTGGTATTGGTGATGAAAAGGTAAACTCGGAAATTCGAATTCCTGCCCTGATATTATCCTATAAAGTATGTGAAACTAGACATGTAACATTTCCAAAGAAGCAACGCCTCAGCTCAAAGTCAAAGCTGGCAGTGGGGCGCAGTACTTTTGGCTCCTATACTCCGTACACACACTGACACCGTGATTTAAGCTTAACCTGAATAGGAGAGACCCACTTGCAGCACATGTGGTGTATAGTCGACATCGGATATGATTGTACACAAGCGCGTAAAAATAAATGGAGAAAGCTTAAAAAAAAAGACGTGCCAATGCAAAGTAAACAGGATTCCCCAAAAGATGAATGACAATTGCGCCGGTTTCAAAAATGATCGCTCTCGCCAGTTCGATCCTCCATTCTGCCATCAATCAGACTAAACCGTCATATAATGACAGAGCTGACACGATAGTCTCGTCCCTCGCGGACCCTTCTTTAAATTCAGCGAGGTCCAAGCTGCCATTTTCGTCCTTGTCCATCATGCGGAAGATCTTTCGCACGCGCTTCTCGGGTGTATCCTCATCCTCGGGCAACTTCACCATGGAGCCGACCATCTTGTAAATCGCCTCGACGATGGCCAGCATCTCGTCATATGTGATTTTGCCGTCGCCGTCGATATCGTACAGTTGGAAAGCCCAATCAAGCTTGTCCTCCATCTTTCCGCGGGATGTCACCGAAAGCGCGCAGATGAACTCCTTGAAATCAATCATCCCACTGTTGTCCGAATCAAATACTCGGAAGACATAATTTGCAAAGGAAGACGGATCGCCGAAGGGGAAGAATTGCCGGTAAATCTTTTGAAACTCCTCTTTGGTCAAAGTGCCTGACGGGCAGTCCTTGAGGAAACCTGCGGATACGGGAATTAGCTATTTCACCTCACCATGAAGACCACTAGCCCATACCTTTGTACCATTGTTGTAGCTCCTTCTTGTCGAAATGGGTTGCTCGCTGCAGCTCATCAAGCTGCGTAGGCGACAGCTTCGACTGTCTATAGCGCCTCGTTAGCCACCGGAATCGCAATGGAAACCATGAACCAAAGGTGAGAATCCTAAGCCATGCGCATGATTCGCTCCAGAGGTGACCCGCGGGCTTCCAAACACTTCCGGTCTCGCGCGGGAAGGCGCACCACCACTTACGATTTACCCATGATCAATCACACAAATCCAAAATTCTGGAAGGCCTCAAATGAACGGTCTGAAGCGCATACAGTCGCAAGAGGATCGGCAGGGACGAACAGTGGCTTTGAAGAAAAGCAAGTGAACGGAAAGACGCGGGGTAGAACGAGGGGGAAGTGTGGCTGTGCTGGCGGAATTCCAAGGCCACACACAATCCGGACCAGATAAACAAAAAGGAAGAAATGACCAAGGATTTAGTAAGGTGAAGATGTCCAGAAGACCAGGAATAATCAAGAAGAAAAATAAAGAATGCAAGGGAAGGCAAAGTGGCGAGGAGGTCCAGACCATCGGGGGCTTGGCATGACACGACTACGTTATTTGGCTTGGCTCCACTTATTCCTACAGAAACGAGCCATGTGAAGTAGGTTCATTCCTACAGAATAAGCCTATATATACAAATACTCCTCGTTCCCAACCATTAGGAATATCTCAAAAACAAAAGCCAAAAGCTCTATCTCCTCGCAAAACAATGCTTCCGTTAGATTATCAATACGGGACAACGGGACAACGCGAAAAAATGGGACGAATAGGAAAGGGGTTAAGCTACCATTGCTCAAAGGGTTAGCATGGCAGGATTAATCCACCTTGATGGACCCGTAGATACGTTGCACGAATGCCCAGCTGGCGAAGAAACCGATAGAGCCTGAAAGGGTTAGCCTAGTCCAAATCCAAGGTCACGGGGAGACAAACCTGTCAGAATGAATACAACAAAACCAATCAGGGCTGAGTAGCCCACATAAAGCACAGCTCCGGTGATACCACCAAAGCTTACTCGGGTAGCCCAGAAGATGAGCGCGTTCAGGAACACATATCCACCGGCCATACCAGCACCAGCAAAGGCACGCCAGTGCCACCGGTAGTTCTCGGCGCACAGCAAGAAGTACACCAGTAGAACGGTGGTGGCTGCAGACGTGATGATCATCAGACCGTAGCACAGGAACAGGAAGCCAAACATGTAATAGATCTTGTTGGTCCAAAGCGAGGTCATGATGAAATAGAGCTCCACAAAGATGGCACCAAAGGGCAGGATACCCGTTAAGAGAATAGATGGAATAGTTCGAAGGCTGCCGACCATTGGAGGCACTTGACGGGGAATCTGGTTGGTCTTGGTCGGACCCTCGATAGCCTAAACCGGATTAGCATGATGGCGGGCAACTATGGACAGACAGCTTACCTTTTGTCTAAATCCAACCCAGCTGCCGGCAACACTCAACGGGACGCTGATGACGAACCAAATGAGAACCAGAGCCAGCATGGTACTGAATGGTACAGCACCGCTGGAACCCTTGGCCCACACGAACAAATTAAGCAAGAAGAAAGTGCAAAAGATAAATCCAGGGATCAACAAGGGAGTCATGATGATGTTGCGCCTCCAGGCCTCGCCGCCGAAGGACTTGTAGACACGTGCCGACACGTATCCACCAATTGCACCGAAGAGGGCGTAGATCAAGAGAATGGCAGTAGCCAAGAATCCACGGTTGGCGGGGGGAGAGGAGACCAAGAAGTGCGAATGCTGTCAAGATTAGTACGCAAGTCAACCAAGAGTCCGGATTATGACATACCGACGGTCACACCAGTCATCATGAAGAGCTGGGCACCATTGCCCAGCAGTACACTAAGTAGGAGAGGCGACTTGGGGCATCGGAAAATGTCACCGTGGACCAACTTCCATCCTGAATCCTCTTGAATTCCATCTTCGACAGCGGCGGAGGTCCCATCCAGATCGTCCAGGTTGATCGAATCCAATCGGTTGTAACGGGCGATGTCCTTTTTAAGAGCGCGGACAAGAATCATGCTAACCATGCCCACTAAGAAAACAACAAAGACAGCGGAGTTGATGAGGGAGAACCAATGAATCTTCGGGTCGTAGACATGAAGATATTTATCCCACCGGGTGGCCCAAGCAGTAGAAGATTCCTTCCATTGAACACTATAGGTCCAGGTAACCGGAGTCTCACCCTCTCCATCTTCATTCAAAGTGACAAAGGTTCCCTTGGTGCCACAGTGAGCAGTGCCGTCATCCAAGAGCTTGGAATCAGCGCGCGACTCGGGCTGGACAAGGACGCCCACTACACGGAGCTTGTCCTTGCCGCCATATCCGACACGGTGGTAGTCGATAAGAATGTTGAAGTGGTTGTTCAGCACAGCTTGGCCATTTTCGTCCAGATCACCCAAAGCGAAACCGGGACTGTAGAACTGAGTTTGGGTGTTTTCGTCCATGTTTAACTGCGCTCCTGGCAGTCCATCCACAAGCCAGTTAATGTTGTATCCTTGGGAAATCCGGCGGTTGACAAATTTGGCACTGCGAGCATCGAACTTGACCTCTCCACAGATGGCTTTACATTCTTCATCTTGAGCCATGTGCAAGTCCAACGGAGATGTTTGGATCCGGTCTCCGAACAGGATACTGCCCAGAGATTCCCTCACATCCTTTGCACCATCTTCGGGTCGACAGAAGTGAAAGGCCGGATGGTAATAGTCGTATGAAAAGACAGAATGAAGTTGATCATCTCGGGAGAGGCCGGGTGTCAGATGATTGACAAAGAGCGGGACGCTCTGTCCCTGATCATAGGATGATGGAGCGACACCGGGGAGGTAGAAGGCGGACGAGAGGGAAGGGATTGCGAGGAATATGGAAGCAACAAGGGAGTTTCGATCGGTGAACCGCATCTTGAATACCGTGTCCCTAGATTAGCATGTATGATGAGGCTTTTTTTTCCCGTATGTTGGGTAGCAATCGATGGAAGTATGCAGAACTCAAGTCTACACAACGTGTACAATTGAGGCCGGTACAAATCACGGCCTATTTAACTAGATGCGGCTGAGAACAGGAGATGACGGTCATTGAGCTACCTACACGTTGCGGTCAGTCACGTGCTGATAACAATCTGCTGATAAGACCGAAAACCAAAAAAAAAAAAATCCCGCAACAAGTCGAATTCAACATCCATCATGGCTTCAGAGATTGCGCAGTCGCGCAACAGCTTGTCAACGCTCCTCGAAAACCTCACGTCATGCTTGAATAGTGCTACGTCCTCCCTTCCTGCAGCTCACAAGGACGCGCCCTCCGACATCTCGATCGAGCCTCCGCAAGATGGTATCTCCCTCCTCGATACGAAAAGCGAAATCCTTCTTTCCTACCTTCACAATCTCGTCTTCCTGATCATCTATCAATTACGGCAATCATCTCAACAGAAGTCTGATGAGTCGGAAGCATCTAATGATTCGCTCCGCGATGACGCTGTGAAGAAGTTGGTCGAGCTACGGGTGTTCCTCGACCGAGGTGTACGCCCGTTAGAAGGACGATTGAAGTACCAGGTTGATAAGGTGGTAAAGGCGGCAGAGGACGCTGAGCGCACCGAGCGCACCGAGCGCCCATCTAAGTCGAAGAAGACTGCCAAGCCCAAAACCAAGGATTCGGGTGACGAAGTCTCCTCGGATGGGAGCGAAGACGATAGCGATAGCGATGAGGACGACATGGATGAGATGGCTTATCGTCCCAATGTTGCAGCATTCTCGAAAGCCAAGGTTGAGCTCAAGCAACCCCAAGCCAGAGCCAAGCGCGAAGAGCCCAGTGATGGCATTTACCGTCCTCCCAAGATTATGCCTACCTCCCTTCCCACCACCGAGCGTCGTGAGCGCGAGGATCGTCGACCCCGCCGGTCTAATGTTATTGACGAATTCGTCAACGCCGAGATGTCATCCGCACCCATGGCTGAGCCCAGTATCGGTAGCACCATTCTCGCCGGTGGCCGAGAAACCAAGACCAAGAAAGACCGCCAGTGGGAGGCCGACCGAGCACGCTACGAAGAAACCAACTTTGTCCGTCTACCAAAGGAGACCAAGAAGGAGGAATCCAAGCGACGTGGTCGTGATCGTCAAACCTACGGTGGAGACGAATGGCGGGGACTTACAGAGGGAGCCGATCGTATTGAGCGTCTTACCCGTCGGGGCAAGAACAGCGGTGCTTTGGACAAGAGCCGGAAGCGAAAGAACGAGGATGGACAGCGCGACGATGGTGTGGGCATGGGTGAGATCTTTGACAAGCGCCGCAAGAAGATTGATAGTTGGAAGCGGTAGTGGATCTGTAACGATATATCCTTTTCTTTTCTGCGAGACTACGATCATCGCCGGAGTTGGCGTGGGAAAACTTTTGTATTTATTGATGAAATCCTCTTGGACTTCTATGAGCTTGCATAATCGCCAACCTTGGGAATGCGAACCTGTTGATACCGATCCGAGAGAACCACCCCATAACAACTACAGCTAGTAGACACTCTGGGACGAAGATAACATTGGGACAATTGAATTTCTATAGCGTGACGCGGCGACGTTTGCCTCACAGGTTAAAGTGTTAGGAATACTGACCAATACTTACCCCGCATGGGAATCTCCACGGTCAGCCCAAGTCCCCCTACTCCAAAGGAATACCCCATGGTATGAATTGCTGTTCACAATAAATCGAGAAGTGTTGAACACTTTGTGATTCAGTATTTATGGAAAGAAACCAATGTACCGTATTGACATCAATGTCATTTTCTCAGTCGGCAAATGATAGGAAGCGGCGATGTCTACATACTAGTGACCTGGTGGTACCTACTTGGGCAAACTTCATAGATCTATGTTCTTCCCAGCTATAAAGACTGGCATGATTATCTGGTAGTCATTGATCTGTCCTTGTGGTATCTGAACAATCCTGTCCCTAAAGCCTGCTGGGTAGTGGATCTTCAGGCCCTTTCAGACGTGGACAATGCGGTCGGAATCGTAGAGTTCTGGGGCGGAAGGATTGCCTACTTCTTTGAAGTCAGCATGCCCAGCATACTGGGGAGGTCGTTCGCTTCAATGAGGGTGGAGAGAGATTGAACTAGATTCCCTAGGGTTCTGTGGGTATCATGCAAATGCTCTTCAACTGGTCAATTCAAAGCTTCAGAAATGCCGACGGCCCGTTAAATCTTCAACCCGACGGAAGTTCCACGACCCACTTTTTAACTATAAAACTGTACGAAGCTTGTTCAATTCTGTTTTCTCTAACTCTCTCTAACCCGAAATTTCAATGCCCTTATGGATCACAACTCACACCGCACAGAATCGACATGCGGCTCGATAGGCGGCTCGGCCGATCTACAGAAGACGAGACGTGACACCGACCCCGAGGCTCTAACTCGCCTGGAAACCTCACAATCGCATTTTTCACCCCCTGAAACCCTGCTCAAAGAAGTTGCATTCGTCAGTGTGGTGTGCATGGCGCAGTTTATGACCCAGGCCGGCCTCTGCATGTCTATTGCCCCAGTCCATATCATTGGGGATAGCTTTGGCATCACCAATCCTGCCTCCTTAAGTTGGTACGCCGCTAGCTATAGTTTAACTGTGGGGACTTTCATTCTGGTGGCAGGCAGACTGGGCGACGTTTATGGACATCGCTTGATGTTCATCGTTGGGTTTTGGTGGTTCGCACTCTGGTCTCTTCTGGCCGGGTTCTCTGTGTATTCGAATCAGATCTTATTCAATTGTTGCCGGGCCTTCCAAGGCATTGGACCGGCTATATTACTACCAAACGCTATTGCGATCTTGGGTCGAACCTATTCGCCAGGTTTTCGAAAAGAGATGATCTTCAGTCTTTTCGGTGCCACCGCTCCAGGGGGATTCATTTTGGGTGGTGTGTTTTCCTCCCTCTTTGCTCAGCTCGTATGGTGGCCCTGGGGATACTGGGTGATGGGCATGGCTTGTGCAATTCTTGCAGCGCTTGGATGGCTTGTTATTCCATATAGCCCGCAACCTAGGTTTGACGACAACCTTCGCATTGCTGAAAGATTGGACTTGCTTGGTGCCACAGCAGGAATTTCGGGCCTGGTCTTGATCAACTTCAGTTGGAACCAGGCCGCCTTAGTGGGCTGGAAGAATCCATATACCTATGTGCTCCTAATTGTCGGATTCCTTTGCCTAGGCGCTTTCGCAGTCGTGGAGGGCAAAGCCGTGTGCCCATTACTGCCTCGATCGGTCCTTACCGGAAACCTTGTATGGGTCCTTGGTTGTATCGCAGCAGGCTGGTCTAGCTTTGGTATTATCATCTATTACTTCTATCAGTTCATGGAAGTAATCAAGGGAGATTCGCCCCTGTTGGCAACAGCCAAATGGTCTGGTGCAGCCGCTAGTGGTGCAGTTGCAGCTCTCATTACGGGACTCTTACTTGGCCGATTGCCTTCGAGCGTTATAATGTTCTTTTCCATGGCATTCTTCACGGCCGGACTATCAATTTTCGCCACCGTCCCTGTGGATCAGGTTTACTGGGCACAGGCGTTCGTTGTGAGCCTTATCACACCTTGGGGAATGTAGGTGTCCTTCAGCCACGCGTCAATAACTCGTCATATGCTAAATAATTTGCCTTAGGGATATGTCCTTTCCATCTGGAACACTTATTCTCAGTAACTCCATGCATCGCCACCATCAAGGGCTTGCAGCTTCTCTCGTGGCTACGACTGTCAACTACTCCATCTCCCTTGGCCTTGGGTTCGCGGGTACGGTGGAGACACACGTCAATGATGGAGGCAAAGATGTCCTCCGGGGATATCGTGGAGCCCTATATATGGGCATCGGCCTAGCTGGGTTGGGGCTCTTCATATCCATCCTTTTCATGATGGCGAGTTGGAAACAGCATCGCGCAAATGGCTCCTGAATCTTTTCAAAACGCTTTGTTCTTGATGATGTAACTTGAACATGATCTACGAATTCTTCTCCATTGAAAATATACATCCCGGGGGAGGCTCTATGATAGACTCCATAATTGGGTTCAGGGCCGCTGACCAGATCGCTGGTTTTTCTTGCAAAGTTAACTATAGCATCTACGACACACATGCGGGCCAGGCAATGTGTTCTCCCCCGGGTCTAAACAAGTGGACTGCCACCTTCTCGGCTGATGTTGAATAACGCTCATTGCAGCACTTCTGCGGTGCACGGGGATTGGCCATCTGCGCGACACAGCTTTCAATTTAGGAGAGCTTGAATGGCCCAGGTATCCTGCAGCTCAAATAGAGCGATCACTAAATATCCGATCCCCCAAATGAGCATATCGAGAAACACATCCGCTGAATGTCTCTTAGATAGGGTCTCGGAAACAAGGTATCATCAAATCATCGTCTTTATGAATAGGACTATTGGAATCCCCTTCGAATACTGAAAGCAACACCGAATAAGATTTGCTAAGCGAGATTCATGACGAGGACCAGCCTGATTGATACTCGAGCTTCCATCATCAGTCCAGCATCAACTGCAAGATGTTCAGGAGTATCCTTAGTATCAATAATGTCATCCTCAGGATATGGAATGTATTCCTCATCTCCAAATGTTGCTACGTGTCTTCCACGTCAAGAAAGTCAATATTACCATTGGTGAGCCGGATGCCTCTCATCTAGGCAGACCAGATACCTCTTGCTACTCATTGAATCACAGATTTACCTACTCAAGGTGTGACTTTCCGTATTCTACTTGTAATGTTCTCTTACGTAGGCCCCGGGGAGGGATAGAGCTAGATCATAAAACAATTACATGAATGGGTCTCAATGCTATATATATACAGCCAGCTGATCATAAGCTGGACATCTATCATCGACATTCGCAATGCAATGCAGTCTCTCTACCGTGCCCTGCACCGTGAGGGATTATGTACCCAAGAGGAATCACTGCATACTCCAGCCAGGAAGATAAAGCAATTCACCGATCGTGAGGCAAACAGATGAATTATCGCTTATGTGGACGGGGACCCACAGGTGAAGACACCCCGAACGTTGCCGTCGGCGTAGTTTTTGATCTGAAACGTATTCATTAGTATCCATACACAATAAGGACCAGGACGAAAGCTTACAATATCATAGATACTCGAGTAGGTTCCAGCACCCAAGATCAGAATACCAATGAGGAAGATTCCACCATTGACGATGGCCAACAATAGGTTTTCACGGTCACGCCAACTGCCCTTCTTGATGAGCATGAACCACATCATGGCAGGGAAGTAGAAGGTGAAGCCAGAGATGAACAGAGCGGACGAAATCGACAGTAAATCATCGAAGAAAGGAATAACCTCGGCGATGATGAAGGCGAGAACAGTGGCGGCGGTGATGGTGGCCAACCAGGTAATCCAACCCATCTTGGTGTTGATGAACCGAATGGGGGAGTTGGCGAAGATACGACCATGGATCAAACGACCGCAGACGACTGTGTTGATCGATCCACTGATGAAAATCACGGGCAGGGCGACTCCATAGGCAACGCGGCCAAGCAAATTTCCAGCAGAGGTCAAGGCAGGAGAAGAGACATCCTGTCCAACGAAGGCATAGACCAAAGCACCGGTCAAAGTGTACACGATAATCTCAGTGATGCCGAGGGCCCAGATGGACTTCTTGAAATCGCGCGGTGTGTGCATCTCATCCATAAAGGAAAACTGGCACATGGCGAAGCTGTATGCGAAGACGATGTTCGAAATGGCGATGAATGCCTCGGCGAAATTGAGATCTGCTTTCGGCCAGGCAGACCAGTTCACAGCGGCCAAACCGCCCGCGGAATTTGTAGAATTGATTCCAGTACCAATGATGGTAATGCCGATCGCGATAATGATGGAGGCGAAGTCAACGTAACCGAGGATGGCCATTTCGGTGAAACTGGGGGGGATGGCTAAGATGAGGAGAATGATCGCGGACACCACGGCAAAGATCACTGAGCAGATGGTGGATTTCGTGATGTTCTGCCAGGCGATGGTACCTGTCAAGCAGTGGGAGCCCGTGAGGAAGATCAACTGGAGAGCCAGCATGAAATTGATGATCTCATAGCCAAACCGCCCCCATCCGGCGCCAAACCGGCCACCCATTAGGCGACCCGCGTCCGCATAGTTGGCAACCTCCGGGAAAAGCAATTTGACCTGTCCGACGATATAACTGGTGTAGATGGCAATCAGGCCAACACCCACGCAGCAAATCACACCCGCGACCATACCCAGCTTGGCAAAAGTAGAGGGAATTGACAGACTACCCAGGGCGATGGCCTCGACGATAAGCACCACGGTGAGTCGCTTCCAACCCAGGCGACTGAACTTCTTGATACCGTGATCGTAGATGTCCCGCTCCGCGTCGGTCATTTCCCCCAGCATGGCGCCCTCGAATGCTGGTGGGGGGGGGGTACGCCTTCTCACTCTCCATAGACTTGCCAGAGCCATGGCCGTTAGAGTCGTCTTCGTAGCCCATGGTGGTGGGATATTACGAGACAGGTGAAGGGGGATGGTATGAGAGGCAAAGATGATGAGGATGGCGCTGGGTATAAGAAGAAAAACCGGCCGCGCTGCTGGATCCGGCTATCAGGTGAAGGCAATTCGTTGACTAATGGAGACTTGCACTCCACGTGTGTTGGAGCAGATTCTACGACGATGCTCCACTCTTTCCAGATCGTCCGCCCAACGAGATGCCGTTTGCAGCTTGGATCGACCCACCACCATCCCATCGAGGTAACTCAACCAGTGCCCCGAAACGCCCCGGGCTGATTAGACGATAAGAAGGTTTGGCTTGTTAGGTAAAAGAAATGCAACATTGGTTCTTGGTTCCCCAGGAAAATTAGTACGGTCTCAGTCGATGGAGCCCATCTGCCGTTTCTCCACGATTTCATGATTGCGGGGGAAATTGACCAAGATTGGTCTTCAAAAGTTGACAGGCAAACGGGACATTCAAAATTTACAACATGAGGCTTTTTGAAACAAGATTTTCGTGGGATGCTAAACCCAGAGTGTAAAAACGCCACACCCTAACTACGCCAACCGCAGGGTTCGTGAAAGTGAAAGTGAAAGTGAAATTTTCCCCTGACTAAGCCGGGCGTTGCAGGTCACGTGGAATCCTGTGCTCACTCTAGTGCACTAGATAGACTTCCCTTGGTCAAATACGACGACTTGAATCCTCTCAGCCATGGTAGCGCTAAATTCTTCCCCTCAAAATCGCGCATCAGGGGCCGAAATGAGGGGAAATTAAGCGGTTGGGAAGTCTGGGGACAACGCCACCAACGCCATCGGGCCTAGCGTTCGCACCGCCCCGAGTAGCGTCGCTCTAGAGCACACTAAGATTTGGGGTAACTCCCGAATGGATTTGGGGTATAAATGTTTAATTCTAAAGTCTCAAACCTAACTACGCATTGGGGCCTAGATGCCCCGTGTCACCACCCTTGCCTGGTGCATCGTGTCGTTGTCAAAATGGCCTCATTGGGATGTTCGAGGTCCAGTCAAGATCGGGATTATGTAAGCAACGCTGAGTCCTGCTCGCTCTGCGTTGCGTGCACTGCCATCACCAGCGAGAGTTATTGAGGTTGCCATCTCCAGATTGAGCTGGTGGGAGATTCGGAGTCGCTCTTGAATCAAAGCCAGTTGAACCCCTTGCCCACGAAAATCAGGGTGCGTACTGTCAAGATACAAATGCGCCACTTTGTGTTCATCGCGGGTATCCATAGTCGCCATCGCAGCTGTTCCGGCTATCTGGCCATTCACCTCAGCAAAAAATAGCATATCCTTCCTTTGAACTGCCAGTCTTGCAAGTGTGCCAAGAAGTTCCCTCGGGCGACCGTTGGTTTGAAATCCTGCAATGGATGCCTCGATGAACTGATTCGTTTCGTCTGGTTCTGCAAGTCGCACCACAATGTCTGAGCGGTCCGGGATAGCCCTGGCCCATTCCCTGACATTGCACCAGTAGGTGCTAAGAACTCCCCTCTCGGTGTATCCCCGAGAAAGCAACGCCTTCGGGGCTGATGCAAATGCACTGAGGTGGATCTCATACTCCAGACCAATAGTAGCAAAGATCGACTCTAGCTCTCTCAAATCATCCTCCTGCAGTGGATTGTCCCCACCACATCCAACGGCCCGGTTAAGCTTGCCCTTCAAGATGGGTAAGGTCAATATTCCAATTCCTCCTTTCGGAAGCTGCCAAATAGATATTTGGTGCTCTGGATAGATCTGGGCGCATGCTTCGGCTTGTTTTCGGATATGCATTTGCTCGACCTCCTCACATATACGGGCAGTATGTACATCGACAAATATCTGCGGGGCCGACATGACTCAAAATTTCCAAGGGGGTGGCGGTGAGTAATTACCTTCACTTTGATTAAAGCCGTGCCAAATGGAGATATAATATGTACGAAGTAGATTGGCCATTTATGACCTTGACGAGCTCGTGTGAGTCATGTCTAGCCCATAGCTTACTCGTGGCCTCCGGTCACGTGGTGTAAGATGCTATTTAAATCTTTTCATGACGTTTCTTATCCTCTAAAATATTGCTTATCTGCGTTCTCATCAGGCGCAGAGTCAGGGGCTGCTTATCTGCGTTATCAACGCCCTCTTATCAGTCCCACAGTGGAACTACTCCAAATCTCTCAGACATTGAGTTATCGATCGTGCGACATATTCCACATTGCCAGCATTCAATCCAGCAATGGAGATTCGGGAGTTGTCTGCGACATACACGTGGTGTTGTTCTGACCCCCAATCAGCTTCCAATCTATGTAATTGAACCCAGCACTCACCTCGCAACTTCAAAACTATCTCATGCGACAGACCCAGAAATCCAAACATCCCAGACTGCTGGATCAAATGGTCCCAAGACCCAGGCGCCCCTGCATATGTGAATAACCGACCGCAAACAGTTACGCGAGGACTTACCGAAAGAAATCAATTTCTCATACAATGCTGCTCTCATCGAGCGAATCCGACCACTCATGATCATCATGTCTTGAAACCACATCTGTCTCAACTCATCATTTCCCAGGACTTGGCTCGCAATCTTCGCCCCAAAGGCAGGGGGATTCGATACTTCAGATCGCTGCAGCATTTCCAGCATAGACTGTGTATTCACCGTGACCTGCTTGTCATTTGTGCTCACTAAGACGCAACCCACCCGCTCGCCTGCAACCGTGTTAGATTGATCAGAGACTACCCAGTTAGTCTTGGATTGACTCACCATACAGACCCATATTCTTCGCAAAGGACACACATACACCCGCTTCCATCTGCATTTCACCTAGGAATAGCCGAATCGCGAATGCGTCTTCGTCGAAATCGCCTGAGTTGAACCCCAGGTAGGCAGAATCAAAGAGCGGAAATAGCTGTCGGGCTTTCATGAGTTGTGCGATCTCGCGCCACTGTTTCTTGCTCGGATCACAGCCCGTCGGATTATGGGCGCAGGCGTGGAGAATCACCACCGAGTTCGGCTCCGCTTGACGCAGCATTGAGTAGTATGACTCGATATCCAAGCTCTTCATCTCATAGTTGTAGTATTTGAAGCTCTCACAAGGAAAGCCTAGCGACTGGAAGACTTGGTGGTGGTTAGACCAGGTGGGCTCCGGAATATAAATTTTAGGTAATTCAGTATGACAAGCTCGCAGCAGCAATCCAGCCAAATGCAAGGCACCGGTGCCAGAGAGACTCTGACAGGTTGCAATCTGTCACCTGTTAGTATCCGACCTCGGAAGCACTGGATTTCTGGCTCGCACTTTACTCGCTTGCTCCTTGAAGAGTTCCGCGCCTAATACGATTTTGGCGGTTTCTTCTCGGAAGCTTTGTAGGCCCAGAATGGGAAGATATTCATGTTGCAAGCCCTTGACGAGACTCTCGCGAGCTCTGTTCACGGATGGAAGCACCCATGGCTTGCCATCCTCGTCACGATAGGTTCCTTGTCCGAGGTTTACTTTTTGTGGGAATGGGTCTGCTTGATATTGCGCTGTCAATGCAAATATCGCGTCAGGTGGGACAAAATGTGTCTGGTTGAACCAGGAGGAACTAGATGTTGCCTGAGATCCCATAATCTGAAAATGTGTGAGAAGCAAGGATACAAGAAGTCATATTCTATGTTGCTAAGATATACTAATTGCGGCATTCTGTGAGGGGCAAACGGAACGAGTCGCGAGGAAACTCGGTGTGAAAGCCCGATGCCGGGAGCTCGCCCGTCCCTGGAAGACCGCGATGCTGTCGGGTGGTATACCCGAGAACCCCCACCCACTTAGTCGGTTCATCGCTCCGAAATCATGAAGTACACAATCGCATGCAATGGCCCCTCCATGTAGCGTGGGGAATCTGAACAAGGTGGCGGGGCTGGAGTAATAAGTAATAGCCTGTGCACATTCCTTTCCAACCTTTCTCATCACACTCATCTTCACCTTCACTATGGGCTCTCACTCCGTCTCAACTCAACCCCACGTCCCCCCATCTGGCGTGTGGTGTCCTGCTGTCACCTTCTTCGACCATGAGACAGACTCCTTGGATTTGGCCTCACAGTCGCAGTACTTCGCCTACCTGTCGCGCACTGGGCTGGCCGGTCTCGTCATCCTCGGCACAAACTCCGAAGCATTCCTCCTCACGCGCGAAGAACGATCGCAGCTAATTTCCACTGCACGCGCCTCGGTCGGACCTGAGTTTCCCTTGATGGTCGGTGTTGGTGCTCACTCCACAAAGCAAGTATTGGAGCTGGCCCAGGATGCTGCGACCGCTGGCGCCAACTACCTTCTGGTACTTCCCCCGGCATACTTTGGCAAGGCCACCAACATGAATGTGGTCAAGCGATTCTTCTCCGAGGTGGCAGCGAAGGCGCCTCTCCCCGTGGTCATGTATAACTTCCCAGGCGTTTGCAACGGGGTGGATATGGATTCGGAGACCATCACAGCGGTCGTGCGTGAATCGGCCTCCGCCAATGGTGGCCGATCGAACGTGGTGGGCGTGAAGCTCACCTGTGGATCAGTTGGAAAGATCACACGGCTGGCCGGCACCTTTTCTGCAGAAGAATTTGCGACATTCGGTGGACAATCTGACTTCCTTATCGGTGGACTCGCTGCCGGTAGCGTTGGTTGTATCGCCGCATTTGCCAACGTGTTTCCAAAGACGGCTTCTCGGATCTATGCGCTGTATCAGAAGGGTCAGCTCGAGGAGGCTACTAAGCTTCAAAGACAAGCGGCCCTCGCTGAGAGTCCGATCAAGAGTGGTATTGCATCCACCAAATATGCTGTTTCTTGTTACTCTGCTTCAGCGGCAGGTATCGCGGATGCCGAGGCCAAGCTTCTCCCGCGTCACCCTTATGAGCCGGTAGGAGAAGCAGTCAAGAAGTCAATGGCGGCTGCCATGGCAGAGGTTGCAGCCATTGAAAAGAAACTGTAGGGTGTTAAATATGACATAAATGATAGAACACAGATTGAAATGAAACAGTTTTGTCTGCATATACAAATGTATCACCTGGACTTGGTAAACTCGTGGCAGAGATTAAGTAATCTAATTGGTGGGATTGTTATCATCAGGTCGGGTTTGGCATATCAAATAGTTTTGGACAATCACCGGGGCAAAATTGTGAATTTTGGCGCCTGATTTATGCCAGTTAAAAGAGCCAGTGCTCTCTGACCAAGTGTCATGGCTTGCATGTAATCTTACGGAGTAAGCGCTACCGGCTATGCGGTAATCCGGTCTACATTGGTGAGCCCACAAGTTCTTGAGCTTCAACATGATTCTACCATAAGACGTAAGACATAAGACATAAGACGATGATCTTCTGATTTGTAATGCAGTGAATAAGTTATGCGCTTATAAATCTAAAATAGAAAAAACGTGTGGCTATCCCGATCCCGGTCGCATGCCGTGTGGGTGAATCCCGGGATTCAAGATTTTAAGGTCCTGATTCTTCTATAGTGGACTTCAGAGCTGAAAACGTTCACTATAACCGAGGTTACAGTCCTACTTAGTGGATGGCAGCAATGTTCTAGAATAAATAGAAGAAGAAAAAACACGAAATTAAGCCGAGGCAAGTGGACCAACCCGAATACAAATCTGGCCGAGAAGGCATCGGCCCGATTGCGAGCCCGATTGATATTGGTTGTCGGAATCCCCGAATTTAATGTTGGCGCGTACAATCTACAAATCTTCAAATAGACCAATCAGCAGTTTCTCCCAAGGATCCGCTCTATCGTGACAACCAACGAGGAAGCAGTCCCCTGTCATGGCTCCACCATGAAAATATCACTGGCCCAAAAGAAGTAAGTGCTCCGGGCTAATTCTTTCTGTTGAGTAATCTGTAGAGAGGCTCCAAAAGAACTGGCAATTTGCCTCGGCTTAAATCAGGCCCTATTAGTCTTCGTTATTTCCCTTTCTCCTTTCTTGTAACTTTATTTCTCGAATCGGATTTTCATCCAGACTCGACTTGAGCGCTGATCAACTTTAATTCAATATCCAACACACGAACCCCACCTTGGTCATTGCTCAACCGCACACTATCAATGGCGACAGAGGCACCCCCGGTTGAGGGCAAGGCCTCACTGAACCTGCCAAACTCGGTTCCTTTCTGGCGACTAGTCACCGAACCTGGAGTGGTCACCCAAGAGGTGGTGGACCATTTCTATGAAGGATCGGGAACAGATGAGGACCCATATGTTGTGAACTGGATGCCCAAGGACTTTCGAAACCCACTTCAACTCAGCACGCCAATGAAATGGTCTATCACAATGGTCGCCGCCATGGAGACCCTGGTTGTAGCTCTCGTCTCCTCCGCCTATACAGGTGGTATCGTACAGATTGAGGAACAGTTCATCACAACTACCGAGATCGCAACATTGGGAGTGTCTCTCTATGTGCTTGGATTTGCATTGGGTCCGTTGCTCTGGGCTCCTATGAGTGAAATGTTTGGTCGCCAGGCAGTTTTCATCGGTAGCTACTGTGGTCTGACCATCTTTTGTGCCGCGACCACAGGCGCAAAGAACATTCAGTCTTTGATCGTGTTTCGTTTCCTAGCCGGTGCGTTTGGCTCATCCCCATTCACCAACTCGGGTGGTGTGATTGCAGATATGTTTGCTGCTCGAGAGCGAGGCTTGGCACTGTCAGCCTTTGCATTAGCTCCTTTCCTCGGCCCGGTCATCGGTCCAATCATTGGTGGCTTCTTGGGTATGAAGGCCGGGTGGAAATGGGTCATGGGTCTATTGACCATTCTCTGTGGTGTGATGTGGTTCCTCGGCGCTGCCCTCAAGCCGGAGACATACGCCCCGGTTCTGCTCCGCCGACGCGCCATCACCCTCTCTAAACTGACTGGCAAGGTGTATTTCAGTAAGCTTGACATCGATCAAGGACGACCGGACCTGAAAGAATCTCTTAAGATTTCTCTTTCTCGTCCTTTCATCCTGCTCTTCAAGGAACCTATCGTCCTCATTCTTTCCATCTACCTCGCCATCATCTACGGAACCCTCTATATGCTTTTCGGTGCATACCCCATCGTCTACGAGATTCACCGAGGATGGAACCAGGGTGTCTCCAGTCTTGCCTTCCTTGGAGTTATGGTGGGTATGCTGGGTGCGATTGCTTACTCAATTCCTGAAAACAATCGCTACGGACGTCTCCTTATCAAGAACGGAGGCTATGCGCCGCCCGAGGCTCGTCTTCCCCCAGGCATGGTCGCCTCGATCGCCCTTCCCATCGGTCTGTTCTGGTTCGCATGGACCAACTCCCCCTCGGTCCACTGGATGGCCAGTATCGCTGCTGGTGTGCCATTCGGATTCGGCATGGTCCTCGTCTTTTTGTGTGTCTTCAACTATTTGATCGACGCCTACACCATCTTCGCTGCCTCGGTCCTTGCAGCCAACTCTCTTCTGCGGTCGTTGTTTGGCTTTGCTTTCCCTCTCTTTACCACCTACATGTTCGAAAACCTCGGAATCCACTGGGCTTCGTGTGTCCCGGCCTTCCTCGCACTGGCCTGTGTGCCCTTCCCCTTCATTCTTTACAAGAAAGGTCTATCCATCCGCAAACACTGCAAATACTCCGCGCAGTCAGAAGCCTTTGTGCAGAACATTATCAAAACCATGGCACAAGCCGAGGCGACTGCTGAGACGGAAGAATCCGTGACTCGCGTTCCAACTGTCTCTGATATTGATGGGACCCTCCAATCTGCTGTGCAAAAGGAGGGTAATGCCGACGTCCACTCTCTTGCTCGGTCCGTATCGCGCGCCTCTACTACCCGTATGTCGACGGACATTCAGCGGGTTGCCACATACGAGGCAAACCCCTATAATATCGACCGTATTCACACTCGTGAATCATTCAGATAGATTTTCTAATTTGTCTTTTGGCGTTTGGCTTCATGAGAACTACGTTCTTGGTCATTTTACATTGCATGTCGGGAGTTTCTTTGGGTTTTGCATATAGATTATTATAATGTTGATAATGTCAAATAATTCAGAGCTATACATCCGTTCTAGCACATTTTACGTCTTGTAACCTTCCAAGATTCCACTGCTACCTAACTGTGAGGTATATTTGCCCAATCTCGGAATATCTAGTCGTTTATATTACCCAGGTGGTGTGCTGTCTGCGAGATGGGGTGATACGCTAGCATATTCACTGGGCAGCTGCTTTGATTCATTTTCCGATCGTGGAAAGTATGGATTTACACTATGGTGACCCTTTCTGCTTGGTTTCTGGCCTAAAACTCAATGTTAAGCTAAGTATTGGTATGGAAACTAGTACGGTAAGAAATTTTAGGGAGTTGGTTATGAGCTATTGATATCTGCCACTTGAGGTGTCAATACCTCGCACTTTCCATTCTGGCTACCATACTGAGAAACCTCATTTTAACACCACTTCTAATAAACAGTTTCTATTAGGCCATTCTAACTGTATATAGCACCATCAGCCCCGCCCGGACCTGCTCCCGACTACCTGCCACTCGACCTGGCAATCACGTTATAACTGAAGGATCTTGAGAGGGCGAGAGTGGTATGTAAGACCTCGCCGGTCAAAATAGGGGATTTAGAAGAATATAAGATATTGCTTATCAATTCGCCAAATACTGTATCTTGTCGTACGAACGCCTTGGGGTACTTAAATATATACATAATCAACTTTGGATCTAGTTGGACGATCCTAAAATGTGAGGAAAAGCAAAAATAGTGGAACACAATTATATTGAATCTACATGTCCACAAAGGAGCGATTTATAACAAAATAAGCAGTCATGATCATGCACATCACGTATTGACGGGACTTCCAGAGCTCCAAAGTCAACAGCAGAAGAGAATAAAAATATGGATATGAAGTGACCTCAAAGTGGGAGGGATATTAATGTACGCCATTGGCAATGCCATTGGTATGTCCGTTGGTGAACCCATTGGAGAAACTCTTTCTAAGGCCATCGATGCCGTTAATCTTGGCCAGGGGAACACCGGGAGGAATACCGTCGACGGAGATGCTACTTCGCTTGCGGGGAGCAGCTGTCCAGACAGAACCATCATCGAGCAGCTCTTGTCCAGCAGCCAGAGCCTTGGATGGCTCTACACCCAGCCACTGAGCCTCGAGTCGCTCGATGTTCTGCTCAATCTCCCAGGCGCGTCCACCTTCGATGAACATGGATTCACCATTGAGAGATGAATCCGCTAGCATACCGGCGGCAACATGGGAAACGTCACGAGGGGTATTTGTCGGGAGGCTAGCTTCCTTCCACTGGTGCTCAATCTTCTTGATGCTGTCCGTTTCGGTCATCCACGGGCAGATGGTGTTGATACGAATGTTGTGCTTATATGGAGATGAGATGTAGCTGCGTAGTGAGCGCATGAGACCAACAACGCCATGCTTGGACGCCTGGTAAACAAATAGGGAGGGGCTCTGCTTGAAACCGGAAGAGCATGAAAACAGGAGAATAGATCGATCGGCGCCGGCGCCACGGTTATGACGCAAATAAACCGAGGCAATACGGGCCACGTACATGGATCCAATAAGGTTGACATCGAGTACTTTGTGGGTGGGAGCCTTTGGTCCTTATTAATTTCCCGACAAAGAAGGGGTCTTGACGAGGTTGGGTCCGCAGACTTACCTGGCGGACTGTCTGCAGGGTTAATCCGAAATCAAACCAGTTGCCGATCTCTACAATGCCTGCCGCAGAGACGACATGATCAATGTGTTTGTAGGTGTTAAAGGCCAAGTCAAAGAGGCCTAGCAATGATTGGTAGTCGGTGACGTCGGTCGACTGGAAGATGGTGCGCGGGGGTTGGCCTGGTTCCTCGGTGGGGAATTGCGCAAGGGCCTTTCTCAGTAAACGCTCGCCTTCAATGTTGTCAAGGTCACCAAAGCAGACATTGGCACCACTTTCCAAACATTGGAATACGAGGCTTGCGCCGATCCCATTAGCACCACCTGGAGAAGTTAGATTGTTGTCACTGATGGTGAGGGGAGATCCCCAGGAAAGAGGGTTGTACCAGTAATGAGGATGATCTTATCCGAAAGCGATTCGGCGGAAAGCTGGGGAATGTACTGCGACATATCGTGGAGGGGGGAAGTGGGTTCGGAAGCCGGGGCTGTGGGTCGGATCGAGTTACAGTATAAAGGGGAAAGAACTCGGGAATCAACAATGGATTGAACGGGGCGATCCGCGGGGATTGGGACACTTATATAGATCTCGGTTCTGATCCCGTTGCGAGAAATGCCTCAATGGAACCGGTTAGATGGATGACGGCATCATCCAGAATCCAGTTTCATCGCGTTTGGCAGACTGTGTGGGTCGAGACGGTCGAGAGAAGGTGAGTCCTCGACTGATCAGCGAGGAAAGTAACCCGATACATAGGACAGGGGCCTATGGATCACTGCGGGGAACGGACGAATGACGCAGATAGAGTCGGGGGTAGTCGGGCATTCTAAGTGGGCAGTGCATTGGGACATGTTCACCCCTGGTCCAGAGTCACGTCCTAATGCAGTTTGTAGCCGCTCATGGTTCGTTGTAGGGGAATGTCGGAGATCTGTCCTCCGACCCTGGGTTCCCGTTGCAACGCTCGAGCACACCAATGCTGCGAATGAGCAGATTTGGAAGTATTGGAGATGATAACACCTTCTGCTTTGAATCGAAACGAAAACTGGTTTCCAATCAGAAGGGACCACTTTTTCGGGCTAGTCACCACTGATCTACAACGTATCCACCAGCCTGCGGAACTGTGCTTTTGTGTGGGGAAATGGAATAAATTTAGGACTTCAGGGAGAATTAACCAAATCGCGAGACCAATACAAAAAACATGCCAATGAAGATCATTGCCCCAAGGGAATCATACATGGATCGGCCATGATCCAGCCCGCGAAAAGATGCCATTCCCTGCAGGGATCAAGACAATGTCGAAAAAAAAAAGAGACCAAATGCCAGCCAAATACCTCATCTATCCAAGCGTCTATAGCACATCACCTCAACACCTCATTATCAGTACAGGCCACGGCTCGGATGGTATATACAACAACGAAGATCTGCGATCAACCTTAACGACGCGAGACACAGCAAAGAATGCCCGACTTGGCCAGGAACCAAATCGCTCCAATGAAACGGAAGAGCGACAAGCCGGCTGTGATCCACAGAATGACGGAGAAGTAGTTCGCGGTTCGCACCGTCGAGGTGTTTGTAAGACAGAACCGTTTGACACCGGTTGCGGTGATAAGAAGCACAACAATTATGTTGCTGAAGATCCACAACAGGACGAGGTTGGTTCGGAAGGCCTTGTACGAGTCATCCATACTCCGTTCGTTCTCCTCTTCCGGCAAGACGAACGGCGCCAGCGCGCGTTTCACAGTGGCTTCAAATTGACTGTCAATATCGGCCTGGGGTTTGTCCACTTCTTCAATGAAATTGGATTTGTCGTCCTCTTTCTCCTTTTTAGTTTGCGCCTCGGGTAATGCCTCGCTCTTGTCGGAACCCTTGGTACCCCAGGAAACATCGTGCCAGTTACAGAAGGCGTAAACCATAAGAACGTTGATCGAGCAGGTCATTCCCATGAAGTAGGCCCACGAGGAGGTGAACATGTGGTAGGGATCCATGTACAAGAAACTGACAACGAAGTAGACACCGTAGGTCGACGCCAAGGCGATCAGGACAATACCAGCACCGGAAGAGCTGAAGAAAGTCTTGATGAAGTGGCCAACACCTTGGCTCATGTCGAAATCAAGAGTGCCGCCCATAAAGGCATTCGCAACCAGGTAGAACGAGCAGACCATGGTATACGACTGGACAAGGGCGAAGTACATGAAGGAGAGGGTGTAGAACAGGGTAGAACTATGAGGGTTAGCAATGGTTCGTCGTCAGGACACTGGGACTCTTACCCTTTAGGCCGATTACCGAGCGCCAAAATGAACTGGAGCATCAGGAAAAACACATATCCATATTTGAGGAAGTTGTTGACAATAGGTGAAGCCTCGTTACCAAAGGGCCATCCCTTGTTCTTGTTCGAATCACTGGGGGTACCGACAAGATCCATAATAACGGATGTAGTCAACCAGTAGGAAGCTGTCGATCATTAGTGACGCTCAAACGGACGATGAAAGGTGCCTTACCGAGAGAGAACCAAGTCATGACGAGACTAACAAAGTTGTAGATCATCTGGATGTGAAGGAAAAACAGCCGGATGATGTTGTGTCCACTTTGGTACATCCGACTGAAATGCATGAGCGCATACAGACTGGCAGCAAATGAACCGTTCAACCAACGACGACGTTGACTGATGAATTCCGCAACACCTTCCGGCACATCAGTCTCACCCTTGGATGCCTTGACATAGGTCAAGTGCCACTTGAAGCCGGCCTTGGCAACGAGTTCGAAACAGAGGATACGATCCTCAGCAAGGAACATGTTCTTCTTGAAAATATTCATGCCCTCAATACCCTTCTTGCCAAGCTGTTTTGAGAGAGTGTGGTCACCGTGGAAGTACTGCTCAAGGGGGCGACCCATGATAGCACGATAACGGTAAGCCGAGAAGGCACCCGGCAGCACAGAGACGTATCCAAAGGAACTCTCAAGCGGTTTATCCAGAATATTGGAGATTTTGTACTCGAAGTTCTGCGCCGCGACCAAGGGATTCAACAAATTCTTCCAGCCTTTACCCAACATGGCGTGAATTTCACCACAAGATCCACCCAGGTTTTTGTCATTGTAGAACGATTCCCATAAAGCGAGAAGTGACTTCTTGCCAGGCTTAGTACCGGCATCCAGAAGAATCACGACCTCGGGGTTAAGGATACGACTGAAGCCGTTGAACAGCCAACGGTGAGAGTTGATCTTTTTGCTGTTCTTTTGCTTCAAGCAGAAAATCATCTGGACCGGAGGGAGGTTGGTCGATTCATTGCCTTGGGGACGGATCAATTGCTGGCTCGAGGTGACGGAGAGCTGAGTGGTATATTCGAACTACAGGAATTAGCGGTGCGCCCAAATTGACGTGGTCGGGTCGAACTCACAATGTGGGCAACTGTTTCACGTCCGTCAACGGATCGCTTCATGATGCCATCCTGGTAAATACCAACTGTGGCCAGCAAATCCAGGGTGTTTTTGTCGCAAGGATCGATACCGTCGAACACCAAGGTCACGACGATTTTCTGCCAGGCAGGACCACCCTTGTTCCAGAATTCCGACTTCTTCAATGTGACAATGTCACGGATATTCTGCATAACACCATGCAATGTGCGCGCTGTCAGGACTTTATCTTCGTTGTAGTAGGTGATGGCAATGAGCAATTCCGTGTGTCGGTTGTACATGGCAGGACGGAGATTGTATCCATTTCGCAGGGTGAACTCGTCAGGATCACAAGTGGCAGCGGTGTCTACCTCAGTTAGCTTCGTCGATGGAAAATAGGGGGTCTCACTCACATCGCAGATGGGAGAACTCTTCGGGGAATCCCTCTTCAGACTCGCGGTACTCTTTCTGGATAGCATTTTGGATCGCACTCGGCACGGGGTAGTCCACGCTCAGCACGGAGCCCTGCACAAGTTTGATCTTTCGGGTAGCGTAACGCCGGAGACCCGAGCCAGGAGCCTGACGTTGCTGCCAAGCTTCCGAGGGGGTCTCGGACGTGGTAGACATGGGGGATTGAATACCTGAGCGGCGGTTGAGGCCGGTCGTGGAGCCTCCGTCCTGGTAGGAACTATCGGGGAAGACCGTCACGCCCGGGCCGTCATGGAGGGTGTAGCGTCGCATGGAGTCGGAGGAGGCATACGGGTCATCAAAGGGCGCATTGAAGGGACTCGGTTGGTTGCGGTAGAGGAGGGATTGCTGGCTCTCTGCTTGTTCATTCTTTTCTTCGTAGCCATAGCCATGCTGAACCCCGTACTGATCGCTTGCACTTGCATCGCGACCGAGGTTATGCGAATACAGGCTGCTCTCGCTGGCCTGTGGTGAATGCGGCGAGTGTGGTGAGTGCGGCGAGCGAGCGCGAGGAGACGTCGGGAGGTGTGACATGATGCTCCCCAGGGATTGTGCTTTGGGAGATCGGATCAAAGGGTCGCACGTTCACGAGAATTTAAAGAGGGAGAAAGGAAAAACCAAGCAGCGCTAGACCATCCAGGGAGAGCCAGATCTCCTGGAATACCGTATATGAAGATCGTCCGGGCGATCGTTCCTGGGCTGCTAATGAAGTACGGATATGCAGAAGGGGGGAAAAGACGGTTGAAAGGTTAGGAGATCCAAAAAGATCCCAGATCGAGGGCGATCAAAACTAATAGGTTCTGGAAGGCTGTGATGCACTGGCATAGCCTAGGATTATTTTTGGATTTTTGGTACAGCAGAATTTGATTGGGATGATTTTGTGGATCCGCACTGTTGCGTTCTCCACCACGCTCTGTGTCCGAAACACGCACTTTCCCTTTTCCCCTGCCTCCAGGCCACCATCTTTCTGGGTCGTCATGGGCTCGTCCGCATGTTTGATCCAAGAATACCCTCTTGTACCGCGGATGCGAGTTGGAGTTCGGGTCTCCCGGTTGGGATTCCACGCAGTCTAACTCGTCCAGAATAACGAAGACGGCGGGGCAACGCGCACCACGCACCCATATTGGTCAAGAGGCCACTGGACCCATCGTCATGGGCTCCAGTCATCCTCCCCTTTTTTTAAAAAGGGGAAAAAAGAAAAAAGAAATTCGCCAAGGGTCTTCTACTCTTCTACGGTTCAACCGCTTTGCACTCGAACTCTCCCCCATCATGCATCAACTTGCGGATCGCAACTTTGAAATGCCAAGCATGCATGCGCACACACGGTGGCGTCAAGTGCCGCCTAATGACGGTGGGCTTCAAGCGACAGGGGTCGATGATGCGCCCCACATTTGCCCGCTGGAATGCTCCTTTGTTTTGCACCATGGGGATTCCCTAGGCAACTCTTTCCAAGAGAATTTCCCTGTAGACAAGGCTGACCTTGATTCTCAAGGTTCCAACGTGGACCACGTGGACCTAGTATAAATCCTAAACAGAACTAGATGAGACTCTAATTCTCTTTCAAGTACATTTTCTAGCTTGGTTCACGTGCTATATCAAGTGCAGATTCTATATTCAAGGACACACTTCTGATCTACTGTGACTTTTCACATCTTCTTTTCATGTTCGCAGAACCCTGAAACTTCTAATGGTAAGCAGAGGTACCACAGCGTCTTGGGTCCTCAACCTTGGAGGCGTTTTCACCTATAATTCGTACCACCCCCGGCATGCATGTCTATCCCTAGATGGCTACATAATTCGTCGGTCTTAGCTATGTCGATCAGGACAGCTCTATACTGTACTCACGCCAGGGCTCCAATGGGAAGGTCCATTATCGCACGAGGTACAGCATCGTGGCCGACTCTATCTCATGTAATCTTGAAAGTCCCGAGGCTGTTTCTACCCTAGCCTCGTTGAAATATGATTGTGGATACATCGATTCCTTGCATCTCCGAACTTTACCTGTCTCAGAATTAAACCTTGCGTGTGTGCCCAGCCTCTTCTATTCATGTTGTTAATCACATTAACTTCCAACTGAACGAACTCTTCTATTACGGATATGAATGGCCTGAGAAAAATATTAGTGCACGACCTCAATATCAAATCGCATGTAAAGAAGGCTGTCATTGATCCAAGTAACAACTCGAGAGATTCACCTTGTGCCCCTGGGGAATGCCCCCAGGACAAAAGATGCGGAAATTTTACCAATTTGCGTCCCTAGCAATGCCTGGTACTCATCTGTACCATACTCCCAAATCCGCACACCAAGATACTCATTGTAGAAATAGGGATCATCATTGAAATTCTCACCGTACAGTATCGGCTCAACGAATCCAACTGTGTCAGGATTGATGATGTCAGAGACCATGATGTACTTGAGGCTGTCCATTGCGAATTTATTTTGATACAAAGCCTGACTGATTTCGGAAATGTGAGGATGATTTCCCCGAACAATGTCTTCCAAAATCACCATCTTTTCTCCAATATATGCTTCAAATCTGAACTTACCGGTTGCAAAGGGTGCCTCGATATTAATATGGTGATATAATCCACCTTCTGTCGGAAGACCCACCTGGGACAACGCTTCCGCATACTTTAAATCCAGACTCTTGCCAGTATAGCGGATAGTATAGCCCCGAGACTCGAGGTCCTGAGAGGTGAGTTTTGATTTGGAGACTTTGCAGTCCTGGGCTCGGGCATCGCTTATCCAATTGGCCAGCATTGCCCCTGCCTTCTGGCGTTCGCCGTACTTCCAGATATTCGGGGTCATTATGGGAATGCTAATATCTTTAACTGCTTGGATATCGAGGTTTGGTGATGAATCTGTCAAAGATCAGGGTGTCGACCTGTTATATAGTCCGCAAGCCGAACCACGGAAGACATTGTGCTTTGCATAGGACAAGGGGTGATAAAACAAAGAACCAAAGGTATAAATTTGGAAGTTATCATCAAAATCGAAGACATGGTAACAACGTCAAAGACCCGTTGTTGATGCTACAATGATAAATGCGAGAAACAAAGAGGCTTCTATAATTGAACACACCAGAAATTAGTTAATCGTCTCACTAAAGGTACTAGGCAAGATGGAGTATTCATCTTATCGAGTACATACCCAGATACAGTGGCGTGTAACTACTTATTTCGCATCTAGGCCCTAGGCTACCATGGAATGTGATGGGTATTAAGGAGTTATATCCACTTTTCTTTTCTTACGTAGGTTTGAAATATTACTTTAGCAAAAGGCTCGAACGAAGCGTGATAACGTTGACTATCATTAGCTAAGCAGCATCTTAATCGTTCGGCCCGGTGACTCCGACTCTCCGACACGATAAGCCCCGCATTCCCATCTCTTTATGACTTTGAGACTCACGAAAATGGTACATGGCAGAAGAGTATCGCGGTCGGAACCATCATCCAGACGGTCCATGGTGGCATGCAATCGCTGCCGAAACCGCAAGACCAAATGCGGAGGTCGTCCACCTGAGCCGTGCGCAGCATGCGTAGATGTAGGCGAGTCTTGTGTTTACTTGGAGGCCGAGAAGCGTGTATCAATTACAGAAAGGTAATTTGTGTCTGTTCTTTCTCACACGAACTGTAGACTAATTTCCTGCAGTTACTACCGACATCTACAGTCGCAAGCTCGATCTTGCCGTAATTTAGAAAGCCAGTCAGCCCCGAGCGTACCATCAAGTGTGCCAGAAAGCGATCCGCCGGATGACTGGTGGTATAAAGGGACGGACCTCTTCGTCAAAAAGTCCGGGGAACATCGTATGTACTGATCCTTCTTGTGGAATGGTTCTCCTTAACACATATTCTAGACTTTGTGGGTGCTTCTTCGACAACTCATCTGGCAAAGCGTCTTCTCAACCCCAGCTCAACGAATCTGTGGGATACGCACCCGCTATACGAGCCTGAATCCCTACGGCGACCTGTTGAAAGTTCCCTGCCACCGTTGCCCCCATTTGAATCTGCCAAACGGCTCTTCGGGGTGCATTATAGCTACATTGGCACTATTTTTTCACTTTTAAAGCCCTCGGAATTTGACGAAAGGCTTGACTTTGTCTACCACAAACCTCCTGATTTTTCCCACCGGGAATCATGTCTGGTATACTGCCAAATTTTGCTTGTCATTGCATTCGGGTTACTCTATTCCATCAACGAATGGTCCGGTGACGATGCCCCCCCAGGTTTCAAGTTCTTTAGATTTGCCTTGCGCTTCTTACCTGATATCCATGAAGATCCATCAATCTTACATGTTGAAGTTTTATGTTACATTGCATACTACCTACAGAATTTGAACCGAAGAGATGCCGCCTTTCTCTATGTGAGTCCCCTTCCATCCACATGCAATAGAAACTAAACATCACCAGATTGGACTTGCCTTGCGTATGGCCATATCGCTTGGTCTTCACCAGGAAGTACATCACGAGGATATTAGCGAGGCCGATCGAAATCGGCGAAGGCGGGCTTGGTGGTCGGTATACAGCTTGGACAGGTTACTATCGGTCAAGTCCGGGAATCCAATCACCATTCATGACGAGGATATTGATACTATGTGGCCGACGCAGGTATGTGCTATCTACATACCTTTATTCCACGACCTGATACTGACTATCTCATCAGGACGGTACATCGGATCCATGGCCATCCATCGTGCTGACACATTACACACAGCTCTCTCGTATATTAGGGAGGATTGGCGAGGGTGAGACCCCTCTCATATATCAACTGCTCTCCCCTGACATCATGTTACAGAGATATATCGAAAAAAGCCTCGATCCGGCTCAAGTCTTATAATGTCTGTGCAAAGCATCACCAACGATCTCTCAAGCTGGCTCCGACAAGCACCGGATCGTCTCCGCATTGATTTCGCTACCCTTGATACCCACGTTAATCGCGAGACAGTTTCTATTAATTTGCACTTTTATTCATGTATCAATATGACTGCACGTCCGCTTGTATTTTATATCATTCAACGCCGGCTTGATGCCGGATTGCTTGGAGGCGCTGAAGACTGGAAGGAAGGCCTGGCGCCGAACACAATCGCGGTGATTGACAACTGCATCACAGCAGCTAGAGCGACGACGTGGATTATGGAGGCGGCGTCAAAACATAATTTGATAGGTATGAAGACTGACTGTCATGGCACCTTTGTGTCAGACTGTATGATCATTGTGACTTACTGCTTTACAGCTACATATGGCTATCTTGACGGTGAATACATATTTTCCGCCGCCCTGTTGCTCATCATGGTGAATGCTGCATTTCCACTCAATGAAGGCAACGCCCGCACAATGGAGACTGCCCTCAGTCTACTTCGCAGTATGGCAGATCGAGGGAATACCTACCTATCCTCTCGCCACTCCTTGCTGCTAGAGTTGCGAGCAGCTATAGAGCCTCACTCCCATACAACGGTCACTGGTCATATCGGGTTACCTGCGAATGACTCAGCTACGTCCAGAAGTACCCTCCCAAGTCCATATACACAGGAAGCGGATGATCCTATGCCTACAGAGGTCTGGCTGCATCCACCTGACCTACCTTCACTCCAAGATATGTCCTTCCAATTTGACCTTAACGATGATTCTGCGCTCTGGGAAGGTGCCTTGGGGCACATTGATATGGATGCGAATTGGATCGAGAATACTCTGAGACGATAGGAATGTACATAGAATCCGAATCAGATAAAGTACCTGATCTCATTATACTAATCTCCTATCTTCAAACTCAGGTAGTATGTGTTGGTCAGGTATGTCATTTTGTGGAGCCCTTTTCAAAGTAGCGCAGTAATGGTAAATTCAAACAAAATGACCTTTCAGGCATTATAGAACATACACATCAAATTGCATAATTCAAGTCAGCATGCAACATAATGCTTCATTGGAGCCAAGGTAGAGTGTCACAATTTAATATGGGGTAAGATGCGGCTCAGTAGGTATCATTCTTTAATCACCTTCACATTCTAGGATAGTCTACAGAAGAGTGTGACCGAGTGGGTACCGAGATATGTTCTTCATACAGGGTTAGATGTGATATTACTATTCGAAATCTCAAATACTGCGCCTTATCTAATACTGTCAATGTGGTGCTCAATCAAACGGCTCCTATCTTCCCGTGATATCGGCCCGATGATGTCACGTGTCGGCAACGGAATCCCGACACGATCTGAAGGCATATAATACCCATTGCAACCGTCCTTAGCTTAGGAAACTTGAGGATTATCACCAATTACGCTCACAATGACTTCTGGGAAAATAACGATTTCAATTGATCGTGGCGGAACGTTCACGGATGTACACGCCATTGTGCCTGGTCAAAAAGACATTGTCCTCAAGCTCTTATCGGTTGACCCCTCACACTATCAAGATGCCCCAACTGAGGGCATTCGTCAAATCCTGGAGCTTGTGACTGGGCAGCCACACCCTCGTGGCCAGCCGTTAAAGCTCGACCGTATCGGTTGCCTTCGAATGGGTACCACCGTGGCTACCAATGCACTATTGGAACGCAAAGGCGCCCGTTCAGTATTATTCACGACCAAAGGATTCCGGGATCTCCTTAAGATTGGCGACCAATCACGTCCTGCCATCTTTGATCTCACCATGGCGCGGCCCGGAGTCTTGCCAGAACGGGTTGTCGAAGTCAATGAGCGGGTGATTCCTTGCCACCCAAATGCAAGCACTGATTGCTTTCCTGGTGCTCGAATCGTTGAAGGCATCACTGGCGAGAAGTTCCGAGTGGTGCAAGAATTAGAACTGAACCACGTGCGATCAGAGCTCCAAAAGCTCAGAGATTTAGGGTACCATTCGATTTCCGTAGCACTTGTCCATTCATTTGCGTGCCCTGATCACGAACGCCAGATTGGGGAAATTGCCGAGCAGATGGGCTTTTCTGTGACGCTATCTTCGAAGTTAATGCCTATGATTAAACTCGTCAACCGAGGCATGTCCGCCGCCGCCGACGCGTACCTTACTCCTGTGATTAAAACCTACATCGACTCCATTTCTTCGAGTTTCGAGGGTGGCTTGGAGAGTCAGCAAGATTGTCGATTTGAGTTCATGCAGTCAGACGGAGGCTTGGTAGACTTCCGAAAATTCAGTGGCCTGAAGGCCATTCTTTCCGGTCCTGCGGCTGGAGTGGTGGGTTTTGCTGCGACAAGCTGGGATCCTGTCGACAAGACACCAGTGATTGGGTTCGATATGGGTGGCACTTCGACCGATGTATCTCGATTCGATGGCCACTTCGAGCATATCTTTGGATCTAAAGTCGCCGGTGTTATGATCCAGTCTCCCCAACTCGATATCAACACAGTAGCTGCTGGCGGTGGATCAATTCTTTCCTGGCGCAATGGTCTCTTCTATGTTGGTCCTGAATCAGCCAGTGCACACCCCGGTCCAGCATGTTACCGAAAAGGTGGCCCTTTGACCGTGACGGACGCCAATCTGTTCTTGGGTCGTTTGCTTCCTGAGTACTTCCCCCACATCTTCGGGCCCAACGAAGACCAACCTTTGGATACCGAGATCACGACACAGAAGTTCCAGGAATTGACAGAGAAGGTTAATGTTGAGCGTCGTCAGAAATCCCAGCCAGAATATACCCCAGAGGAAGTTGCTCTTGGATTCCTGAATGTTGCTGATGAGTCGATGGCCCGTCCTATCCGCAATCTCACCCAAGCTCGCGGCTTTGAAACCTCTTCGCATCACCTCGCTTGCTTTGGAGGAGCCGGTGGTCAGCATGCCTGCTCAGTTGCAAAAAACCTGGGAATATCCCGCGTTATCATTCACAAGTACTCTTCGATTCTTTCGGCATATGGCTTGGCCCTCGCCGAAGTTGTCAAGGAATCACAGGAGCCAGTCTCCTCTGAATATGTTTCCTCGCATTCAACCCTCTTAGAGCGCTTTGATAGTATAGCGGCTTCTTCAACAGATGAAATGCAGGCCCAAGGTTTCTCCTCTAGCCAATTGCGACATGAACAATACCTTAACATGAGATACGAAGGTTCCGACACCAGTTTGATGATTATGAGGCCAGAGGGTTCAACGGACTTTCTGAGTCAATTCCGAGATCGCCACCGTCGCGAATTCAACTTCAATTCCGAGCGACCAGTTCTCGTTGACGATATTCGTGTGCGTACCATCGCCTCGGCCCAAGTTCGCACAGAGCGCAGCCCACTAGTGCAGCTGAAGGATGCTAGCATGAAAGATGGTGCAATTGCCCCAGCCAACACTACTGCGGTCTATTTTGACGGCCACACCATGCGTATTGATACACCTGTGTTCCTTCTGGATGAATTAGAAAAGCACACTCGCATTATTGGTCCTGCCTTAATCATTGATAAGACCCAAACAATTGTGGTCGCTCCTAACAGCGTGGCGAATATCTTGGAAACTTGCATTGTCATCGACTTGAAGGACAAGCCAACCTCTCAACCTGGGCAAGCTACCTCGGAAATCGATCCCATCCGTCTCACTATCTTTGGCCACCGGTTCATGTCCATTGCTGAGCAAATGGGTCGCACGTTACAGAAGACTTCGGTATCTACCAACATCAAAGAACGATTGGATTTCTCCTGTGCCTTGTTCTCTCCCGATGGAGGACTCGTTGCTAACGCCCCGCACGTTCCTGTGCATCTGGGATCCATGCAATTTGCCGTGCGCTACCAGCACCAGAAGTGGCTGGGCAATTTGAAAGATGGCGATGTGCTTGTCGCTAACCACCCCAGCTGTGGTGGCACTCATCTCCCGGATATCACCGTAAGAACCATTTGACGTCTATCATACTCAAACTAATGTTTTCAACAGGTGATTACACCCGTTTTTGATCGCCCAGGTGGCAGTGAGATCATGTTTTATGTCGCCTCGCGAGGCCACCACGCCGATATAGGGGGTATCCTCCCAGGTTCGATGCCTCCCAAGTCCACCGAGCTTTGGCAGGAGGGTGCAGCCATCGAGGGCGATAAAATCGTCAGCAATGGCGTTCTGGATGAGGCACGCCTCATTGAATTGCTGGTCACAAAGCCCTCGCAACACCCCGGTTGTTCCGGTGCGCGATGCATCAGTGATAATCTCTCTGACCTCAAGGCCCAGATTTCAGCCAACGCCCGTGGCATTACCTTGATTCAGAGTCTCTTTGCGGAATATGGTGTTGAAACTGTGCAGAAGTATATGTATGGTATTCAAAAAACGGCCGAGACAGCCGTCCGGAATCTGCTCAAGGACCTGCACCAGAAGTTCGGCGGCCAACCATTGGAGGCGGTGGATTACATGGATGATGGCACCCCGATTTGCCTCAAGGTCACCATCGATGGATCTGACGGATCAGCCGTTTTTGATTTCTCTGGAACCGGTGCCCAGGTGCTCGGCAACTGGAATGCCCCGATCTCAATCACACACTCGGCCATTATTTATTGTCTGCGATGCATGATCAATGCGGACGTTCCTCTGAACCAAGGATGCTTGACTCCAATTGACATCCAAGTGCCGTCACCCAGCCTCTTATCGCCCAGTAAGGGTGCGGCTGTTGTAGGCGGAAATGTGCTCACATCGCAGCGCATCACAGACGTTGTCTTTAAAGCATTCTCGGCTTCCGCTGCCTCACAAGGCTGCTGCAATAATTTAACGTTCGGAACGAACCCTAAGCTAGACGCCGATGGTACAGTGATCACTCCTGGATTCGGATACTACGAAACCATCGCTGGTGGTGGTGGAGCTGGCCCAGCTTGGAACGGAGAGTCTGGTGTTCAAGTCCACATGACCAATACGCGGATCACTGATCCCGAAATTCTGGAGAAACGCTATCCAACTATGCTTCGTCAATTCTCATTGCGTGAGGGGTCTGGTGGCCGAGGCAAGCACCCTGGTGGCGAAGGTGTGATTCGCGATATTGAGTTCCTTGCCCCAATGCAGTGCTCTATTCTGTCCGAGCGACGTGTTTACCGGCCATACGGGTTAGATGGTGGCGAGGATGCCCAGCCTGGCGTAAACTATTTGGTTACGCGGGCTGAGACTGGCGAAGAGCGCCAGATCGATATTGGAGGAAAGAACACTGTCTCGGTGAATACGCATGACCGAGTGGTTATTATGACGCCTGGCGGTGGCGGATGGGGTGCTCTCTAGGAGAAGAAGACATAGCCTTAAGTCTAAATACTGTCTAGATGGTACCTACTATTATACAATTGGCTTCAATTTTAGAACATTCATTCATCCAGTTGAAGTGCAGAAAAGAACTCTGTAAGCAGATCCATTCTATGCACATTTTCCAGGAGGCTATACGCCTCCAATCCCATTGATAAGTCTAAACTTACGGGGCAGTCAAGCACTCCCATGCTTCTATGGTACTCACGCCTCTCCTATCTTCGTAGATTCAACGGCCGGAAGTATAAGTGTGTCTTGAACACGCTTATAGATGAGAACCATCAGAACAACCATAGAACCAGCCAACAGACCCCAATAGCTTCCAAACATGGCCTGATAGCTAATTTCATGAACATCCAGACTGAATACTATGGCAGCTCCCATTGCCCCAAAAACCTTATAGAATGCCGAATATATCGACAAGACTAGTGGATCATTTGAAAGAGCGCCCATGATCCACCAGGCAAATGTCTGCCAAGCACCATCAACGGCCCCATAAAAGGTATAGAGAACAATATAACCCGTCGCCTTTGAGTCATGGACATCAAGAAGATGTGCTGGAGGGTCTCCCCGCTGAGACTCACGAGCAGGAAACACGCCTCCAATGAAGACTGCATTGATCAAAACAAACAGAAATGTCCATCCTATAAAGGCGCGTCGACGCCGCCCCCCTAACCTTGTAAAATCAAGCAGGAGCCCGAGAATCACAGCCGTGACAAATTGGCCAAAGTCAAACCAGAGACTGCCAAATGCGCGAGTTCGAAGGTCGAAAAAGTAGGAATTGAAGTCGTTGCTCTGGTACGGGATGTACCATAGCCCGGCAAAGCTGTAGGGGAAAAACAAGATGATCCATGGTTCGCGTTTGACAGCCAGAGCGACGTTCTTCAGTTCTTGAACAAAGCTTGTCTGACGAGGGACCATAACATGAGAACCATCATTTCGAATGATCTTTGATGGATCGGACACGAAACAAGCCACCACGCTGCCCATCAGCATGAGCACAAAGAGGGCAATATAAGTGCTGTCGTTCACGCTTCCGGCCGTTGTGACCCCCCAATTTTCGACCGTAGGAATGATGGCACCCACCACAGTCCCAAAGAATGAGACCCCGTAGAAGATGCCCACGTATTTTCCCTTGTCCTTCTCCAAGGGCAGTGACATGATCATCGATCCCTCTGCAGTCCTGTGTGCAGAACATTAGACCAGGGAGAACATGTAGTCAAGACAACTCACCAAAGGAAGGCAGCTGCAACTCCACACGTCGCACCCCCGAAGTAAACAAAAGCCTGATTCATGTTGTTGTTATAGCTCCAGTATGATGCTGACAGAAGGGAATACCCAATGCCCCCCGTTGCAAGAGTAATTTTGGGCCCGAGGAAGTTGCACACAGACCCCGAAACTAGAGCAAATGCACAGAACAAACTATACAAGATTGTGTTGGCGTTATTGCTGGTTGTAGGATCAATTTGGCCTCCCCCACCCAGTGCAGACAATACATTAAACATCCCCACAACCAAAAGATGAATCATTGCGATGATCACACATTGTGTGATTGGGGCACGGTAGGCAGGAAGGGTGAAGAGTCCGGGAATTCGATACCCTTGGGGGATTTTATGGTACACTTCCATCTCACCAACTGTCGCGTCCAGCTTTACATCAGGCTCCTGACCGACCTTGGCCTTGTCTGGTTGCTCGGGGTTATCCATGATGAATGAGAATTAAAATTGCAATCAATTGATACTGCGTCGATTCCTCCATGATAGGCATTATATGTCTATCTCCTCATTTGCTATCAAAGAAATATCCTATCATAATCGCAGCTTCCCTGATAACATTGCATTGAAAGCGGGGGAAAGTGTCCGACTTATCAAGTGTTGCGTGGGATGATCTGCGCGGGATCAATCCGAGGTCCTCTTCGTAGTATTGCTATGGAAAACTACTACGGTTCATGATAGATTTTGATCATTCAATACAAGAAGGAATTGGGGAATTGTCGCACGCCTGTCTCAACATGGCATGACTCATTCTGTATGCATCGCCGTCTTCAGAAACAGAATTATTAGAGGATCTTGCGCCTATAAAGATCTCTCCCCTGGCTAGATACGAGTTGCCATAGAAAAACAAATTCAATTTTGTAAGAAAAGGTGTATGTAGATTAGAATCCATAGCTGGTACGTATGAAATCAGCCATCAAACTCGTATTTTGGCTGCCCACGCGCGTTAGTCGGCTTATAGCGAAACATATGTCCTCCCTCATCGGCAGGATTTGGCTTTCCACGACGAATCAGTCCACTCGCGACATAAATGATGTCGAAATTCTTGCCACCCCATGTGGTGCAAGCGGGATTTCTGGTTGCGAAAACAATATCCTTCAGGTGTCGGCCACTTGGGCTGAAGACCATGACGCGATTAGAATCGAACATTGCAATCCAGAGATTCCCATCGGTACTGATAAAAGTTAGCTACAGGAGATCAAAGGGATTGAAATGGAGTACGTACTCGACCACCATGCCATCGGGTTCACCAAATGAGTCGCGCCGATCAATCAACAATCGCTTGTTAGTAATGTTGCCGGTTTCCAGGTCAAAGTCATATTTCCATACGACCATGGCCACAGAGTCATGGAAATACACTAAGGGCTTGGTTAGTACCCCGGAACATGATGGGGACATGGATACACACTGGTTTTGTTATCTGGACTCCAGCCCAGCCCATTTCCACACACGATTCCTTCAGAAATCATTAAATGTAGGCTTCCGTCGGGATCATACCGCCAGAGACGCCCACGGGGGATTCCATAACTCTCAGGGAGCTGATTTGGACCAAATGCCATGGCTTTCTTATCAATCTCCGCGAGCCAGAATCGCCCCTTGGCGTCAATTCCGCCGTCGTTGAATCGGAGCTCTTCCCGCTCGGCGGTTGGAATAATCTCTTTGACGATTTCCATTTTTCCCGTCTCTTCATCGATGAAACAGATTCCTTGATAGTATGCGGCAATATAACCGGGTTTATTCTTCCGGAAAAAGACCACGGTCACACTATCTTCAAGATCGAGCACTCGAGCTGCCCCAACGGCATCGCCCGAGTCGTCAATCTTCAAGATATACAGTCTCGAGGGCTCGGAGAGGCAGTCGACCCAATGAAGAGTAGAGTCGCTTGCTCTGAAAATGGGAGCTTCACCAAGTACCATAGGCTCTGGGCAAGAATACCATTTCTTCCCACCATCGATTGACTCCAAACCTGCCATTGTGTTCACGCGTTGTTTTGCAGAATGTCTGACAGAAGAAGTTCCCCTAACCTGGGACTTATGCATTCAAATGTGTATCCCGCTGTGCCAATTCCCACGGCAGACATCCCGCGGCTCATCCCACGCAAATCACGGGGGTCGCAACTTGGTTTTATTAGATCCGTTGTTTGGTGCCACATTGACCATTACTGTAACTTGCAAGAATTCAATATAATCCGCGATCACCAGTCTCCGCCAGAAGCGGAAAATGGCAAATCAGGCTAAGGTGCCAATTAGTCGCTGGCTACCACGGTTGGGATGCCCCTTGGATTTTCCGCCCATGGGAATCGTGGGATGGGACATAAGGCGAGTCTGTGACCCATACACGCGAATTATCAGAGTCTACTTCCAAGGTTGACATTGTATCGGTGCAATTCGGCGTCACCTTTTTCATAAGAATACAAGAGTTTGGCCAGATGTATTTAGCTATCCTTGCGATGATGCATGCGCCCACGCCTCCTCAGCTCAACTATGGTTAGGATCGCACTAACATTTTGCTATCCCTTCTCTTTCTTCCATAGTTTCTTCACTGTATTTGTGGTGACGCAAGAGCTTGTTGATGGGCGGAATGCAGGCGCAGATAAGTCCCAGTCCACCTTCTGCGTTACTGTATGAATTAGACACGACTCAGATGATAACCTGTAAGACACTCACTCTGATAATAACACCCTCATGAAAATATCGATTTCATCAGAGATTCCCCTCTCACTGACGACCAGCACCAGTCGGTATATACTGAAAGCGACAGCGATACTTCCTGCTCCGAGGATCGAAATGACATAGAGCTTCCTAGAAAGAGGCATATGTAATGTCCAAGCCAGGATGATAGGAAATATGAGAATGGCCAGGTCAGTGATGACAGATATACTTGAGTCGGTTATGATAATAGCGGTTCTGTTTAAGCACCTGCCTTCGTGATCATTGACATCCCAGAACAAGCGGATAGGGTTGCAATTAAAGATTTTGATGAACAGGATGACTGTGTAGTAAGAGACGATGAAAGCCAAGAAACTGTACAAGGCAATAACCTTTCCACGATACGGCCTCCAAAGCCGGATCATGATGTATATTAGAGAGGTCTTGACGAAAAGGACCATGGGGACGTAGAACATCGTCGCGATATAGAATAACTTTTTTCTTTTTTTTAGCATGATTGCTTGATCGGAGTCTCGAAGGTTAAGTACCTTGTATTTGATTTCACGATCCCGCGTGGTGTAAACGCTGCGAGAAATGGTGCCTCCATAATAGGTATCTGCATGAAGATTGATGAGCAATGCTGATTGGACTGGCCGGACTATGATCGTTCCCATACAAAATAGAGTTGTGATGGAATGACCCACGAATAAGATCTATGGTGTGTCAGGCTTGTATACAAAATAGTCATATGTCACGGAGGCATGTTCGTACCAATGCTGCATAACATGATGCTATGTACAAGGTTCGATTAGCAGAGAAAGGCGCTGCATTGAAAAGGACACATACCATCATCTACCCCAAATGAGACCTGTAATTTATATTTGGCAAAGGCCCGTAGAGCTATCAGCGGTGGGACTATGCTGAAACACAGGATTTGGGTGGCCAGGCTGATTGAATCCAGGCCCATTGTGGAGACAATCAACGCACAGAACCATTGTCTCACAATAACGTGAAAAGTTGCAACACAGTCTAAGGTTGTAGTTTATCAAAGCTTCTGAGTCACAGGACTGATTGCAGAACGTTATGGATGAGATTCAAGGGCGGGGTTGACCGGAGGCGATGAGAACCACGGATAGTGATGATGTCACCGCACGTTGGGATCGAAGCGAATCGGAGATCTGACTCTCTTCCCCTGAATAACCGTGGAAAGCAAAAAGTTAAAAAAAAGGGCTTATTGCAATCTTTTGATAAGAATCATTGCGAGTATCCGATTCCGCACCACCTTCATCTCCCAACTCGAGTCTACATGCACCAACCAAACTTATATTGTCTCTCAATTGACGGCCCGTGAGAAGATGCCAAGGGTTGGAATTAGTTACAAAAGAAGGCGACTAAGCCTGCCTCAAGTTATCCAAAGAGGCGGCTTCCCCTCTAAAGTTCCCTGTCCTACCCATCACCTTAAAAGTCTTCGAGCCGAACTCTTTCCTCAATAACCCGCCATGCAATTCCAAACTCAGTCCCTTGGCTCTCCTTGCGTTTGATTACTCTAATCTTAGAGTAGCGGCAAATTGCAGCTATCCAGCAACTTACAAGATGTTAACATAACAAAATACTGTTCAAGCCCCGAGTTCCCTCCCGGTTCTAAGCTAGTAATTGTATATCACAATCGCACTACCCCAAAGGTTTAGTTGGTATTGGTCTCTCCTTCCATACATGCCGGTTATGGCCCATCCTACAGCGCACATGATAAAGGTCTTTTTTAACTTAGAGATTCTACGCACGAATAATCGTCTTAACTTTGGAGTGTTTTTGTGATTCTCAATTGATTCATTGTATGTAGACAACCTGAAACCCTGTCAGCATTGCAGAAAGCCGGGCCGATAGTCAAATTAACCGAGAAACTTGGCTCTACAATTCGAGCAAAACGTCCGTCTATGGAAACCAATTTACCCTGCATCTTTAGCTTAAACAAATCTGCGCATGATCATTGGCCAGGACTCTCCTTTAGTGGGCATGTGGAGTCTTGACAGCATTCAGGGTCTCGGATAATGAATTCACCGAAGTTTCACCGTCAGCACCGCCCAGTGTCCTTGCCACTGTATTCTTCACGTCTTCACAAATATTCATGGTCGGGGGATTGAATCGCTAAAAATAGATATAAAGATGCAAGGTAATGAATGGAATAGTTGGGGTTGACTTTGGCACAAAAAAGCCGTCAAAACAAACCTAAGTCCAATTTCAACCCGCCTAAACCTCGGTAGGTAGATCAGTGGAGCCAACTCCCTAAGAATAGTTCCCGTAGTGGAGTGCTAGGCTTCCATGCAGATGACCCATGAAGTATTATTCCAAGACAATAACAGCGGAGACTAGTGATGGTGATGTCTAACCTTGAAGGATTCCACTCTACGCCGGGTAAATGGCGATCGTGCCGAACCCAACAATATAAAAGAGGCACCGCTCCCCTGATCTCAAATACACAATTCCTCACTCATCTACCAACTCAAATCACAAGCATCCCTCTCCACATTATCTCTCCGCTTTCATTCAATTCCAATTTTTCATCATGCAGATCAAGAACGTTCTCTTCGCTGCCTCCCTTGCAGCCACTGCCACTGCTCTCCCCAGCACCAAGTCCGACACTTTCGGCCTCGTCGCCATCCACTCTGGCTCCGGCGTGCAATACTCTAGCTTCAATGCTGCCAAGAGCAGCATCTTTGCTGGTCTCAAGTCCCAGAATGCCAGCTGTGCGCGTCCAAAAGAACAAGATGCCACATTTTACCTGGACAGCGGTATTTTGTATCTTTATGACCAGTCCGCCACTCCCCAGGAGGTCTACGTTGATCGCTCCGGAATGGGTAAGAATTCCACCCATCGTCCTGTTTGAATTCTACTAATCATTCATTATTCAACAGGCCAGGGCAAGATCGGATATACCACTGGTGCTCAGCCTGCACCCAAGAACGCCGAGCGTAAGGGCTGGGCAACCAAGGACGGACACCTCCAATTCGCCGGTAATGACTTGATTGCCTGCCCCAACAGCATTGATGGCGCTTGGTCTATCTGGGCTGATGCTGGCGTTGCCAACCCCGCTGGAAACTCGGACTGCGTTGGCATTGCCGCTAGAGTCGAGTCGACTTCCAACCCTAACGGTTGCGTCTACACCCAGTAGACATGATTGGATCGAATTGGATTTATTGATCTCAGTATTTTAAGTGCCTTTGGATACCGAGAACTATAAAACTACGCAATTAGGTCATCGTCTTTATCTGTTTTAAACTCATGAGTCACTCCAAACGGCTGCTCATATTATGTACTATTATTCCTTTTCTTAGGACTATAAATACGTTTTAGTCCCTTTCCTCTTTCTTTCTCCCTTCTCTCCCATGTCTTCCTTAACTTTGAACCTTAGGTGGTGCTTTTTCATATATTTCCCCCCCTTTAATTTCCCTCAGTTTTCTTATACGTCAGGGGTTATGACATCCGAGGCCGATAATAGTGGCGCAGTCACTGCCAGAAGTCCGATTACGATGTCTATGAGTGCTGGGTAAGACAAGTGCACGAAGATTCCAGTGGTAAGAAAGGTTTGATTTACTGAAAATGATGTTGAGAGATGTGCTAAAACGACCAAAGCAAGTAGAACAGAAGCTTGCTGTCAGGAAGGCCAAGACGAAGCGACCCCAAAATGGGAAGGACTTGCAAGACGAGACGCACCGAAGCCCCCGACCTCCTCCCACCCCCCGAAGACCAATCAGAAAGTTAGAAGTGACGCAGAAGGGGGAGAGGGAGATGAGAAGGCCAGGGAGGCTGCTGAGGAGGTACGAGGGGGAGCAAAGTGGGAGGTTGTCGAAGCCCTCCTGGAAGCATCCGAACGATTGTGGCGGAATTCGATGATCCCAGGCTTCAACCTTCCCCCGGCCCTGCCCCCCTCTCTTCTGCCCGGGCCTAGAAGCCCCTAAGGGCCAGCCCCAAAGCCGATCAGAGGGGAGGAACAAGCAGTGGCAAGAGTGGCGGAAGAAGAGGAGAAGGCCAAGGAGATTGCGGAAAGGCTGCGGTTAACGTGATCGGTAAGCGAGTGACGCATGTAAGCGAGTGACGCACCTAACCACTTTTTCTACATATATATATAGATATAATAACCACAACGCCTTTATATTCATTTATCTCTACTTAGACATGCTGTTTTTCTATGCCCTAATTCACCACAATTACCACATTTAGGTAAAGCCCGCTGCTTTGGTGCTTACGTGGCCTGCGCTAATAGCACCCGCGGACCTGGTTGTGCTTGAAAAAACGAATTATGCGCCTCCTGGAGCTCTAGAGCTTCCTATACGGATAGGCCATCTTCGTGAGCTATCTATCTAGTTACCCGTTCACGCTTTTTCTTTTGTATGTTGTTTTCCTCGCGTAGTAGCTTGTTTTCTGCCTCGAGAAGGATACCGTTTTGTATTGCGATTTAATAGCCTTTGATAAGCTGGTTTAACGCGGCTTGAGATGGTGATGGAGGACTTTTTAAGCGTTATTTAAGGAAAGCTTTGATTAAGGATGCTTACTTATAAAGCTCGTTGATATTTACGGGTATATATAGGTTAAATATGCTTGCTTGACTACTACGGCTTACGGGAGGTATAAGTGTGCGAAGTTGAATATTAAGCTTTGATAGAACTAGTTCGGGATTAAATGGCACTAATCCTGCTACTTAAAAGCTATTTTGAATCGTACTCGATTTAAATACTTCGGCACGAGCTTATAGATAGGTAAGAAGGAAATTGAGTTTATCGATATGGCTGATCCCGAGCCGTATTTTTTGGCTAATAAAATTTCTATACGCGCGCTTTAAAATAGCGAAATATCTAATATTAAGTGGTTATAAAAGATATAAAGAGTACGTAGGTATATAGATTAGAATAATATTATGATCCGCGTAGACTTAATCGAATTTTGGCGTAAGATAGCTTCTATGTCTATTAAGGATAAGAAGTTAATATCGCCCGCGCGTATGGTGATTTATTAATAGAATAAATTGCTTTTAAAGCTAGCGAAGGCCTATCTTATTAGTTGTCTATCTATTTAAACTAACTTTAAAGCGCTAATTATATAGAAGCTCTTCGAACTATACTTAGTTATATTATTTCCCTTTAAAGATAATTATTAGTGGAAGTACCTATCCTAAAGCGTTGATTAACTTAATTACGGTTACCCACTCGCGATTTCCTAGCTATAAAACTGATCTCTAACTATAGTATTCTGCTTAGGTAATTACTTTTTAAGTTATATAAAGCCCTATCGCGAAGCTAGTCTCGTCAAAGTTATAGATATCGTCCGCGAGGATACCGTATTACTAAATTATGGTCTAGATGAGGTTAAACCACTCTTAAATGATCTTTGGATCTTCTTATAGTGCTTATTAGTAGTCGTATCGTCGTGAGAAGCGAGCTTTAAGCTTTGAATAACGTTATATGAAGTTATATACCCATTTTTCGCCGACGGTTTGTATAGGTATAGAACCACGCTTTGCGAGTAGAATATTCGCCATTTCTCGTACGTGGGCTTGTGTAGGAGCAGCTCCACGTAGATCTAGAGATAATATACGTTGTTTAAGTATATCTTCTTCAATTTCTGTTAATTTATGACTATTTGCGCGAGATTCAGCGCGATTTATCGTTCCGTGTAGACGGCGTCGGAGTATAGCTTTAGGCACCTCGAAGCGACGTGCTGTCTCGCGTATAGACCTGATTTCTTCTCTTTGAAGAGCTTGTATAGCAAGTAATATACGGCCCTCTTTCTGGACCGAATCCTGGCTTGATCTGTTGCGAATTGGAGGTATGGTGGTGGATAGAAGATAGATGGGTGCTTGGAGACGCGAAAAAGTGGTTAGGTGCGTCACTCGCTTACATGCGTCACTCGCTTACCGATCACGTTATAGTCGGAAACCCCGAATTTACGGCTTCCTCTAGCGTGTGCACGTTTGTCTCCCATTGTAGAGTTGGTATAGACTGGTGGCCCTATCATCGACGAACGATCCTGACAGAATCCACTGGGATTATTAGATCATGAAAAGAATATTTTATTGAAGCATTAATTTTCCGCAACTTAGCATCATTCATCCAACTGGCATATTCTTAGCACCTATTTGGTTTAAACGTTTTTCACCTTGGCTCGATGGACTCGAGCCGCGGGTGACCATGGAAAATGCCCCATAGGCACCGTGAAGAAGGAGTTACTGCTATCAAGCACTCCCGCAAATGCATTCCACCAGGCAGCAAGTGCAGCTAGCAATCCAAATATTCCGCCCACTTTTTGAACCGACGCTAGAATAACGCCCTCAGAGTGGCGACATTTCAGATGAGCAATGCCGAGAAGGAGATAGTTCATGTCCAGAAAGAAGAACAAGAGGAACATAGCAAGACTGGACTTGAGTGTGCCGAACAGCATCAAGGTAGTGAAGATAAACCATGCCTAAAGTCCCGCGGGTCAATTTCTACTACAATCAGTCTGAGCAACAGCACATACCATCATGAATACCCCCATAAGTGTTTCGGCTTGGCAAGTATCCCCATTCTCAGTAGTATCCTTAACAATTGACATGACGCCGATGGTAATCCAGTAGGCACCATAGGAGGAAAAAGATGTAGCTCCAAATGTATTACCGATTGCCATCTCCCTACATTCGTCAACCTTGGACAGAGAGAGGATGTGAGGGTTTTGAAACTCACCACATGCCTGAAACAAGCTGAACAATACCGCCGTAGACCAGCGGCAACGCCAGGGTGATTCCAGTCGATGAAACGTCTGTTACATAAACATTTGTAGAGTTTGAGATGAACGATGTCAGTGCAAAGGCACATAAGCCCAAGGGCGCTGGATTTGCAAACTTTCGGCCTCCATCAGATGTGTTTTGCCCTTGTCTCGGTGGTATTCCATGAGCTGGTGGATTGTAGTGTGGAAGAAGCGATTTTTCCGGGTCCGAGTGGGGAACTACCAGCGTTGGGCTTTGGTATCCATCACCCCTGGAACCATTGAATTCGGTATTGAATATTGGCTTTTCAATATCTCTTACGATAATTGTAGGCTCCATGGATTATTCTCAGAGTGAAGCAATCGCAGAGGGGGAATGGTGTGTAGACCGCGTTGTAGATGGTTGAGCAATAGGTCAAAGGGCGCTCTTCCAGGAAATATCTATCAATCTCTTCACACCCAACTCCCGAGCTCGGCGAGGCCCGCCAGTACCATCACGCATACACCTCAGCAAATATAGTAATTTATTAGCTAAAAGGCGTTCTATAAACGCATAATGATGGAACCAAATGGCACATGACCCCTTCACGGGGAATTCCGGTGTCATCTTACTAGAGACAAATAAGCTAAATCAAGGTAAATCAAGGCTGCTACCGAGATTCTTCTCAAACCATGGCTTGGTACAAGTCTTAGTTCCGATGTGTGTAGCGGGCCCGTGTCATTGAAGTGCTACAATTTCCGGTTGTCGTCCAGTCTAGAGCGCTCCAAAGGTTATGACAGGGAAAAGAAAATCCCACGCTTCCTTGTGACCAAGAGTCCAAGCTGAGAACTTCTTCGTGTATGACAAACGAAATCCAAATCGGGGTTCATCCAGTTCGTAAACGTAATATCTCCTAAAGCTCCCGGACCCATACGAGTCCGGTTGGTCCCAAGGTTTGTTTTTATGTTAGAGTTGCTTTGTTCTTCAATCATCAGCAAAGATAGGAGCTATACCAATATCAAATCGGCAGTTCTTCCCTTGAATCAAAAAACGTAGGGCGTTTCAACCCCCTTAAAAGCCGTAGAATCAAATCTCAGATTGGAGTTGCGTTCCCCGCGGGGTACGCGGGGTGCGGCGCCGTCCGATGCACAAGACCCACTAAGGCGGACTTATAGACCAACTAGAGCTATACCCAAATGTGCATTGAAGTTATGGGGGAAAACGGCCAACTAAAATGCTCCATACCCTCGGGAAAGCGATGGCCACCGTAGAAGAAGATGAACGACCTCGAGAATGTATTCGTTTATTTCCTGGTACAATCGACCAGTCACAAGTTACAACCAACCAATTGGTTATTATAACCTTATGGCATGAGATCTATGTGACGATGCGCCAAGTTAATTACATTATCCAATCATCAACTTGTCAACCCAAAAATGTATGGGACCACGAGAAAGCACACGACTCTCCCGCACCGGTCCACGGTCTGGGCAATATTGACCACACAAGCATCCATCTTGCTGAGATTGGAATTTGCAATGTCTCTTCGTTACCACCTTATTGCTGCTTCTTCGTGGTTCCCGCCGTCTGGGCTTGAATTATACCGGTACCGACCTGGACAGACTCCCTCCAGCCTTGCTGGCGCATCCAGAAGCGCTCAGCAGGGTCTGTCTCCTGCAAAGAAGACTGCCGAGCCTCCTCCTCAAGGGTAGCACGCGACAATCCTGGCACTTCAGAAGAGGCGGCAGGGATTTTGTCATCATTCTGCACACCCAGTGTCGATTCGAGATATCGCTTGCGCATGAGATACCGTTCAGCGCGTTCCTTGCGAGCATTCGGTGGCTCGAGCTTGTTCATGGAAATCTGGACGACATACTGAATCGCCAGATAGAGATGCTCCGAGAAGAAGATGGCGAGAAGCAGTGCCCATCCTTTAATATCTGTGGGTTCTCCATTGGGACCTTGTTGCGCGTTCCCACTGAACATGTAAACAAGAGCAGCGCTGGTAATGCTGCCAGTCCAAGAGAGAAACCCGAGGGTGTCAAGCCAGGGTCCAATGGTGTCAGACCGTAGCGGTGTGGGTCGGCGGAACTCATTACAGATCTTGAAAAAGTCCGATCGGAGCTCGACCCAGTTGTTGGCAAAGAATGATACGGGGACCAGGGGCCAGACTGGAGAGAAGAGCGCCAAGTAACCAAACTGGATGCACATCTCACGCAGATCGTCGGTCACTTCGTATTCGGGCAGCTCGACTTCGTTGCGAACCCGGGTGAGAAACTTTACTTCTTCCACTGGGTCATCGAACAGTACTGGCAACGGCCTCTCGGGGGAATCCTTCTCGCCGTTGCACTCGGCCTTGCCGTTGCGCTTCTTGTTGTAGGCCTTGTACTTTCGGAAGGCATGCTGCTTGATGTAGGGAACGATAGTTTCCATGGCAAAGCCGACGATCTGAGCAGTCACCGTGAAATAGATCACTTGGTTTCGAAGTCTGGCAGGGTCGATTTGGAAATGAGATCTCTTGGCATTGGAATGCTCCTTGGACACAAAGGGCCGCACGGTCAGGCGGAAGACATCTAGGTAAGGGACAATGCGGCTCGCAAAGGGCACATATACAAAGGCCGTCAAGAAGACCGGCAGATAAGACGTCATGAAGTTAATAACAAAGACCTTCTGGGTCAGTGCAACATCATATGCATCATTTGTCTCGTGGTTCTCGTAGTCATTGAGTTTCGTGGCAATGGAAACTAGCACGGCACTCATCGTTGGAACCAGTGCAGAGACAAGAATAGTTGGAATGAAAATCTAGCCATGTTAGAACGTGGGACAAGGACGGTAGTTACACGGTCGCATACCAAATATGACTTCAATGGTCCATTATACAATTCCGCAATGAAGATCTCGATCGCAAAGCAAGTCGCTATGATGATACCCAGAGCGATTGCAGCAAGTAGTGCAAATGGGATCTGGAGCAGTTGTCTTTGCATACGCTTGGTGGCCGGGAAGACGCCTCGTATTTCGCCGGTGCTCTCGTCGCGAACCTCCTTCTCTGGCTTAAACTGGCGGCGCTTGGTCTGGACGGCCGAGACGCCTTTGGTCTGCCAGCGACAGCGCAGATCGACCTCCTGGCGCTTCCAGTACTCGACAAAGATGATACACCACAGCGAATTCACGATAGCATAGATGATGGAGTAGCCGCCCAAGAAAAACCAGCACCCGAAGCCGAAGACTGCGGGAAAGATGAGGAAGCGAAAGTATGCCTGGAGGAAGGAGAAATAGAAGCCGACCTGCTCCTGGTGTCAGCGCAATCCACATATGACGAGATTCTTGATGCCCTCACGCTTTCTCCGAATTTATTGCGGATCTGGTCCAAGTCGTCTTCGGAGAGGAAGGTCTTCTGGCTCCACTCGCGCATCCATCGACCGTTTGTTTCTTGGTCGTGCAGCGGGAATACCGCCATGACGTTCTTCCATTCTCCATGTTGCGGGGTGATACCAGCACCTCCTTCCTGGGTGGGGAGGGTTATCATGTGCTCGATGACCCGTAGTCGCTCGGCCTCAGTCTCGGTGTGGGGATCGATCGCATCGGCGGGTTCGGGCTCGGCATGACGAATTCCATAGAGCCAATCGCGGACTCTGGGATGTCTTAGCAGGTGGTAAAAATGAAGGAGCTCAGATAAGGGAGGTGGAAGCTCACCGCGATCGGTACACCGCCCGCTTCAACTGATTCTTGGAGGCGCGCACGAAGATGAGCAAGGAGGCTTCATCACCCTGTCGGACTTCGGTCTGCAGGCCGACCTCGGCGAGGGTTCGTAGCAGCTTCTGCAGCTGTTCAATCGCCTCTGGTTGGTCTGGAAATGGGGTCTCAACACTGCTCGACCACACAAAGCTTGGTCACTCACCGACATCCCCGAAGCTGTATTGGATGACAAAGTCCACCTGAAGATTAGTTCCTCCATTTGCCTCGCTTGTGGTCGCCATGGTGTTGGTGTAGAAAGAGCCAAATAGCAGATCCTAGAAAAGAAGAAGAGGAAGCGGGAATCGATCTATGATCAGTTAGTCCGCTCAGCGACGTCACCGCACAAAGCTTGGCTTGGGATGACGTGCAACCCATGGATTCAATTTAGGTTTGAACAATCTATAATGATATAGATTAATTCAATATCTATGCCCCTATGATCTCAAACTTGGAAAGTCTGGAAAGTCTGGAACTTTCCCCGGTCGCATGAATCCACGTATCCATGAGTGGCTGGCACGTTCACTGGCCGTGGTAGACTGATGGTCATCCCCAGTTTTAAGCTTGTCGCTTGTCTCCTGTCTCCTGATCTAATAAAAAAATACTGCATGATCTACTATTTTTAAACTCTTTTTGTACTATTTCTTCTATGGAAGCCATGAAACACGGCACATGCGGGGATGCAGCTGATGCCGAGCGCTTAAGCATGACCTGCTCAGCGGCTAGTCACTTGTCTTGGCCCAATCCTCGTATTTATTTGAAGGCATAGGCCCGAATGATTCTAGATTCATCAACTACTTAAACTCTTTGTTTTGGTTGAGATTCTGCATTTTCATCCCGTGTATGCGTTGATCCAACCCTAACCACACAGTCGGCCACGATGACAGAGCCATTCATGCGCGAGTCGCTGGATCCTAAAAAATACTACGAAGGCATTCAGGGGCATCGAGGATCTCTCCTCGAAAAATTCAATGATATTGATGATCCAAGCTATTTCCGACAGTACATGCAGCTGCTGAAGGAACCCGAGACCCAAAACTTTGTTCTGGACTTTGGAAACGAAGATGCCTACTGTGCGACCGATCTGGTCACCGAGGACTTTAAAGCATTATTAAGTCCACCGGTATGTGTCCATGGGATGCAATAGAGGACGAAACTAATGATCTCGACAGCGATCCAAATGCTTTGGTACACGATGGATGTAAGACCAGACCGACGCTCTTTAATGACGAGAGACTGACAAAGATAGTCACCTATGGGCCCCAGAGGAACAAACGGAAGCTATCAAGGGAATCATGTCCTTTTACGGCGTGTCCGAGCGACTACAAGGCTTGATGTGCACCGCGCCTGTCATATATCCACCAGCAGGCACAGCACAACCGAAGAAGAGAAGATCACGAACCCGCGATTTGGACCTGGATCTCGACCCGGACGATGTTGAGAATGCATATGCCCTGAAGAATATACGCGACCAAGATGAAGGTCATGATACGTCCTCATTCAAGCATCTCACCTTTTCACAGGTCACCGACCAAATCTGGCATTTCTCGTCAGTCGACCACGGACCACGATGTAAGTCTGCAAGAGAAGGAAAGAGCGAACCAGATGACCTAACACGAAGATAGACACTTGCATCGGCTATAATACTTTATTTGTGACCCCCAATGTACCACGGGAAACAAATGACAATGGGAAAGACTTGCCCGAGGGCAGACGACTCTGGAACTGGTTGATTCTATGTGACGACGGCACGATCATTTCCATGCAGGAAAACCCCTTTCCCCGACAGAAGGAAGCCCTGCTACCAGATCAGATCAAAACGACGGATGTTGCACGTCGGAATGTCCGGTTCATCGTCTCGGGAGTTTCGAAGCAGCACTTGACCATGTCGGAGAGCGATTCCCTCGTGACCATTCGAGTCCGGCATTTCAACGATGTCGGGCCCGACCAAGCAAATATCAAACAAGAGGATGGTCCAAGCTTGCTCTACTACTATATTTTTGATGACTGGGTCTCCAGTTATGGTCTGATTGCAAAACGAGAGCATAAATATGGCGTTAAACTTGAAGAATTAAGAGGCCAGATGCTGGATCGGCCGATTGTGGATCTAGTCAATGAACTTCACTGGCTGGGTCGACGACTGGCGGTTCTCAAGCGACTCTACCAGAGCTATGAACTCATCATGCGACGCGTCTTACAACGCCAGCGGCTCCTTCGCGATGAGGCTCGCTCGACACATCCACAGCCATTGGCCTTTGGCGCCACTTTCGGAGATATGGAGTTCGCTGACATGCGGCAGGGAAGCTTGGTCAGTAACGGCAGCTTCCCAGAAGCCAAAGACAAGATGGTAGGAGTGGTCCTGAGCTCAGCTGCAGTGGCCAGATTTGAGAGACTCGTCGATCGCATCAACTTGTACTGTTTGAGTGAGATCGATTCATGTTTATTGGAAAAAGAATCCTTGACATTCTTAGTGAGTATCCTCCTCAGTCAGATAAGTACTATGCTAATCCCGGCAGAACTTTAACCTGATTGCCTTGAAGGATTCACAAGCCGTGGAGAAACTCACCCGCATCACAATTCTGTTGGCCAAAGCAACCATGTTATTCTTGCCAGTCAGTCTGATGACGGCCTACTTCTCCACCGAGCTACAGGGGGTTAAAGGGGGCTATACAAAGGCAGATTACTGGGTCAGCTTTGCAGTGATCTTCTTCCTGACTCTGGTACTGCTAACGGTCTTTGGCTTTGCCAGTAATACTGTGGAAGGGAAAACGATCTACCGATCCCTTGTGAAGAGCTTCTTCCGTTCCTCGCGACAGAGGATCGCAAAACCGCGACGAAAGCAACAGGATGATCAATGATGGGTCGATTTGCGGGTCCCTAATTCCTCAACCTTCTGGTGTTCCCGCAATTGTATGGTATATACATTAAGGCCTATCATATAGCATAATACAATTGTAAGCTAATAGCGAACAAGGCCATTTCCAACCCAATAATCATGCAGACTCATCAACACCCCCTTTCCCCTCCTCGACAGACTTGGGGTTCTCTCCTTCATCCGGTTCTGACTTTTTCTTGCGCTTGGCCTTCTCGCGCCTCGCCCGCTGCCGTTTAGCCCTCTTGCGCTCCCGCTTCTCTGCCTCGGCGGCTTCTTCTGCAATCTTCAGCCCATTATTTTAGCATTTAAACTGATATTAACTCCCAGGAGAAGCATACCTTCTCATCCAACCATTTTTCTCCGATGGCACGGAGGGTTTCTTCATCGGGAAGGTGTTCGGCACGCTTTAATCACCGTCTCAGCTTACACTTCAACACCATTCAAGAGAACGAACCCGTTTTCCAAGCACCATCTTCCCGATCCTGGGCATGGCTATGTCCAGTCGCGTCTTTGCTCGCGCCTCTGCTCGCACCTTTGCGCGGCACTCTTCTTCCCCGTGGCCATGTTTATTGCAGTAGCCGCAGTGCTAAATCAATACCATATTAGCATTTGCTTAAGGCATCGGGTCATGTTCTCATTCCCTCATCGATTGATCACTTGAAGCATCCACAGATAAGTGCCTTCATGTGTTGATGCAAATCATGATCCCACGTATGCAAACCAGGGGGTTTGACATCAGGACAGGAAGACCAAGAGCGGTGGAAGTTTCAAGTGATGAATCCATCTCTTGAAGGTGCACGGAAGGGGGGGGGGGGGGGGGGGATCACCTTGGAGGAACTTGCGGTCATTTCCGATTGATTTTCTGATAGAAATCCGGAGAGAAGTACGTCCTGGCGGAATTGAAATGATGATGAAGAGGGGACAGAACTTGATGAAGAAATTAAAGAGATGTTGAGGAAGAAGGTGAAGAAGAAGCTGAAGAAATGAAGTGAGAGAAGTTCGACTACTATGCTCATCCAAATCGAGTTCAAATACCGGTACTGAAATAAATGTCAAAATTGTCGTAAAGAAGCAGGAAAATTACGAAAAAAAAAACACGCGCCTAAGAATGCTCCATTTGACTATCATGTTCATAAAGTAGACCGCATTGTCAGGTTCGGGATCAAGTATTGTTCTCCATAATTTGCATCGTCACAAGATCGGTTGGCAGACTCGTGCCGTATATACTCAGACCAGCAGTTTCGTTGCCGCGTGGATCCTTTCTTGGATAATCCCACTCCATTTCTAAAAGGATTTTCATCAGTAAACGCCTAATTAACAAGCTAGTTATCGAAGACTTACCTCGGCATTAGCCACGTCCTGAGCCTCAAGACTCTCCACGATACCAGGGTACGTGGCGCCAGAATAACCGGTCCAGAGACCCGGGGCGAAAATGACATGCTTGAACCAATTACGACCATCAAGACCCGGCTCGTAGAGGAATGCTCGCTCCAGGCCCTTGTATTTCAAATTGACAGCTCGGATTTGGAAATACAACCTAATTTTCTTGTACCAGTGGTACCACGGCACGTGCTCTCGAAGTTGTTCAGTCAGGTCAGCAGCATGGGCATCGAAAGCCTCCGCCGCAGATTGGAACTCGGCAATCGCGACATCCAAAGGAGCAAACTCGAAACGCGGCCGGGCGGGAAGTTGCTTTGCGACCGGCTTAATACGGCGAAGGTATGAGGATAGGCCCTTAGCATAGTCGTTGGCTGAGAAGGCGATGACAGGAGAGTCAGCAAGGCGAGCCGCCGCCAGCGCCCACAGTTTAGTGCACGCAACGTGGTGGCTCCAATCCGCATCACCAAACTTCTCCATCCATGCGAAACTGTCGTAATTTGAATGATAGGGATAGACTGGATCCTGTTCCCCACGACCGAACCCGAAGTCTAGACTGGCGACACCTGCAAAGTCCTGGAATGCGGTGAAATCGCTGCCACTGCCCATTGTGGTAATCTTCCCGTTCCAAGCATCACGGACGGTTTGGCCTGCCACGGTTTGATTGGGGGACTGCACTAGGCCAGCCACTTCATAAATCAGTTTGTTCAGCAGGGGCGCAGCTCGAGGAGCAAACTCCGTCCCAGCCGCAGCAACGTCCACATTGAGATACGCAACATTGGCCTTGGAGAGCCAGGGCAGGTTGTCCTCAACCCACTCCGTGGAGCCAAGGAGGCCATATTCTTCGCCATCCCAGCTTGCGAATACAATCGTTCGCAGCGGCTTCCATCCAGCTTTCAGAGCTTCGCCGAAGCTACGAATAACCTCGTTGAGAGCTGCGGATCCGCTATTGGGGTCTCCCGCACCTCCAGCAACCCAGGCATCTCGGTGGTTACCCAGCACAATGACCTCGTCTGGAATGCTTCCCTTGATCACACCAATGACGTTCCACAGTGGGGTCGTCACATATTCCTGTTCGTTGTTTAAGTTGATGACGACGTCTGCTGGTGAAGGACCAATGTTATATTCGACACCCTTGTGTGCCAAACCACCGCCTTGCCAGTACTTGTTGAACTCTGATGCTTTGGGACCGTGGCCATTCAAAGCCTTCAAAAAGGGCAGAGCCTCTTTGTAAGAGATGGGAAGGGATGGAATGGAGGGGATAGAGTTGGATGGATCCTGTCGCTCCACACCTGGTTTGGATGCATATCCGGGGGTGGTTGGGTCTCCTGGGAGGATACCTTTGTAGGTCAGTAAATGGCTTTCAACAATGTAGAATAGAACTGCACATACTTAGAAACTGCGTACTACCCCTCTGAACAGCACTGGGATTCCGAGCAGGTCCGTTGGGGTATGCCTCATACCCATTAAGTTCGGTAATGTCGCCGTCCTCTTGGGGATCCGAGTAGATAACAACGCCTACCATTCCGAGCTCCTGTGCGCGTTTAACTTTGAGGCCGCGGAATATACCGCCGTACTTGACGATCGCAATGTTGCCTTCTAAGGTGATATTGGCATTCACGAGGTCTTCAAAGTCCTTGTAGGTGCCAAAGTTGGCGTACACAAACTGAGCGGTGACATTGCCACTAGCCGAGTACCCATGGAAGACGGGAACTCGATTGGGGAGGCTTGAGGTGGGATCTTCCTCCAATTCATCTTCTTCCAAAGTAGCCTCAAAGGTCACCTCTGTTTGATCGTCCAGCTTCTTTAGCAAGGCCAACCTGTGATCCACGGGGTAATTCAAATAAATTTCATAGGTAGCAAGGCTGGTATCCTCCACGCCAAACTCTTTCCACTTTTCCATGGTCCATAGAGCTTGGCTGAGGTTCTTACCCGCCAAGTGGGGCCCCGCGGTATAGTAGGAGCTCCACTCCCGGGCCTTAGCTGCCGATGGAGTTTCGAGGAGGATTTCCTTCAGTTGGTCGTAAGTGAGTCCGTTGCCGTGCGGCCACGACTCGTATGGAAGGGGGTGAGCCCATGGAAGATAGGACCAAATGGAACCACCATCCCGTGGCAGGATTGCAGACGGGATCAAGAACAGAATACTAGCGACCAGCAGCAGCGCCGCCAGCAGGAGTGTGCAAGTGCGGCGGATCGCATGGTGAGGATAGCGGTACCGCTGCGGTGCAACATAAACAGCCAACAGAGGCGTTGTCTCCGAAGACTCCATGGTTTTTTCCCTCATGTTCGCACTGTCAACAGAGGGTTGAAGGAGGAGAAGCGAAGATACTCCAGGTATCGTCTTGTTCCCGGTGCCAAGGCTCGCGTCATTGGCTGCTGACTAACGTCATCTGGACCCCGCATGTAGAGATAGCTGGGGACGGTGAAAATGGTTCTCATTGGCCGACATCTTGAGTATTATCATGATTTATCTTAATTGCGAGCGGGGTTGAGCAACGATAGACCTCGTTCCTCTTCGGAATAGGTCAATTGACTTTCCAAGGTTGAGTTTATACATCTCAAGTCCATGTGGGGACGCTGAGTTATTTGAAGTCACTGCCAGAAGGCTGTTTGATATCCGTAGCTTACACGTTTCTCAGGCAAGCCTATGTTATATTTTTGCTCGCTAATTAGAGAGCCAATGTTACGATCAATATCATGGCAAGGTAACCTTGAAATAGATCGAGTCTCAGTGAGATGAACGCAATTTATCAACCAGCGTTCGGTAGTATATGGGTGTCATGGCTCGTTTGAACAGGCAATAGCAGCAGGAGCCCATGATGAAAGTTGAAAATCAAGATAGTAGTATACAGTTTTTCCTTTTTTCGATGCATCCACACAACTTTGTAGACTGAACATGAATTTCGAATATAACGAGCTTAGGTAAGCAGGGTGGTTGATTGGACATTGTCACATTGGTAGCCATGGAGCATCATCATCGGCAATTTCACAAATTATGAGGGAATCGACAACCTTGGAAGGCAATTGCATTAGAAGTCACTTATTTTAATAAACAAGAAGGGGGAAGGCTTCAACCCTTGAAACAGCATGGGAAGCCCGGTCGGACATCCTGTAGTCGTAATGAAAACTACAGACCTACAGAGGAAAAAGCAAAGATCAGACGGACACTTGGAAATAAGCAAGGAGACTTTCAATTTCAATCTAGACCTTGCCTTGTTACTCTCCTATAGGGGAGTTGCAAGTGGGCACAACACCTGCAGACTATATAAGCCGATCCTTGCATATGACCCCTTGTTCGCCTTTCAAGCCTGGGCTGCGGCTGAGCTGTTTCAACTTGCCCTGTTGACGTGTTTCTTCGGTCTGATTTGTTTCTAACCTATCAGATCTATTCTTTGCCATGCACAACTTATTATTTAGTCTTATGTTCATCAGCAAGGTGCCCATGAGACCTGTATAAAGGGCCAGTCCTGTTGACAACCCTCACTCTCCCGGTTTTGAGTTTGGGATTTATTTTCTCTCCTTCTCTCTATCGTTATATTCCTCTCTTTCCCTCTGTTTGCATACAGGAATTCCGCTCTTTTATTATTTCTTAATCATAATGTCTATCTTTGTTAAAGCAGAACCTCCAAGGGAGACTCACCCCGCAATGGACAAGCATGATTCCGACGCAGATGCCCAGTCTCAAAAAAATGGTAACTCCAAACCATCCAGCGAAAAGGAGAGCACATTGGTTGATGAGCCAATCCGAGATGCCACGGCGCCCGATGATACAAACAAAGAGGCCATGACCGACTCGTCTAGGGAAGGTGATCTGAACGAAAACTCCGAGAAGGAATTAATGCCACAAAATGACTCGGAAAAAGAAGCCTCCCATCCAGACGGAAAGAACGAGGATGATAAGCCGGGCGAGGAGCCCACAGATGACACGGAATATCCAAGCGCCTGGAGACTCTTTCTCATTACAATTGGGCTGTGTTTCTGTGTATTTTGTGTCGCATTGGTCAGTCCGAAGTTTGGTGACAGGGCTCGGGCAAGACCGATATGCTAATGGAACTCCAGGATAACACGATCATCGCAACAGCAATTCCCAGGATCACAGATCAGTTTAATTCGCTCGATGACGTTGGCTGGTATGGAAGTGCATATCTATTGACCACCTGCTCCGTTACTCTGATGTTCGGCAAACTTTACACATTCTACCCCATCAAGTGGATTTACCTGGTTGCCCTCTCCATTTTTGAAATTGGTTCTTTGGTCTGTGGCGTCACTCCGAGCTCAGTCGGCTTGATCTGCGGCCGTGCCATTGCAGGCCTGGGGGCAGCTGGACTCTTTTCCGGGTCAATCTTGATTATCAGTCAGAGTGTGCCTCTGGACAAACGCCCTGTGTATACGGGATTGGTGGGTGCAATGTTTGGAATTGCGAATGTGGCCGGTCCATTGTACGTCCAGCTCTGCTCTTCCCTACAAACTCAGCGGACTAATGATTTTGTAGGATGGGAGGTGCCTTTACAGACAAACTTACTTGGCGCTGGTGCTTTTATATCAATCTGCCAATCGGGGCTGTCACGTTCTTATTCATTGTGTGGTTCTTCAAGTCCACCAAGGCGATCAAGAAGAAGGCTGGGTGGAAGCAACAGTTGGCTGAGATGGATCTCCTTGGGTCCTTGTTTTTCCTGCCGGCAATTATCTGCCTGCTACTGGCACTGCAATGGGGTGGTACTAAGTATAGTTGGAGCGATGGCCGCATCATTGCCCTTTTTGTCATCTTCGGCGTGTTGGGTCTGGTATTCATGTGGATTCAACACCGCAGTCAGGATCGCGCCACTGTGCCTCCACGCCTGATCAAGAACCGCAACGTCTGGGGCGCTGCTTGGTATGCCATGGCACTTGGAGCATGCTACTTTGTCCTCGTTTATTATGTGCGTCACCCAGTCTACTTCTGATAAACTCCAGCGCTAACATTCTCCCAGCTTCCTATATGGTTCCAGGCCATCAAAGGCGCCTCGGCCATTAAATCCGGAATCATGAACTTGCCAATGATTATTGCCGTTGTGGTTGTGTCGATTCTGGCAGGTGGTCTCATAACGGCATGCGGCTACTATACTCCCTTCATGATTTTCTCATCCATTATTATCACTATCGCGGCTGGCCTCCTGTCCACTCTGGATGTCGATTCGGGCCACCCCAAATGGATTGGATACCAGGCCTTGTTCGGTATCGGCCTCGGACTAGGCATGCAGCAGCCGATGATTGTCGCACAAACTGCCCTTAAAGCGGAAGACGTGCCCAGTGGAACGGCCATCATGATGTTCACGCAGACTCTGGGTGGATCAATCTTCCTCTCTGTGGCCCAGAACATTTTCCAGAACCAGCTCCTCCACAACCTTGCCGTGGATACCCCAGGTACTGATGCTACGAAGCTGGTCTCCGCCGGCGCAACTATGCTGCGCTCTATGGTGTCTGGACCGGTTCTGGAGAGTGTCTTAGTTGCCTACAATCAAGCGATTACACAAACATTCTACGTCTCCGTGGCAATGGGAGCATTGTCGCTCATTGGTCCCATCTTTATTGAGTGGTTGTCAGTGAAAGGCAAGAAGATCGAGATGGCTGCCGTGTAAGCTGTGACGACTGTGATGGGGAAAGGCCAGACTGTTTTCCACCTCCTTTCTTTGTGTTCTGTGATTTCTTCCTTTATTCTTGCATATTCTTGAACTATTTAGGACGAAGCTCGGATGAGGCAATATAATAAGCTTTATACACCTGTTAGATACGAACAATGAAACCATAGTCGAAGGTGAACATGGATTCATTTCCGACTTTCACTGTGAATAAGTCATGATATACAAGGCTTTATCTTCCAATATATCCCTACTAAGCTTCCTTCCTGATTCCTTGACGCTCTGAATCCTGATCATCGCTCTTGTTCTTGCGCCGACGATATCCGCAGCTTCACCGCCCTCCCGGGTCATCGGTCAATTTCGCGATCGCGAAGCTTTTCATTATCTCAGACAGATATGATAGCAGCCAGAGTTTCCAGAGTTCGGCCCTCGAGGCAGGCATTACCTGGAGATGGTGGCCGTCTACGCCATGTGACACAGGTGAATCGCAATCACAATTGGTCCAGCCATGTCTCCGAGGATGTTGCCCGCGACGAGGTTGCCCGCCTAGCTTCAACCCCTCGTCGGTCCTTGACACTGGCCGATTTGCTCCGGTGAGTACAACCTCCACGGGATCTCGCCAGGCGCAAAACTCACGGGTTCTTCATGTTCAGCCATGGCCGCCCACCGTTATCCAAAGATGCACTCCTCGCTTCGGCCAACTTCACCCTCTCCCTCCTCCCAGCGCGACTGGCATCACGCATTCAAGCCTTGCGAAATTTGCCCTTCATCATCGTTTCGAACCCTCATATGTCCCGCATCTACCACAACTACCTCCATTCACTCTCCACTCTCCTCCCATACCAACAACGGAAAATTACGACTTTTGAAGAGGAAAAGCAATTTGGAGAGGTGCTGGCCGATCTAGTCCATACGCACACGAATACCATCCCTATCCTAGCGCGCGGGTTTCTCGAATCCCGAAAGTATATTAATCCCGAAGATGTGACTCGCTTTTTGGATACCCATCTGCGCGCACGCATTGGCACACGTTTGATCGCGGAGCAGCATCTCGCTTTACATATGACGTCTCAGCCAGTCGTCGATGAACTTTCGGAGAACCCTCACGAGTCGTCTGCTCGAATTACCAGTCCGTCCAACTACATTGGGGTCATCGATACGGCGTTAAAACCAGCCCGGATCATTCGATCGTGTGAAGACTTTGTCAGTGAGATCTGTGAATTGAAATATGGAGTCCGCCCACGCTTAGAAATCGGCGGTGAGCCCGATGCCTCATTTGCTCATATCCCGGTCCACGTGGAGTACATCATTACCGAACTATTGAAGAATGCCTTCCGAGCGACCATTGAGTCCGGCAACGAACGGGAACCTATCGAGGTGACAATTGCCTCTGCGCCGGATGTCCCTGGGAACGGGCGCCCTTTCCAAGGGGATAATGATGGCAGCTTTGAGCTTGAATCTGCAAACAACGAAGCGATTGGCCACACAAACCCGTCGTCGCAAAGCATCACGATCCGGATTCGCGACCGGGGCGGTGGTATCCCACCGGAAGTCTTGCCACACATATGGTCCTACAGCTTCACTACCTTTTCTGACATGGACTTCGAAAGCTCAGATAATGGCAATCTCAGGGCCCTGGACACAATCGCTAGCTCCGGAGGTCACATGAGCAGTATTGCAGGTTTAGGCTATGGATTGCCCCTCAGTCGGGCCTATGCGGAATATTTTGGAGGTAGTATCGCCATACAAAGCCTTTGGGGATGGGGCACGGATGTCTACTTGACTTTGCAAGGAGTTGGGAAGATTGACTGAAGGTCTAATGAAAACCTAAACCTATCGAACTGGTCCTATAGATGATGTATGATGCCCTGGCGGTAACCATCTCCGTGGCAAACCAGATTCATCAAATTCATAATAATATGCCATCCTGAGTTTCTCGTCCAACTAACACGCCCTCTACCTGGATCGCTATGTCTTGCATGCTGATCACCATTGCCCCTCGGTGCATTATTCTGGAATTGGTCGCCATCTCCATAACTGGAAAGAGAGAGACTATATGAATAATCCTTTGGGTGGGTGCGATTGGTGAGCGAGTTCCTGATTTTCAACCGCTAGCTTAGAATCAGGAGGGACTCCGGTAGGACAATAAATAGCCTTGGGAAACCCGAGACAAGAGAAATGTAATTCTTGAAAGATGTGGACATGTCCCTCTACCCAGTGGTTCAGGCTCTACCTTGGAAGATAAGTACGCATGTGCAATGGAGCTTCATGATATTTTTTATAGAATCCTCCTAGGCAATACAAGATATGATACTTCAGCTATCCTCCGTAGGATTCTTTCCCTCGTCATCAGACCCGAACTCAGCTTCGGCAATAACCTCTTTTTCTGATTTCCCACCTTCCTTACGAGCCCCGGTTGTAGGAGCGGAAACCAGCTTGGCAGCTTCGATACCGCCGGATGTGACATAGAGATAGTAATCCATGGGGAAATGATCGATATGGTTGAAGAAGATGTTGAACCTGCAGACCGTTAGCATTTCTCTGGAAAAGTAGTATGATAGAGGCAAGTCACTCACGCAGAAGTTTGTTCTTCCTCGCGGAAGATCCGGTCATAAATCTCTCGCTGCTTAAATTCCTCCATTTCGGTGGTGTACTTCTCAAAGCCTACGGGTTCACGGCCGAGTCCACTAGCCTTGGTATTGTAGGTTTCAAATATAGGACGCTCAAGCAACAATCCCAGACCGGGGGCCTTGGGAATGGCGATCCGCTCGGGGCCGTATGTCTCCGAAATCCGGCTGGGGATACAGCCACTGCGAACTAGAAGAGCGGCCATTGCGACCATTTTGCGAATTTGGTGCATCATGAAGCTCTGACCGTGCACCTTCAAGCTTAGCCACTCAGTGCCGTTGATCACAACAGGGGTCGGGTTGACCTTGAAAGACTTGATGTGACGCTGGGCAGATGCATCCTTGAAAGTCTTCTGGATGGTGTAGTTGTGGAACCTCTTTGTTCCTTCATATTGGTCCAAACATTCCTGTAGACGGGCGACACGGGACGCGGGGACACGGTATGCTCGTTTGGCGGCAATGTATGCTGCTTTGATCGACTTGATGGTATCAAGAATCAGTCTTTGACGAGGATCCATGACAAAGGGCTCGGCCTCGCCCGCGTTGGTTTGAGGTTGCTGAGTGTCAGCAGCTGGCTGCGGCGTGGGATCCTCAGCCTTAGTCTCCGATCCTGTTGTTGTAGGCTCCTCGTCTTCCTCGTCTTGCGGTGATGACTCCTGTTCTTCATTGACAAAGAGAGCTTTTTGGACAATACTGCGAATATCCTCTGGCACTTGCTCCAGGATGGGTTGGATGTATTCCTGATCAACTTTCTCCCAGTAGCCTAGGACCTCCTCCTGTCTAGCATTGACATTATCCAGGTCACCTGCTTTCTCGGCCTGCTCAACAATCTTCTTGCCGAGGTGAGTACTGGGGTGTGGCGGCAGGAGACAATGGCTGGGCATCAAGTATTCGTAAACGCGAGAATCGCACATCTGGTAACAGCTGAAGCTGCTCGTGGCAAGCTCATAGCCCCAGACACGGATCTGCGGACTGAGATTCTCGTTGATCTTCTGAACGATATCGGGATCCTCCACAATCATCTTCAAAGACACGACATTACCCGCAGCATGAACGCCCTTGTCTGTACGCGCGCAACGAACGAACGAGGATTTCTTGGGGTCTGCCGCATTTGCTTTGGAAATAGCACGGGCGGCGACAAGGGCTGAGAAAAGATCCCCCTCAATGGTTTTTTGCTGTTCGTTCAGCTGCATACCAAAGTAGCCCGTTCCCGAGTAGCCCAACATGAGCGCAACTTTCTTCTTGGGGCGTCGTTCTTCATTGGCGATTTCTTCCTTGGAAAACTCGGTTGCGTAAATTGGGGCTAGCACTGCCTCGCCATTCTCAATTTTGCGCCGTTTTGTCTCGGCTTGTCGCTCCAAGCGTTCTCGTTTATCTATCGCTTGCCGACTTGCTTAGTTAGCTGTATTCAAGGGCGTGCGGGGAATGCTGCGCCAGTACCTCCATTCATTTCGCCCCATATCGCGGTTCTTACGCCTTCTACCAGCTCCTTCTCCTGTTCTTTTGTTGTCGGCCATGGTGTGCGATTGAAGATTTCAGCTGGCGTGGGACGCTGAAGCTTGATCCAAAAAGATCGTGAGAGAGGTCGAGTGACAACGATTTGGGGCTTGTGGTAGGTGGCACTGAGGGTTGTTCGCAGAAGAGGAAGTTCTCCTTTCAAATTGCGCTGCCAGAAGATAGAGGCGCGCATGAACTCGAGACGTCAAAGTCAAGTATGTATGTTGAGGTTTTTTTTTTCTAATGCGACGTTTAATGCAACGGAAGCTAATCCGTTTACAGTAATCTTCATGCCTCAGGCCTGAACATTGGAAAAGGCCTACAGGCCTTGACCACAGACTTGTGTCTATCTAGGATTAGGATAGTACATAGTCTCTTGGTCTTATGCTTCATGGTGGTGCTAACGGGATCTGTCAACATGTTAGTCAAAGGTGGCAGTAAAGCCACACTCCGAATATGAACATATAAGGCCGCAACTTAAACGAGGTAGGTAGCAAGACAAACGATAGAATGCAAAGATCATCACTCGTAAAGGATGCGCCCAGAAGAAGCAGGGTCCAATAGAACTGCCAGTATTAGGACAAGTAGCGGTGATGACGTGGTACCCATTGGGCCGGTATATGTTGTAGATTCTTGTTTAAACGGCCGCTAGGACCTGAGAAGCACGGGATAATTGATGTGATTTCATAGAGGCACGTGGCATTGATAACTGTAATTTCTTTTTTTTTAAAAAAAAAAAAAAAAACTGAATTGCGTGAAGAACTCTAAATTCATCTATGATCTTGCCTTTCGCATCTACATCTATTGCCCATCCTTCCATTTCTCCTTGGTTTCAAGGTCGAAGTGTCACACTGTTTACAGTACGAGGGCACTAAGTTTCCTAGACTTGGCGCACTAAAAGCCACACAACGCTATAAATAAAATAAATAAATGAAATCCCCAAGTTTGGGGATCCTGGTTTCTAGCGCTCTTTTTGGCACCCAGAAACAAATAAAATTGCTGTAATTAATGTCTCGGGCCATCAAAACAATACCGTAAATCATACATGCATGGTGCCATTCCAAGATTATGCACGTTGCCCCATCCATGTTCCCGGTATTCTGGTTCTCCGTTTCTCCTCAGCTGCGAGAGCGTCGAATAGGTGTCTAACTTGAGACTCCATTCTTTGGCATGAGAATGACCGGGATGTTGTTGCCCGCTGATTGGGTTTGCCTCCGCGCAGAAGAACATTCCACCCGGGGCTTTGGTAAAGGTGGGTCCGATATCCTTGGACAATATGTCCGGATCTCCATCTGCGCGTCTTTTACCCCTCCAATGTTGGGCCCCGCTATGCTCTCGTATGCACCTTAATGCGTTACAGTGGCAAACCTATTCAATCGGTCACCGTTTACAAGAATGATTTTGATTTAGTGAGATGAGTGTTTCCAAGGATTCAAAAGATAGTGAAGCTGGACAAAACATGTTACAGTAAACAAATAAATTCATAAATGCGCTTTATAGATCCAGAAAAACGAGAGCCACATAGACATTACGCTCGGGCCTGTTGAGACGGCCGTAGTTCTTAAAAGGATCCGGCTCTTCCGCCTAAAAGGACTGTTTATTCGGACCAGCTATTCCGCACCATGTCGTCGGCGTCAGTGCGTTTCTCTGACCAGCTATTGCGAACCATGTCGTCGGCATCAGCGCGCTTCTCTGACCAGCTATTGCGGACCATGTCGTCTGCATCGGCACGCTTCTCAGACCAGCTGTTGCGAACCATGTCATCGGCATCGGCACGCTTCTCAGACCAGCTGTTGCGAACCATGTCATCGGCATCCGTTGTGGCTTAGCAGAAGTCAGTCAACATGACGCTATTCTAGAATGGGGGAAGACAGTTACGAGTAGGGAGAGCTGCCGTTGTGCTCAAAAGCAGCATGAAAATTGAAGTGTAAGTGACAGCCCGCATTTTGTTGGCTTGGTGGCTCTTGTGAATGCCTAAGTGTTGCTGGGGGGGAATTGAATGGAGATATCGTGAATCTTAGAAGGCGTGGATTCAGCAATCGGGACATAGACTTATATATGCATACGTTGAATACGAAGGCCTTCGGTAGAGGCACGTGGACGATACTCCGTCGCTCAAGTCGTCCCCATTACCAACGAGCTCAAGAGCTCTTACTAGTCTTCAATTGGGCAAGGGCCTCGAAGACAGACCATCACACAGCAGACGATCATATACAGTATTCAACGAATCTAAAACTTGGTGTGACAATGATGAAATGATCATAATATAATCCAATCATTTCCTGCTTTGTGTCAGGACGACCCACTCACCCAAGCACAGAGTCTCGCACGAACACTCCTATCGTTCAGGCCGCTTTTGATGCAAAGAGATATCGGTATAGTTTCGTCCGGAATGGCAATTAGCACCGTGGGTTTTGGTCTGGTTGCTAAGAACCTTGCCACATCTAATTTAATAGTACTCTGCCAGTGCCCCTTGCGCCCGCCCCATCCTGGCGGCCACGCGATGAGAAAAGAGCGCAGTATCCATATGTTCAATGTAGTGCTGAGTTAGGAGCACCGAGAGAATGGTAGCCAAACAGATTGCAGCGACAGGGATGTCGAAAGTGGGGATGATGATCTGGGTGGGTTTGGGACTCCTTGGGTTCTGCACTTCGAAATTAACTCACATACGTGGCAACACAACACCACCACTGAAGGCTAGGGACGTAGCACAACTTTCCAAGGTTGTACACCATACGTAATGTGAATTGGGGAAAAAGCCATCTGGGCATAGATGCATGCAAGGGTCTGGGACCTCAGGTGACTGTGTAGTACTGCGAATTACCATTACATGCTCCCGCTAGTATTGATACCATTTTCAATACCTTATCGTTTCTCATCAGTGTGTGCTTGAACTCTCCTTCGTTAATAGATTCAGAGAGTAAATGCTGATAGAACGACACCATCATGGCACCTTCTTCCCCTCAGAAAGAAGTAAAATATCAGCCGCTTGCGTCAGGTGAACCGGAGGCTTCGACATCAAGCCTTTCAAGGTCACATTCCTTGAGCAGCAGGGCCGCGATGATGATTGTGCCGGTTATTGTGACATTTACCATCGCACTCATTCTAGGCTGGGTCGCTGGTCAGCAATTGTCGGACAAGAAGTCGGATGGGCTCATATGTAAGAAATATCGATTCGACGCATCATCAATGGTCATCTAGATATGGATCATTGTACTAAAGCTTGACAGCACCACCGGGGAATGTCGCAGTTGTCTTTGAACACGACCTCCTCTTCTCAGAAAGACCGACACCTGAGTCGGAGGCCGCATGGAACTCTCTAATTCCAGGTAAATTGAGATTTCCTGCTCCAATATGCAAGTACTTACCGGCATATTTTTCTCAAAAGTTGGACGAGGGTTTGTTCATCATCCCGAGATTGCACCATTCATCTCGAACCTGGCTGTTTTTCACCAACTACACTGCTTGGTAAGTAGTTTACAAATTTTGGCAGCATGAATTTTACTAACTGCAGGGGTCGCCACCTTAATAGCATGCGATCGTGGTGTCCTATTACACGGCCATTGAAGAGGCTGATGTGGCGAGAGGAGGTCAGCGCCCAGATGAGTTTCTCAGGGAGACAGGAACCAGAATGGCACAGTCGCATGTTCGGCATTGCTTCGATTACATCCGACAGACTTTGATGTGCGGTGCAGATACGAATCTAGAGGTTTTGGACCACGAAACGCGTGCCACGAGCGGCTGGGGACAGAAGCGACAATGTCGATCTTATCATGAAGTGTTTGAATGGGCTGAAAAGTGGGCTAATTCGACAGATACGGGCATTCTCAGTTGAAGTCCCGACGTAGCGGAATTCAGCTCATATTTGAGGATAGTAATGTATTCACAAATGTATTATCCTACCGCTCTAACATATCGTAATTGCCCATATCAACCATTCTCGATCTGGCCCATTTATCCAAGGCTGCCCAGCTAACGCACTCATGGTCACTATAGACGCGTGAAAACGGCAGGCCTTCCTCCCAGCGAAACGTGGAAAGAGTAGTGTCACCTCGGCACATGGCCGATTCGCGCCAGTACTCAAGACAATGATCCACGTGGATCTGTTCGCGATTCCATTCATCGTCTGTCATGTTAGGGTAGTACCGGTCTAGATGAAAATGGCGACGAATGCGTTTCTAGAACCTGGATATTAGTGTATCGTTTGGTGCTGACAATTGGGGGGGGGGGGGGGGGGGTGCGCACAATGCAATGAAGCTCATGATATACAGCCAATTCTGCGATATACCCAGATCCGTCTTTGAATGCAATACTCGGGTCAGGGAGATGCGATAATTCCTCGCCGGATATTTTGATCGTCATTGCTGGTAGTACGATTAGCTCTACCCATATCGAACGATGAATCAAGTTCTCACGTTCTATCAAATGATTCCATGCTGCATCAAAATCGGGACTTGGTTCCACACGAGGATCGTTACTGAAAACATTATGCTGAATGTCCCGGTAGAGACGAGATGGCTCATACGAAATAACGTGTTTAGCGGGAGCTTTGAGTTGAGTCAGCTCAAGTGCGTGGGCTTGAAAGGAAGAAACATACAATATGACAACTTTGGTCTGACGCAAATATCTGCCAGCTGCGTAGCCCGCCACCACAGACCGAGAAAGACAATGTTTGACATGATCAAGAGGGTGAAGGCAGCATGCTGCAGGTAAATAGACCGGGCATTCTGTTTCTTGACTCCGGAAAACTGCTCATCCAAAGGAAGCGACTCATCGAAGTCGGAAGTAGCCACACGTGCGTATCTTTTGTTTTTGCTGCTCATGGTGTCAACTTACGTTGTACGCCCCATGAGACTAAGGCAGGAAGAGTAGATGACCTTGGAAGGGTTTCGCCTACTATCGAGACAAAATGCCATGCAACGGAACGTACCACAGCCCCACCATAATAGTCAGACCGCTAGAACTCCAGAGACTGATCCTGAAACCTAACTCCCAAGCTTGGGAGAATATTTACGACTAAATCTTCCAGGCTGTACTGGAACGAAACTGTTCTGTAACATTGAAATACACGTTACAGTACTTCGCTTGAATTTCAAGGCTTGGCTCCCCACGCTGACGTGGGGCAATATAGTTCAACAGATGTCGGCTTAAGAAAATGCACTTTCAATGGTAGAAAATCATGAAGTGATGACAGGTGTCTTAATAAACTTTGGTCTTGGTTCCATCGTTCAAAATAATATTAAAATAGGGTGGAGCTCAAGATTGATCTATATCGAAATTATCCTACACCAGGGTGAGTCCAATAAAGCAGCCTGGATACCAAGTCTTGTCAAAATATTCTCATAGTTATACCATGGATTCGCAATGAATTTGAAGGTCATTGAAAGTTTAAACTTCATTGACGTAGGTATATACCTATTAGTTTGGGTTAAGGGGTACTTCTGTTGAATTATGTACATATTTGATCTTATCTCTCTCATCATCATTCACGTCATCTCGTCGTCGCTTTCCTGTCATGTTGAAATAATTTTTGCAGGAACATTCACCAAGGTCACCACAACCGCATATCAAGTCACCATCGCTTGATCACTTATGGCTCGCCCCAGATCTCATCCGCAACCTGGCGGACCAGGCTCAGCTTGTTCTTCTGATCCTCAAATGACAGAGGATATCCGCTCTCGTGAGTGCTGAAACCACACTGGGGGCTAACACAGACTCGTTTGAGCGCCTCCTCGCGGGTTTCACCGCTACCAGCTGCCACAAAGTCAGCAGCCTTGTAGATACGCTCCTTGATGGCGTCCTTGTCCTCCAGCTCACGGAGCTTGGTGCTGATCACACCGACAACGACGTTCTTGTTCTTGGGGAGGAACTTGAGAGGCTCAAAGCCGCCGGCCCGCTCAGTGTCGTATTCGAGGTAGAAAGTGTTGACATTGAGGTTCTCAAACAGCTTCTTGGCAATGATATCATACGAGCCCTCGGCGAAGTGGCGGCCACCGATGAAGTTTCCGCGGCACAGGTGAATACCTGTGTGCATATCCGCGGGGATTTTGCTGATACAGTCATTGTAGAGTTGGATGTAGGCATCGAGCAAGTCATCGACAGTGCCGATGTTGTCCTTGTCCTCTGCCCATCCCTGGCGGAAAGACTTGGAGCAGAAGTATGCCATGTTCGGATCATCGAACTGCACATTGCGCAGACCAGCCTTGTACAGCGCGTCCAGCTCGGCCTGGTAGACCTGGGCTACAGCCTTGAAGTACTCGCTATCGTTGGCATAAGCTTCCGGTGTGTAGGCCTTGCCTTGCTTGTAGCGCATATGAAACCATGAAGGCGTAATGATTGTAATCTTCCCAGTGGGGCCAGGAAGAGACTCCTGCAGAAGCTTCAACTCATGCAGGTTGGAGACGGACCTTTCCGGGCTCCAGTACAGCTTAGAACCCGCGATGACCGAGTCACCGGGCATGACCTTGCGGTCTTTTTCGATCAGACTGACAACATCGGGGTGGTAGAGACGGAACATCGACGCATCGGCATCTTGCAAGCGAATGGTTCCTCCAAACTCATCAAAAGTGAGTCCCCAAAACCTAGTGCGGTTGAATTCACCGGATGTAACTGCTTTGTAGCCGAGATCAGTCTGCATCTTCACCACATCGGCGATAGCCTCGCGTTCGACAGCAGGCAGACCGGCCTCCTCCTCGGATGCACCGTCGCGAATCTTGGCCCGCACCTCAAGGAGATTCTCCGGGCGGAGCAAGGATCCCATGTGCTCTGCACGGAATGGGGGGGCACTGTGGAGTTGAGTCATGATGGAATTGTTCGTTGATCAAAATGTGGAGCTCCTTAATCACAGTCTCAGAGAATTGGAATCAAAAATAATCAAAAAATGACGAGAAGAGGGAAAGAGCTAAGCAAATGCGAATGTGGGGCTACATGTGGGACTAATGGGGCTGTTCTCGCGGGGCCACTGTCTTCAGGATTCAAATGACTAAAAAAAAACGATGCAGAGCGTCGTGATAGTAGCTAAATTGGTATATCGGGGCTCAAATTAACTGACACACCGCTACTATGCTCACACATCCCAAGGTCTACAGGGCGTCTTAAGGTTAAAGTGTTCATGAAGGTTAAATTTAGGGTTATGTTGTGCATGTGGGGCCAGCAAATCATCTACGAGACATACGGCGAAAGATCCAAATTGGCGTGGAGAAGATCATAAATATTGCTCGGTATATGAGCAATGATGCAAATACCCTCCATTTCTATATAATTTCCATTCTGCTTTTATTCGGGCATAGGAATGGGCCCACCCGGGGAGTCAGGAAGTCGGGCTGTGAGAACCTCCACTCCATCTTCCGTCACTAGCAGAGTGTGCTCGAATTGGGCCGACAAAGATCCATCGGCAGTAGTACTGGTCCAGTCGTCGGGCCATGTGCGATCCCGATGTGTGCCAATGTTGATCATGGGCTCAATTGTGAAGCACATGCCGGGCTTGGCGGTACCGACAGCCTTATTCTTGCCGTAGTGAGGCACGTTAGGCGCGCAGTGGAAAAGCTGGTTGATGCCATGACCACAGTAGGTCTTGACAACACTGCAGTTCCGGGACTTGGCGTGTTTCTCGATCACGTTTCCAGGGTCCCGGAACAGCATGCCAGGCTTGACCAAGTCGATTGACTTATCCAGACATTCGCGGGAAGTTTCCACCACTCGAACCGCGTCGGGGTTGGCGCGAGCCTTATCTCCTACGTAGTAGGTTTCATTGATATCGCCATGGAAACCCTTGTGGTACAGGGTGACGTCAATGTTGACGATATCTCCATCTTCTAGCGGCCGTTGGTCGGGAATACCGTGACAGATGGTCTCATTGACCGAGGTACAGACAGACTTCGGGAAGTGCATGTAATTGAGCGGCGAGGGGTAAGACTATGTCATGTTAGTGCCCGTGGTTTTATGCTACTCTGATTGGATAATGTTCTCACCTCGCGTTCGAGACAAGCCTGGTGGACCACCTCATCAATATAGTCAGTTGTCACACCGGGCTTCAGTGCGCGGCCCGCAATATCCAAGACCTCGCGGGCCAAGCGGCAAACTTTGCGCATTCCCTCCTGTTCTTCCTTGTTCAAGATCTTGATGCTGTGCTGGCCGAAAAGCTTCTGCTCTGATCGAGGAATGCCATCTCGTGCATAATCGGGGTACGGGATGGACTTGGGCACGGTCCGGGTGGCTGAGAGTGGGTAGAGGGGGCGCAGAGAACCGGCAAAGTTGAACGTGGGAAATGGGTTGAAGTGGCCGGTAGCTGGATCAGGTTCAGAAACTACCTTCGGAGGGAATAGGTTGGTGAGGAAATTACTCTTCTTATGGATAGTCTTGTGTTCAGTCTGGTGGGAGTAAATGTCAGCATGGAAAGGTCCCCTGGATACCAAGCGCCCCATCTAACAGATTTCAAGAGTGCTTACCCAGCTCCGCTTGAAACAGTCTTGCGCGCAGAAGAAACTGTCGGTACCCATCTTCAGGCAGGTGGGACATTGTAGGGTGCCTGCGTTGTTGGCGCAGTCCACTCCGCTGCATTTCCGAGGGGCGACGGCGGCCATTTGGTACACCAAAATATAACGAGGAATAAATCAAAAAAAAAACACAATGAATGTGGAGAACGATCAAGATGCGAAATCCAGAAATCGTAGAAATTCGACCCTCCCGCGGTGATTTCGAGGAGACGCTAGTCTGGATTGGTGATAGTGTGGTCTGGTGCCTTGTTGCCTTACCCGAGCCATGATTTTCAAAGCTGCTTATCTCATCGTTCATCAAAGACCCAACCATCTGTAGAATCGTGCCATACCTAATATGTATAGATATGTAGTAGAATAACTGCAAATTTCAGAAAACAAAAGTATGAAGGGACGGGCTGGAATTGGGAACTCCTTGCCCAGGTGTTACTGCACATCTTCATGAAGGGTTTACAAGTGTTCTACAACGTATACGAAGAGTACAACGGAGTAAGCAGGGGGACTGACATGCTACATGTCAATTGTTACTGCCACATTGAGGGACTGGTGGGCAAATTCAATGTATCCGAAGATAAATATATGAGCCTCCTATCAATAACCTCATCCAAGCTCTCAAGCTCTCAGTGACTACCGAGTACCAGAAAACATTTCAAATGTTCATCATCCATGTTTGATTCGTTTGCACTGAGCGCGGTTAGCCGCGGCGTTGTTCCCCGCAAACTCCAGGTGTAAAGAAGACAAGGAATCCGTTTTTTTCTTATAATATGGATCAGGAGTTTTCAAGGCCCCTTTTTATCCCTTTTATCAACTCGGCTTTCTTGTTAGCTTCCTACTAGACATGGTGCCGTTAAGATCTTCGCGGTCTCTGGCCCCGCGAGTCCTCCGCCGCTACTATTCAGGTGCCCCGTCGCCCTTAGCCAAGCTTAACTTGCCAATCGACTACAAGTCCACCTCACTCCTTCACCATACACCCTCTTCACTTTCTGGGGTCGCCGACTTTCCCGCGGCCGCTACTAGCAAGCGTCTGAATCTGTTTCAGGCCATCAACTCTGCGCTTCGGACCGCGCTATCAACTTCAGACAAGGTCCTACTCTTCGGCGAAGATGTCGCGTTTGGGGGTGTTTTTCGTTGCTCAATGGACCTACAAACAGAGTTTGGCTCAGATCGTGTGTTTAACACACCCTTGACCGAACAAGGTATTGCCGGTTTCGCTATTGGTGCTGCGGCCGAGGGGATGAAACCCGTGGCAGAGATCCAATTCGCTGATTATGTCTTTCCTGCATTCGATCAAATTGTCAATGAAGCTGCCAAGTTTCGATACAGGGAAGGAGGAACAGGAATCAACGTGGGAGGCTTGGTGGTTCGAATGCCGTGTGGTGCCGTCGGACATGGTGCATTGTATGTTTGGCTAATCGAGGCGCTCTCTGACTGGCGAATTCAAATGCTGACAGTCTCGTTATCAAAGGTACCATACTCAATCCCCCGAGTCACTCTTTGCCCACATTCCGGGCGTACGTGTAGTGGTGCCCCGATCACCTTCACAGGCCAAAGGACTGCTCTTATCGTCTATCTTCGAGCACAACGACCCGGTGATCTTTATGGAACCAAAGATTCTGTACCGAGCAGCAGTGGAGCATGTGCCCAATGAGTACTACACCATTCCATTAAGCAAAGCGGAGGTAATCAAACCTGGCAAAGACCTCACAATCATTTCCTACGGTCAACCATTATATCTGTGCTCAGCTGCCATATCTGCTCTTGAGAAAAGCATGCCGGGTGTCAAGGTAGAGCTGATTGATCTGCGCACCATCTATCCATGGGATCGTCAAACTGTCTTGGAGAGCGTACGTAAGACAGGAAGGGCCATTGTGGTACACGAGAGCATGATCAACTATGGTGTTGGTGCCGAGGTAGCGGCCACAATACAAGAGGGCGCATTCCTTCGGTTAGAGGCCCCGGTCAAGCGGGTGGCTGGGTGGAGCACTCATACGGGATTGGCTTATGAACAGTTCATTTTACCAGATGTCGCAAGTAAGTTGAATTGTTGTCCCCGTTGGAATCATATCTAACAGCTAATCTTTCACGATAGGAATTTACGACGCGATGAAAGAGACCCTGGAATACTAGTCTCAACCAATTCTTGAAACAGCATTCACTACTACAGCATATCAACCTCGAAGCGTCCAAGGATGACACAATAGAATTCCCTACAAAGATCATAAACCTGGTCAAATCATGGTTCCGGGTAGCTAGCCAAACAAAAGAAAAATAAAACACAGTTTATTCCATATCATCGTTCTCAAACTTGGTTCAGACACGCTGTCACGTTTCAATTAGCAGGATTCTACACCAAAAGACGATATCTTACGTCAGGAACATTATGAGTTTCATGATGACACATCTGATCCCGTCGATAAAGAATTTATTGGTGCACCACAAACATTGCTTTAAGAAAGGAATGACGAGCGGACAAAATTGCTGGGAATCTCTTTGTTTGTAGCATCTTGAGATTCTTATGAGTTCTTTGATTCTAACACCTTTGAGACATCGGCCATAATTCATGAAGATCTGCTTCACTCATAATAGACCCGACTGTGGCTATTATAGCGTAGCAGATATATCAAACTTGCCTCCCTCAGTTGCTCAACGCGCCCACCAAGGTATCTCTCCTTCCTTACCCAACCAAGCTTACCAAAAGTCAGTTCTCAAAGCGAAACTTCTCATTTTATTTTCCCCCTGTCCATCATGGCCTCTCCAGGCTCAATTCGGGATGTTTCATGGCTGCCCAAGCTGAATTTGGAGAACTCCCAGTCAGAGAACCAGTTGAATTTGGAGAACTCCAAGTCAGAGAACCAGTTGAGCATTGACGACGTGAATGAAACAAATGAATCCGAATGCGATCTCGACCAAACGGTATTAAATCTCGCCAAAAAAGTCAAAGAGATCAAAGCCAACCTCGCGGATTCACAGAAGCACAGAGAGAAAACGATGGAAATAGTCTCGTCCATGAAATTACCCGTGATTCCATCCAGTCTTGATCAAGGACTCGATGAACTCCAGATATCCTGTGCGCTTTCGATGGTGATGGATTATATGCGATGGAAGGCATTTGATCCCGCTAAGGTCAATGCTAAGCGAGCACTCAAATTCGCCGAACGCCAAGGAAATGAAATCAACATCGCCAGATGCAACTACTGGATGGGCCGAATCGAGTTGGAGCAAGGCAACATACTCTCCGCCTACAAGTTTTTCATGGCTGCGCGGCCCTGTGCCATGGATGACAAGGGCTTAGAGGGGTCAACCTTGGAATTCTATTTGAACTTTTCGCACCCCAGAATTGGTGAGAGATATCGAAGGCGCGTCTCATCCTATCACAGTCATGCTAAGCTCGAGAGTATTCTCACCAAGGTCGATTCAAACCACTCGGGCAATAACCCATCAAAGAAGCGTAAACAGGTCACCTGGGCATCGGAACTTGTTCTACGACCTGCGAAGTCGGCTGGTCATACACAACTAGATTCAGTCACTGCAAAGGGCAACCGGAAGCACGACAGTCGACCCGTGGTCTGGGAAGCGAAAAACACCGAGGACGCTCTCCATGCCAACAGTCCTCTGGTCATCATCCCGAAAGACGAGCTTAATGAAGATGGCATGCAATGGCTGACGGTTGTTAAATCTGGTCCGCGTCTTCCTCAAAGCAAATTTACCTTTCGTTGCTATCCCAAAGGTCTGGCATCACGTACTCGCCCTACAGAGATATTTTCTGAACAGCCAGGGGAGGGCATTCAGTCCCCCGAGGAATGGCAGGCTTTGCATCAGCGTTTTAAGAACAAGAAAGTCACACTTGCCTATCTATCCTTTGAAAGATGGAGGGATTACGGACAAGACAGGAGTTTCAGGGACAGTATGGCTAAGAAGGGGGTCCCATGGAGATTCCAGGAGACAAATTTTTGAAATGAACCGGACGTAACTCAAGTACAGAATGGATCGAAATCAGTTTCACCATTTACTCACAGAGATTCTTTCTCAAACCATTTTCTTGGCAGTATTCTACTTGATGAATAACCCTGTCCTTAGTGGTAAAATACTACCCCTCTGTTCGACACTATATCATAAGTCTCCGATACGGAAAGATGGTTCATCCGCTCACCACGTCGGCCACTTTTATCAGCCTTGAATTTGTAATGTATTCGTTCAGTCCTAGGGGCCGAGAGAAGTGAAACTGCGAAAGAAAAAAAGTATATTAGTTTTCCTGGAACAGCCTTTTCACCTCACTAATTTGTTTCTTCAACATTAATCCTCTCTTCATCCTTCTCTCCCATCCCGACCACGCAAGGTTGCTTACTGTCCTGTCGAACCGAAATGATACTCAACACGCAGAACCGCGTTATCGTTGTGCTTGGGTCTACAGGATACCAAGGCAAAGGCGTAGTGAGTTCGCTTTTAAGTGACGAGCGGGAATTGTGGAACGTCCGCGCAGTCACCAGGGATGTGAATTCCGTCTCAGCTCAACGTCTTTTGAATGATTTTCAAACCTCCGACCACCGTCTCAGCCTTACTTCCGGAGATATTTTCGATATAGAAAGTCTTCAGAACGCTTTCTCTGGGGCTTATGGTGTGTTTGCGGTGACGAGCGAGACCAATTCAGGAACGATCGAAAAGGAGGACGACCTGAAACTGGAGCTTGAAAGCGGGAAAAACATTATCTCTGCCGCGAGGATTTGCCGCATTCAGCACTTTGTTCTCAGTAGCTTGCCAGACATGAGACGAGCGACTTCTGGTCGCTTTGACAAACTTTTCCACATGGATCATAAGTTTGTCATTGAGCAGTGGGCAAAGCAAGACCTGTCTGCGGTCACTTGCCTTCTTCCTGGTTAGTCTCCCTGCTGACACCAAGCGTTCGTGTGGATTTGCAATCAACCATTCTCGAAGGTCTCTTCTTCACCAACCTGGATCGACCGCAGTACTGTCGAAGAGAAGGTCAGTTCTGATAGAGATTTCCCCGTGGAAAATATTTCTCACTATTGCAGCAAATGGGGTCGTTCGTTTTTGTCCCCCGATTCCGTCCACAAAATTAGTTGAGTGGGTTGATCCTGTACATGATATGGGTATTTTTGCTGCAGGTAAGTTGTGATATCGAATCTTTTGTAGTCGCTTCTACCAAGGGAGACCTGGTGGGATATCCCACGCCTTGCAAAAGGATACTAGAGAGAAGTAACTTATGGTTAATGAGAAGTACAAAGCTGACAGTATCTTTTTAGAGGTATTCGCTTTAGGCATTGCGAAAACAAAGAACAAAAATTACGTCGTCTGCAGTCCGAAATTGCGGATGGGCGAATTTGCATCCACCTTTACGCGAGTCACTGGCCAGCCAGCGATTTATTCCCCAATCTCGATGGACGAATGGTCTGATTTGGCGTCCAAAGCGGTAGGAAATGGATTCAAGGAGGATATTCGCCAAATGATGGAATGGATCTCGATAGCGCCAGAGGACAAGATTTGCTACGGGGCTCTTGATCCAGCCGAAGACTCTTCCTGGGAGGATCTCCACCTACAAGCTAGTTCTTTCGAAAATTGGTTAAGACGTTCTGGATGGAGGGGCCCTCCAGAGGGAAACCGTGATATGCTTTGAGAATGCTCATTTTTTTGCGATTGAAATAGTACCCAACTGTTAAGTCAAATCTTGATGCCAATTATGATATTGCAAAGTGAGCTGATCGCTTGGCCGCCATTGACGACGATGAATGGAATGCTATGCTTGCTGGCATGTTCGACCTGAGACGATTAGTGCTGCAATGAATTGCATGTCTCAAGCATAAGCTACTATGTCTTTCACATAGCTTTCAGTCGCATCCTTCAAAAGAAAAGCAATCTTGGATATCTTGTAAGCAGACGATCGGGTTACGGCTTGGGTAAATTGGTTGTAGTCAGGCAAGTAGACAGGAGCGCCACTACTAAGGGATTTTTCATTCATCTCTATTAGCAAAAACAGCGGATTCTGCACGATGCACAGGCTAGTGTAACTGACTACACGTATATGGCTAGAGACTTATGGTCAAACGGAGCGATGGAAAGAGAGGTTCCTGAGTAAACTCTACTACTATAAGGTTCCGACCGGTGAATATGAAAACTAGGAAATATGCCGATAGCTCCTTATGTTAAAGCAGCGATGATGGAGCGGCGAAAATCACACCTGTACTACTTGAGCTGCAGCGAGGATCATGGAATATGGGTCAATGTCAAATTAAAAATCAAGCCTTTGGGAACAATATCCTTCTAGTGTAGGTTGTGCCGTAGCAAGTTGGTTAATGGGACTTCGTAGCGATTCTGGTTAACTGTTTGTAGGGAAGCCATGTAGTGAAGTGAGAATAACCAGCGAGCTATGCCCTTATTGAGGAGCAATATGCGATGCCACCAAACCCCGCCTTTACATGCATTCAAGTGGTTTATCGCATCGCACGCATCGCATTTCCGGTTTAGTATGTGATGTGCAGCGCTAAACCCGATCAAGGAAAGGGATCCGGGTCTCCACGACGTTTATCTAATCGCATCAGAAGCATACAGTGGTACGAAGTTGCATCTTAAATACTCAGTGGCTACCCAGGGATAAATGGATTTTCAAGCTCGGTTGTCTATTCATATCGTGGTCACCTATATTCGACAAGGCCTCAAACCCCAACATGGTTCTCGACAGACTTCAGCAGTTGGCTCATCATGTCAACGCGACAACCCCTCCGCCTCATCCTTTTGATCCTCTTTCGACCGCAGAGATTGATACAGCCGTCGCTCTCATTCGCAAGGAACATGGCTCCGTCAACTTCAATGCGGTTACATTGTACGAGCCTCGCAAAGCGCAGATGATGGCTTGGCTGAAAGATCCCCAAAACGCCCCTCGCCCAGCCCGCGCCGCTGATGTTGTTGCCATTGCGCCCGGGGGTAAGATTTATGATGGTGTGGTGGATCTGGACCAAAGAAAGATCCTGGAGTGGAAACACACACCAAATGTTCAGCCCTTGATCACCATGGAAGACCTGCAGGAAGTGGAACATATCGCGCGCAAAGACCCGAAGGTCATAGAGCAGTGTGGTATTATCGGCATTCCCCCAGAGGATATGCATAAAGTTTACTGTGATCCCTGGACTATTGGCTACGATGAACGGTTTGGCAGTGGGGTCAGATTACAGCAAGCCCTCATGTATTATCGTCCTCATGTCGATGACTCCCAGTACACCTATCCATTGGACTTCTGCCCTATCTTCAACGCAGAGACCAAGCAGATCATTCACATCGATGTGCCTCCAGTACGAAGACCGCTGAGCAAAGCGCCTCCAAACAACTATCTCCCTGAATCCATTGAGAAAGAAGGTGGCTTCCGTACAGACATCAAGCCCATTCACATCACTCAGCCCGAGGGTGTCTCCTTCCAGGTGAAAGACCGCATCATCGACTGGCAAAACTGGAATGTCCACGTCGGCTTCAACTACCGTGAGGGCATTGTCCTTAATAACATTACATTCAATGATAAGGGCACTGTACGACCGATCTTTTACCGACTGTCATTGGCAGAGATGGTGGTCCCTTACGGAAACCCGGAGCATCCGCACCAGCGAAAGCATGCCTTTGATCTCGGCGAGTATGGTGGTGGCTATATGACAAATAGTCTGTCCCTTGGATGTGACTGCAAGGGAGCCATTCATTACATGGATGCTGCTTTTGTCAACGGTGCCGGCGCCTCAACAATCATCAAGAACGCTATCTGTATTCACGAGGAAGATGCCGGCATTCTCTTCAAACACACCGACTTCCGCGACGAGTCAATGGTCGTGACCCGCGGTCGCAAGCTGATTATCTCGCACATTTTCACTGCTGCCAACTACGAATATTGTGTATACTGGATCTTCCATCAAGATGGCACTGTTCAGCTAGAGATTAAGCTGACCGGTATCTTGAACACATACTCCCTGAACCCGGGCGAGGATACCAAGGGCTGGGGCACTGAAGTATACCCGGGTGTGAACGCTCATAACCACCAACACTTGTTCTGTTTACGTGTGGACCCTAACATCGATGGGCCCGACAACACAGTCTTCCAAGTTGACGCCGTTCGTGGTCCTGGAGAGGTTTGCAGTGCCGAGAACAAGTATGGCAATGCTTTTTACGCCAAAAAGACTAAATATACCACTCCCGTCGAGTCCATGTCCGATTATGATGGTTTTACCACGCGCACATGGGACATGGCCAACACCAACAAGCTCAACTCATATAGCAAGAAGCCTGTCAGCTATAAGCTTGTCAGCCGTGACGTTCCACCACTTCTTCCTAAAGAGAATAGCCTGGTCTGGAAGCGAGCCGGCTTTGCTCGCCACGCAATTCATGTTACGAAATGTAAGTTGACATGCTATGCCTTTGTTCCCTGGCTTTAACATGCTTGTGATATTAACCGGCCTATAGACTCCGATGACGAGATCCATCCAGCTGGGCGCCACGTTCCTCAAACTTCGGGTGAGCCCTCGCATGGCTTACCCGCTTGGATTGAGGCTGCTGGGCCCAACTGCTCCATTGATAACACGGATGTTGTCCTGTGGCACACCTTTGGTCTGACGCATTTCCCGGCACCCGAGGATTACCCTATCATGCCTGCAGAGCCAATGACACTACTTCTGCGCCCCCGCAACTTTTTTGACCGAAACCCTGTGCTGGACGTTCCACCTAGCTTTTCACGCTCACCATCCCAGGTGGCAGCAGGAGCGAACAATTGCGCTTGCAAAAAGAATGATGGATCCAGTGTACTAGTGTAGGATGCAATGGCTCTACCATAATATGATGAGAAGTTGATTTGTTATATTTTGTGTCCATCTAAATAATTCATCATATGACTAGTTTTAATGACTTTCTTTCCATTCTTTCAATTGTAATGTAATATTCTGTCACCCGCGTATGAATCGGCAACAATACGGTTTTGATAGCATAATGGGTATCCGTATTGCATCTGATGGGTCTCGCTCTGTCATTCATCGACAAGTGTACCCTCCATCCACAACGATATCTGATCCGGTTGTGTATGTACTAGCATCGCTCGCAAGGTACAGATATGCACCCTTCAGCTCCCGTGGATCACCGTCACGCTTCAAAGGGGTCAAGCTGTACCACTCTTCCTTCATTTCAAATGCACAGTCTCCACTCATAGATGTGTCGATGTAACCTGGACTGACAGAATTGACGCGGGCGAATTCGGCCCACTCCACAGCTAACGATTTGGCCAGATGGATGACACCTGCCTTGCAAGCGTTGTAACATGCCTGAAACTGTTAGTTCCATTGTTCACCCACATGATCTTCATGACGAACCTGCTGTTGAGGGAAGTTGACCGCATGACCAGACATTGAGGCCGTGAAAATCATGTTGCCAGAGCCTTGCTTTCGGAATATCTGGCCTGCAACACGGGCGCAGTAATAGGCGCCAGAAAAGTCTATGTCGACTACCCTCTGCCAGTCCTCAATTCTATCGTCCAGACCCCCAGCCTTGGAAGGGATTCCCGCATTTGCGATCATAACGTCGAGACGGCCAAAGTCACGCACAACCGAATCGGTGACTGCTTGAACCTGTAGATCCCATCAGCTTCTTTCGATTTAATCTTGACCTCACTGGGAAACACACTTCTTCAACATTCTGCACTGAGCACTTGTACGCTTTTGCCTTCACACCAAAGTCCTTCTCGAGTGAAGCCGCCAATTCCTCGGCCTGAGAAGAACTATGATACCACAATGCCACATTGGCACCTGCTTCTGCTAGGCCTCGAGCAACGTGGTAGCCAATTCCACCAGTACCGCCTGTGATGATCACAACCTTTCCATGCATCTCGAACATTTTGAAGATGCTGTCCGACAGTGTCGGGTCCGAACGTCGGATGCTTTACTTGGTGACCATTTTGCAGTTTGTAGGTTATGGCTAACTTCAGTGGTCGCAGAATAATGCCTTTACATTGGAATTACAAGTCAATTCAAGCTTCTGTTTTACGATGAGATTTTCCATGCCTCAAATACTCTGTGTGGGAGATTCTTGCTGACTCGGTATATTTCTTCTCCGCACACTACACACGGATGTCCGCATTGTGAACCCACTTTCTCCTAAATCGACAGATGAGGATCCACCACAATTGGGTGTACTTGAGGAATTCCCAACAATCTTGGGCCAGAAACGTACAAAGAGTTGTGGGGATCACGAATCTGGAGCCAAGGCCGGACATGATCCTCCGTTAACCGGACGCGATGGTCCGGTGAACGGATCAGCTAACGATCCCGTCATCATGCAGGAAAGGCATGGCTTCCCCACGGGGAAGTAACCATGCATTCCAGACTAAGTGGATCCACTTTGATGGCTGCCAGCTTGATTCCGTCCTTGCCCTCGTGCTTACACAAAGACAGGGTTTATCGTATGCGTATATATTAACATTCATGAATCCTCTAGGAGAAAATCATTCTAGCGTTTTTGACCACCCCTCATCATGAAGGACCAAGATATCGTTGGTGAGGCACTAGCCTCCGTTTTACCCCAACATGATGGTCCTTGGTTTCGTATACCAAGCCTGTTGAAGCTTAACCTCATTCTTCTTGTTCCTCTACTGTCATCAGCTGTGGCTGGATATGATGGTGGGTCTAGCACCCGGCTCTATATTTCATATCTAACTCGTCTGTTTCCACTAGGATCCCTTATGAACGGTCTGCAGTCCATCACAGAGTGGAAAGAGTATTTTGGGAACCCAGCTGGTGCGGTTCTCGGCGTTGTCAATGCTGCCCAGTCTATCGGGAGTGTCATCTCACTCCCTTTCGTTGGTATTCTGTCCGACAAAATTGGCAGACGTCTGACTCTTCTATCGGGTACGATTGTGATCATCATCGCATCGATAATCCAAGCCGCATCGGTTAGTTATGGCATGTTCGTCTTTGCTCGGGTACTCGTCGGGATTGGTTCGATGCTCGTTGTACAGCCATCACCCATGTTGATTACCGAGCTGGCGTATCCAACCCACCGCGGAAAATATACGAGCGCTTTCTGGACTATGTACTACCTTGGCGCCATTCTTGCTTCGTGGACCTCATATGGAACGCAAAAGTATTTAACTGCCTCGAATTGGAGTTGGAGAGTTCCGTCTATCGTTCAGGCGGGATTTCCTATTATCCAGATCATATTCTGGTGCTTTGTCCCAGAATCGCCACGGTTGGTTCATGTCCCACAGGTAAATTTCTCATATACTGACGCCATATTCCGCAGCTGGTTGATTGCCAATGGCAAGAAAACTGAAGCCGAAGAACTGCTCGCTCGATTCCATACTGCTGGCGATACCTCGCACCCATTAATTCAATTCGAGATGGCAGAGATCGCCCGCACCATTGAAATGGAAAGCCTAGCAGCAGAGACAAAATGGTCAACTCTGGTCAAGGGCCCTGGCAATCGCAAGCGCACTTTCATCGCCGTTTCTATTGGGGCTTTCGCCCAATGGAACGGTGTCGCCGTCGTATCCTACTACCTGACTCTCGTTCTAGATACAGTCGGAATCAAAGACTCGAATACACAGACACTCATTAATGGCCTGCTTCAGATATTCAACTTTGTTGTGGCTGGAAGTGCAGCGATGCTAGTCGATCGACTCGGTCGTCGAACCTTGTTCCTCTGGTCTGCTGTGGGAATGCTCATTTCTTTCGTTGTCTGGACTGCCTGCTCGGCAGTTTTTGACAGCACAGGATCCAATTCTCTCGGCCACACGGTCATTGCATTCGTCTTCATCTTCTACTTCCACTACGACATCGCATACACTCCGTTGTTGCTGGGATACGTTACCGAGATCTTCCCATACTCGACTCGCAGCAAAGGATTGACTGCTGAGCTTTTGAGCGTATATGGCTCGCTCATCATTTTGTCGTTTGTCACATCCATTGCACTAGACAATATTGGTTGGCACTACTATATTTTCTTCTGTTGCTTCGATGTCCTCGTTTTGATTGTCACGTGGTTTTTCTTCCCAGAAACGAAGGGATACTCTTTGGAAGAGATTGCTGAGGTTTTTGATGGACCATCTGCTCCGGTTGGGCAGTTTGATAAAGGGGAGGATGTGTTCGGCAAGGGAGAGCATGTTGAGCATGCTACTACCAAGCATATTGCATAAACATCTCCAAGTCCATTGTTCTGAATCTAATTTTATCTTGCCTTTCCAAAGCTAATTACTATTGTCTTGCTATTCTCCTTGACGTAAAGCCATGTTTCCCCGCAAGAAGAGAGGTTTCCCTTGCGTCATGCCCGGACGATCGAGTCCGTCGGAGCAGACAGTCCGCTCGGAGAAAGACCGAGTGTGCGGGGAAGCAACAATGAACCTCAAGACATTTTTCTACTCTGAGAGAGACTTTCTGGAACTGTAGAACAAGAAAGTTTTCTAACAGTCTCGAGTACAACCCGACAATATGGTCCTCTCGCAACCCCAGAACCAACATGTTATGAAAGCATTCGACTTGACAGGCAAGGTCGCCATTGTAACAGGTACGAGAAATTGCAAGGTCTTAAATGCAGAGTTCAGCTTAACAAGATCAAGGCGGCGCCCGCGGAATCGGTCTCGAGGTCTCTCGAGGCCTGGCTGAGGCCGGTGCTAATGTACGTCCCTGCTATATACTATAACACAGCCAGTCTAACTATATCCTACAGGTTGCTCTAATCTACAACTCATCCAAAAATGCCGACTCGATCGCTGCGGAGATTGCATCTACGAATAATGTCAAAGCAGCAGCATATCAAGCCAACGTCGCCAGCCAGACTGAGATCGAGGCTACAATTCTGCAGATCGCCAAAGATTTCGGTAAACTGGACATCATTGTTTGCAACTCGGGCATCGTATCATCCATCGCAGCTGAGGACTACACGGATCAACAGTGGAGAGAGATTATGCAGGTGAACCTGGATGGTGCCTTCTTTTCTGCCCAAGCAGCCGCACGCATCTTTAAGGAACAGGGCCACGGTAATGTTATCTTCACTGCCTCTGTCAGCGCTACATTGGTCAATGTGCCCCAGAAGCAGGCTGCGGTAGGTCTTTTTCCTTGATTCTTTTAATTCTTCACTTGCTGACCTCATACAGTATAATGCCTCAAAGGCAGGTGTGGTCCAGCTAGCCAAGTGCTTGTCGGTGGAGTGGGTGGACTTCTGTCGTGTGAACTGCATTTCTCCAGGATTTATTGCGACTGAGATTCTGGATATTCATCCACAAGAGTGGCGGGATAAGTGGTACGACATGATACCGGCAAAGCGCATGGCTCAGACATATGAACTGAAGGGAGTGAGTACTTCAAGTCCATTGACGTGTATCGACCTGACTAATTATTTCTACTCTAGGCTTATGTGTTCTGCGCCTCTGATGCTTCGAGCTATATGACCGGTGCGGATATTATCATTGATGGTGGATATACCTTGCCTTGAAATCGATCCAAGAGAATCATGACAGTTTGCTTCATATTTGAAGTCATTATTTCTAAAGCTATTGCAATTGATTCATGAAATCAAAAATAGTCGACTCTTGACTATACGAATCATTAGTCAGTGCTGAGTCATCTCAACCAGGAAGGTCTCTTACAGAATTGAATCCATTCCATCTGGCTGAACGGCATCCAACGTTGGCCACATGAGTGGATACAGGTTCGCAAGTTGTGTCTGTGGTGATTCTTCGGTCGCCTCCCATGCAACTATAGAAGAATTGAGATAAGACCCGCACAGGGACTGAATCACTCCAAGGCAACGCGAAGACGTAGAATTCAGGAACGCCATCGACTCCAACACCGGCATGGCCTGCAATATTTGCCTTCGCCAGTCTTCTGCCAATGCATGGTGTGGGTTATTGCGCAGGCAAATGACCGGAATGAGGATTGCCTGGAACAGGAAGTATAGTCCATACCAGCAGGCCATCATGCTCTGTTGTTCCTGTTCCCAGAAATCCGCAATCAGCTCCACCGATTCGCGCGACGCGTCCAAGCACCGTTGAATTGCGATGTCGCCTTCTGTGTCATTTTCATGGCCTGTCAGACCTTCCGGGCGTGCCATCAGCCGGCCAACTAAGAATGGTCGGTACATGAGGATGCGGAAATTCCTATATCGCCATCGCATTATTGAATGGCAAAGTCGGAATTTAGGGGCTTGGACAACACTCTCTTGGAAATAAGAAGGTAAACTGGTGATCCAATACCCAATTAGCCTGTCATCGAATTCGATAAGCTCTGCTGCAGATGGAAATGGTGAGGAGATGATTTTGGAGTAAATTGGGCTTGTGGCCATGTGAAATGTAGCTTGGGCTCGGAGATGGGTGTAAACCGTAGTCTCATCGACTGACTGGGGAACATGTTGCGTGGCCGCCGTGATATCCTGTCGAGGGTTAGCTTGTACCTAGTAGCAGATTCTGATTTGAGGCTAACGCTGTCATGAACATTCAAAGGGATCTCGACATCGATGCCTTCCTCAGGATAATCCATTGGGCGGGAGAATGTGATAATAGCGCCCACATCAAAGATATAGAGACAATACCAAATTCTTCGTCTCAGTTCCGTTTCAAAAAGGCTAGTCTCCCACGTGGGGAATTCTTTGTGAAGGCCGATTCCCATTGCAATGCGCCTCGCTAGTCCCATGTAGTTGTATCCTGAATTGGGCTTATTCCTTTTCTGCATATGATTTGAGCTCAGGACCAAAGCTTGCACGAGGAGAAGGTTGCCAGTCTCAAGCATATCAATTGACATTCGTGCTTTGGCTGCCTCGAACAGACCCAGATCGACATCGGATGGTTGTGTGGAGGTCGTGAACGCGCCCACTGCGGCTATAACAAAGAGAAGCACCTGCCACGTATTGCCACTTGGTCGAGGAATTACCTCCATGAACTGAGCTCGGAAAGTTGCTTCATGTATGATTGGATATGATCGATGGTAGAGAGAAAAATAAGCTTCCACAAAGGGCTCTAGCTGGCCTAGAGATGTCACGGCAAAGGAAATACTTGGAGCTGGGCGATCGGCGCCGATATATCTATTCGAGTTAAGGGGGTTGACTGTATTTTTTGGAGTAGTATCTGTGATTCGTAGCAGCGCCGCGCCAGATGCCACCCCTTGCCAGTGTCAGCTTAGAGAAACCAACGATTTTGGATTCAAAATACCCAAGTAGCCACCCTCGTTTGCGTCACTGGTCAAACTAGCCATTCCATCCACAAACCTGTCTCCATTCGGTTTTCCAGTCCGCTCGTCCCATTCAAAGCTATTGGAGGACGGCGGGGTTTCGAGTGACAAAACCGACGTACTACAGTGGTAGCCCGTCTCGCCGGTCAATTTTTGCACAGACTCTTGGCGTAAAGAAGCTTGCAAAGTGCGACGAACTTCATTGACTCGATTCGAGGTTTGTTGCGGAAGCTCTTCTCTGCCCTCTTCAATGCCCTCTGGCAGTGGCTCATTAAAGTCTCCATCATTTATGTCACTTTCCTGGGGCATGAATTGCAAAAGGAGTGCCTTAGTGCGTGCCAACTCGCTTTCTACCTCGGTCAAGTAGCGCCGAGTGAGCGGCGTTCGTGTTTGTTTCTCATAGACACATGATCGACGAAATTTCTCGCAGAGAACACAAATTGGCGTCACTCGGTCACACTTATACGCGAGTTAGTGTGGACATCTGCAACGGCCAATCATCTTACCTTGGCTTCTTACCTTGGCTTTCCGCCGGTGGCATTCCTTGCACGCTCTGTCGGCTATGGTTGGATGGCTACGGCCATCACCTGGGCTTCTTCCCGATGACTCTGAAGACATGAGGTGTGTAGTAAGAGAGTCATGGCGGGGAAGTTGGGGTAATTGCGGAGAACATCCGATCGGCACCTTTCCGTCCTGAGCTGTTTACCAAGAACAGTTCTCCTTATCATAATGCATGGGTCAATTGCCCAAAACTTTCTATTTGTTGGATTACACGAAAGACTCAACGCCATGATTATCATCAATGGATAGAGCCGTCTTTCCGATCTTGCCCCCACTTTCTACAGACCGGTGGGCTTCACGAAGACCATTGAGTGTTAAACCCAGTCTCTGCGTCAGATGACAACGAATGGTTCCAGAATCCAACAACCGACTCAACTCTTCCAGAATGCGATGGTGAGACTCCACGTCCATGCCATAGACAGGTTTGGTACCAATCAAGCACCATATGAATGACAACGACTTGGCCATGAACTCTGTGCCATACATCTTGGCCTGGCCTTGTACAATTGAGCAGACTTTGCCGAACGGCGCACAAATCTTCGCACATGCTTCCATATATTGGTCGGTGGAATGCGTGATGAATATATACCTGAACCTATGTCAGTCACATACCACCTTGGAATCGGTATCAATACCCACTTTACAGGAGCATCGAGGTTGAGCTTTTGAATCTGCTTTTCTAAATCCTCCCTGTGATTGAGAACATGTGTTGCTCCCATTTGTTTGGTGAAGTCAACACTCTCCGGCCGGGAAGCGGTCGTGATCACCACTGGCAATTCAAGGAGCTGGCGGGCGATTTGACTGGCCACCGCCCCAACACCACCTGCTCCGTTGATGATCAGCACTGCCGCTTTCTCCTTGACTTCAATCTTCATTTGTTCAACGAGGGCCTGATACGCGGTGACATATGTGAGCGGCATGGCAGCCGCCTCAGCCATGTCCAAGCGTTTAGGTTTAGGTCCTACAGACCGCTCATCCACTAACTGGAATTCAGCGTTGGATCCGTGTCTGACTGGGCTACCGGAATAGAAAACTTCATCTCCACGAAAAAGCGAACAATCAGGGCCTGCTTTCGTCACAATTCCCGCGCCATCATAGCCGCAAATTTGATATGGGCGCGGAACATGATCGTAATAGTCTAAACATCGTTAACACGAAGTAGTCTAACCATGCAGACCGGGGGAAATACCGGGGTAATCATCATAAACACCAGCGCGTACCTTCACATCGATAGGATTCACAGAGCACGCCTCTACCCTAAGATCCAGCTTTTGATCAGACTAACTCAAATTGCAGCATCAGGCAACATACCTTATCAACAAATCGCGGCCCTTGGGTTCTCCTACATCGGGAACGATTCGAGCTTCTAGGTTTTCGATTGGCCCATATTTGTCAACAACGATGGCCTTCATAGTGGGCGTAGTATGGTATCTGTACAAAAGCAAGTCCTATAGTCGGAGTGGAATGGTTATTTAAAGCCCCAAGCATTGAGATGGAGCATTTATCCATGCACGATCTTTATAGAAAAGTAACTGCTAGTTTGATATCGTCATCATGCTTCAATATAAACGTCATGAATATCTGAGTGGGTGCAATTCCCTGTTGCAGCACCGGAAACATTAATTACAGAATATCTTACCAGTTTACATCTGTACCTACAGGTTGAATGGAACACAAAATCCTCCATTACCGTCATGAAAGCAAACCACTAAAACATTCGGTAAACGAGTGGACAACCAAGGTTGATCACCACCTTAACTGTGAGATTTGAATCTAGATCTTGATAAAGCTTTCATAGAGCTTTTGCAAGTTAAATGTTATACTTGCATGGAGCTTAGAGATTCTAAGTTCTCACCTTTGAAGTGGTGTTCTAGCTTGGGTCGACCGAATGCGTCATTGTGATGTAGAGCCTCATCGCAGACAACCGACTTGTGCCCGTAATAATAGCCAAAGCACTATTATAATGTGCTAATATAAATAAAAAGCCGCTTGACTAATTCACCTTGGAATAGATACGACCAGATGGGCTTCTCATCTCACCTACTTATAGGAATGGCTCTATCAAGTCCATGGTCTCCGTCGATCTCATGCTGACGGGCGAATCCCATGATTCCTGTGTGTTCCTACCGGACTTTGTTTCGGTAATGGAGCGACGATCAGTGGGGTCATTATTGCATGGCATTGAACTCCAGTCCTTTCGGCCCCATTCAGCCTCAACACTAGACCGGTCAACCGCGCCATATCTTGCTAGTCTATGGACAATCCAAATTTAATGGGCAAATTGTATGATAGTATGCTTTTTGATACTTTACTCATCATTTTCCTATCTTAGACCAGCTTATTCTAATATACCTGGATGGAATAAGCTCGTATATTAGCCCAATGTGAGACTACTAAGGGGTTGCATGAACGCCTGGCGTTTTAGTTCAAGCCTTTTCCGTTTACCGACGAACATGTGCTGCTTAGCAGTTCGACAATAAGCCCCTGGGCGCTGGGGTGAACTTTCAGACTGGTTTAATTAGGGTCGATATCGTGGGGCCAGAATTGGGGGCAGTTTTCTATCTCAACACTAATAGACGGAGTGTTAGACCGTAAGATCCACAACGTTGACAATCCCAATCCCTGACAGCCATTCAGAAGATCGAACCCCTGGAATTCCCCGGGGCCATATCATGAACTTGTCTCAGCTTCTACCTTGACACTCACGAACCATAATCCCTGTTCTATTTTCAGATCCACTGCCAAGTCGAAGGATTAAGGGTCTGGGGGCCAATACCTTCAAATTACTAAATTTGGTTGGCTTCGTTCCTAGTTTGGGTTGAATAAGCTGTGGCCACCATTTCAGGGCGCTTTTTAGCTTATCAGTCTAAATCCGTGGCTGTATTCTGTATAGACCACACGGAGACTCCAGGGTATAAAGAGAGGTGTATTTTCCTTCCAGATCGTTTTTCATTCATTTAGCATTGCCTTCATCTTCACACTTCAAGATCCAGTCTCAGCCTTCTCAGCTCTCTGTGCCTTTTACTCCCGTCTTTTTCAATCTTCACCATGCAGTTCAAGCTCACCTTCATCACGGCTCTCTTCGCCGCTTCTGCTATTGCCGCCCCTGTTGCCTCTAACACGGCCAGCTGCTCCAGTGCTGCTGTCGCGGCGCTCCAGGGTGCAACCAAGCAGGTTTCTGACCTCAACTCGAGCCTCTCGGGAACCACCACTGCTGCCTCGCTCGTCTCTGCCATCGTGACAGGATTGGCCGATGATCTGACGACTCTTCTTAACGGAATCGTCTTGCCCTGTGAAGCTACCCTGACTTCTCAGGACCAGCAGGACATCTGTGATGCTGCTACCACTGTATGATCTGCCTCGATGAGCAAATCAAAATACTCAGCTAATGGGTCGATAGTTCATCAACACTGACAAGACTCTTGTCTCTACTCTCAGCTCCAAGGCTGATATCCTCTCCGGTCAAATCCTCACGATCAATGTCCTCGCTGCGATCAACAATCTTGAGACTGCTACCACCGTAAGTTGACATCGATACATGATTCGGTCTGAAATAGATGCTGATTCATTTTAGAATTACCTGCGCCCGGTGATCAACAACTTGCCCATCTGTGGCGGTACTGTCCAGTCTGAACTCAAGGTTCTCGAGTCGGATATCAACAGCGCTGTTGCTGCTTTCTAGATCATTTACTAGAAGCTTATAGACTTGATTGGTGGACTTGGCTCGGTGGGGCATAGACTGCGAGAAGGCTGGCCTTTGGTATAGTTTAATTCATTCGGGATATTTGAGACTATAGATATTATATTGCGTGGATAGCTTGCGTTGCTTTTTGAATTTGACTATGATTCGTTTACAATATGGATAAATCTCTTCTGTTTGTAGTGATGCTGGTTTTGAACACTATAAGGTGGTTGTTAGGAAATTGTTCGTTGGGCCTGAAGGAAGGGCACGAGAAGGTGGGTCACGAATATTGGCCCTATAATGATGAATCGTACGGCAGAGTTCATGTTGTCTGATAACTACCTAGCTCTGCATAATGTGTACGGAGTAGAGCTTGAATTGTGGGGCCCAACAGCCCAGTAATCATTCCTCGCAGTAGATACAAACCTCAATTCCCTCCCCCCGATTGAATATTGTGGATGACAGTTTCAATGGTGATCGCTACAACATCTTTGCCAAATCATAGATGAAAAATACTTTATTCAACCACATTCGCACTGAGTGATTGGTCGAGGTCCAAGAGAGGTCCAATAGATCAAATGTTTATCAGGTAGGAGGTGAGAAAATGCTCTCTTAGAACAAGGGGATATCATATGTACAACAAAGACAGAGCTTGGTGCAACAAAAAGTAAACAACAGAAAGTAAACAATAAAAGTTACGAGGACATAAGGCTAAAACCAAAAGTACAAGTAGATCATGAACAAATTTAGGGGGTCTCGTTGCTCGGCGCAGCTCGTCGCCCCCATCCGCTAAAGAATCCACCACCTCCAGCATTGTGCGTGGCATTTGGAGTCTTGATCGGCTCAGTCGACGCTTTGCATATGCTGTTCCTGTTGGACGCACGTCCCATGAAAGAGTGTCGGTTGTCGAGCTTCGCATTGGGGTGGGCCGCGGGCGCACTGATCATCTTTCGCAAAGAATCCAGTTTGCCCTTGACTTCTTCCAGTTCCTGCTTAGCCACAGCTTCAGCTGTCTTCGAGGCAACGAGCTCCAAGAGCAAGGATTCTTCAGGTGCGGGCTTGTTGTTTTCGGTGGCGAGAACGGTTTGAAGGCCCAGGCTGCTGGAGCGTTTGTTGTATGTAGAAGAAGACTTCTGAGAGTTACTGCGTGCCAGCTTGAGTTCACGGAGGCCGCGCGGAGAAGCCTTCTCGCTTGTATCAGATGCAGGGGAAGCGATTTCCGGCGGTGTTCTTGGTTCGGATGTATTGGTCTTGAGGGTGCGAAGCTCTTGGTTCTTTCGTTCCAGGCGCTGTCGATCACGGTAACCGTCTTGGATTCGGCCGCGGGCCTCGCGGAGCTGGTCCTTCAGGATTGTATTCTCTTTTTCGTAGTCGTCCATGCGTCGCGAGAGGTCCATGCATCGACGGGCTTCCACCTCGTGCATTCCCTTCCATCGGGTCATGTCATCCTGGAGTTGGTGCTTGGTTTGGGGAATTGAGGCGTGCTTGGGTTCGTTCGAGGCGTACCGGGCTTGTGCCTTTGAGATAAGCTCCGTAGGTCGTGACTCTTCCGGAAGCTCCTGAAGATAATTGAGCATATCCTTCGCTAGGGCATGGTCTTCCTCGCGCTCTTCACGTTCCTGCTGTAACTCCAGGCTGAGATCTGCGTGTTGGTGTTGAAGATCGCCCAATGCCATCAAAAGGTCTTCAATCTGCGTATGAAGGTCACGGTCCTTCTGGTTGACAGACATGTTTGATTTAATACGAGATTTGTGACCGTCAATGTTTGTACCAGCTGACAGTTCAGTTGGGGCAGTGCTGGCATCAGAGGTTGTTTCGACTGAGTTGAGTGTTGACGTAAGGCTTTGTTTTGATGTGGAGCGCCGAATCGAGCTCGTGGGACGTGATGCACTTGCGTTAGGGTTCAGAGATTTGACGGAGTTGTGATTGTTCGAACCCGCCCATAGTCGTCCCAAAAAGCGGGATGCTGCAGCCTGCATCTGTGGGAATGAGATTCCCGTTGGCACACCCTGTGATTGATTGTAACTGGCCTCTAGCGCCTGTAAGCTCTCTTTAGTAACAAGTGAAGTTAGTGACACGAAGTCATTAACAAGATCATCCGCATTGAAGGCATATCTAAAATTTGTCAGCTTATTACATACCCAATTGAGTGTTTCCAGAAGGGAACTTACGTATCCCATAGACTTCGCGACAGAAGTAATTGCATAACATCCTCAAACTCAGCGCATGCTAATATTCTCTTCTCATTTCGCTGCATCAGAGAAAGTGCAACACGCATCAGAGTCTCACAAGCGCCCTCGAGGAAAATAACATCGTAGATTCGAAGGAGCATGGGCAATGGACATGCCACCGCGAAGAACGAAAGGAACCATTGCGATACGTAGACCGGTTCAACGTTCAGCGACTCCAAATGCTCAAACAAGGTCGGTCGGTGACGTGCCAAAAGGTTCTGGAATTGGTACACATGAAGGTGAAGACCTGACAAATCGGGCAGGTAGCACTGTCGGAGGTTATAGTGATCCATCAAACGCACAAGCACACAGAAAGCTTCCGCATCCGACATATGCATGAGCAAAGGACCAACCACAAATCCCAGACCTTGACAGTAGCCGATCTGGGCATCGTACAAACTGAAGCATCTCAACACCCGGGCTAACATTTGTTGGCCCTCACCATTGGGATCCCGAAACATCTCCACGTTGGGAAAGCTGCGACCGATATCCTTTCCAATCAGACCGTCGTACGGGCTGCTCTCTCCTGAGAGTCGCTGGAATTCATCCAAAAGACTAGGATCGCGAGCCCCGGCCAGACTCGGCCATACAACACCTCTCAGTGGCGGGGGTACACCGCCTTGGATTTTGTTCGAAGTCAGGGTGGGCAAGCGCTGGGCTGTCTGCGGATAATCTGCCACTAGTGCTGCCCAGAATTCGAGCTCGGTCATCGGCGGGGGTGGAAGTTGCGAGTAGCGTAGTTCAGCCCGGGCTGGGTCACGGATCAACCGCTTGATTTGGTGAAGCGACTGAGAGCGGGACTGGCGATGGTGCATCTGAATCTTCGGGGTATTCGCTAAGCCAGCTTTGGGATCTGTCGCCAAAGCATTGTTCTCCTGTTCCAACCGAGCCAGTAGCAGAGCAGTGGAATCATCCGAGCCTTCACCGCGTGGCTCCTGCTCCTCTGTTTTATCCAAGTTCTCCCAATCCACCTCATGCTCTACATCTTCCTCCAGTTGTCTGGGCTCTGCGGAGGTGGGGGTCGAAGGCTCCGAGGGAAGTGAGCTGGTCTTTGCGGCGTCTCGGAGGGGCATCGGACCGAATGAGTCGGCGGTATTTCGGTTGGCATCGGATTCATGGCTTGATTCTACTGGTGTAGGAGGGATATCGAGCGTGCGCCAGGCTGGTTGGGTGTGTTCTGAATTGGATTGGATGTCGGACAGCGAGACGGTCACCATCGAATCGTGATTTGGAGCGTGTGGCCCATTGGGTGAGGTAGGCGAAGTGGGCATAGAGTCGGCCATGGTGGCAATCCGATCGGAATCTCAAATGAGGTTACAGATTCACCGGAATATGTCAATTAGACACAGAATGGTAGCAAGGTGATTCTCGAGGTGATATGCAAGACCAGCTTCATGTCTATTCGGAAAATTGGCGTAAGTACGGAGATCAAACACCTTCTAGAAGAGAGATGGAGAAAATTTCTGAAGACACGTACCTCGAGGTGAACCAGCACCATATAGCACAAATATTATGTACAACAAAAAGTGGCAGGACTGGGGAGGCGGAAGAAAAAGGGAGGTTCAGGAGAGAAGTAAACTATTTCACTAGCCTCCCCTTTTAGTCTTCCCCCCTCAGAGTCTCGCCCCCGCCGATCTCATACACCGACTGTCTGAAGGCTGTTGCACCTTTTACTTTTAACCTTGAAATGCTCCGTAATTAATCTTGGGTTAATTGTGGCGTTACTCCATCTCCCCCTAACGTCAATTCCAAGGTTATGATTTCTATTGTATCTATCCAGGCGCGTTGCGCGTTTCCCCTCGATCGCTGTACCATGGATCTTCTTCGATCCGTCCCCCACCATATGGGGCCTGTAATGGTGACTCTGGTTTTGGCTCATTGAAGTTGCCACTGTGACGTTTTCCTGATAGAGTTAAACCTGGGCCCTTGTTTTGGTCTATTCAGAAATCCGAGTCTCTGGATCTGACCAGTTTCCCTGCAGGTCACGACGCCGATATTAGAGGTGGCAGCATTGTGTAATTCCTATACGTGTTTTGGACGTTTTGTAACCTATTCGCTCTATCATTGGTTTGTGTCTCATTTCGCAGGCTATGATTGGCCTAGATTTTCGGGTAACCTGTGAAAACCTGTTACTGTCCCTGGCAGAGCTGTTTCACCTTAACTGGTTACTCTGCATAACAGATGACCGTTTTTGAGTACTGTGTGGCTGGACATGAATAGTATAATAGGACATGAACAACTGGGAAATATACGAATCCAAAATCAATAAAAATTACCTTCGAACCTTGGAAAAACCAATAAAGGAAAAATAAAATGTTCCCAGAAAGGTAGACGTCTGGCCATCTAAGTGGGCTAACTCGCTTTCATGCTAGGCCAGGTGAGCCCCCCTTTATCCAGTGGATCGCGGTCCGTAGCGCTGAGAAGTAGCGTTAGCCCATAGCTGGAAAATCAGATTTCCTCTCTGAGCATCACCATATCATTCCGATGCACCATCTTTCTGAGAAGACATATATAGACTGAGACGTTTGCCACCAGAACCTAGACCTAGAATGACATCCATGGATGATTTTGGATTTCTTCTTTGGGAGATGTGGGGGCCTTGATGCCTGTCATCGCTCTGTCGATCTTGCCCCAGGGCCCTTCCTGTAAGGGCTCCGGGGGCGGGGCTTTTAAGATTGTCTTCCACTTGATCATATCATAATTGGTAGGGAATTTTATCGAAAAAGCACTTGACTTACAATGTCGGGGGCTGGATGAAACTACGTAACACTGTGTCTACACTGTCAACCGTGGAAATACAATGATAACCGCTCTGGGGTCTCAACGGCGTCCACTAAGGTTCAGACATAGTCTTAACCTTGGAAGTTGACCACACGCCTAGACCGACCTCAAGCAGCCTAGATCTTCTCTCATCAATAAGAGTTGTAGTGTCGCCTCTCTGTTTATCTTCTGAGGTCCGAATTAACTCTTTCCAAATTTTGTTTGCATGGGTGGGGAGTATACTAAGGCTCACCAGTATCAAAGTAGGTGCATTGCTCACCTACTAATGGTGTAAGAGGGTCCTTCAACAATATTGCAATGGGTGAGTGTGAATGAGACGCAGCGCTGCATGGTTTAAGCCGGGCCCCTCTTTAGCCGCCAGATATATATAGCTAATGAGAGGCGCTTCCAGGGGTTTCCACTTTACATCTATGGTCACTATGAAATCATTTTCTATTATAGTTTCGATAACAATGTTCTAAGGTTGAGCTTGAGAGGCTTGAATCTCATGTGGGACTATATTTGCTGACGTAGTGTACATATAGTATAGAAGCAGTTTGCACGGTCGCAACCCGTGACCCGCATCACGCATCACGCCGTTTGTTTAGAAATTACCACATTGGGCTGCAGACCGTAGGCGGTGAGGAAGAACATTGATCCATGTGGCCAAAGCATCTCACCGCCCGATGTTTGGGTAGGCGCGTTTCACTTTTTGCGAGGAAAACAGCGCATTTCTTCCCCCTCTTCTCTCATTTCTTCTTTCCTAGCTTGAGCATGCTGGGCTCGGATTTTCTCAGCGCGTAGCTTCTTCCCTTTCGACAACACTGACCTCCACACTCGTTTCCATCGCGGCTTAACGCCCGATTGTTCTGTTTTTACCTCGGAATCCTTCACCATGGACGATTCGATCATGGATGATTCGGTCTTCGACATTGACAGCGACGGAGGTAGCTCTGACTTTGTCCCAGATGTCGCGCCGGCAAGTGTTTCATGGTGATTGAACTCATGATTCCCTGCTAACCGAAGCTTTTGTTATAGAAAGCCAAGGCCGCTCCCAAGAAGGCGCCTGCTAAAGCCGCGCCGAAGAAAACAACACAGACTACTCTGAAAGCTAAGCCCGCTACCAAAGCTGCCCCGAAGAAGAAGGCCAAGGCCGACAGTGAGGATGAAATATCCGATGCTCACATGTCCGATGACGATTCACTCTCTCAAACCCCTCCCAAGGCCAAGAAGGCTGCTGCCCCAAAGAGAGCGGCCTCAAGGCCTCTTGCGGACGTGGAAAATGAGTCTTTTGGAGGAGATGCTGCCTCAGATTCCAAGAATGGCAACGCGTCAGAGAAGTACCAGAAAGTGAGTTGTATTACAGACATGAGGTGTCCAAGGCTTGATTGCTAACGTGCACGAACTTCGTAGCTTACACAACTTGAACACATCATCAAACGTCCCGACACGTACATCGGATCGATCGAAGCCACCACACAGAGCATGTGGGTTTACAATTCCACGACTGAGTTGATGGAGAACCGCCCTGTCACTTTTGTACCCGGTCTCTACAAGATTTTTGATGAGATCATTGTCAATGCTGCCGATAACAAACATAATGACAAGAACATGAACGAGATTCGGGTCACTATCAACCGTGAAGAGGGTGAGATCAGTGTGTGGAACAACGGTCGTGGTATTCCTATTGAGATTCACGCCAAGGAAGGAATCTATGTCCCTGAACTTATTTTCGGTCATCTTCTCACCTCGTCCAACTACGATGATACCCAGGCGAAGGTGACTGGTGGTCGCAATGGATTTGGTGCCAAGCTCTGTAACGTATTTTCCAACGAGTTTACTATTGAAACTCAGGATTCACGCCAAAAGAAGAAGTACAAGCAGGTCTGGACAGCGAACATGTCCAAGGTCGGCAAAGCGAAGATCACGGATGCTAAGGGTGACGACTACACTAAGGTTACCTTCAAGCCTGACTTTGCCAGGTTTGGCATGACTGGAATTGATGATGACTTCGAGGCTCTGGTGAAGCGTCGTGTCTATGATTTGGCGGGTACATCCAGCGTCGCCGTCAAGCTCAATGGTACGCGTGTCCCCATTAGGAACTTCAAGCAGTACATGCAGATGTACACCAAGGCGATTCGATTGGACCGTGGTGATGAAGGCCCGCCCTCTAAGGACGAAATTATCACCTGCAGTCCCGACCCACGCTGGGAGATTGGTTTTGCTGTCTCCGACGGTGATTTCCAGCAGGTTTCGTTTGTGAACTCCATTGCGACCACGTCGGGCGGATCTCACGTGAACTACATCACCGACCAGATCTGTAACAAGTTGGCGGATGCCGTCAAGAAAAAGAACAAGACCGGTGCCACACTGAAGACCGCTCAAATTCGGAGCCACATCTTCATCTTCGTGAATGCTCAGATTGTCAATCCGGCTTTCACATCACAGACTAAGGAGCAATTAACTACGAAGACTAGCCAGTTTGGTAGCAAATGTGTCTTAGAGGAGGATTTCTACAAGAAGGTCCTCAAGACGGAGGTCATGACCAACATTCTGCATTTTGCCGCCCAAAAAGCAGATCAAATCCTGAAGAAGGGTGACAGTGGCCGTCGCTCTCGCATGACCAACCCTAAACTAGTCGAGGCTAACAAGGCGGGCACCAGAGATGGTCACCACTGCACGCTTATTTTGACAGAAGGTGACTCCGCCAAGGGTTTGGCAATGGCTGGACGTGCGGTTGTTGGACCGGACCTTTTTGGTGTCTTCCCCCTGCGTGGAAAGCTTCTCAACGTTCGCGATGCGTCTTTTGACCAGATTTCGAAGAACGCGGAAATTCAAAACATCAAGAACTTCATTGGATTGCAACACAAGAAAGAGTATACTGAGACCAAGGGCCTTCGTTACGGCCATTTGATGATCATGACCGATCAGGATCATGATGGTAGTCACATCAAGGGACTGCTCATCAATTTTCTTCAGGCGCAATTCCCTAGTCTGCTGAAGATCCCTGAGTTTCTGATTGAGTTCATTACTCCTATCATTAAGGTCTGGAAGGGTGACCCAAAGAACCCTACGAAGTCGAAGGCGTTTTTCACCATGCCTGAGTATGAAGCTTGGCTGGAATCTCACAAAGGCGAGCGTGGTTGGGAACACAAGTACTACAAGGGTCTGGGTACCAGCTCTACCGATGATGCCCAGGTTTACTTCCGAGACCTTGATCGTCACTTGAAGGAATTCCATACCATGCAGGACCATGAGGCAGAGCTCATTGACCTCGCTTTTTCGAAGAAGAAGGCAGATGAGCGAAAGGAATGGCTGCGTCAGTACAAGCCTGGTACCTTCCTGGATCACTCCATGGCCAAGATCTCCTACACCGACTTCATCAACAAGGAGCTCATTCTTTTCAGTATGGCGGACAACCAGCGTTCGATTCCCTCCGTGGTCGATGGTCTGAAGCCTGGTCAGCGTAAGGTGCTGTATGCCTGTTTCCGCCGTAACCTGAAGAAGGACATGAAGGTTGTGGAACTGGCGGGTCTTGTTTCCGGAATGACTGCCTACCAGCACGGTGAAACCTCGCTTCAGCAAACTATTGTTGGTCTGGCCCAGACCTTCGTTGGCTCGAACAATATCAACTGCCTCGAACCTAGTGGAAACTTCGGTAGTCGACTCCAAGGTGGAAGCGATTGCGCTAGCGCTCGTTACATTTACACTCGACTCTCACCCTTTGCACGCAAAATCTTCAACCAGGCTGACGAGCCCCTTCTCACATACAATTTGGATGATGGCAAGAAGATCGAGCCTGAGATCTACATGCCTGTTGTCCCCTTGGTTTTGATCAACGGTGCCGATGGTATTGGAACTGGTTGGAGTTCTTCTATCCCCAACTACAATCCCGAGGACATCGTGAGAAATCTTAAAGCCCTGATGGATGGTCAGCCTACCGAGCCAATGCAGCCCTGGTTCCGTGGCTTTACCGGTGAGGTGGTCTCCATGGGCGGTGACCGTTTCAAGTTCAGTGGAATTATCAAGGAGACCGGTGACAAGGAGGTTGAGATCACCGAATTGCCCATCCGCACCTGGACTCAGGACTTCAAGGACAAGCTGGAGGAAATCATTAAGGCGGACAAGGTGCCTTCATTCATCAAGGATTACAAGGATTACAACACCCACAGCAAGGTCCATTTCATTATTCAGCTGGATGAGAAGAACATGAAGACTGCGCTGTCCGATGGCCTTGAAGAGAAATTCAAGCTCACTAAAACCATCGGCACCACTAATATGGTTGCATTTGATCCGGAAGGCCGCATCACCAAGTATGCCACTGTTGATGACATCCTCAAGGAGTTCTATCATATCCGGCTCAAGTACTATGAGAAACGTAAGCAGCACCAGCTGTCAGAGCTTCAACGGGAATTGGAGAAGCTGAGCAACCAGGCCCGCTTCGTGCAGATGATCATCGATGGAAAGCTGGTCATCTCCAAGAAGAAGAAGGCCATCCTCATCGCCGAGTTGAAAGAGAAGGGCTTCAAGCCTTTCCCCAAGGTGGCCGATGCCGCCAAGATGGGCGAGGAGGAAGAAGTTGTGGAAGGGGGCGATGAGTCCGAGGACGCTGAGGTGGAAACACTGTCAAGCGCCTATGATTACCTTCTTGGCATGTCCATGTGGTCGCTGACCCAGGAGCGTGTCGAAAAGCTCCGCCGCCAGATTGGCGACCGTGAGACCGAGATCGATGTTTTGATCAAACTCTCCAAGGAGGATATCTGGCGCAAGGATCTGGATGACTTCATTGCTGAGTGGCGCTTCCAGCTCGAAGATGAAGAACGCCGTGCACGCAAGGCAATGGGCGCGGGCCGCCGTGCTTCTTCCAAGCTTATGACCGGTGGAGGTCGTGCTCCAGCCTCTCGTAAGCGTAAGGTTGCCAACGGTGACGACCCGGATGATGAAGACTTTGGGGGACCAAAGACCAAGAAGGCTGCGGCACCCAGGAAGAAGAAAGAAACGGCGCCGAAGACGAATAGTCTCGCTAATTTCCTCAACCAATCGTCGAGTAAACCAACTCCCTCATCGGGTGACGGAAACGCCGACTCAGACGATGACTTTGACCTGGAAGTGCTTCCCAAGAAGAGTCGTGCTACATCGGCAAAGCCCAAGCCCACTCCGCCCAAGGATGAGGATGTAGACGTGGATATGGACCTTGATGAGGTGCCAGAAACCACTACTACCGCTCCAGCTGCTGATGATATTTTCAACATCGACAGCGAGCCCGAGGAGGCTGCTCCGAAGCCAAAGCCTGTGGCGAAGCGAGGAGCCAAGGCTAAGCCCAAGGTAGAGGACTCGGATGATGACTTCCTTGAGATTGCAAACGAAGCCCCCAAGCAAACCTCTAGTCGTGCCCGCAAGCCCGTGAAATATGATGCTCCTAGCGACTCTGAGAGTGATAATGGGGACGACCTTCTTGGTGATGTCAGCCTCATGGTGAAGGGCATCGGCGGCGGCGATTCGGATTCTCGGCAGCTCTTCTCAGAGCGGTCTCGTGCCGGAAGTAGCGCTAGCCTGATGGCCCCTGCCAAGCAATCCAAGATTAGCGAGTTCGATGCGGACGAGACCGACTACAGCAAGCTTATCCCTCAGAATTCACCCCGGCGCTCGCTGCTAGTCAAGCCCAAGGATATTTCTCGCATTGAAGATGACGAAGAGAAGGAGGCAGAGGAGGTGGAAGAGGATGACGAAGAAGAGGCACCAATCAAGCCTGCTGGTAGGGCCAAAGCCGCCCCTAAAGTCAAGGCTGCTCCTAAGGCTGCCGCAAAGCCTAAGGCTGCTCCCAAGGCCAAGGCCGCTCCCAAGGCTGCAACTTCTGCCCCTAAGGCGCGTGGTCGTCCCAAGAAGGATGCTGCTGCACCTGCCGCTCAATCCGCCCCACCAGCCTTGTCCCCAGCTGCTAAGGCCTACGCTTCCAAGCAAGCCAAGGCGAAGAAGCAGACTGAAGATGATTATTCTGAGGATGATATTGATGCCATGGCCAACGATATCTTAGACTCTCCTGCCGGCAAGGTTGATGCTGACTCGGATGATGAACCTCCTGCTCCTCGCCGTGCCGCCGCTGGTCGTCCTTCCCGCCGCACCGCTACACAAGCCAAGAAGAGCTACACCATTGACATCGACAGTGACGACAATGACGGTTCGGCCGATGATTTCATTGACGATGATAGCGAGTAGATTGGTGTTTTCTCTTTGTTTTTTTTCGGGCGTCAGGGAGCACCGTTGGGGAAATGTGCTTTCTGTTGTTCTGGTGTCTTATTTCTATCTTTTCCTTTTTCAGTTTTACCCATTTCTTATGGTGACGAGGCAGAGCCGACCATTCTATTGCAAGTCATATGCGAATTGAATTTCCTTTAATGCTCATCTCAAGCTACGTAGGCACACGCCATGTTCCAGTAGACCATGTGGAATAGAATCCTTGAGATTCCCACATTTTTACTCAATTTGAACTATCCTTGTTCTCAAAGACTAAGCATTCCCTCAAAAAACTCCGTAGCATATCAATACACCCAACCAAGACTCCTACATATCGAATCCCATAGATTGCAACACCATCCTATCTAGCCAATGAATCCCATAGATGTCAACGGACAAGCAAGAGTAAACCAAAACACGAAAACACGAAAACACCAAAGACAGGCAAAAAACGGAATTTTACTCGATACCTAAACCCGAGGTACGCCAGCGAAAGCATCCAACCCGGATCAGACGGAGATTCGACGCTTCTTGTCATTTCTTACCTTGAGGAGTGCCAAGGGAGGACCCCAAGGAGACTCATTCCTTGCCTCACCTTCATCATCACTATCAGGCTTTGCCAGCTTCTCCATATGCAGATTAAGTAAGGCGTGAGCCGCCGTGACTTCATGTGCAAAGCAGCCGGTTTCCAAATCTTTGCGATCACCGTACTTTTCCTGAGAGGATCGGCCAGGGATCTTCTTTCCCTTTCCTTTCTTGTACCGGGCCACTCGCTTCGAGCTCGGGTCCTGGTAGTCCTCGTCATCCCCCTCCTCATCACTATCGGAACCATCACTGCTAATCGGGGAGGTCAAGCTCGACTCCTCATCACCGCTCATTCCGTCGATGGTGATATCTCCCGTTGGCTCGTGATGCCACTCTCGGGCTAGTGTGTTCATCCGCGACCCGATATCCCCAAGCCTACCTGTAGCTGTATACATAGGCAGCGTGCGCTGGTTTCGAGGACTAGCTGGTCCTTCTGGAGAGGGGACACTGGAGCGGGGGATGTTCTCGGCTGTACGAGGCAGATTCACGGGTGTGAAGCTGTTGATAACGGTGCTCTGGGGCGAGTGACAGTAGGAGGGCTCCGAGGAAGAGTCGCGTGCACTGCCAACACTATCAGCGTAGCTACGGCGAGGCACTTTTGGGTGGATCTGTCGGTATGGGATGCGATCCGCGAAGGAACCCCCATTGGCTGAGGCTGGGGTCGGATTACGTGTGATAGTGCTCGACGATCCCCGGTCTGGCTCGAGACTGCGGTAGGCTCTAGCGGTCTGGGTGGCACGGAAAATGATGGAGTTGTCAAGCTTGATGTTCGGGAAGTCGCGCGCTTTTCCGTTGATAGTTGGGACGCAGATGGATGGGAAGTCAGTCCCGAAGAGTGGTGTCAAGACGTGGCGGATTTCCCAGCAGAAAGTAGCTGCTACGGCCTTAGCGGCTTCATATGGCATCCAGTATCCTAATAGCTTGGTTAGACATGTTTACTAGATGCGTTCGCTTTGAATGAGCTCACCTTGAGCGGCGAGAGCGCCTCCAGTGATACTGTGGCAGATGTCGCGTAGGCCGTCGATGCTCGCCATTACTTTGCCAGGAGCAGTCTATAAAACACTCTGTTAGAGCCAGATGACGAAGATCTCAATTTGTTTACCTTTGTGTAGCCATTGCACCTAAACAAGTGAGTTATGCGGACCAGTCCAATGTTGTAGTCCCACATCACCATCCACTCAACATCGTCGCCGGGGATCGTAAACAAGTAATGAAATGCTAGATAATATTTAGTATTCGCAAGTTAAACCGAAGTGCAAGGCTTACCATTGAAACTGTCACGTCCGGTCTTCTCATGGAAGTCTTTCTTTTGGCTGTTGTAAGGGATATGACGAGGATAGTCGGCAATATTGCCTAATGGATGAAGCTTAAATTCACGGTGAATCTTGAGGAGTTCCTCATCACGCTCCTCGCAAGGAGGATAGCGAACTTCACCCTTATGCTTTCCCAGTTTGAAGATAGCACCATCCTTGGGCATCTTGGACTTGACCTCACGTCCCGTTTTTGGCACCGCTGGTACACGTTGTTTGCGGCCCCGGAAGCCCTGAAGAAGCCTTTCGCGCTCCCATTTCTGGAAAGGAGGCCAAGTGTTCTCAGTACTCTGAGAGGGAGGGTTTGTTGGTCGTTCGGGCATCGGATTTAGCAAGTCCTTGATGGACGCCATGGTAAAAATCAAGGATGGAAAGGGGGAAATCTTCGAATGAGGAAGATGAAGAAGGATAGACAAGGTCGAGGGGATAGAGAACGAGTTAAGTGGAGGAGTGGAACAAAAGGCGTTTTCCAGAAAACTCCGCGAAGGAAAACAAGACACGCCTTTCAATGGAAGAATCCACGATCAAGCGAGACACGGTTTGATATGAGATCGTCCCCCTCCACTCTTTGTTTTGCGGAGTTTGTCCCACGCCTTTCTTTGGGTGAGTACAGTTGTTTGCCCGCTACACGATGTCTTTTGAGCAAAAGTAAACGAGCACCAGAGAAAGACGAATAGGGACGTGGAAAACGACAGGTGGTGTATGATGTTTCTATACCTCTCATCCTCGGAACCACGAAAATGGACTGTTGACAGTGGCCTCACCGATTAGAATCATCACGAGGGTCTCCAAAGTCGGACGAGTCCCTAAAGGCCTGTTTATCTCTCGAGCCCATATGTTTCCCATGATGATCTTCGACTCTGGACTGACCGCTATGCAGTGTGCATGCTGTGATCGATTTCTTGATGCCCCTGGGGAATGAAACCTGTGTCTTTGAGCTTCGAGGCCTGGTTTCACCGTCGTGAATGTGGGTACCCAAGGACTGTATACCGCCTCAATGACCTGTTTATGTGGTCTGTTGGCCCTTATCTGGTAGCCATGTGGGTATCTTGAGGCGGTGATGAAAGCATATGCACCAGCTTTGATCCTCAGTCGTTAGGCCTTGGTATGCATGCAAACAGACTGTTACGGCCGTCTGCACCATAAGTAGGTCAAAGACCTGGGTAAAACGACCATGCCCATTGCAAAACGATACCACGCTCATTCTCATGTCGGGATTACAAAATGCAACCTCGCACCCGCTTCGTTCCAATTTTTCAGCAAAGAATCTTCATCAAGAAGAAGCTAAGAAAAAATAAATACGCCCCATGTCAGAGCGTTGGCTTCAGGCGCCAGTAGAAACGGCGGGCAAGGTGCTGCAATGACCGGAGATTTTGGGTGGTCACCTGAGCACCAATCACATCCAGGTTCACGTCCAAGTGGCTCGATGAGACGGGTATCAAAGAGACCTGAGACAATCGGATGGCTGCAGAGCAATCTATTCCTTGTATAACGGGATGTTGCATGGCTTGTTGGCGAGTCCTTTGAATTCTGCAACATCTGAGAACGCGGTGCGGTGTACAAAGATAAACTTCTGACCGGACGAAAGATACTAATCACTAGCGCAGAGAAGTTTGAAAGGTAAATCAGATCCATCATATCACAGGACAACATACGTCACTCGATGGCCGGTGGGGTGAGGTTCAAAGGGAACGCCCATTTCAGATGTAAACGGCGGCAATCTGGAAAAAGCACGACTGACCATATTATAGAGACTGCTAGTGGATCTTTTGGGTGCAGCTAGCATCGGCTGGAAAAGTCTAGGGAGGCTTCCATGCATACTTCGGTGCATACAGAGAGAGTTCGACAGGCCGGCAACGACAAGACTGAACCCACTTTTCTCTCGTTCCTGTGTCGGGTTCAGATTGTCTATCCCAGAATACCACACTGATTTGCCTTCCAGTTCATTTTCCAACGTTCCCCCATTGTATTCACTTTATCATGCAGTCAAGATGGTATTGCAACAGGTACAGGGGGAAGAAGGGGTCTCTACCCCACTCACTTCGGACATCTTGCAGCCTAGAGGCAGGGCACAGCATATAATGGTACAGATATTACATGTAGTACACTCCGTTATTGCATTAACGCCATATATCAGAAAGTAATGAGCATCAAAACTGGTCTACGGTGGTCTTGCAACACCCTTACAGTCCCAGAACCTTAGACCGCGGCCCAACCAGGCGAGTCTGAGACCAAGCCTAGAACAAAAGGAGGTCAGGATCCCGATGTCTAAGACATAGCTATGCTGGCTGGACTATTGGGGTTAAAGAGCGGTAAGGCCAAGCATAGTGTACATTCCCGTGAAGTCGTTCTTTTTGACTTCTAGAAAGGGGTCGGCTTACTAGGGGTCTCGATTGGGTTGTTGCTCTTAGGGCTCGAGCCCATCGGTCCCATGCTCGAACCCTCGGGAAGCATATCTCCATAAGAAGTGTTGATATCTACAGGGGCACGCATTAGATCACTCCAACTTAAACTGGTCTCTTATTGGTTCGACCATGTGAATAGCATTGATCTTCCGATGGGTCAAACAAGAATCAAATAGTACCGGCTTCAGGGGCATATACTCGGAATTCAACATCGAACTGATCTCAGCCATTACTTCGCTGATGGATCCCTGGAAACTGAAAGGGTGAGCCTGATCCGCACATACGCTTTATTGAAATGTTGTTGAGGTGCTTGATAGACATGCATATCTGCGGCCAAGGTCTCCCGACAATGCATTGCACCAAGATCAATCCAAATCCACCAGAACTCAAGAATAAAAAAATCATATATCGGAACATGTGTTGATTTTTGCTAAGCACAGCAGTCATTCAAAGGAGGGAACTTGAGGATTAGAGCAAGGGTAGCAAGAAGGGAAGACGCGCCCCAGCCCAGCCCAGCCCGATTCATGATGCGGAGAATGGGGTTTGGGGGAAGCTAGACCGGGATGAAACTCAACGGCTGCACTTGTACGTCGGGGGCTACTTGTAACATGAATTCACATGTGGGAGCACGAAGGAAGATGCGTGCGAGGTTATTTGCAGGGCTCAAGGCAAGAGCTACCTAGTTCGTCGAGGTCGAGGCTCCTGCGCATCTTGATCTATGCTGCCCTACCGGGTACAGAGCTGTGCTCCAGCTTTTTTGTCCCAGTGGAGGCATGCTGTGCCTCTTACATTCTCATGCCACGGAGCTAGGAGACACAGCAGAAGAGCTTAATAATATTACTGGGGATATCCATGTTACCAAGGTCAATCGGATTCCGAGTCAAGACGTCAAATTCGTAAATCATCTTACGACAATTACATTAGAACAATATGAACCCGAAAGGAAAACAAACAGAGGAAAATAAACAGAGGGTTGAAGAAGAGTGCATAGACATGTAAAGGTTAAAGGTAGATGTAGAAGGTAAAGGGGTAAAAGGTGAAGGGGATAAAGCGAAGAACCACAGACATGAAAATCACTTCATCGTCCGATCGTTCAACGTAAGTTTTTCGTCATCGAGATGAAAGATCGAGGTGCTAGGGGCCCAATATACATTCCAAATGTATTCGAACAGTGTAAGACCCCCCTATCACCAGCAATCTTGCGCGTCAAGAATATCCGTTAAGAATGGAAACCGTTTTCAGATCCTCGTCACAACTGCCGTTTGGCTGCCATGAGTTCCAAGATCAGTAGCGAAACTGGATAGACATTTAAACCGCCAGGAGAGGTTCCCGCTCCGCAGCCTGCGGGGCAGACTCAACTGACTCCACGACCTGGGCCACCGGCTCAGCGTTAGGGGTTTCCGGGAAATCCTCAGTCTTGATTGTGGGCTCAGTCTTCACGGGGGTGGGGACCTTGGTCATCTCGGGGGAGACGGAGCGGCGGCCAATGTACTCCTGGGCCTTGTGGCTGTAGTCACCAACGTACTGCTTCATCAAGCCAGTGGCGTGCGAGGTGCGCTCACCAGCCAGATCCTTCAACTGGTTGGTCTGGGCATTGACAATTTCCTGAACGTTGTGGATCTGCTCGTCAATGATCTCGCGGTTGCTAATGTACACAAGAGGACCAATGTAAGCGGTAGTCACACCGATCACGGTCAGTCCCCAAACCGGAACAAAGCGGATCAGCCAGTATCCGAGGAAGGCGGCGGTGAAAGCCTAAGAAATCATCAGTTATGCTTCTATACTGCTAGTCTTGGAGCAACATACCGCAACGGTGTGAACAACATTCTCAGCAAACAAGATACGCTGGAACTCGATCAGGAAGAAGTCCAACAGCTGGGAAAGATCCTCAAGCACGGCCTCGTGGGTCTCCTTGGGGATGGTGTAGTATCGGCGGGGGCGGAACGAGCTGGCAATGCCCTTCTTGAGAATGACATGTCCGGCAATCTCAACAGCGGCGGTCACTATCCATAACTTAGTCGTGTGCGCTCATAATGGTGGGTCACGCGACCAACTCACCTCCCAACGACATGTACAGAAACTTGAAGGCCCAGCGGAGTAGGGGCAGGTAACGGGCGGCAAAGATGAATCCAATGATGCTGGCATAGGAAACGGCGGTCGCGCGTGGTTGTTCCCACTGTAGATTGGAGGGGTGGTTAGTAAAGTCAGAAAGACGATTGGCCGATCCATTTCGCCAAAAGAATTGCGACACTCACGCTCAAAAGGCTGTACAGCAGGGAGTGGTAGTCTGTCACGATTTATTAGGTTGATGAGCTGTTTGTTATGGATTTTCGAAGCGAAGACGTACGGGTCAAAGGCTGGCCATTGGTGGTAGTGGTCGAGGGAGTGACTCGGGAGTTCTTCAGTTCTTGCAGCTCTCCAGAGGTCTTGGAAACCTCAGACTTGACGTTATCGACAATCGGGCCTAAAAGAGGGGGCGAAAAAGAAAGTATTAGATGGATCACGTTCTAGAACCCCAAGCACACGACTGCCATTTACCCTTGGTCACGATATCTCGGATACCTAAGTCCAGAGTTCCAGGTCAGAAGCTGCAGCTGAAGGGAGAAGAGGAGCGAAGTGTAGGGGTACTGCAAGAGAAATCATGGTCAGCATCATGGTGCAGGAGTCGGGAAGAGTCGGTTGTCACGGCCTGACTTTTTTTAAAGGAGACGGGGGGAACATACCTTACTGCCCGTGTTGGGGTAGCTCACATCACCAGAATCAGCCATGGCGATAATATCAAAAGATGAATCACCGGGGAAATGGGAAATGGTGTGTAAATTAGGGGTGGAAGGATGGAAAGATAAGGGAAACCGAAGAATTGTTTTGGTGTGATGCAACCACCGTCATGTGCGCCGCCAAGGTTTCCCTGCCGAAAAGCTAATGATGTCAACCCTTTTGCCTTGATACAATCTGCATCATTCAGATCGACACGATCTCCTTCTATTTTCTACGAAGGATTAGGAAGCTGTTTTACCCTACAGATAAAGTTATGAACACTTTACGAGCTGCCCTAGTGCTCAGATCCGGTCTCCAGCAGCTGATTCCCGGCTTGGCCCAGCATAAGACTAAAGCATCTATAGTTGTACTTATACCGATATCCCGCCCCCCAATGCTCATGAATCCGACCAGCTCCAAATCTCGAAGCTCAAAGCTCGCTCGCTCTTTTTCTCTCTAAATTACCGGTACCGGCCCAGCCGGTGATGTCAACGATGAACCAAGGATGGTGAGTTATGGTCGAAAGTGGCGCAATAGGTTTATCCCAGTAAATTCTGGAAGCGGAGCTGTCAGAATCTCTCAAAGCACTAACTCATGTGCATAAATCAGGAGATTAGTTAGGTAGGTATGTTGATATACACTAGACATCAGTACCTAGGTGTAGGCACTGGGATCTGTTACGCATTAAGTGAAGGAGGTATTGCTAGAGAATTCTTGAATAGCTGGAGGGAAAGGCAAAGCAATACTTTATTCTTGCTCTGGGAACTAAATGGTATCTGCAAGACAGCAATATCCCTTTTATCACTGACTTATCTGTTAGACAGCATGATCTTCAATCTCCGCTTGAGGGTATAGATGCACGTGACCCACGCGTTTCCTGATTGGGAGGTCTGTTTTGATCCTCGATCTCTCCATTCCCGAACCACACACATACACACCAATACACTCTGCAATTGCTCCAACCTCTCAACTTGGATACCCATGGTCGATCACCACCATTAGTCGCCTTTTCGATCACTAACCTTTTCCTTTCGACCTCGCCACTCGACTCTTCCCATAACCCCGCCCCGGCGCGTTGTTTACATCATGGCCGCCGCTGGCGCGAGGGCTCAAAAGCCCGTCGGCTCTGCCGCATGGATTGCTGCGGAGAAAGAAAACATGGCGGAACTAGTCGAACAAGAGATAGAGGAGGTTGAATACCCCGTTCGGCACGAAATGGACTGGCTGAACGAGCATATGGCGGAGATCTTCTCCAAAGGTCAAACGTGAGTTGCGACCAACATGTGGTGGGCGCTGGACTTGCGCTAACCCAAGATACAGCAACTTTACAGATGTCTTCAAAACACCAGGGAAGATGAGAGGGAAGACACCTCGCACGGCACGCAAGCGAAATGTGGAAGAAAGTCGAGTGGTAAAGCTATCCTGCTGGGTCCCCAGTGCCGTTGCTAAGCTGATGTATTTTCAACAGCCATTGAGTGAAATATTTTCCTCCACTCACAAGCAAAGTGAAAACAGGGCAAGCCCTAGCCCTTTCATTCATCGCGTCATCTCAAAATCTACAGCTGCGATAACGTCTGCATCACCCCGCCCTAAGGATGCAGACAAGGAGGCACAGCCCCATTATCCAACTCTGCGTTCAAACTTAAACTCCTTCCAAACTTATAACACCGACTCAGGCTACCATGGAATGGAAGATTACGACGACGTGGTTTTGCCCGACACACAGCCAAACACCCAGGTTTCCACACAGCCGATGGAAGTGGAGGAGCCGACAGTACTAAGCCCTCAGGTCGATATCTCGATCAACCATCAAGCAACTGAAGATTCCTTCCATTCCGCCCAGGAAAATGTTCGTGCACGAGGGGGGACTGTAGAGCCCACAAATGTGGAGGCTACTTCCACTCGGGAACGGACTATAACGCCTACAAAGACGATCTTTAAGGAGCCAGAACTAGAGCCGGAAATGAGCTCAACACCGACGCCCAAGACGCAACCTAAGGCCAAGAAGAGTCTCGGCAAGCAGAAGCAACAAGAGAAACCAGCAGATCCGCAAGAATCCCACACCCAGGATGAGGCCCAAGATGAACCTCAGGATGAGCCCACAGAAGAGCCCGTTTTGCAGGCTCAGTCCCCCCCCGCGAAGCCTGTCACTGCTCCGGCGTCAAAGGTGCAGCAGAACCAGGAGCATGAGGACACGGATATGGATATGGAAGATGATACGAAGGAAGACACCGTTCTTGACAGCTTCGACGACATCGGGTCTCCCTCCGACAATTCTACTCCCGAACGCCCATTTGTTCGAAAGAGCAGTCTCAGTTTCGCCTCTCTTCCAGCACGGGAGCCTCTGACCAAGAGCATCGGAGGCTCACGACTTTCCCGCACCAGCCATATTGATCTCCCCAAGTTAAGTAATGCCGGTAGACCCAGTTATCTGGGTAGACAGACCGGGAGCCACAAAAATGCTCAGGGCTCATTGGATGACAACATTCGTAGCTCTGGCTCCATGGATCTTGATGACGAGAAGAATGATGGCGATACTATGGATGCGGAAAAGGCCAGCAAAATCCACAGTACAAAATCGACACAGAGTCTCCATGAAAGAATCAGCATGCTTGGAAAGGCTCCGCCATCACGACCAAAGAAGTCAATGGCGGCACCGGTGGTGGGGCCTGTAGCTGCTGGTCAAGTCGCTTATCCAGAACTACCTGCCACCAAACCCGAGTCTAGACCCGAGGCTTCTGATGCTAAAACTCGTGCCATTCCGACTTCAGATTCCGCGGCAGCTGATGAGGATGACTGGATTCCCCAACAACCAACTCTCGAAAGGAGCAAGACCGCGGACGTTATGGAGAATATTCACGCCGATAAAATTCAATCCGTCGGCAAGAAGGACGCATTCCCCAGCAAAGAAAAACATTATGCTGAGCCGGAACGTCCCAAGTCATCGTACTCGATATTTTCTTCGCCTCGCCCTCAAGGTCATCAACAAAGCGCTTCACTATCGCATATGACCCCGGTGGCTTCCACTACTCCCATTGGATCGCCTCGGCGGTATGATGGCCCCATAAGCGCTTCAAAAATTCGATTACAATCAATCATGAAGAGCGCCAAAGGATTGTTTACAAGCACCGGCAGCTCGGTCAGAATTGAAACATCCTCACCCGAGCAACCTCGTGTTCAACCTAAACAACGAGCGAGTGCGGAAAGGGTTGACGATGAAGTCGAACACCAACCACAGCCTCGTCAGTTGGCCAATTCCCCACGACAGGAAGGTCGTCGAACCCGTAGTTCCACTGAAAAGGAGCAGAAGCAGCGGCAGAAGGATTTGGAGGATCGACAACTTGAAGAATCTCGCCAAGAGAAGGCCCGTGAACAGGAAAGACAGCGCGCTATTCAACTGAAAGCCGCCCAAGACAAATCATCCATCGAACCAGAAGAGCGAACGAACACACAAGCCCACAAGTCCTCGCAGTCATTAAGAACACAGAGCCGCGAGCCTGAATCTGCCACGGAAGGTTCAAGGATTGCCATGTCTCAGGCCAAGCAGAACGATCGACGCCCTAAGCCAACTCGTGAACCCATGCAAAAACCCAAGCCGCAACCTGTGTCTGTTCGCGTTGGTAGCACCCTGTCACGCGCAATTCCAATGCCCACAGCTTCTTCCAATGTTCAAGAAACCAGTGTCCCGGCACCTGCATCGAAGCCGGCAACTTTGAAAAAGAAGGCCAGTAACAACTCTCTACACACTGCGTCTTCCACGAGCAGTTTTAAGAGCTCCGTTTCCAGTCAGACACAGGCTCAGAAAAAAGCCCAGCTTGCTAGCGAAAGGAAACGGGAGCAAGAGGAAAGAAAGCGAGAACAGGAGGAGAGAAAACGGGAGCAGGAAGAACGTGAGGCTCGTCGGAAAGAGGAACAACGGCGGGAACAGGAACGCAAGCGAGCTCTGCAGCTCAAGCAGCAGGAAGAAGCCCGTCGACAGGCTGAAAGTCGTGCTGAGGCGGACCGAGAGCGCCGAGAGCAGTCTGCTCAGGAGGATTCTCAAAGAGCAGCTAACAAGCAGGCGATTGAGAAGTGGCGGATGGAGAATATGCGAAGACAGGAACCCGGTGTTCCACGACCTGCTTCGCGTTTGGGCTCTCTTCAACCCTACGGACGATCAATCAACACACCTGCTTCTAACCCTGCTAAGCCGCCCAAGAGAGTGATGGACGAGGAGGCAGGTCACCGGGCAGCCGTTGCCAAGCCCAGCAACGTACAGCCTTCTGGCGAGGCTAAGCGGGTCAAGACAGATGATGAGCACGGACAACCCGTACGGACAATAGGGCGCCCAGTCCGCCCGCCTAGCACCATTCGCAAGGTATGCATTACTTCAATTTTTTCCTCGTATTGATTCTGTACTAACAGAGAATATGAACAGCCTTCAATTTCGATGTTTGGCCAGTCTGGCATGAGCCATCAGGGTGGATCTTCAGTCTTGAAAATTGGTCAGCCTCAGAGACCTGGACCTGGGCACCCGCTGGACATGTCCTCGTTGGCAAATGGCAAGATCCCCTTCGCAGAGCCCAACCGGGCACCTCCGCCATCGGCACACAAGCCTGCTCCTAACTCTGTCCATCGGAATCCTCCTCCGCCCAAGCCTTCTCCGAAGTACCCAAACAGTGACAATATCCACCTCCCCGAGATTGCCACCGACAGCGAGGACGAGGACGACTCAGACGCGGAGCTGCTCCCTGTGCCTAAGTGGGCGCAGACTAAGGAACTTAATGATCTCCTCGTTCAGCAGGACGGAATGGAAGTCGACTCCATCTTTGGACCCATTGCGCCCTTCTCTTTGGAAGAAACTTTCAAGGCCGACAAGAAGATTAAAAAATTCCGCGACAGAACCAGCAGTGCAAACTGGTCTGGTCCGGACGGTCTTACTCAGGAGGAAATTCGCAGAGATGTGGCTGATCGACAAAAGCTACGTCGCAATGGTGGATGGTCCTTCAACGCTTAAAGTGATAATAGTCCTGAACATTCCCGCATATCCGGTTGGATGTAATTTCGAGCAGCACTGGCAGTTAAGGCGTTGGTATTCACCTCAAGCATTGGGTGTGGTGTGGAGTTTGACATGGATTTATTGGCGTTGTATTTTTACCATCAGTCCTGAATCTATTAGACTACAGCGACATAGGAAGTATCCGGCGCAAGTGGTCATTAATTAGACCTTTTTCGATCATTTTGGTCATTTTTCATCTACAGGCTTTGTTCCAAGGCAATCCGGTTGTTATAGGGTTCTGGTATAGACCTCTCTTACCACTCACTAGTACTTTGCTCGTTGCTAGGAATAACAAGGATAACGTAACTTGCTAGATTTTACTTTCAGGTCATATAGCATTAGCTTGCAACTTCTTACATGAACCAGCATCATTGGTCTAGTGGTAGAATTCGTCGTTGCCATCGACGAGGCCCGTGTTCGATTCACGGATGATGCAAGTGTCTTCTTTTTTGTCTTTTTGCCGTCAAGAACTTCGGAATTTTCCTTCTTCGCCTCCATTTCTTCTATTTTTTATTTAAATTTTATCATTGGTGCTGCTTTCATCAATTATGCTTTTTGGCAACGTGGTCGGAAGAAAAGCCATAGGTTTTACGTCGTGGCGTACCAATGATATATATCCCCACGTCACCCTTCCCAAATCACCACGTATGGAGCCCTGCAGATCCCATGGCAATATTTAAAAGTAGGAAATGTGTTAAATGAATCGGGACACCCTGACTGTTCATGCAAAAGCTGCGAACATTGAATGCGTTTTTAGTCTACGGGTTTTATTGTCTTCCAAAGCGAAGAAAGGCTCATACCTGGCTCCCAGTTGAGACCAATCCACCACCGACAGCATAAGAAAGTGGAATGTTAAAACGAATATTGAAATGATTAATACCTAACCCAGAACCTAGCCTGACCTAGTCGCGCCACCCATACCGAATATTGTACAAAACTACTTACTAGAAAAGTATCTATTCCATGTCAGGCTCCATATCGCTACCTCCGCCTTCAAGACCCTCGTCCATCGCATCCGGGTTCAGATTTACCGCGTCTGCTGCAATGCCCAGCTTTTCATTAGGCTTATCATGGGAGATTGTGCGCCACCCGGCAGCAATAGAGGGATCCTTGAGATACTCAGACATAGGGAACTAGCAGTTGTTGTTAGTGATTGAAACTCTATATGCACAACAGGGAATACTCACGTAGTGGTCGTTCTTCTTCATGGTGACAACCCAAGGGACATTGTCGAAAGTCACTGCCCGCAGACGGAAGTATGTGTTGTCGGGGATCTTGCGCACTTCGTTGACGAACAGGTCGAGGGTGGGAGTCGGGGTGTCATTGACGGCAGTGATGAAGTTGGTCGGTGCAAGACCATAGTGGTAAGCAGGAGAGCCACGACTCTACAAAAGGGGTTAGTAACATGCAGGGTGATATGGTAAATGAAGAATTGACTTACCCTCGCGCTCACATAAACTTCACTGTGAAGTTTAGAGATTTGCTGTCGCACAGCATGGTGAGGCCTCTGCAGAACAGCACCGCAGAAAACGACAGCACGATCGGTTTCTAAATCTTCTGTTGGAACAGTGGGGACTCGGATACGCATCTCCTGACCGTTTCGGACGATCAACGCCTCAAGAATCTCCTTCTCATACATCACATCCAGTTCCGAAACCCGAGTAATAAGTTGACCATCCAGAGTGAGAATAATATCCGCCTCCTGGAAGCTGTCGGTGTTGGGTGTCAATTCTGCTGTTGGACAATCAACCTTGCGCACCATAAACAGCTGGTGGCGCGAGGGATTGGCCTGCGCAACCTTTTGAATCCACTCCTCGGACACACCCATGATGCGGGCCTGGCTCATCTGAACAACATAGCTCTCCATGTTCAAAATGCGGAGCTGAGGTGTGACACCTTGCTGAACCTTCGAGGTAACGGGAAGAAGCGATGGAGTGGCGAATCCCAAATGGTACTCAACATCCTTGTGAGAACTGGGTGTCCGTTCGCCGAGGTAGTTCAGCCAAAGTGCCTGCACCACTCCGTCTTCACCGATCAAAACACCGTTGGTGCACTGGCCACTCAGACCCGTGTCAACTGTGATCGCGTCCAGGTTGATCGCCCGGTACCGGGGAGCAGACGCATTGGCTGGGATCGAAACTGTGGTGATATCGGTGACAGCAGTCTTGGCAACCACAATGCGGAAGTTCTGGTTGAAACCGACGAAGATGGTATCCTGTCCCTGCTTGATAAAATCGGAGCTGAGTCGAGCGCTCTGTACCGGAGCCTGAACCAGGCTGGGGTCGTACTGAATAATGGTGTAATTTTGGAGCGGGTGCAGGAACACAACCTTGGCAATGACAATGACTGAGTCGGCAACAGTGATAGTAATATCACAGAGGTCATATGGTACAATGGCCCGCGAAACAACAACTAGGCCCTTCTCAGCGTCAATCACCAGACCGAAGCCAGTCTTCTTGGCTTGCGGATACCCATCAAGTTTCAGAGGCATCGTGCACGAGACACGCACAAAGCTGCGTACAATCTCAGCTGCCGCAGGCTGGCTTATACCGTCTAGCTGAATGAAGTCTGCCTTGCGAGCAACAGGGGCTTCTGCAGGAATGGCATCGGAAAGGTCAGAGAAGTCCCAGAGTCCAGTTTCATCGTTGCGAACCGCGAGACGCATTTTCGGATGCCAGTGGCGGTCGACATAGACAATGCTTGTACCCTTGGTATGAAGATCTCGGATATGGCGATAAGAGATGACAACCCGAGAACGATCGGGAATGGTCTTCATCACAGCCACGAATTCATCCAAGTTTCGAGTTTGTCGCTTATCAACCGAGTCGATGATCCATCCAGACAGTGTATTTTCCAGCTTGAAAGAGCCAGCAGCTTCACACACATACACTCCACGACAGGGAATGGCATAAAGCCGAGCTTGCTGGTAGGACAGATCATGGAAAGTGCCGCCAGCAACAGTTACAAACCGATCGGGGGTGATCGCATGGAGATCACCAACTTGGCACTCGACCTCAAGATCCTTGCCTCCTCTTTGAACCAGAAGCTGAACTGTACCCCCCACACTGGAGTCCAGAATATCATCGAGACGAACAAATTGGGTCAAAAGCTCGCCATTCACCTTCAGAAGCACGTCACCTTCCTGCAGTTTTCCATCGCCGGGACCCTCAGGCAAGATAATCTCAGCCGCGAGCATGTTGGTCTCCGTAGGGGCAGCGGCGCGCACAGCAGCCTCCCATTCGGGGGTTAGGCCAAGGCGACGACATTCATCGAAAGGCTTGAGAATCCATTGGGTTTGGATAGTACCCCGAGTGACCGGCTTGCCCTGGCGAATGCATTCTAACGCGCGCAGAGGACGATCCAAAGGCAAGAAATAATCGGTTGCAGCACCATCTGCTCGACCTCCAGCTTGCAATGCCACGGCATTGCCATCGAGGTTGACGACCGGACTTCCTGAACTACCACCACTGGCAGCCGCGGCAGCCTGAATATAGTTGGTATTGAAATCACTGTAGCCCTCGCCATACTCGGGTGCGTTACGATCTAATCGACTGATTACACCAGAAAGAATACTGAGCTTCTCACCAGCATCGTTACCAACCACTCGGATTTCTGTACCGACTTGAGCCGCATTGGGCTGGAGCTTTAGTTCGGTGAGCTTCATGTACCGGATTGCCTTCGGGTCAAACTTAAGAATACCAAAGTCGTGTACGGGATCTCGATAGACAGGGCGGACGTCACACTATCAGGCAACCGGTGTTAGCCTTGCCACTTTTCTTTTTTCTTTTGTATCCTTTCAACCCGTACAAACAAAACTTACCTCTTCGTGGTTGTCAAAGATGACATATCCCCAGAACGGACCAGCGCACACCACATGCCGGTTGGTCAAGATGTATCCGCGCTCTGCATCCACGACAAAACCAGTAGCTTGGCTGCTCATCGAAAGGTCTGTGTCGAAAGAGCAGGTCTGACAGAAGTGAATTGACACGACGCTTTTTACGACGGTCTCAATCATAGCCTGCCACTCTGGCGAGTCCGCTTGAGCAGGACCAACGGCGACCATGCGTCCCGCGTCATCGTCCTCCTCCACATCATAGACGGTTCCATTAGCCGGTGTTGAGTCGCCGGGGGTTAAGACTGAGCCTTCAGGCTTGAGATGTTTTGTAGGCCGTTCCGCGGCACCAGCGATAGTACTGCGCTTGCGCTTGACACCAGCATCACCATTCGCATCCATGGTGTAGGTTGAGGGAGAAGATCGACGGGAGTGGAATGAAGCTCGGAGCGGAGGAGTAACTTGGAGGAGAAAGAGGCGATGGTCTAAGCGGTGATGACCAGAAGATAAGGAAGGGTCGGCCCGTGAAAAAAGAGAGAAAGTAGCAGGAGCGACACAAATTGGCCAATGCACAGCAGAAGCAGTAGCAAAACCTAGGAAGCTCCTGGTCAACAAAGACATTCGCGTTTTGAGATGAGGCGGAGGGAAAAGCGGTGATTGGCGGACGCCAGTCCACACGACCTCTGCGATCCCATGCCCAGCCCGGACCACGCGCCCATGCGCAGATCTTCTGGACTAGATTTACTTGATTACTTTTAGTACGCCTTTACAGAAGAAAAGAAAATAAATAGATCATAGAAAAGTCTAGAGATCTGATCACTCTCTGGACGTCATAGAGAAAACCATCTTTTCCCTCGATATATTTGGATATCTCTTCGCGCTATCTCCAAAGTAGCCAGCCGGGTTTTTGCAAATCCCCAAAACCTTACACTCATTAACCCCAGGTATTTTGATGCCCTTGAATGTACTACAAATCCAAGAATCGGAACTCGGAGGGCGCAAAAAAAAACAGGGCGGGGCGCCTGTTTACGGGAGGCGCCGTCCCCAAACCGGTACAGTGATGGGGGCCGTGGTTCCCCATGATGCCTCATCTGACTGGTAGATCGGGGGCGACAAAAGATCAATGTAAGACCAATAGAAGAGGGGGGATGCGGCATCCTTCCTCCAAAACATAAGAATATCTGACACACACAGGCAAGACAGTCATCAGACAACTGATTCCGGCATGGGGGAAGGGCTAGGCCCGCCGTTTCCCTGCACCATCGCGGGACTAAACCGCTGAGGTGTGGGAGCCTGACCAGATCGGGGGAAGAGCTCGTTTAATTTTTGATACAAGTCGTTCAGGATGGGCAAACTCGGAGGTGGGGTCATCAAGGCCGGCGCTGGAAGTCTTTTTTGTTTGTCCGTGATAGATGCAAGATAAGACAGGTTGGCCTGTAGTCGTCGCATACAATCAATATACTCTTGGCTTGGCTTTTGAGGGGCAACAGTGCCATCTGGATTGGACACTGAGCCTGCCTTGCCAGACGTCTGTAGATTGACAATCTCCTCTAATAATGTCGAGTTGATGTCAAGGAGTGTCGTCATGCGAACCTTCTCTCGTGCTACCACCTGCGCTTGCGCTTGTAGTTGAGCCGGGGATGGTCCTTGCATTTGAGTCTGGGATTGTTGAGCCTGCTGAGCCTGGACCTGGCCTTGAACCTGACCCATGTTGGGGGTTCCCGGCTGAGCGGACCGGGGAGAGTTCATCTGAGGGCGTGGCTGGTTGGCCATTAGATTGTTCGCGGATATGGAGGCCATGTTCTGGGAGAAGGTTTGCGCAACGGTGGATGGGGTATTCGGCGCGGGGTTGGCTTGCGAAAATTGGGCCATGTTTGCGGGGAGGGGGGGTTGGTTAAAGGGTGCAGAGAAATTCTCCATCGGTGCTGTTGTCATATTAGCGGCCAGATCCAACGTCAATCAGTGTCAAACAGCTATCGGCTCGCGACCCGAAATGCGCCTTTCCCCGGCTGATAAAGAATAAAGCAAACGATTAGGAGCGCTTCAGACTGCCAAGAGCCAGTTGAAACAATCGCAGGCACTATCCAGCGGGAAGATCCATGCTGCATGCCTCCAGAATAAGCAAGCGCATCCTGGAGGGGATTATGAAAGCGATCAAGCCTAAGCCTCAGGTAGAGGATGCGGCTTTTGCTCCCTGCATAGCTAGAGCTAACAGATGGACCCCGCAGAAGGGAAAGGTGAATGTGTACGGCGCTAGTCGTAATAGAAGAAAAAAAAAAAAAAAAAAAGGGCAAGGTGCGATAATAGAAAGGGGGGTAAATGGGTCACGTACCGGAAGATTGTTGGGGGAAGTTTGAAGGCATCATAGCTCCACCGGGAACACCTGGCTGCATTGGGATGGAGCCAAAGGAATGCTGCTGCTGTCCAGGCTGTGATGGGGCCTTGGACTGGGGGAATTGTTGGGGCATCGAGTTTGGGTAGAACGACATCGGATTTGGGGGGCTCTGCGTCGGGACGGGAAAGCCTGCGGGATTGTAACCAGTGTTGGGATCCATTGGATAATAAGGCGTGCCCATCACGAAGACAGACTATCAATGTTAAAAAGGGGCCGAGGCGTCCACGGTTGGCCCGCAGTCAATCCTTCCTGTTCGTGGGGATTCTTTTTTTCTGTGAACCGCCCAGATCAAGCCCGGGGAAGACTGTCGATTACGCACGCGCCGCACGGGCAAAGCAAAAGGGCTGGAGTTCCCTCACTTGCCGGAATCCAGGGATGGGCAGGGGAAATGAGCCGCTGGGTATGGAAGTGATTTAGACAATATGAAACCAAATGGAGGGCAGTGATTGGCCCAGATGACAATAATGAATGGGCAGGGGGATGGAATACGATCGACCGCTGCTTTGACAGAGCTGCTGGACTCGGAGCAAGACAAATTTTGGTGGGTGTTGTCCGGATTCAGAGTGATCAGCCGTGGGCGGACGGGCTAATGCAGCCTTTTCGGATGGAAGTGGGGACACGGGCCTGATGGTGGATGATGGCTGGCTTCTTAATGGAATTCCTTCTGATTGCTGGTTCATTGGTGATGGAGTAGATTTGGATTTTCAAAGAGTCATCCCACATCACTGAGAAAGCGCAAGAAATGAAGAAGAGGAGCCTGTTCTTGAATGACGACGACGGTCACGGGACTGAGAAGTCCCATGTGTGATACCAGGCAGTATCTATCATAAACACACAATCCCCTCTCAAGCGGTGAGACATTAGCAGTACCGCACAAGTATCAGGTGACCTTTCAAAGCGACATGTGATGTCAAACACCTGGAAACCTTATGGCCTGAGGCCACAACATGGAGATTCTTAGTAAGATCCAAGCTAATACATAAAATCTGAAATTGAGCCCAATTTTGATCAAAGTCTTTCTCCAAATATTGCATCATGACAGGGGTAGATCGGCAGCCCTTTACCGCTCAGTCGTGATGTGTTCATTGCGTCTTCTCAGCCGCAGAATACGAGCTGCGCCACAATAGGGTCCACTTGTGGCGCAGCCCACATGGGTTCCCAAGGTTGTTCGTCTGCGACAGTGTCTGTCTAGCAGACGCGGTGTACGACGGCAATGAGATCAATCACTTTGAGATTCGATTTGAAGTGGCATTTATCACACATTCCAAACGAGGACCACCTGTTATTCCCGATATTTGGAATCCATCGAGGTACGAAAACAATGAGAGATGAAAATAATAATAATCCTAGAAATGAAAATGCAAAGTCTACGGGTGCATGATTGGTTCCAAACATTCAGGAATTTGGAACCAAAAACTGACGTGTCCTTGGTCGTGGGGCGCTAACGGCGACTCCGGGTGCATCTGATATCAGATTTGGTTCCAAGACCGTTACAGTAGTGCTGGAGAGCCAATCCAGAACTTCAGATCAGCAATGAGATCTGCATTTCCTGGGAACATGGCCATGTGACGCGGTCTCAAACACAAATCCATTTCATACCGCAAGTCATACTTTACGGGTATCGGGGGCCCACAATTAGGGAGACGGAAGTTATCTGGAACGGGCGACCTGCATTTCGCTAAATGAGGGGCACAATGGATCAAGTATTCTCGACGCCACTAATGCACTTGAGAGGGATCCATTCTTCCCAGTTTCCAGGAAATGCAAGTCGTTGATCTTTTCCTTGTCCACGCTAAAAGAGATGGATTGAAGATGGGCCCTGAAGGTCACGGACAGCAGCCCTAGGGAGGAATGCCAGCCACCTCAGCCAGCCACAGGGAAGGAGATATCGGAGTCTGAGTTCCGCTCAGGCACAGCATATGTCTGTTGCCATTTCCGGAATAGCCAAGCCTTGACCTCCACAAGGCAACTGATGGTTTCGCCGAGACGACGTCAGAACCTATGAATTTCTATGCTTAATGTCCGCCCTGTGCAGCGTGTTACACAGCAGTTTGAAGCATCCTGGTGCTCGGTACTACATGCAGGAGTCCCCCTCCATGCATACCGCGCGATGTCAGCAAGTGTGGTTAGCATCGGATCCCATCTTATTGACCACTCCATACATTGGAAAAAACCTCTACAGCACCTGAACTTGTAGCAGAAACTGAACCAGCTCGTTCTTAAATTCACGAGATACATCTGAACCTAATCTGAAGCCTTATGATAGGCTTGCTCTACGACCTGCTTGGCGCGGACTATCGAGGCATGCATCAAATCCCTGCACTGGAAAAGAACCCCGCCATGCACGAGAATTTGTCAACCCTAAAGTCGATTGGCCCACACCGTGTTGCATGACTTGCATCCGGAGAACGCTCGTATGTGTTCTCCGCTACGGTCTAGCGCAGGAATATCGGAATTCATGACGATCCCCGAGTGCGTGCCCAGATATCCTAAGCGGCCACCGGAAGGAAAATCGACCCCGAAGGTTAGCACTAATGACCAAGGTCGGTGACAAGCTTTGAAAATGAGAACTAATTCATCGTGGATATCGGGGAATAGAAAAGCGTCCCGGGCTTCTAACGTAAAGTGGGTATGGAGTCTCTTTATCTTCAACAAGGGCATAGATCCACAATTCGCAAGAGTGGGCCGTCTGTGGCGCTTCGTCCCACCAAAAGGAGAAATTCCTCCCCCATTTGGATGACATCTCTGACAATTTTGACAGGCCGCCGACAGGGAACAATTGACGTTAGGGTCTACACTTTATCAAGTTTACTAGTGGATCTCCTGCAAAGGGTTTCCAAGATCCAGATATTGGCCCTCATTGTCAGTGCCGTTGAGTCCAGCTCAAATCACAGGATTATTAAACCAGGGCTTCGGTGAATTACAGCCGAATGTCTCAACGAGGCCCAGTCCAGGCCAAAGACTGGGACCGAGCGGGGTTCGGCCGAGTCGACCAGTTCTGGGTGGCAAATTGAATGATCCATAGTTCGATCTGCCAAAATAAAAATGAAAAAGAAAAAAAAAAAAGAGAAAAAGGACAGAAGAAAGAAAACAATAGTGCAGTTACTGGACTAACAGTATCGTTGCATTGACTTTCGGGTATGTTTCAGCTCCCCTCGCGGGGGAAAGCCACTTCATCCGATAGACTGCAAATCCACCAACCTACCGCTTCTACAGTAAGGATCATCTTTCGGTGAAGGGAGTAAATTGATCGACCGACTCAGCCACAATGTGGCGTAAAGTTTGTGTGGCCAAGAGCATGTATCCTTCGTGACGAGAACGTGCATCTCAGATACGGGGAAATAGAGACACTCCTTGACCAGGCTTCCTTGAGTACAAGGGACTTTGAGAATCACTTTTCCTAGAGATGATCATATGTTCGATTTGTTGTCATTGCATGCTCATACATTTGATGATGGGTTCTAGCTTGTCTTGCATAGTGGAGATAGTTCTATCCATGGTCCTAGACTGCGCAATCTTTGGTCAAATCTCTTAGTCGTATTGTCATACTTCTTTTACATTATTTCGAAAAAGGAGATCTTTAGGTCAATCTCAGAGCTCATATTATAAGAAACCAGTAGACCAGACAAGGGATCACCCTTCACCATTACGATCTATTTAATGATGGTATTTATCAAATACCTTTTGATATCCTCCTTGATGATAATATCAACGCTTTGTCATTTAGATTAATGTCAATGTATCATCTCCGGAAAGAACCGCCAATTCTACGCATTCTATGACCTGAAATGGGAAAAATTGGCCGGATTCCAGCCTTCAATTGTGGCAACATCACCTGCATTTCTCGGACATTGGTTTCAACCTCCACTGAACCAGCCTTATCAGAGGTGCAAAAGTGAAAGCCCCACACGAGCTGGGATGATACTTCTATGGTCCATGTGGATAGGCACGGGTATCGTACAGATCTGATCGCCTTGCATTGGCGAATGCGGGCCGGAGCAAAGGAGAATAGGGGAAAAAAAAAAGAAAACCCCAAAAATAACCAAAACAGAAAAAAGGACATGCCGAACAGCCACAATTTGCTAAGATGCAAACCCAATCTTCGTTCTTCATTTGCTTACGCCACACCGGCATTTACTAGATCTTTCTCGCCCCCCTGTAGTGGATGAATCATCATGCACGATCCTAGTTCGACCTGTATACTGATGGAGACTTACTTGGGTGCCTGAATCTAAACTATATGATTATATCTATGCACAAAGCTTGAAACAGCAAAGATGTATAATTTGATGAGGGTCAGATGTAGTGACTTTACGTACTTCTGTCCTTGACAGCCGGTAATTGATCTACATTCCACCACGCCTCCGGTCCGGCCGAACTGTCGTAATCTAATGGCCCCAACCTTGCGTGGAAATTCAAAAATCTCTCAAACTATCAGCTCGCAGGAGCTGCTAGATACTAGTTCCAATAGGATGCGGATCTAGTCCTGCCAAGCCACATCTCATCGACTAAGAATTTGACTTTCTACACGCCGTTTGTTGTAGTTCATCCACGGTACTGGGGCGGCTCTTATTATTGTGTTCAAGTGGAAATTTTCTTCCGTTGACACAGGAATGTGTTCCATAGAACCTACCTCGGTACTCCCCCCCCCTCTAAGTAGGCTTGACTATCCCTTTGTACGGACCATGCGGCCCAGGGAACATTGATGACACTCGTGGGGCCATAGAATTGAAGATCGTCAAGGAAAAATAAAATAGCTGCATGCAATCTGTATCTGTACATAGTTCAACGGTAAGAAAAATACGGTGCGTGGCCATAGTGGGCCTGCCCAGGTGTTGGGGCGGTTGCAGTATCTGAACCAAAGTCCGTGCTTGATCTCTCTCGCTCTCTCCTCGCTCTGGAGCCGATTTCTCCACACTGTCAACAGGCCCCTTCGGCCCTGAGCGCCACTGCCAGGGCTGGTGGTGGACATATATCGACTATAAAATCTCCGGGGCAGGTCTCCAGGAGTCATTTCTCCTGGCGGGGCCTCTAGCGGTTAGTGATCGTTCCCTTATACTGCTGTGTTCCAATCCCACAAAACAATGCTCCCTGGCTATAAGCCCTCCTGTTCCTCCCAGCTTGCTGCTTGGAGTCCCTTCTCTTCCAATTTCTTAGCGAAACTTGAATTTAATCCCCAGGTATTGAGCTTTGGTTATATGGTATGGTCATGACTGATCGGCGATGAGATCTCCTGGGAATAGTCGGATTGGGCACCAAAATTGAAACTGACCACCATCCATAGGTCCCTCCAGCCATGTCCAACCAACAGGATGAGTTGGCTCATCCGCACTTTGCTCTCATATATATCGACCGCGATGGTAATCTTCGTCATGAGGCGTCGCCGTCTATCGCCAATAGTCGCGAAGCTATTTTGTCCCCACGAGTCACGGACGCATTTTTGCAGGCTGTGGCTCGGTCCGGAGAACCCGGCACATCGCATTCTTCATGTAAGTTTGAAATCCTCTCCCTCGTCGTCGCTGGCGAGAATTAGGGGGAGCCAGTGTGTTGATTCGAAGGCAGTTGAAGTGGAATCGGGCGCATCAGCCTCACCACCAAGAACAACCACTGGACAGGGCCTGCTTCCTGCTCAAGTGAGTCAAGTATCCCCCGGCACAGAATCCAGAAACATGGAAAGACACAGACGAGTGGTACCCGCGCCTCAAGGACCACCGGTAGACCCGATCATGTGGCCAGCGCAGCAGCAAGAGCCCTGGCCATCACAGTGGTCCCGAAGCCCACAAAACCAACGAGCACAGCCATGGAATGAAGAGGTCAGCATCGCCAGCCCTAACAAGTCCCTCATCTGTGTTCGGGACAAAGAATTCCTGCGTCGATACTATGAGAAGGTTTTCCAGAACCTACAACAGACGAACTGCCGCGTGCTGGCCAAAGCATACGTCAAGCTGGTAGAGCCACGCAAGCAGGTGAACTATCCATACAATGGACGCAAGATTGTTGATGGTCGGACGCAACAACTGAATCCAGAAGAGACCAAGCCGCCGTGGTGGCCAGCAGGGGTGAGCCACAGAGAGCCTGATCACCTTCCAAAGGCCGGTAAGAAAGACTTAATGCCGTTCGGTTTTTCTAGGAAAGCCTTAATCAAACCACTAACAAACCCTCTAGAGCGAGTGAGACTACTTGTTTATCTACTCTGCGAGTTGCGCACTACCTATGGAATCACCGCCCGGCGGCTGAGAGAGGCAGACCAGCCGATCCGTCGTCAAATCACCCCAGTCGAACGATTACAAATGATGGACGAGCTCTACGAGGTTAGAGAAGAAGAAGAGAAATTCCTAGACGGAAAGACAGGTACATTATTTGCCCTTTACGTTGGAGCGAAGAAAAAGAAAAAGAAAAAGAAAAAGAAAAAGATACTAATCAGCTTCAACAGACGGGAAAACCTTACTATCCATCGCACGCGCGAACCTTCCTGACCCCGTAGATTCACCAAGCAGCCGAAGAACCTCCCCGAATGAAGAGAAACCCATCCAAGAACCTCATTACGAAACCATATGTATTCGCAGTGGACCGACGCGAACCCCGAAAGACCCCAAGACTACATATGCAACGAGCGATGTGTCCGCCAATGTGTCTCCAATACCTCTTCCTCTCTCGCACAGCCCTATCAATTATGTCAAACCCGAGCCCTCTACAATCCGCGGTGGCGATGCTACCCAGGCTGCCATGGCCGCACAAGACCTGAAGAGGAAACGTCAGTGTGTTGGAACGGGAGTTCCGGTCCCTACCAGCACTGCACCCAGCCCCAACCCCAACCCCAGTTCATTGGAGTATTACGCCCCGGTATATGTGGGAGCACCACCGTATATGCCGGAATCTTACCATGAACTCCATGGCTTTCCAGCACAAGCCGATTCCACCCCAGCACAACCCCCCAGCGAGTCATTTGGAGAGGACATGGACTCATCCACATTCCCCTTCTATTTCCAGTACTAGCGTTCTTCCCATTTGCTTTTGAATAATGTGATGGATCACGACTCTCTTTTGTTTAATGTTGATATGAGAGATGGCATTACTAGATTCCCGATTTACTGAAATCTAATTAGCGCTGATTGACAGGGCAGTAAATGGCATAGCCAGAAGAAGTGCGTAACCAAAATCCATTTCGGGTAAAGCCCTAGCGTCTTCACTTCAAGACTTCCAACCATAGGCAGATCACAAAGCCCCAATCGTACCTACACACACTGCGAGTACCAATCATTATAATACGTACACGTATACCCACTAACACAAGTCGTCCCCCCAGTCCAGTTCTCACCGCCACATTGTCCATACGCCTGCACACCAGTCGCACTCGAACCCGAGCTAGTAGTAGTACTACTAAGCGTGGAAGTAGCAGTTGCAGTTCCAGTTCCAGTTCCGGTCGCAGTCCCACCCAGCGCAGTCAATATTCCCGTGTAAGCAGGCTTCTTCACAAACTCCTCATCCCACGGACAAGCAGCACCCTGTCCGGGGAAGGTATCAGGAACCCAAGAGTATTTATCCGTCCAATCCCAAATCGTAATTCCAACACAGCCACTAGTAGCCACACAGGCTGCAACGGTACTGGAGTAATCGGTCTTTTGCTGGGCGAGCAATGCATCTGTCTCGGGGAGCGTCATCCGGATATCCAGTTCCGTGATTGCGACTTCGACGCCCAGAGCGGTGAATGCTGCCATGTTGCTTGCCTGGCTACTCTCGCTGGGTGTGCTACCGACGATGAAGTGGGCTTGCAGACCTACACCATCGATCTTGACGCCGTAAGATTGGACTAATTTGACGATATTCTGCGCTGCTGTAGCTTTACTCCCCGCGTACTCGATGTTGTAGTCGTTATAGTAGAGTTTGACGCTTGGGTCGGCGGCTGCTGCTGTTGCGAATGCGATGGGAATGTAGGCCTCACCAATGTATTGGTAGAACACGTTGTCGCGGTAAGTGCCATCGTCATTGAGAGCTGAACTGGTGAGATGCATAACTCAGAGAAAGAAGAAGGGATATATTTCGTACCTTCGTTTACAACGTCCCATGCATAGCATTGGCCCTTGTAGTGAGTGACTACGTTTGTGATATGATTCTTCATCGCAGCGAGCAGGGTCGCATTGGTCCAAGTACCGCTCGTCACTATTGCGATGATCAATAACGGTAGAATTGCATATGTGCTGCGAACTCACCCCAACTTGGTAACTGCTCATACCACACAAGATTATGGCATCTCAGTTTCTGGCCATTAGCCTCCGCCAGATCGGCAATCACATCTCCATTGGTAAAAGTGAAGGTATTCTGCGTTGGTTCGGTTGCGTCCCACTATAATTAAACTCTATCAGCATCTGGACTTCATTCGGGCATATAAGATGATTCTACCTTTTGAGAGTTTCCAGGCGTGATTTGACCAAAGTCATCTGTGTTATTAAGTTGTGCCACATAAGCAGTGTCTGTTAACTCTGGGTTATCAGTCGCAGTTCCAAAGTATAGCTTTCCGAGAGCAACAGCAGCAGTATCTAGACCGGCTGATTGGGCACTGCATTGAGTTTGGGTTAGTGACCTCGACTTCCTGTGGCAAAGGGTTTAATGCTTACAGCTGTGGCAGAATACTGGCTGCCAATACCAGAGACTTAATAGATGGAGAAAGCATATTGCAATCCTCAGATACTACTTCTCAGTACCCAGCAGGTGTCAAGCTTGATATAGGCTTAGATGAAACAGAATGAAATGACCATGGCGTGGATTAGGCATATTTTATACTAATAACAAAGAAATTGTTTAAGACAGCGCTATACTAGTGAGTCTCAGGTTGTACAATTCGGACAATTACCCCGTGGCGGAGTGGGCGCGGCTTCCAAAGAAAACAAGGCGCTATTCAAAAAAAGGATTTTAAGTTCCGGCTGTAACCCTAACCTACAATGACCCATACATTCTTTTCAGTCCACGGAGAAGAGAACCTGAAGGGGTTACCGGTTAAACACTACAATTCTCAGTTTTTCCCATTTAAAGTTCAGGAACATCAGACGGTCGAGTCCAAGGACCCTGATTATGGGGCGAAAGTTAGAGCCAAGACCTCAAACCGCCAACGTTTCAAGTTGCAGATGAAGGTATAATGAACACTGTACTTCAAACAAACAATTCAAATGTTACAATTGACACTTGTGGAGCACCCGTGGACCCTATTCGAGATGAAAAACAATACTTATCCATCCTATTGCATAATTTGTCGTAGCGCTTTGACATTCTGCAGAGAAATGCCAAGTCGGACAATTCTCCGTCTTCCACACGGCAACATAGGGCCTGCATATGTTTACACCCCCGCGAGTGAATATGAGCCTAAATTAGCTTAAAAATATTCTTCAGGCAAATAGGCTAATGTCCACTGTATGACCGTGGCCTCTTGAATAATGATAATTCCGAGATGGTGAAAATTTTGGCTACCAGGGAGCTCCCCCGGGCTTCATCTATGTAGATAAACTGTATATACAGAAAGAAACAAATTTGATAGGGTATCGAGCTTTTTAGTGCATGACTAGGAAATTGCCGACTGGAAAATTCAAGATCATAGCTCAAGTCTTGGTCAAAGCCAGCATGACACAAGTGAAACCGAATATCGCTTAAAAAGCAGACCCAGCTAATGCGACAATGAGGTATTGACGCAGAGGCTTTTAACATGACCAATGATAATTGATGAGGTCTTCTTAGAAGCGGAGTAGGTTTGATTGCTCCTGATGGCAAAGCAGGCGAGCAGTGCGGCGCCGAAAACAGGAGGAATATTGGATGAAAGTATCATGGTATTCGATCTCAACCTGTTTTCCGAGCCTTCATTTCCGCAATGAAAGCTCCAGTCTTACCACTCGGCACGATGAAAATGCGAACCATCTCATCCACAACCTCGACCTTTCCACCTGTCAAAATCTGCAACAAGGGCAACTTCTTGCCGGCCTTGATCAGACCTCCCGAGACGGTCTGCATGAAGCACTCGACATTGGAAATGGTGTATTCATTCTTAGTGTCCCACGGCAGAGGAAACATGTAGTCCAAATGATCCGCGATGCAATGCAGCTCCGAGAAGCTTTTAATGAAGTCCGACTGGGCGTCCATAGGGTAGAGGAAAACGGCAGGAAATTCGACAGAGCTTTCCGGCGAGAGCGGATCAGGAACCAGTCGAATCTTTGCATCTTCCATCTCGGGCGGCTGGTCGGTCTTGCGAGTTCTGATCTCACGGGCACGGAGAGCAGTGCTGAGAACCAGGTTCTGTTTGCGGAGAAGGTCAGCCTCGGCCTTCTTTCGGGCGGCGACACGCGCCACCGCGGCCTTCCGCTCAGCAATCTTAGAGGCAGCGATCTGCAATGACTTGTTCTCGGAGTCGATGACCAATCCCCGCTTTGCGGAATCTTCGGCTTCGTCGAGCCTCTCCAATTTCAGCAAGGCCATAGAGGAGCGGTAATAAGCCTTGACGTTTTTGGGGTTCAGCTTAAGAGCAGCGGCGCAGTCAAGGGTGCAAGCACGGTAGTTTCCTGTAGTAGCTGTCAGCGCAAACATCATCATTTAACCGCATGTACCCAAACCTACCTAATTCAAGGTTGCACAAAGCCCGGTTGATATGCGACAGCTCCCCCATCTGGTGTAGCAATTTCTCCTCCACCGCAAGATCTTCGGGCTTTTCCCATTTATCTTCCTTGACAGCAATGACTGCAAGAGCTTTGGTGTACATCTCCTTGGCGTCGATCCACCGTTTCTCTTGAACAGCTTCATTGCCTTGCTCCTTGAAGCTCTGTGCAACATCGCCTCGGGTACCCTCGTTTTGCAGAGCAGTAAGCGCATCGAGCATAGGGTTCTCACCATCTATAAAATAACCCAAAGATTAGCACGGAAGCCTTCTGATAGAAGCCGTAGATCTCAACATACTCTCGTCGCCCGCTTTATCAATATCGGTCATGAATAGCGGAGTCTTGTTCATCAAGTCCAGCAGCTCAGTGGATGTATGCGACTTGACCGATGCCATCGCTGGCGGCATATCAGGAGCAGAGGGGTCAGTTTTGGCAGCTTTCAGCCGCTCCTCGTTGATGGGGAACGGTGTCTCGTTGGAAGCAGCGAACAGGTCGAATCCGGAGTGCAGCTGGTCCTGGGGTGCCACAGGAGGCACCTCATTGACGGGAGGCACCTCATTGAGATTGAGCGACTCATCGAAGTCATCTGGGAGCTCCTCAATTCGCGACATTTTGAATGGATTTGAATGGTCTGTAGGAAACTTTTTTTTCTTGATGTCACTTCCGCGGGGAAAATTGAAGACAAACAAGGCAAACACGAGGGGCGATTAGTGAGCAGTTGTTCCTCGTGGATTCTTTGCAATTCTACTCATTTGAAGTTTTCCATATTTCGCTTTCCTCCAATTAAACAAAATTAAACAGAGTAAAGCAAATAAAAGAGACATTCATTCAGTTTCTCCAAACTATCACGTGCACGTGAAGCCCTATTGTTGCTTCCTGAACCATCAGGTGTCGATATCGGTCGGAGCTGCTAAGCAGCCTGAGGCCAATATGATCCACAATCACTATGTAGACGAACTCATAATACCTATGCGCAACGGGTATACGTAAATACCTGGGAAAAAAAGCATGGAAGACATCAAAATAAAGATATGAGCTCACATAGTACAATCCCAATGATCTCCGTCATCGGATGCCATGCCATCGGGGCTCGCCCGAGGACAATCAACCCCGCATTCATCGGACGAAAGACCGAATCACCTATGTCGGCACGATAGATAGATATATAAAACCAAGGAAATATGCTCACAGCTTTTGTAGCACTCCGCAATTTATACAAGATTAAATATAGTCATAAAAATGGCCCAAACCCACAAAATCCTCATCCTTCCCGGCGACGGCATCGGTCCCGAAGTAATGACCGAAGCCGTCAAAGTCCTCAAAGCCTTCGAAACACCCCAACACACCTTCCAACTGCGGCAGGAATTGATCGGCGGCTGCAGCATTGATGCAACTGGCAAGTCTGTCACACAGGAAGTCAAGCAGGCAGCCCTGGACTCCGACGCCGTGCTCTTCGCTGCAGTTGGTGGACCAAAATGGGACAATGCGCGACGAGGGCTCGACGGACCTGAGGGTGGCTTATTGCAGCTGAGAAAAGCGATGGACATTTATGCCAATTTGCGGCCTTGTTCGGCTGATTCACCCAGTAGTTCTATCGCCAAGGAGTTTAGTCCGTTTCGACACGAAGTTATTGAAGGCGTGGACTTTGTAGTTGTGAGGGAGAATTGTGGCGGTGCTTATTTTGGAAAGAAGGTGGAGGATGAAACTTATGGTATGTACTGCACTCAAATGAATGAGAAAAAGTTCTGACGAGGCTGGACAGCAATGGATGAATGGGGCTATAGCGAAGCTGAGATCCAGCGCGTGACTCGGCTATCCGCTGAGATTGCGCAGCGTCACAATCCTCCGTGGCCAGTCATTTCCCTAGATAAGGCGAATGTTCTGGCATCATCTCGACTGTGGAGGCGGGTGGTCGAGAAGACCATGACGACTGAGTATCCAGCTGTCAAGCTGGTGCACCAGCTTGCAGATTCAGCATCTTTGATCATGGCGACGAATCCACGTTCCCTGAATGGTGTGATTCTCGCTGATAATACCTTTGGAGATATGCTATCTGACCAGGCTGGCTCGATTGTTGGAACCTTGGGGGTTCTCCCTAGTGCCAGTTTGAATGGTCTCCCGGGGGATAAGACGCTAAAGACACGACCCTATGGGCTGTATGAGCCTACGCATGGATCAGCACCAACGTAAGACCAATTTCATTGAGAACCACATATTTAAGTTACTAACTAAACACTAGAATTGCTGGGCAAAATATTGCGAACCCGGTGGCCATGATACTCTGCGTTGCGTTGATGTTTCGTTATTCTTTTAACATGGAAGACCAAGCACGGCGATTGGAAGATGCTGTACGCAAAGTGCTGGACTCGGGCTTGCGAACTCCTGATCTGGGAGGAAAGGCCGGGACGAAAGAAGTGGGCGATGCTATTGTAGCTGCATTGTAAACATTGGAGCAAGAGTGGACTTTGTTTTGATTCAAGTTCGTATAATTTAGATACGCATGCTCAATAGTCTCAAGTGATGGAATCGTGTGTTCTTCTTTGATAAAAACGTAAATTCCAAGGCAAAGATAGCGGTCACACAGGTCTCAAACTATATCTTGCTATCTGCGTCTATTTGATTAAAAATACGGACATAAAGAAGCATGAGAACAATGAGATCGGATTGTCTTGCGCAAACAACTAATCTGTTTGAGCTACACCTGGGCGTTATTAGCATAAGATCAAAGTTTCTTTTCTTTTCTTTCTTCTACTCCCAATCTCTCGCAACACCCGCTCTACACATCGTTTCCTCGTTGTTGTTGTTGTTGACAGCCACTCTCCACGGTCTACTACAAAACTCGCCATATCCACCCGACGGCCCCTGTTAGCAACAGTCAAAACCACTATCATGGAAAACAATCGCAACGAAAGCGAGTCTGTCAACGCGCCACAAAGCCTCAACATTCAAGTCATGACCCCAGCCAACTTCCAGAGCGAAAAGAAGCCAACCCGCCAGCCCCCGGCTGGTTCAAGCTTGGTAATGCGCCTACAAGGTATTGAGGACTGGAGCTCGGAACTCAAGACCGCAACCCTAACCTCCATCGCCGACGACGTGGCCACAGCATTAATGCTCATAGGCAAGCACTCAGATGCCGGTATTCTGGACCATACACACACACAGCGAATCAGTGATGTTATTGACATCGTTCTCAATACGGATGAGCGGCTCGCGAGGCGCAAAATACGGCGGCTCCGTAAACGAAACCGGGAAAAGAAACGGGCATACCGACTTTTGGCCAGCGCGACGAAGGAAGCGCTAGAAAAGTATGACATGAAAGTGCAAATGTTGAAAGCACGAATCCAGAATCTGCGAGGAGAGGTGCGTGATTTGAAGAAACAGCAGGAACTGCATCTTGAGCAGATCCACTATCTGGAAGTGGGTGATTTTGGGACTGATGGAGAGAGTGAACTTATTGCGGAGAAAAAGAAGCTGGAGAGTCCACAGGATGAGGAAATGGCTGATTTGACGGATGAAGATGGGGAGTGGGAAGAGGATCCCGAGACCGAGCTTTGAAGGGCATGTCCGTTGCGTTTAGTCCGGATTGAACTCCATTTAGCATAGGGGAGTTTGAATGAAAGAAAACATTCCGAGCCCGATCTTGCCGGAATATTCACTGAAGCCGAATGTTTCCATGTGTAGAGAAGCACGGGGTATAGATCGGCTTTAAAGTTCCGAGGTATTAGATCTCATGACCGACGGCATTTGAAAACCGTGACTGCATTCAAATGGTGTAATTGTTGACGATTTTCAACGTGACTTTCCCTTCCTCTTCGATTCCGAATCGAGCCGAGATTCGGAGGAGAGGTTCGTGAAGAGATTAGTATTTGCTATGAATTCATCATTCCATGTGCCTTTCAGTGGCAATTGATAGCGGGTTATCGCAGACCGAGAGGGACCTCGGCATCTGGCAAAGTAAAGAGTGCGCGCTGATTCGACCTGCGGATCCACTCTCTTTCCCTTCATGTGGTATTGTCTCTCCATCTTTCTCCAGACTTTTCCTCTTCTTCAACAATCCTCTTCTCTTTATTCGCACATATTCAAAGATCAGAATCATCAAATAGTGGTGGTTGTGTTGTTCCTGGACCAATCTTTTTGATAAACTCTGTACCGACGCCACACTATCTCGGCCGAAAGGATGAGCTCTCCCTATGATTATGAGGCGGTCCGCAAGGACATTGTCGCACAGCTGAAGAAGCCCGACTATGACGATGGAAGCGCAGGCCCAGTGTTTGTGCGACTAGCATGGTGAGTTGACCCGTTCTTTTATTCCCTATTCGTTTTCTCTTTGCGGGGACTATTTTGCTGTCCCCCGGTCTGGACCCGCTCCGGGGGAAAGGAGCTCGATGCGACCGGTACAAGTCAGCTTTGAAACCATCAACTAACCATACAACTTTCGCAGGCACTCCTCAGGTACATATGACCTCGAGTCAGACACCGGTGGCTCGAACGGCGCCGGCATGCGTTATGAAGTGGAAGGTGGCGACCCAGCCAACGCAGGTCTGCAGCACGGTCGGGCCTTCCTGGAGCCCGTCAAGGAGAAGCACCCTTGGATCACATACTCGGACCTGTGGACATTGGCCGGTGTCGTAGCGATCAAAGAGATGGGCGGACCTGATATCCCCTGGCAAGGTGGGCGCACAGACCTGGTAGATGACTCCAAGGTGCCACCACGGGGACGTCTGCCCGACGGCGCACTAGGTGCCGACCACCTGCGCTTCATCTTCAACCGAATGGGATTCAATGACCAGGAGATTGTGGCGTTGTCCGGTGGCCACAACATGGGCCGGTGCCACGGCGACCGCAGTGGGTTCGAGGGGCCGTGGGTGACGAACCCAACACGCTTCTCGAATTCGTTCTTCAAGCTGCTGTTGCAGTTGGACTGGAAGCCTCGCACGCTGTCAACGGGTATGACTCAGTTCGTGTACGAGGATCCGGATGCTGAGGAGGACGAGGAAGCCCTGATGATGCTGCCAACTGATATGGCGCTCAAGACCGACCCTGCATTCTTGCCGTGGGTACAGAAGTATGCCGAGGACAAGGATTTATTCTTTGATCACTTTTCCAAGGTCTTTGCCAAGCTCGTCGAGCTAGGTATCCAGCGCGATGAGAAGGGTGCCGTCATCAACAGTGATAATGTCCTGGGTGGCTATGTCTCTGCGCCAAAGAAGAGCAGCACAGCGACTGGCCCCAGCAAGAAGAAGAGTGAGCCTCGTGCCCGTCTTTAGAGATGTGTTGGGCTTCTGTTTCTGTCTCTGTTCCTGCATGTTATATGGTTAATTCCCCTTTGTGTTGATAGATCTGGTTTTCGGTATATTGCCAGGTTGATGTAAATAGATCATAGATCATAGATCATAAGCGAAAGATACCTTCCACTTGAATTTGCTAAGTCCCTAGGTCAGTCCAGTATACATATATCCATTTCATGAATATGTTTCAAATTTGTCCTGAAATCTTGATAGCAGAATAGGAAGCAAGAGAGCAAGGGAAGTAAGGAAGAAGAACAGGAAATACTAGGAGTCGAAGAGAAAGAGAAAGGGGGAAAGAAAGGGCGAGAGTCTGGGGTATGGAGATGCGGGGGCAAGTCGCACGGACTCGGTCCACTATACAGCGGGATGTTTAATGGCGTCGTTATGATTGGCACAGCGCCCCATTTACTAGTAACGGCCTGGTTTATCATACAGAATTACTTAAGTTGAAGTTTCCATTATTAACATGAATACAACCTTGGAATTGCGCATATGTCACTGCAAAATGAAAAGTACCTGAAGATTCAAAAAAGCAACTATCTAGCCATTAAGCATCTATACCATTCCACTGACTTCACGGATCCCTATAGCTTCATTCTCTTTGATGGCCCCTGTTCCAATTCATCTGCAAATCGAGCCCTCTTATTAGGTGACCGACTCATTGCACTACGGATCGCCGTCTTCCGCATCCTAAGTTCCCCTGAGGGCCGGGGAATCCAATAAGGCCTCGGCTCTGGAGGGCCTCCATGGGCAGATCTTGCTTCATTGTATTCCTCCTCGACATCTTCGTCCCCTTCCTTATCCTTCCTAGACTTTTTATTTGACTTGCCCTTCGCGGAAGGTTTCTTACTATCCTTCTTGCCAGTGTCCTTAGATGTCGCTGCCCGAGCTTTCTCCTTGGACCTATCGCCATGTTTTTCAGTACCTAGTTTGGTTTTATCACTGACTGTCGTCTCTTTTGCTGCTTTCTTAGCAGGGTCGGAAGCCTTCTTTTCGTCGCATGGTTTCTTCCCCGGTGCCTTCTTGGTAGACCCATGGCTTGGGCGCACACTCGGTATTTCCACTGCGACCCTCTGCATAGAACTTTCTGTGGTATGTTTCTGGAGAGCTCTTCTGGCAGGAGCCTTGCTTCGTTTCTCAGCGGGCGCTTCTCTCGAAGAATCTGTGGAAGGTTGACTGGACTTTCTATCGCCCGAGCGTGCTTTCCGGATTTTAGTTCTCAAATATGAACCCGAGCGTCGGGCACGGCCGGAGCGCCGGACTGCGCCAGCATGCGCCGCCCACTCCATTTCATCCAAGAATATATTATTCTCCGGGCTAGGCCAGTGTATGTAGTCCATCATTGGGGTACGTGGCTGGCTGAACGGCAAACTATCTGCATCATCAGCCCGTGGAAGAGACGGGAAGTTGAAGGCGCCGTTCTCCCCTGGAACACCTTGAGGCCACATCTCAGGGAATTCGGCTAGTCTGGAGGGTGAGTTGAGTATCGAGTCGAACAAGTTATCGTTTAAGGGTGGTCTCTCGGCACTTGCTTCATCTTGTAGATTCTCTGGGGGCCAAGCGTCGAGTATATTGTTTAGATCTTGCATGTCGACATCAGCGGGAGCCATCCCAGGTGTGCTTGGCACTGTTTGTGATCTGGAGCGTGATGTAACTTGCACTGGAGTGGGCAGTTGGTCAATATGCACCTCCCGGAAACGATTAGTAGCCACGGGTATAACATGATCCTCGGGTGGTGAAATGACATTCTTGGCAGATGGATCTCCAGGTACTGGCAATCGTACATATTCCCACGGGTCGTGGCCTTGTAACATCGAGCGACCCAGTGCGACCATACGTTTACAGTTATTGGCGGTGGTAATAACAGCATTCATCATGTCCATTGAGGGGTTGATGATACGTTCATAGATACCAATCAAGAATCCAATGTCGGTCCAGTCATGAGGAACTCGATCCGAAGGATGTTGTGGGGGTATGCCGCCGAAGATAACTCCCTCATTCACTTCGTCATCGTACATGCGGATGTTTTCATTTTCGTTATCGCCTCGCTCTTGGTCATTCCAATAGACACGCACATGACCCTCTTTGTAGTAAATTCCCCCGAGCCAGCGATAAGTTGCTATTCTCTCCTTTCCATTCGAATCAAGGTAGCGGAAATTGACATTCTCAGTGTGGTTCTTAATCCGGACTCGAATTCCCGCCCAATTTGATACGACCAACCGAAGTGGCAACTCATCGATTCTTGTCTCCGAACGATCGTTTCCCGTGCCACAGTGAATACATTTGGCTTCGCGCGGAGTGAATATGCAACCCTCGATCAGATCCGCCATCCATACACCTTCACTGGTGTTATGATCTGCAATGTTAGGTAACAAACAGTTGGCATACTTATCGGTCTCCAGGATCTCCTGGCCATTGCACGCACACGCCCGATGGTATTCAGAGAATGTATAGTAGAATTGCGAAAAGTTCCTTGTACACTCGGACCAGATGGCCCACGACGGAGCCGGCTCCCCTACTTTGATAGAAGGGACAGTAGCACAGAGCTTTCTCGAGAATAGGTCTCGCATCTTAATGTTTGTAGTCAAATTAAGAGCCTCCCAGTTGACATTTGTAATCTCGATAAATGCCTTTTCGAGCTCGGTGATCTCTCCATATCTCCAGCTTCGACGGTCTATGTTGGTGCAACCGACGTCAAGTAACATACCCAACACAATAACACAGTCAATCGAGCAGCTATAATTGTTCCAGATTGGACCCCTACCTCGATATGGGTAGAGAGTGGTTGAGCTGTTATCAAACTCAAAGTTGGTCGGGTCTAGTTTGAGATACGCATGTGCAGCAAAGGTCCCAATCTGAACCATTTGTAGATCATCAGTGGAGGAAGCAGTTGCAAATGACTCCGGTACTCGGCTCGGTGCGTTGGGGTCCCGCTGGAGGTCATGGTAAGCATATTCCAAGATAGTCCTCTCAATAGCCTCCGTGAGTCTTTGGGTCGTCTCAGATATGATTAAATCTGTTTCAGCGATACTTCCTTCTGATTCGCTCATAGAATAGCTAGATGACCCGGCACGAGAACTATGAACTGAGCGAGGTATTCTTGGGGCCGGCTTGATGACATGCTTTCTTCTTTCACTTGGTTGGGTTTCACCAGGGGCAGGTCCAAAAAGCGAAGCTGAATCGACGTCTTGAGTTCTATTTGGGGCTTGTTGCTTCTCCCTGTGGCTTTTCGAGCCTTGTTTTCTTTCAGCCCCCCGCTTATCTTTGTTGCGTGGTAAGGGTTGGGGTCTTTCAGCCTGCCGCTTATCCTTTTCGTTTAGATTGACAGGGAGTACGGGCTCGACCACGGATACCACGGTCAACATGAATTGGTAAATGATACTGTCCGATAAATGATCAGGAGCAGCATATGGGCGCACCCATTCAGGATCAACTGGAGCACCGGGATCTGGTCGAACTGGGTGGAACCGACTGATTGGTCCAACCTCTTCATCCAAATGCTCCCAGCCCATGAGACGGGGACCAGTATCTCGGCGAAAGTTGAATAGCTCTGCAAAAGTTTTCGGATGGTACCTTTCTGGCATGTGGTAGAACATCTTCCATAAACTTTGCGTGATCACTTTCTTGCTCGGAGTTTTCTTAGACGTAAAGTAGATTCCCCAAAAGTGCAGTCGTCCAAGCATCTTCACAGTAGCCAGCTTGAGGGTTCTATCATCATGGATACGATCGTAACGTATGTCAAGAAAGGTGTAGTCTTCAGGGCATGGTTCAAGTGCGGTCAAGTCCCACAACCTCTCCGGCTCCGGAGGAAGGTCCAAATCTTCCACGCGAGTTGGGAAGTCCCGTATGTAATCCATCCCGGAACTCATTGTGACAGAAAAGATATTAGAGGAATGAAATCGGAGATCTAGACAACACAGACGGGGGTTTACAATGAAATGGTAAATTCAAGTTGGATAATATACGGGAATTTTTCAGCAAGGCGAGGAAGTGTCAAATAATTTATGTCCTCGGAGGAAAATCTTCTCTTATGCTTTGTCCAGGCAAGAACCATATCGAGGACAAAGAGTATACCGTAGGGCCACAAACTCGAAAGAAAGCGCCTGGGGGTACATAGTTCTAAATTTGATCCATCAAAGAACCGAAACTATGCCGAATGGACGCAATCAACCTCGATCAGAACAAAGGACTCGAGCCCTGAATATCTCTAACAAGAAACCCAGAAGTCGTCGAGCCCATAGAATTTTATAACAAAGGTCTGCCCTACGGTCTCTACCGGGTCTACCCTCGAGAGGAGCTAGAATCTGTGTGATCGATGCACTATGTATTATACGTGAATAATCCAAGAATTATCGTCAGAGTTGGTGATATCAAAATACTATTTGGACAGTAGAAGCATCAAAGACTATGTGGCTGATGGTGTCAAAGAGAACCTTAACGGTGAGAGGTAAACTTGGACGGTAAATACAGGTAACAATGGCAGTTCACTTTAGGCTGCAATGATTAATTTACAATACCATTAGTCATGTGATTGCTGCCGGTAATCCAGTCACATGACTACCCAATATGGACTAGTGGCAATCAAGCGAGCCCTCACACACTAATCCCCAAAATGGTTAGCGTCCCAATTACCCGATCCCACAACGGACAGCAAAGTCACTCGAGACTTTCGAGACTCTGCTCCTCTCCATCCCTCTGTCGACAGTCAAGCGAGCCTCGCGCCCCATCGCCCATCATGTGTACGTTCTCTCCCACGCAAGCTTCGGCTCCCTTCTACGCATTCAACACAACAAAAAACACCGTTGCTGGATTTTTGGAGATCGCACGACAAAACCCCCAGAAGGAATGACCTGGCTAACATGTCGCCTTTTCTGAAATAGCGCTCGTGTCCGGCGAGAAGACGAACTTCCAGTACATCCTGCGTCTCCTCAACACCAACGTTGATGGAAAGCAGAAGATCATGTACGCTCTGACCCAGATCAAGGGTGTCGGTCGCCGCTACTCCAACCTCGTCTGCAAGAAGGCCGATGTCGACCTCAGCAAGCGGTACGTTTTCGATACAATCTACAACAATCCTGGAATTTCTGCAATGTCTTTGTCGAATCTTTCTTCGAATCTTTTTGGTTGGAAATGAAGAGAGGGAGCGATGGTTTATCATACTACGCCTGGCAGGAGCACACTGTGTGTGTGTGTGTGTGTGTGTGTGTGTGTGTGTGTTTACGATCCAAAAATTCTGCATGAACAGAGCACATCACCGCAAAAGGATTTCGGAAAGCATTCGATCGGAAAAGACATTGCAGAGGCGTGGATAGTCATAATAATCAAACCCAAGCAGAAGTGCTAACGTTTTTCTTAGTGCTGGTGAGCTCACCACCGAGGAGCTGGAGCGCATTGTCACCATCCTCCAGACCCCTACCCAGTACAAGATCCCCTCGTGGTTCCTTAACAGACAGCGCGACATCACCGATGGCAAGGACCACCAGGTCGTTTCCAACGGTCTTGACTCCAAGCTCCGTGAGGACCTTGAGCGCTTGAAGAAGATCCGCTCCCACCGTGGTCTCCGTCACTACTGGGGCCTGCGTGTCCGTGGTCAGCACACCAAGACCACTGGCCGCCGTGGACGCACCGTCGGTGTGTCCAAGAAGAAGTAAACTATTCTTGTCGTTTTTCCGGGGGCTTTTTTTGGAGGGATTCCTTTATTGTCGGTGTGTTTCTATGGGCATCCGTGGGATCTTTGTCCCCGCTGGCTGGGTGTGATGCCAGTCTTTAAAATTGAAAATGAATCATACCAATATGAAATGAACCGATTGATTTCCTTATATATATACGTATGTTGCCTAGAACCAGGCATGTTCCTTGTCGCCTCCCGAGGTCGCCTGGCCTTTCACACAGTCTATGTATGTTCCCTTGTGCATGTGTTACATGTTCCTAGACTTGACAAGGCTGAATAGTCTAGAGGTAGCTTGCCCTGCTTCAGTAGTCCGCCGCCGTCAACGTATGAAAGTCGCGTGACCTCCTTGATCTACATCCATGGTTTGATGATCCATCTAAAAGTCTCAAATGGTACGCTTGTTACATGTCAGAAACCTCGCAATCTATATTTAACGAATTTCATTGATATAATTGATAAAATTGACAAAACCCGAAACGTGTATGTACTTGACATTGAGCCAACAACTAAAGCAAGGAGAGCTAGGAACTGCAAACCGATTGGTTTCTAAAATCCTCCCACAAAGATTGCATATTGTAAGATTCTATGTGAGGCAAATCCAGAGAATAGATCAATGCAGTAAGGAAAGCTATTGATAACCAAGGGTTATTTAGAACCACTCGCCACCCAACCAGCGGTTGAAGAACTCAAGGCTGGACTCAGGCTGATCCATGGGGACCATGTGACCACCACCGAAGAGACGCATGAAGGTGAAGTTGCCGTGGGACTTGACCTGGCCAATCTTCTTGCCCTTGTGCACATTGTCTTCGATGACAAGATCCTCCAGCTCAAGACCAGCATACGCCTTCTGGCCGGGCCACTCGAGAGCCTCAGTCCAGGCCTTGTTGCCGAGCCAGTTGCAGATGAAGTCGGCATCACCAGCGTAGATGAGGACGGGGATCTGCTCGAGGAGTCCCGGGACCAGGCGGTGGAAGGGCTTCATCCAGTCGCCGTGCATCATAAAGTTGCGGTTGATGTCGAAGTTGCAGGAGTCGTAGCCCTCAACCTCAGCACCCAAAGCCTCGCGAACGTATTTCTGGTTTAGGTAATCACTGACATAGGTCATGCCGTCGTAGCACAGACCGGAATCACCCTCGCACGGTTTGCGGACGTCGTAGACGTTCTGACCGGTCTGCTGGTAAGGAGCCAGGAGGGCGTTATTGCAGTAGATGGAGGCCGGTACACAGATCCAGGCGCTCTCACTGTTGTAACAAGACTCAATAAGAGACTGGCAACGGGACAAAGCGTTGTCCATAGACTGGCAGGCGCTCTTATCCAGAACAGCTGGGTAACCACCCTCACCGCAAGCCATGGGGCGGTAGTACGCGTACTGAGTGAGACCATCAGTCAGGCCGTTACCGATAAGCACAGACTTAAGGTTGATATTCCGGTTCTTGTGGGCGAGAATCTCGGTAGCAAAGACCGGAATGTAGTGGCCAGCATAGGACTCGCCAGCGATGTGGAAGTCCTGCTTGGCATACTCAGGGAACTGCTTGAAGAACAGGGACAACAAGGCATAGATGTCCTTGCCGGCAGCTACAGTATCGCTGACGGTAGAGCCACTGTAAGAGTAGCCGACATTGACTGGCTGGTCCAGGAAGATCACAGAGGCATTGGAGTTCCAGGAGAATTCATTGTAAACGGTCTTGATCTCGGCGTTGACAGAGCTAGGTCCAAGCTCCATGAACAGACCGGTAAGAGAAGAGCAGCCGGGGCCGCCGTTCAACCAGAGGACAACGGGGTCGTTTACCGGGTCATTGCGGGATTCAAAGAACCCTGTGCAGGGCATATGTTAGAAACTCGAGATACCTAATAGTTTGGGTATTGAACTTACAGTAGAAAAGGTGCTTGTCATTCTCGTTGTCGTCGAGGTAACCGCTGTACTGCTTGACGTCGGGGTCGACGCCCAGGGAGCTGGGGTCCACCTTCTTGACACGAAGATCATAGGCCTCCAGCTTTCCATCAAGCTCACGGTGCTTGGAACCATCGGTACCTTCAACCCAGATGCTTTGCACATCCGCGCCACGGACGACAGAGTCCCAATGGGAGTCAGGTCGGCGAGTATGCTTCTTTGGGAGCGAAAGCATGGGGGTCTGGTCCATGTTGGGGAAGGCGTCCGAAACTTCCTTCCACATCAGCCGAGCCTCATCAGAGAGGGTCTTGAACTGATCCTGGAGCTTCTGGAGTGGCTTGGACATGAAGTCTGCACTGTCCTGGACCAGAGCATGTGACTGTTGCTGGAGGTCACCCATGACCTGCTGCATGGGGGCAGCCGCCGAAGCAGCTCCCACCAACAATGTGGCAGGCAGAAGTCTCATTCTGAATGGTCTTTGACAACAAAGGATGTAAAGATGGAGGTAACGATAGCTGATGAACAACAGTGGGTACCTAACGGACTACAGGGCTTCTTATCAGTAAAGGGTTCGGAATATCATTATCTCGCAATGAGAACAGGTCGATGGAGATAGAAGCAACTTACACAATGAAATGGTCGATGATGATAATAATAATAAAAGGGTAGGACGAAACGGATAACAGAGAACCCGAATCTGGGGAGGGAAGGGAGGAGGTTGGAACCCTGGGGGTGATGACGCCGGACCGAGAGATAAGAGGAGGCACGTGCGGGGTCACGAGCCTACGACCCGGAAGGGATGACTCAGCGGCCGATAAAGATCCTCTTCAGAAGGCGCGATCAAGTTAAAACATACAAATAAGTCGTCACTCTCCAGGGTCTTTTTGCAAACTTTTTTACTTAGATCGGATTATCTACTCGTTCGCTGAAGGTTCATTTCGTCTCTGATTTTTTTTTCGACTTCTCAAGCCCGCTCTTTGCGGCTTCCCCCACCATGCCGATCAACCAACCCTCCAACCAAATTAAATTCACAAATGTGTCTGTTGTTCGTCTGAAGAAAGGTATTTTCAAGGCTGGAGTATTTATCTTACAAGAGTATCAGTTGTTAATCTGCTGTTTGGTTGCAGGAAAGAAGCGCTTCGAACTTGCTTGCTACAAGAACAAATTGCTAGAATACCGATCTGGCGCTGAAAAAGACCTCGACAATGTGCTCCAAGTCCCAACCGTCTTCCTCTCCGTATCAAAAGCCCAGACAGCCCCATCTGCGGAACTCGCAAAGTCTTTCGGCGCAGACACACCCCGTGATGAAATCCTGCAAGAAATCCTGCGCAAAGGCGAAGTGCAGGTAGGCGAGCGAGAGCGCAAGGACATTCTCGAGCGGGTGGAGAAAGAGGTACTTGACATCGTGTCTGGAAGACTGGTCGACCCGACGACGAAGCGCGTGTATACCTCGGGCATGATCTCCAAGGCGCTAGACCAGCTGAGCTCGGCCAGTGGGCAGCAGCAGAGTGCAGACTCGAATGGCGCGGGCGAGGAGCAGCCCAAGAAGCCACTCTGGACTGGCGTTTCTTCCAACCGATCTGCGAAGAGTCAAGCGCTCGACGCTATGAAGGCGCTCATTGCCTGGCAACCCATTCCTGTGATGCGCGCTCGGATGCGCTTGCGGGTGACTTGTCCCGTATCGCTCCTCAAGCAGTCCGTCAAGGCCGCGCCAAGTGCGGCATCTGGCAAGGAGAAAGAAGCGCCCTCGGGTGGATCAAAGTCCAACAAGAAGGGCAAAGGTGGCAAGAAGGCCGCGAAACGAGGAGATGACTCTGATGCTGAGGCCGGTGGTGCGTCTGACGCTGATTCTACCCCTAAGGCCCCGGCTACCGTCAAGGACAAGATTATGGCCTACATTGAGTCTGTGGAATCCCAAGAAGTGGTTGGTGGAGACGAGTGGGAGGTGGTCGGATTTGCTGAGCCAGGTGCCTTCAAGGGATTGAATGATCTCGTTGGCAACGAGACGCGTGGAAGAGGGCGTGTGGAGGTCTTGGATATGTCCGTTCGGCATGAAGATTAAAAGCATCAGGGGCAAGCTTAGAACGTCCCTCCTTGAGAGCCTTCTCCACCTCGAACCTGCATACTACACCGCCAAGCATTATGTACATCCATGACGAACCATGCCCCATGACTGATGATCTTGATAGAAAAGCAAATAAAAGTTTTTGGAATTGTTAGAATGATGTTTAATGCCAGCCTGGCTTCCAAGGTTGTGCTACCCAGAGATTTTCTAGTCTGCACAGGCATGCCATCAAGATCTCTTTCCAAGGTTTCCAAGGTTGTCGTACATGCGATTTTGATCTTCATTTCTGCTGAGATAGAGAGGGAACATTTTGTACATAATAGTGCCCAGGTGGTAAAACAAGGCAGATACCAGGAAGATTGCATGGATTAAACTTCAAATGGTCTAGGTCTATAGGCATCTTAAAACTTGATAATCATATAATGCACCACGTATATAGCTTAGCTATGAACAAATACAGGTAAAGTACGACCAATTCAACTCCTCCAAACCAACGCCTGGGTATAACAGCTGTGCGATGAAAAAAAGGGAAAAAAGAAAAGGCAAAAAAAACAAACTGAAAACTGTGACCAAAAAGGCAACCGGGGTGAGCGCGTACCGACCCGTCATTCTTTCCTGATTAGGGAGGAGTCTCAAACATCCAACCCAAGACCAATGGCATCACAACCTGTCACCAACATAATAACATTCTTGCCTGGTCCAAGTTCTCTTGCCAGATCAATAGATGTACCCACCGCGTGACTCGAGTCCAGCCCAGGCAGGATGCCCTCGTGGTATCGCATTGTTTCGAACCCATCCAGGGCATCCGCGTCTGAGGCAGTCTTAATTTCAACACGACCACATTCCTTCCAATGAGCTACCTCAGGCCCTGCAGTCGAAATGTTGAGGTCTGGCGAGATTGACTGTGTGTCGTGGACTTGCCCATCCCCATCCTGGAGTATCAAAGTTCGTGCCCCCTGGAGCACGCCAATCTCCCCGTCGGTTAGAGCGGCCGCCCTAGTGGCCTCGACGCCAATCAATCGAATAGTAGGGCTCGTAAGGAAAGGCCTGAATATTCCAACAGCGCCGCTTCCGCTACCAACCGCAGTGACGACAGCATCTGGCTGGCAACCGGCCGCCTTATGCATCTGAATCGCAACCTCCTCGCCTAGGAGACCCTGGAACGTGCGTGTGAGGGTGGGCAGGGGACTTGGCCCCACCGGGCCTCCCATTAGATAATACGCAAACTCGTAGTTGCAAACTGAATAACGGAGTGCTTCTGTGATTGCAGCGCGCAGGGAACCCATACCTGAAGGGGTTCGTGCGGTTAGGACCTTGGCCCCCAGCATCTTTATCTCAAGGACGTCCTCTTCCTGCGCTAGTGCATCAGCTGCGCCCATGATAATGACGCAGCGCATCCCAAGGCGCGCGCATATTGCTGCTGTGAATTTACCATGTTTAGCTGCGGCACAGTCGGTGACTATCTCCGTGAAGCCCATGCGGCGGGCTAGTAGTAGCTGACCGACAATATTCCGTGTTTTGTGGCTGCCATATTCGCTCTGATCCTCCCTCTTCAGCCAGATAGTGGCGCCTCCAGCTAAGGATGTGAGTTTGCTTGCGATCTGTAGCGGAGTGGGTTCGGCCCGCTGGTACGTGGCGTACTCGGACCAGAACGAGGGGTCTGAGACAGTGGCCTCGAAGAATGAGGTCAGATTGTTGAGGAATCCTATGAGTGATTCTGGTGCAAACCGACCACCAAATAGGCCGTAGCCGTCAAATGTAATTTGTGGCGGTCTGAGCGTGCCATCTGCCTGCAGGATCGAAACATACGGTGTGCCGCTCTCCAGAGATGGTATAGTGCCAGGCAACTTGGCAAGCGCTCCGGGTGCTAAGGAGGGGCTATCACTGGTTGCGGAGCTGGTAGTGACATTGGACTCCGTATCGGTCACGGAAGATGAAGAACAGGTGCTAGCGGTAGCGGTCGATGGACGAGCTGGCCGGGAAACACTGTTCTCTCGAGAAAGTGCACTGACTAGGACTTGACGAGGAACACGGGCATAGTAACTTGCCCTGTGAATTGATCTTAGGCGAGGTAGATTTTGTGCATTGTTTCCGGTAGGATCAAGGGTATCAGAATCCTTGTAAGAAGAAAAGCAAAGAAAGCGCAAAGATTGAAACATGGTTTGTGCTTGAGAATCTTCACACAGGGGCAGGATTTAGTGCTTCGAGAAGAATCAAAGATGCATACAGAAGTATAGAGCCACTTTTTGACTGCTGATTCCGGGCTGAAAGATGCCAGGCACGAAGATATAAGAATATCACCACCACCTGGGCTGTATGAGGCGATTGCCACGTGGAAGATAGACGGTGAACGAGGTTATACAACAGGATGCGGATCGAAATCTGACGGGCGTGTGCCTTGCTTAAATACGATGTGACAATTAAAATATTGAACACTCTTCAATGATATTCCTAGTTATTATCGTGTCTCCGTATTTTGTCTAGTATTTTCAAACTTAGACCTACTCCCAGGAAAACTTCCGGCTCGGCAACAGTAACTTCTTCCATGGACCAATGACCATACTTTCCCCTCAGGTGAGCTCGATTTCGGGTGTTAATCCATCTGCTTCAGGGTTGGGGGTAGCTACTGTTAGTATCTATCCATGGCTTCCTCCTACTGTGTCCAATCCCCAAAGCGGAATATGCTCCACAGTAAGAGCAGCGCTAACCATGCCCTTGTTCTAATAGACAAATTTTGCCGAACAAATCATACTGTGACATTCGGTATACGTCATCAAAATCCAATGGCAAGGTCGACTTCAACATGCTCATATCCAAGGCCCGCCACAGCAAACTTGAAACATGGCGGGGCTCCACCAGACGACTTCATGCCTAAACATAAGTAGTAACTCAGCTCAAACCGCCACAAATATCTATATCTTACTCCAACTGGAGGACAGTATAATTGAACACTGTGGGTCTTGCTTGGTATCTGTCAATTGGCGCAGCATCAAGGAATGTATGCAACTCTTGGACTATTGGCTCATACAACCAACTTCATATGCAAGAGCATGTCCTCTATCTCATCCTCATGGCGCCTGTAATCCAGTGACCCCTACCTAGCATGGGCTTCGGTGCATGTGCTGCCAACTAAAAGTGTGTGGAATGAGCCATGGGTTAATGACGAGGGGTCAATGAAGTTAGCCTACCAAAATTAGGGCATTCAACGCTATCCTGGGGGGCCAAGGCGACATTAGATCCTTGCTGAAAGGGTCATTCGGCCTTAGAGGAGAATCCTTTTGTGGTCCTGCGGCAAGAGCAAGGAAAGGAAGTGGTTGTTGGGTGGGATGTTAGCTCTGGGGTTGTCTCACAGTACAGTAGTCGGACTCTAGTACCCCACGCTTGTAGTGATCTTGATTAATTGCTGTCTAATCATTTTGAATGTAGGTGCTTATGGAGATTATGCTGGGTAAGATGTATAGTGGTGGGTGAGACCAAGTTATGTACCAGATCTCGGAAGAAGCAATACTAAGCGGGCAAGACAGAAGACTAAGGGTTGAAATACTACCTCATATACCACATCCAATGAAACACAGGATCAAAAAATAAATCAGCTTGCCCCAATACGTCACTCACTGCCATATTCAGCTACTTATACATCCAATGAAACACAGGATCAAAAAATAAATCAGCTTGCCCCAATACGTCACTCACTGCCATATTCAGCTACTTATACATCCGAAGTATCCATCCAGCTGTCGAAAGGTAATCCTTGCTTGTGAATAGACCCCCTGTCGAGGTACACGGAAACACAAGCTGAAAACGCATACAGAACCTATAGCAAGGCACGCCTAGATCCCCGACAAGTGCCCGACCCAAAGGACTTCGAACCCCTGCACCACACACATCACGCTCCACAAAAGAACGGACAAAATGATCCCTGTCAAGGGAGCGGAGATTTTGTGCCAGCCAGCTGCCAAGTGCACAATCACGCATACGAGTCAGGGGTCCTGAGATGGGTGAATGAGATCATCAGCGCAGCTTAAAGATAGGACGCCCGCCCCTTTCTGAACGTTGACTTTGTATGCCCAGTGTTTGTCTTTCCACGTGGACTTTGATCTCAGCTGGTCAGATTTTTTTGAAATTCGGATCCTGACTCAAGATGGGCGATGACGCTGTGTGCGACTATAAAGATGGCGGTAGCACCCTGTCGAAATTAAATACAAGGGCGATTATTGGCGCTTTCGATGCCGATCTGAAATTCGTGGTTTGGCTCTCTTACAGAATTGCGAGGAAGCTTGTTGAGAGTATAGCTTTATTGTTGCAATCTTTCACATAGTAAGTACCCATCGTTATCAATGGCTTCCAAGGATTTTTCTAATTACCCCAGGGGCGATTTGCTCTACTCATTACACATTTCCGCTCAAGAAAGAAATCCCCACATCCACCGCACCCTGATGTCCGAATATGCTGGAAGACAATACCAGAAGCAGAGTGACAAGGCATAGGCATGAGATCTAGTGCTGGACAGAGACTGATATACCGGGGGGCCTGACTGGAAGTTATACTTGATTTTCCTGCCATATAAATGTGGAATTACATGAAAAGCCGAATTCAAATGTTGCATGTGATACTCAGGTTCTAGGGCTGACGGAAGGTCCTTATCAGCGAAATCCCCTGCCCCTTACGCCACCTCGTAACAACCTTATCTAACCTCACAGGACCTGTCGTCATGGCACAAAGCCAAGTTCGTATGATAGCCACTAAAAAAATAATAGACCAGGATACAAGGCCGATCAGGAAGGATCATTGCCTCGTTTGTGCGATGCCCAGACTTGGTGGCGGTCCAGCGGGGTCAAAGGCTTGGCTTAGCGGGGTTCACAAGCACCAAAAACCAGGCTTCTAGAACTATAGCTTAATCTATTGTTTATTTGGAACTAGTGTACTTATGATTTGATTTATATTTAGCGACTGGGTTTATATCTATTCTAAGACACACCGTTCTGTCGGGCGATGACACATCGCGTAAAGCAAAAACTCCGAACGGGTATACGCTCAAATGCAATGCAGGGATAAGGCCTGGGGGACAAAAACATGTAAAAGATAATAAGCCCAGGAAGCAGTTTAGCTCCTGGACTTAAGTCTTCGGGGAAAAGAATCACCAGTCTCACAGAGCTGGTACCGATCGTAGGATCATATTCCGATCGGGGGGATTCGTGCAAAGGTCGTGGGTCAGCGTCTATTCGATCCAGAATCGGACACTTGGTCAGACTTCGTGGGGGAACCGATCCCGAAGCAAGAGGAATGTCAAGCTAGGACGATCACGGGAGAAAGAGAGAAAAAAAGACACTCTCCGGGATGTGTAACAAGAATATAGGTAGGTGTACAGGATTACGCGCAGACCTGCACGGCAGCCAGGGCGCGGGTGAGGTCCTCTGGTGCGAAGGGCATATGTTTGCCACGGGGCGACTTGGGCGCGGGGGACATGGCGCGCACAATAGGCGAAGAGTACCGGATGGACTCCTTGAGCAGAGCGATAGGGTCCTCTGCAATTTCGTAGGCAGAGATCTCTGGGAGGAGAGTCATCATGGAGCCATTGTAGCTATCCGAGTTGACAATGGTAGACGATTGGGAGCCTGTGTGGACAGGGCGGGGCGAGTTGGTTGAGATGGGGGACACGGGAGAGTGGGAGAAATCTGCGGCGGTGGGCGTCAGGACGGGGTTTGTTTCGAGGGGTCGATCGGAGGTCTTCCGTGGGCTAATTTAGTACATACCTGGATCGATCGCGACTCCATCATCATCGGGAGAAATATCGCCAGTGTCGTCGGAGTCAAATGGGCAGATATCACAAGTGGCGCCAGGGGAAATAGGCAAGTCGAGCGAACGGGGGCGTTCCACCATGGCACGGTCGAAGGACCAAGCGGCTAAACGCTTTTGGTGTTCCTTATCGAACGGGCCTCGAAATTTGGAGGGGGGAACCTCATTTCGACGATAATATTCAATCTTGGGTTTTCCATTCAGTTGACTGGTGCTGCTGGACGAGCGGTGGAACACCCGCTTGACCTTTTCACGGAAAGTCATGATGGAAAGATAAAATGAGGTTGGCCTCACAGCAGACCAATCCCGGATTGGGAACGGACGCGGAAGTGCAAGCACGTAGTGGAGTAACGGTCTAGGAACTGTATGACCATTTCTCTGCACAAAGCACGTAGGAAGGAGAGGGTTAAGAAAGTGAAGTCCAGAAGGGAAAAAAGGAGAATGGGGGCAAATATGAGGGAATTGGGGAATTGGGGGTTGTAGACCGAAAGTGGATTCAAGATAAGCCAAACCGTGGGAACGAATCCGAGCCACATCCGGTGTCTTGTTGCGTTGACGGAGCACTTACTCCGGACATGACCCCAGTGGTACAGTACTCCAGTTTCCAACTTATTCCTCTTTTCGTCTGTCATTGGTCTAGCGCGATATCCACTGTCTGTGCGAGCACAACTGATACACTTGCACACCGGGGACGCTATTATAGCCCCAGTAGGAACCACTGAACGCCGATTGCGTGGAGCCCACGAAGAGGGGCGATTTGCAGTAGCGTGTAGTAATGAATATGACCAACTGTACGGACGGGATTCGGAATATGTAGGATGATTTATGATTCATGATTCAATACTACCTTGCTAGGTCTTGGGCCTGACAAGGCTCACTGACACTCTCATAAACCACGGACCGCCTTCAGCCCCGATCCAGCGTTCCTGGAGAGCTGAGAAAGTTTACGATATGCAGCGAAGGCTTCCAGAAGACTCGGAGCAAGCGGCGTCCGATCGGGGCGAAACGCCCAGTTACATCATGGAAATATCAGCAGGAAGTTCATTGGCCTGGTATTCTGATTGCGTAAAAGCAAAACCCGGTTTTGCCCCGACAGTGACGCCTCCTGTATCTAGTCTCGACTCACCGCCTAAATCTTTGCCACCGCCTACCTCATATGTATACTCATGTCAGCATGTATCTATATCAGCGCTATAATATTACTGATTGTTTTGCTATACCAAGCTTTCCCAAATATATTCATCCATCACATACATGTAATAAGAGAAACAAAACAGGGTTGTGGTTATTCGAATTCGAAAATTTTATCAGAGAGCTGGCAGAATACCGTTCGGGTTTTCGCGGGTGTTCAGACCCACTCGGCACAGAGTTGCCGAGTGTTTATGTAATGGAGGGTTACGGTGGTATCATTCTGGGCTATATGACACAAAATGGAACTACCCTCAACAAGGCCGGCTGGCCCAATGGCAAGGCGCTTGACTACGAATCAAGAGATTGCAGGTTCGACCCCTGCGTCGGTCAATTCTTTTTTTTTTTTTGGGTTCATCGGATTCTTTTTTGTAATCTTCTTCTTACCTTGCTGGGTCAATTATATACATCCGAGCATTTCAGATATATGTATATTCTGGCCTTTCCTTTTTGTTGCACCTAGAGACTATATTGTAATGTTCTCGGGAAAAGCCCGGGTCTTGCTATAAGGCCCACATCGTGGGTCCTGGCAGTGCAGGTTTGCTTCTAATCCTTGGATGCCTTTGATTAAAGAATACTATTTTTGTCTGATTATTTTTGTACTATTATGACATACTGTCCTTCTCTACCAAAGGTTGTTTATTATTCAGACGTTTCAGCCAATGATGTCATTGGACCCAGCCCGTCCGAAGAATGTCCCCCATGGAGAACATACCAGCACTTGAGACTGATACGCTGTACACAGGAGAAAGCAATACAGATGTATCAGGGGTGTGTAAGGACGGTCTAGGGAATACTGCCCTGGACAGGCTTAACGCGGAGCCCCAGATTGCCGTTATCCCTTGTGGAAGCTCTCGCGGCAGCCCTATTACCCGATTCAGCCTTAGGGCTGCACTATGGCCCGAGCGCGCTGCAGGAGGCACACGACTGAAGGCGGAACTATGAAAGGGAGGCATGTGTGCCATCGCTTGCAGGACGTCCTTTGTGACAGTGCATCATGTGCAGTAGATCTAGTCAAAGATGCCGACACAGTACAAACTCAGGACGTTCACGGCCATGTGTACAATAGTTCTGGTAAACACAGCCAATGGCAAAAAGATTCATTGTATTTCCAACCACAAAAACGGCCCAGGGAACTGAAAGAAGCCAATTGTCCTTAAAGAAGTCTACGTAATGCGCAATTGCGATCATCTCGAAATCCAATTTCCTGCGTTCCAGAAACTCCCAACAGCGGAAGAACCACGGATAGGGAGCTGCATACCATCCCTTACTTGGCCCACTCCGAGACACTTCTTCCTTTCACCATCTCCTCTCCAACAACCAATCCTCTAAAGTAAGTCTGCATACCCTGCACCTGTCAAGTGTCAGTGTCAGCCGTTGCGATAAATCATCATTGATATTGCGACCAAGTCAGCATCCCCAGCGCATTGTGTCGTCATAGTGGTACCAACGTGGCAATATTAACTGTTTGTCGCAGTACCCAACCTCACGAATAATCACGATCATGGCCAAGAAAGGTGGCAAGAAGGGAAAGAAGGGTGGCGCTAAGGCCACTGCTGCCGCTGCTATCGACAAGGTTGCCGACAAGGTCGAGAATGTTGTGTAAGTTAACCTGAAAGAATTTTTGGGTGGTCGCGTGTGCGGGCATCAACCTTTGCGCAGTGCTGACGACATTTTTTCCATAGACACCCCACCGACGAGACCACAAACGACGAGTCCAAGGCTGAGTCCATCAACCAGACGGAAGCACCTGCTGAGTCCACCACCGAGGCTGCCGCTGCGCCTGCTGTGACCGAGTCCAAGGCGGATACTGAGACCGAGAATAAGGTCGCAGAGGCCAAGGAGACTGTTCAGGAGCCCGAAACAGCTGCGCCGGTGACAGAGACCAAGAAGGACGACAGCACAGTGCAAGATGCCGTTGACAAGGTAGAGGCCTCCAAGGCCGGCCAAATCAGCTCCTTGGATAACGGCGAGGCACAGGCCAAGAGTAAGAGCTACTATTAAGTGAATTAGTGTCTCAAAAATCGCCTGTACTGACCTCAGATTGCAGGTGTCCTTCCGGAGAGCAGCGTGAAGGAGACCTCCGCCGAAGAGTCTGCCATTCCCGCTGTCGCAACTGGTGTCGCCGAGCCCACCTCGATCCCCGAGCGTCCCAAGACCGCTGAGTCAATCACGGCCCCTCTGCCCGTCACAGCCGAGCCAGTCAAGGCCCCTGTCCCTACTACAGCTGCCGAGCCCGTGATCGCCCCGAGCGAGACCGCCGAGGCGGCACACACCAAACGTCCGTACGAGAAGCCTATCTTCTCCAATGACGAGGTGAAGCCCCCCAAGATGGCCCGGACTGAGGAGGAGGCCGCCGCCGCTGACAAGGAGAAGGCTTTGGCCGGTGCTGGCCCTGCTTCGACCGCTGCGTACACCGCTCCCGAGCCTGTGCCTGCTACCACCCCTGCCGCCGAGGCCCCTAAGAAGGTCGAGAGCACCAGCAAGGCGAACCCCGACGCCGTTGCCGCTGCCAATGCCGCTATCAACACCTCCAAGGCCGACAAGAGCGCTTCCGCCGCCCCTGCCGAGTCCGAGCTGAAGAAGCCCGAAGCTGCCGTGAAGCGCGGACAAGAACCCGAGGCATCTCAGACCGAGACTGCACAGGAACAATCTGCTAAGGAGGCCAAGGCCGACGAGCCCAAGACCTCTGAGCAGACAGCGGAGCATGCGACCGATAAGAAGAAGGGCGGATTCTTCGCACGTTTGAAGCGGATGTTCAAGTGAGAGGTTCCCCCTTTGCTTTTTTTGCTGTACGATATGCGTGACGCGTGATGTGTTTGCTGTTGTCGGACGAGATGAAGGAAACGGAATCCCTTGATGGAAACTTGGAACTGGAGGGTGTTTTTTTTTATGTTTTGCCGGGTTTTTGATGATACACCAACCGAAATTTTATATATCATAGTGCTTATTGACTAAATTTTCCTCTCTGGTTTTTTTCCCCCCTTTTCTTAGTCTGTGTTCTTTTCCTTTCTGGTGAGTTGTACTTCACCGCTAGTTGGGTCAATGCGTGGCCTTGACCCGGTGGCGGCAGTGGGTAATGCAGGTTAGTGTGCTGGCTGGGGCTATTGATGATCATCTCGTCATTACTCAGGTTTACGGAGATCTGGGTCTTGGGTGGAGCTGATGACGAGGTGTAAAGCCAAGATGGGACTAATGGGGGTCTTTCCCTCGCGGTGGATCGAAAATTGTTACGCTATACATCAGGCAAGACAGATGACACTACAGGCTATTTGACGATCAATTGGCGCTGAAATGGCCTTCAGCGACGTCATTTGCTGTTCTACAGAGATTTGGAGTCGACGACGGGTGGGGCTTATAATAGCATCCTTTTATGAGCCTAGGCCAACTTGCCATTAGTAGTGTCCTAATATTCGAACCAGTACCGCTGACAACAGATTGTGGAGATTTGACCCCATAGTTTTGAAGTAAATTATCTACATCAATTGGTTGCATGGCGACAAAGATGTTCCGCAATCGCTCTACGTCAGATCAAAGACGCGAGGCTTTAGATACTCAAGCTCCTCCTAAGATAATGGATGTAAAAAAGTCGACTTGAGCAGACCGGGATTACCTATATCAATGTGAAAGGGCGCCATTTAGCCCTCTGGTCTCTATCATCTGCCACACTTGGTGTCGATCCGTCGGTCCAGGGCCAAGAGCGCAGCAAAGGTTCTGAAGATTCTATCAACGCACCAAGTCTCCATGTTGTGGTAGCGATATACAACCGTACAACCGTATTGTGAAGTGCTAATGTGCTCAAACTCCTGGAGCGCTGAACACCTTTTCAATCTCTAGCCAGTCCATATGGTCCACACCCGTCAACGGGAAGATCGGACTATGAAAGCTTGAGTAGATACCTTCCGCCTCACCTGTCAGGTCCAGTCCCCAGTCTACTTCCATATCGAAGACTGCATCTGGAGCGCCCGACTGAGACCAAGATACAAGTAATCTGTCCTCATCCAGACGAAACTGATCAGAGTCTTGAGCCATATAAGCCGAAGAGGCTAGCGGGTACTCCAAGGGACTTTTACTCAAATCTTTTCTGGATGCAGTGTTTAGCGATTGATCTCTTGACGGATCTACCTGAAGGGTTTGTGTCTCAGGTGGAGCTCCATTGAAAACGTAATTTGGCCAAACATGAGAACAAGACAGGGAGATATCCTGGAATCTTTGTTCAGCAGCAGAATTTCCTGATTGAGAGAGAAATTTGAGGACGTGGAATGCTTGGCCTAGAGCTGGTGGCGGCTGATCTTTAGAGTTGTCTAACACCCCAGCCATTACCAGGACAAAGGCCGCAGAGAAAGTTGCATCCAGATCAAAGAACCCATAACGTGCTGTAAAGGGGTCAGTTCTGATTAATTGAGACTTAATAAATTATTAGCAGCCAGGCTCACTTACGAATTGTTCGTTGTTGCTGAAGGCTGTACAGAATTGCTAAGCTTCGCATTGAAGCTTCGTGGCAGGTGTCGCAGAGTTTGGCTAGTATGTCCGGAACAGGCTCCGGTGGTAGGGATTTCTGCTGCCTCTGAACCTCTAAACGGACTCTCCTCAACAGAATAGGCCGAGTGCAAAGTATTATAGCCTTTTCAGCCGTTAGACATAGCGGAAGAAGTGAAACCAAGGAGCCTACCTGAAACAGCATCAGGAAGAGAGACGACCCTGTGCGTGTCACTCTCTCTAATGGTCGAGTGAAGTCCATGGCTAAGGATGGAGGGAAAGATTGGCCGATGTCATAAAGTTCTTGGAGGATGATCTGGATCTTTCTGACCAGCTCCAGCTGAGTGATAGAGGCGCTGCCATATAAAGCTGGAAAAATTAGAAGATGAAATGGTGAAAAAGTCACGCAACTCACAAGACATAATTTCATCTGTAATGCGTGCAATGCGCACATTTATTGTGATCGCAACTGGTGATTGGAAACCGACAGCATGCCGCGGAAACCCTGCTCTCAGCTGTCGTTCATCGGCTCCCGCGGCCAGTCCGAGACCCGACGAAAGGCGTCTATGTCTATCAGCAAGGATGCCCCGAAAAGAGCATAATGAAGGGAAATAGGTACCTATCCAGCATGTAGACAGTCCACCACAATCTAACCCGATGGGCACACTGTGAGGGTAGGCAACTTTGTTCATTCTCCGGTAGATTACATCCGTGGGCAATAGCTAGTCTTAGAGCAAGACCGATCTGATCCGAGTCAATATGCAGATCTGGAAAAAAGAGAGTAAGGACATACATAAATGTAAGCGTCATGCTTGCGATCACACCACTGGAGATAGGTAGCAACTAACGTTAGTATTTCCACAACGATTACTCCTTCACTCCCAAAGTTGTGCAGCGGGGGAAGACGTTTCAGTGCTTCCGAGAAAAGCTCAGACCCCGGTGGTTGAGATGTTGGCTGCTCAACATCCATCAGCTTCGCCATTGCCATGACGAGAAGATACTCTGTGTACCACGTTGTCTGTTTCTGTTGCTCCTGGGACTCTGCATTTTGGAAAAGCAACCCCATCTGATCGGAAAACGAGCGAGAGTCAAAGAAGTGCTGGCTCACTCCCAGATAGTAGAGGAATTGATCTAGCAAATGTTGGGACTCCTCTGACGATGGAATAGAAGGGTCATCAACATTGTCAACAAGTCCCCGGACTGATGTCCATCCCGCTGGCCCACTCAGACCATGAGTATTGTAGTATAGTCCACTCGTTGGGGGAACATATGCTTTGGATCTGTGGAGCAGAGATCTCACTTGAGATTCAAACGCAGGGCCTGACGTCCGGTCCGTTGCTATATGTGCAATCAGTCGATCTGCTACACTGGTTATATGGACGTCATATTTACCTGGGCTAATTCCATCAACACTCTCATCGTATAGCAGCGCCTCTGGTGGTTGATCCCTTTGCAAATAGTTGCCCGGCGTGGCAGGGTTGCCGGGTGTTACAGGATCGTGCTGCTGTGATGATCCATTAGGAATCGGATCCGGAGCCCTCGGCGACAACAATGATAGACCTTGAAGGTTATAAGCACCGGGTTCAACGATAATAAAAGTGCGCAACTAACCTTCGGGCCTAGATGCAAGCCGCTCCTCGTAAATTCGAATTTTCTCCACCAATTGTTTAACTTCGGCCTCGGAGTATTTTCTACGGCCAGTGGTGCCGAATATGCATTGCAAGTTATGCTTAACACATGCACGACAAGGCTTTTCGCCGGTACACTTGACCTTTCTTTTACGGCAGGTCTCACATCTTTCTAGGTTAAACCCGAGGTTAGCCGCCTAAAGTCCACGCCAGAGATGCAAAGATGCCAAAGAATGGACATACGCGTTTGCGGATCGAGGAGTTGAGGGCGCCATGTTGTCTGTACTCTCAACACCACGTATTGATTCTTCGCCCTACCCCCAAGTTTGATCCGTTGTGCTGGGGGTTCGGAAGGTTGAACCGAGCTGGTGGTCTTGGTGGGGTCAAGCGGGTGGCATGCCGGAGTGCTCAAAGAAACCCACGACAAAACCCAACCTTATCACTCTGTTATGAATTAGCCGGGCAACAGACTACATGATACGAGCAACTATTTCAATCACTGTGAATAGACCAGATAGGTGATGTAAAGAGATACATATCAAAAGCTGTTACAGACTATAGTAAGATTACTTGAAGAGCTTCGATAGTGCCGATTGAGTCACGTGACAAACATGGAAAGCGATATTGACGGAATCAGTACCAATTTATGCCTTGTATTAGCCATGATATACTGGTGCATATTCTCAAGAGCCTATGAAGCCAGGTATATCGGCTACCAGGCTATAAAGGCTCCTTGAATGCCAACACGTATCGGCTGCAGCCTGCAGCTTCTCGGTGTGAGTAGCCGAGGAGTCGGACAATCCAGCCGAATTGAGAAAAGGAATGAAGAATGTGGCCACTCAATAAGCGACTGGCTTATTCATACGACATTCCAGACCTTAAAAGAAACGATCTTCAAATAGCCCGATAGCCATTTTTGGATTGCCTGCTTTCCCGACAAGACAAGGCATTATCTGCCGAGCAAGGATGCGGAATAGAGTCCACATTGCTGTTCTCGAAACAGACATACCCTCTCCGGCTGTGTATGCTAAACGAGGTCTCTACAACACACAGTTCCGCAAGCTTCTCAGTGCAGCTGCACACCGTCTAAACCGAAATCCACAAAATCTCAAACATGGTCCAATCGATGTCCATGTGACGGCATTTGATGTTGTGGGAGGCTCATTCCCTGATCTTCAAGATTTGAGAGCTGAATCGAATACCCCAAACGGAACATGCCCTATCGATGCTATACTCGTTACTGGCGCCGTAGCGGCTGCATATGACGATCTTCACTGGATCCCTACACTCGAGGCGTTCGTCCAAACAGTACACAACAAATATCCACTTGTCAAGATTTATGGTTCATGTTTCGGCCATCAGCTCATCGGCCAAGCATTGCTTGACAAAAGTGAATTATCTTATATCAAAGAATGGCCTACAAAGTTTTCGGTCCAGGCGCAATCAAGCCACGAGATAGGTGTGCAATCAATAAGCCTGAACCCGGATTTCGCTTGCAGATTCTCTTCGCTGGCTAGCTTTAAGCAAATGGAGCCATTCAGAATCCAGCTTATTCATGGTGACGTTGTGGCTCCTTCTCCACCCCCTTCTACTGAGCGGGATAAAGTAAATACTTCCCTGCCGGCGCCATGGATCAATGTTGGTAGCAGCGAGAAATGTCTTATACAGGGTCTTTATTACCCGGGACGTGTGCTCACTCTTCAAGGCCATTTCGAGTACGACGCGTTCGCCGCGGCTGAATTGTGTTTGCATTTTAGCAAAAAATTCTCTTGGCCGTCTGATCTTCTTTCTTCCCATTTGGACGCAATTTGGCGCGGAAACAGAGCAGAGAATGAAGATGGGGATGACTCCAAAGTTGCGGCAGAGGCTGTCCTCTTGTTCTTTGCTGGCGAGGATTGAAATTTGGGAAATGTGCGAGACCCGTATTTCAATCAGAAACTGCAGTCTGATCTTCCCATCGATATGACGGCACCTGGAAATGACTGTGAAAGGTGCACAAGATAGTGAGTTGTAAAAATACTGATCTGTTATTCCTTGCAATTCATGCTAATTCGCTAGATAGAACTCCTCTATTGAAGTTGAATGCGACAGGGATCATATAGAGGATCGACGGAAAGCCAGGCTGACTTTTTGAAAACGACCCGCCCATCTTTCAGAATAGCTACAAGATTATCTTCGATGTGATCCAAAATGGTGATATCTTCCAGCGGATTACATTTTAGTACCAGCACATCAGCGATACTCCCTTTCTTGATGCATCCAAGTTGATCCTCCATTCCCAAGTACTTCGCAGCATTGATAGTAGCCGACTGCAAGATATCCTTTGCGCTTAGAACACCCGATCGGATGGAGAACTCTTCGTTTTGCAGCGGGTGTAAGCCAGCGAGAAGGTCAGATCCGTAGCAAATTGTTGCCCCAGCCTTGCGCAAAATCGACAATGCATTCAAGCCGCTAGCTAGCACCTGATGATTCTTGACCTGATTGACATCGTCCAAGAACTTATCGAATGGAGGTCGTGACATGCCGTAGTAAGTGACCAAAGTCGGAGTAAATACCACACCCAATTTTGTGCAATAGGCAGCCGTTTCCTCGTCAATGAAATTTCCATGTTCGATGCCTCGGACCCCATTATCTACAGCATGACGAATAGCTTCGACGCTATATGCATGAGCCGTGACGTAGGTCTTGGACTGCTTGGCGGTCGTCGTGATTGCACGAATTTCTTCCGCAGTGAACTGAACCATGTCAAGAGCATCAGACGGTGATGCAACACCACCTCCACACATGATCTTGATAAAGTCGGCACCCTGTCTAAGCTCATCCCGCGCCGCGCTCAGGCACTCAGGAACACCATTACACACCCGAGATAGGTTGACCGAGTGTCCACCGCAGCATTTGTACTCATCGCCTTGGTAATTGGCTCGGGAATCTCCGTGTCCGCCGGTTTGCGAGAGGGCTTTACCTGCTATGAAAAGTCTTGGTCCCATGATCAAGCCTTCCGATATCGCTTCACGGAGAGCATAATCAGCACCGCCTGTATCACGAGCTGTCGTGAATCCTCGGAGAAGCATCTCGCGTGCAACAAATGATGTGCGGTATGCAATACTGTTGGGACTCGCAGCAAAAATCTCTTTAAGAGAGGACGAGCCAGGTGTTGCAGTGAGATGCACATGGCAGTCAATCAGGCCGGGGCAGATGTACTGACCCATCAGATCCACCGCATTTGGTCCTCTGGGTGGCTTCGCTGCGCTACCTGTGGTCACACTAACGATACGACCGTTGTTGATGTGCACTGTGGAGTTTGAAATGACAATGCCGGCTTCAACGTCCACGATATTTGCATTGTAGAATGTGATTTCTGGTGCTGCTGTCTGCGGAAGCCATGGCTTGCTGGTCTTGCTCATTGTGTTTGAATTTATGGAGCTGTACAGTGGAAAAAGGTGGATAACGTAAATTTCCAAATGTCACGGATGAGAGTCAGCTCTGAGTACGAGAATAACTAAGGGAGGGAGTTGGTCTGTCGATAGCTGTGAATCGTCAACTCTGTCAATGGATGGCGAAAACAACGTAAATTGCGGTTACATCCGCCAATATCGAGCGGGGAAAGGCCTCCAGGGATCTGAGCACCCAAAGTCCACCTGAACTTATCGATTGGCAAAATATGATGTACGGTAGTGCACTACGCGCGGTGAGGGGTTTGGCGGGGTTGTGATAGAGATAAGTAAAGTTCGGGCCCTGGAGCCCCTGATTCGACCATATCACGCTCTTCAATAGCCACAAAACTGTGTTATGTTGTCAAATATGCTGAATGTTCGTCGATATTTATATTCCATGATAAGCATGAGGTACAACCCAGTCGTGGGTATGCCCCGAATGCTGGCCACCTCCAAATATTTGGACACATCCGAGCTAATCAACGATAGTCCCGAATGAGTATCGCAGGAAATTACGGCGAGCTATTGTGTGCTGGTCAACTAGTGAATGGAATGATGCATGTTCGTTGCCGTGAAGTGTGGTTGTAGCTTGAACGAAGTGGCAATCGAAGAGCCTTACTAATCGCCTTACTAGCTTATATCCAACGAATGTATTCCAAGGATTCATTTCCACGGCTGATTGAGGCAAGATAGCAGGCATTCAAAAGATCATCAAAACAGATCCTGTGTCTCCTCAGCAAGCGCCAAAAGAGTCGACGCCAAACTCTGCGAAATTTTCCAATGACTGATCCGTTGCAACAGATCAATAATCCTAAACAAAGACCCCATCGCCAATTTAGTAGGCTGCAAGCCACCCATCTGTTCCAAAAGTGGCCCAATCCCATCAACGCCCTGTAGACTCAACTCGTTGAATTGGAAATTGTCTCCTGCGACCAGAGTAACTGGATTTTGGTCTGCTTTGAAAGACATGAAGCACGACCAGACAAGACCACAATAATACAAGCACATCGGAACATGGAATGCCGGCTCTGCACCCGCGGGGAGGGACTCGAAATGCTTTTGAATGAGCATAGCATGTAGAAGACATCGTTTCGCATCCATTGAGCGAACCCAGGCTCGTATGTAGGGAAGATGGGTCTGGGCAATGTCGTAGCCTTCTCGACCCAAGACGCACTCTAGGGCGTTGAAATCGACATGAAGCATCATGAACACCGAGTGCCAGAGCATCATGAGGCAGGACCAGCTTGGTCTTCCAGCCATGGTGGGCTGGTAATTGGTGTACCAGGTTATGAGGAGGTGGTGGCATCTGGATGCTTGTGACGATGCTGAGGGATCAATTCCGGGTTCTTCTTCTCGCTCTTCACTGGCGAGCGCACTGATACATTCTAGCATGGCGCATAGTTCGAAGTCTCCCGTTGGATTAGCTTGGGGCATGCGGTTGTGAAATCGGTTCGGGGTCGTTGTTGGGGATGAATCAGGAAATTGTTCGGAAGACTTCTGTATTTGAGCTTGTATCATTAGCGCTTTCCAGTGATTAGCACTGGATGCCATGAACAGGTCGTCGGAGGATAGACGAGGGAGGCGTTCAGGTGAGCTTCGTAAAATGGGTTCGTGCTGATTGAGAGTGGCTAGCTCGGCATTATGAATGGTCAAGGCAAGAGCAATCCTGGTGATATTTCAGCTTTGCTTTATTTTTTATATTTCCTGGGCTACTATACCTCTTTTTAACCTCCATGTTAATCCAGTCTAGCCACATATCCTCAAGAGCCTGGCCGTCGACATCGATAGGGTTGTATTCCAAGCGTGGTAAGTTGAAGAGTTTCACTTTCAGTGCCCACTAAAGCTTTGTAAGTATAATTAGTTTGTATACCATAAACGATAAACTCACTCCAACTATAGTGCCATGGAAAACGTCAATTCCCGTAAGGTCCTTTGGCCTCTGTTAAAAGGTGAATTAGTCTCATAATTCTCAGCCATGGATATCAAGAATTCATATACCCCTAGCAGAAGACCAAATGTCTGTCCCAACATGACTGCTTGCAGAGCTACTAACGAATAGCCTCTTGGTTTAGCTATATACGTTTCCCACTATGTCGGTCAGTAGATCGAACCCACTATGCCAGCTTTGAGTCATACCGAAGAGAGAATAGCTTTGTTCAGCCTTTCAAACATGCTGGTACCATGGGATATTGCACGCGGTGAGCCCACCACTAAGCTTCCTGCGGAACATATGGAAAGAAGCAGAATCGAATTCTGAATCCCGGGTCGAAAAGTGGGCACGTGCACTATAGGGAATAAAGGATGAAACTTGGAGAAGTATGCTTGGATACAAAGGTCCTTAATAAGTGTTAATATGAGAAGATAATTACGAGGAGAGCAACCATACAAGAAAAGGTGTAGATGGTAAAATTCCATGCTGTACGCGTGGCTGGAGACGCTCTGCGAGTCGTTTTCGATAAGACTCATCAATTAGATTGTTCTCCGGTGGTGCTGGGGTAATTTGACCAGAACAGAGGTCGGGGAAGGTATGCCATTTTTCCTGAATGAGATTGGTGTGTCGCTTAGCGGAGTCTGCGACAAAATTGGGAGGCGGTTGAAGCCGACTCATGTCTAAGTCGGGCATGGCATCCGGCGGTGGATAGTCTGATGTTGCGCATAGTAAAGATAAATTGACCGCATCCAGATCAAAGTTTTCTCCGGTGAGTAAAGTATCCCACTCCCTATTGTCACGTAGATAATCCCAGACCGGGGGTGGAAGAGGAGAGGTCTGATCCTTCCAAACGTCCCCATTAAGAAACAGCGAGGTCAAGGGGCTCGTATGGTTAGCATAAGTGGTGTTGTCCCCAACGGATATGTTTGGGGTTTGTTTGTCAACAGGCGCGCTATTTGGCGGAGACATGAATGTTGTACCACCCGTCATTGAACCAGGATCCGGTCCGATCGGAACTACCTGGTGGTCCCCAGCGATGGAAGTAGCAGGCATCATTCTGGGATTCATGTCTGTCTCGTGATCTTCCACAGACATAGAATCCATTCCAGTCGAGTCAAGACTCTCATTCAAGGAATGAGATCGTGAATGTCGCAAAAGAGTGTCCCTGAATGATTAAGAACCGACTGTGAATGTGATCAGGGGGGTACTTACTGCCGCGCAAAGGCCTTCTGGCAGACAGAACAATTAAATGGTTTTTCTTTTGTATGGGATCTCATATGGCGCGCTAAATGCTCCCATTTCTTGAAATCGTTCCCGCAGATAGTACAGACGCGTTGTTCCTTGGATGTCTTGCGTCGGCGGTGGAGCTTCCTGTCACCAAGAGGCGACTGTTTAGGGGTAGACATATCACCAAGACAGATTCGAAAACACAAATCAAGTCTTCAAGAGATCATGGTTAATGTGAGATTTCAAAGATGTACGGAAAGGTGTGGAGGAGGCTGGGATTTTTTGACCGCGGAATCCGGATGCTTCATGCTTCCCCCGCTCACCGGGTGGCGATCTACAGTGACCGACAATTAGTCTGCCAGGGACTGGACCAAACTTCAGCCCAGTGGCTTGAGATGTGGATATTTGGTTTCGTATTCAGGAAAGTATTCTAAACTATCGGAAATCGGAAACATTGGGAAATGTGACGAAGGTGACGACTGTGGGACCTATCATGCGGGGCTTAATCAACCACTGTATCCGGTCAGCCGAACACGCGAAATTCAGTAGTGAACCATCCGGTTTTTGGTGGCAGCAACCCCATCAATCTCTACTTCCACAACATCCCCATTCTTCAAGAATTCTTTCCGGAAGAATCCCACACCCGAAGGAGTTCCCGTCATAACGAGCGTTCCCTTGCGAAGAGTGGTTCCTCGGGAAAGATGGCTGATGATCTGGCGAACCGTGTAGATCATGTCTCCGGTGCTAGTCTCTTGCTTGACAACACCGTTCACCTTGGTCCTCATTTGCAGGTTCTGGGGATCTTTGATCTCCTGCGTCGACACAATGGTGTGTCCGATTGGCGCGAACTTATCGAATGATTTTGCGTAGCAGAATTGCCCACCAGATACTTCAGGGAGTTGGAAGTTTCTTGCGGAAACGTCGTTGCCAGCGGTATAACCTAGAACGTAGTCAAGCGCATTCTCTTCAGATACGTTCTTTGCATCCTTACCGACTACTAGGGTCAACTCTCCTTCGTAGTCGAGCAGTTCTGCTGCGTCAGGATGAACTGGGACATCTTCAAAGGCACTCGCAAGACTGTCTGCCGGCTTCATAAAGACACTGGGGTACTTTGGGATAGGTAACTGTTCAAGTCAGATGTCATGTATTGCAACAATCTTGGATCTAACTCACATTCGCTTCCGTTGCATGTTGTCTGTAATTCAGTCCAATGCAAATCACGAGTGGGGTGCTTTCGATAGGACATAAGAGCTATGAAGCGTCAGCATCAATATTTGAAATATTTAGGTCCACATATCTATACATACTGTCTGTGTCTCATGGATTTCCTCCGTGGTCTCAAGGCTTGTAAATGGATTTCCTTTCAATTTGCGAACGGTGTAGTTGTTTCCAACAGCCCCGATCAAGTCTCCGTAGTGAGTTTCGGCACCAGCGGCGAAGCGCACGAGTTTTTTGAAAGTAGCCATGATGGATCAATGAATCAATGAATGAAGTCTTAAGCACAAGAATTAAGTCTTGCTTTTGTATGAAATATATAATATGTTCATGGTGGGGAAGAAAGAATAGCAAGCCTATGTGTCAGATGTGGGATCAATCCAATCAATCCCCACGTCACGTCGCGGGGATCTCATTCTCAGGCCCCCCTCAGCTACACTTCTCCACAACACAAAGCCAAGAACCTTGGTATATATTGTCCATACAAGCGTCACTTGTTATCAAAATCATACCTCCTCTTCGTCTATTCACGTGTATAACAACCTGCTTCAACATGTCAACGGATAAAATTCCACCCAACCGCGGGGCCTCTGTCCCTGACGTGATCGCTGTCGGTGAATCGAAGGTGTCTCAGGCAGAATGGCTTGCGAACCAGCAGATCGACACCAAAGAGCGTGTCAATGTGAAGAAGTTGTCCCACATGCGGTACCAACATCCTGACCTGGAAGAAATTCAGGTATTCATGCTTGGTAATTTTCTCGGATCTGAAGATTTGACCAGAATTAAATCTAACATGAACAGATTTCGGAATGGAAATTGTCAAAAAGACCGAAGACCAGATATGGTTCAAAGGATATGGACCTGATCAATATGTATACTATGCGCGCAAAGGACCCAAGAAGTTCCTCGGTGGTGCTTTCGAGGCCCAGAGCAAAGAAGACTTTGACAGGTGAGATCTCGTCGTTCGCTTCAAATGCGAAAGCTAAATATTGGACAGAGCGGCAAGCCTCCCCACAGCAAGTCCAGTGGAAGACTTGAGCGAAGCGCCAGGTGGTGGATGTTTGGTGACCCTCACCGACCCAGAAGGATTCCCAGTGAATGTCGTCTTCGGTCAAGAGCCAACAAATATCGAGGTTTCCCACCCCGAAAAGCTCACCCAGAATTATCCCGGCGAGAAGCCGAGACGACGCAAGTTCAACCGTTTTGAACCAGGACCAGCCGCCGTTCACAAGGTATGATCAATATTCCTGACTTTCTTTCATTTACTGAACCTAGTCGCAGCTGGGCCATTTTGGGTACGCGACACAGCAACTTCAGCCGCAGATGAAATTCTATACATCAACCTTCAACATCACTCCAACAGATCTGCTGTATATCGAGATAGAAGGCCAGAAAGTTCTCGTGACTATGTTCGCCCACATTGATCTCGGAGAGACTCACACTGACCACCACTCGTTCTTCCTGAGCTCTAATCCCAAGGCCGCTCATGTTCATCACTGTTCATTTGAAGTAAACGACTATGATACTCAGCAGCTGGGGCATCAATGGCTTGCCAAGAAAGGCTACAAGTCTGTGTGGGGGATTGGTCGGCACATTCTGGGGTCGCAGATCTTCGACTATTGGTGGGATACTACGGGAAACATGGTCGAGCACTATGCCGATGGCGATCTGGTCAACAAGGACACACCTATTGGATATGTCCAAGCTGGAAGTGAATCTCTGGCTGTATGGGGTCCGGAGGTTCCTGCTTCATTTTTGGAGTAAATCAATCGTGTATCTTATCTAACAACTCCCCTCACTCTTCAACTGTTCTAAAAATTTGTTGGAATTGATTATTATCGTATAAAAGGACAACCCATACACCAGATTCTAGAAACACTCAATCTTGACTCTGAGCCTTGAGCCCTGTAGCCTGAGCCCTCAGGTAGGTACCCTAGACTGCCTGCTCTCGTAAAGATCCAACAACCTCCTCGTTTACCAATGCATCTCATCCACACAGCGCCCACCCTCGACCTCAGAGAATTCAGAGACGATAAGTCCCAGAACTCAAATACGCTGTTCTTCTTCATCGCCGAGGTAAGGACGAAATCCTGTTCTAGGGGATGATGCACCGAAACGATTAGACACGACAGAAATGGGGATATTAGCAAATCAAGAGCTTGTGTTCGCGAGTCCGAGTCGATGAATTTTCAACAAGGAAAGCAGCGCCGATTGACTGAGACCATCAACGCCATGTTCCGTTGGTATCAAATGGCCGAGCAATGCTACGCCTATCAAAGTGATGTGGATGACGGTGATCAAGTGTCGTGCAGTTTATGGTTCTAGGGGCTGGACGGCACAAGACTCTCGCACAAAAGATCCCACAACTTCATTTGTGGGAACCTTAATCCAAGTGACATCGGCGACACGAAATTGGCCTTACACATTGTCCCCGCGTGTTGTTGGCCCCGCAATTTTTGCCTCACCGCTACGGGCATAATTGAATTTAAGGTAAATCACACAAAGTATAAAGCTGTTTTTTATTTTAATTTCAGTACTAATTTTGGAGCTAAACCAACTCTTGAGGCCATTCAAGATGAGTGATCAGGTAGAGACAACAGACGTGCTGATTTGCGGGTGCGGTCCTACGGGGGCAATGCTATCTGCCTACCTAGGACAGTTGGGCGTGGCCAACGTGATTCTCGAGAGAGAATCAGGCATCACGACTGATCCGCGTGGTATTGCGCTCGATGATGACGGTATTCGATTACTTCAGGGCCTTGGACTGTATGAGCACATATTCACAGAGATCGGTTCCAGTGAGTAAATTATATGTCGAACCTGCCAGTGTTGAAATAGTTAGCTGATGAAATCTTGATTCCAGGCTTGTCCAAGGTCAAGTTTGTTGGTGGAACGCATCAAGACTTAGAGGCAAGCCCGTTTCTTACTTTCGATGCAGGCTCGGTGAGTCCACAATAATTCACACCTCGATGACCGGAAGCACTAACCTATCTACAACAGAGCGAAGGAATGACTGGACATGTCGGTGTTCTTGCGCACCGGCAACCTATTCTTGAAAAGTATCTTAGGAAAGCTGTGGATAAAGCAGGAACAAGTGAATTGAGAAGCAACTGCACGGTGACTTCGATATCAGAAGATGCGGACTGGGTCTATGTGACATACGACAACTCTGGGACACAGAAGAAGATCCGTGCAAAGTTCCTAGCTGCAGCAGATGGAAAAACAGGCTTTACTCGCAAGAATTATTTGGAGCCCAAGGGTGTGGAACTGGAATGGGCTGAACAGTATGTATCCCCCGCAGCGAAGAGGAAAAGTAACTCACCAGGCAACTAGAACCAAATACCAGGAGACTTGGGTTGCGCTCAACTGGAAATTAGATCTCCCTACAAAAGAAACACACCCTTCATTCCCGCTATGGGAACTCGGATACACCCCTCAACAAGTCTACGACACCTTCTTTCCAACCGATTTTCGCTTCCTGTGCAACCCTGATAGGCCAGCGGTATGTGGTCGATTCGGTCGCCCGGAGGATCGACATTGGCGATTCGAATTTGTCGTTGCGAAAGACGAAGATGGTATGGAGATGGCAGGGAAAGAGAAAATCCGCCAAGTGGTGTACCCGTATTTGACCCACCCCGGACGACGTTATGGGTAAAGTCCACACCTCCTCTGAATACTTCACATACTAAATCAAAACACGGGCAGGCTTAAGGAAGACGTTTCATTCCCCGAAGACTGTATCGAAGTCCTCCGATCGCGCCCATTTAGCTTCTCCGCAAGAAGCTGCAACAAGTGGGCACTCGGCCGCGTGATTCTTTGTGGTGATGCAGCCCACGTCTTCCCTCCATGTATGTGCCTTTGTCCCCAAGCCAAAAGAAATACCTAATAAATATATCTAGTCGGAGGACAGGGAATCGCGTCTGGGTTTCGAGACGCCATTGCGCTCTCCTGGCGCCTTGCTATAGCATGCTTGCCCGAGTCCAAGGTAGACTACAATAGTCTCCTTGAAGGCTGGTACCTCGAAAGAAAGCAGCAACTAGACAAATCACTCGTGGCGACCGTCCGCAACGGTGACATGGTCAATGGAAAAGGCCGCGTACAGACCTTCATCCGCGATTGGGGTTTCCGGATGTTGCAGTTGGTCCCGACCTGGAAGCATTGGATCGAACGCGGTCCCCGAAACGATGGTCGCACTCGGTACATTCATTCGCCCGGTATGCCTTTCATGCCAGAGCTTGGTGGAGGAGAGTATTTCCCTCAAATATATTGCATTGGCCTCCAGCGGGACTCAGTTGTGCAATTTACCGATGATGCCATTTTTGCCGGCAAGAAGGAGCCCTTTCAGATTGTCGTTCTACTGGACAGTCCTTCTGAGCTCAATGCTGCAATCCGCGATCTGGATGGAATTAATCAATACAAAGGTCTGTCGCAGGATGAAGCCACGTTCTTCGTGCCCCGTGCCCAGTGCACGGAGGTTATGGATCAGGGACCTCGAGACCAATACCAGCGTCCGTTGTTCCGAACTGCGAGTGGTGATGAATTCAGCCAATCGCCTTTGTGTACCTCTCGGCCGGCTCCATACGGCTACGATGAATCGCTTTTGTTCAAAGCCGGCAAACGGTATGTGGTACTGAGGGTTGACCGATTTGTTTACGCCCTTTGTGATACCAAAGCCGAGTTGGAGAAGGCCGCTGCACAGATATCCGAGATGTTTTGAAGCAGAAAATTGTCCAATCTTTGATTATTCTTGAATATATCATTCCTATGCCGGGTCCCACATTAAATACCATGTAAGCGTAGCAAGCACCAAAGAAATACATCAAGGCCGAGGGATCTCCCTTAACTCCTCCACAGTAAGAGGTGTGAAGGTGTACCTTCTTGGTTCTATTTCCTGATTCGACTAAGTGTCCCTGATGGCGTCCATGGAGAGTAGTATGGAATAAGTGGGAGGAGATGCTATTTCATCGTTTAATCTTGTCCCTTGGTGATTTAAAGGTTATGGCTTTTACTCACGACAATGGAAACGTGATTTGATACTATTTTTCGACTATAGCTTCGAAAGGGGATATCATGTCATTAAACAAGAAAAAAGTGTAGGCATATTCGCCGCAGCCACTCATACCTGCCATTTGCATAAGAGAAACCGACTCATTATTCAGTTTCGTGGGGCTTACGGGGCATATTGCGTGCGGGGCTTATCACAGAAACATGGGGTAGTGATTTGCGGCCCGCTCTCGCCCCAGTACCCCGATGCTTGGCGCATCTGGGGCCTCGGTAACTTCCGGTAACTGCCCCAGGAATGTTGATAAAAGCCCAGCTCATCACCCACTATTGCCCTACATATTTCCTCTGAAGCTCCTGTTGTCAGTACCCACCGTCCATTACCAGATCCACTACCATGTCAGTACCCATTCCCCGGAAGCTATGGGAGCACCCAGACCCCGAATCAACAACAATGGGTCGGTTCTGGCGAGAGCTGGAGCGGTCAACGGGACGGCGATTTAATGTAAGATCCTTTATGAGCACAACTGCTGCATTTACCTCAGTAGCTAAAATACAGCGAAATTGGCAAGACATTCTATGACATGTACCTCTATTCCATTCAGAACCGCACTGCATTCTGGGACTTTTGCTGGAAATATTTCCAGATCATCCACGAAGGCTCATACACGCAAATTGTGGACGAAAATGCACGAATGGACAGTGTACCAGAATGGTTCAAGGGTATCAAGTTGAATTTCGCCGAGAATATGCTTTTCTCGGGCAGTCCAGGGAATAAAACAGGCAAAGAAGACCACAAGATTGCAATCACCGAGGTCCGAGAGGGCGCCAATAAAGATGCTGTTCACCTTACCTGGGGAGAACTGCGAAAGAAGGTTGGAGCGTTGATACAAGCGATGAAGGCTACTGGGGTGGTTCGTGGTGATCGTATTGCGGTTTGCAGTGCAAACTCAATCCACACAATGCTGGTCTTCGTGGCCACAACTGCTCTCGGCGCGATCTTCTCATCCAGCTCTACAGATATGGGCACCAAGGGGGTTTTGGACCGTTTGTTGCAGATTAAGCCGCGCTGGCTTTTCATGGATGATTTTGCCGTCTATAACGGGAAGACAATTGACCTGCGGGCCAAAATGAAGGAAATCGTCCAGGGAATGGATTCAGTGTCTGAGTTCCAGGGAGTGATTTCTCAGCCACGATTCGCTGAAGCCCCAGCTGAGGTGGGATCGATCCCGAGAGCCCAGACGCTGGCAAGCTATCTGGAGAAGGCAGCTGGAAATGACAGTCTCGAATTTGAGCGTGTTGCTTTCCGGGATCCATTCCTGGTCGTTTATTCGTCTGGAACAACTGGCCAACCCAAGTGCATTGTCCACTCAGTCGGAGGAGTGCTGCTCAATGCCAACAAGGAAGGAATTTTGCATGCGGAGAGTACACCGGATAGTGTTGCACTACAGTATACGACGACTGGGTGGATCATGTATCTGACCGCAATGCAAACTTTGCTATTCGGAGCTCGAGTGGTGCTCTACGATGGTAGCCCATTCATCCCGAATGTTACGGCATTGGTGGAATTGGCAGCTCAAGAGAAGTAAGTGCTGATATTAAAATGAACCTAACACCTGCTAATTTATTATACAGGGTCACACACCTCGGAATCTCCCCACGGTGGCTACAGGAGCTTCAGCAAGCCAATCTCAAGCCCCGGGAAATGTTCGATCTAAGCTCCCTTCGCGTGGTGACCAGCACTGGCATGGTCCTACGAGATGCATTGTTTGAGTGGTTCTATGATGAAGGATTTCCCTCTCATGTCCGCCTCAATAACATCTCAGGCGGCACAGATCTAGCCGGGTGTTTTGGCGTGAGTAACCCTATCACGCCGGTCTACGTTGGGGGCTGTTCAGGGTTCAGCTTGGGAGTGCCAGTGGAAGTATACGATTCAACAATCGAAGGCGATGGTGTCAAGGGTGTTCCGGTGCCCGACGGAGAGCCAGGAGACCTGGTCTCTACCGCTGCCTTCCCTAACATGCCGACACAATTTTGGGGCGATCACAGCGGCAAAAAGTATTTCAATGCATACTTTGGAAGGTTTGACAGTAAGTGTTATCCGTCCTTGGTGCGAGGGTTTGAACTTACGACTCCATAGATGTATGGACCCACGGAGACTTCATCTCGATACACCCTATTACGAAGCAGATCACCTTTATGGGTAGAGCAGATGGGGTTTTGAATCCCTCGGGGGTTCGTTTTGGATCGGCGGAAATTTACCGAGTGATCGAAGGCCTTTTCTCTCGGGAGATAGCCGATTCCATCTGCGTCGGTCAGCGTCGACCAACCGACAGTGATGAGCGGGTCCTGCTCTTCTGCTTGATGAAGGAAGGGGTCGCTTTTACGGAAGAATTGGTGACTCGGATTAAACAAGCGATTCGAACGGAACTCAGTGCTCGTCACGTGCCCCTGTACATCTTCGCGACTCCCGAAATCCCCACCACGGTGAACTTCAAGAAAGTCGAACTTCCAGTAAGAATTCAGTTCCGAAGTGAAAGTCTTGGATACTAACTATTGGGAAAGGTGAAGCAGATCGTATCCGGCAAGCGGATCAAGCCATCGGGCACGCTTCTCAACCCCGGTAGCTTGGAATTCTACTACCGATTCGCCGAGGTCGAGAAGCTCCTGCGGGAGAGTAAGCTGTAAACCAGGCGCCAGCGCATCATGTATTTTCATTTATTTTTGAACAACACCGCCACTTACCTCTCCACTTATCTGCTTGGTTCAGATTCTAGACCCACCGCTAGCGCGAAACGTGGTGCCTAATAATTGGCAATTGAGGAGCCGATCGGATGCATCGGGAGTACCAAGCTCAATGATCCCCCCCCTCTGCCAAGCTTTTGTCCATCCCAACCTACCCGTACATTGCTAAGCTTTGCGCAAGCTTTTGAAACCACCAGAACAGTACAGGCGTACATATGAAAATAATCAATCAAACCTTGATCCTCGTAGTCATGCGCGTTCATTGGACTCGTATACGCCGATCTGGAACGTTGGTAAATGAGACGGAGGATACGGGAAACCAATTGAGATGAGCCACTGCGTCATGCCCCGCACGAGTTGTTTGGGAAAACTTACCTAACTAACCGCCCTGCTCGTATGATAAACTGGCTTCCCTGCTCCTGCTCTCTTTATCTCTTTTATTTCTCTATTATTTTCTCTCCATACTATCCATCCATCATGGTTCATCTTGCTGCCGTTAAGAAGGACAACGAGGTCGTCCACCCCGCTTCCCGGGACTTCGACACTATTGGCGATGCCCCCAGTCTGGATGACATCTCTGCCAATGTCTACGGTAGCCACTTTGCTGCCGATCACCTGCCACAACATGAAATGCCCGAGGGGGAGATGCCTCGCCAGATTGCTTCTCGCTTGATCAAGGACGAGCTGAGCCTGGATGGCAACCCCAAGCTCAAGTAGGTTGTTTGGTTTTGGTTAATGACGGCACCAACTAACCCACGTCTACAGCTTGGCCTCTTTCGTTACCACCTACATGGTATGTGACATAGCGCAACTTAATACTCTCCATTGGCAACATAAACACAAAATAGCTAATCAATCCACGTCCTTTAGGAAGAGGAAATTGAGCAGATCATGACCGACTCCTTCAGCAAGAACTTCATCGACTACGAGGAGTACCCCCACTCTGCAGAGATCCAGAACCGCTGCGTCAACATGATTGCCCGTCTGTACAACTGCCCCACCGACCCTAAGGGCGATAATGCCATGGGTACGTCTACAATTGGTTCTTCCGAGGCCATCATGCTCGGCACGCTCGCTATGAAGAAGCGCTGGCAGAACAAGCGCAAGGCCGAGGGCAAGGACTACTCCAAGCCCAACATTGTCATGAACAGTGCTGTCCAGGTCTGCTGGGAGAAGGCTGCCCGCTACTTCGATGTCGAGGAGCGTTATGTCTTCTGTACCAATGAGCGCTATGTCATCGACCCCAAGGCGGCCGTTGACCTGATTGACGAGAACACCATCGGTATCTGTGCCATTATCGGAACTACCTATACCGGTGAGTACGAGGATGTCAAGGCTATCAACGACCTGCTCGTCGAGCGCAACATTGACTGCCCCATCCACGTTGACGCCGCCAGCGGTGGCTTTGTGGCTCCCTTCATCGTTCCCGAGCTGGAGTGGGATTTCCGCCTCGAGAAGGTTGTCTCTATTAATGTCTCTGGCCACAAGTACGGCCTGGTCTACCCCGGTGTCGGTTGGGTCATCTGGCGTTCTCCTGAGTACTTGCCCCAGGAGCTCGTGTTCAACATTAACTACCTGGGTGCCGACCAGGCCAGTTTCACTCTGAACTTCTCCAAGGGTGCCGCTCAGGTCATTGGTCAGTACTACCAGCTGATCCGTCTTGGCAAGCGTGGTTTCCGTTCCATCATGATCAACCTGACCCGCATCGCCGACTACATGTCCAGCGAGCTGGAGAAGATGGGCATGATCATCATGAGCCAGGGTAAGGGCAAGGGTCTGCCCTTGGTGGCATTCCGTCTGTCCCCGAACAAGGACCGTCTGTACGACGAGTTCACCATTGCTCACCAGTTGCGCGAGCGCGGCTGGATTGTTCCTGCCTACACCATGGCCCCTCACAGCGAGAAGCTCCAGCTGATGCGTGTTGTTGTCCGTGAGGACTTCAGCATGAACCGCTGCGACAGCCTGTTGACCGATATCAAGCTGGCTCTGCAGACCCTTGATGACATGGATCAAGCCATGGTGGCCAAGTACAAGGCGTAAGTTTACTTCGATTCCCGCGATTCCCGACTTTACTAACATATATCTTCTCCAGACACATGGTCTCGCACAGGAACAACCCTCGCCACAAGCACAGCCACCACGCTTATCACGGAGAGAAGCACTCCCTGCAGGGTAAGGACGGCAAGTCTCACGTCGTGTGCTAAATTATTATGTCGGTGAGATAGGTGTAAGGTCAAGAGGAAAACTCCTAAATTCCTACACGTAACGATGCGGGACGTCGCATGATATTGTGCGCTGGACTTTTCCCCCCTTTTTCACTATCACATGGTTTTAGGATTTATGAATAAATTATCGAAGTTATACCGATCGTGCTGTCTTCGTAGTCAAAGTCCCACAAGTTGCATGATATCATAGACATGATTAGACCTTATCAGTGGGGTCGCAAACGGCGCTAGGCCATATTAGGCCCCAGGATACAATTTCATCTTCAATGCACATCGCATCGTCCAGCTCATGGCCCAAGATCAACCTCAATACAGCACAACCTCCCATGATAAGGAATAGGCAAAGGGTCAATTGAAACAGGCACATAATAAAGTGTGGATCTTCTCAAACACAAATCACATTGGACTACCAACAACTTCTCAAAAGGAAAACCAAAACAAGAACATCACAACAGCAAGAAAAATGAATCCAACAATACCAGGTCTTGACATGGCCTCATTCCATCCAGAAACAATGCAAGCCTGGCTCTACACCAACACAACAGGTGGAATGGAAAAGAATCTCCAGCTCGACACATCAGCACGCACACCCCCGCCCCCTAAAGGCAACGAAATCCTCGTGAAAGTCATCTCAGCTGCTCTAAACCCGACAGACTACAAGCTCCCCGAGCTAGGTTTTCCATTCCGCATGCTGATTGGCACACCCGCAACGCCAGGCATGGACTTTTGCGGACGCGTAGTCAGCACCGGACCACTAGCGAAGCATCTCAAAGAAGACACGCTGGTCTATGGGTGTTCGAGTCGACCGGTCCAGTTCGGCTCGGCTGCTGAATACATCGTCATCTCATCGGATAGCGTTTCCACCGTACCCGATGGTGTTTCGGCTGATCATGCCGCTGCCATGGGTGTTGCGGGACAGACAGCGTACCAGAGTTTAGAGGGCTACGTCAAATCTGGGGATAAAGTATTGATTAATGGAGGCTCCGGTGGATGTGGAGTTTTTGCTATCCAGATTGCGAAGGCGATGGGGTGTCATGTTACGACTACGTGCTCGACACGGAACATGGAGTTGTGTTTGAGGCTTGGAGCGGATGCTGTGATTGATTATACGGCTGAGGAAGATTTAGTTGCGAAATTACAGCAGAGTGGGGTTGCGTTTGATCATATTGTGGATCATGTTGGGCTTCCTGACAATCTTTACTATCAATGTCATCTGTTTTCCAAGGACGAGGCGACGTTCGTCCAGGTGGGCGCTTCGTCGATGTTGACGTTTGTGGCGAGGATTGGATGGCCTTCTTTCTTGGGTGGTGGGAGAAGGAAGTATGTCGCTTTGGCGACGAAGGTCGATCAGAAGCGCTTAGCACAGTTGGGAGAATGGGTGGCTGATGGTGCTATCACGATGCAGTTGGATAGTGTGTTTGAATTCTGCGATGCTGTGAAGGCCTATGAGAGGCTTCGGTCTGGCCGATCTAGGGGTAAGATCGTTCTGCATGTGAGCGATCCATCTGCTCGAAACATGGAGCCCTTTGGGATTGGCCTTTGATCGGATCTTGTGAGTAAATCAAGGTTTTCTACCTTAGTCGGAACATGTACCAGCATAATCCTCGTTTTGCATTTTGGTTCCTCGAGCGCTATTTAAGGGATATGTATATATTCTGCAGCAACAATGAAAAGTCATTTGAAATAAGCTATTTCCAGATGTCTGTGCCCTTTCTTTCGAACTTGAGCTTGGGTGGATCACGACTGTTCAAAGGTTCAAAGAAATGACATGCACCAGTCGGCGAAACCCGACCCTGAGTTCCATGAATTATTGATCTCTTCAGTGGTAGAAACAATTGAAACGTTCCATGTTTACTATGTGAATTGTCAACCATTGGCTATGCAACTCAATATGTCCGTGTAGATCGCATATCGCCACATCTGGTGGCAAATACCTGCCCAAGCATGTCAGCATTCAGAATCAGGAGATCCACGGTTCATTGTTGTTTATTTTTAGGTTATTTACATACTTTGACTCTATATACCTTCAGCCAACAAGCCTACATTAGATGGTCTGATGTGGTTCAAAGTACACTTTGCCAGGTTCCTCTTTCGCCCCCAACTGGGGAACATTCAATGCTCGAACTGAACTCACTTTCTTTGTTCACCTGAGCCTGTTTGTCACGCATAATCTTGTCAGAATTCCACCCCCTTGGCGCCTTTTCAGGGTTGACCCGGCGTTTATATATAGAAATCCCCGCCAATCATCCAATCGTTTCCCGCCGATCGGAGGTCTCCACCTGCTTTTGCCCTCCCCTCATTGCAGAGAAGGTCGCAGTGTCCTTGCCCATCAGATCAAGGATGCCCCTATTCAAGAGATCGAAGGCGCCTGCGAATCAGCCCAGTCGCTTTTCCGCCCGCTCTGTCGAGAATCTGGCCGGCCCCGCGTTGGCTCCACCGGACCACAACTCCAACTACGTGGACCGCCATCCTTCAGATCACCACCTCGCCTACGACGAATCCTCTGGCCCTCCATCAACCCAGGATCTAGCTCAGCCATCATTGCGTCGCGCCCAAAGCCTGCGTCAGCAACAACATCAACAGCAACCACAGCGCGACCGACAGGCCCCTGAGGATTCACAGCCTCGTCGGAAAAAGGCCGGGGGCATATTTCAGCGCCCAACCTCCGGCTTTATTGATCGCAATTCCTCCGTCAAAGGGATCAGACAGGTTTCGCAGCCCCTCTCGCAGCCAAGCTCTCCCCGACACCCCCCACCCTTCGAAACGCAAGATCAACAACAACAGAATATATACCCAGAGGAGGAGTCTCCAACAGACCCGCCCGCTTATGAACCGCGGTCGGCATCACTAGCCTACCAGCAGCAACACCTACAACACTCTCAACGATCCCTACACCAATCCCACCCTTCCGTCAGTAGTGATATCCACGAGTGGTTGCAACAGTCAGAACCACACCAGGGACAGCTCCTGATTCCCCCCGGACTCGAACGCACCAACACCGATCCATCGCTGGTCCAGCAGTACGGCCGACCGTCACCAACTGAGCGAACCCCAGATTCTCCACGCTACCTCCCCGACCACGGCCACCGGGGCCCGACGCTGTCTCGCCCCGAGCACGATCTGGTATTAAATACTTCCCGGCCCCCTTCCCGACAGACTTACGAGTCCCTATCCCCAAGTCGTCACCAGAACCCTCCTGACGCCATGCAGCAGGCCTCACAGGCGACGCCACAGGCCCAATCCTCTGATCGATCGGGGCAAGAGCGCAGGGGGAGCACCGCCCAGAATATGCCGACGGAACACACCCAGAACACGCCAACTAGGCCACGGACGCGCGATGACTTGGAGAACCTTGATATTCGGGCATTGATTCAGAAACATGATGAACTACGTAAGTCTGAGACCGAATCCATGTGTGTGATGATATTGACGGGCATGACAGAGAGTAAATACTCCAAGGTGAAGCGTTACTATTTCGAGAAGGAGGCACAGGTACAGCATCTCCAGAATACGGTCGCACATCAACGGATGGCTGTTTCTCGCACCGTGCTCGATGACAATGAATATACAAACCGATTCCAGCGACTGGACGGAGCCATCAAGGACCTAGCATTCTCCGTGCGAAAGGACTGGCGGATTATTCCCACTTGGCTGCATGGTCTGGTAACGGATGATGCACTGACAGTGGGAACAAAAGAAATGATGGCATTAGGACGTGCAGTAGTCAGTCGCTGGTTGATGGAGGAAGTATTCCAACGGCACTTTCATCCGGGGCTGGACCCTGGTCTGAGCATCCAACTGAAGTCGATTGAGATGAACCTGCGACGACAGCAGATGCGACCAGTCACAGATGAGGACCGCGAAAATGCCATTGTCAAACTCTCTAACTGGCGTCGCACCACTTTTGACGGTCTGGGCGATACACTCGCAAACCCCACCGCCCAGGAGCATCGCGCCGAACTGATCGAGCATTTGACTGTGGAGCTAGCCACCTTCCTCAGCACACAACTGCAAGACCAAGCACTCCCTGGACTGGAGGCCGGCGTGCGAATGATCATCGAGAACACCATCAATATCATTGAGAAGATCCCGCTAGAGGCCCGTGATGTCTGTGTCGAGTACTTCCCACCCAACATCTCCTTCCACGACAACTATATGAAGGTTGAGGGTCAACTCCCGCCACTCGCGCATCAACCCCCTCCACCAGCGGACCAGGAAATCGACGACGAAGGCGACTCCTCGCCGGCCTCGAACTCCACCGGACCTTGTGCAGAAGGGGCATCCCCCGTCCCGCGCGAACCTCGAAGAAGATCCGTCTTCGGCGCCTTAATGGGTCGTCGACCCGCCGACCCACCCACTCGTCCAGCGGGGGGAGAAAAGACAGAGCAAGCCGAACCATCTCGCATCCGCTTCGCCTCATTCCTCACCGTCGAAGTACGCGGCAAGGGACCTGCGACTGTCCTAATCAAAGCGCCCGTATGGCTGATCGAGTGAATGCCCAAAAGCGAAATATTTCATGACCCTGAGCGTTGTATATAATTGATAGTTCCACATGTATGTGGCATTGATGACAACCATGATCGCATTGATATCCCATCGAGTTTCTTTTTGTGGCGGTTGTTTGTTCTTTGGGAATTTTTCATATTTCTTTTTTTCTTTTTTTTTGAATTTACCCGGCTTTGGTCCGATTTATCGCTTTGCTAGCCAAGGTGTTCTTTCATTTAAGGTTACCTACATAGTGATAATCTAAATAGATGATTTCCTCCATTCACTTTCAAGGTTGGCACTATGATCGACATCGACCGTGGGTTCTAGGAAAGATGGATCCAAAAATACGCCTTGGGACCCTCGAGCAGAAGGCCTCGAGACAACCTTGGGATTCTCCAGCCCTGATGAATAATCCAGCATTTATGATTCCATTCCATCGAGGACTGGGATTATGCCCCGGTTGTAGCTCGTGAACGCATAGTGAGTATCCGAAAAACCCTATGGTCAGACTGCGATAGTTCTTCTATTATGACGTGGGATCTACTAGAATTCAAAATATGTGCGCGCATTCAAATGTTAAACAAATGGATACAACTATCGCTGCATGCAGACCCCACTCCAACATAATTTCAATGGTTCATGCAACTATAGAGGCTACGCAGCGCTATTGGAAACGGACCCGCTATCCCAAGTGTGGGTCAAGATACAACCTTGGAAGTTGCGGAGTCCGAGCAAAAATGACATCACAAGTGCGCTGCTACTGGATAATATTACTATAATAGAGTATAGAGTACGGGACTATCCGTAGTATATTGTAACAGTCGATTATAGACATTCAAGAACCTTGGAAACCCAATTGGCCATACGCGGGGATGCCTGTCATACCTGGATAGAGAAATTAACCTCAAGATAATCCATGTTGCTTGCGTACGTACCACGCACGCAGTACGACCTTGAAAACTTAAATATACTGTAGATTGGAAAAGTCACGTTCAAATAATCATATATATTCAGTCTGGTTATATCTACCTAAGGCATTACCTAAAGACATTGAAGGGACCACATGACACCCAACCCGGGATAATAACAAATATATACACGAACCCACATGTGCAAACCCAGAACATGCTTTTGTAACACGCGACAGGGCCAAATGCAAATTGATCGGGGAACCAAAAGAATTCATCGAAGAGAAGATAGTCCCCGGGTATAGCGCCTCGCTGATGGATGAAAAACGAACAGAAAATTCCCGAAGGAAGTAAAGTCAACGTAAATGAAGAACAATGTCGTTGCTGAATAGCAGATGGAATCGCAAATCGCAGTTAAAACATCGAAAATGCTGGAAAGACATAACATGATTATGTGGTAGTCATCCTTTTCTACCCTGAGTAGGGAGGAAGGGATTCATATTCAAGCAGTAAGACCGTGCTTGTTAGCGGCCTGCTGCAAAACACGAGGCCAGCGCGAGATGAACTCGACGTCATCCAGGATGCCCTTACCCTGGTTGCGCACGTACTGAGTGCTAGGGTCAACACGTGGCTCCCAGTCCCAGTTCTGGGGCGTACCCTCGATCAAGGCGGAGTACACCAGACGGCGGCGGCGCTGCGAGGTCAGGACATCCTGGCGGATCTTCTCCAAGTCCCAGCGTGCGTGAACCTCCTCGGTGAAGTAGGCGAGCATCTCGGCGGGGTCGCTGGTGTCCGGGAGAGTCTGGAACTTGGCCGGGCTGGGGGTGCGTGGGGGTGTAGGCGTGGGGAAGGGGTAGCCGGCGTTTTCGCCAACGCGCTGGGGGATGGGAGACACGCGAGGAGTTTCACCGGGCGTGGGGAGGGCTGCAGGCACGGCCAGAGGGTTGGCGGACTTCACTGCGAGAGGGGCGCGGGTGCTTGAGGGGATGGGGAGACCAGCTGCCAGGTTGATCTTCTCCTCGGGGTCGGCGGCCACATTGAAGAGCATGGGCGGGTCGATGGTGGAGTAGATGAACTTCCAGCAGCCACGGCGGATCATGATCAAAGGAGCTTGGGTACCTTCGCCCATGTACTCGCCATAGACGGTGTCGGTTCGAGGGCCCTCGCCGCCGGTCAAGTAAGGCATCAGAGAGACACCGTCAAGAGGCAGTTCTTTGATAAGGGGAGCGCCGACCAAATCGACAAACGTAGGCAGCATATCCATAGTAGACACATTCTCCTTGATGCGCTTGGGCTCAAAGAGCTTGGGGGCGTAGAAGAGCATTGGCACGCGCGCCGAGTTCTCAAACCAAGTCATCTTGTACCACAGACCACGCTCGCCAAGCATATCACCGTGATCACCAGTGAAACATATGATTGTGTTCTCATCCAAACCGGTGTTCTCCAAAACCTTCAGCAGCTTGCCAATGTTGGTGTCAACGTAAGTGCAGGCGGCGTAGTAGGAGCGGCGGGCAGCCCGGATGCGGTCTTCCGGCATCTCCTTGCCCCAAAGGTCAATACACTTCAACACACGCTGCGAGTGGGGATCCTGCTGGTCATCGGGAACATTGCCGTTCTTAGGAAGCGGGATGTCGACATCCTCGTACATATCCCAGAATTCCTTGGTCATGGCATACGGGTCGTGGGGGTGGGTCATCGACACTGTCAGACAGAAGGGCTGGTCAGTGCGCTGACGCACATGGTCGTACAAGTACTGCTGCGACTTGTAGATAACCTCTTCGTCAAAGTCCAATTGATTTGTGCGCACCACTGGGCCCGCATCCATCACCGAGGCCATGTTGTGGTAGTAGTCCGGACGGATTTCCTAGGGGATTGTTAGTACTGTTTCGCCATTCATGAGATTTCCATGTTACTCACCGGCTCATCCCAGTTGACGGACCAACCGTAGTCACCGGGGTAGATATCGCTCGTCAGACGCTGCTCATAACCGTGCAACTGGTCCGGACCGCAGAAGTGCATTTTTCCGGCTAGAGCCGTGTGGTAACCCTCTCGGCGCAGGTAGTGGGCGTAAGTCGGAGTGTCCGCGGGCAGATCGGCAGCATTGTCATAAGCACCAATCTTCGAGGGCAACTGGCCGCTCACCATCACGTAGCGAGAGGGAGCACACAGCGGGGAATTGCAATAGGCCGAGTCAAAAGTAACACCACCCGCCGCCAAACGGTCTAAGTTGGGTGTCTTAATGGGCGAGTTCTTGTCGTGCAAGGACAACAAGGGCGCGGCCATCTGGTCGGCCATGATGTAGAGGATGTTAGGCTTCTTGTTCGCCATGATGAAGGATGCTAGTATTCACTATGGCCTATGGCAGAACAAAGAAGGTTTGACAGACGATGGGTTTAAAAGAAAAAGAAAGACCGGAACCAAGGTTGGGGAGGATGGGGGCTTCATATATGAATCCCAAAAGTGGCACGTGTGGGGAATCAGCCCAAAAAAAAAGAGAAAAAAAAAAATTGGAAAGGAAAAGTTTTTTTTTTTTTAACAGTGATTGATAAGAAGGTCCGAGAGTATCTACAGTACAATGGCCCAGGTTAATCAGGAAGAGATTAGCAAGTGGGAATTGTATTGCGCTTACAAGCGCGAGTATTGCCCACGGGGTTATACATCCTAAAACCCACAGGGGGGCCCCCATACATGTCACTGTGCATTCCAGACCGCCATTGAAATCGCGTGCAAAAGAATGCAGCCCAGATCTTTCCCCGATAAATCCACAGTAGCGGCTGTACTACTGCATGGAAGATCAGGGGAATGATCCGGCACTGACGTATTCTGAAGGCGCAAGATAGCACAATTCGAGAGTGCGATGGTGTGATTGACCCAAGAATGGAGACGCAGCGGTGGACAGTGTAAGGAGTGGCGTATGGTATTGTATTCGTAATCGTGTCAAGTTTGGGTCGGTTGGGTCATGTGGCTACTTGCCTATTATTGATCTAAAAAGTCAGGAATGGGTGTCCTGCTCGAGAAATCGAGTCCTGTCCACTCAGAAGCTCAGAAAAAGGAGGTTTGCTGGCCCGCAGAAGTCCTGGGACACCGTGATTGCCGAGTTGCCACCAGTGTAACGAGGCCGATACATCCGTAATACCAGAGGCCCGCGTAATATTGCTCGCGATTTCCACCCATCTGCCCACTCCTGATTAGCATCAAGCCATTAATTTCACTCAGCTGTTTCGGCCCCATTTGAAGCTGGTGCCTTTTTTCTCGGAGCTCACTCGACCCCGGGGTGGACAGGAAGCTTCGAACGCTGCCGTTGGCTCCGCGACAGACCCTTGTATCGGGGACGATCCAAACCGACTATCAATGCAAAGTCTAGGATCCACCGATCTTGTCATCGCGGTCTCAACCAATCACGATGAAGCTGTTGCCCCTGGTATTACCGAACTCAGTTAGCATGAATCCTTAGGGGGGTTTAGAGGCAGCAGCTCCACTTGCTTATCTTGAGAACCAATCACAGGGGAAAGAGAACAACCGCAAATTGAAAGACTTACGAAGCGAAGAACGCCTGTGAAGGACCCGCGGAGCAGGCCGACAAGTGGGACAACAAGCGGTGTATACATGCAAGTCCAGTCTCGCATCGAATGTATCGATGCATTCAATACCTCCGACAATACGGAGTACACCTCTAAAGGAGGCATTTGAAGGAAACTGCATGTCTCCAGTTGTTTCATGAGCAATCCCCCCTTTCAATCACGTCATGTGGCCAGTCCACCCCCGGAGACCCACCTCCAAGTGACCAGATGAGCTGCTTTCTGACCCCCGGATTGCCAAGTGGTCACCGCTAGTCTTTCGTGGCGGCTCTTCCGGGAAAGGCGCTGAGGATGTTGCAGTGTCTCCACTTCGACACGTTTGCATTTCGTGGCGGGACCGGATCACCCGATGCAGAATGGCGCAATCAGAGGCATCGCATCCAATGATCAACTCGAGGAGAACCTGCACATGCACACGGCCTTCGTCACAAAACATGGAAATTAAACCTCCGATCTACTACATGGAAAGGAGCTGCAACAGAAATGTTGACTTTTTTTGGGTTTTATTTTTCGTATCAATAACTGAATCAAACTAAACTACCGCCACTGCATCGTGTTCCCATTCTGCTCGCAAGCTCGGACTGTCCATATCGATATGGTCCATGTGACCTCAAAACCAAAAACTCGCAAATTCACCTAACGATAAACCAGAACGAAAAGAAAAAGCAAACGTCTCCAAGCTCAAAGGAAGAAAAGAAATCAAGAAAATAATGAAAAAAGAAAACCGGAATCAATCGGCGGTACGCTCGTCGTCAACCCAACATCCAGTCGATTGTGATCATCGGCAGAGAAGGGAGCATCAAGCGCCAAGGAAAATGGACAAAGTGGGAAAAGAACGGGAGGGCAAATTTCGAACCAGCGTCAATTGTGGTAGGCTCTGATCCTCAGAAAAATCCGACACTCATATTCCATTTTCTCCCTCTCCCAGTCGCCGACACGATAACTGGGTAACTTAATAAGAGGTTCGTGGTCATCCTGCCGCTTCTGAGGAGGCAGATGTTTGCCATACCAGAAGACAAGGTCCCGGCAGGCCATTGCATCTTCGAGGCTATCAAGCCCAAACCGACCCTGTTGAATTCTGCGCTTGAGATGCACAAAGGCAAGCCGCTTCAAAGTCCGGTTTTTTTCTTTCGAGGCCGGCATGCGTCCCTCCAGCTCATGGGTGTCAATGACCTTTCTGTGGGCCCACCGGAGATGGATCAACTCCTTTTGGCCTTCGTGCAGAACGACATAAGTGTTTGGCGTGACAAAATCCCAAAGACGCTGAAGAGCTCCCTCACGGCCTTCTAAGCAGAGGCCCCTGGCGTGAGCATTGTGCATCATTTCCCAAGTAATGCAACTGTTACTGGTGTCGAGGTGTAGCATGGGATTGTTGGGCCACACGAGGTTATCAATGATGACTTGGCCAGAATAGAGGTCAACGACACTGAGGCGAATCAACTCTTGTTCACCCCAACGGTTGATTCCCGTTTTGAGGGCCACTACCACGCCCGAGCGGGTATTCGGTGGGATCGGAAATCTGTCGGGAGTCTCGTGAAAATGCCACTCAGGCCCATTACCTGGGTGGCTTGGATCATATCTGTGCATGCCCATCTGAACTTCTCGCAGGTGGTCCCATCTCAGAGCACATCCACGTGTGAAAACGCTCTGGTCACAACAAGCAAAGACCTGCTGGCTGGTTAATGCTGGGTTCCAAAATTTCTTTTTTTAGAATTTCACTGACATCGTCTCGAGGCTCACCAGGATGATACAGGCAGTTTGGGACCCGGCTAGCACCCCGCCCAAATTGACTGGGTTCGCGTTCGGTAGATTCGAGTACCTGGAAGGTGAGTTCACCATGATCAGTCTCGCACTTGTATGAGACGACTTGGTCACTGCCATTGTTGATAGTTGGGGCCTTGTGGGTTTTGCATTCGCCTTGTTCAGCACTATGACACGCGCATTTGGCTTTTTTCCCAGTCCTGATCACAGCAGAGTCTTCCTGGGGGATGCCTTTGTAAAGCCTAGATGCTTCCTGAAGATTTTCAAAACTCTTCTTGCTGCTGGCTCCATTCCGGAAGTTTCTCTTGAGAACTGTCACTGAATGTCAGCTATGACAGGAAACAGGTGAGACGAAAAGAAAATGAGAGAAAACTTACGGAAACAGCGACAGCAGCGAGCTTTTTTTGGGTTGATCCAACCACGCAACCAGGGATAAAACCGGTAGTCTAATCTGCTTTGGTCTTGTGGCTTGAGGTAGAGACCACGCATCATTGCCATCATCGGGCGTGTCTCTTCGATATCCTCTAGCACACGAGGGACACGCTGAAGGTTGAACAGCGGATGATCCGCACTGTTGTATTTGATTGGAGCCATGATTGCTGGCATGGTTGCTGGCATGATTGATGACATGATGATGAAACTTCGGTCTTTTCTGAAGCTTTGAATTTTCAAAGTTTCGGGTGAAAAGATCGAATCGGAAAAGATGGGTGGAGATGAGAGAACAAAGACCCTTCAGAAATCACCGTCCTTGTTCCTGCTCAAGAGTACAGACAAGGAAGGGACTTCCAGTGGAAGACTCGGGTTGAAGGGACAAGTCGAAGCTCACATAGTAGAAGGGACTCTGGAAGGGAAGCTAGACTTGATGCTTGATAGCCGAAAGACGTGTGAAGAATGAAAGATGTAGAGAAGGATGCTCAAAGAAAGAAGCGGAGCAAGAAAGATCGTGAAAGGTGGGAGATTAAATACCTTGCGATGATATGTGAAGAAGTAAAGGTGAGTCACGTACAGGAACGTGAAGAGGAGAAGAGTGTATGAAAGAGATACTTATGCTGAGCGTAACGGCATTTACAATGAAGACATCGTTAAGAAAGGAGAAAGTTGAATTGGCGCCGGCGAGGTAGCTAAAGTACACAAATCTCGCAATAGCCCATGACTATCCAACCGGAAGTCAGCCAACTATCACACAGTAACACTCGCTTGCCTGAAATTGCATAAACGGCGCATTGACTCGAGTCAGACAGATAGACAAAGATAAAGAAAATTATGAAGGGAGAGGAGGGTAGATCAACGAGGATCTCCTTGGTGAACACGGGGTTGGCGATAATGGAGTCGAAAAGATGCAAGGAAAAAGACAGTATACGCCGTGGTGGTCAACTGGATCACCAATGCTTATCAAACAGATTACTTCGTTAAGAGGCGTGGTCGGTTCCAGTGTATTTGTGGTGAAGATATCGAGGTATTTCTAGTCAACCTTGATCGCGCTATAGACACGACGGACAAAGGCGTAGGCAGCCAGGAATCCGACGGTTCCGGTCAACAAGAAATACACTGTACAGGCGAGGAAGCTGTAGCTGAAGAACAGCAGGGTAGACACAAATCCAGTGACGTGCAACTTGAACATGTAGTACCAGATGCAGTAGGCGAAGATCCAGAAGGCACTGCTGCCACCTGTCAAGAAGCTCTGCCACCACCAGTGGTAGTTCTATAAGGGATGAGTTGGTATACCACGAACAAATGTTTCGGGGGCACTTACCTCGGAGCAGAGTTGGCTATATATTGCAATGACAGTCACTTCAATGACGGTGACTATCAGCACTGCAGATACCACACTCAGGAAACCAAACACGTAGTAGTAACCACTCTTGTCCTGCCATAGATTCTTGAATACAAACAGTAATTCAATGAAGAGGACGGCAAATGGGACCAATCCGGTCAACAGGGGGCCAGCGGGGCTACTCAGATACCAAGGCTGAGGTGGGACTTGGCGAGCAATAGCGTTGGTCTTCAGAGGATGCTCCCAGGGCTTCGCTCGGACATATCCAACCCAGCTACCAAGGTAGACAAGGGGAACTTGAATGAGCAGCCAGAGAGCGAGTAAGCCAATCAATGTGCCGAATGGGATCGCCGTGCTAGAAGCCTGAGTCCAGACAAACAAATTCAAGATCAAGACAAGGAGGAAGGTCAGTCCGGGGAAAAGCAAGGCAGTCTGGAAATGAAGTCAGTATAAAAGTTTCCAGGATGGTATTCTGTGACCAATCCACCTACAATCAAGGTATTCTTTCGCCATGCAGTTCCACTGAAGGTCTTATAGAGTCTCCCAGAGAAGTAACCAGAAAACAGCCCAGCAAACACAAACAGGCCCATGCCGACGCTGACGAATCCGCCTCGGAAGCTGGGATTCAGAACTCCAAGGCAGCTAAGCGCAAGCAAGCCAGTTGCCATGAACAACAACTGCATGCCCGATCCAACGAGTGGCGCCAAAAGGCCGCTATAGGCTGGGATGCGGAAAACATCGCCGTGAAGAAGCTTCCAGCCGCTAGTGTCCTCAAGAGGTTCATCATCAGAGGACATGTCGGCGTCATTTTCCACGTCGGCATTGTCAAGTAGTCCTTCCTTTTTCTCGCTACGCTTCCGGCGAGACTGGCCCTTCAGCTTCCGGTCCTCCATAGCTCCATCACCACGGCCCTTGATGTCGCCTTGCACAGTCCGACTCCAAATTACGAAAACCGTCGCACCGAGTACAGTGGAGATGATCAAGGAGTTAACAATAGCCAGCCAGTGCGTCATTGAACCTTCCTCCTGATTGGTGAAGTACAGATCCCATCGGTTGGCCCAATCAACATTTGGCTCCTCGCGAAAGTAAACGGAGTAGGTGTAGGGAATGCTCAAGGTAGACCCATCGTCATCGTCATCGTCATCCTCGGGAATGTAGGATGAGCCAGGGTATTTCTCCTTTAGCTTTGACTTGTCTGGGGCAATGTACAGACCGAGTCCTTCATGATCCGCGTGGACGTCCTTTGGACAGCCACCTTCTTTGCGGTCCGCTGCGGTGACACTTTTTGGATAAACCTCAAATCCATTAATCACCTTGCCTCCCTCCGGTGCGCTCCGCCAGCGGATGACGATCGTGAAGTGGTTGTTAATAAAATAGCGGGATCGGCCGGTAGATGGGGAGATGTCAGTGTAGCCCATCTTGAAGCCGGAGGCGTAATATTTTCGGCTTCGGTCAACGGTCACGAAGCTCGTAGCGCCAGGCAGATTATCCACAATCCACTCGATCACATAGTTCTCCTTGATGAGGTTGCGAGCCCACTTAACATTTGAGCGACTAACCTCACGAGTGCAAAGTGCTTGGCATTCCACGTCCTTGCCCATTGTGAGCTCGAAATCAGAAGTCATGATGCGATCGCCGCGCAGCACTTCACCCAGATTGAGAGAAATGCTCTGACCAGATCCAAAGGGTGAGCCGCCATGTGTCTTACCACTCGGGGGGCAGACGAAGGGGAGATCAAAGTAGGCATATTGGAGCTGCGTGTGATCGGAGAAGATTTTGTTGACAAGGAGTGGAATTGGCTCGTTATCGTTGTACCGAGTGACTGAGTATCCTATGGAAGGAGCGTCATGTTAGCATCGCTTGGGCACCTTGGTTTGGTTGGAAGAAGCTTACCAGGGATGTAAAAAGCACATGCACAGGACACAAACGGTAGCAACAACAGTGCCCAGGCACCAAGGCCTAGCGACCTTGAAGCCGTCATAGTTACTTCAAAGTAAAATAATGTCCTCTTTGCTATCTGGATCGAATGCGCTGCTGCTGGTTCCCCATGCACTTAGTCCGAGCACGAGTTTGGTAAGATCGCACGTCAGCGGAGTGCAGATCAGCAGCGGCTAATCGGGGTAGATCCTTCGATCTTCCAAGGGTTGCCCTGCAAGAACTGAATGATACTTCTTCACAAACTCGCCTGGTGGAAAGTATATATGCAATTGCCAAGGAGGCGGTAAATGCTCGTTAGGGTGATGCTTGGCAAGCGCTAGAGTCCAGTCTTGATTGTCTCAGATCGTTGAAGGTGCGATTCGGGAAAGGAATCGTGGAAGGTGTAGAAAGATAACGAGTGTAATCGGCACCGAATGCCGCAGGTGCCAGCAAATTGGGGATTCGGTGCTCGTCCAGAGAGTTTGAGGGAGAAGCCCCGGAGATGATGCTCAACGTGTCTGGAACACCGGAATATCTATCAACCGATGTTTGCAGGAACCTTGAAGCCGCAGCATTAATCGCCAATCAACGTACCTGAATGATAGAAAGTTCCACGGGGTATGCAAGAATATAAACTAAACTCGGAAGCGAATAAGGTCAAAACTCCGTGCGCATGTGGTTTGTTAATATGACGCATGCGGTCGGAATATGTCGACCATAACATACATAATTCCAAAGAAGGTTCCATTGGAACTGGATCGATGGACCCACTTAATTGAGACCAGATTATGTATGTGCTACATAAAGTATCCACCGGAGGTACATAAATAAAGATACAGCCTTCCGAGGAAGAAAGTTGAAGATAAATTTACATATTCTGGCTAATAACTGTATGATTGGAATCCAGACCCGAAATGACTTGGATTCAAATGAGACTATTCGCAAGGGGCCTGTTGAGGCCAGGCCAAATGGAGAGGGAGTAAAAGTAAAATAGATTCACATTCAAAAGTAGGCATGCAAAAAGGGGGAATGGGGAAGTCGTCAACTCGGAAGGCCGTTCGGTAGCTAATAACAAAACGGGGCCATGGAATACATAGAGTGGAAAAAATGGACACCAGAAAAAGAGAACTGTGAAAAGGACGAGGTCCGCCTATGAAGGGTAGCTCAAGAGGTATTCCACGGCTCCTTGCACACTACCGCCAGTCCGTCGCAAAGCTTCAATGTTTCGCTCAAACTCAAAGAATCCCATGTCGTTCAATTGGCGAAGCTGGTCAGCATATCGCTCCTCAGGAGGCCGATTGTCCGCGGGGGGTGGGGTGCCGAAACCACCACCTCCGAACAATGATGGCATTGCACTGGCACCACCCTCTCCACCTTGGCCACCCATCGCTTGCATCATTTGGGCCATGAGAGCAGGATCGCGCAGGAACGGATTTTGTTGAGGATTGAAAGGATTGACGTTGCCACCCATGCCCGCGCCCGCCTGACCTGCACCACCGAAGATAGACGGGTTAAGTAACGCTGCAAATGGGTTCTGTGCTTCTCCGGTAGTAGATCGGCCGGTGGTGTTTTGTGTGCTGTCAGTACCCTCAGTCTGACCAGCCGGGGCCGTGGCAGCTGGTTGGGCTGGAGGAGCAAAAGGATTGGCTCCAGGATTGGCTCCGAACAGACTAGCAAATGGGTTTCCCAAGCCCATTTGAGGTAGCTGACCAAACTGACCCATTTGTCCCATTTGAAATGGGTTGGGTGGTGTATCTTGTTGCTGAGCATTCTGATTCCCCTCGGTTGTGTTGGTCACACCAGGAGCTGGGAAGGCGCCTTCACCACCTGCACCGCCTCCTCCCATGCCCATTGATCGCTGCATTTGCATCATCGAGCGGATGGAGTTGGGATCAGTCAACATGCGACGGAATTCCGGGCTCTGCATCATCTGTCGCACTCCAGGTCCCATATCCCGTAGCATAGGGTTTTGCTGGATCATCATGTCAATCACTTGAGGGTTTTGGAGGGCCTCATTGATGCTCGATTGGAATTGAGGGTTTTCGAGCATGTTTAACATGGTATCGCTATCGGGAGGTGGACCCATCTGCGATAAACAACATAAGTTAGTATATTGAACGTTCACCAGTGTTCCAGACCAGGGTCTATATATTGAGCTCACTTACCCCACCATCAGGGCCAAAGAGTCCCGCACCCGGTAGCTGAGCGAACCCAGCATATCGGGCTCCAGTCAGTCCAGCTAGAGGGTTGTTGCCAGTGCCTGCAGCGAGATTGGTGGGGACACCTGCTGCAGGCTGACTCGGGGCAGCGGCAGCAGGGGTTGCCGTCGAGGTAGGCTGGCTGGATGCGTTGGATCGTTGTTGGTTGCTTGCAGCACTCTTAACTAGGTGAATGGTATGCCCATCCTTGATCTTGTATGAATCCAGGGTTTCATCATCCTTCAGAACTCGACCAGAGTAAATCAAACGCTGGCGTTCAGCTGGAGTATCTGCATACTCAGAGCTTGAAAGCTTCTGCTTCAACTCCGAGACAGGAGTAGAAAGAGGGAGGGTGAAGGTATACTTGGCATCAGTTGAAGATTTGACGGTAAAGGTGATGGGGGCATCTTCTGTAGCACTGCTATCGGCCATGGTTGTTTGGGGGATCTGCTGCTGCGTGGGGTGAGGGGAAGCTGAGCTAGCACCGAGGAAATCAAATTCAGGATGATTTTACCAGTGACAGAGGATGAGGCACTGGTGAACGATGTTTCAATGAGGCAATGACCAAAAGAAAACAAAAAGTCCAAGGACGTGATAAAGAGTTGAATGTTGCCTTGAAGTGGTCTACCTAGCGAGAGCGTTCCAAGAGCATCATTACATAATGGCGGATGATGACAGTTGGAAGGCGGTCGAACCGGATGGTTGGTACCACGTGACAACCCGAGCAAACAGCTTCGCACTTTTCTATTTTGCTTCCGCTTTTCTCTGCCACAACCACACGTTCGTTCTTCACAGAAAAGCGGCACCAAGCACGGAGTCTTTTCTTTGCTAGTGACTCCACCAAGCAGATATGGGATTGATGTGATATTTCCATCTCCCTGGACTGCAATTGCCCATATTCACGCGTGTCTTTTGCTTGGTGTTGGAGCTGCAAAGCTCTGCGAGCTAATTGCCTACCATGGCTACTACCTCGCATATGTTCATGTACTCCCTGACAATCCAGCCTCCAACTGCGATCACACAGGCAGTTCTGGGCCAGTTTTCTGGAACTAAGGAGCAACAGGTCATCACGGCGTCTGGCTCCAAGCTCACCATCCACCGACCTGACCCGACCCTCGGAAAGGTTACCCCAATTTTCTCACAAGATGTCTTCGGCATCATCCGCTCATTGGCAGTGTTTCGGCTGGCAGGCAGCAATAAAGGTATGTCATTTTTTAAACCCGAATCTTGCATTTACTCGAGTTCAACTTAGTGATTCTTGAAGCTTCCCGGGTAGCACGGTCCTGGTTTTTCGACCCGACCCCTTGAAGGGTGGGGGACCTGCCCTGGCCAGCAACGTGGACGCTGTTAAACCCATGAGCGAAACTTTGCTGAGTCATTCTCCTATGCAGATTATCTGATCATCGGCTCGGATTCGGGTCGCATCACCATCGTTGAATATGTTCCCTCGCAGAATCGTTTCAACCGGATCCATCTGGAAACATTTGGCAAGTCCGGGGTTCGCAGAGTTGTTCCGGGACAGTATCTCGCGGTGGACCCCAAGGGGCGTGCGTGTTTAATCGCCTCGGTGGAGAAGAACAAGCTGGTCTATGTTCTTAACCGCAATTCCCAGGCTGAGCTCACGATATCGTCGCCTCTGGAAGCCCACAAGCCCCAGACCCTTGTGTTTGCAATGATTTCCCTGGATGTCGGCTATGATAACCCTATTTTTGCTGCTCTTGAAGTGGATTACTCAGAGGCAGACCAGGATCCCACCGGCCAGGCGTATGAGGAAATGGAAAAAGTCCTCGTCTATTACGAACTCGATCTGGGTCTCAACCATGTCGTCCGTAAGTGGTCCGACCCAGTGGACCGCACTGCAAACATGCTGTTCCAAGTGCCGGGAGGTGCAGATGGACCCAGCGGTGTTTTGGTCTGCGCTGAGGACAACATCACCTACCGTCACTCCAATCAAGATGCATTCCGCGTGCCTATTCCCCGCCGCAGTGGCCCCACCGAAAACCCCGAGCGCAAACGAAGCGTCGTTTCGGGTGTGATGCACAAAATGCGGGGCGCATTCTTCTTCCTCCTTCAGACCGAGGATGGTGACATCTTTAAGGTAACCCTTGAGATGGCCGAGGATGAGAATGGCCAAGTGACCGGTGAAGTCCAAGGTCTCAAAATCAAATTCTTCGACACTGTACCCGTCGCATCGAGTCTCCTTATCCTCAAGAGTGGTTTCCTCTATGTTGCTAGTGAATCAGGCAACCATCACTTCTACCAATTTGAAAAACTTGGTGATGATGACGAAGAGGTTGAATTCAGCAGTGACTCGTTCTCTGCGGATCCCTCCGCTCCATATGAACCGGTATTCTTCCGTCCTCGTCCGGCCGAAAACTTGAACCTCATGGAATCGATCAACTCGTTGAACCCATTGATTGACAGCAAGGTTGCCAACCTTACAGAGGAGGACGCCCCGCAAATTTACTCCGTTTGTGGCACCGGCGCCCGCAGTACATTCCGCACTCTCAAGCATGGACTCGAGGTCTCAGAGCTGGTAGAGTCGGAGCTTCGTGCAGTACCTTCTGCTGTCTGGACTACCAAGTTGACGCGATCCGACGAGTACGATCGATACATCGTACTCTCTTTTACCAATGGAACCATCGTGCTGGGAATTGGCGAGATTGTGGAGGAGATCACCGAGGACTCCGGCTTCCTTTCCACAGCCCCTACGCTTGCTGTCCAACAACTTGGCGAGGATTCTCTCATTCAAGTGCACCCTCGTGGTATCCGCCATCTCCTTGCGGACCACCGAGTGAATGAGTGGCCTGCCCCGCAGCATCGTTCCATCGTCGCTGCTGCAACAAATGAACGTCAAGTTGCTGTCGCTCTCAGCTCCGGAGAAATCGTCTACTTTGAAATGGATGCCGATGGATCTCTAGCAGAGTATGATGAGCGACGCCAAATGTCGGGCACAGTCACTTGCCTCAGCCTTGGGGAAGTTCCCGAGGGCCGTGTTCGAAGTTCATTCCTGGCTGTCGGCTGTGATGATTCCACTGTCCGCATCCTCAGCCTGGACACGAAAAATATGTTGGAAAACATGTCTGTCCAAGCACTCACATCGGCACCCTCGGCTCTTAATATCATGGCCATGGCCGATTCGAGCTCCGGAGGCACAACGCTGTACCTGCACATCGGTCTTTACTCTGGTGTATACCTCCGTACTGTCCTAGACGACGTGACTGGTGAGCTTTCAGATACGCGAACGCGCTTCCTTGGAGCCAAGCCTGTGAAACTGTCCCAAGTTTCGGTTCAAGGTCAGACTGCCGTCCTTGCTCTGAGCTCCCGTTCGTGGCTCGGGTATTCTGACACCCAAACCAAGAGCTTCATGCTCACCCCATTGGACTACGTTGGTCTGGAGTGGGGTTGGAACTTCTCCAGCGAGCAATGTTTGGAGGGTATGGTCGGTATCCAAGGCCGAAATCTACGGTATGTGGCTCACCCTACCACTTCTTCCCCTATTGCCCCCTATGATCATATGATGAAAAAATGGGAACCGAACCTCCATGTGGATCAAAAACATGTTTTTATTTTTCCAATTGTTCCTACTGAGATCAACTACTGTCACTTTCAATGCCCCCGAGTTGCTTTTGCCATGTGAGCATTTTTGCTGACACAATCTAGGATTTTCTCCATCGAAAAGCTGGACAACAACATGCTCCAAGAGTCAATTCCATTGGCTTACACTCCTCGTCGCTTCGTCAAGCACCCGGAGCAACCTCTTTTCTACGTCATTGAATCCGACAACAATGTTCTCTCTCCTGCGACACGGGAAAGCCTCATTAAGGACTCAGAAGCTCGCAATGGCGAGGCTGCCAGTCTGCCCCCTGCCGAGTTCGGCTACCCCCGTGGAACTGGTCACTGGGCATCGTGCATTCAAGTCGTCGACCCAATCTCAGACAAGGAAGTCGTTTTTACCCTTGACTTGGAAGACAACGAGGCGGCAGTCAGTGTTGCCGTTGCACCATTCTCGAGTCAGGATGATGAGTCTTTCTTGGTTGTTGGAACTGCGAAAGATATGGAAGTCAGTCCTCCCAAGTCAAAGGGTGGTTTCATCCATATCTACCGATTCTCCGAAGATGGCCGCAAATTCGAGCTTATTCACAAGACGAGCACTGAGGAACCCCCTCTTGCTCTCCTCCCTTTCCAAGGCAAGCTGTTGGCAGGTGTTGGTTCCATTCTTCGTCTGTACGACCTAGGTGTGAGGCAACTGCTCCGCAAATCTCAAGCACCTGTCGTTCCCCAGACCATTGTCGGTCTTCAAACCCAAGGTAGCCGAATCGTGGTCAGTGATGTGCGGGAGAGTGTGACCTATGTGGTCTACAAACATCAGGAAAACGTTTTGATTCCCTTCGTGGATGATTCTATTGCTCGCTGGACCTCTTCCACAACCATGGTCGACTACGAAACCGTTGCCGGCGGTGACAAGTTCGGTAACCTATGGATGATGCGATGCCCGAGCAAAGTTTCGGAAGAGGCTGACGAGGATGGATCTGGGGCGCATCTCGTTCACGAGCGGGGTTACCTGCAGGGAACTCCCAATCGCCTTGAACTGATGGTTCACTACTACACCCAAGACATCCCGACCAGCCTGCACAAGGCACAGCTCGTAGCTGGTGGTCGTGACATTGTAGTCTGGACTGGTTTCCAGGGAACAATTGGAATGTTTGTCCCTTTTGCCAGCCGTGAAGATGTTGATTTCTTCCAAAGTCTGGAGACGCAGCTGGCGACGCAGCATCCGCCTCTCGCCGGCCGCGACCACCTGATCTATCGTGGTTACTACGCGCCTGTGAAGGGTGTTATCGATGGTGATCTGTGTGAGATGTACTTCCTTCTCCCCAACAATACGAAGATGATGATTGCGGCGGAGTTGGACCGATCTGTGCGGGAGATTGAGCGCAAGATCTCGGTATGTTGGTTCTAGGACCCTCTTAAATGAACTTCATTGACTGACTTGGCCTTAGGACATGCGGACACGGGTGGCTTATTAATTTCGGGCAGTTCTGGCGTCTAATGGCGTTATCATGCCCCGTTGGCTTCACATAGGTATTAAGGTTATGCTAATTGATATCCCAATTCGCGGTTAAGACCGCTTGATTCTTTTCACTGTGATCCTAGTTTTTGCCGTTTTCGTTTTTCTCCACAGACGTCTCTTGCCTCGCTCGGTCTGCCGCTTTTCTCGGCTAATCTTGAGCTGGATGCAGTCCAATCACCTCGGTGGTTGGGGTTGTATGAGACAAAATTAAGCGTGGTCTCCACGCGTCGACGTTTTTTGAGTACGGTTTTGTCCGCTTTGCACCACGGATCTACACCGTAATTTATCTGTCGGGACATCTCGTAAGTGCCATTGGCATATAGACATAGTCAGATATAGCCAACATTTGAAATGAACCATAAAAAAAAATTCTTCTCTTTCCACACTTCCTTTACATGTAGCTACCGAATAACCTTAGAATCGGAATCGGATCACGTAAATTACGCCGATCTCAACCTGAGCCGACAAAAGTACCGAGATTGAACAACCTGCATCAAGGACTTCCCCGTTCAGGCCGAAAAAAGAACCCACTCGGCATCCAGACCACTCGGTTACGGTCGGAAAGATCTGGATCTTGCCGAACGGCTACCGTCGTCCGCGGGAAACTCCTTGATCACCTCATCGCTTCAGAACTTGCTTGATGGGTCTTTATAGCACTATTTTTCCATAAAAACAAAGCAAACCGTCTTGTCGGAGTGTTTTCTTTCGGCGTTCAAACCCCGTGTTTGGTCAGCAGGCCTTTCCGCGTGCATGGTACAAATGATTGGCCACATCTAAAGCCATGACGCCCTGCGCATGACGCTGGGGAATGTGAGTGGGCCAGCCGAGTCGTCCCAAATACATGAGTGGAGCCACCAAGGGCGTGCATGTCGGCGTAAGGCGCGCGCTCCCGGTCTTCGAGGTTCTGGAGTTGACCCCGATACCGCATGTGCAAACCCTGAAAGATGCTGAAACTTGAGTCCAGAGCTTTCCATTTGCTATACGAAGCAGGCAGAAACTGCAAATCCATGGGTAGACTGGGGATCGAAACCCAGCGCACGGGAATCTCTCTCTGATCGGTCAAAGGAAAAGCGCCCGAAAAGTATAGCTTGAACTGGGAATGTCAATCCAAGGGCGTGAGCATGGACCAAGATGTGTAAGCCAATCATGCACGATTGGGTACGGGGGCTTTTTCTATGGATCCTTTACACTCCAACTCCCTTTAACTGCTTAGACGGGTTCGATTTCTCTGTGTTAGTTCCCGAATGAGTCACGAACGCTGAACTGTCAGATGGAAATGCGAAATGCTGTGATTGGTAAACGTATCTCTGACGATTCCGTGACCCTTTGTACTTTGTATAAAAGCGGGGGTGATGCCCCTCCCCTTGTTATACATACGCGGTTGTTCACGGCTCCACTTTCTACTTTTTTTTACCCTTAAGATATATGAGGAATCCTTTGATAACTTCAATTTTTTTTTAATTTCATTTTCCCCATTCTCCTAGTGACGTGACTTTCTCTCACTTTCGTGGTTCCTCAGGGAAACAGGGGTTCGCTTGTCTCCTCACGTACATTCCATCATCGCAAAACAATGGCAACCTCTATTATCAGTCGTGGCTCGGAAGGGCTAGATGTTTTTGCTCGGCGCTCAACTCCTAAGATTGAAATCGAGCTCGAAGGACAGAAGCCTGGGCTGGTCAACTCGTACACAACCGGAGATTATATCGAAGGCATCGCCAAGATCACTGTTGACCAAGAGACGCGTTTTGATGAAATCGATATCATCTTGCAAGGTAATTTCTACAATGTCACATGAAATGATATCTGTGGCTAATATCAATAAAAGGAACCTCGCACACTACAGTAGAACGAGCAGCATGCCCCGGTCGTACAGGTTCACAGCAGATGTTCCTCAAACTTCGCCAACCGATTGAAGATACCGACTACCCTACCCCTCGAGTACTGGAAACTGGTCGCACATACTCATTCCCCTTTACCTTCGTGGTCCCAGCCCGCTTGCTGCCACAGGTTTGCTCGCACGCAAAGAAGAACAACCACATCCACCGATCTCACACTATGCTTCCCCCGACATTAGGAGATTCCATGGTATCAGCAGATGGAAAGACCTTGATAGATGACATGTCACCGGACATGAGCCAAATCGCATACATCGTTCGTGTCACTGTGTTGAAGAGATCGGGTCATCATGAGAACAAGACATTGGCAAATGTTGCCAAGAAGGTCCGCATTATCCCCACTGTGGAGGAGGAACCGCCCCTCAACACGGTGGATCACACCAACTACTGCACCCGCAAAGAAAAGACTGTGAAGCGTGGATTCTTGCGAGGAAAACAGGGTCAGCTCGTCGCTGCGGCCTTGCAACCAAAGCCGATCCGTTTGCTTCCTCCAAGTTGTGAGACACACGACACAGTTAGCACAGTGGCAAAGGTGCAGCTTCGGTTTGACCCAGTAGGCAATGAGCAGCCACCAGGACTAGGTTCGATGACCAGCAAGATCAGGGCAAGCACATACTACAGCGCGAACCCCTGGGAAGATTTCCCATGCCAGTCAGGCTCAATGGTTTCACAAATCGGCCAGGGCCTATTTACCGACACTGTTTCCCTATCGAGCATGTGTGTGGCTTCAGCAAAATGGGAAAAGCATTCCTCTAATGAGCGCCGTGACTCTGTCCACTCAACCTCCTCGTCTTCCACTGACTCCTCCACTGACTCCTCCGATGACTCAACCGGTCCCTCTGCTTCCTTTACCGGGGATACATACTACACTGCTTCCCTCGTTGTCCCCGTATCCCTACCAAGCTCGAAGACCTTCGTGCCAACCTTCCACTCTTGTCTGATGTCTCGCACCTATTCGCTCGATTGGTCTCTATCCTATCACACCCCAGGAGCCAACGTTCTGACCCCGACAATTTCTCTTCGACTCCCAATCCAAGTGATCACCCAGCCTAAATACGCTGAATCAAACAAGTCGGACTTAGGTTTGATTGTCACGCAAGAGGAATTGGATGAATTTTTTCGCCCACGATCTATGAGTTTAGCCTCGAATCTGGTTGTCGATGTGGCAGAGCCGCCCCAGTATTCGGAACGACCAAGGCGGCGCAGTGTACAAGCTACCCAGTAAATGGGCCTTGACACTCTACGAATGTGTTATTTCTAATTTCTTTTTTGTTTGAACCGGTCAATACCCTTCTTGTTCTGCTTACCATAAAAAGTTCTTGTTTCTGCATGGCGCTTACGATTGATATGGTTTTTTTTTTCCCCCTCATTTGTTTGGATATACCCCTTGGATTCTTGAACATTTATCTGTATGAATCTTAATATCAAATACAATTCATCGGCATGAAAAATTGATAACGGAACGTAGATATTTGTATCTCTTTCCTTACTTTGGTACGGAAGCGGATGGCAGAATTAAATGACTCAGCGCACGTGGAGACGACTGACGTCACATGCGGCTGAAGATGAGCCATATATTGACCAAAGAGTGAGAGTGGGTAAAAGAAAAATGAAAGCCATCGTACTGTTAGATGGGCAGGTAGTCTGTAGTTAAGGCACTGTCACCAATATTAACATGGATGACTCTATGTCTTCACCATGTCAAACTTCAAAGCCCCGTATAAAGAGGGATTTTTGTTGGATCGACCACCCTCGGACGCAATAACATGATCGGGCAAACATCATGCATGGACTGCCAAGTCAATTGACAGGCAACTAGCTCATAGAGTGAGCCAATATTCACTCTCATGAAGCCCCGATACTGCATGTTGCAATAGCTCTGACCCTCCGCATACTGAGGATCAATGATTCCCACAAACCCCTTTGGAGCCCAACTACCCCTGTTATTTTCAGGCTCATCGAAAGTATTCCTAATAGATTGCAAACACGCCTCATCAATGAAAAGACATGCAGTGGACCTATCATGCTCTTCTCCGACAGAGGAGCCGATTGATTCCAAATGGGTGATGAAATCAGCACGGATCTGTTCCACCGACGCGCCGTCCCACCGTTCTCGGTCTTCAAGGATGACGTTCTTGAATGTTTCTTTGAGAATCGTTTCGGGGGTTTGATCTGTGTATTCCTTCCCGTGTATGTCGATCTCCCAGCGGACGGACTCCGCGATCTTATCGAGACAAGCGGACCATACTTGATCTGACTCCGGAGTATAGACCGTGCGATAGATAATTAAACTCCAAGGCCACTTTAAACTGCTCATGAAGTTCACAGAGATACGGTTCTTGTCACGGTACCAGCCCTGTTGGATCCAGCGCGCGCGGCGTTCATCGGAAGAACCCGCAAATTCAGAATGAGTCCAGCGTTCGGGCCACGAAGGGTGGTGAAATAAATCTTCTTCGGAGTCTTGAGACATTAGCTGGGATGAATGTGTTGTTTAAGATGGCGCGAGGGCGAGTTTGAGCAAACTGATCGAAAGGTTGGGGAGGAAAAATGACCCTTAATAACAAGCGCCTTGGCAAAGTCCATGGTTGCCTAAGAAATAGTGGTAAGCGAGATAAATTGGTATTTTAGATATGCAACCAATGTTGACATCTAGAGTGGAGTAGAGCCGATTAGACCAATCACTCTGGATAGATTGAATCGTAAGTCTTGTACGCCCATTTTTTCAAGGGTCCAACCGCGAATTATAAAGTCTACCAAGATAGCTTATAACGTTCTTGGTACCTATATAGGCAGGGTGCATCTCTTGTTTGTGGCAACGTGTAATATAGGGAGCATGCTGTCCTTCATTGTTGGTCTGGGAGCATTGGGGTGGGGGATAGCGTGGGGAGTAGAATACTGACTTACCATATTGCTATTGTAGCAATTCTTGAATACTTCTTGTTGTAATCATTTTGAATATTGCCAATCAACACTCCATCATGGACTCTGCAAACGCTCCGATTCCTAGTGGAAGTGGTGAATATAAGGTAAACTACATTTAAGTTGCGGCGCCTCCCGCCATCTCGTCCGTTACTAACGTGCCCATCGTTCTTTTTTGGGATATACTCTATCAATTCATAGCCAAACCATCTTACAGTATCCCGCCGAGCCAAAGAATCATTGTTGACTGCTTTTTTACTCCCCCCCCCCCTTTGTTCACCTACCGCCACCCCCCGCATTCATCGCCCTGACATTCGCTGTCCCCCATCCAAAATCATGCCGCCAACCACATCAATTACGGCTGCACAAAAGGTGTTCCTGATACCAGAACTTGTTGCTGAGATACTTTACTGGCTAGCTGGAACACTTCGGAATGCCCCCCACCTGAGGAACTGGTGGGCAAACAACCATTCCCGACACCACCTGGCAGCTCAGTACATGACAATAAACAGGGTATTCTTCTCAGAATCTGTCCGACTTCTCGGAAAAATTCCTCTCGACACCCTTCACCCGCAAAGAAAAAGCCACAATTTACCGCTACTTCCACGTTTTGAAATTATCACATCTCGTGATCGTGCACAATTCTACGCAGACTGCCTCGAACAAGCCCGAATCACCTCCGTCAGACACTCAAAGATCCGGAAGGCCAATGCAATATTCAAAGGGATAGCCTTCCCCAAGCTTCAACAACTAGAGCTGAAGATCAATAACTATGTCCGGAGTGTCAACATGCCTATAATGAGGGCCCCAGCTTTGAAATCCTTGAGAATCATCTTCGACGAATATGCGGATCCTTGGACCCCTCGAAATGATGACCTGTCCTATCGCAATGCTGTCAGAATTGCAAAGTGGATCAAGGTGCGTACTAGTATTCGACTGCTCAAAAACAACAGAAGTACTAAATATTGTTGATTAGGCTTCTTTTTCTGAGCTGCGAACCGTGCTTTTTCAAGCCAACGTCCCAACGAGCGCACTAAGGACCCTTTCCGAACATCTGCCGAATGTGAAAGTTGAACGGTTGTGGCAAGACAACCGGTCGGTTCGGCAGCCAGATGTACCTTTGGTTTTTGGGATGAGGATACCACGATGGGCTTACAGATTCGTTCGGTATCACACTTCTCTGTGATAGGAAGATGGGAAGCGGAGTGTTTGAAATACAATACTGTCGAGTTTATGATCAAACTCATGGGAAACAGTCCAGTATGATTATCGGGTGGACCGGGAAAATTCAAGTGTGGATCTACATTACTATTTTTATCTTTTCCACGTAACATGTTTCTATTTAGCGTTTTCCTTTTATACCTAGGTACAGGACAGTGAGTGACAGCCAATCATATCTAATACAAATGTCACGTGATGACCTCGAGTAGCTTGACACCCAATGAACTGAGATTTGCACGCATTCATAGAAACCCTGGGTCAGGTTCATTAAATAATAGGGTCACGACTCGGACACCATGTAAATCTTAGTGATGGTCTGTGTGGATAAAGTTTGATCATGTACAATCTTTACTCAAGTGTTAAAACTTAGAACTTGGAAGTTGGCACACCGCACTGACATATCCCTTCCGTCAGATCATCTTGTCATGACATCAGAAGTAAAGAACATGTTGCCGGCCTACCCGACTAGATATTTACAGGATATATGAACCCGCAAAATACGTTCTACATATCAACTGAAGTAATCATCTATCATGTCTACAGGAAAGGTCAATCTCATTTCGCCGGGCTCGACTCATGAATTCGACTTTGTTGTTGTTGGAGGTAAGTGGCATAGTACTATTGTGCTTCTTGAATAAACAAAAGTTGGAAGCTTACTTTTAACAGGAGGTACGGCAGGAAACGTGGTGGCCGGTCGGCTGGCTGAGAATCCGAAAGTGTCGGTCTTGGTCATTGAGGCTGGACGAGGGTATGCATCTAACCCATTTTTGATCATACAATACATAAATTTTCTACTAATGCGCCACAGAGATCCAGAAAACATCGCTGAGATCACGACTCCTGCTCGCGCTTTTGAATCCCGCAATGGACCAAACGATTGGAAATACAAATCCACTTTAATCGACCGCCCAGACTATACGCGAGTTGAGAAGCCCAACACGCGAGGAAAAGTGCTAGGTGGTAGTAGCTGCCTGAATTACTACACCTGGGTCCGAGGTAGCAAGGCAACATTTGACGACTGGGAAGAGTTCGGCGGAAAAGGCTGGAACTGGCATGCACTGAAAGATTATTTTGACAAGGTACATATAATTCCACCCTCAGTTGGCGTTTCTAATATTTTAGCCTGCCACCTACCATGACGATGACAACAACTACCCCCATGTTAGAGATATTGGATTGGGAGGACCACTTCATGTTGAGCATGCGGATCTCGTTCCCGAGCTACGGCCTTTTCGGGACGCGTTGCTCAAGGCGTGGACGAGTAAGGGGCTCAAAATCAATGACAATATTTACGATGGCACACAAGATGGGCTGACCCACTGTGTCAATACCATCTACAAGGGTGTACGCTCTTCAAGCTGGTCCTTCCTTGTTGGAAAACCCAATATCCATATATTGTCATCCTCGCACTGTAAGCGATTGATTATCGACGGTGATCGAGTCACTGGAGTCGAAGTCCATGAATCAAATGGCAAGGATATCACGATCCAGGCACGCAAGGAGGTCATAGTTGCCGGTGGCGTCTATGAATCACCCAAGTTATTGATGCTGTCTGGCATCGGCCCTGAAAAAGAGCTGTCGCAGTTCGGCATCAAAGCTATTTCCAGCTCTCCCCATGTCGGGCGTAACCTGCTGGACCACCCAATTATGCCGCATGTTTTCCGCCTGAAGGATGGGCTCGGCTTAGATGACCACCTACTGCGCGCGGGTCCCCAAAAGGAGGGCGCAGTCACGGCGTACAACCGAAACCACTCTGGTCCTCTGGGTAGTGGGCTGTTGGAGCTAGTGGGGTTCCCACGCATTGATGATCGCCTCTCTCAAATCAAGGAATACGTCAAGGCAAAGCAAGAAAATGACGGAATGGACCCATTTGGACCCGCAGGCCAGCCGCACTTTCAGATCGACTTCGTGGTGAGTATATAAATTGTGGTGTCTTAAATTATAGCTAATCATTCGCAGCCCATGTTCTCAGACGCATTTCAGTGGCATTTCCCTGTTCCTCCAGAGGGAAGTTGGCTGACTGTGATCGTTGATCTTCTGCGACCAATTTCAAAGCCAGGCTGTGTGAAGTTGCGCTCTAAAGATCCGCTTGACGATCCATACATCAACACCAACTATTTCAATAATCACCTCGACGTGATTGCTCTGCGGGAGGGTGTCCGGGCTGTGGATGATATTCTCATGACTGGCGAAGCCTTCAAGGACATCATTGGCGAAGATTATCCATGGCCCATGCCGCGTAATTCAGACGAGGCAATGGAAAAAATGATTCTTGAGCGCTCTCAGACAGGATTCCGTACGCTCTATCGATAACACCCTCTTGTGGCTATGCTAACATCTTTTAGACCCCTGTGGAACCTGTCGCCTTTCAAAGAACATTGATCAAGGAGTGGTCGATGGAACGCTGAAAGTGCATGGTTTCAAGAATCTTAGAGTGATTGACGCATCTGTTTTCCCCGTCATTCCGGACTGCCGTATCCAAAATGCCGTCTATATGGTTGGAGAAAAGGGCGCTGATCTGATCAAGGCAGACCACAAGGACCTGTACTAGATTGAATCAATGCTAATACCGAAGACGGTCTATCCGACGGGTTAACATAGAATAATGAAAAACGTGCTGATTTTGCTTTCATCAAAAGAAGCTCACAAAGCCTGCGGCTGTTCTTCATACAGTACTATCACTATCTCGTGTCCAATGGCTGATAATCAAAGCATTAATGAACCTCTAAAGTGAAATACTAAATTATGGAGACTGAGAAACTACTCCTTCGTCTGTTCCCGAACGTTAAGTTATATCGAAAAATGAAAATTCTCAAGTCATCAAGGGTATGCCATGACATTGAGGTATAACTTTGGTGTCAAACGCTTCACTTTTCCGTCACCTATACCCCTCACCCCTTGATCTCCATCCTCTTTCCTTCTTGACGCGTCCCCATATCAAGATTCTTAACCATAATTGATGAGCAGTCATGGCAGACTCTACCAAGTTCACCGCGGCTCAGAAGGTGTTATCAACATGCGAACTAATCAGCGAGATTCTTCAAAATCTCTATGAATGCCATTCTACCGACGAGACTAACAAAATCTCAGAGGACAGTCCACCGTCCTGGTACTCAATGCTAGCAAAGTATAGCCGCATCAACAAATCCTGGTTCCGTGAAGCAATGCGTCTCCTCTGGCCCGACGCAACAGCAGTCAAGCACCGCTCACTCATCCAGATTTTATCCAGAGTCGAGCCGAGTCGGAGACAATTCTATGCGAACTACATTCAAAGTGCCTGCTTTGTGGATGTCTGCAAAGCGAACATCCGCAAGAATAATAAAATCCTCCGTGGGATGGTCTTCCCCAAACTTCGGTACCTGGCTGTCATCATTAACCAGTATGGTCGGCAGAAGCTGTGGATGCCGTATCTCAATGCCCCACGGCTTGAGACTCTGCATATCCGACTGGCGGTCATACAGTGGACTGATCGGTACAGCAATGTCAAAGTGACGCTTGGGGAAAGACATTGGCGGGGACCGTCGCTTCAGTCGAGTATAGTGATGAGGCTCATCCGCCGCATCCAGGTACGTTACATGCCCGGCTTATAGATTTGAAAACTAATATAGCGAGTTATAAAGAGGGTCTTCAAAAGTGTTAAACTCGTTTTACATGGAATGGAGGTGCCCATAAGACAAAGAGTCATTCAAAAGTTTTCCCAACATATTCCGAACGTCAAGCTTGCCTATGGGAACAATTTTGATGGAACTAGGACAATCGAAGGATATTTGAAGACACAATGATCTTAATTCGAATGTCAAGCATTGGGGATTATTCATGAGGTCGACTTTTTCCAGCTTTAAAATTTCTTTGTCATTATGCGCTTTCCTTTCCGTGACTGTTGAAATTCATATAATGTTGACAGAGAATTTTCATATTCAAATCGGATATGATTCCGAGATCTTTGATTAAGGCTAGTGGACAGTGGTTTTCCACGAATCTGAATGGTGTCTTATCGAAAAGAAAATAATGCTGTGCCGGCTAGAACTCATGAATCAGGATTAGGTAGTGTCCGAGGCTTCCAAAAGCTGCAGTTATTTTGACCTCCTGGTGCCGACACTAGATTATTTCCAATGGCTATGCTTATCCACCCAAAATAGATCAAGAGTAAGTAAGAGATAATCGAATCTTTGGGGACACTGACAGGGAAACAACCTGATATGTGGACAAGGTAGACGCGCCCTGATTGGAAACAGCCATTTCAACGCTCACTTTTTATTCTCTTTTCCCCCCATCACACTACATGCCTTCAGTATCTATTTCATTTACTTCCACGTGGTCCGTCAAGAGCTAGTAAGTGGTGTATTGATTCATCTCATCGATACCATTCAGCTCGGTAAGGATGGTTGCGGTGTACGCTAGGGGCCAGTAAGTGACATAGAAGCATTCCAGCCCCGCACGGAGCAGCATGTGAGCTCACAAGTTAGAATGAGAAGCTGCATTCTTCATTGTGAAAGAAAGAAAGACTTGATTACTGGCACTAGATGACATTAGCTCCAATGAGTCCATTCCCCGCACGTTTCAATGTGGATAAACAGAGCCTTTGATGACCCCCATAACTCCATTCTCTCTAGCTTCGATTGACGCATGTAAACTCGTGTTAGAACGTGTCTCACAATACAAGTAAGGGATCGGGTAGGGCTTCCCATCTTGCCCTTGCAGACAGATATCGATTTACCCCAGTCATATCATCCATTGCCGAAATTCCTCATGGATTTCCACTTCGTATGAGGGGTTCAGTGAAAATGGGGCGATCGGAAAATCATCCAAAATTGGCACAGGGAAATCCGACTGCCTTGAAGGTGGACGTATGTGGACACCGCAGCGTCTGATACGGATGCGGGGTGCGGAGAATCCCAGCCCCCAGAATGCTAATTGACCAGTGGGACAGTTTTCAGGAGAAACAGGACTTGATTACTTGAATTGGTGTCTATCTTTTGTCGCATCGGATCGGGTCGGTTCCCCGGGAAGCTCCCCGGCATTCTGAGCGACACTTATATTTCGGAACAAGTGCAGTCTGATAACAAGAAATATAATTTTCCGAAATTCAGACGTCAGTCTCGGGAGACATACGTCAGATACCTAGCATAGTTATGAAGCTACACAACATCATGTGTAGTGGCAGGGGAAATCAACATTGAGAGCACATCAGAGCAATACTTGAAAGTGTGACTAATTTGAGCCACCAGTAAGGCGCTGCTTTGTGCTGTTTATGTTTTCCCTCGCTGGTGGCTACTTGGAAAAATTCCTACTGCACCAGGCAAGGAGAGCCACGATAAGGTCACATCGGCCGTGTATCCGACCTTAAAGCAAACGATTTGATTTAAAAGGGGGATCCATATCCCCCACATCTTAGTGTTGGCTCATAGGATAATTATTGTCTCCAACCTCCTATCATATGCCACAATGCCAGAGAAAAAAGATATTGACAACTTAACTCTCGTGCCTTCACAAGTCGGTCAAGTCCTTGAGGACCAGAACTACGAGAAAGATGCGGTGTTTGGCGAAATAACTGGAGAGGGACCGAACTACCGCAGCGTACGTATGACCTGATCGGCATACTTTGAAATAGGCTGACATCCTACCAGTTAGGCTGGGTTGGTACCGCTGCGCTTATGATGAAAAGCCAAATAGGTTTAGGTGTCCTTAGTATCCCTGCGGCCTTTGATACCCTCGGTATAGTTCCAGGGGTAGTTATATTACTTACTGTTGCTGCTATTACAACATGGTCAGATTATATGGTTGGTGTCTTTAAACTCCGGCATCGTGAGGTCTATGGGATTGGGGATGTAGGTGGGATGTTGTTTGGTCGTATAGGGAAGATCTTCTTTGGAATTGCTTTTGTTCTCTGTAAGTGCCATACACCTTCCTTTATCCCAGGGCTCGCTAATATGAAAATAGACTGGATTTTTTGTGCTGGCTCAGGAATGCTAGGCATCTCCATCTCCCTGAACGCCGTTTCAAGTCACGGTGCCTGCACCGCGATTTTTGTTGCTATTGCCGCAATCATAGGATTTGTGCTGGGCAGTATACAGACATTAGGCCGTATGGGTTTGCTTGCATGGGGCGGATTGTTTTGTATTCTTACTGCGAGTGAGTTTCTTCACCCAAATTAGTGGACTCTTTTGACAGGATTTCAGTTCTCGTAGTGACCATTGGCGTAGGTGTTCAGAGTCGCCCTTCAGCTGCGCCGCAGAATGGCGTTTGGGTCTCTGATTACCAGATTGCCGCTACCCCAAACTTCACCGATGCTATAACCGCAATCTCGACGATCGTATTCGCATACGCTGGAACGCCGTCGTTCTTTTCTATCATATCGGAGATGCGTGATCCTCGACTATACACCCGGTCCCTATTGTTCTGTCAAAGCGTCGTGACGGGGGTATATATCACAATTGGTTCAGTGGTGTATTGTTACTGCGGTTCTTATGTGTCCTCGCCTGCACTTGGTTCAGCGGGACCGACGATGAAGAAAATCAGCTATGGCTTTGCACTTCCAGGCCTCATCGTCACCACTATGCTCTTAGTCCATGTAAGTTAACCTTGGCACTCATGGAGACTATTAAATTATTGACAGCGTATTAGCTACCATCCAAGTACATCTTTCTCCGTCTTTTGAAGGGTTCTCGGCATCTCACGGCGAACACCGTGACCCACTGGGTGACTTGGATTAGCTGTACCTTTGGAATTGCTATGATCTCTTACATTATTGCGAGTGCCATTCCAGTGTTCAGTGGTCTCGTTTCCCTTGTGGGGGCCCTACTTGGCACTCTCATGTCATTCCAACCCATGGGGTTCATGTGGCTATACGACAATTGGACGCAGGAAAAGACGGAGAGGGCGCTTAAATGGAAGTTGATGGTATGCTGGAGTGTTTTTGTCATAGTTTCAGGAACGTTCTTGATGATTGCTGGCACCTATGGCTCCGTTGTCAGTATTATTGAAAGCTACGAAAAATCCGGGGGCTCGGCCGCCTGGTCGTGTGCTGACAACTCTAACTCCTAATGAAATGTACGGAAACTATCAAGGAGGAGTATGACAGTGCTTAGGTCGCTAAAGACAGAATCAAGCAATGTTTCGTACACAAGTGATACGTGTCGATCAACAAGGGAGGAACGTGGGCGCGTTGTTAGTTCCTTCCCCACAATCCACGCCAATCCTTTTTTGTTCCAAATTCCATCTCCGCATTTCTTGTAAGTGGTAATCCTTACAACCCCCCTTCTGTGTAGCATGGCACATGCTCCGGTAGCATGGTTAGGTGTTACATCGACTAAGCGCCTAGATGATAAGGTCCCCGAAGCAAACTCCGACCTCTTAGTCTCAACACACCTTCGACAACACCCGCGATACGGAAGATACCGGCCAAAACATCTCTGAGCTTTCAAAAATGGCGAACCCAAGTCACATTCACCTGTCAGCCCAAAAGCCACCTCGACCCCACTATCAGAGAGGGTGTAACGCACACGAGCGCCCCTGACGTCCGTATCGGTGACGGAAGAAGGCTCTATACACCCCGAAGCTCTGAAATCGATCGAGAATGCAAGAGAAAGATGGCGATGTCACCATCCGCGGATCTAGCGAAAATTTTGCTCGCCGATTGGTCCGAAGTGCGCCGAACCACGAGGTCGGAGGTTTGGTCGGTGCAAAGTATTGGCGGCTTGGTAAGCTCGGCACCTGACTTTGGGTACACGATATGATCTATATTTCCTAAAACGCGACTTCAGAGCCCCATCTTATGACCCCCGGAGAGGGTCTGCGTGCACTCTAGGAAGTGGCACCCTGTTATTATCTTGGTGAACTTGCGGTGGCGAAACAAATTCTTTCTTCTTCATCATGTGCAGGCGTGGAATACCCCGTCACGCTGATATTGACCTCGGTTTTGAACAGAAACCTTGTTTTTAGGAATATGCGCTCTGCTGGAAGATACTTTGAATAGAGTTACTTTGCATGTCTGTGACATCTAGTCATGTGCACTTTTACATTTGGAAATACTTTGGACGTGTCGTTACAATGGATAACGATCGGTTCTAAAAAATGAGAAGATGGTTTGAAGATTTGGTGTGATGGACTACAAATAATGACGTTGACTCCCATCGATTTTCGTTTGATACACTCGATCTTCATTGGCACTGTCACAACCATAACCATAGTCCATCCGTACCCATGTTCCCTATTATGCGTTTTGTCATTCCTTTTACTCTAGGCCTAAGCTGGCTTACCAAGGCTGCTTCTATCCCCTGTCAAGATGACAATGTTACTTCGATCGAAGCTCGTAGCGGAGGAGCCCATTTCCGCTCGGTGGCCTACTTCACGAACTGGGTGAGGTTTCTACTGCAGTTGCTTGATGAAAACTAATCAAATTCTCACATCTAGTCTATCTATGCGAGGAACTATGATCCTCAAAATTTGCCCATTGATAAACTGACCCATGTTCTGTACGCCTTTGCCAACGTGCAGTCCAGCGGGCAGGTTGTTCTATCCGACTCCTGGGCGGATACTGATAAACACTTTGCTGGTGACTCTTGGAACGAGCCGGGAAATAATGTCTATGGCTGTGTTAAACAATTGTTTTTGCTTAAGAAGAAGAACCGGAATCTAAAAGTCCTGTTGTCCGTCGGTGGATGGACCTACTCTACTAATTTTGCAGGAGCACTTAGTACGGCAGCAGGCAGGGCGCAGTTTGCCTCTTCGGCGACCACTCTGGTTCAAAACATGGGATTCGATGGGATAGATATTGACTGGGAAGTAAGACATTTCATAATACCCTTCTAGCGACGAGTTACTAAACTTAATTCAGTATCCTGCCGACAGTACCCAAGCTGCCAATATGGTGGCTACTCTACAAGCGCTCCGCCAATCTCTGGATTCCTATAGTGCAGCAAATGCAAATCGTTATCATTTCCTAATGACTGTTGCTAGCCCCGCTGGTATGGTCCTCATCTACCAGAAAAGTACCCTCGTTGACAGATATCCAGGCCCTTCGCACTACCAACAACTTCAACTCGCAGCCATGGACAAGTACCTCGACTTTTGGAATCTCATGGCCTACGATTATTCTGGAAGCTGGAACACCCTCGCTGGGCATGATGCCAATCTCTACGCATCGAGCTCCAACCCAGGTAGCACCCCATTTAACACTGAGCAAGCCATCAACTACTACACCTCCAATGGCGTACCAGCGAACAAGATTGTCTTAGGAATGCCGCTTTACGGTCGGTCATTCATGAACACCAACGGACCTGGAACTCCATTTAGCGGTGTGGGTAGCGGAAGCTGGGAGAATGGTGTGTGGGATTACAAGGCATTGCCTCGGCCAGGAGCATCGGTAAGTTACCTTGACCAACCCGTCGCAAGCTACAGCTATGATCCTTCCCAGAAGATGATGGTCAGCTATGATACTCCACAAGTTGCGCAGATGAAGGCACAATACATCGCCTCCAAGGGTCTTGGTGGTGGAATGTGGTGGGAGAGTAGCGGCGATAAGACTGGCTCGGATAGTTTGATCACTACGGTTCATTATCCACCCTCTGTCGACAATTTATGATTGACTCATAATGTTTATTTAGGTTGTGGATAAACTTGGAGGTACTGGCGCTTTGAGGCAGTTTCAGAATCAGCTTGGCTATCCAGCTTCTGTGTACAACAACATGAGAGCTGGATTCCCCAATCAATAAATTGGAATATCAAGTATCCAGCTTGGGGCTTGCAGGTACAGAGAATATGCCCGAAATAAGGGAAATCGATGAATGGATATCAGTGATGCAAATGAGGTATGAATTCTCAAGGAGAATGTACTGTGGTGAACATGGCTTTCTATGTCTAGATCATCCTTCGCTTAGATCTATTGGACAGCAAATATTATGATCATGCTACTACTACGACAACAGCTTTTTACTGATTTACTCTGCAAATTGAACGTCAAGTATTCCATGAGGTGAATGAGTCAAGGATGTTGTGGAATCTTCGAACTCATTCTGAATTCAAGGAATATCAGTAATGAGAAGATTATTTCATACGCTCGAACATTAAAGATGAAGAATTTCACCGATCACATATCTCCAACACTCTGAGTCAATACATGGTGACAACCTTTCCAAATCCCTTTACTTCTTCTTCTCAAAAATATAACCAGACCCATACATAGGGAAAGAAAGCTTTTATTATATTCCTCTTATGAGCCAAGACTCGTCGTACTAGGCTAGTTATCTTTATAGTAGATTACTCTAGGAATTTTCTTTCCTCGTTAAGATATTTTATTAGAGTGTTGACTACCTATTCTATTCAATGATAAAGGCTACATTGCAGTCGCTGATTCTAGCTTATAGGACCGTCGTCGAAATTGCGCAAAACTATGCTATTGATTTTCTCAATTTTGAGCATGAATCTTCGTTTGAAAGTTTATTCCCTGTTAAGGAATCGGACTTTTAAGCTTCTTTCCTGGGTAATAATTCCTTAATCATGACTTTTTCTAACCGCCTAGGCACGAGATTTCCTCTATCGCGCTATTTTACTCATTAAGCACTCGTCCTTTAATCACTAAGCACTCTAGCTCACGTGATCCGTGTAATTACCCTATTCGCTTTAGGTAGAATCATTATTTATGCCTAGGCGGCCGGTTCCTGCCTTACTACACGTGATCTGACCTTGTAGCTCCTTCCTAGGAATCGGTTGGCCCTTAGTTCATAAACTAAGGTAGGTTAAAGCGGGTCCGTAATAGTTAGGTGGGTTCGGACCTTTAACCTCATATAGGTTAAGAAAACTAACCCGAACCCGCCCTAATTAGAGTTAGGTTAGGTTCAGATTATGGGTTAGATAGGTTATGGCGTAGTCTACTTCTATCTAGTACTCTACTCCTAGGATACTTAGTGACTTAGCTTAGCTTATTTATTTTTAGGTACCCTTTAATTTGATGATCGACCTTCTAGTCGAAGCTTACGGCCTAAGCCCAGATGAGGAAGATCCATTACTACATTTTCTCGATTCAAGGTATGACCAAGTCGCGAAACTGTTGCGAATCCATTCAGTACCAACCCGGGTGGTGACAGTCCCCCCGAGATTGCTGCGGCTAGTGCCTTTAATGGCCTGATTGAAGTCTTTTTAATCTTTAATGCTTTTCCAGAAGAAGAAGATACAGTTTGATCAGATCCAAGACTTGATCCCTAACTCTGCAAGACGCGCGCCCCAGGGGTATCCCGACTCTCTGGCGCTACTACTTACGAAGGCTCTTATCTTGTCCCAAGGACTGTTGTCGTATGTTTCACATTCATTAGTTTGCTGAATCTATACACTCTACCCGTATTCACAGAAGCGCAGAACCGCTCTGAAGGACCCCACTGCGATGCTTGGGGTCCAAATAACTTGTAAACACGAGCCAGACAGCCCTGCATATATTCCCAGGGACAACAAAGACATTCAACCCAAATCCCATCCATAGAGTATCAACAGTTTTATCAGAGCCACCACTACTCGGTAATATTCCATGTGACCGTAACGCCGAGATCAGCAGCGACCCGCATCGCAGACCTACATATTCATCAATGATATCCTGCAATAAAAAGAATGCGTTTCGTCTTCAATTTCAAATTTAGCTGAAATTACATAGACAGGCATTCAACTAGCTCCTTCGACAAGATTTCAATCCCATAACAAGTAACTCAAGCTTCACCTGAGTTCTGTTTCTCACCAGAGCCTTTCTCGGAGACTTCTCCGAAAGCCTTCTCTCCATCAAAAATCAAGGCAACCTCTTCCAAACTGTGACCCTTGGTTTCAGGGAAGCAGAAATAGACAAGCACGAACTCAGCAGCAATCACACAGCAGTAAACAATGTAATATTTCCAGCTAATTGCATCCATCGCAATGGGGTTCGCATAACCATTGAATAGAATGACACAGGTCGAAGCTATTTGCATGATATTAGTTCCTTTAGCACGGAGATGCGTAGGAAGTACTTCAGTGACATAGACCCAGGGCGGCCCGTTGAGACCGGCGTTATAGAAGAGCTGATACATAAATATCATTACGACAACGCCAGTGCCCAAACTGGTGTCATTAAAGCCCCTCTGCTGGTTGATTGCGGAAAGAATTGTCCATATCACGTAGCAAGCCAACATTCCCACCGTTGAAATGAGGAATAGCCGTCGCCGACCGGCAGCTTCCATGAATGAGGATAGGATGATCGAGATTCCGAAGTTGAAAACTGCCAGGCCCCCGTTGATTCGGAGCTGTTGGGGATCTGAGTTGAAGCCAATCGATTTGAGGATCAGATGTAGGTAATATGCGATCAGACCATTGCCCGAGAGCTGCATCATGCAAGGTACTGCAATAATGATCAAAAGGCGATGCAGGTTACCCCGCGTACTTAGAAACTTTCGATATCCAGACTTAGTTTCCTTCGAGGCCTGGATTGTCAGAATAATCTCTCGCATCTCGAAGTCCACTAGGGGCGAGTTCTCGTCTCCACCAGCGTGGTACTTCGTTAGCACCTTTCGGGCTTCATCATAACGATCTTTCTGCACGAGGTAACGCGGCGACTCAGGAAGAAGATAGACGAAGAGAACTTGCATCAGGGGAAAGAATCCCTGAAGGAGAGAGGGGATGCGCCAGGCCCATGAAATATTAGGGCCCATAAAGTAGGTCCCATATGTGATCCATGCAGCGAGCAATGACCCAAGGTACCACAGGTTGTTATAATAACCGACCAACACAGGTCGATGGGTCGGATACGCTAATTCACTGACTAGCATCGGCGATGCTTCGACAGCGATCAAACCACCGAATCCAATCACCATACGGGCGACCAAAAACATAGCATAGTTCTGGGCGGCACATTGAAGAATGGCTCCGATGACTAGGAGTGCCGATCCGATGAAGATAGGAAACCGTCGGCCGGTGTGATCACAGAGCCAAGGAGCAATTGGAAATGCGAGGATTTGACCAAATATCACACCATTGGAAAGTGAGCCCAAGCGGGTGCCAGTTGGATTGCCAAAGAACGTTTGCCACTGTGACATCGACTGCAGACCGTTGAGCATAGATCCATCATAACCATTGGTGGTAGACGAGAAATAGGGAATGAGCATCGCAAGATTGAGGAGCAAAAGATGGCGCTGCTTATACCACGGCGTGTCGGTATTCGGTAAGACACTTTGCAGGTTCCATTCACTAGGGATATCGACGGGATTGTCGTGAACTTCAGTCGTTGGCTTCTCATCGTGGTCGGTCATGTTGAGCATGGGTCTACCTGCTAAATCTGCAAGATAGGAAGATTTTTGACTTGTCGACGAAAGCTGAGATTGCCGTGATTTTGACCCTTATATATCACCTTCCCATCACGTATATCCGTGATTCCGCAAGGAAGATGCCACTGAGGCTTGAATGGCTTGACTCAACTCTGGGGTTTAGTCTTCTAATCTCGGGCTACAGATTATACACCGTAAGACATTAGTCTATATCGCTTATTCGAAAAGCCTGAACACCCTTGAACCTATTTTCGTGGGGCGGATCAGCACGGGCCACTTGTGATGGCGAGCAAGCCGAGATGATTTGCCCCGCACTGGGGAAGAGGAAAAAAGAGGGTCTTAGAGACTTCGGCAAAGGGCGTGACGAATAGAATCCACGTTCCCCATATTGACAGACGGCGACTGACCGGATTGAGCGAAAGCGCAAACCTATCCTGAGCGCACTAAGACTAAAGCGGAATAAGAACCACGCGGCGATTTGTGTGCTGCTCCGAAACTCCGCGGAACTTTAAATTCGGTTTGTGGCCCGGCCTCTGCTCCTTGAATGCTCCATGGAACCGGCTAGGCACAAAACCATGCGTCAACCCTTATGAAGACGTCCGAATTATCTAAGTTACAATCGAGTGCCTGACTTTCGGACAACAAGAAATTCGCAATCTCATTTTGCTGAAAGACGTATCTGAAGGGTCGCTACTTTTGTGCGGTTGGGTAATGCGACATCATCAGTGGACCTTCACTCTTATTCGGCTCTTTTGATGGAGAGTTGCGTGTTTCTTTTCAAAGCGAAAATTTCAACATGTGCTTCAATTTATCACACGGCTACCGTGTGCTCAACCCTGATACTGTCCCCATCTGACATGCTAGTTCGTTGAACTCGGGGTTTTCAACAGTGAAAAAACAAGGAGAGTTCCCCAATTTAACCTGATCAAGATATGTGAACTATGCTAGGTTCTCTTTTCATCCTAATAGGGGGACCAAGTTGCCCGAGGAACAAGAAGTTGTGTGTTTTTAAAAGTAAACTCAGTTCTCATAGTGGATAAAAAGACCTTGGTAAACTGGTAATTCAGAAAAACTCCGACCTTGAACTAATCCTAGGCCGCAATTTGGAACAGAGAGATGGTGTCAGTAAAAACATCAACATTATTACTAGAAAGCGCCAGAGATTGGCCGTTGTGGCTGATCATGTTTTGCACGCCGACAGTACTGAGACAGTAGACCTCGATTGATTCGACAGTTCCTTCCAAGTCGAAGATATTTGGTTGACAATTCTCGGGGCCATTCTGGGCATTGCAGGCTAGTCTAGGGTTAGCATTTATGTATCAAGTCCGAAGGGAAGGGGTCAAGCCTACTGCCGTCGTAGTTGTTAAAGAAGGAATATAGTCCTGCTCCGTATACAAAGACGTTGTCGGAGCTCACAATTCGGAGACCCCATGCGTCATTGCAGTTTGCTGACTGGCCAGAACAAGAAGTAGAAAAGTTGGGGTCATTCAATGAGGATACCACAGTAAACGGTGCGGGTGCTGGAGGGTTGGGTTGATAATAGCTGCATCCGAGGTGTTAGTTGCTTCCGCACTGTTGTATTGGGATTGAAAAGATCGAAAGAAAACATACGGTGTCTCCGTCTGGATGAATCCCATGTAAACGTCCTTAGTATTGGCCAACTGGTACTGATACAAGGTGTGGTGTTCGACCGACGTTCCAACTCTATACATCATTAGCTCATTGCGTCAATAAACAACCAAGTGAAGGTAAATCGTACAGCCAGAATGTTCCGGCGGTACTTTCAATGTAGAGACCGCGCCCATTGTAAATGGTAATCTGGGTATTTGAGGCGTCATCGATGTCGTGGTCTGCGGTCCACAGCCACACATTCTCCAGGTACAGGTTTGAGGCCGATGCTGTCACATGCAGAGTCATATAGGCGGCGATGCATGCGGAGTTAATAGACGTACTGGAGGGAGTCTTTTCGCACTGAGCGACCTGCAAGTCGGAGCCTGCGAACCCTCCGATGCGGGCGTGGACATCCCAGATCCCCGAGGGAGTCCCGGAGGCAGCCAAGTTCCATTCGATCAGAACGGCTCCAGGCTGAGCACCCTGTGTGCTAACAATCATGTCGGACCATTCAACCTGGCCAGCTTGTCCAGCGGTACCCACGCGAACCACAGGCTGGGGGGAGTTGATGTTGTTAAAGTAGCTGCCGCTAGACATGATCACTGAATATGCCTCGCCGACCAATTTTGCCCCCGGGGGAATCAGCAACGTGCTGGTGACTTTGTATGTACCAGCGTCAAAAAATACCACATTCCCAGCCGCCGTGGCACTGTTGATCACGCTTTGTAACGCGCTCGTATCATCTGTGACCCCATTACCAGTTGCACCGGCACTGCGCACGCTCTGGAAAGATGAGGCCGCGAGAGAACCATACTGGGGTTTGGATCGAACGTAATAGTTGGAGCCACTGAGGAGTGCTGAAGGTCGAGTGATAGGAGCGAAGGAGCCCTGGAAACGTGTGTGGCCGGAAGTGGTGTAGCTGTTGCCCTCACCCCATCCAGTTACCGTCACACTGCCGCTGCTGCCTGCCAGAACAGTTCCTGCGGAGGTAGACTTGACAATATTTGGGACATTAGTGAAGAGACTGTTGTCAATAATGAGACTGCCGTTGGCCACATTATTGGCCACGGTCTCAGTAAATGCTGTCAGCAATCCCACCGGAGTATTGGTGATGGTGCTGTCCACAAGAATAACTGAGCCCACTGCCTGGTTGGAGGACCCGCCCGCGGACATGTCAATACCAGTCTGGCAGTTGTTTATGGTGATTCCTTGATACACCCAGCCCCAGTCCCACAGCTGATTAATAGCAGTAACGCAGTTGTTGAAAACCAAGTTGCGCATAGTGAATTGCTGGTTGCCAACCTGAATGCCATTTAAGCCGCCATTAAAAGTTAAATCGGTGAGGAAACCAGCGGAACCTGTCAGGTTTATTAGTGATATGGCCCCAAAAGCATAGATGGCCAACGCACCTGATTCACAAAATACACCCACGTGCTGCGTGCCTGATGCCGAGCTCATCTGGAATACGAGATTTTGCAGACTCGTTGCCTGGGCCGTGGGCCAGTGGATTCCAGTAGCCGAGGAGGTAGCTGGGATACTCGTCATGTCTAGGATGAAATTGCGCACTTGGCGGTAAAAGACATTTGTTGAGCCCCAATTGAGTGATGCAGTATAGTATTTGTCTCCATCAATCAGGCCAAAGCCAGAAAAGCTGGAGCTAGCTTTTAGCGTCGGTAGGCTGTTCGGGTTTCCCAGCAAAATGGTGTTGTACTGGTCTATAATGGACGAGGAGATCAGATAGGTTCCCGCGGGGAAATATACCACGGCCGGAGTGGTGGTGCTGGATGAACAGCCCTCACCACAACGACCGCCATCGCTGATAGCAGCGTTGATGGCCGCGGTATCGTCAGTCACCCCATTTCCTAGTGAAAAAAAAGTTTAGCTTTGATCCGAATAAAATCGAGATGGTGAGTTCTACCCGTGGCACCATAGTCCTTTACATTACGATAGACCGTATATCCAGAGGGCCCAAAGGCGGAAATCCCCTGGTGTTCAATATTCTCGTACCAGTAGTTGGACGACCCTGTAGATGTGGCAGCGGTGGTGGTATCAGTGGTCGACGCGGTCGTGGTGATAGATGTAGTGCTGGCTACAGCAGTGCCATATTGGTACAGATCCAGGCGATTTGGCCCTCCACAAATTTCGGCAGAATTCCCAGCACACGCCATATCGCAGCCGGTACTTCCATCGGGGGCCGGACCGCCGCCATTCTGCAGGGCATTGCCACAATCTTATGGCCAAATTAGGTTCTGTGGATCTGAGTGGACAATGGGACTTACAGCACTCATCGGCATACTCTAATCCAGCTAGAGTGAACCCCAAAGCTTGACAGCCGGCCTGGCAATTCTGTACGGTCATATTGGTTGCCCCTCCAGGAGCAGGAATACCCTCCGCGAGGGCTCTTCCCGAGACGTTGTCTGTATAACAGCCCAAGAAAGACCAGCTAGAGCTTCTCTTTTCCATAGGAACCGCCAAGGCCACACCGAAGAGGGCAAACAGGGCAGCTGTGTGGGGCAACATGATGGAAGAATGAGAAGTGCTGGTGCCCGGAAGATTGCTTACATTCCATATGACTGATACTAGGGAAACATCATGGTTCTTATATATCGTGTTCGCGACAAAATATTCGACTTTATGCCTAAGAGCCAATCCCGGTCATTTCAGTAATCGGAGGAGATATCAGACAGCCACGAAATGACATCTTGCCATGACTGTGACCAAACCCCAACAACGCCGAGCCAACCTGGCAGCCATCGTCTCATTTCATCGGAGATGAGTCCCTCCGATCCCTCTAGCGCCGGGGTGTATGAGGAAGCCATCAGAACTTACTGGCCGGCAGCAGTAGGCAAGCCGCATGTAAACAATCTAAGCCAATTTTATCACAGCATGCAATGTGGACAGTATACTCGTGCGGAATTTCGGAAGCTTGGAGTAATGACATTTATGGCAACAATCCTGGAAGAACAAGGGTAAATGCTACGCGTGATAGACACTTTCATCCCGCAGGGTACAGATTCGGTTCGGAGCCATTTCAAGATATCTCCGAGTCAGCCCAGAAATGATCCAGGGAGTGTCTGAGCGTTTCTTCAGTAATTCTTCAGGCGTAGCTTATGCTGGTTATTGGGCAGATGGCACCCTCCCAAACTCAAAAATCAGGGAAACGACAGGTACAAGGATCTGGAGTGGAGAACAAAGAAGGCTTGTGGTGAGTTTTCCCCGCGTTTCCTGACGTTGCATGCGGGTAATTGCCGGCAACCTTCTAGAGCAATATAATTGCATGCCCCTGCATGACTAGGTCACGGCCACTCCATTCCCCAGCATGTCATGTTTATTTGACTTTCCCCTTTCTCACCCTCACCAATGATGTTCAAACTTCACACTATATTGTGTTACATTGATTTCTTTTACCGAACGCCCCCAGGTTTTAAATTGAATCGAACGCTCTGCACCTACTCTAAACAGTCTGCAAAACCCCGCATTGACCGGGCTCCAGGTGTCATTTACCCAGATTGAATGCTCTACAGAATTTCGGGTTTTAATGATTGACTCGATTAGCCAGATGTGGTCAAACATTTGCATGATTTTTACCCCGATATTCCGCGAGCTGTCTGATTTTAGCTATCCTGCCTCAGATTCTGCAGAGGGGTTCATTTGCCCGGATCGAATGCTCTACGGAACTTCGGGTTGAATAGTTGATTCTGTTAGCCAGAGATGGTCAAATGAGGCTTGCCCGACACTCCGCCCATATTTTGCTTCTAGCTATACTGCGTCGGGCCCTACAAAATAATTCAAAACAGCAAGTAAGCATGAAACTCTAATACCAAATTGAGAACGGACTTTTACGATCAAGCATGAATGAAGCGGGTGATGGCCTTTTGTGTATAAGTCTGCTCGCCTCCTTCATACTTGATCTAATTACATTCAGTGCCCGGACAATTTGATTATCAATTCTTGGCTGCCTTGAGCAATGATTCTCACGCGTGCACTTGTGCTCATCATTCTGCCGCTACTCGCGGTTGGCGAGCAGTTTGAGATCCCTGCGGTGGAGGCCATCGTCAGTCAAGTGCTTCATAACTATTCCAAATGGGTGAACTTTAAAGGCCACTCAAGCCATTCCGATACTGCAAAGCGGTCTGCTGCCAGCACCGTCGCGAAGCGTGGATTAGCCTACAATAACAACAACCCAGACAACAATGCCTCTTACGCAAATCTCTTCGCGGGGTACCCTAAGATCTCGTGGGGTTATGACTGGGGATATCCATCCTGGGGTCTAGATTCGGACTTTGAATTGTATAGTCCCAAGCAGCTATCTTCGGGATAAGGCGGACGCTGACAGCGTGACACAGTGTTCCCATGCTTTGGGGCCTCCCCAGCGGTTCTGATCCCGACTGGACTGCCGCGGTCGAAACTGAAGGCACCTTAAACATTCTCGGCTTCAACGAGCCAGACCTGACCTATTCGGGCTCTTCTGATATCTTGCCTGCTAATGCAGCTGCGGGATATCAGACATACATGGAGCCGTTTTCCGGGAAAGTCAAGATCGGCATGCCAAATGTTCTGTGGAACAATGTCGGCTCTTCCTCCGGAGGCAACTATGACTCGGCTCAATGGACGCAGTATTTCTTGCAGAACTGCACTGGATGCCACTTCGACTTTGCTGCTATTCACTGGTACCAAGACTGCGACCCAGGCAATGGACAGAGCGGTGCCGACTGGTTCCAGGGCAACGTTACAGACGCATATCAGACGCTGAATCTGCCAATCTGGATCACAGAGTTTGAGTGTTATGGGTCGGATGCGCAGCAGATAGACTTTTTGCAGCAGGTACTTCCATGGTTGGATGAGCAAAGTTATGTACAGCGATATGCATACTTTGGAGTGTTTCCTGATTATCTCGTGAATGATGCAGGTAATGGGCTGTCGGATATCGGGGTGGCGTATGCAACGACCTGATGGTTGACATCAGTCGTATGAGATGGGCCGATTTGGTGGTGCAATGATCAATATGTATCAAGATCAACAGAATCTATGACTTACAGACAGCGGCCTTCCATGCCGATTGTGACTTCTTAGTCGCGATATGGCTTTGTCTGGACACAAATACTATCCATATCTTCCCCTGATAACCCTGATATATTCTTAGAATAGGTGGTGGAGCGAGGAAACATTGGTCAAGTATGTATTGACTAAGGCAATTTCGAGAATGACTGAAAATGCCTGGAGGAACTCCCAAACTCAGTGCGACCAGTGTTAACATCGTAGTAGGACTGAATTTAATCGCAATGAGGTACTGTTTTAACTCCTGCTACTGTGGCATTAGACTTAGGTTGATTTATCATTAAATGCTTACAGGATAGGGGACCGAATTCCAAAATTGTGCTTCATTCTCCGCTCTCAAGACATTTGCAGGCCTAGTCCTTGAGCACTTTAGCTCGCTGCTCAGATTGAACTCTAAAGAAATCGAAGATTTCAGATTGTTGGTAGCCTAGATAGCCTAGCTCTCTCATAACACTGATTCATCACTCTTACATATATCTCGTCATTCAAGGATTTTTCAGCTGTCCGATAGTAGAGTCCAAGGTATTCAGGTGAAAAGGCTGAGAGGGCTGAAGGTTAGGGCTGAAAGGGGAACTTCCTCGACGTATCAAAGAAAAGTAACATGCGGAAATACAACAGCTAAGATTTGCCAGTGGTTATCGCTCCGCACGAATTTTCAAACAGGTTCGCGAACCAATGTCTGCTACTCAAGTAGTGGCTCCGCTCGTGCTCCCAGCCATAACCTCAACATCCGTGACCGTCGCGTCCATTAAGGGCGTCTTTAGTACGGTTCATGATATACATTCAGAGCTATAAATATGTTGAATCAGGTATAGAATGTCAACCGCATGTGTGCCAAAAGAAACTATAACTATGTAATTATTCAGACTTCCAATGTACGGCATCTTTCAGCCTTAATATCTTACATTGTAAATAGATGTATTGGTGCCAAAATCCTCAGTGATATGCAAATTTTAGCGTTTCCCGTGATTTATCGGCTGTGCTGTCTCTATTATATTAGTATACAACACCCATGTAAAAGTTTGTGGAATTTTTGATTTTGACCCCGCCCCCATCAGATATATATATCTACGTTACACTGGACCATGCCCTTGGGAACCATGGTTGAAGAAAGAGAGAAAAAGAAAATAGTGGTTGTTGGGGGTACCCTGAAAGTGGGTCAAAAAATTCCACAGACTTTTGCCGGGGATTGTATCTCCATCGCATCAATCCAGGATTCCGCAATGAACGTACTGATTGAAGTTGATGGCTGAACTCAACTCTGCGGTCTAAACAGCCTACTCCTTCCATTTCTTTTATTCGGCCTGTCCACAGGAAACGATCGGGTGCGGGAGTGTCTTGAGGATCCGCAATTCCGCCTCGGCTAGCACAATGTGGCGTCCTAACACCGGTCCTAACACCGGTCGCTGGTTATGAACTAGTTCACAGTCGTCGGCTTACGGGCCAGTTTGGGTTTAGTTTCGGATAAGCACCCTTTCCCCCGCAGTGGCATCTCCAGGTATTTTTCTTCCCGTCTGGGGAAGATGCCAATCAGCCGATATGGCAAATACCACCATATTCCCCCCTGCTAATATACCGGGTCTGCACTAGCCGTTTCAGGGTAGAGTTGAAAAGATCGTGTGCGTCCTACGAGACCAAAGCGCAAATACGAGAATAATCAGAGCACCCTGTCTTCTTCTCCGAAACTCCGCTGAATACTTATTCCACTTTCTGGCCTGCATGGAAGAAGCCAATGATCAGACCAATCTTGTATTTTGATGGAATTAACCTACCGGTCTGAGATACACCCACAGGTCTCAGCTTCCAAGATGGAGTCTCCTACCTCACCTGCCGACAAGCCGAATGGCCCGAAACGGATACATGCCCGTGCAGCCGCGACTTACCCCCGGAAGCGAGCTACTCAAGCATGTCAGACGTGTCGTATTAAGCGGACGAAGTGCGATAACACCCGGCCATCGTGTGCATCATGTGTACGGCTCGGGGCGGAATGTTCCTACCAACAGATGTGTTTATCGACGTAAGTGCCGGATGAGCAATGGGGCTGTCATCGAATTTCTGGAAACAAGATTTCAACTAATCAACCGACAGATTTGACTCGGCGAGCCTGGCTATTCTGAAACGGATCGACGACCTGGAAGCCTTGATCCAGATCAAGGGAAACGATCCACCTCAAGCGGCTCTCTCTCATGTTTTCCCTTCTACTTCCCCATCTAGCAGTCCCAATGGAGTTTGGGCATCTGGGCTGGAGCAGCAGACACAATGGGAACCATCTTTCATCAACATTGCGGAGGTTCTGAAATGGCCTGTTTTCGATGACCATGAATTTGACCCGCGACTCGATTTACCATCTCCATCTGACGAGAACACAATAAAACCGGACCTGCAAATTTCCATCGACCTTGACCTCCATGCAGCAGACCACCTCGTTCGGAGCTTCTTCGATAATGTTCATATTTTCAATCCCACGCTAAAGGAAGAGGACATCAACGAATATGTGAGATCTGTCCGATTAAATGGTATCGGGTGGGATGCGATGTCATGTTTGTTGGTGAGTGACCTTAACCTTTTCTCATATTCCAAACTAATGTAATACCAGCTTCTTATATATGCCAATGGTTCAATCGCCACGTCTTTTATAAGGAATGGGCAAGGCGTAGATTCCATTGTGTTTCGCCAGTCCAAGGAGTTTCTCCAAGGCGAAGCGTATTTCCTTGCTGCCCAGAAGCGACTCGGCATGTTGCTTTGCAAGGGCGGCGTAATAGAGGTACAATGCTTCTTCCTAGCAGGTGTATACCTAATGACAACCTTGCGGGCGGTACAGGCATGGAGGATGTTTGTGCAAGCACTTGCATGCTGTGAAGGCTTCTCCATCCTCCGCACAAATGACTGCCATGAAGATGCGTGGGAGACGAAACAGAGAGTATACTGGACCTGTCTGAAGTCTGAACTGTAGGTAGTCCAAAAAATCAGAACTATGAGGGTATGCCTAACATTTTCTTGATAGTGAGGTACGACTGGAATTGAATCTTTACCAAAAGAATTTTCTGGGTCTGAAATATCCTACCTTCTTTCCATCCCCTCCAGAAGAACTAAAGTCTAGAGATGAAGCGGCATGGTATTTCTATCTCGCTGAGATCGCTTTGCGAAGATTGGAGAATCGCATTTTGAGCTATCTTTACCAACCCCACGATGTTATCTCAAAGTCTCATCTTGAATCTGTAATCCGCGACTTCGAGGAGCAAGCAGACGGATGGTGAGTAATATCTCGAATTCAACAAGGGATCAATTAACAAAGCCTAGGCAGCGATCGCTACCAGAGGCACTGGCCCCAGATGCAGACAACCCATACACAGACCAATATGAGCCCTTCCGATTTATTCTCAGCGGTCATTTCCTTGACTGCCAAGAGACAATGTACTGGCATTTTTTGGTCGAAGCAATACATAGCCGAGGCGACATAACCAGCAATGGTTTCCTTCACAAAGCGCTCAAGGTCTGTGTAGATAGGATACAGCAGAATCGAACGGGATTCTACCATCGGCATCACGGAACATGGCTCATGCTGCGATCATGTGCCAGGAGTGCGATAGTGTTACTCGCTGCTGAGCGCAGTGTGAATCTCGTGTGTTTTCTGCCTATGGGCTGGGAGGGAGCGGTACTAGATGTGACCCGGATGTTGGAATTCTGGAAGGATGAGTCGAATGATATCATGGGTTTGTTCAATATTGTGCAAGTGTTGCTGCAGGCGAGGGCAAAGTAGGTCGAGGTTGCTGTGTGTATTTTATCTCTTTTCGAACACGTTTATTCAAATAAGGCAAGCAGCAATGTATCACATGAGGCCAATTATAACGGCACAAAAGCGAGCAATCTTTTGCAAATAGTCTTATCAGCTGGAAGTTCTCGGGGGAATGCAGCCCGGCCCGCGATGTTGGCTCCACTCTACTGGCGCAAGTCCGATACTCCGCGATGCTCCATAACACCCAGATTTCCAAAGTTCACATTACCAAAGAAACATAGAGACTCGTTTGCTATAAGAATGTGATTTCCCGGCTGGAGTGTTATTTATTTTCTTTCTATCTTCACCGACCTCATATACTGTTCTTCCATCAACCATGTCGGCGATTGACGTCGAATATGTGCTCTCGGAGCTATCCCTAAACGAGAAGGTCTCGTTACTTTCAGGTTTGCCCCCAAAACCAGCCCAGGCTTTCCTGGCTCAAGCTTCTCCAGCTCACCAGACCAACAGGAATCGATGGCTGGCACACAGCAGCAATCCCGCGCCTCGGCATCCCTTCAATTCGCATGTCAGATGGACCAAATGGCGTTCGGGGCACTCGCTTTTTCAATGGAGTACCTTCCGCCTGTTTACCCTGCGCCACAGCACTAGGCGCGTCCTTCGACACCGAGCTCATATTCTCCCTTGGAAAGCTTCTTGGTCTGGAATGCAAGGCGAAGGGGGCCCATGTCCTCCTAGGACCGACGATCAATATCCAACGAAGCCCGCTGGGAGGTCGCGGGTTTGAATCTTTCTCAGAGGATCCTGTACTGTCAGGATCCTTGGCTACCAGTTATTGTTTAGGTATACAGTCTGAGAATGTCATTCCGACGCCAAAGCATCTTGTGTGCAACGATCAGGAGCATGAGCGTGTTGCTGTCAATGCGCTTGTCACCGAGCGTGCTCTACGTGAGATATATCTACTTCCGTTTCAGCTCGTCATTGCGGGCGCCAACCCTGAGGCCCTTATGACATCGTACAACAAGGTCAACGGATGCCACGCTAGCGAGAGCCCTGATTTGCTCCAGGATGTTGTTCGGAAGGAATGGAATTATAAAGGACTCATCATGAGCGATTGGTACGTCGCTACTCTTCTTCAAATCCTCAAGCTCCAATGCTGACCAGAACAGGTTCGGCACTTATAGCGTGTCTGAGGCTCTCAATGCCGGGATGGATCTTGAAATGCCTGGCCCATCTCGATTTCGGGGATCAAGCTTGGTACATGCCATCACATCCAATAAGGTCTTAGAGAGGACTGTCAATGATCGGGTCCGCAGTGTTTTAGAGCTCGTGAAGCGAACGTCCAGCTCGGGAATTCCTGAGAATGCAGCTGAAACTCAGCGGAATCTGCCCGAAGATCGAGCATTACTCCGTAGAGCAGCTGCGGAGTCAATTGTTCTTCTCAAGAATGATGATCAGATTCTTCCTTTGGATTCCACTAAGAGAACTCTCGTGATCGGTCCGAACGCCAACATTGCGACATACTGTGGTGGAGGCTCTGCCGCTCTGCCAGGGTATTATGCCATCACACCCCTAGAAGGAATCAATAGCAGCTGTACTGGGGGTGTTACTTTCTCACAGGGAGTGTATGGCCACAAAGAGCTACCACTTCTAGGCGACCAACTGAAAACTGAAGATGGTCGACCTGGGTATATATTCAGTGTGTTTACTGAGCCCTCTTCCAACAAAAGCAGAAAAGCGGTAGATATTCTGCACATGAAGAGCAGCTCTGCATTTTTGATGGACTACAAGCATCCAGAAGTTCACTCCGACCTCTACTACATTACCATGGAAGGGATCTTCGAGCCCACAGAAAGTGGGATATATGACTTTGGTCTTACAGTAGCGGGTACCGGAGAGCTCTTCATTGATGGCGAGAAGATTGTTGACAACAAGAACAATCAGCGACAGGGGACGTCATTCTTTGGCATCGGGACTCCAGAGGAACGCGGCTCGAAGTACCTCGAAGCAAACAAACGGTACAATATTCTTGTCGACTACGGAACTGCGCCAACTTCGAATCTGAAGTTGCATGGAGTCGTTTCCTTCGGACCAGGTGGGCTGAGAGTGGGAGGATGCAAACGCATTGACGCAGAACGTGCTATTCAGGAGGCTGTTGATCTGGCAGCTAAATTCGACCAAGTTGTTGTGTGTGTTGGGCTGAGTGGGGAATGGGAAAGCGAAGGATTCGACCGTCCACACATGGATCTCCCGCCAATGTCAGATCAGCTGGTTCAAAGAGTTCTCGCTGTCCAACCCAATGCTGCAGTTGTTATGCAAAGTGGAACTCCTGTGACAATGCCTTGGGCTCGGGACGCAAAGGCCCTTCTTTATGCGTGGTATGGTGGGAACGAAACGGGAAATGGTATTGCGGATGTCATCTTTGGGAATGTGAATCCGGTGAGTATTGAGCGAATTCTATACAATAAACTGGCTAACCTGTCTTCAAGTCTGGCAAACTTCCTCTCAGCTTCCCAGAGTTCATCGAGCAGAACCCAGCGTACCTTTCATACAGATCAGAAGCAGGAAGAGTGTTGTACAGCGAGGACATCTACGTCGGTTATCGCTACTATGAAAAGGTGAAAGTGAAGCCTCTTTTCGCCTTCGGTTATGGTCTCTCCTATACGGAATTCCGTGCTTCGGGGCTAGCTATTTCACAGCCTTTGAAGGCTCGTGACAACATCAAAGAAGAAGTGTTGGAAGTGTCAGTCACAGTGGAGAATATCGGACCCTGCAGTGGCGCAGAAATTGTCCAAGTATACATTTCACCACCTACCGAAGCCAGCGTTTCTCGTCCTGTGAGAGAGCTCAAGGGGTTTAAAAAGGTCAAACTGCAACAAGGCGAGAAACAGGAAGTCTTGATCGTTATCCCAATGGCTCTGGCTACCAGTTTCTGGGACGAGAGATTGTCTAGCTGGCTGAGTGAGGCGGGAGAGTATACTGTCACTGTCGTTGGGTCGGGTGAGCAAAATGTACTCTCGGCAGGACTTGTGATTTGCCGGACTAGAAGATGGAATGGTTTGCCTACATCTGATATTACTCCTTAATTTCGGCACGAATGTATTAATGGAAGATAGAAGATAGAAGAGAGGAGATAGAAGATAGAAGATAGAAGATAGTATCATAGAATGGAAATTAAGCTAAGGCCTCTTAAACTGCTGAGTCATCTACCACCGTTTGCCTATTTATAAGGTAGATAGAACTAGAGTTCTCTAAACTAATGGGTCAACCTATAGCTTAGTATAAGTTATATTAAGACTAGTGTCTCAGGAGGTTAGTGTTACCGCCTAACCTGGATGCTAGGGCATGATATCAGGGCAGACCGATATGGTGCCTAAACGTGTCCGATTCCGTTCTGGGAAGCACCTGCATGACTCGCTAAGTCAGGGCTTTGCCCCCCTTATGTATATAATTGATGCACTTGAGGAATTAGACAATCCCTCAAGGATTAGTCTTTGTCTACTCTACATCAAAATTGCATTCGACATCTTGACTTCGCCTAGTCAACCTCCTTTACCTTAACAGTTAGATTAGATATAAGTAATAGGAACAAGTAATATACTAAGTATGCTATTGTATTAATAATGATATAATGATTAGAGATGTCTAGGTAATAAGTAATGGGCACAAGTAATATACTAAGTACGCTGTAATACTGATAACAATATAACCACTTGAGAGTCTACCTAGACCTCTCCTATAATCCTACTTCTATTGTGTAGCTTATCTAATTAATTACCCGTATGAGCGGTTGTACCTGTATGGGTAGCGAGCCCTTTTCTTTTGTCTCTAGTCATTCGTTACTGCGTGGAGTTACTGGCGTACGGGCATATTCTCTGCTTTAACCGGAAGAAGCGCCTACATTACCACGGTGATGACTAGCTAGGCAGCATTAGGTAAATAGAATACCATCATCATCACCGGCAAAAACTATGTTCAAAACCATGCCACTAGAGGATCCCAAAACACCGAAAAGTGATCAAGGTTCGTTCGCCGCACGGCCCCTTGGCTAGTGGCATTCTACCTTTCTCTCAAGATCAGGGTCCTGAATTTATTCCTTCTGGTATTTTCCTTCCTTTACTTTACCTCTTCCCCTCTCAGTCCATTCCAGCCCACCCCAACACTCACTTTCCTTTTCCTTTCCAATGATGTACCGCATTATCTGATCGCAAATACCATAGTAACCCCAACCATTCTTATTCGTGGCCAGTCGGTACGGGGCCAGAAGACAAGAAGAGAGACTAAATCAAGAAAAGGTCCAAATGCGACTCCAAGACCTTCCAATTCTTGTCATTGGCGAAATTGCCTCCTATCTACCCTCACGTGATGTGATAATCCTCGCTCAGCAATCTGATACGCTTCACTACGCGTGTAAACCACAATTACGGCAAACCAATCGACAACTGCAGTTAAGCTCATTAGAAGATTGTTGTGATGGCTTTAACACCCTTCTCTGGACGTTGTGCTGGCCTCCCTTGGGCCAGTATGTACGTCATATCATCATGCACACATCATATGGTGGAGAATGCTTGAATATACCCCGTCCGAGTGACAAGCGTTCTCTATCCGACAAGGAGGCAACTCTCTTGAAAGATGCTGTGTGTCGGGCGGGCTATGAAAAAGACCAGTATGATAACATGTGGTTGCAGATCTCGACTATCCCGGAAGACGCATCCACAGCCTATAATTCGATGAGCTTCACTACAGACAAGGAAAAAGGTCGTATCACGGCCTGGGCTCAGGCCTTGGCCGCGATTTTTATCTCAACGGCTCCCAATCTAGAGTCTCTTTCATTTGCCCCGGTCTCTTGGCAGCGAAACCACACATGGGAGCCCAGGTATATGTTGAAGCAATTTTTCGCCAATTTGGATCAACATCAGGACAACCCATGTGCCCACACTTTGAGGAATTTACGCTGCATCAGGCTTTTACCCTGGGGGCAACGCACTCCAGGCATATACGAGAGTTATCCTTTATCTGTCAGCATGAAGCTGGTTGGCCACTTACCCTCGGTAGAGGCATGCTGTGTCGAGGGAGTCCAATCTCTTGCTGCCGAGAAGCTCAAACCTTCTTCCTGTCATTTTAAGTCCATCCGCATCCATCAATCATGTCTGAGCCATCTTGCATTGATTCACGTCATCCGCTCCTGCAAAGAACTGCAGGAATTTGATTACTGTTTCGGGTCTTTCGAGACTATAGATGTGCGGTCAGTGGTACACTATCCAGATTTGCTCGATGCGTTGGGCAACCATACAGAGACGTTACGTGTCTTAGACCTAGACCTCGGGGCTCAGGGCACGGACATGAATAGACACGAGGATCAAGTCGATGACGAGGCCGGGGCAAAGCTGGCAGATTTCATCGCAATGACTCATCTGAGACTCGGGATGGATTCGTTGATTTACTTTGCAAGCGGTTTCACCGGCGACAGCGATGAAGAGTTCTCTTTAATAGAACGACTGCCACCTCAGCTAGAGACTCTTACTATCTACGGGTATAGGCCGGGAGAAAACGCACTATGGGACGAGCAGTTAGAGGAATTGAGGGACATGATTGTGGATGGAGACGAATGTGTTTTTACTCTCCGTGGTGTTGACGAATACCTTCGACATCCTACGCAGCCAGAGAACCCAGAACTGGAGCCTGGGATAGAGGAGAGTGTAGATCAAAGCGAGCATGAGGGCACAGATTCCGACTCAGATGCGTCTGATATTTCCTGGCTTCTTGCCCCTGCCTGGTACCGGGAGATGCACCCGCGTCCACAGAGGAATGCCGATTAGCACGAGAGGTATTGGGATTCTTGACGCCAAAGTTCTAGATATGGTCTATGGCGTAGATTAGCGCTTATTGAGTTGCTTGGCACTTGATATCTTCGAGATCTAGTACATCACCCCCATGGACTGGCGTAGTAATTTTCTCGATAGCTCCTATTTTCGATGCAGAACACAAGTCCTCGGGACATGACTGACTCTATTTAGGCATCGAACAATCATGGGCATGAAGAGCGCTGGGATGGGTTGCACGCTCGATGCGCCATCGCGCGGCTGCAAGTTGGACATTCTGAGTAAATCCCAGCTGGTGCAATGTGCCAGGTGAAAAAAAAAAAATTGAAAAAGAAAAAAAGAAAAAGAAAAAAAAAGATCTCGATCCACAATGACTTGATATATACTCGTGATGAGGTGCTCATGGGCGATCAAGTCTCAAAAACAAGGTGGATATTTTTCGATAATATTGCACAATTATGTCATAGGAAGAGGAGAAGCATTGCCCAGGGGAAGAACAGAACATAGAGCATTTGAAGGCCCTAAGAATGAGACAATAGTCGAGCTATGTTACTTCATTCCAGGGTGGTATCTCAACAACTAGGTGAAGAAATAATTGATTTTGCCCGGGGAAATGGAGCCGCTGAACAGCTAAGGTTCAGCAAAGAATCTAGCCATTCAAAAGCCTGTGATGTAGGTGATTGGAATTACAGATTCCGATTTTACTGCCTAATTAATTGCGCCTCCTCGGGTTGGCAGAGCTGATAAACGGACCGAGACACGACAGCCCAAACTTTGTCGCAATACATCACTGTGGAAAGTGCTTTGTTGTAGGGTCCTATCTCTCGCCCGAGAGAAGGTGCACGGCAAAAGGCCATAAGATTGAATAATAATCTATTCTCAATGGTCAGCATGCACAAGCCTAATTCACATCGACCCAATAATGTTGGTTGTCCCTCCTTTTCGTGCCCCTCAACGATCTCCCTCATCGCGCCATCCCGCCCCACTTTGATGCTATACTACATCCCATGGGATGTGACGCACGCGGGGATGTAAGGAAAGGTGTGCTCGTCGATCATTCGATAATACAAATTGGAAGAAATCCCTCCGGCTGACTTGCACATATATACAGAAATAAAGGCAAATTTACACCTGAGTGGGAGAATCCACCTTATATACTGCCAAGAATACTCGACACGCGGGAGAACATTGATACTGTCAGTCATGTCGGAGACCAATAATGCTACTGGCGAGCAGCCTAAAAAGTCCTTGATCCTCAATGCATTTGTGGAGATGTGTAGGTGTGGTCGCACGTGAATGACGAGACAAGATCTAACCGTTACTCAGGCAGTGGACACCAGTCGCCTGGACTGTGGCGACACCCCGAAGATGAATCCCACAGATTTAACGACATTGACCACTGGGTAGAACTCGCTCAATTGCTTGAGTCGGCCAAGTTTCACGGAATTTTCATCGCCGATGTTCTTGGTAAGCTGGCTTGAGATGAGCAAATCGATGTTTACTCACCTGTTGTGCAGGAGGCTATGATGTTTACAAGGGACCCCGAAACCTGGATCCAGCCGTCATCTCTGGTGCGCAGTGGCCAGTTAATGAGCCTTTGGCTGTGGTACCGGCTATGGCAGCAGCAACCAAGAACATTGGGTTCGGAGTTACTGTCACGACGACTTATGAACAGCCCTATCATTTGGCGCGACGTCTATCAACCGTCGATCATCTTACTAAAGGACGGTACGTGAAATCAACTCTATAAATGTAAAAATATCACTAACTTTAGTGAGCTCCAGATTGGGTTGGAATGTGTGTCAAACATCACCACGATGAACCAACACAACAGAAGACTAACAAAAGTTATAGGTTGTAACAGGATATCTCGATTCTGCAGCCCGGAACATGGGCCAAGCCGAACAGCCACACGTAAGTTCAGCTTCCTGGCACGACAAACACCCCGCTCACCTAAACACAGCACGATGACCGATATGCCGTGGCAGAAGAATACGTCAAGGTAACCTACAAGCTCTGGGAATCATCCTGGCGCCAAGATGCCGTGGTCCTAGACCGTGAGCGAGGCGTCTACACCGAGCCCTCACGCGTGCGACAAATCAATCACTCAGGCAAATACTTCAACGTACCAGGTCCACATCTCTGCCAGCCAAGTCCACAGCGCACACCCGTCATTCTTCAAGCGGGAACATCCAAGGCCGGAAAGACCTTTGCAGCGCAACACGCTGAGGCCATTTTTGTCGCTGGACACAGTCCTGCCGTCGTCGCCAAGAACGTCGCCGAGATCCGGCAGCTTGCGAAGAGTGAGTTTGGACGTGATCCCCAGAGTATCAAGTTCCTAGCTCTGCTTTGTCCTGTGCTCGGTGGGACGGAGGAGGAAGCACTTGAGAAATTCAAGTATTATCGTAGCTTGGGGTCCATTGACGGGGCTTTGGCGCTCTTTGGCGGCTGGACTGGCATTGACTTGGATACGTATGGAGATGATGAAGAGCTGAGGCATGTGGAGAGCAATGCTATTCGGTAAGGAGAGTTCAGAACACCACTTGAACATTACGTACTGATTGGCTGCTTAGTTCTGCTGTTGAAGGCTGGTCGAAAGCCACCCCTGAGGTCGCAAAATGGACTAAAGCCACCGTGGGCCAGCATATCACCGTGGGTGGTCTGGGTGCCACTCCGGTTGGCACAGCGGCACAGGTAGCTGATAACATGGAACGATGGATCAAAGAGGCCGATGTGGACGGATTTAACCTGGTAGGATTGAGCTTTCGATTCAGAAGGTGACGTTTTGGCTGACCCGAATATTAGGCTTATGCGGTCAAGCCGGGCTCGTTCAAGGACGTGATAGAATTGCTCATCCCTGAACTGCGTCGTCGTGGTTTGTTCTGGGATGATTATGCGGTACAGAAAGGAACATACCGCGAGAATCTGAACGCTACACCTGGCCAATCTGGTCCTCGGGATGATCACCCTGCGGCGAAGTACAGGTGGAAGGCAGGGGTTGACGCTGCTGATCATCCAGTCCCGGAGAATTAAAGCCCTTCAAGATCGATTAAATTACTCGAAATGCCAGGATATACGGGAGATAACACCTCAAGGCCAATGTTCATGGAAATATTGAAATATATGAAAAAATCTTTTTGTGCAGGTCTTACGCTGCAAGACCTATCGGTCTATTTTTACAAACGCCAGAGAAATGCGATTTTTGTACATGGCGGTAGACCCTTAGGTCAACATATCATCCAGTCGCTCACCCAGTACACTCTCAATCTTCTTGACCCACTTCCGCACTTCTCTCTCAACACTCTCATCCTCGTCCTCCATGAGCTCACTGATGTAGGGCAGCATCTCTGGAAGAAGTGCAAGCCACTCCTCGCCAAGCTGCTCAGTAAGAGCCTGCTCAGCCTTCAAGGCCGCAAGGCGAGTGAATGGATTATCACCACCAGCGGACTTGGCGTTCGGAGCAGTCGAGGGACGGAGGTATCTCATCAAAGCGACGTTGAGCTCCTTGTGGTTATCGGTCGAGTCGGCCGCGGTGGCAAGTTCGGTAATCGCCGGAATAACCTCTGCGACAACGAGATCCGCTGATCTCGAAGTGGTTGCGTGAGCCAATTGCGCAATGAGAGGAACGGTGATGCTGCTGAGGTGGGAAGGAGATTGCCAGAATTCTAAAATATAATTAGTACTTGCGAAGATAAAAATAGGAAGAAAGACATACCATCTTGGTCATGCTCGAATGAGTTGCGCAGGGTGCGAAGTGTGGCCAACCAGAGTGGCTTGGTAGCCTTGGCGGGACCAGTTGAGCCCAGAATCTTGACTGTGTGCTCCAAGATGTAGCTGGAGTAACCGGTGACAATAGACTGGAGGGTGCCAAAGAACACCTGGAGGAACTTGTAGAAGGTTGTGAGGCGAGAGATTTGGGCTTGCTCGTCCTTCTGGGCACTGGTAGCCCATTCGACCATTTTGGTGAAAAGCGGTCGGAATGTGCTGTCGTTGAGCTTGTAGATCATCTTAATGGTGACATCGTGCATAGTGGTCTCAGCTTCATCCAATTCGCCGGCGTCGAACTTAGCACGGTCGCCGAGGGCGATTTGCTCACGTCGCAAATCGAACGCCTTGAAGAGAATGGTGGTAAGGACCCCAATGTTATTGGAGACGGTCGACTTGGGGTTCTTCTCGACAGCCAGGCTCAAGACCTGCAGAACCTCGGTGGTAGCAGTAGGTCCAGCCTCAACGGCGTTTTGCCAGTTGCGGTCAATGGCACCAAGGGAGGCAGTAAGATCCATCTTCCGAGCAGCCATGAGGCGAAGAGTCTCCTCGCGGCTGTCCTCGCACGAGTCGTCAAGGTTAGCATTGGTGGACTTGAAAGAGAGAAGCAGGATCTTGTCAAGGGTGGCAGCGGAGATCATGAAAGGAAGGTTGTCGAGGAGGGCGGAGAACAACGAGAAGACGGCGTCGTGCAGGCGAGAGTTCTCCTTTCCGGAAACCAGGCTGAGCTCGAGCAGCTTCACAGACTGGTTAAGGGTATCTGGAAGGGCGGGGATCATCGCCTGGCCCAGAACCTCAGCCATAGAGGCCAGACACAGAACACCCATGATGCGAATGCGCTCATCATCGTAGCCAAGGCAGGATTCACTAGCAACAACCTTGGCGGCGGTGATAACCTTCGACGGGTCCTTGCGACCGTACTTCTCGGTGATGCGATCAATGCAGGCAACAGCGGCATGCTTGAGCATGGTGTCGGGGGATGATTCAACAATCTTGACCAGAGTAGGCAAGAAGTCGAGGACACGGATCTGGGACTCATTGTCACGCTCTGGGGTCTGGCGTAGGCGGTTCTCCAGGAGTCGGAGGACCTTGCGGCGGAGGTCATCGTTAGGCTCCTCCAGCAAGACCTCGATCGTATCGAGGAAGTCGACGAGGGACAGGGTGCTGAAAAGAGCACCAAGGACCTCACCACACGCCTGACTAACAGGCTTCATATTTTGTACCGACTCGCCAATGTTCAGAACCTGTCCCAATACGCGGGAGAAGCAAGCGCGGACTTGGCCTGCGACCTCGTCATCCTTCTCGAAAGCGGCCTCCAGCTTCGACTTGAGGGAAGAATGCTTGAGCAAGTGAGCGAGATCACGCAGCAAGTCAACAGCCACCTTCTGAGGGTCACGGCCATCATCGCTTCCAATACCAAGCAGGATCTGAGAGATGCCGGCCTTAGGCTGGAATGCATCGATGACAAGGTTGAGGTACTTGCTGTAAGTGGTAAGCTCGACGACAGGAGTAGTGTCAGACGCCACACCAGTCATCAATGTAAGAACGTCCTTGTCGTTGGAGTAACGGTTCGCAAGCATAGCCAAAACGGCAAACAGGAAATCCTGAGTGCCAAGCTTGGTGATCAATGCATGGAAGAGACGAAGACGTCGGTGCGATGGGATATGCTCGAATGCTGCAGTAAAGCTGAGGAGGAGCTCCGAAGTTCCGGAAACAATATCGCGCTTCTGGCTACGCAGCGACTGGATAAGAGCCGGCACAACATGGTCGATAGTTTGATCGATGACAGAAACAGAGTAATCGTCATCTTTGCGGAGGATACTCGATCCCATGAATGTGAAGATCGGCATCACGCTGTGAAGGACGAGCTCCGGTGCAATCACAGAAAGACCAGCAACAAGGAGAAGAGCGGCGTTTTGCACCTGTGGGCTTTCGGTTGTGCGGACGCAATCCACCACCAAGTCGGCCCGGATGGCAGAAGTATCAAATAGCGGTTTAGGAGATGCCTTGGACTTGTTGACGATAGCCAACAGACTTCCCAGGGTGAGACTCAGGAGGTAGCTCATTCCGGACTGGATCTGCGACTTGAAGTGATGAAGAGCAGCAAGGGTCTGGAAAAGGCCACCCGCGAGCTCGGGGTGAGAGTCAGGGCTAGAACTGTCGACGACTTCGAGAATGAAGGTCATCTTGTCCATAAGCTTGCTGAACTCTCCCTCATCCTTGACAGTCATCGCGATCATGTTGTTCTGGCTGGTCCGTCTCCGCTTTGGCGCGGGGCCAAGGCTCTCAATGTGAGTCAAGGAGACAGGAATCTTGTTAACGAAGCTCACAAGGATAGCTCCCGACAGCTCGACACTGCGGAGAACAGAGCGGCAGTTATCTGCGAGGGGCGTTTCATCTGACATATCAAGAGAAATGTCCAACAGCTTTTCGGCAGCTGTTAACTGGGCATCTTCCGGGATCTTGTTCCAAACCTCCTTCATGCGAGAGAATCCAGCTGTCACAAATGAGGATCGAACAGACGTGGGGCTAACATTATTGAGAAGGATTTCGATAGCATCACTGTCCTTGGAGCTGACAATGGCAACGATCTCTTGCTCAACCTCGGAAAGAGCAAGACGCTCTGCGGCGCAGATATCCTCAACTTCCTTTTGGCTAGAGCCACGCCAGTTCTGGAGCAGAGGCAGAAGTTCCTTGGCACGAGTAGTTCCCGAGACCTTCTTCACCTTGTTGAGCAACCGGAGCAGGCCAAACTTGGGACCGTAGACTGGCATCTGGATTGTGTGCGAGGACAGGAAAGTGAAGAAGCTGAGACGAAGAGACTTCTTCAGCTCCGAAGCACCAGAGTCCTCCGACAAAACAGATCCGCGCATTGTGGCATCGAGAACCTTAGCAATATAGGTAGGATCCAGAATATACTCTTCAAGTCCAGGCAGCAATGCACGATCAAGCACCTTCAGTGCATCGCTAGTTGAAAGCCATGAAACATTAGTAGATTGGCTTCCCTTGCCGTAAATCAAGTCGTGGGCCCAAGGCTTGCCATCTGCCTTCTTGTTGTTCTTGTAAATGGTAACAACAAGGGCCAAAACACCAGTGGTCTCGCGACGGATCCGTTCGGATGGGTCGCTGAGAGCAACGAGCAGGAAGGGCAACAGGGCTTGAGGGTCGAAATCACCAGTCACGGAGGACAGGACAGAAGCGATGGCGTTCAGGGCAGCAATCTTTGTTCCCATTGGGTAAGGTCCAGAAAGAATGCGGGTGAAGAACGACAGGAATTGGGGAGATTTCGTCGCATCGGCCTTGGCAAGAATTGGCAGATCGACAAACTGCGCAATTCTGGATTCAGATTCGACAGCCAATGCAAACACTTGAACAAGGCTGTTGAATTCGGGAATATACTGCTTGGTCAAGAATGAGGAAGGGAATTTGGGTTCCTTAGACAATGACTCAAAGGCAGGTGTGAAGTTGTCCACATCACGCTCATCAACATCTTCCATTTCCACATCTTCCATAAGCTGGGGTTGGACGGGGGCTTCGACCACGGTTTGCAGGTTGTGCTCCAATGCTGAGATATTGAGAGATGATTCAGCCAGCAGCTTCTGGAAGGCAGGCTGAAGGGAGTTGGAGCGGCTGAATCCTTGGACCAACTCGGCAAGCTGTGTCTGAGTATCCAGAGACATATCACGAGTCTTCTCAATATCGCTTGCTGACTTAATGACCATAGCCATAGCCTGCTTCATCTCCTCCTCTTGGAAGACGTTTGCTTCGAAGACAGATGACAAGAGGCTGAGGTGCGAGCTGTTCTTTTGCAAATCACTGGCGAAGCCATCAACAAGCCCAATCAAGAGCTTAGATGTGTTATATTGTGTGGCAACTTCTGTCAACTGCCGCATAGGATGATCAAGACGGACAAGAGCCTTGAATACCTTCTTCGGCAGGGAGGCTGTTGGCTTCTGCTGGGCAAGAACTGACAAACAAATCAATCCAGAGCTTAATGTTTCCTCTGTCCATGAAGCCACCACGGTCTCCATCAGGCCATTCAAAACATCATCGGAAAGAGAAGCCTTTTGAGCTAGCACAACCGAGATCATGTAGCAACTGATAATCAACTCAGACACCTTCTTCAGTGCGAAGGCGTTGCTTAGAACTGGAAGCACACGAATGATAATATCCTCGTGCTTCTGCTTTTCAGCCTCCCGTCGACCAGAGCGAGCGCCTTCCAGCATGCCTGCGACAGCCTCTGTGGTGATACCAGCCCAGAAGGAGAGCAGGGAGTGGCTCTGTGCACCTTGTCGACAGGCCTTTAACACATAGTTGTTAAATGCGGCGAAGAAAGGTTTGTTTGTAGTGGCACTGTGCACGATTGGGTGTCGTGGAGGGTTGATCAAACCCGTCTTATATGGATAAAGCACTTTCAATGTCGGTGTAAGATCGCTAGGCAGAATCGAGAGAAGGTTCAGGAAAAGTGGCGTGGTGTGGTAGGGCAGGAATGTCAAAACCATGTAGGTTGTATTGTACTCGTGCGATCTGAGGCGCGAATGACCGTGGTTAGTTCTTCTTCCTGATAAATGCGCAACGCAAAAGAGCTACATACCTGAACCTTCGTACCACCCAATCCACCGCCTTAACTGCGGGACTCAACTGCAGTCTTCCTCCAACAAGCGCAAGGAAATTTTCAATGACGGCATCCAGTTCCTGGTTCTGGCTGGCATTCATCTGTGCTCTATCCTCGGCCTTGCTCTGCTCGCTGAAGATCGTGCGCTCAAAGTCTTCAAAACGGCGATCCAAGGAGCAAAGCTCACGGAAACCTTCATAGCAGATATCATAGATGGTATCAAAGTCTTGGGTTCCGGCGACTTGGGAATCAAAGATCAGTGACTGTGAATGGGCGATTCTCTGGGTTTTGAGATCAAGCTCATGCGTCGATTTTGCCGCAATCTGCGACAACTGCGCCGCAAGAGAGGAAGCCATTGTTGAGGGTAATTAAGCGTAGTTCAACAGAGATCACAGAAGCCCATCTCTAAGACCCAGATAGTTGGTGTTAATTTGTAAGGTGGGGAGTGGGCGCGCACCTCTTGTTTGAAGCGGCTTGGATCGCAACTTTTTTTCTGTCGCCGATCCCCGCTCACCGCTCACGGAACAACCATCTGCCGATATGCATATTCTTGTCTCACCGCCCTCGGAACAACCCTTGCGCCGAACTATCGGACTCCACGCCCGATAACGCTACAACGACGATGCTGTCTGATTCAAAGGTGAGTGTTCCATTCTTCGGCTTTAAATGATATGCCCTGACCCCCTGGTTCAGGACAAGAAGTCCATCCCCAAATTTGGTAGCTTCAAGCTACCTTCAGCCACTGGTACAGCAGAATCACCTGATCACCGCCCTCGAAGCCATTCGGAACGCGCCGATTCTAAGTCTCGTTCACCACGGCGATCTGACAGAAGTCTTCGTGAGAGATTGCATGAACGCTCATCTCGTTCACGTCATAGTCGTCACCTTTCTTCCAGAGACCGTCACCATTCACGAAACCGTTCCCGGTCCGGCGACCGCGTCCTACACTCCAAAGACCTCCGGTCCAGCAAACGGGATCTGCCCACCGAACAGAGTCTATCTACCGAGTCCAGCAGTAGCCAATTTGCTGCCCGGCTCCCTGAAAAACTCACTACATCGGGCAGCAACCGGCTGGAAAGGGCCGACACGTTCTCGACCGCTAAAGATTCTTACCATGACTCTTCGCCCGATTTCTTCCTTGATCCCAAGGGCGATCGGGATATCCTCACGTATGGGACAGAGAACCGCTGGAGTGTGCCACGTTACCGCCGAACAGGTGGAGGCTTTGTCCTTGGGCTCGATCGCACACACAGGATTGACCGAGACCAGTCCAATGGAACCCAAATAGTGTTGCGCCCATGCGCGTTCGCAGACTCATCGACAAGAGGCGGAGAAAACCACCTCTCATCGAAGACTCGCAGGCTCCCATTGCCCGAGTATCATATTCGTGGCTCCGCTACCTCTTCCCTTGAGGTAGACCATGACTTCGTCTTGGTTGACGGAGAGGATTGGGGTAAGCTACACCATTGCCCAATTGAAAAAACTTATCGCAGGAAAGACATGTCCTATTTTAGACGTATGCTAATCGCGAATTCACCCCAGACCCATCCGAGATAGAACAGGCTACCGAACAATTTGACCTCAGCGCCGAAAGAAAAACCCGGAACGCAACCCTATGGAAGACAGTTGAAGATAACCCTCAAGATGTCGGTGCATGGCTCAAGTTCATTGATCACCAGGATGTCTTGATTCTTGGGTCACGAGATGATTCTCATTGCCTCACACGCGATGAGAGGACTAGCCTTGCCGATTTGAAGGTGTCCCTGCATGAAAAGGCTCTTAAGAAAGCCACTGAAAGTCCCCATAGAGACCGTCTTTTGTTAGGCAGGTTGCAAGCTGGAGCACAGCTGTGGGATTCTGAAAAGTTATTGGCTCAGTGGAAAAAGACTCTCCTGGACAATCCTGAGTTCATCAGTCTATGGGTCAAATTCCTCGACTTTTGTCAAACCGACTCCCCAGATTTCACGTTTGGGAAGTGTCTTGCTACTCATGAGGAGTATCTGAGGCATGTTTCATCACTGATCCCACTTCGCCCCAATATGGTTCAGGTCCTTGTCTACATATTCCTTCGTCTCACCCTACTCTTCCGGGAAGCCGGCTACAGTGAAATTGCAGTCGGTCTTTGGCAAGCTGTACTTGAGTTCTGTTGCTTTAAACCCGAGTCTCTCGCCGACACCGACGAAACTCTGTCCTTGTTTCGCGAATTTTGGGATTCAGAAGTCCCCCGCATTGGGGAGGATGGAGCAAAAGGCTGGAGTAACAGCACCAACTCAGACCCAGACCCCATCACTACACAGTACTCGTCCAACTTCTCCCTTGCATCTGATGTGGCCTCTTGGGTAGAGGCTGAAAGAGAGCGTATCATGGAGTCTCAATTGCCATGGCGCAGTTTAGATGGATCAATTCCGAACGTCGACGACCCATACAAAGTGACGTTGTTTTGTGATGTGGATCAGACTATCCAGTTATTCCGTAATTTGGCCCAGTCCGATGAGCTGATCGATGCTTTCCTGTACTTCAGTCAGTTGCCACACTTGACTTTTCCGAGCAACATTCAGACCACTCGTGTGTGGGGATGGGACAACCTCCTACGTAACGAGTTCGTGGCAGATCATCGACTTGGGCTTTCTTCTTGGGTCCCGCTTCACGATGAAGAAAGCGAAAGGTCAGCAAAACCGTTCCTGTATCCCTTGCAGAACTTTTTGCACACCACAAGCACTCTGTTCGCTTCGCCCGATCGGTGGTTCCACTCATTCCAGTGGATGGCCAAATCCCGTTCAATTCAGCCATCTCTCAAGATCCATGACTGGACGTTGCGCGTTTTGCGTGTTCTAGTGGATCGGTATCCGGATGATGAGGAGCTAGCGGAATATTCGTTGGCGTTGGAGTTCGCATCCGACCCTGTAATGGGCAGGAAGATTGCCAAGAGGACTGTAAAGAAGAGACCATCCAGCTTGAGATTATGGAACGCTTTTGCTCTGATGGAGTCAAGGAGTGAGGATGACGAGGGTAGAACCAAAGCGAACGGAGTGTGGGCGACTGCTCTATCAATGAGCATCACTTTCACGGACACGGACACGGAGCAAAAGACAGATCGTGCTATTCTCTGGCAGTCTTGGATCTGGCAGTTCATGGAAAGAGGAGAAAAGGCCCAGGCTTTGTATATCCTGCATAAAATAGCCGAGGAAAAGGTTGACCCCGAGCAAATTCCCAAGGGGGAGACCCAGCTGCTCTTCCAACCAACTACAACTGTCAAGGTCCAGCAGTACTTAAGAGCGTGCCAGGAACAAGCTTTGGCAGCCAGAAGAGCCCAGGCATATGTAGCCTACACCGACTGCTTGGGTCTCATCTACTACCTTGCGAAGTGGCCGCTGATGAGCACCCTGGATGTCTATGGAAATGCTGTTCTGAGGCTCAAAGAATTGACCCCGGACCAAGAGGCCTTTAAGGAATTTACGGCCGAGCTACTTCACCAAGCCCGCGCAAGGGTGTTGTACGACTCCCTATGCCAAAAGGAGCAAGACCACAGCCCCTTGGAGATCCACGAACTGTTCAGAGAGAGCACAGCCCTGTTTCCCCACAACACGATCTTCCAGTCAATGGGCATGTGGAATGAGTTCAGAATCACCTCACTCGACCGGCTGCGAGATCCCCAGAACTTTGCAAAAGAGGCCATGGACAGTCAATACCAACTCGATCAAGCCTCCTCGCCAGTCATACCCCCACAACTGGTGCCGATTTCAAGCTACCTCCTGCCGATCTGGATCCAGCTCTCTAGCCCGCGATCAACCACTGGCCCCGCAAGCTGGATCGTACGCCCAGCATTCGAGAAAGCTCTAAGCGAGGTCCTCAACCCTGCAGAATTTCGCTCGGGTGGGGCAGATGTACGGAGCCGCTTCGGTGTGGAAAGCGCCAGATCAAACCTCACGATCTGGAAGCTTTATATGCTTTACGAGCGTTACCATGTCAAGGACCTCGAAGCTGCGAAGGCGGTGTTTTTCCGCGCTATCCGAGCGTGTCCATGGTCGAAGGAGCTGATCATGTTTGCCTTCGAGCATCTTCGCGATGGCATGTCAGTCTCTCCTGGAGATGTCTCCTCGAAAGGCGACGGTTTGAAGGAAGAAGAGCTGCGCCGCTTGGTGCTCGTTCTTGGTGAGAGACAGCTTCGTCTGCATCTTCCTATTAAGCTCGAGGTCAATGCCCCGGACGGTTTTGAGGAAATCCAAAGCAGCTGAGAACATGAAGTCTATAAAGTATCAGAGCGCTTGCTCTCGTGTCACGCGGAATGTTCTTTCCAAAAATTTGCCCTGTCCCGGAGCTTCGCTTTCATAAACTATCAAGGAAGCATTCGCCTACATCAAGAAACCGATACTCATGCTCACTCCTCCGGAGCGAAACGGGTCCATTGCTTCTCCTCAGAGAATGCAAAGCAAGCCCCCCTCCATTGCATTTTGTGGAGCCATCCCAATACGTCAGTCGTGGCTTAACATCAAATCTGGCGACATGAGGTCTTTCAATAAAGTCAAAGAAGCGACCATGCAGGGAGTCGTGGATATATTCATCCTGGTGCGGACCTCGAGAGTATAGTGCGCAAATGTATTACTAGAGGTGTTCTGGATATACCGTATGATCTCCACCAAGTTCTTTCAACCTTATTTCCGTGGATCTGTAGCAATCATATAGCAATCACATGGCAATCATGTCGAGTTAAATCACTCCTGGGACCCTTTTTGAACCTGCTTCCAAGGTTGGTTCCAACATCGCAAGTAGACATAATTGTATAAGATCGTGGTAGTACTTCTCTTTCTTTGTGCACATGGACCGTGGTGGGGCTGGTGAACCAACCTGCACAAAATAATCCGTGAATCGAAGGAGCACGGTGATTTATTTCGCTTGACAGCCGCGTTGGCCGAGCCATGATAATGACCACTGTCGAACTGAAGAATGACCACTGTCGAACTGAACAAAAAGCGCCCGAAAATGGTCTTATCGCCCTGTACTCGATTGAGCGATATCAGGATCCACCAGAAAACTTCATGCGGATTGGAAGACTGGGTACCTCAAGTCAAGCCTAGACGGCGAGAAGGCCATTGGAGCCAAATTGCTAACAATTGACGGGGGTTTGTACCCGCAATCTGATATAGTCATCGCTGATGACCCTTGTACAGAGATAGCAGTGCGCACTTAGATCGATGAGCATGCGAAACTGGACCGAAGACCGTTTTCGAAGATGCCATATGATAAATGGCTGTTGTAGGCTGGACCGGATATTGCTAAGGCTGTAAAAAAGCTCAATGGGATCATCCCTTCATGGCAAAAATTTCGTATGGCTATCAGAACCTAACGCGACAATTCTGGTAAGGCACATAATTTGAAATAAGAATGCTAGGTAGTTGTACTTATAATAGTCTCATAGAGGCATCATGAGGAACTTGGCTGCTTATAATAAAAAGAATTGTTATTACTTACTGAACGAATTGATAATGTTCATGATTTTATTTAAGATGCTGCGTAGCTTTTGATGAGACCTCGCGGTATCATCAACTATAGTACAGGAAAACAACTAGTCCGGCGTATGTACTTCCAAGGTTCAACGAACGGGGTACAACGAAAAGAAACCAAAGAGAAAAAGATAGAGACTCGTCACTCATAAAATCATGCGATATCATCGACATCGCTGGAGAAAAAGAAACATACAAAGATGCAAAAACATGTACCTAAAAGTTCTCCTTCCAGAACTTGAACCGAATATCCTTCGTCGATGCAAACCTCGCTGCATCATCAATCTGCAGAGCCGCAGTATTGGGTCCACAAAAGTAAACACCGATCTCAGTAGAATGGGCACTCTGCAGACCCCGCATATAAGTCTGATCCAACAATCCAACCCGCATAGCTTTAAACAAGCGCTTAAAATCCGGACGACCGAAATTCGTCCGACTCCGCAACTCAGTAAGCGGATCAAGCGCCTGACCAACAGAATTCAAATAGATATTCGCTGTAGTATCATCGTCAAGTTTCTGAGTGAGATAGGTATGAATCCGCAAGAACTCAGTACTACCCTCGAAAGCTGCGGCGCTCGCCGATTGCGCTTCTAGCGACGAGAGAAGAGCCTGGAACCATTCAAAGGAGGAGGTATCTTTGCAGATCCAGATAAACTCTACACGACGTAGACGGCGGGGTGGATTGGGGCTGGAGCGAAGATGCCAGATATTCTTTAGGATCGATGCCCAGGGCGTGACGCCGATACCTGTTCCGATTAGGACGGCGATTTCGTTTTCGAAGACATCTTCGGCTGGTGCTCCGTATGGTCCGTCGATGCGCATCTTTGGCATGGTTTGCCCGTTTTGGAGGGCGACTTCGTACATTCCGTTTGGATCTAGGCCTTCGAGGTCTTTGGCCTGTGCGGGACCGCAACCGAGGGCGTCTCCCAGGGCGCGGGTGAAATCGCCGACTTGGCGGACGTGTACACTGATGTATGGGTCGAATGGACAGGATGTGATGGTGAATGGATGCCATTGGGTGGTTGAGACGTCCGGGACTTGAAGGAAGAGCCATTGTCCTGCTTTATAGTTCATGCTTGGCTTTTGAAACTGGATTTCCATGGCGGCTTGTTCTCTGTTAGTGTATATATTTCAAAGTGGTGGTGTGCCGACATACCATATGGGTGACGAATGACCTTGGTGATCACAGTCTCTTTTCGAGATCGAATCTCGCGGTACAGTCGCTCTAATAGATACATGGTGCCTGCCACAAGTTCCCATCTCCATCCTTCGTAGCCCAGGCAGTGGTTCCAGAACTTTTCACTATCAAATGGTGAATATCTGTCGGGGCTGTCTCGAACAAAGCAGCCAGTTGCATGGGTGTATAGAGCAAGCATGAATGGAATGAAGAGGTGGTGGGTATACCAGAAAGTTTCGAATGCCTGTTGTCGAATACGAGCATGGGACGTGGTGTACATTAGCAACATGCATAATAACATGACATGGCCTGTGATACCAGCCGCAGTCTTGTAGTGAAGTTCCACTGCAAGTACAGGACGGAGGTTATCTTTCTCGATGTTGTAGAAACTAAATCGGTTAGCACTAGGTCAATATATCTGTTCGGGCAGGGGTCCAACTTACTTGACGTAATGAGCCGCCACGTGGGCACAGACAAAGAATAACATGGCGTACGCTATCTGACGATGAAACCATGCAGACTCATCCAGAGGTAACCAACGAATTTGAGGTCGGATCCATCGCAGCACGTTTCGACACATAGGCAGAAGGATCAAGGTAGCGTCGATGGAAAGTATAAGACCTGCGCCACGCGAGATCCAGACAGAGTATGTAAGCACATTCAAGCCTGCTAGCCTCTTATCTGAAGCTTGTACCCAACTATCTCCTAATTAGCGATTCTGACAATCCAGTTTCTGCAATCAAAGACATACCATCCCACCGCAAAAATCCCAAAATGTATAGCCCAAAATACCAAATGAAACCAAATCTTGGAAAAAGTTAACTCGGCTCTTTGCCGACGAGACAGATTAGACACAGCCATATTGTGTGGTTTTGGGGGTCGACCAGCGACAGTGGTTATTAAAGGAGCGACAAGCAACGTAGGTTGACCGGCAACCAGAAGCCGTGTATGGGGGACCTTGATAGGTAGATCTAAAGATCTATCTTTTCAAGCGATGTTTGCCTTGGTTTTCAAAGGTCAAGTGTTATGGGGCTAGGTAAATGCGTCTCTGGATGTGCTGCTCCATGGACCTTGCTCAAGGCACAGTTTCCGATCAGGAACAATTTCGTGGTTGAAATCAAATATGTGACGCGAACAGGTCGCGGTGCCGACAAGGTGAGATGTGTTCGCTTTGTTTGCTGCGTTGTCAGGCGAGCGGTGGATGCGAGAAATTCCCCGCGGAGATATTAGGTGGATTTAGGCCCAACAAGAGGCTGTTGAACCGACTTCAGGAGTGTGAGCCTCCAATGTCTCTATGAAGAGTGAAAGTGACAAACTCAAGGCATATGGGTAAAGACAAAACCGAAAGAACAGAAGTCGCATTGTGGTTTTAGCTGCAGGGGTGGGAAGAGGGGCCGATCTATAATTACGTCGCTCCTGCCCACCAATCGACTAAACTCTATATTGTACATTTACTCGGTTCCCCGATGTGATAGGTAGGTCATAGCAACTGTCTATAGTCTCTCCGTTTAATATTACCTTTCTTCTGGTGATTGTTTATTAATAGCTATTCCGAGAACGACTACCAGATCGGCCTAATCACCACATGGCTGAAATAGCTGCAGTTAAAAGCCAAGGAATGTATGGTCCACCTTGTGAAAAGCATAAACTCGATTTCGACCTTTTGTTCATTGATGTCACCAGTGAAAGAAGGCGTGCTCATGGAATATCTGCGTTCGTGGCCGCAGTTCCGATGGTCAGGATTCACGGGGGCTGGTGAGTGGTCAGCGCTAACTGGAACTTCAACCGTTGCCGTGGAGTCGACCTATGAGAATCAATCTGCAAGCGCTCAGTTTCCCATCACACACGGAAGCTTGGAATGCTGGGGCAAGTCGGTGAAGCATGTCATTCGGTTCGGTCACTCCGTAAGTCCAAATATAGTCCTTAAAGCGTGTGGTGTGATTCGTTGCTCGCTATCTCTCGTTTTCGTTCTTGGATACATTTGTAGGTCTCGACCCACTTGGCACCACATATCACTTTGGGCACAACTTTTTCAAGCTCGCATGCTCACGCGCGCACCAGTTCGAACTGAACCTGTGTATCGTGGTGCAAGCGGGTGTGAAACTCAATTCATGGTTTTGGTGACTGAATCCAGGGCCAGTATGGTCACCTGATTGGTCATGTTGGAAATAGGTCTCTGACTGCTTGTCTCCAACATAATGCTGGAAATGGACAGGGGACCTTGGGACATACAGTAGATGAGAAAGGAAATTCGAAAGCCAACCAAGCCCACACAAGCCACTCGAAATCATACAATTCGAATTGTGCGTGAAACTCCCTGGGAGCGTGTGCCTTGACCTGCATCTCATCACGCCAAGCCTTGACTCCACGGCCTCTGATAGGTGCACGCCCACGTCAAGATCCGCTTCATCACATCCCCAACCCCCCAATCACACCGCACTCAGACTCCGTGAAGAATTGCAAAAAGAGGGGGTGGCTCGGGACTCGGACCCTTCCAGGGGATTCATTGGTTCAGGGCGCTTAGGTGCATCCCTGCGGGTCACGAAGCCCTACTTTCTACGATGTACGAAAGTGGATGAACTGTCGACCCAGAGGTGCATTGGTCACGTTTGCCGCCCAGTTGTCACATATTTTGTCGGATCTACGGGTTATCTTCACCGTGGCGACGTGGGTAAGCTAAGTATAGATGCATGTCCATCCCCCGCTTGCAGCGTGCCTGGTCATTTCACCAGTTTCTTCCCCAGATCAATCAAAATCATGCCAACGCAACAAAGCTAAGCGTTGAGTGCGGAATCTCTGCGTATTCCCAACCGTCATACCATTCCCCCCCATGCATATCTGAAAACCTGAGTTACAAAGTAGACGCTTTCTAGGCGAGCGTTTCTACCTCCACATTCGGGTCGCTCGCTGGCCGAGAGATTCACATCTACAACTATATTAATCCGCCAAAATGGGAAGACTGATCAAGAACCACTGGGCCAGGTTGCTCATCATGGTTGCCTCAGCTTGTAAGTATCGCATCCCATCGCATACCAAGCCTTAGAACATGCGCGCTAACCCGTGGGCCATAGATCAAGTCGCCAGCGCAATCGAAGGCTTCATTTGGCCAAAGGTCTTCTGGGACTTTATATCCAAGAACCTAGATGCTGCCGTCAGCCCGATACCTGTTCTCCAAATACTCAATCTAATCATGGGCCTGATCGGTCTGGCCTGGGAATGGCCGTTGAAGCCATTTGCAGGAACATTTCCCCACCGGAGTATCGAAATTCGGCTCATCATCTACCCACTCAGCGCATTACTTGCAGCACTGCTCTATCAAGGCATCGATCCGGCCGGCTACTATCTTATCGGCATTGGTGTGTACTTTTGGGCTTATAGTGAGGGAGAAGTGGTATGTCCTGAACCGTGGACATTACCCAAACGATCAATGGTCATGAGGGCATAGCCTTTATTCGTCTGGTGCATTGATTGTATCGGATTCAAATTATGTATATAGTAATGATATAATATGAATGAAGACACGATGAGTAACATGCCCAGGTGTTCGAGAGTTGGTCGGCGAATAGACCCTTACGAGACATCAACATATAGGCACTACCCCTACACACATATCAATGCATAAAAATTACCTATCTATATGTTTGCGCGTGTGAACCTCTAAATCTAAGAACCAAAGATGTAGTTATAACCGAACTTGACGAGCAATTCAATCCAAACTACAGTGTTAGATTTAGATGGCTTGTTTATATGGCGGTAATGGCTGTCACGTGATAGTAACATGAAATGCGGGTTCAAGCTAGCTATGCCACTTCAACAATAAAGCAATACTCTTCGCTGTCATTTTGAAAGCGCAAATCGCCATCGGTGTCATATTTATCGAAGCAACTGACTTTAGCGTTTGTTTCCGCTTATAGCTTATATCATGGTACCACTTGATGCCTCCCATGACTGCCCTGAACTACAGAATGGCTGCATTTCAGATGAAATCGAAGATATGCCAGTCAACAAACTTACCACTTTCAACGGCGCCCTGGCCCGATTTTTACATCCAGGCAGCTCTACTGCTTCTGTGTCTCCAACCAAACTAATCAGTTCCTCAAACAAAAGCTCCACCCCGGAAGGATCAGAGCAAGGACCACCTGCTACAGACACAATAACACCGAAGGCAACCAGACGTTGCAAGATAAAGAAAGAGAAGAACCCATTGTCTCCAATCAAATCAGAAATTCCATTACCAACACGCCTCACTCGCTCCAACACATCTTCAGTTATCTCACCCTCACTCTCACCAACACCTCTCGAAAGCGAAACAACCCCATCCCCACGCCGCCGCAAACGCAAACCAATATGCCCATCCGACACCCCACCCGCCTCATCCTCCCTCTTCCGCGACACAGTTCCCCCAAATTTAATCCTCCTCCTAGTAGGCGTTAACCCAGGCCTAATGACTGGAAGAACAGGCTTCTCCTACGCCCACCCCTCAAACCGCTTCTGGCACCTCCTCCACACGTCAGGAATAACCCGAATCCGCCACCCACCCTCAGATACATACAAGCTTCCAGAGCTATACAGCGTGGGCAATACGAACATCGTGGTCCGACCGACGCGCGACGCAAGCATGCTCACAAAAGCCGAGATGAACGAAGGCGTGCCGATCCTCGAGGCCAAGGTTGCGGCGCAGCGGCCTGAGGCCGTTTGTCTTGTTGGCAAGAGTATCTGGGAAGCGGTTTGGAGGGTGCGGTATGGGCGGGGGATTCGTAAAGAGGAGTTCACGTATGGGTGGCAGCGGGAGAGTGAGAATATGGGACGCCTACCTGGGGTTTGGGGTGGTGCGCCAGTTTTTGTGGCTACTACTACAAGTGGGCTTGCGGCTTCGATGAGTATTGCGGAGAAGGAGGCAGTTTGGGCGGAGCTTGGGAAGTGGGTTGTGAAGAGGAGGGAGGAAAGAGATAATGAAAAGGAGGTTGAAATTGCTGCTGCTGCTTGACTTTAGCGTTATGGGAGTTGCTTTGGGTGGATTCGCTTTATTTGCTTGGACTTTGGAATGGCAAATTTTTATGAGCGCCATTCAATTACGGTTTACGATATTATGACATCGCCTAGATAGATACAATGTCTTCTATAACTCGGAATAAAAATTAAATCTCAGTTCTGAATCCTGGTTTCATTTCAATATTGGTATTTGGATGATGGGTTCGAAAACCCGTCTTATTATCTCATGGTATCAATCAAGTATGGGGACCTGCCACTGCTCTTATGCAATACAACCAAGAAAGAAAAGAACAACCCCGCAGGGTTGTAACTTCCCCTCGTGCACGGTCACACGATCACAATCATGTCAAAGCCCCGAATAGGTAGGGTGGACGAGCGAGAGGTTCACATGGAACGGGGAAGCGGGGGTAAGCGGGGGAATAGTAGCACCGCAGACCCCACAAAGAGGTTCAAATGGTAAAGCATTTACCGGCCAATGTTGGCCGGTGCCTTGGAATCATTGGTGCTACCAACACGCCCAGAGGTCTGCGATATATGTTAATACAGCGCTGATACTAGGATGGGAATGGGGGAGGACTAACGCTATCGGGCTGGTATTCACCACCCTCGAGGATCTTAATCATAACTTCGTCTTCGTTCTTGGTGCCGAACTCGTTCTCTAGAGCGGCTTTGCTAGCGGTGTCCAGGATGCCCTGGGCTCCATGGCTGTGGTGGATAGAAAGTTAGTGGGGGTTCACAAGGTCGGGTACTGTTCAAGTTGAGCTTACCTGTGGGAAACAAGGATCTTCCAGCCATTCAATACATCGGACAGGGCGATGCTGCGGTCCTTCTTCCACTTTTGCAGGATCTCAAGGTCATCGACGTAGACGATGAAGTCCTCGGACTTGCCCTTGTAGAAGACCTTGTAAGCTGTGCTGGCTCCGCGAGTCATGATGGAATAATGGTATTTGAAAATTGAGGGATTGAGTTAAAAAAGGTAAGTCAATTGAAGAGTTAAGGAGTGAAGTTGAGGGGAAAGAGAAGTGGGATGGGGAGCTTTAAAGAGCTGATGATGGTAGATGACGTCACGGAATGGCTGCTGGCTGCTAATGGAAATGCTCGTGTGTCATGGAACATGAGCTCCCTGCTTTAAGACGTCATATGATCCTCTAGGTGGAGACGAATCCAGTTCAATAATCTACCAATACCTTCCATTCTTTGCCCTTTGTTTCGCCGAGCTAATAACAATGTGTCATATTGCTTCATCCGACTCCATACCCCCCTTCCCCCACTTCCAAGCTTCAATGATCTACCCATTCACTCCTCTGTCCCTGACTCCGCACGAGACCGCATGAGATTCTTCGGTGACAATGCGCTCAACAAGGTCATCGGTGAGCTCCATTTTTTGCGGGGCGACGAGTCAAGGCTGTCGTCCTGGGTTGGTTGCTTCTCGCGAGGTAAAGACAGTGACTTTTTGGCCGTAGCTCCAAATCGGACGGTCTTGGAACGCCCCATAACCGACGTGGTTGTCTTAGGAGACTCACAATCCGTTATTGGCGATTGCTGGTCGCCACACCCATCCTGGCTCGTGAATAATTCCTTTTCCTCCCCATTGTAATCATCAACGGCGTGTGACTCGGTTACCACGGGTCCTGAGTGAGAAGTGCTGATCGAGATGGGCCGTTTCGCGAATCCTTTGTGCAAGCTAAGATGTCTCATGATTGACCCGCGACCAAACAATAGGTCCCCTCGACCAAGAATCATTCCCGGCCATGGCAACACATCGCGCGTATAGACTTCTGAAATAAGCCGTTCCAGTCGGATCCGATCCATTCGTTTCGCTGTAACAACCCATGGAGTTCGTGTAATTGGGGAGTTGGGCCGCTCAATCTCACTACTCGATTCGGTGGACTCATCGTGGGTCTGTGGGCAGCGTGTCTTCCGAATGACCACGTGTTGGGACGTGGACTTGCGTGAGATTGCCATGGCATCCATTGACCTTCGTGCGAGCGAGGCCACTGTATACCGGGTCCGATCCAAAGGCACCAGAAGAATGCTCAGGAGAGAGTACTTGCGAGGTTCCCGTGCGCCTGATTTGCCCATTTCCGCCAGAGCCGCCGAATATTTCAAGGTATCTGTCTTCCATTGCTTTTCTTCAGTGGCAGATGAAGCACTGAGCACAAATTCGAAGTTTTCCTCTTGGTCTTGAAACAAGATCTTCCATGAAAACGGACAGCCATAGCAGTATATACCTGGCCAGTTAGAAAAATTCCCGGTCATGATGGAAAAGAAGAACTTACCCCGTCCATTTTGAATCGTGTCCATTTTCAAATCATCCATATAGATACAAGCGACGACTTCCAGTCGGTGGGAGTCGCCAACGACTTTCGCAATAAAAAAATAAGAGTTGAAAAGAACGCATACCATGAAATCGCCAGTAATCTGTTCTGAAGTCTGGTAGGTGACATGTAGCACCCCACAAAGAATCATCGGTCCAAGGTCCTTGTATACATCTTGTAGCATGTACTGTTGTTCATTACCCAAGTTATTAATCATTCTCACCAAAGTTGGAGATAGACATACCGAATCAGCGAATTGAAACTTCTCTTGTAGCAGCAGCGTCTTGTGAATGCGATCCTTATTGACGGGGTTGCCCGTTGCCGAGTTGATATTCGTCACCAAAATCCGTATATTGTCCAGGATCTGCCGGATTGCATCATGAGAGGTTGGGCAATCGCTGACAGGTGTGTGTCGGAGGAGGTCTTGGAGAAGCAGTGGATACTTGCACAGGCGTTGGATGGGCTGTTGTGTGGTTAGTGTTTGGAATAATTATAAGAGGAGGATTTAAACCTTGATCATCAAATCGCCCATCGACATTGACTTGTTTTCCTCATGTTTGCGGCTATTGACAGAGGCTACAGACTTTGACAGCGCTTCAATGCCTTGATCATGGACTGACCAATTCGGAATTGAACGACGCAGGATAGCGACATCCTGTGATAAAAGGTCATAGTTGCTACAGAATTCCTCATATGCTGAGAAAGATGCAGACTTCCATATGGTTAGTGGACACTTTTCCCAGTCTGAATGTTTTGGAGCATACCAATTTTTCGATCTCCCGTGCTACCTCCATGACTTCAACTGGGTCTGCCACCTGAGATTTGCGGTGTTGGTCGACTGCTGCTTTGAAGCTGCGGGTTCTCAATGATCGACTGGGGAGACCTTTCAGTCCTCGGAGGTCGATGCCTCCTAAGCGTTTCGACAGTCCACGAGAAACAAAATCCGAAGCTTCTGCTGCAGCTTGACGACTCGATAAAGGTGACGTCTGTTGTAGCCGGCCTTGAAAATGCTCGTGGATTTCACCGATTTGTTGAATATTGTGCTGAATCTGCGTTCGGGCGCTAAAAAGCGAGAGAACCTGTGCAATAATCAGATGAGTCACAATTACGACTATGCAAAGATATTCACTCACCCCAGTCAGAGCTTTGAGGCCAAGAACATAATCGTCTTCGGTTGCAACTAGTTCCTGCAGCACGCAACGCCTCTTGGTGGCCCGGATTTCCGCTGCTTCGTCCACATAGTGACTGGAGATTGGTCGAGAGCTGTCCCCCGAAGCCCGCACATCAGACAGTACGCTTTGAGTTGTCGTGCTGTGTGTTGTTCCCCTCGATCTCTCCTCACTTTGGCTTGTATTACTAATCGTGGCAGTCTTCAAGGCCAAGTTTGACGAGTGTCCGGAACTTCTCTCCCACTGCGGATCCTGTGCCGAAAGACGAGCATTGCCTGTCTGCGGGTCATCAGGCCAGCCCTCTACATAACGCTCGGGAATCCCTGGAGGCACGTATTTGCGGGTTCGAAAGGTATCCATCCACTTCTTGAACGGATGGGCGGCCTGTGTTGGAGTTGTCTCATCCGTTGGGCTCTGGATTTTGTCAGCCAAATCGTCCCCGGTTGTCAGTGTCTCTGCCTCGATCTCATCCTTGTGCTCCATGATCAAGCCCCGACGCGGCGTGCTGGTTTAGTACAGGCGCGGAAGTCATGAAGATCGACGACAAGAATGATGCGCCCCAAGCGAACCACACGCAGCGCCCGAAACGATGTCAAGCGTCATGATTTGGCAGTCACGATGGACTGGATCTCGTGTGGGAAAGAATGCGTCTTCGTCTATACAAAGGGAAGAATGATGCTAGTTCTTTCTTTCCTCGGGATTGCAATTCACCCAATTCGACGAGAATCACGAAACCCGCGCCACGGCAATCACGTCGGCACCAGGCAGATGCTGTGCTGAAGAATCAGCAATTTGAATCTCATCCATGTACGTCATGACGTGAGGCGAGTGGATAGGTGGGATTGAAATTAATTTTAAATACTGCTTCCAGGGCCACAAAGCGCAGGGATTGAGTGGTCACTTGAGGATGAAATGATTCCGCTAAGCACCAGTAGCAGGGATGCTCAATGTATTTAGAAACGATGACCCTATTGGAATTACCGAATGATCATACTTTAAGTGATATGGATTAAGATCGTGGGTCTCATAGTTGACATAGTTGACGGCGCGGCTAAAGGCGCTTATATAAAACCGCCCCACCTAGGCACCGCCCTCATTTACACGCGATGGTTCGAGCTTCTTCCCCCACCTTTTGCTTTTTCCCAACTTGAAGAAAGCTTAGCTATGGGTGATAACATTCATGCTCCCACAGTGGCCTCCGGGCCGACGTCTGGAGGTATCCAGATCGACTGGTCGAAATTGTCGATGCCCGAGCTGATGCAGCAGAAGGAGAAGATCGAAGAGGAGCTGAAGGCGCTCAGCACGGTTCTTACCTCGGTGAGCCCCCACTTCCAGGATGACGTTCCTTGCATTTTCTAATGATATACATTTTTTACAGCATGGAGTGACGATGCGCTCGACCCTCACAACCTTCGACGGCTATCCTCGTGACGACATCGACATCCCACAGGGTACTTAACTCCGAACACCCATGGACCATCATTTTACTGAGAACTTCAATAGTACGAGCTACGCGTGTTCGGATGATCCATATTCAAAATGACCACAAAGAAGTCATGAAATACCTCGAAAAAGGTCTGCATGCACACTTTGCGCAGTTACAGAAAGCCCAAGCTACTGCGACAACCAATGGTACCACTGTGCCTGTTACCTCACCACCCACTGCCCTCGAGAACAGCATCACCGATGCGGCTACCCTCGGAACGCCATTCGCCAAGGTCAACAGTGTTGAATCAGGGAGTCCGGCGAGCCAGGCAGGTCTCAAGGCTGGCGATTTGGTTCGGGCCTTTGGAAGTGTACACTGGTTGAATCATGAACGTCTTTCCAAGGTTGCCGAAGTGGTCCAACAGAATGAAGGGGTATGTTTGATTTATTGTCGCCTTGATTCATTGCTGCATGGACGATCAAGCTAACGAATATCAATGCATAGCGACCAGTGGTGATCAAAGTATCGCGCAAGGAGGAGGGTGGATCCCAGACTATCGAGGTAGAGCTGCAGCTCACTCCCCAACGTAACTGGGGAGGTCGGGGACTTCTAGGATGTCATCTTGTTCCGCTGTAGAGAGGCTGGTCCTCCTTTATGTGATAACTGACCTCTTGTTTGGGTATTCTATGCGGCTCTGTAGGGCTGCGTGTAGCGTTCGCGCGCAATTTTGAAATTACGAATAACGAGTTGACATTTGAGTAAAAGTAAAAAGAAAATAAGGAATGAAAGGAGTATATCAGCCACACTTCTCATAAGAAATAAGTTGAAGGCTATGATCAGGCCTTGATATGATAAAGAATCAAATGTTTTGACAACTACATCAGGCCTTCAGGCACACAGACACGTGACCGCCCGCCGACCGGGCAAAAATTCGCTTTGAGCGTTATTCACCTCCTTCCCTTCCCCCCTTCGAAACCCATCCTCTTTCCCCAGCAACTTTTCCGCGAAATTTCCAGCGGCTCTGTCTATCTCATCAAAAGAGTTTACATCGCCAAATTTCCGCAATGGCTCAGGAGGTCCCCACTTTCAAGCTTGTCTTGGTCGGTGACGGTGGTACTGGAAAGGTAAGCGACCAACACTGAATATCCAGGCGTCGGGCGGTCTTCAAAAAATTGCAAGAAGGGTCATTCCAAAGGGAGCAAACGTCACAGAAATCCGACGAGGGCCATAATAGCCTTGCTACTACCGAACCCCCTCCCATTCCCCTTGCCCCGCCATTGTCAACAAAAGACGAAAAAAATATCTGCCCGACGACCGCCTCATCATCCACGAATCACTCGATCGCTAACGATCGACCAAATAGACCACCTTCGTCAAGCGCCACCTGACTGGTGAGTTCGAGAAGAAGTACATCGCCACCCTCGGTGTCGAGGTTCACCCGCTTGCCTTCACCACCGTATGTTATACCCCGCCGAGAGCCCCGCTTCCAACGGTTTCCTCGCTGTCTCGCCGTGTGACAACCAACTAACCTGAAAAAACTTGAATAGAACCTGGGTAACATCCAGTTCGATGTCTGGGACACTGCTGGTCAGGAGAAGTTCGGTGGTCTCCGTGATGGTTACTACATCAACGGTCAGGCCGGTATCATCATGTTCGATGTCACCTCCCGTATCACCTACAAGAACGTTCCCAACTGGCACCGTAAGTATCCTCGATGACAAAATTGATTTTATATCGTCTCACATTTGTTTCAGGTGACCTCGTCCGTGTCTGCGAGAACATCCCCATTGTTCTGTGCGGTAACAAGGTCGATGTGAAGGAGCGCAAGGTCAAGGCCAAGACCATCACCTTCCACCGCAAGAAGAACCTCCAGTACTACGACATCTCCGCCAAGTCCAACTACAACTTCGAGAAGCCCTTCCTGTGGCTCGCCCGCAAGTTGGTTGGCAACCCCCAGCTGGTACGTATTCCCATACTCAGGAACTGGTGATGTTTGTCCGGATTACTAACCCCCACCTATAGGAGTTCGTTGCCGGTCTCGCCCTTGCTCCCCCAGAGGTCACCGTCGACGAGGCCCAGCTCGAGGTCTACCGCAAGGAGATGGAGGATGCCGCCCAGCAGCCCCTCCCCGATGAGGATGACGCCGACCTGTAGAGGACCAATTCCGATTTGGAAAACGGAAGTCCTCGCGCCCTCTCCCCCTCTTGGTGTTTTTTCAAGACATCCAGCGAGGTAGGGAGGGTATCATGATTGCCTGATTTTGTTGCAAAGGCACAATCGGTTCTCAAGAATCACGATACAATGAACGCGGTTGGGGCAGTGGCGGCTTGAAGAAAGGGACAGCACGATTATGCATTTCGATTTTTTTTTTGTTTTTCTCCCCCCCAACCTTAGTAGCTAGACTCTTACCATCTCAATGCCTTTTTTTTCTCCCCGAATGAGCTGCTGAATAAAAGCAAGTCCTCTTTCAACAAGACATAAAACAACTTGTTCTCTATTATCTTACCAAAAGCAAGTTACAAGGCAATAATAGGCCGAGCAAACAAATAAAAATAAACTTGATTCTGCCTGATTCTCATTCTGCTTCTGACTCAAATGCTCTACTGTACTTCCCGAAACCCCCAAGTTTAGTAGATCTCTACCAAGACAGTGTGCATGCGCGTGTAAATGACAAAAGGGTATAAGAATGACCAACGAGGAAAACGCCCAGCAAACAGGATAGAGCGAGAAATCACAATGAGAAAATCACAACATGGGAATTCTGCTCGATAGAAAGAGCAAGGGCAATGATGGTCTATCTCTGCAGTTTTGAAGCAAATGCTGGAAAGTTAAAACAAAGTCGCCAGAAAACGAAAAGCAAAATGCAATCCGAATTCATCGAAAAAAAAAAAACAGTGAAAAAGAATTTAGAGCAAAACTTGGTCCAAATCTAGGTTGAAACACCCTGAGGAAAGCAAACAGGTTAGCAGGAGATAGAACAAAGAAACGAATAAGCCACATAATGGGGAGGGACGTAAAACTTACAAAGAGGTAGGCCAGCTCCCTGGTACCAAGTCGAGAGACGTTCATACTACCACCCTCATCCAGCGCACCTTCGATGAGCTCACGCTTCTTCTCCTGCAGCTCAATGATACGGTCTTCAACCGTCCCCTCAATGAGCAACCGGTGAACGAAGACATCCTTCGTCTGTCCGATACGGTGTGCACGATCAATCGCCTGGTCTTCAACATAGGGGTTCCAGAAAGGGTCAAAAAGAATAACATGAGACGCAGCGATAAGATTCAAGCCTGCGTTACCAGCCTTGAGGGAGACAAGCATGATTCTGCAATCCGGATTGTCGGTGAATGAGGCCACGGCTGCGTTGCGATCATGGACGTTCATCGTACCGTCGAACCGCACCCATCCCCATCCCTCACGGGCGATAGGAACTTCGAGAAGGTCCAGAAGTGAGGTGAACTGGCTAAAGATGATGGTCTTGTCACCAACGCCGCGGTCTTCGTTGGCCTGAAGGATCTCCACAGCCTTGGTGATTTTGGCGCTAGGTGTCCAGTGTTTCTCCAGACGGCGAAAGTACTTGCGTTTCTCGGCCTTGTTCCGTTGGGCCGCAGAACGTAATTCTGCCAGAGATTTTTTCTTGCGCTTTTTGCCTGATCCGTCGGTCTCAGTGTCAGAATCGGAGTCGGAGTCAGTGTCGTCAGACTGCTCAGATTCCTCGGCCACAGGAGATTCGGCATCTGAGCCGTGGGCTTTATTGAAAGAGATGGCATCCGTGACCTTGGTGGGATCAACTTCACCACGGCAGTTTTGGCACTTAACCAAGGCGGAATCTTGGTGGGCAAGCAATGTAGGATCAGAAATTTTAGCAAAACATTCCGAACAAGAAGAATGTCCACATGGGATATAGATGACTGGATTTTCGGGACTGTCCATGCAGATAGGACAAGTTCCATCGTCATCATCCTTGTTATTTTTAATCCGCTCCACGGTCAGATCATCTAGGAGCTTAGCATTGGCAACTAGATCCACACCTTGAACGACTGCTGAGTTCTCAGCATTGAAGCCCTTGATCAGCAGAGGATGATCGCATGCCTGTCTGAGCCGAAGAAGAAGAACTAGTACATGACTGTAGTTCTTACCCAGGGTACCTGCGTTCAAGTACTTGCGAATCTGATTCTGGGAATCGGAGTTGAGTTCATCGTACAGCCCCTTCTCCTCTTCATTGAAAACGACATGGATCTTCTCAATGACTTTTGGTGGAAGCTGCAAAATCGGCTGTCCGTCAATCTTGGTCTTCTTCGTGCGACGTAAACAGACGGACTTGACAAGGACGCGGAGTTGTTTCATGACATTCTCCTCTCCCCACCCATTCTTGATAGGTCGAATGAAATCCTGTTTAGTTGGTTAGCTCTGATATAGTTATTCGCTGCTTGCATAGATAGCTTACCCGTTTGAACTTCTCTTTGTTGTTATAAGGGCGGATTCGGAGGAATCCCAACAAAGATTGAAAATCCTCGAGACGATTCATCATCGGAGTTCCGGTCAAACACCATCGGTAAGTTGCATCGAGCCTGCAGCATGCCCTCGTGGATTTGGCGTTTGGATTCTTAACGTTCTGGGCTTCGTCGAGAATGACGCGATGCCATTTACTCGCTGAGCTATAAAGCACCGCCCCATCTCGAACCTTTTTCACGATACTCGCGTCTTTCCCTTCGCTCTGGAGCTTTTCTGCGTGTAGAAGAATTTTGTGGTTTGCGGTCAAAGTACCGAATGTCGTGATGATCACATCGTAGTTCCGGAGATCCCTCCATGGAATCTGGCGTTGTAGTCCGTGAAAGATGAATACTGACAATTGGGAATTCCCAGGTTTGACATGTCTGCCAATCTCGAGCCTCCACTGCTCCATCAGAGCTTTTGGAGCGACGATCAGGGACGGGTGACGATCAGGATCTGTGGGTGGGCGAGCAACCATTAGTGCGATTGTCTGAATGGTTTTTCCAAGACCCATGTCGTCGGCGAGAACGCCACCCTTGTGGTTACTTTCCTCCTTTGCCTTCAGCCAGGCCAAACCGATCTTTTGATGCTTCATCAACGTCACTTTTAGCTCTTGTGGTGTATCATCATTATCTGCCTGTGTCGCTTTGCTGATATCCTTGATACCCGTGAGCAAGTTCTTGATGTCATCAGGGAAATCTGCCTCCTTGTACATGCTGCAGATCTTATGTTAGTGGTCTTCGAGGGCGCCAGTGGATACAAAATTGGAGGAAAACCTACTCGAAATCAATGGCGTCTTCTTCCAAGTCTTGCTGTTCACGGATAAGGTCAAAAGCCTTCGTTTCGAGATGTTGGCCCTGCATCCACGGAAGGCGTCTAGGGGACATATGGGACAATGAACCCATACCCAGTTGCATAGCAGAAGAAGCTGGAGAATAACCCGCTGGAAGATAACCTTGGGGCATGTATGGATATCGTGCCCCCAAGTTAGGATACATACCGGGCATGCTCGGCATCCCCTTATGTGGTGACAAGTAGGGTGCTTGATATGAGTGGGCCTGTGCCGGCAAGTAGGACGGCGGGCGAGGAGGGTATCCTTGTACCGAATTGAAAGACTCGGGGGTAATTTCTTGAATATCGTCATCTGAGTCCAGGATTTCTGGATGAGGTGAGCGATAATCATTTCCGTACGGCTGATATGTTGGTACCGGCAGAGAAGGAGGGCGAGGCAAGGTCCGGTCAGGAATAGCAAAGCTCGGGTGCGGAAGCGGCTGAACTTCCTCCTCGTCCTGAGCCTGGATCATGCGAGCATATTCCTCATCCTTCTCGGTCTGGATCATTGAACGAATCATCTTCTCGTTCTCAAGCTCCTCCTCATTAATTTCGTGAAGGACTTGTTCTTCAGAAATACCCTCTAACCTGGCCGTATCCCGAACCCCCTCGGTCGATCTCATGTTAGCATATTGTCGGCGGTTCCTTTCCAACTGTTGAATGAGCTTTGCCTCAATTTCTTGGATGCGACTTCTAGATTTGTCCACAATTGCCTTCTTTGACGGCTGTTGTGAGCCGAGAGATCCGAGCGACCCCTCCCGTGGTCGTTTACGAGACCCTTCGCCGGGATTGAATGATGAGATCGGCGGCAAGGATGGTCCGGCATGAGCGCTAGGCTGGAAGCCAAAGGGCGATGGTGCTGCCGAAGGCCAATACGGGTTTGGGACTGGCAAATGCTGTTCCGGTCTTGGGGGAGTTGCTGATGTTACCCGAGAAAGCTCTGGAGTTGTAGGCTGGGGAGCAGGATGGCTATCGGGTGAAGAACTTGGAGCGACGTTCCCAAGAAGACCCGCGAGCTTAGCCTGCAGCTTTTTGATAGTGTCGCGTGTTTCCTCGATTGCTTCCACGTCGTCCGGAGTGGTTGTCTTTTGATCGTTCAAAATGAATTCATAAAGATCCAGCTCTTCGAGGATATCCTTAATCTCGTCCTCTTTAGGGTCCGCCATTGTCACAGATAGGAGGAGAGCAGGGCAAATGCAGATTGTCCTTGCGAGCAGAGCGTCGCCAGTGAGTAATGGAAGTGAGGTTTGGCAAAGAGAAAGAGTTGAAAGTACGAAGGTAAGAAGACAGGTGAGGTTTATTGAATCCAAATTGACAGCAGGATTGAACAATCAAGACAATCTGGTCAATGTTGTTGTGGAGCTGCACGTTATATCAGCCTCAGAAAGCCTATGTTGCGGGTGCAAACGGAAAAGCGGTGGCTATGCGAGGAGCGGAGGAGATGAGGCAAAAGGAACAGAAAGGCTTCGGGTTTCTGCACGTCCATGGGTGTAGGTATGCTTTGCCCGCCTCATGAAGGTGGGGTTGATGTGATAACTCACCTTTCAGAAGAACTGCTCGAGACGCTTGGCTCAAACCCGGGGGATTGGGCGTTTCGGGTCCGCAGTGGAGAACGGGGTAGGGCGCCCAGCGAGAGTGAGGCTCGGGGATTAACTGCCCTGTCTATCTTAGGCGGCCATATCAGGCATCTGTTACGAGGGTGTCAGACTAACGTATGGGCCCGCTGGTGATGAGATGAAGATGTGATGTTGAAAGTTGCCAAGGCCAAGATTCCAATGCTCGCCGACTCTTTTTCTGGCAAAGTTAGGCAACCCCCGTTATCTATAGAGCCACTTGTTGGTGTCGCTTCAAAGATTCTCTCCGTTTGTATTGCTATCCTTGAAAAGGCAACAACTCATTTTCTACCGTGCCTTCGTCTTCTTCGTATATACAAATCGCGTCCGATCGGAATTCGATGTCTTATCTCCACGTGATGATAGGACGCGTCACGATGTGAGTCAAACCTTGCAAACAGGGCTTCACATGTAAGCCCTGAGCTCCGAATTGGTCATGTGGATACCTCAGGCTAATAAATGCTGGACCGGGCTTTCCACACTTGGACAGTAAAGGATTAAAAGAATAAAGCATAATAACACAGTTTTTTTTTAATTAAACTAGTTACTAATTAAACCTCATCCACCTCATCCTTGTTCTCATTCTCGTCCTCCTTAAAGAAGAAAAGTGACTGGTGGTCGCAGTTATCATTCTTATCAAATAGACCACAGTCTAGTAACTAGTTAGTAACTAGTTAAGGAATAGATTTAGAATCCTATACATACGGTTTTGCAGACTCGCGATCTCACACGTATCACTGGGCACCTTCCCCCCTCTTCTCCCTAATAATTTTGCGTGTCTCGGTGAGATTAGTCTAAAACCATAACTAGTTAGTAATTAGTCAAGAAAGGTATTTCTTTTACTTACCTGCCTATTCCGCTTTCGTGGAACCTTAGGTAGGAAATTATGAGAAGACTGTTCCTTTAACGTAGTGTAAAATGCTATAACTAGTTAGTAATTAGTCAAAAAAGGTATTTATTTCACTTACCCTTCGCCTTAGAGACCTCCTTAACACTAATCGCCCCGACTTGTGTAGTCACCAATAAGTCACTATGCTTATCCTTAAGGTGGTGTCGAAGGTTATTAGTATTCGAGTATCGAGTCTGTAACTAGTTAGTAATTAGTCACCAACTAGTTTATGGAATAAAGAACATACCATTGAACCGCATCCTTCAACGCGGCAATAAACCTCGCCCGCATACACAGTGATAGAAGTGACTGTGTCTAGACGCTTCTTTCACTTAGCCTGGGTAACTAGTTAGGAACTAGTTAGAGTTCACTTACCACTTTCTCAAATGGGGGCAGCCGCATCTCCTCCTTGTCCGTCGTTAGGTACCAGCGATAAACCGACTGTTTATATCCAGTGTTAGCCTCACTCATCTCTCACTTTCCCCTTACCAACTAGTTCTGGAGTAATGGGATCCTGATTCCAAGGGGGTATCACTACTCTTAAAAGCCTTCATGGTCAAGGGGTCAAGTGGGTTGCAATTGGTTGGGAAGTACGGAGTAGTTATTGGAAAAGTGGTTGAAGATGTTGAGTTCGTTGAGGCTTGAAGCTAGAAAGTTATGTATGGAGCGCGCGTTTTTTTACGTAGGTATTCAGGTTGCCTGCAATTTCAAAACACCGGCCTCAAGCTCTCCACCTTTTTTTCCATTTCCCCCGAAAGTCACGTGCAACTTGATCGGAGGTAAAATAGAACTTGACCCGAGCTGTTTTCTGGGGCTTTCCATTCTGCAGTTGCCATTATGGCCGCTACCTATTCTCTTCCGATGTCAGGTTCAATTCCGTCCTGAAGTGACTCATCCATGTGGCTGGAAGCAATAATTCACGAATCGGAGGTTGTATAATATACACTAAAGATTCCGTGTTGCAGGTTGGGCTTCATCTATACTTAGACATAGGACATGTAGAAATGTTTAATATATCTAAGCTGCCCAGGTAGAGGGGCAATGCATATTAAACGAGCATGAAGCTAACATACCCTGAGTTGGTACTGTCAAACCTTGGAAAGATGCCGCAATCGATCCGCATTGCAGTTTTTGGTCAGTAATAATGGCATCAGGACCCATTCTTGCTCGAGCATGGATGAAACCAACCGTCAATGATTTACTGGTCTACCATTTAACCAAAAGCGACATCATCTTATGCCGTTCGATATGCCAAAGCCTGGCCATCCAATCGGCACCGCTTGCTTTCGCAAATATTACAATAACATTCTGAAGCCGTGCATTAAATCGACCCTCTCGAGTGGCTGCTCTGGGACGCATCGGAAACCATTGAAGCCATCACCTTCAAAATTCCCCATACGGCAAGAACTTTCTCACTCCGGTGCTAGACAGGTTTGCAGGGATGGAGCAGACATTTGCATACATGCCATAAGGTCACCGGACCTGTTCCAAGATCACCAAGCATGGGAGTCACGAGATGACCACGCTGCTGATCTAGCATTGTCTGCCATTGTTCCATGCCACCACCGAAGTCCCTTAATTCAGATTGGTTCTATCCTTGATGAGAAATCTGCGTCATCTTCAAATCAAATGTCAAGGTCAACCTCCAAGCCATCGGTATCGTCGAAGCGTGGTGGATTACGCACTAATATCATTGCGGATTGCTGCCGAGCGAGCACCATTGCAGTTCCTAGAATGTCTCTCTCTGCTGACAGTTCATCCCGGGGTCGCTCTTTATCTGCGACCAGATCTGGGGTTCGGTGCATCACCTGCCTCTCGTAAGCGCTGGTCTCAGATCCGGAGTCTAACCCTCCATATGGAGAGCTTCCACCACCCAGGCTTGCCAACCGATCATTTCAAGCTACGCAACGTCCACCTGCAAAGCTTTCCCGAGCTCCAAAGATTGGTGTTTCATTGGAGAGGCGAGAAGGGCCTGTCGCCATTATCCCTGGCTACTGAACCATGTCTCCAAAACAAAGTTGAAGCCGCTTGTCTCAACATCGCCCCAGTCAACAAAGGCTATCTCTGAGTCCGTTGCGATTCCGCCCTCTAGAGAAAAAGAAACTGGCCAACGCAATCACGGGTGCATCACAGATAGCCTCCTTTGTCTATGACCACCGCCACAGTTTGCGTGAATTCAATTTTCGGGACATAACCCTGCGTAATGGAACCTGGGACGACGCATTGGCTCCATTAGCCCAAGCCAGGGACCCGGAGTCTTATAAAGAAGGCTCCGAGAAAGACCCCGTCGATGTGCCCATCATGTTGACTTCGGCAGATATCAGTCAGCAGCAGTTGCAACGAGTGCTTTGCGCTGCTAAACGACAGCGAGGTGGGATAGAGAGTATGGCAAAAGCGAGGGCGCGGGAGCGGTGGGAGAAAGCCGATCATATGAAGCGGCTATTACATCGGAGTTGAGTTGGAAGTGACGTGTGTGGAGAGGCTGAGACACGTAATTTCCTCGGAGGGAAGCGATTGTCAGTCGCGATGAATGCCGGATTTGTACGACCCATTGAAAGGAGAAGGCTTGGTCCGCATGTGGGCCCAGAGATTCTGGGGGCGGAAAGGGGTTCGGGCGAAGGTCTTACTGTATGTTAGCTTGTGGGGGAGATGCAAAGTGGTAGAGATCGACAATTCGACGTTTAATCAAATTGTGAAGGTGAAAGGGTTCCAGTCAAACATGTAAAGTCCGGAGTAGTACTGATCAGCGCGTGGAGAACATCTTTCACGGGGCCTCGGCACGGACTACGGCGCTTCACATGCGGCCCCGGACATTCCATCATCGCTATATAACTTCAACTTTTCGCCCCAACTCTCAACCACTTTGAACAATCTGCAATATATCCGCTATGTCTCTCAAGAAAGGTATGTTTGACCCGCCACTATTTCGAGCCCATGCTAACCACGCGCCATAGATTCCCACCCCTCTTCCGCCGCGTTCGACGTCATCAACCAGAGCCTCCAGGGCGATGAGGCTGGTCGCAAGGAGGCCGTCAACGGCGCCAAGGCCATCGTTTCCTTCAACATCAAGAACAAGGAGGGCAAAGAAGAGAGCTGGTACCTCGATTTGAAGAACAAGGGCGAGGTTGGCCACGGCCCCGCTCCCGAGGGCGCCAAAGCTGACGGTGAGTTGCGCCTTGACCGCATGACAAGCAAGCATTCATACTGATCATTATTTCTTACAATGTAGTCACCCTTTCCCTCTCCGATGCCGACTTTGCGTCTCTCGTCTCCGGCAAGGCCAACGCCCAGCGTCTGTTCATGGGTGGCAAGCTCAAGATCAAGGGCAACATTATGAAGGCTACGAAGATGGAGCCCGTCCTCAAGAAGGCCCAGGGTAAGGCCAAGCTGTGAAGATCTAGATACCCCTTTTCTTTTCAAGAAATTTGTATATGAATGTTTCCTTTTGGGGGAGTTAGCTTTCCAGCCTCCGACATGTCTTGGCAGTCTTGCTATACATGTGTAGGATAATTACGAAATTGTTAGCTGGCCTTCAAATCTTACGCATAGTTCGTGGGCCTTGTCCACTCCGAAATATGCTGAATATTCAAAGAAGACTACACCTGTACTACAGCTGCATAGCTGAAAGTATTCTTAGGAGTTTAATCGCTAGAGGACGAGTCCATGACCTCATTCACATCATTCTCTTGTTATATTGAAAGCTAGCGTCAGCCAATTGCTTGCTTGCAAGGTGGAAGATATTCTTACCGAGTTAGAGTCCATGGCGGGGGCTTTTAAATGTTTGGAAAGGGTGGTTGATTGTGTGTACAACTAAGCCTGCGTGGTAAGAGAGGTTGGAGCGTTGCGGACTGAAGCAGGACAGAATTCAAGTGAGCAGGTCAGGGTATTTAGTATCCTATAACACTCTACTCGCCAGTAAATGAAAGTGCCCCTTTATTGAAGCCCATACGTATGATCCTTCACTTGGATTAAATCACAAAAGTAAACATCTATTTGAATGCTCTAGAAATGCCCAGCTATCTGTAGAAGCACTCCCCTGCAATTCTTTGTTTGCGTCGTCCATGCGCATTGAGAATCCCAGGCATAGCTAGCTTCTCTCTTCCGCAGTGCACAGTTCAACACACTAAGAGTTATCCTCTTTCTTCAATATGGCCTTGCCGAGCCACTCGACCCTGATCCAGAACCACAAAAAAGTCTGCATCTTTCACAGCTTCAACCCGATGGGCAATAGTTATGACAGTAGATGATTGTAGCTCCTCACGAACAATCTGCTGCATTTCAAGCGAGGTTTCGTGGTCAATTGAGGCTGTAGCCTCATCCAGAATAACAACAGGGCTTCGTCGAAGTACGGCTCGAGTAAGAGCAATCAGCTGGCGTTGACCCTGGCTCAAGTTTCGACCACCTGCTTCAATATGCGTATCAAGATTCCACCCATGTCGACCGCAAAGACGGTCCAAAACTTCTGCGCACTGTTCGTTTGCAAACTCTTCAGTCGGGTCGAGGTTAAGGCGGATGCTTCCAGGGAATAGAACTGGGTCTTGTGCAACAAAGGTAACTCGTGTTCGGAGAGCCTGGGTGCTCACATCGGCAATGTTGATGCCATCTATCTTGACACAGCCGGTCTCCGGTTTTATGACACTGAGAAGAGACACTGCCAGTGTAGACTTGCCGCTGCCTGTCCGGCCGACGATTGCGGTGGTAGATCCTCCAGGAATTCGGAGAGAAATGTCGGCCAGAGATGGATCCAGGTGTGGCGCATACCGGATGGTGACATTTTCAAAAGTGATATCACTGCCATATCTGGGCCATGCAGCTGGTGGTTCGATCGTTCCCGGTGACTCTTCTTCGATATGAAGCAACTCGTCAACTCGCTCCACGGAGACGAAGTCCATCTGTAGCTGACCGTACTGCTTGCACAGTTGATGCGTTGAGTCTACGAAATTATTCGCGGCTATCAGCACAAATGCCGTAAGTCCGGGTGTTGTATTCGTGTACAACGCCAAGGCAGTGAGAAGGAAAGTCGAGCAAGCTGATAGGGCTTCAAAGCGGCTCATGAGCCAGGCTTGAAGAGACCAATAGAAGTGGTCCATGCCTTGGAATTTGTCAACAACTGAAATGACACGGTTTTGGAACCGCTCCTCTGCACGAAAAGCACGGACCGTTGTCAAGCCATGCAGTAATTCTCCAAAGTTGGACAGAAGTGGAGTCAGAGATACCATTTCGAGCCTCCTGAGGCTTTGGGATGTCGGAAGGAAACGCAAGAAGATCAACACAAAGGCGATGGTGAGAGCGAGCGAGAAGGCAAGAAACGTCGGGGTCGCGCTAGCAATTACTAGCACTGAAGAAATCCAGGTGATGGCCTGAAACGCAATGACTTGGAATTGTTCACTGATGTTTCCATCTACTACACCAATGTCCGATGTCAGACGGTTCATGAGTCGACCTACGGGGGTAACATCAAAAAATCGGAAGGTTGCGTTGCTAACTCGAACCATAACCTGTCGGAACAGTGATTTTCCAGCGTAGTAGACAATGACCAGCATCAAGAGTTGTCCGACTAAAAGGTTCACTGCTTGCAAGGTGACAATAGCAAAGAATACCCATAGCCAGGGACGTACATCATCACGAGGAGATGGTAGGCGATCTATTGGGTCTCGAGGGAGAAAGAATGCATCAACATTCGATGTCGTTGCCCTCAGGTCATAGCCAGGAAGATTCTCGTCAAGAGAAGATGCAGTCTGGTTGTAGGCCTCACCCCATCCCTTGAGGAACCATGATTGGCCAACGCTAGTAATTCGGTAGATGGTCAAGACCAAGACGAGAGTAATCCACCAGCGATATTTTCCAGCCTTGATATAGGTCCAGTAGACTCGGGCTTTAACGCCCCATTCTGCACGGTGCTCCTCTTCGATGAATTTGTCCGGCACAGCATTTGCGTGATCCTCAGCATTGGGCTCCTCTTCGGTCTCAGTTTCAGAGTCCTGGAATGGAATGGTATTCTCGATGGCAATTTTATTGGCCGAAGTAGCGATAGAGGTTTTGTCGTGAACTGCAGCTCGTCCGTCACCTATTTCAATGATCTGATCTGCGATTCCTCGAACAAGTGCAACCCGATGCGTCACAAGAACGATGGTGCGGTGCTGCATCAAGGGACCAGACAGGCATCTTCGAACCACGAATTCGGCGGTATTGTGATCAAGTGCCGATAACGGATCATCCAGTAACAACACTCGAGATGAGCTGTATACGGCACGAGCAAGCGCCACACGTGCCTTCTGCCCACCAGAAAGACCAATTCCATTTTCACCAACAAAGGTTAGATCTCCGTGTTTAAATTGTGAGAGATCTGGAAGGAGAGCACATGCTTCCAAGGTCTGTTTATAGCGTAACTCCTCATAGGGGGCGGAGAAGAGGATATTGTCGCGAATACTCATGCTTTGTAACCAAGGTGTCTGTGCACAGTAGCCCATCATCTCGTTTGGAATGTGGTGTTTTCCGCTCAGCGGATCGAGTTCGCCTAATAAAGCTTGGAGGAAAGCGGTCTTTCCTGCTCCCACTTTTCCAATGACAACTGTCAGACCTTGGGAAATCGTCACGCTTATATCATTGAGCACCGGTGACAACTTCCCAGGCCATGCGTAGGAGCATGATTGCATTTCAAATTTTGTGTCATTCACTTGGCTATCAAGTGGGAAATTGTCTTTGTTCGGTTCCGCCATAAAATCTTCAATTCGCCCGAGAGCGATATAAGCATTTATCATGGTTGTGATAAGCCTAGGAAAGTCGCGTAGTCGCACCTCCAACATACTGAAAAGCTGAAGTGCTGGAAATATTATGTCAATGCGCAATTCATGACCTGCAAGCCTGGTGTAGGCATACAAAGCGATGACTGGAAAGATGCCACTGGAAAAGACATTGACAAAACGGATGACAATGTTCCAGAGGCTAGTGACGATGCGTAGATTCAATTCATGCTGCCGGGCCTCCATGACTTGGCGCAGCCAGTGATTCTGCCATCCATACCATCGCAGATGGCGGAGCGCGTCCACAAATTGCGACGTAATCTGGAGTCGAGCATCTGTTGCGGCTCGTCTGGTCTTTTCCCATTTGAACAGATACCTAGTGATGATTGCGTTGATGACTTGGCCCAACAGAACAGCAAGGACTCCAAGAAAGCATGATGGTCCAAAAAGTGACCAAACAAGGCTAATGGCGATGAATAAACCCACAGGTCCATCAATCAGGGTATCAACCTCCCAGAATCTTTGAGCCACTTCATAGACGTCTCCTCGCAGAAGATTAAAAATCTTCCCGATAGAAGCAGCCTCTTTGGCCTTGACGGCTTTGTCTTTCTGCTTTCTTGGCTTAAAACAGCTCCAAACACTAGGCTTTGGTGATGCTGATTCAATTTCTTGATCGGGGATATCACTTTCTGGGACGGTCTCCTCTTCAGGAGTGGAATCATCTTTCTCGATTCTGACGCCAAGAATATTCTTCCTTGATAATGCTTTCTCGTAAACCATCATGACCATTTCGCCTCGAGATCTTTCATAGCACCGTCGACCATACCAGAGGCTCAGAACTTGAGATTGCGCGGCAACCAGCCGAGTAATCAGCCAAATCAATGCATAGGTCAATGGTACGCGATTAGGCTTGGTTGTATCTTGCATCGCTTGTAAAATCAGCTGGAGGAGAACTGGAGTGGAGAATTCTGCAGCAAATATCAGCTAAAGGTGCCCATGAGTTGTCAAGGACTCTAACATACGACACACCAGTTGCACGGTAGCAACTACAGAGATAATGAGAACGTCCAGACTGTTTGCCTTCAGAACTCGAGCTAGCACGGATCCTTTCATACGGCGAAACTTTTCATGGAGTCGCTTATGCTGGAATTCAAATCCAAGAAACCAGACATCGGGCTCATTGAGCTGTCTTTTCCGGCCAAGGGAAATAAGGGGCGCCATCCACGAGACTGTGAGAAACTGCCAGAGTCGTAAGTTGTCTTCTGGGCTACGAAGCATGCTGGATGGCGCTTCCCCCACAGTACTGATCCCAGATCTTGGGAGTGATTCCTCGCGAAATGGCATCAGTAGGATTGTAAAAGAAGCTACCAAGGCTGCCATGGCAGAAATATAACAAGCAATCACTTTCACTCTCGAGCGAGCATCATTATGCACTGCTAGTATTATCTCGACCACAAAGGTTAAAGAATAATATGCCAGCATCCAGATAGAACACGATCTTGGCCGCTTGACAGCGACGAGAGCGCAAATTGCTGCCTAAATATGGGTGAATAGCCGGCTCAAATATCTGTTCTAACAAGGGGACATACCCACGATGCGACAAGTACCAGCGAAGGAAGATCGACATTCGGGGGGAAGCATTGCACAATCTCCCCTGATAGACCGATGGCAGAAAAGACCAAAAGAGCGACGGTCCATTGAAGAGATCGCTTCGGCCCTTCAGAAGGGATGTCCGGCTGATCATCCCACTCTGAGATGAACGGGCGTGTCCATTGAGGACTCCATCGTCGGAATAATGGGCCAATCATGTGGCCAAATGCAATGAGCAGAGCAATACTCGCCGGAGCAATGACGAGGTATGGCAATGCACACGGGGATAACCATGCGTTATCCGCGTCCTGGATTGGTCAGTTCTCTGCGTACCACTGCAAGGAGGTCTCGTACCCAAAATTGGCGACAACCGCGCCCGGCGTCGATTAGAGGAATCTGATTCATGATTCAGTCCATTGAAACGAAATCAATTCTCGAGATCCATGAGGAAAGAGTGAGAGTAATGCGTTGCATTTGCGCGGGGGGTGGGAACAATATTCCTCCGGTGGGGCGCCTAGGCGTCAATCCAGGCATCAATGAGTAAGATTGGAATGTATACTTTTCTCTCCAGGCAAAGTTTGGAAATATCGAATTGTTTTGTTCTAACAACAGTTCAATTCTAGCTCCTGGAGAAGACATTCAATCCCATAATAGACATGTGGTTTTCCCTCTAAATCTTGGGCTCTAGTAGACTACTCAAAAGTATACAAGAAGCTGCATGACATAGGTTTCATTCAGTAAAGACCGACTTTAGCTGATCACCCTCAATAGCTGATCCAAACTACCAATTATTCCCTTAACATGACAAGGTGTGATGTCCATTATTCATCGAGCTAATGGTTCCGACTAGTGCCAACCACCACCGTAGCCATGTCCCCAACCGCCACCATATCCCCAGCCGGGGTGTCCCCAGCCGGGGTGTCCCCATCCCCAACCACCACCGGGTCCCCACCACTGACCATTCTGGCCATTCTGAGAATTTTGGCCAGCTTGGGCATTACCCTGGGCCTCATCGGCTCGTCGCCTCATCTCTGCAATAGTAAAACTTATTTAGTAGGTGCGGTGCAATGCGGGTGTGTGAGTAATTTGAATCATCCCTAGACCTACCGGGCTCGGCCTCGGGTTGAGGGGCTGCGACTGCGGCACCCACTAGACCAATGAGAGCAACAAAGACGCTGAAATGCATATTATCGTTGCTATGACGGATTAAATGTTCTTGGTTATTCTAGCTGTTAGCTCGCCTGCCCAGGTGTATGTAAGGAGAGTCGTAGAGAAAGCTTACCAGGTTACTGAATATAGCGTTATCGATGTTTCCGTTCTGGAGAATTTATAAGGTCGGAGGAGAACTTGACTCCTTTTATATCTTTTCCCCGCCGTTCAAAGATCTCGAGATGAAGAAATCTCATGAGTTGGGTTGGTCATTTTGAGCTGTGATTTAAATACACCCCGAGATCTTCAGAGAGTGGGAGCCAGTGATGCTGTCTCCATTGCATCCGATTTGAAGATCGACAGAAAGAGGATGTCTTTTCCCTGTTGTTCTGTCTGCTGTTCCTCAGGGATTGTTTTTGCCTCGTCCGACATTTAAAAATGGCTCGTTGATTGACTCTGTTCTTGCTGATCCTTGCATCAGGATCATCAAGTATGCAATTATAAAGCCTTCATTAAGTATCAAAATAGATGGGTAACTAAAATGGCCATTCTATTACTTGAAATGTATCACCAGTTGGGACTGCCTCTGCCTTGACAAGTACTCCTTATGTAAAAACAAGGACATGGTTTAAATACTCGGCTTTTAACTCCATACCATCCAATCCCCTTCCTCCAGACCTGCAGTCTTGTATATAACAAAATACAACGAGCAACACGGAAAGGCTTCACATGAACTGTTCCATTATTGAGATGGGAAGACCTGGTTATTGTATAGCTCTCAAGGCAAGACATGAGCCATGTTGTTTTAAACGGCGTAAGAAGTTGACTAGAGTCCGGCGAAAGAACTCTTCAGGGTTTTAGGGGAATTAATAGTATGACTGGAGATGGTTCTAGTCCCCATATCTCTAGTTGCGGGGATTACCCTTACTGTTGATGGGATACATCAGTCATATGCTTGACATTATGAAAGATTTTCGACCGGCTTTTTTGCTTACTGAACCATGTGGAAAGATCAAACCAATTTTTATAGTGTTGCCCGAGTGTTATAATGCCATCATGACATGTTTACTAGTGCTCAGAGCAAATTGATCTACTTCACTGTCAGCAGCAATCAACGCGGAGAACCTCAATAGCAGTAGCCTTTTCAGTTCATGACCCGACTGAAGCAAAAAGGACCTGAATAACTTGCTACTGTTTTAAATTTCGGTAGATTAAAACTCAAAATTAGGAATATAAAGCACGTCATTCTAAGCCAGCTATAGGAAATCTTTCATTCCTGCTTGGAAGGCAAGAATTGATCAAATGTAATGCTCAAGGTCCTTCAATGTGAACATTGAGTTTCGCCTAGATCTTCGGGTAATATGCTAATGAGGCCCAGTCGTACAAGATCCTCAGCCTCCGACTTTAAGTCAAAATGAAATATGTGAAAAGCTCCGTTGTTGACATGAGCCATTTCTTCCCTGTAAGGTTACATATCAAAGTTTCCAGCAACATCCTGGAACCTCGGTCTAATGCGAACCATAATCAACAAGGATGAGCTCAAAGCCTTAGTGTAGTACGGAAGTGTGAGTTGAACAACATCTGTCTGCTCCGTGACTGGTGAACGACTGTTGCTATTAAGTGGACAGGCTATTGTGTCTTCATGCCAAGTTTCGAGTTCTGTTCGCTGCTTATATACATTGACATCTAGAGTCTCCATTCATCAAAAGAAAATATATTTCCTAGAAAATAGCGAAAGCATTTGGGGGACTAGCAACTCCACCAACAACCTGGTCTGAGTCAGCGAGCGTTCGAGCGTCTTATTCCAACGACAGGGTGACTGGACATACCTTGAGCGGCATACTAGACAGAAAGAAACTATATCTTCCTGTAGCCTTGCAATGCGCCGAGAGCTTCTCCAAATCAAACATCTCCCCAATGGGGGTACCCCATCCCGCCAAAACCCATTCGTGAAGATTGTAGTCAGGGTCTGCATGGCTACCACGGATCGGAGCCCGCTCGAAACTCGGTGCATCTCCTCCAACAGCGGCGAACTGATGCTCCCATAGCCACCGCACCATACCTTCAGTCGCTTCGACGCCGCTGAAATCTGTGTTTGGGCGATTTGGCATATCTATCCGTTGCTGCTCGCTCAAGCTGTTGTAGGCTGCGGTGAATCCACTGCGGATGAATAAGATATCACCCTGTCTAAATTCAAGCTTGTGGTCTTTCACAACCTGCTTGAGACTGTTCAGAGTGATGGGTTCAGACTCGAGCGCCGAGACTGAGACGGAGTGTGTTGCCGCCCAGTCGGCAAAATCTAGCAAGACGCCACGGCCAGTCATACCGCCATGCTCAGCAACAGCTGCAAGATAGAGTTATTAGTGTGACCACACTCTGCGGGGAAAGTTTTCATACTATGAAGACCGATCACATCCGAGTTCTGAATTTCGTCCGTTGTGTGACCATTATAAAACTTCCGTGACTTCTGATTAGCTGCGATGGATGGTCAGCTTAATCCTTGCAGAGAGCTTCACTCGGTACGGCTGACCATAGTGTCTGAAGCCATCCCACTGAGAGGAGCCTTGACTGTTAAATGTCAAGATGTCGTCAAAAACACAGTTCGGATTCCTCAACACGATCTCCTGCTTGAACGGATTCCGATTGAAGCTTGGATGAGAAGGCATGCTGAGTGGCCAGTCCAGCGAGATGCGCACTCCGGTCTTGATCTCCTTAGCAGCCTCCACGATCACCTCTGGGGTAAGGAGGTTCAAAGTTCCCAGTTCATCGTTGGGTCCAAACCGTCCCCAGGCATTTCCGCGAGGGCCTGTCGGGTCCAGCGGAAGAGCTTCGAAGGGTATTGTTTGGTTTGTTGCTGCCATTGTGGATCTTGAAAGATTGATTTAGCAGAAGAACATTGATCGATATGGGAAGTCTCCTGTTAAATAAATAGCTCTCGGCGTATCTTTAGTTTCATTGCCGAATCATGACCCCCGCCTTGCTCCACTACCCCACACTCGCCATGCCGGATTCATTTCCGTGTGCATGTTTATCCGGAATACTCTCCGCTTAAAGACACTAAAAAAAAAATCTTGGAAAAGGCGAAGATGCGAGAAATTTATTAAATCTGAAGTTTGTTCCCTCATACCCCAAAAAAAAAGGAAAGAATTTCATTGGCGAACGATGATAGCCTAGGATGCGATGCGGTGCCTCTTGGTCACTTGGGATCAACGGAGGGTATCCCCCTAGGTTCAAGTATTACTGATTACATATCCATGAGCGCCGTATCGTTTCTCAGTGCGTGCTGCCGCCCAGAAAATTTTCTCTTTTACCTTTTCCCATATGCTTCTACAATAAACGAACATATGAGGTTAGGTGTCGCTCTTACCACAGTCACTGGCCTCTTTGTTGAGAACGACAAAGAAAACCTACTCAGTTACGAACAGGATTGTCTCTCCAAAACAAAAAGAAAGTTCGGAATAAGAGTTGCGTCTTTGTGACATATTTCAACTAAACAATTTTCTTAAGCCATTTAATGATGAACGTATCCATCTTTCTCACGGGAGTCACGGCCCTCAATATCCCCAGGTTCAAGCAGCCCGCGGTCCGGCGCATCTTCCTTTTTATCTTTCTGTCGTACGTTATCTCAACAAAGAAAATTCCCAAGTCCCCAGAGCTCTCAAATATGAATGCACACAAGGCTGGAGCATCGACATCAAATGGCCCTGAAAAGCCACATTCCAGGCCCCAAAGACAACGGTGGACAAATCCAGACAACCAACCTCTCAATAGTTGGGCCCAATTGCCCCAGGGATGGAATATTGATGAGCCTGATCTCGATCCACAGGATCTAAGTGCTCAGATCGAAAGATGCAAGGAAAGAATCGAAGAAAATATCATGCCTTACATATTCGAAATTAGACTGAAGGTCTTAGAAAAAGCAAAGGCCAGTCGCGAGTGAGATTTAAGTGTTGAATTTGCTAAGAAAATCGTTAATGATTTTTCTAGTCTCATCATTGCTCCATACCAAGGACAAGGGCTAAGCTGGGACGTCATTCAGCGATTAGAAAGTCTCAAGGCTCTCAGAGAAGAGCTGACAGCAAATGGCGATGTCTTTAATGAACTGCCTAATGTTGAGTCCATTATCAAGGCTTATGAGTCGGGTGATTTGAGGTTGGATGGACAAATTACATACTGGTCCTATGGCAGAGTTGTCCACCGCTCGCATTCATTTGACTGGGATGAATTCAAACGGGCAAATAAGACGCATCAAGGCTACAGAGGATTTTGGGTGGAAGGGGTAAGTCAGCCACAAACTCGACATGAAAGTACAAAATACCAATTGATGTTTAGCGTGGCGACCCAGGACCATCATCTGTGAACTCATATAAAGCCATCTGTTCTACAGATAATGATGGACAATATGTGGTACGTACTTCCCACGTCTAGAACAAGTCCACATCATACTAATCATCGATATGAAGATCCCACTGATACTCAGACTGGGACAAGATTTAATGCAAGATAAAAACGCAACAAAGACCGAACCAGAAATTGAATTCGACTTTATCGACGATACAGGCTGTGGCCCGTTAAAGATCTACACAGACGATGTAGCAATACTACAAGGGCCCAATGCTGCAGATGGGATCCACTATCCCTGGCCGCAGCTCATGGGATACGAGTCAATGAAAAGCGCAGATGGCACAGTCAGCTATATCCTCGCTATCATGGTTGAAGTCAATATGTACGATGCGCCGAAAGGCCACCCGAATCGCCAATTCATGATCCCATCATGGGTCCCAGCGGTGGCTCTAGTTGACCCTGCGAAGTCCATAGGCCCAACCGGGCCAAACGAGAGGCTAAGTGGGCGTTGGATGAGGTATTCTCTGTTTACTGCGACAGCACCGGGGTCTCAACAGCGTCTGTTTATTAGTTCTACGAAAACGGGGTTGACGGAGAAGGACATGTTGCCGAAGGTTGATGCAAAGGATATCAAGCCGATGAGGTTGGTGCGCTCTAGGCATGCTGGGATTCGCAGAGCTCAAAGGAGGCCAAAAGGGGCATATTCATATGTCGCGAAAGAAGAGGGGTCATCGATGGAAAGGAGGGAATTGAAGTACATGAGTTTTAAAGCATAAGACTTGATAAGCTGCCCTGGTGGAGGAGTTGAGGATCGGGGTTTCTCTTCAAACTTTAATTTCGGCATTTTATAGAAATCGAGCATAATAGAAAGTTTCAGGGTATATTCAACAGTAGAGATAACATATAGCAAAGTATGTACAATCGAGTGATAAGAAAACAACGGAAGTCCTACAGAGTGAAGTATGCGATCGTAGCGGCATACGTATCCAAATTATCACTCACGACTGCCAAAGAAGTCCCATCCTTAACAATCATGTTGGTCGTACCCACGGTGCTGAGAGTATAGACTGTAAGATCACTGGTGGAGCCCTCAACACTGAAGATCTCGCTCTGACAGTTCTCTGGTGTAGGGAATGTAGAGCAGTCGGTGCTGTAGTAGTTGAAGAAGCTGTACAGACCAGCACCGTAGATAAGAATGTTGTCGCTGTCAAGAACACGTAGACCAAGAGCGTCACAGTTGCCAGAAAGACAGGTGCTGTAGTCGGGATCATTGAGGGTGGAGTTAGTAGGGTATGGGCTGTTGGCCGCATTAGGATTAGGCTGGTAGTATCTAGGAGGTAAAGCGTTAACAGAGTGATGTTCAATTCAATGGTTCTGCCCAGGTACACTTACGGTGTTTCAGTCTGAAGGAAGCCTGCCACGACTGAACTGGCACCGGAGAACTGGTATTGGTAGAGCGAGTGGTGCTCAACCGCGGTTCCGTATCTAAAATGGTGTTAGCAAGAAGTCAACCACAGGAGAAAGATCATCAACTCACAGCCAGATATTCGTTCCTTCAACCAGCAGACCACGGCCAGAATAAAGAGAGACACGAGTATTGCTTGCATCATCAATGTCGTGGTCAGCTGTCCACAGCCAGTTATTCTCCATGTATACACCACTTGCGGAGCTAGTAATGTGCATAGACATATACGCAACTTCACAGGCTGCAGAGACAGCTGCAGAAGTAGGACACTGAGCGATCTGTTGGTCTGAGCCATCGAAGCCGCCAATACGGGCGTGGACGTCCCACATTCCGGAGCCTGACTCAGCTGCCAGGTTCCATTCAATAAGTACAGCACCAGGTGCGGACCCTTGGGTGCTAACAATCATATCGGACCATTCTATTGAGCCAGACTCTCCGCTCTTGCCGACTTGGATCACTGGCATGGGAGTTGAAATGTCGGAGAAGACGCTACCGCTAGCCATGATCACAGGGTAAGCCTCTCCAACAAGTCGGAGGCCAGGGGGAAAGTATAGAGTGTTGGTGACCTTGTATGTTCCTTGATCGAAGAAAACGATGGATCTGGAGGATGCAGCCGACGTCAGGGCCGATTGAATAGCCGTGGTATCGTCGGTTGTGCCATCACCTGTGGCACCTGCACTTCTTATGCTGACAAAAGAAGAGGTGGGCGATGCCGAGTACTGGGGCTTTGTCTTGGTGTAGTATCTAGAAGACCCGCTGGCAAGCAAAGCAGATGGGCGCGTCGGGGCAGTGAATGTGCCCTGGAAGCTGGTAGGGCCATTAGGGGAGTACTTGTGGCCTTGGCCCCATGCACTGATGGTAGTTGAGCCCGATGATCCGGCAAGGACAGTGCCGCTGGGCCCCTTCACAGCGACAGGGACGTCAGTAAGAGCGATGTTCTCCAGGATAAGACTGCCATTGGACGATGTTGAGGTTTGCCAGGCTGTGGTAATAAAGGTCGAACAGTCCGTAATGCTGCTGTCGAAGACGTTGACGGAGCCAACAAGCTGGTCGCCAGCACCACCATTGTTGATCGAAATTGCAGTAGTACAGTTTGTGATGGTCAGACCCTGGTAAGTCCAGCCCCAGTCCCAGATCTGCGAGATAGCAGTGACTGCGTCGGAAATGACCAGGTTGTGCATGGTAAATTGCTGGTTACCGATATTTGCGCCATAGAGACCACCAGTGATGGTGATGTCGGTCAAGAAACCTCCAGATCCTAGAGAACAATCACAATCAGCTTTGGTCCGAATATTATTAGATGGTCAACTTACCATTTTCAATGAATAGGCCTTGGTGCTGAGTTCCTGAGGCAGAGCTCATCACTATCTGAACATTCTGGATACTAGTAGCCTGTCCTACAGGCCAGTGAATCCCCGTCGCGGCAGTTGCTGCTGCAATGGAGGTGAGATCCAGTTTCAAATTCCGAATCTGCCTGAAGAACACGTTCGTCGAAGTCCAGCCCGCATTTCCACTGCTTTGGTATTGGTCCCCATCAATCATACCCAAGCCCGTAAAACCAGCAGTAGCTTTGATCACCGGGATTGAGTTTGGGTTGCCGATCAATTGGGTGAAGTCATAGTCGATGATGGAGGTGGAGATCAAGTAGGTTCCCGACGGGAAGTATACAATAGCGGGCGTGGTGGTTGACGTCTCTCCGCTTGATGGACCATAACGACCCCCAGAACTAATGGCAAGATTGATGGCTGCGGTGTCATCGGTCACACCGTCACCTTTATAAAAGAATTATGAGCAATTGCAGTCCTATTGGAGAATTACTTGGCATTACCTTTGGCACCATAGTCCATGACATTGCGGAAGACAGTATAGGTTGAGGGATCAGAGTTGAAAGCCGCGATTCCTTGGTGCGCGATATCTGCCAGCCAGTATGAAGCATCATCTGTCGCGTCAACAGACACGTCTGCCGAGAACTTGAGAGACGCGACGGGTGTTGGGACACTGAAGTCAGCTTCTACTGAATTGCAAGGCGCATGGACCGATCGACGGTCCGAATGAGAGTCCCGGTGCTGCTTACCCACATGCCGTGTGTCTAGCACATAGGCATGCGCGTATGCTAGCAAAGAAAAACAGGAGATCAGCGAAGCAAAATGCATCTTGACACCAAGCCTTCACTAGGGAATGTAAGTGGGGTGAGTCAGTTGTGCAGAGGGGAATCGCCAGGTCTTATATCCACCTGGGGACATAGTCTCGGGCATCAAGTTCAAAGTGATGCATGATACGCGCGTGTCAACACAGAGCCAGGGGGTGGAGCTGGAACGCCTCCACATCATTCTTCGTCCATCGCGAACCAGTCACAAAATCCTACCCCGGAATACAACTTGACACGGGGAAATATATTGCGAATGACCCTTAAATCAAAGCATGATAACCCGATCCAGTAGATTGGCCTTTCCATTGTCCGCTAAGATTCAGATTGTCACGCTGGTCGGACTGCCTCATGATCTGGGTGGAAAGAATTGGAATCAACATGCCGATCCTGCCCCACTGGGCGTTCCCCTGTCGATACATTTGGGCCTGGCCTATAGGAGTTGATCATGTCAGCAATAAATATATCATGTAGGCGATCCATTCGGACTAGTCCAGCGGAGCTGATCGAAAAGCGGAAAGGAATGTGACTAGCTGCAGATTTTATTGCCGCCACTGCTGAAGAAAATGCGACTCAGGGGTCATGCTGGGTATGTATGCCATGTGTCACAGGGATGAAAAGAGACGAATACTTTTCTTTTAAAATCCTCAAACATGAAGGGAGATGATACATACTCCTTGTTTTTCTTCATGCGGGGTGGGTCAGCCGGCCGTGCTTGATCCCCAGAAAAAAGCCGATTGGAGAGATCATCCGCTGCGGATTTGTGAAGAGTTTCCAGGTTTCCAGGCTCTGCATCAGCCTTGGAGAGTCCTCTTTCTCAAATCAACAGAATTGGTTGATCATGACGCCTCATCACTATGGTTTAAAATGGCATGCAAGCGCTCGTGGCTGAAGATGACGAATGCTATGTTCCATTTGGCGCGGGAGTGGGAACTATTTGATCCATAGAATGACTTGGAATAGTTTTCAAGACAAGTCACTCATTAACAACATGTTTGAGAAGACCTTTGAAAAGCCCAAGGTTGTCGGGCCCATATCCAGGTGTGCAAGTGCGGAGCGGGTAACCTTGTAACCTTGAAAGGAACATATCTGCTCAGTACCTCCAGAGAGCGTTTCCCCATTAAGATTTTCCATTTCCAATACTCGACCTTGGAAACAGAATCTTGACCTATCTTCCAGGATTTTTCATAGGTAGAGCTGAAATACGCTAGCCCAGGTGTCTATGTTTTACCACAGTTTGTATTTTTTCGGGAAGATATATATTATCACCTCTGCACTCAAGTGCTTACTATTCAGGTGGTAGACACAAAATGAATAGCCACCTACCTCCAAGGCCATAGAGAGATAGATTCATGAGATACTTGAATATTGAATGACTGAACTGACTAACAGCAGCCTTGGAAGCTGAAGTGTATAGAGACATTCCCTGATACAGCAAGTCCAACCTGTTGACTTGGGCACGGGAACTGGTAGCAACCAGGTCCACGGGTTTAAGACGGACTTTTCTTCCACTGCGTCATGAGCCGAAATCCCTTCCAGATGAATGCTAGATAGATCCGCGCGACATTATCTCATAATATTTCTAGCCTTGGAACTAGTATTCAAGTCCTTGCAGTCAAGTTTGACAAAAAATAAACTAGTCGACAATCAAAACAACCTTGTTGATTTGTTTTTGCACGCCAAGAAGACCGTCACGTGACCGAGATTTTTCGGTCTTCCTCTCCGTCTCTCCGCGATCACGAAAAAAAAATCCAACCAGCGCCACTTCTTCCCTTCCATTCTAACCCACCCAGAGTAGCTTCTCGATCATCAAGAGAATCCTTTCCAACTCGAAACTTCTCTTGATTCTCTTGATTCTGACCCTGGTGACTGTGGTAGCTTGCGCGACGGGTCGCGAACAAGGTCGTGTCAAACGGGACACCACAACTCCACCCATCGAGTCCATCCCTCATCAACTCGCATTCACCTTTCTTTCGATCGATTCTGGTTGATTCAATCTTCCGTTGAAGTGGTGGCTCAGCTTCTCCCGTGAAGTAGTGGATTCAGAAATCCACCTGCGACAATAGGTCATCATCACGCGTAACGGACTCGAGTGCGAACCGCTACCGAGCGCAAACGTGAATCGAAGTTTAATCGTCTATTAAGAGCCATCAAGCTCATACAAGACCTGCAAGGCCTGCAAGCTAGTGTCGTGCATGTGCACAGCTTGAATTGAGGGATCGTCATCGATCTTCAGAAAAGGTGCATCGGGTTCTTGCGATTCACGACCGTGCAAGATAAGCTTTGAATCCTGTGAAAACATCGCCATACGTACTGCCATAAATACCGCCACAGATGTCCAAACGCACGGCGCAAGGTCCTCAGGGATCTAAAGATGATGAGAACATTTTCGGGATGCATGGCACACCGGAGGAGAAGCCCCAGCGGGCAACAGCTGCGCAGCTGGCCAGTAGAAAGTAAGTTTTGTGCATTTCCTTAATTTTGCATGTTGATTTGTCGAATCTTGTTATTTGAATGATGGGAGGATGGTGGGGTGGAGATGGGAGGTGACACCAGGTAATAAACCTGGTTCACATACAGATGCTGAACATGCTGAACATGGCAACGTCTTGTTCCCAATTGGGATTGATCTTGCCTGTTGGATATGCTTCAAAGTGCTGGGGTTTGACACCCTCCAGCGCGTCCCTTCACTGCTCTCCCCTCTCCCATCTCTTCCTCTCTTCTTCTTTCCCTCCCCATCATTGTTTACATTTTGTTTCCCTGTGCTCGAGCTTTGTTTTTCTTTGTTTTTGCTTCTTATTTCCCTTCTTTACAAATACGATGGTTTTTCCCCCCTTCAATGTTCAGGGTTACTACGGGGCTCAGTCCTCGAGGGCCCCTGATGGTGGAGGAAAGAGACTGAAGCGCAGAGCTGACTCGGACCTGAACAATTGCAGAATCAAAGATATTAGAAAGCGTCCCCGGGGGACAACCCCGGTTTCCGGCGCTGGTGCTCCCCAGCAATCTGGCGGTGCCTTCTCCTCCCTGTCCGCCGTTCCTACTGCTGGATTCGGTGCTCCCCCGGCCCAATCGACAGGCTTCAATTTCGGCCAGACTCAAAGTTTCCCAGGAGCCAGCTCGACCCCCGCGCAGTCTAATCAAGGAAACTCAACTCCGTTCTCTTTCGGCGGTGGTAGCCAGCCAGGTTTCAGTTTCTCTGGGGGCTTCGGTGCCTCTAGCTCGGCTCCTGCTTCTAATCCCTTTGCCGCTGGCTCTTCCTTTTCTCCTGCTTCTTTCTCTGCTGGTGACTCTGCTCCCTCCCAGCCAGCCCAGCAAAACACACCTTTCTCTTTTGGCGGCTTCGGAAGCAACCAATCTACCACCCAACAATCATCCTTCGCATCCGCTCCATTCGGAGCCCAGACCCCAAGCACAGCTACTGGGACTGGCTTGTTTGGACAGCCGGCTACCAACAATGCCGGCACGAACTCTGTTGCAGACTCCATGCAAACCTCACCTGATAGCAAGCCCAAAACACTTGCTGGGAATACCTCGCCCTCTTTGCCATCTATGCCTCCTTCTCTGAATCGCAGTCTTTTCGGTGATTCGAAGTCTACGACTCCCTTGTTTGGTTCTTCTACACCTGCTTCACAACCAGAGAAAGTGGACACAGCTTCATCCACAGCTCCTAACCTCTTTTCCGCCACAAAAGCTGCTGTGCCGGCACCCTCAGGCAATCCATTTAGTGGACTCGGCGCCTCATCGACAGTAGAGAAGCCTTCCACTCTGTTCTCCTTCAGTGCAGCGGCTTCGAAGCCTGTGGAGACCGAAAAGGTCAATGGAACGCAAACAGCATCCCTCTTCGGTGCTGCTACGCCTTCTGCTTCACAACCAGAGAAAGTAGACACCGCTCCATCCACAGCTCCCAATCTCTTTTCCGCCCCAAAAGCTGCTGTGCCATCACCCTTAGGTAATCCGTTTGCTGGACTTAGCGCCTCATCGACAGCAGAGAAGTCTTCCTCACCATTCTCGTTCACTTCCGCGGCCTTGAAGCCTGCGGAGCCTGAAAAGGTCAACGGAACGCAAAAAGCACCCCTCTTCGGTGCTGCTACATCTGCACCAGCAGAGGAAGCAAACACCACTCCATCCACAGCTCCCAATCTCTTTTCCGCCACAAAAGCTGCTGTGCCATCACCCTTAGGTAACCCGTTTGCTGGACTCAGCGCCTCATCGACAGTACAGAAGTCCTCCTCACCATTCTCGTTCACTTCACCGGCTTCGAAGCCTGCGGAGCCTGAAAAGGTCAATGGAACACAAAAAGCATCCCTCTTCGGTGCCGCTACACCTGCACCAGCAGAGGAAGCAAACACCACTCCATCCACAGCTCCCAATCTCTTTTCCGCCACAAAGGCTACCGCACCAACATCCTCAGGCAATCCATTTGCTGCACTCGGCACCTCATCAACAGCAGAGAAGCCTTCTCAACCAGAGAAAGTGAACACCACTCCATCCGCAGCTCCTAATTTGTTTTCCGCCACAAAGGCTACCGCACCGGCATCCTCAGGCAATCCATTTGCTGGACTCGGCGCCTCATCAACAGCAGAGAAGCCTTCTCAACCAGAGAAAGTGAACACCACCCCATCCGCAGCTTCAAATCTCTTTTCCGCCACAAAGGCTACCGCACCGGCACCCTCAGGCAATCCATTCACTGGACTCGGCGCCTCATCGACAGCAGAGAAGCCTACCCCTGCGTTCTCCTTCGCTCCAGCGACCTCCAAGCCTGAGAAAGTGAATGGGGCTAATTCTACCACACCTGGAACGACGCCTCCACAGTCCACGTACGAAAAGTCGGGTCAGAAACAACCAGCGGTCCGCAATACCACCCTCTCAAATGACATGGGAGGGCAGATCTCAACTCCCGATTTCGGTGACGATTTGACCCAGGAACTCAAGGACAAAGCCGAAGTGCTTTGGAAGATTCGGACCTTGGATATGCATTTCCAGCAGCAAATCGCCAAGGCCAAGCCTGGAGAGACATCGTTTGATAACCTCCTTCTTTTTTACTTCAAGGTTCGCAGGAGCCTAGGTCAACCAGTGAAGAAGTGTGACAACGAATCCTGGCCCTCTGAGAAAACTCCCATTCAAAATGGCCTATCTAAAAGCCCTGTGACCAATGGCGTAAACGGTTCCACCACGTCCAGCATTTTTGCGAAGTCATTCTCATCGCCTAAACCTGCTACCCCTGAGTTGAGTAATGGCTCGCTTCAGTCTGCTCCGACGCAGTCCGGCGGCGCGCCGTCTTCCCCTGCTCTCCCCAAGTTTGGTGGGGCAACTTCCTCTCCTACCCCGTCATTGTTCGGTGGTGTATCGTCCCCTGCTCCTCCTAAGTTTGGTGGGCCATCTTCCTCTCCTGCTCCGCCATTATTTGGTGGTCCATCGTCATCTACTGCCCCCAAGTTTGGCGAGGCAGCTTCCTCTTCCGCCCCACCATTGTTCGGTGGCGTATCGTCCCCTGCTCCTCCTAAGTTTGGTGGGCCATCTTCCTCTCCTGCTCCGCCATTATTTGGTGGTCCATCGTCATCTACTACCCCCAAGTTTGGCGAGGCAGCTTCCTCTTCCGCCCCACCATTGTTCGGTGGTGTATCTTCCTCTGCACCCAAGTTTGGGAATGGAGCCTCCGGCCCTGTCGACTTCATGGCACAGTTTAAGAAGACAGCCGAAAGCACTGCGGCCAAGGAGAAGGCCAAACGCAAGGCTGAGGAGTTTGACTCAGAAGAAGATGACGAGGAAGAATGGGAACGTCGCGACGCAGAGAAACAACGCGAGAAGCTTGCAAAATTTGCGTCTGATGCTGGAAAGACTGAAGCCGCTAAAGCCGCCTGGATTCCAGGACAAGGCGTCAAGGCTGTGGATTCCGCCAAGTCTGCCACACCTACTCCTGCTGAGAAGCCGTCCCCCGCTCCATCTTCCGTTGACAAGCCCTCTCCCGCTCCATCCTCTTCTGCTTCGATCTTTGAATCATCATCTTTCCTCCCTCTTTCTGACACGGAAAACATCTTTGGTCGTATCTCTACATCGAAGCCCTTCGAGGGTGACAAAGACAGCGACGAATCCGATTCTGAGGATAAGACTACCTCTCCCAAACGTCATGCTGAAGATGATAGCGCCGAGGATGCCCTGCGTGATTCTAAGAGGGCCAAGCCTTCAGATCAGACCTGGAAACCTAGTCAACCTATCCAGTTTGGAGTCCTTCAGACTCCCTCTACACCTGCTGCCGAGACCTCCGAAAAAGTTACCTCGAAACCTGTTGTCGCGACCTCCGAGAAAGTCAACTCGGAGGCCAATGATGATGAGTCAGCACCTGGTGCCATCTTCAGCCTGGCTGAAGACGCAGCTGAAACGGAAGGTGAAGAGTGTGTCTTCAAGTGTCGTGCCCGTGCTTTCAAGCTTGGCACCGGCTGGGTGTCTCAGGGCACTGGTTTTGCCAGCCTTCTCGTTCACGAGAGTGGTCGTGCACGCGTTGTCCTCCGTGCGGACCCAAGCGGTTCCGTTATCCTAAACTCACTCTTGAAAAAGGAGTTTGAGTACCAGTTGACCAACAATTCTGTGCAGTTCATGGTCCCGCGGGCGGATGGCCCGCCCGAGCACTGGGCCGTCCGGGTGAAGGCTGACACCATCAAAGCCTTCCACGAGAAGGTGGAGGAAATTAAGTACTAGACGTGGCTAGATACTTTGAGACCAAAATCCACGCTGATCCAAACAATGTACTTTATGATATCGATAGTCATTTCCGGAGTTTGAAAATCATCTTATCTTTTATCCCGCTAACATATCTTCTCATTTCCCCAACTCAAATCCTTTAGTCCCAAATGCTTAGACTAGCCGAATATAAGTTCTTCAGTTCAGCCGCTTTATTTTCTATTTTGGGCTAGAACTTTGGAATCGCGAAAGTCGCTCGATCAGGCTTTTGTGAAATACAAGGTACGATTCTGATGCACTAGGAGTTGCATCATGGTGATATGCAATGTAGGAGTTCAATTGATCTACGCCATAGATCTTATGTCTGATTTTTCAGCCACGAATGCCGAGTCCGACTTTTTGTTTGCGCAATTGTGTACTTCCAAGCGATGCCGACGGAATTCACATCCAGTGGTCCGTTGCAATTTAGCGATATGGACAAAATATTCCCAAAGATCTTGAAAACTACCCACGATATCTGGGTTCGTGCCTGTCAACGTAGACTTGACGTAGTCGGAACGAATACTAGAATATAGTTTACCTGGAATCTACAAATAAGAACAGAAGCAAAGGTATGAAAAAGGTATTTTTATTTTGAAAAAGCCCCAACCGAACCCCAAGTGTAACATGGAATCATAGAAGCGAAGATAACGACAAGGTGGACCTCATTTACGCGTCATCGACGGTAGCGGTGTGCAGACCCTTGGGGTTCTTGACGTTGACAGCCTGGACGTGGGAGTACAGACGCTCCTCAGCACCCTCCTCATCGTTACGCTTGCGGGAGATGCGAACGCGGAGACGGAAAGGAACACCCTTGATACCGGCCTCCCAGACCTTCTTGTTCAGCTGGGGGTCGAGGCGGACATCCTTGGTGCCCTATAATGTGCAGAAGAAAAAAACCGAGTCAGAAATCTGGGACTTGACGAAAAATCCCCCGCAGAGGGAGAAGGGAAGAGAAGTTTTTTTTTTTACTCACCATAGCATGCTCGGCGAAAGCACGGATCTCCTTGATGGCACGAGGAGCACGCTTCTTGAAGCTAACACCGTGGCACTATATTCCCGAAAAGAAGTTGTAATTAGTCTTCCGCCCGAATGCCATCGTGTAGAGACGAATCTCTGTGATGTTCTGGTTTCGGCCATATAGGTGGACTTCATCAAACTAATTCTTCTTTTTTTTCTGGTTCCCGTTCCCGTTTATAGGGTGTGGGATGTCACTTGCAAAACTATATTTCAAATCTGCAGATGACAAGTTCGTCGCGAAGACGAGTTAACACTGCGGTTGCCCACAGATCGCATTCCGAGGGCGCTGGCATGGGTTTCGAGTCGGGGTGGAGGAAAAGGAATTTTACAACCTGATCACCAAGCCAAGACGAAGACCCGCGCACAAGAACCCTCAAAATTCATTGAAGAATTCAAAAACCTGGCTCCATATTTCAGGAAGCAAGGTGTTCTCTGTCCATTTCCATAGTATGCCTCCACAGATTGCTCACTGATTCGTCGTAGGTAAAGGGTTTCGGGTTCAACATACTCTGCGGTGCAGGTTGATGGTGTACTCGCGGGACACCACGTCGGCAATGGCCGAGCGCTGCTTCTTTCCGGTCTGCTGGACGTTGGACATCTCTGCAAGAATGTTAGAGAGGGTTGGGAGGGTGAATGAGCGCAAAAAGACTGACTGAAAGGGTTCGGTGTCGACTGTGGGCGAAAGTGGTCGATGAGTGGAAATTCACAATTTGTGGTTTCGGGTGAGTGTGGCTCGCTTAGGCGGTGGGAGGACGTTGATTGGTTGTGGGTCATGTGATGTTGCAGGGATCGGTTGGTGCCACGAACTTCGGGTGTCGACTTCGGTGTTCATTCCAATCCTTAATAATCAGGCACCAATATTTGATTTCTCCACGAACGGAGCAGAAAGTGGAAGAAAGTTACATATATTGTATTCAATCTCCTTCTAAATACGTGTGGAGCACATCTATTGAGATCCTTCGCCGCTTACATCAGGGTAAAGGTCAAACCGCCGCTGAGTGTAAATGGGAATGCTCTTGCGAATGTTCACAATGCTATCATTATCCAAATCCGCATAAATGATAGTCTCCTTCTCCTCTGCCTCAGTCAAAATACTGGCGCTGGGGTCAGTAATCAGACTGTGACCATAGGCATGGTATGTGGCGTCTAGATCACGGGCAGGACTGCACAGCGCCACATACGACTGGTTATCCACAGCGCGCGCCCGGCCAAGCAGGGACCAGTGGAGTGGGCCGGTAGTTGTGTTGAATGCACCGGGGTACACGAGTAAGAAAGCGCCCTTGCGGGCAGCAATCATAGCAGCCTCGGGAAACCGAATGTCGTAACAGATTGCCAGTCCAATCTTTCCGTATTCCGGGAGATCAATCACCGTCAATTGATTACCTGGCGACAACACATCGCTCTCCTTGAACGCGATCTTGCCCGGGATATCGATGTCGAACAAGTGTGTTTTGCGATGGGTGCCGATCAAGGAACCCGACGGCGAGAAGACCAGTGAGGTGTTGTAGTATTTATTGGTGGACTCTTCGAGCTCAGGGATACTGCCGCCGATCAAGTATGCGTTGGCTTCAGCGGCGATGGCCGATAGCGCGTGGAACGAGGGCGACTGTTCCTTCGTGGGAGGGGAAGGGTGGAGGGTTTCGGCGAATTTAGGGAAATATTGTGTGCCGTAGGGCGAGTTGAAGCACTCTGGGAGTACAATCAAGCGTGCGCCAGCTTGTGCAGCCTCGAGGACCTTGCTCCGGGCGTGCGAGAGGTTGATGGCCTTGTCCGCACCTAAAAAAGGTTAGCCGTCGAAACTGGGGTATTTGAGGAATATCCATACCGGATGCAAGCTGCACAAGGGCAAGCTTTAAAGGCTTCTTCAGAAAGGTAGCCATTGTGTTGATGGAATGTGAAGAGGGGAGAAGTTGCGCTACGGGGAATTGAACTGCGGGGACATATGGAGTTGTCGCTGATAAGACCGACCTCGGAAGTACTACCGACATACATCACGCAAGGGACCACGACATACGGCAAATATTAGGTAGAATACAGATCTTAAGCTTATTTTTCAGCTTCACTCTATGTAATGTCTGTTAGATTGTATTTTTGCAAGCTCCCCTCCGCCACCTGGGCATCTGTGTGGAGAACGCCTGGAATATCCGTATATATCCGGATGTTTACATGGTCTTTCTGTCTTGGCATCACCTCCCATGGAATTTTCAGGTTTATGTACTACGATTTAAGATACAGACATTTACGTAGCCAGGTATGTCGAAAGGTACATCTTTGGAGGACAATATATATTTATGGTACAGTATTCTACGTAGTAGTCAAGACGCCATGATCTTGCTTCGAAGGGTTAATTATAAGCATGTCCGTTGGTACACGGAAATGCTATGTCCCAGTATCTTGGATTTGTACCCCTGTCACCTTCGGCAGTGAACAGCACAATGCTGCTACAGCTCTGATATCCCGATAGAAGTCTGCGAAATTGGAGCATCAAAGCATCCATATGAGGGCAGACCCCAAGAATATATTAGTCGCCTCTCGAACGACATCGGCAGAGCGAAAAAAATGTGCCTCACATTCGAGAGCACATTTTGTAATCACCGGGCCCAAGAAAAAAAAGAAAAAAAAAACCATCAGCCGTTTCCCGTGGGTTTTCCCGGCAACAGCTTTAGCTGCTTCGTCGGCCATATGGCTCGAAGGGCAAGACTGCGGAAACGAAAGCCATGACGATGTAAAGGGCGGCACAGATGTAGATCGGAACTGCTGTCTTGGTCTAAATAACAGTTAGTATTGCTTGCGCAATTTTAGGCGTGAAACTTACATCGGCATAATACGCCACAATGGCACTGACGATACCCATGATGCGATTGAATCCGATGGCAACACCATTGCCAGTGCCTCGGTGAGCCGAGGGGAAAACCTCAGGAGTGTACGCGTATAGAGTACCGTAGTAAATATTCAAACAGAACGAGATAGCGCACGTGAAGCCGAGATTCTCACTTTCTGTGCGCACCTGGGTGTAACAGAAGAAGAAAACCATGGTGATCAAAGCGCCGATGATCATAGTTCCACGACGACCCCAGAACCAGGGTGAGCGGCACATAAGACCTGCCAAGACTGGTCCGAAGATACTGCAAGTGTTGTTGATCGCATAATTACGCCAAGTGATGTACTGACTTGAAGCTCCGAACGAGGCGCCTCGGGATGCCAGGTATGAGGGTAGGAAGACGTTGTACAAGGGGTAGGCGAGACCAATCAGAAGCCAGGAGAACCACACCAAGGTAGTGGACAGCGCCATTTTCCGTGTCGCATACAGTCCCTTGAAGTGGAAAATCACCTCCCGGGGGTCGATCAGTCGTTGGGCCATACCGGCCGCCGTCATCTTGCGTTGGGTTGTAATTCCACATGCTTGGAGGCGCTCGAGGGTCAGACTGCAAGGGCGCTGGTATTTCTCAGCGATATTGCGAAGAACGCGCAAAGCAGCCTCGTCCTTTCCCTCGGAGAGAAGGAACTTGGGAGTCTCCTCCAGCCGAATGACCGTGATGCGCAAAATGGACAGAACAAACACAAAGGCGCCCGATGTATACCAGATGTAGCGCCAGCCCATGTTGTTGTCATATGTACAGCTGGCCGCATCAGCGCACGAGTATTTCGGGAGGAAAGCCCAGGCAAAGAGACCGGCGATAAGCTGACCGAGACCTAGGAGATGCGAAAAGTGGTTAGTCGTCGCCTTCCACTGACTCTAGAGAACATGCTTACCCCACCAGGCCGCCATCAGAGTCAACAGCCATTGGTTCTTGCTGGGAAGATATTCGAGGAAAACGGTGGTGTCCAGCACGAGGTTTCCACCAGCACCAAATGCGCTAAGGCAAATGAAGAGACCGAGGACAACCCATGATGGCGAGGCGCCGGCCACGACAGTGAAAACCGCAGAGACAAACAGCGAAACATTGAACGCAAAGCGACGTCCGATAACATCGGCGGAGAAACCCCAAAAGATGGCGCCCACCAGCATTCCCACATAGACAGCGATTGTCAAGCCCGTCGAAAAGCTAGGCTGGAATTCGAGCCCGGCCTGCGTGGAAATGATCGACTGGATAAGGAGGATGAGAGAGTCGACGGCATACCCAAAACCGTTCAGACAAAAGAGCTTCCAGTGATGGGGAGTGAATCCAATCTCATCAATAGCCTGGAGCAGAGGAATCATTAGCCTTTTCCTGGTCTTGGGGTTGTAGCGAGAGAACCCACGTCGTTGATCAGGTGCATCTTGGCCGCTAGCACCTGGTCCACCTTCTCTCCTCCCAAGATGTCATTCTCGCCATGCGCAATCGAGCGCTCCGCCAACGAAGCATTGCTGCGCGATTTCAACTTGTCGCCTGCCGCAGCAGTGCTCGCATTTGCTTCGACGTCCATTGGTTGCGATAGGCGCTTATCAGCTTATCGGTCTAATCTGGGGAAAACACAAACGTTGGATATTGAGGGCCAAACCAAGTGATATTTATGAGAGGAAAAAAGGACAGAGAAGAGAAGACACCTTGAGGGGTAATTGTCGCATGTTCATTTCCCTCTTTCCTCCCCCATGCGGTTTCTCCTCGTGGCAAAGTCCTGTATCGTCGAGGCGACTCGCGCACGAGGCCAGCTGATTGGCTATGAAGAGGGTCCGTGGGAGGTTAACAAGCGCGCTAACCGGTTCAGGAAACAATCGGCCTTTTCATTCCGCAGAACCAACCAACCAGCGTACCTCTGTCCGCGTGCTTGGATAAATCGCGGCTTCCCCCTAATTGGCGTTGCACGAGGGGGATTGATTCATTGAAATAGAGTCCCATGCCGGCCATAGCCCACACAGGGTCGCCAAGTGGGTCATGGGGATCTATGGATCCTACAGACCAGCATCGAAAGAACCTGAACCAACCGTTAACAATCCATTAGGCAATCGAATGGCATGGTTCCCACTTGAAGACTGCTTAATTCAAGATAGATAAGGGGCTTACCCCTTATCAAGGTCTCTGGTTTATCGCCCTATCTAAGTATCTGGTCTATCGCCCCACTCTTGCAAGGGTGGCTGATACCAGGACTAGACTACTCGAAGAGGAAGTGTTTCTCTGGGGCTCGATAGGGAAACTGCAGGGTCCAAGATGTACCGACAGATAGCTACAGTACTGTGCAAGGGGCCGGATTGGTCAAGTACAGCCCCGTAGATAGATCGCCAAGACCTCAAGATCGGTGCTACTGCCACACCTTAAACTAGTCTGCGATGAATCCCAAGCATTCTAGACTCTCACAGCGATTATGACGAGCGGTCCCGGCTCATTGTAAGTTGTGACTAGTCTGGCCTTTCCAACAGATTTCTACCTTCATACAATGTCCAAACTGTGTTTTCGATGACCTCGCGACTGAAAAGTACCGGATGCCCCGTCGAGGTGATTGAGCATCGATCGGATAAATTAAACTAAGGAGTAACTCGTTGTTTTCTTGTGTTTACCTGCATATCTCTTGCATTTCATCTATGCGTTCTTCTTTCTTTGATATCAAATGCTTCGGAGTCCCCCGTTGTCTGTCAAAGTTCTCACTATGATAAACATCATATATTACATACGGAAAAGACATGAAAACACAGATGTGATTGCTGCATTGCAGAGAGCCTGTACCCGAAGTCTGGGGAGAGAATGAGGGAAATGGAAGAGTCAGAAATAAATAGAAGGGAAGGTTCAAAATTCGTAGAAGAGGGGGGATGGATTCATACTCGAAAATCGCGCCTTCCTAAAATGAACCAATGCTGCAGACAGCCGTGATATCCGATGCAAACCGATCCAGCACTTCCAACACAAAAGAATCAACCATTTGACCATTTCTATAAGCCGACCCGAACCATGACACACCGGGGTTTCAATTCCTATAGATGCTCTTCGTTTGTTTCTCCGTTGTGGTGTTTCTGACGTCTTGCATACCACAGCTCAGAGTGCTTCATTGAAGGAAGATATTCCCTGGGTAGATTGGTAGACCATTCACGATTGCCAATGAGCTGTGGATTATTCGAGTACTGTAGCCGTCTAAGTCTCCTCAAACAAAGGGCTTTCTACCCTGGCATAATTTGGCACCTTTTATAACCCCCTCGGTGGTTACTTCTTGCTGCATCTGCGTGGTCGGCATTGTCGCTTGTAAGCGCTGTCTGCAGTCTCCCAATGCGGGTGTAGGGGGACATGTGATACTTGGTACTAGAGAAGACAAATCAAAGGGACAAACGTTTGGCATACCCACGTCAATTGATTTTATAAACAGAACATGGCTAAGAATTTTGATTTCAGAAAGCTCTTCAACTGACATAATATCAATGGGCGAAAGGAATCAGGTTCGATATAGCGAGATTTTTATCAAACTGGCATGAGTGGCTTTGAGGGTAGGCCCCAATATCACATTGCCGACGGAAAGTCTCAAAGATCAGCTGGAGGACAATCCAAAAGGCATGTACGAGCAATAAAGCGGGAAAAACAACCTTGGATACAATGAAGACGGAAAAACAAAAACCTGACACTGCAAATCGGGAAGCTACATCTGGCTATTATGTATGTGAGAAAAGTCAGAATTTACAGATTCTGACCCTAACCACTCTATAAAAAGATTTGAGCCTTGGAATACATTCTCATTCTTTCATAATTGGGTTATCTAAGCAAATGCTGCTGAATTTACTTGTAATTCCGTCAACTCAAATTGGGCAGGCTTTGATCATAGAAGTATTGGTCTGAAATGGATATCACAAACAGACACTGCAGGGTTTGTGGGGTACCCAATTGTGTAAATTCCCCAAACTTGATGAAGAAACTCTCAATATGAATGATCAGGCAGAGGTCTTTATCATTTTGTTGTAGATAGCAATCTATGGATAATCATAATTGAGATTTGTGTGCCGTTCGTCGTCTCGAGTATAACAGTGGAGGATGATCTTGGATATCAAAATAGTGGGGAAACCCCAACAATGCTGTTTTAGTTCGAGCTTCAATTGTTGATCATTCTCAACTTCTGGGGAAGTGCATTTTGAGTATCCTCAATTGCCTTGATGGTATAAGTCTGACACCCTCGGGAGACCAACATAAAGTGTAACTAAACTCGCAGTAGTTTGCATTGGTTGATCTTACCGATAAGGCTTGTAGTTCATGTGGCTGAGGTGGATCTTCGGTGTATCTTCAAAATCTTTTGTCGATCCTTGCCTGGTGCTCACTGATCTACTCTATATCTTTGCAGTATCATATCTTCTGATGGAGTCTAGTTCGCTCTGGGTTCATTACGCAGACCCACTACCCACGAGGCGCTGATGGGAGTAGAAGCCTGTTGAGAGAGGGGTTGATATGATGGATTGAATTGAGGCCACGGCGTCCGTCAAGCAGGATATGAATTTTGAGGATTTTCTCAGGTTCGAAACGTTCCAGCTTGGCTTCTTGGCTTACTGATACCACGTCTTGAGACCGTAGCGAATGCTTGAAATCAACGATTGAAAGGAGACCCTGAGATCCGGTAGTTTAACCGAGTAGTCCTATCAAGAGTAATGCTACATAGCGACTAGCCCTGGAAGCCCCGGATAGAATTCTTTTCACCTGGATGGCACCCCAGGTCAGAGGCAGTTTCCATGACACCACTCTATGTATCACGCCGGCGTCGCCACACGAAATGGCAAACTGACAGCCCCACAACCACACCTCAGCTTCCACAAACCCTACATCGGAGCGGCAACATTCAAACGTATGACACCTCCGATCCTAGCTTTGATCTGATAAAAACTCTGCTGTCTCAGCCAAGGTAAAGGCCCACCCAGTATTACCGGACCTACTCCGCTCGTTTACGTAACGACCGAAATACGGCGAAGTCCCGTTGGCCATAATCAAGAACCACTTGGCAGCTTGGCAAGGCCATGGCATAATACCCAGCTCCATCTCGATTAAATTTAACCCCCAACACCCGCACCACGCGGGCTTTTACGGGATAGGTGGATCGGAATCTCACCAGCGGTGTAACTAGCCATGGACACGGACCCCCTTGCAATTTGGAAACCAAAAAATCGAAACCGGAGGGAAATCTAATCAGATGATCTTAACCATGGTTGGAAGCTACTTCCTTTAAAACGGACTTGGTTGTTGGTGGAGAAAATGTGTTAGCTGCAGGCGGATGTAGCCAATCAAGGTCTCTATCACGCCGCAGACCAACTCGGTTGGAGGATCATCCCCTTCTGGATTTCTTCTTGGCCCCTACCTGTAGTTGCAGGATTAATCAAGTTACGCGGCCACGTGGATGGCACTCGTTTATATGCCCGAAACCTGACATGAGTTTCATTTGCTCGGTGGTCCGCTCCAAGGTCCGTGTACGGGGTAAAGAAAGTTATCTGATCGTTTCCGCCCGTGGGTCGACGCCGGGAGCCGAATTATCACCGGCGGTTCAATTTGGATGTAGACGGAGTGCTCCGTCATTTCGCTTGTGTAGGTTTGTGTAGCCGAGTTATTGGGGCCCAATTGAGCCTTATGACGAGAAACATTGGTGGACACGGAAATTGACTTCGCAATCAACGAGCAAAAAACTCGTTATTTAGGGCTCCACCGTGCACCTGGGCAGCTGCATACACTGTATATAAAACCGGGCGTAATTTACCATGTAATTTACCAACTTGCGGTATTGTAAGTAAAATAAGTAAACTAAGTAAATTACAGTGGAGTGATCCTGGTGGAGCCATTCATCTTATTGGCAACTTGACCTCGTTGAACCTTTTCATAATATGCTCACTGCAAAAAATTTTTTATTGACTTGATCATGAGAATGTCCTCCAGCTTCCCTTTACCCGAAATGGCTAGTTCCACGCGTCGAAAATAAGAAATACAGTTCCATTCTTCAAAAACAAAAATTATCTGATCTTTACCGGGAAACGCAAACAGAAAACCCGCCTAGCAACCCATGGTAATATCTTACTAGCGCATGCCACACCTTATCACTCATCTGATAAGACTGATAAGATGATGTTATCTATGATTTTGATTTTGCCTCACAGCTTGGAATCAATCCAATTCGGCGGTCGCTTCTCCACAAACGCCCGAATACCTTCGGCAAAGTTGGCGCCGGCATACAGGCGTGGGTACCACTGATCCGCCAGACTCGTAACAGCGTCTTCTGCGCTGCCAGCTTCCCAGCTTAGCCGAACCCCGAGACGACCCACAATGATCGCATCAGGACTGTTCTTACACATTTCCTTCGCGAGCTGCACTGCAGCTTGTGCAACATCTTTGTCGGCATCCACAATCTGGGTGACCAGACCGTAATCGTAGAGTGTTTTGGCGGGCACTGTGCGTCCGGTCAACACAAGGTCCATGGTCCGCTGGAGCCCGATGGTCCGAGTGAGCCGCGGCAAGCAACCTGCGACGGGGACAATGCCCCGCTTAACTTCAGGCAGCGAGAAAACAGCGGATGCAGATGCGATAACCAGATCACAGTTTGCCACCATCTCGAAGCCGCCACCCATACAGATGCCGTTCACAGCGGCGATGATCGGCTTCTTGCCATTGCGACGTGGGAGACCGGCGAGACCAGGCGGTGACATATCATTGACTACACCGGCCTTGACCATTGTATTCCATTCTAATGGACGTTAGTAAGAATATAACCCCAAGGGTATGGATATCTAAATATCGTGACATACCGCCAAGATCGGCACCGGTACAAAAGGCTCGCCCATTGCCAGTAATGATTCCCACCCATAGACTCTCATCTTGATCGAATAAATCCCAGATTTCTGCAATCTCGGCGCTAGTCTCCTTATTGATAGAGTTAAGTTTCTCTGGTCGATTTAGGGTGACCTGCACCACGCGTTCATGCGGGAAGGAGACATTGAAATGCTGATAGGACAAGGGTCTTGATCGAAGTGACATGGTGGGATTATGTAGGACTGTGGTACCGTGAGACCCGGTTTTACCTTTATAAATAAGCAAGAGCCAAGATGGCGGAGTTACACGGACAATCCGTGAAATTTCGCACTGACAAGCAGAAATGTGGCGCCGGGTTGAGCCTTGGAACCCCAATGATAAACCCGCCCTGTGGAGAACCGAGGGTAACTCGGCGTGCTGGGTTTTTGGATTTCCATTCAAAACATGCCCTTCTCGGTCTAGTCAAGGCAGAAAGGTTCGCTTAGTCTATTCAATATCCAATTCTAAGACAGTCTTGCCTCGGCTTGTATTTATTTCCAGGGTCTGCACTTGATTCCGGCATTTTCTCTTGGAATCCTTCAAACCAATCCCACGTGGTTATTAGATCTGATAATCTGATAATTTTTGGACCTGACTTCTTCACACTCTATATTGCTGGGAAACTTTTTTAAGGTCAATTCACCTGTCTGTGCGACAACACCTATATACAACCGACACCATGGCCGGACACACTTATCCCGCTGTCAAACTTCCCCATCCCTTCCTCACCGCCTATCAAGTGCGCGCCGTCGACAACACAACTCCAACAAAGCGCGTGCTGGCCTTGCAAGATCAGCCTGCTGCTGGCAAACCTTTATCTGAGCCTCTACACCTTGATTCACTTTCATGGCGTGACCTGACCTACCGCCCTAAGGAGGAGCAACCCCCCGCCAACAACAACACCGCCTGGGGCCGAGCCCGCCGCAGCCCCGAGACCATTTTCCAATGGACTGAGAACACTCCCTCCCTGGGCCAGATCTGGGGTATCGTCCACGCGATCTACCTAGCCTACCCCACAAACGAGTACTTCCGCGTGACTCTAGATGGAACAGGCAGGGAGACATTGCGAAGTGAACTGCTCGCGACCGGCCTAGCCGTCGAGCACCCCAAGCCATTCGGCTCCAAGGAGATCGCCCCAGAGCAAGCAGAGGAACTGCTGATCCTGCGCAGCTCGTTCTGGCAAGGCGCTGCTTCACCAGCCGGCCCACGTCCCATCTGGGCTGCCGGCGACGGAATCGACGGACCTGCTCGCGAGTCATTGGCCCGGTATCCCGTTCTACCAGAGAACTACCACTTCACAAATAAGTTCCCTGAAGAGCCCGTGTACACCCGGCACCCTATTCGTCGGCCCAAGCCCGCACCCGGCTCTATCGCATACAGTCGGTACATCCCCGAGGTCGACGAGCACTTCTCGTTGGAGGTCGTGAACTGGGAGGATGCGGAGCACTTGAAGCTTTTCAACACTTGGCAGAATGATCCGCGTGTCGCCAAGGGCTGGAATGAGACTGGTACATTAGATCAGCACCGTGAGTACCTGCGTAAGCTGCACGTTGACCCACACGTTCTATGCTTGTTTGGCCGTTTCAATGACACCCGGTTCTCGTACTATGAGTTGTACTGGGCGAAGGTAAGCTTAATTATTCATTGTGCTCAGTGTTAGGCAGTTCGATGCTAACAATGTTATAGGAGGATCACTACGGTGCTCACTACAATGCCGGAGACTACGACCGTGGCCGCCACTCTCTCGTCGGTGACGCCTCTTTCCGTGGTTCCCAGCGTGTGAACGCTTGGTACTCCAGCTGTATTCACTACTGCTTCCTCGACGACCCGCGCACAGCAAACGTCGTTGGTGAGCCTCGCGCTACGGGGTCAATCATTCTGTCGTATGAGAACGCACAGGGTCTCACGATCGGCTCGTACGTTGATCTGGGACACAAGCGGTCCGTACACTCGATCGCTAGCCGAGAAAAATGGTTCCAGTTGTGCCCGATCTTCTGGGATGGACGGGAGCGCCCGTTAGAGTCTGCTGATCGTGCGGCTTGGAATGCTAAGCTATAATTGGACTTGGGGGTTTGTGTTTTGTTATGGTCGCCATGTATAGTCATTTCCGGGTAGATTTATAGTTTGTTCATGTTTTATTCTTAGAATTACAGCCTTTGTTTTTCATCGATGATCATCCGTGTTTTTACTGCTCAGAATTCACTATGAAGATCCATACTTCCCGTGGGTGACGAGTCCTTTTGATGTAATCCACTTCCAAGGTAGGTCTACGAGTTCCCAGCTGTCACAAGTGTAGACTACATCAATGGATTAATTCATCGCCAATGCATGCATCGGCAGTAAATACACCATTCCACACGTGCAAGGCTTAAATCTGGGAAGTTAAGAGAGAGTTACGATCTACGCTGGACGGGAACGGAGAAGATGCAGACAAAACCAAGATTCTTTTTAAGCGGCTGCACTCGTAGAAGTAATCTACAGTGCAACAGCTATGGGACTAACTATTACTATAGCACACTCGCTGCGTAAACAGCCATTACATATCGTATATCAATACTTGAACTTCGATCTCATCCTGTTGTAAAACTACTTAGGGTATTGGTATAGACAGGTTTCAGGGTATATAAAGAGGAACAAAGAAATGGGTATATGGATCCCTTCCCAGGCACTCGAACCATCCTCCAAGATGATTAGCTTAGAAGACCATTCCCTTGACCTGGGGCACAGCCTTAAGGTCAATGTTGCGGATCATCATGGTCCAGATGAAAGCAAGAGCGAAGACACCTGTTCCGACAGCCAACATGCGGGTCTGGGCGTAAGCGTAAGCCTCCTGGATAGCAATGCGAGTGGCGCTGCCAACGGGGTAGCTGAGCTGGGTGTCGAGACTCTCGTAGATGTCCTCAAAGTCGGCCATCGCGGAGTCGGGGAGGAGTCTGAGGAGGGCATTGGGGTAGGTGTTTTGCCAGATGACACCGGAGATGGTAGCACCCATAGCATCACCGACGGTACCGACGACGTTGAGCAGACCCAGCACAGCGGCGACGTGCTGGTGGTCAACGGCAGCCAAGATAGAAAGCTGCTCGATGATGATGAAGACACTGCCACCGATGGAGATGAGAACCTGGCAGAAGATGAGGTAACCGACGGACTGGTTGGGGCGACGGAAGTAGATCATCAGACCCTGGGCAAAGATGTACAGGGGCACAGCGATCCAAAGGAGCCACTTGAAGCGACCGGTGCGGCGGATCAGGTAACCAACGAAGAGGAGCAGGACACCGGAGACAATGTCGAAGATGTTGCTGACGTATCCGGCCTCAGCGACGGTGAGATCGTTCACAACCTGCAGGAAGGAGGTGAAGTAGTTATCCCAGCAGTAGTAGCAGAGCTGGTAAGTAGCATCCAGCAAACAGGCACCCAGGACAGTGCGGTTCCAGAGGAAGCTGAACTCGAACAGACGTCGGGGAGCGAATTTCCACTCGTAGATGATGAAGACAAAGAGCAAGCAGAAGCCGACCACGATCATAGCAATGATGTAGTCAGTGCCCCAGCTGTTAGGGGCACTGCCGGCGATATCGAAGGGCAGGAAGAAGAGGACAAGACCGGCGGAGAAGAGGATGAGACCAAGGACTATTAATGGGGTTAGTATGTCACACAGTAGGGTTTCTGGATATTTGTCTTACGATCCAACTCAACAATGTAGAACCAAACGCTCTGGAGGAAAGTGCGGCCGCTAGGAGCCTTGACAACGTGACCAGCCTTGACAGCCTTGCGCAGGTTGTACTTTAGGATGATGTACAAGGGGGCAGCGACGAAGGGGAAGACAATGGCGAAAACACCGAAACCCCACTTCATGCCAATCTGGTTGAGGATATCGTTGGCGGCCTTAGAACCACCGAACGCGGTGATGATGTAGGGGGAGGAGGTAAAAGCGTATGCAAGACCTCGACTCTTAAGCATGGACGCATCGGCAGTCAGGACATCAACGGTATAAGTCATACCACTGAAACCGAGAGTGTAGAACACCTATCATTGTATTTGTTAGCCAAATATCAACCAGAAGAGCGCAATTGACATACGTAGGCAGCACAGAAAGTGGGCAGATTGTTGCAAGCAGCCATCATGATCAAACCGATGGTGGAGCAGAATGCCATGAAGGCGAAACCTTCGGCACGACCCCAGATATCCATGATTTTACCAAGGGGAACGTAACAAGCAGCAGTGATGGCATCGGCAACAACGTAGATGACATTCAGTAAGGAGTGAGAATCCCAGTCACTGGTTAAGTAGGGAATCAAGTTGCTGAGGACGGAGCTCTGGAAGGCATTGATGAAGTACAGCAGCCAGATGCTGTGCAAAAGAAGATTAGTATAAAGAATCATATAAAAATGAGGAAGCAGAGCATACCAGCAGAAGACTGAAATCAGCGATCGCCGCGACCAAGTCTGGGTCATGGCCTCCATATCGGCAACACCACGCTGGGTGTTCTCATCCGGGGCCTCGAAGACAGGGCCCTCGCTCTTGACCTCGGGAACCACGGGGTTCTCGGTATCAACGGCACCCTTCTCGTTGACAGCATTCTCCGGGCTGGCATTACCAGACTCAGCAGACTTAGAGTCTGCAGAGTTCACATTGACTGTGGTGACAGCATCTTCAGTCGACTGGCGACTGAAGATATTCCGGAATCCGGCCATGATCGGAGATCTTAGGACGGAAGATGGAAAAAAGATAAGATGAAAGACCAAGAGGGACCAAGCTTCGAGGGAAAACTCTGTTCCTTATAGTCCTGTACAGCTCCCAATTATCCACAGATTGATAAAGGCCGAACTTCGCTAGTCTGGGAATGGAGCTGATATCATCCACCGCATGAAGCCACGCAAGCCCTGACCCAAGACGCAATACTGATCAGGGCATTTCATTTGTCGATAAGTGCGGCAAAACAGGAAAATACTGAACCGATCCACCCACCCACCTGTGGCGTGTGTTCCTTCGCGGACGAGACTAACGCAAAGGTTGTTCTAGCGCTCGGGCATTTCGTAGGGTTTCGATTTTAGTGGAGTTGGTGAAATTGGGGTTGTGTTTGGGCTGGTATGCGCTAGTATCGGATGTATTACGGACGAGATACCTGTATTTTACCTGTCACGCCCCGTCTCGCGGTATTCGCGGAACATGCGTAATGTCCAAGCAACAGCCCACCTCGCTTCCAATGCAACGTGTGAGTGGGGAAAGTTATCTGATCATCATTGACAGTAATTGTGGACCGATGTCGGCTGAATCCGAAAGCCTTCACCCCTGGGGGTTTTAATTTTTTTTTCTTTAACAAAAACCCACGCCGGACCAGCGAGGAGCCGGACAGACTCTGCAAAAAAAGTGGTTCTTTCAGAATCGAATAGAAATCATTCAAGTGGATTCGGCACGCTCCCTTTCAGGCTTAGTTTCTCCTGATTGATAAGATTCGGCTCAGATTCCTTCGACGGAGCTCTTTTAGCTTTAGCAACCCATTCGCTTCAAACCATTGCGCATTTCTCTACACTCTTTCGAGGAATCGATGCATGGGCACGTTTCTGGTGATTCGTCCAAGTAACCTATACCCTCGCGGTCGACAATCCCCCAATTGGTAACGAAGGCCGGGTCCTACTCGTCACCATGAAGGGCTTTTCGAAACTCACGAGCTATTGTAAGCTCCTGGTTGCCTGCAACCCCTCTAGACGGGAAATTGGGATGCTAGTAGTCGGTTTCTTCAGTGCAATTGCATCTGGTGTCCCATTCCCGATCATTGGTATTGTCTTTGGTTCGCTGCTTGACGATTTCAACTCGGCAACTTGCGCCCAAGAAGATGGGACTGCAACCGCCTCCTCCGAGTCCTCCGACCAGGGCTCTATCAACAGCGAAATTCTTCTGATCGTCTACCTAGCTATCGCGCAGTTCGTCACGATCTATATTCACCTCACATGTTGGACCATGACTGGTGCTCGATTGGCGCAGCGTCTCCGCGAGAGCTATCTGAAGAACTTGCTCCGACAGGAGCCGTCATACTTCGACAACCTGCCTCCCGGTGAGGTCGCCTCGCGTCTCAACAGTGATATCCAGACCATTCGATCGGGTACATCTGAAAAGGTCGGAATTGTCCTTTCGGCGATCTCGTTCTTTATCACCGCGTATATCGTTGCTTTTATCAAGGACTGGAGACTTGCGTGCATGCTACTGTCGCTGATTCCGGCCTATATGTTGATGTCGTTTGTCGGCAGCCATTATATTGAGAAGTACTCCGGGCTCATGTCCGATCATGCCGCTAGCGCTGCATCCATTGCCTCCGAGGCCCTGTCCAACACTGTCGTGGTGCAAGCCTTTGGTGCCAACACTCGTCTGGAGGAGAAGTTCTCCAAGGCACTTAAGCTTTCGGAAACTGAAGGTCTCAAAAAGTCTTTGGTGATTGGTATCCAGTCTGGTGTTCTATACTTTGTTGCATACGGTGCGAATGGTTTGGCCTTCTGGCAAGGCGCCAAGTCAGTCGCCAAGTCTGTGGCAACGGGGAATTCAGGTGTCACTGTTGGTGCAACCTTCACTGTGATCTTTGTCTTGATTGAAGCCACTTTGTTGTTCAGTCAAGTTTCGCCATTCCTCCACCTGTTCGTCCAGGCTGTTGCTTCATACTCCAAGCTCAAGGATGATCTCGAGCGTGAGCCTCAGATTGATGGTACTTCTGATTCCGGTATTCGTTTGACTCAGGCCGAGGGTGGCTTCGAGTTCAAGAACGTCTCTTTCACCTATCCTTCCCGCCCTGAGATTACCGTCCTCGACAACATCAGTCTGAGCATTCCCGCCAACAAGCACACTGCTCTGGTTGGTCTGTCTGGCAGTGGAAAGTCGACAATCGCAGGCCTGATCACAAGACTGTACGACCCCAACTCCGGCCAGATTACATTCGATGGACATGATATCCAGGAAGTCAATGTGAAGGATCTCAGAAGTTTCCTCAGTTTGGTTCAACAGGAGCCTTCTTTGCTTGACCGCTCTCTATTGGAGAATATTGCCCACGGTTTGATAAACTCGAGCAACCCGAGCCACGCCCATCTCAAGGAGGTTTTCATCCGTCCTGATTTGGAAGAACTTGCAACCAATCTGCGCAATGGAAGAGATCTCATGATTGAAGCCGCGAAGTTCGGCTCCGATGTTGTTGAGATTGTGGAATTGGTCAAGAAGGCTACCGTACTCGCTGATGCTGAAGGTTTCATCTCTCGCCTGCAATATGGACTCGGTACTGTCGTTGGATCCAGTGGACGGTTGATCAGTGGTGGCCAGAAGCAACGTATCTCCCTCGCCCGTGCTCTCATCCGTGATCCTGCCGTTCTCATCCTCGATGAGGCCACGGCTTCTTTGGATTCCCACAGTGAACAGCGTATTCAAAAGGCTATCAACAACATTGCTACCGGACGTACCGTTGTCACCATTGCTCACCGCTTGTCCACCATCACTGGAGCCGACAACATCATCGTCATGCACAAGGGTGTCATCATCGAGCAGGGTAACCATGCTGAACTGATGGCCAAGGATGGATCATATGCCGAACTCGTCAAGTTGCAGACCCTCAGCAGCGCACCCGACAAAAACGAAACTACCGTCAGCGTAGACACTGCCAGCAAATCCGATCAGAGCTCTGTGACAGCTGGTGATATTGAAAAGGCCGAATCATCCAGCACTGCTTATGAGAATATCAAGGAGAAAGTTCCCGCAACCGAGGAAACCCCAGTTGCTGACTCTGGAGATGAGGTCGAGGAAGAAGAGCTCGCGACTCCCAGAAAGTCTCTCTGGGCTCTTTGCAAAGGCTTCGCCCCTACTATGCGCCCGCATATGCTCGTAATTGCTCTTGCCCTGCTCGGCTCCGTTATTGTCGGAGGAGCTTTCTCTGGCGAGGCTGTCATTTTCGGAAACACCATCGGTAGTCTAAACCCTTGCAACAGTGCGGCCTACATTCGGTCCCAGGGTGACTTCTATGCTCTCATGTTCTTTGTTCTCGCCATCATTGAATTCTTCGCCAATGTCGTCAGTTGGGCTGGATTTGGCTGGGTCTCCGAGAAGGTTGTCTACACCGTCCGTGTTCTGTCTTTCCGGTCTTTGTTCGAGCAGGATCTCCAGTGGCATCAGTCAAATGGACGTACTCCTCCTTTGCTTCTCTCCTACATTACCAGAGACGGTAACGCTCTTGCTGGCCTGAGCGGTTCTATCATTGGTACTTTGTTCTCTATCACCGTCAACCTTTTCGCCGCTATCATCCTAACCCACATCATTGCCTGGAGGATTGCCTTGGTCTGCCTTGCTCTGGTTCCCCTTCTTCTCGGAGCTGGCTTCATGGAACTTCTCATTCTCGGTCGATTCGAGGAGCGTCACGAGAATGCCTACTCTCTGTCGGTAGACATTGGTGTTGAGGCCATTACAAACATCAAAACTATTGCCTCCCTTTCCCTTGAAGACCAGACCCTGAAGACCTACCGCAAGTCTCTCAGTGGCCCTCGCAAGGAAACACTCAATGTTACCCTGCAAGCCAGCGCCTGGCAGTCGACAACCTACTTCCTCGGCAACTGTGTGAACGCTTTGGCATACTGGTGGGGTGCTAAGCAGATTATCAACGGTACCTACACCCAGACACAGTTCCTGATTGTCGTCTTCTCCCTTCTCGTCAGCGCTCTCCTGTGGAGTCAGATGTTCGCTCTTGCCCCCGAACTTTCTCAAGCCCGAGGTGCTATGGCCAGAATCCTGGATCTCATTGAGCAGGGCTCTGACAAGATGCGTGGCCGTGTTCCTACCCACGCACCCAATGTTTCTCAAGGAGATGGAGACATCGAGTCCGTCGAGCCCAAGTTCATCCAATCCGACTCAACTGCGTCCAGCGTCCAGCTTCGCGATGTTCGCTTTGCTTACCCCGCTCGCCCGGATATGAAGGTCCTGAACGGCCTGTCCGTCGACATCAAGCCAGGCCAATTCTGCGCCCTCGTCGGCCCCAGTGGTGCTGGTAAATCGACAATCATCTCCCTCGCCGAGCGCCTCTACGTCCCAGAGTCCGGATCAATCCTGATCGACGGTCTTGACGTAACAAAGACCCGCGACCCCTCTTTCCGCGAGAATATCTCCTTGGTACCTCAGGAGAGTGTTCTGTTCGAGGGAACAGTCGAGTTCAACATCGGTCTTGGCGCCAAACCTGGCAAAGAAGCTACCCACGAGGAGATCGTCGAAGCATGCAAGCTTGCCAACATCCACGAGACCATCGAGTCATTGCCGGAGGGCTACAACACCATGTGTGGACCGAACGGCAACCAATTCTCTGGTGGTCAGAAGCAGAGATTGTCCATTGCCCGTGCGCTGGTTCGCAAGCCTAAGCTATTGATCCTGGATGAGTCGACCAGTGCATTGGACGCTGAGTCTGAAAAGCTCCTCCAGGATGGTCTAAGCAAGGCTGCTAAGGGTATCACTGTTATTGCGATTGCTCACCGTCTGCACACTATCCGCAAGGCTGATGTCATTTTCTTGATTGATGGCGGACGTTGCACTGACCGTGGATCGCATGAAGAGTTGCTTGAGAGGTCCGAGAGTTATCGGGCTAATGTTATGCACCAGACTGTTGCCACTTGAGTGGTGATGGCGTGAAAATATTTGTAGATTCTGATTCTAATACCTGACGGTGCTGATATGGCCGTCACCTTCGCATGTACATAGCGTTGCTTTAATCCTTCTCTCTTTATAGATGTCTAATAGACTGATTCTATCTACGTTTACTTTCTACACTAAACAGAATATGACATGTACATTTCATCGTCTTGATTAAGGGGGGTTGTGTTGTAGCCACATTCCTCATTGTGGTTGGTGCATTCCACTCATCTCATAACTTTGAACCCATCAAAGATTAAAGAACCTCTACCGAGAAGCCAAAAGAAAAGAGCAATGTCTTCTTTATTGATATTGATCGATTGTTCACTGTATTGGGAACTCATATTTGAAGATGAAAAGAAAATCAATATCGATTTAGCTATAAAACATGACATGAAAAATAAAATAAAAATAGATACCATGAATGGCCATTAAATCCCATCTAAAAAACCTCAGCATCAAGCAAGGCCTCCGCGTTCTGACAGCTCAACTCCTGCACAGTAGCAGCCAATTCGTCCAAAGTCTCATCAACAAACACCGAATCATTCTCACTTCCAACAAGGCCGACATTAATCTTGCCCTCCTTAACAAACGAAACAACCTTCATCGGGTAAGGAGAATCACCATGAGGATTCAAGATGTCAACCCTGCACACTCCGCCGGCGAAAGGCATGGTATCAAAATCATCCCAATCCTGATGATGAACTAGAGAATCATAAAACTGACCAGTAGACCACTCAACCTGCTGAGAAATCTTCTCGTAACCAAGGAAATCGTACGCAGCCGACTCGGCACTTTGCTTCTGGACATATTGCAGGAGATCCATGGCGGTCCAGTGGGACTCGAAGAGAACACGGATAGGTGTCAGTTGGTAGCAAGGACCAACGATGTTCTCAACATTAGGCAGATCGATTGTTCGGCCAGATGTGACACCTCCAAAAGTGACATCTGCCTTGCGGAGACGACGGGCCAGTACCAACGCCCAGGCTGCTGTGAGCAGGTTCGCGGTAGTAATGTACTCCAGTGGCTGGGCATCATCGACAGTCTTTGTCTTGAAGACGCCCTTGTCGCCAGCCTTGACGGATGTTCCTTCGAGGACGGACAATGAAGAGCCCTTGAGGAGGTTACCCCAGTAGTTGATAGCGGTCTTCTGAACGCGTTCATCCGAGACACGACCCATGTATACGGAGAATGGCTCATGGGCACCGATCTCACCACCAGTGTAGAAAGTTTCGAGATCTTGGAGCACCTTCGGTAGAGAGACACCGTCGTATTGAGCGTGAGACAAGCCCAGAACGAGGCACTCGCTGCCATCTCGGCCCTCAACGTGCAAAATTTGTAAGAAAGATGAACCGAGGTTGTAGTCCAAATCGGCGTGGACGGCGCAGACCTCCCTGACGGACTTTTCGAGATCCTCATCTGCCAAGTGCTTGGTCAACGGTGTTGCCATCTCATTCAAGACAACCTGGTAGAACTTGGACTCGTGTTCGATGAAGACCGTGCGCAGAATCTCGTGAGTCTTGATGAGTTCATTGCAAGCGTAGAAGAGCTTCTCCCGGTCAATGCCTTCGTCAAAGAACAGCATGGTGTACTGGATGGCGGTGCGAGGGACGTTGACAGTGGCCTTGATATCCACGACCTGGGAATCGGTCACAGGGGTGACATCATGAATGGTCCACTCGGGGTTGGCTAGCTTGGGGCGGACAATATCCGAAAGGAAGGAGTCCAGGTTCGATTGATCCAGGGTAGAGAAGGGCGTGTAAGGCTTGATATTCTGCTGGGAAGCCTGGTCGAGCTTCAAGACTCGTGCAGCATCTCCAAGGCGCATGTGCTGGAAGATATCTGCCACTGTCAAGCCGTGTCCTTGCGCACGCAGACTGGATACCAATTTCATGGCCAGAACAGAGTCACCACCCAGGCGGAAGAAGTTGTCATCAAGATCAATCTTCTCCGCCTCCATGCGCAAGATGTTGGCCCAGGCAGTTCGGAGGATGTTCTCCTTGGGAGTGAGATTAGCCTGTGCCGAAGTCTTCTTCCATGCCTCGTGGAAGCCTTCACGGAGCTTCTCGAGCACATCTGCAGGAATGCTGGAGGCCAGCTGGTTGAGAATAGTTTGGTAATCGGTGGATTCAGACTCTTCGGGCAACTTCTCAACGACCACATAGGCCGAGGGGGCCAAGTAGGTGGGAAGAGAATCGTGAATGAACTTGTCGAGCTTCTTTAGTCCCAGAGCCAGACTAGAAGTGACAGCCGTACAGGTTGTCGCTTTGCAGCCCTTTGATCCGATCTCGTGCTTCTCAGCCATGATGTCAATAGTCTTCTCCTTAGAAGTCCGGGGCTGGAGGAGGACAATTAGCTCTGGCTGCTGATCCTTCTGACCTTCCGAGGATGATTGAACGACCGCAGTAGCAGCACGAACTGTGGGAGGAAGGTATTTTGTGAAGTGGGTCTCTAGCTCTGCGATGTTCACTGCATGCCCTTGAACTGGCAGAAGATTCTCTTTGCGACCGACAAACACCAAGCTTCCATCTTCTTGAAGGCGGACGATGTCTCCTGTAGGCTGGACCTTTCCAGTACGACCGCCACAGGCCGTGCTTCCAGCCACGAGCCACGCTGGAGAGTCAACAGTCTCTCCAGAAAGCATGGCTCCTTCTAGCCAGAGCTCACCAACACAGCCAATAGGCGAAAGAAGCGAAGGGTTGCGAACATCAACCACCCAAGGCACCACAGCTTTGGGATACGGGGATCCAGCCTTGATGCTTGCATTGGCACGGAGCGTGTTAGTGGTCCCATCGAGCGACAAAGGAGGAGTTTCATTCCACTGCCAAATCTGATTTAGCTCTGTGGAAGGGATGCAAGAAATTTCATCCAGTCTTCTTGAAAGATTGCGGGTCAACTCAAAGCAGGCTGCCTCCATTTGCGCAAGGACGCGCTCCATCTGTGGAGCTTGAACCAGCGAAGTGTCAAAGTTGGCACGGATCCTGAAGCCTCCCTTCCGGATTCCACAACCGATCATCAGCGGGTAGGGGTTAAAATGAAGAGCTTCGCGAACGACATCACCAAGTGCGAAACCAAGCTCACCGACCGCAACGGAGTCGGGATCTGGTTGGATGACCAGGCCGGTGGGAGCTTCGCATGCATGCTGGGCATCACGGCTGACCTTGCGGATATTCTGCATACCCATATGCTGGTAAGGGCTGCGAGTGAGCACACCAGACTGGACGGCCTGGAGGAATGACTCGATGGTGGTCTGTCGATTTACGCGGATACGCACTGGGACAGTAGCGATAAGCGGTCCAACGATACCCTCGACTCCAGGTAAAGAGATATCACGACCGGTGAGAGTTTCGCCAAACACGACATCGTCGCTTCCCGAGTATTGGGAGGAAACAAGAGCCCAGGCACCACGAATCAATGTCGCCAAGGTGAAAGGATATCCAGCGCCTGTCTGGACTGAAACCGAGTGCTCGACATTGCCATCGGGATTTGGCACAAAATCTCTTGAAGGGAGACGAGGGAATTGGGGACCAACGGCATTCTTCAACTCTCGGCGCCAGAATTCTTCCATGGCGCCCTCATCGGTATCCTTCACCCACTTCACAAACTCTCGCATCTGAGTCTGGATTTCAATCGGCTGCTCTTTCAAAGCATTGCTGACTTGGGCAAGAACCAACGGCTCAGACCATCCATCGTAGACAACGTGGTGGATTGTCCAGACCATGTAAGTCTTGCCATTATCCTCAACAATAGCATAGCGGGCAAGGCGGTCTCCAAGCTGCATTCTGTCATTTCGATCTTTCTCCAGATAAGCTTCAAGATTGTCCGAGTCTCTCCAGTAGATGGTGTCCTGCAGTACAACTTGCTGGAGGCCGGGTTCCTGAAGCTGAGCGAGACGAGTGCGCAGGATAGGGCTATTGGTGACAACCTTCTCCCAAGCCGTCTTCCAAGCAGCCACTTCAATATTAGATGGAATAGTCGCGATTCGCTGGGCGACATAAGGCTTGACGGACTTCAGGGAGAATGTGAAGAGAGACTCTTGAGTAGGTGTGCAAGGGTAGATGTCCTCAATGGCTGTCTTCTTGAATCCATAGGCTTGAGAGGCTTCGGCGCAAGCATTTTCAGCAGCCTGAGAAATCATGGAGAATGCAGGTGTCTCGGCCTGCACTGCAGCTCCGCCATCCGATGTTTCAATAACGCTAGCCATGGCGGCTAGTGATGGGTTGCCGAACATGCCAATGACAGAAAGGTCAAGGCCCTTAGACCGACAGACGGAGACAAGCTTCATTGCTGCCACAGAGTCACCACCCAGAGCAAAGAAATTATCATTTGGCTTAATGTCTTCCGCATCAAGTTTCAGTGTTTGAGCCCAGACATCACGCAACTGGTTTTCCAAGTCGGTCAGCTCGCGGTTAGCTGCAGCTCCATTGTCGGAGTCCAACTGACGAAGGTCAATAGTGGCTCCAAATGCTCTGAGCTGCTTGCGGTCGGTCTTGCCCGAAATCAAGACTGGGATATCGTTGACTGGGATATATGCTGTGGGTACCATGTATCGAGGGGCGACCTTAGCCAGTTCTGTGCTGACTTTGGGCAGGATCTCGCGCAGCTCATCAGAAGGCTCCGCTGATTGAACACCAGGGCCACCCTGCTCTTTCATGGAGGGAGTAGTCACGAATGCGATAAGAGTGGCCTGACCTCCCGTACCCTGCGGCACGATGACTTCGGCGATCACGTTGGAATCTGCTGGCAAGATAGCGCGAAGCTGACTCTCGATCTCGCCAAGTTCAACACGCTGACCGCGCAATTTGACCTGGGTATCTTTTCGTCCGGCGAAAACAATACCACCAGATCCATCGGGGTCGTATCTGCCAAGATCACCAGTCTTGTAAAGACGGCCCCGGCGACCAGCATGGCCCTTGTAGCCAGCGACGAGCCATGAAGGGTCCTCGATGAACACAGAAGCGGTCTTCTCGGGGTCGCCGAGGTATCCCTGTCCGACAATCGGTCCCTCAACAAGCAATTCACCAACTGCACCAATGGGCATGAGCTGGTCATGATCATTGGGGTCCACGATCCACATGGCCGCGCCATTGCCCGGTCCAATGGAGAGGTAATCTCTACCCGTGGCAGCACTGCTGTTGATAGTACATCCAATGGTACATTCACAAGGACCATATCCAATGATGATGCGGGCGTCCTGGCCCCAGATATTGGCGTCTCTTGCAGGGACAGCCTCTCCGCCAAGACCAAGACCGTTCGTGAGCGACTTGATCACATCTGGGTCCAGGATACGGGCCACGGAAGGTGTCATACCGGCATAGTTTATTTTCATACCCCGGATCACCGCATTAATATCATTCAGGCGGTCCTCGTCGGATGGAATGCAGAGAGTACCACCCTTGGTCAGAGTGCAGAGCATACTGTCAATACTGACATCGAAGGCGTAGGACGCGAAATCGAGAACACGTGAGTCTTCTTTGTAGCCCACAGCCTCGGATCGAGGAATGCAACTGCTAGTATATGTTTCATGTGAGATTGTGACACCCTTTGGTGTACCGGTACTTCCAGATGTGAAGATAATGTACATTAAGGTCTGTGGAGGGACTGTCGGCAATGGGGCAATGACCTCCGTCTTGGGAATATTGGCGAAGGCCTCTGCCTCCACAACGAAAATTTTGTCGCTTGGCATGATCTCAGATGAAAATTCAAATTGGTTCCGAGATGAAACCATTGCCTTTGCGCCGACTTGCTTTGCCATATTTTGTAATCGAGCAAGTGGGAGGGTGGGATCCATGAGCGCAAACGTTGCGCCTACCTTCATGACGGCAAGTACTGCGACAATGGTCCACTTGGACTTCTCGAAGCATACGGGCAGCACATCGTTGAGCTGGACGCCCATCTCTTCCTTGAGTTTCCATGCCGCGTAAGATGACCATTGCTCGATCTCACCGTATGTCAACTGGCCATCCCATGAATCAATAGCGACTTTGTCGGGAATTTGCTGAGCTCGTTCGGAGAACAATTCGTGTGTTCCGAAGCTGTATGTGGGAGGAATCTCATGGTTGATGCGCCAGGTTTCTTCGATGTCGCATTCAACTGGTTTCAAGCTCTCTTCAATGGATGCGGATGGGTTTGCGAGGCAAGTCTTAATAGTGTCTGCAAATTGCTCGACGGTGTGTTTAACGGTATGTTGTAGCATATTGTCGGTCTGCCATACTGGGCGGATCAGAAGCTGGTCGTTCTCATGGCAGACTTCGAAGTGCATGGCTCCCTGAAGTTTGCAGTTAGTCTCCATTACCCCACCATCGTCATTCCATGGTATACTCACTTCTTCATTAGCTTCCGCGTCGTACGTCAAAGAGCCAGAGCTCAAGATGAGCGACACTGGGTTCGGGGCAGCTCCCAGTTCTGCCGGGATCACTGTTTTAATGTGCTGTGAAATCGCTGTCGCAATCTGCTCAACGCTGCTATCCAGGCCCGAGACCAGAGTCTCAGTGGGGAGTTCGTTATTAACGGACTTAACGCCGGAATTCTCGGCGCGACTCTTGTAGGCCCATTCAAAGCGAGGCAGTGTACCCTCACGGGTGCGCATAAGCACAACCAACCAAGCGAGAAGCACAACCTCCTCCTTCATGCCCGAAGGCGTCGAAGCCTCGGGCGCAAGATCAGCAACCTGGAAGCAGCGGAAGCCGTCGCGATCCACCGGGCGCGACGGCAAGGCAACGCCATTAGTCTGAAATTGATCGCGCAGATCATTCTCGTGGATGAAGCCCATACTGGCGACCGTCCTTCTTCTTCTCCGTAAGATCCAGGAACGGATTGAAGTAGGGAACCTTGGAAAAGAGGAGTCGAACCTCGGTCGTCCGTGAGCTTTGCGCAAGTCTTGATTGACGGAAAGGGTATAGTGTAGAATATATAGTCAGACAACTTGCATGATGCTAGCTGTCCCTTTTCCGTGACGAGCCAACCGCGGGGCAGGAGGAAATATTCCGTACAGTTACTGTATACAGAGCGAGATCGGCAAGTGTGAGTGGATTCCTCATGATGCTGTTGCACATTTTGGGTCTAAGCGGGGGTCTCCTGCAGCAAGAAACCTTCGAAAATTCTCGTAAAGAATTCCATCTTGTCATTTTGACTGGTTCATTCTAATCCATACCAAGGAAATCAAAAACCACCACATCCACACAATAACGGGAACCAGAATATTGAATATTTTTGTGAGGAAGAAAATTTTTATCAGATCCGCCCGATAGTGGATCAATCTTATCCGATTGGCGTATTCGTCATGTTTTGGGTTTCAAGCTTACCGACACGATGTTACGGAGGTATTGGTATACAATACCGAAAACAAGAATATCAACGTCTTGGCTCTTTCGACCGCGCCTGGCGCCATGAGTTTCTTGGCTCGTTTGTTTTTTCCACTATTATACGGAGCTATCACCATTCAAGGTTGCCCATATCCTCGTTTACATTTCTTAATCTGGTAATTGGGCTTTTCCATCTCGGTGTTTATAGTATAATTTCTGGTCAAAGGATCAATTCTTTCGGTATAAACCGCGATACTTCATTAATGGGTCGTTGGCTGACACAGAATCGCATCAGCTGAGACTAAAGCATGCTGCCCCATCGGACCCATTTTCGTTGACGCGGGAATTACCGATTCACCGATTCAAGGGTGCGGCCCCAGCTGCAGAGTGAGGCAGGTACAGCCGTCCCTATTCGGTCAAGATCGCTGGATAAAACTGCACCCGCACAGATGAAACATACTCTATCGTCTAAATGAGGTCCTGGTGCACGTTGAACGAGCACAGTGCGCCATTGCGTGCATAAATGGGCTAAAGTAGGGTAGGCTTTTGACGCTGACTAGGAACTTATGTCCGTTCCAGTCCGAAGACAGGGGGTCGTGCGCCGATAATCTGATTATTTCTGAATATTCTCCGGTCTTACCGCCACAAAATCTAATCTCCTGGGATACCCAAGACACCGTGTAAGCACCGGAGCTAGACCCACGTTGTGATTTCACGTAACTATCCGTATGGATACCGGACGGATTTCCCGTATTACTAGCCTTCGATATACAGTACCATACCGCATACTGAATACCACATACCGCAATACGGGTATGGTCCGGATACACCGGTGCCCAGCACAAGTCGACTCTAGGACATCTGACATTTGTCTTCTTCAATTCGGTATGGCTCTGCGGAGCTATTACATGTACGGAGTTCCCCATAATTAAATTTAGCGATGGTGAATCGGGGAAGCGAGAACCCGAATGAGATCATTTCGAAGTGGGTCTGTTATCGAAGAGGTTTAGGGCACATCCGTTGCGACGCCGACACACAGCCGGTTCTCGGAAATTAGTTTTAGTTCGATCTGATAACGGGCAAGCTGCATGAACCCCGCGGCTGAATACATAACCCGGTGTCAGTCACTTATCTCTACAGAGATACCTATCCCACCACAACCTGCCACCTCTACACAACCAAACACGTTCACCACGCAAAGTTCTCACCCACAGCCCCAAGATGTACTCCAAGTTCTGGCCAAAAGGAGGTCTCCCGGGTATTCTGCACCATTACGTTAGTCTCCTCCTCCCAGCGTCTGCTTTGCGCGCCAATTAGACCCCACAGCATAGCTAACACATCCTTAGACCGAATCCCTCGTCACATTCGAATACACCAACGCCGCTGTCCGCAAACCCCACAGTCTCCTCTTCGTCGGCGGTCTTGGCGATGGCCTCGCCACAACATCCTACATGGCCGACCTAGCCAAAGCCCTCCAACCAACCGAATGGTCCCTCTTCACCCTGAACCTCACATCTTCCTACCAATCCTGGGGCCTCGGCCACCTAGACCGCGACACAAACGAGATCGCACAATGTATCCACTATATCAAGGACTACAAGACCGAGAAGTTCGGCGAGGGCAAGATCGTCATGATGGGCCACTCAACCGGCAGTCAGTGCGTGATGCACTACCTCTACCGACCGAACCCGCACCTCTCGGTCCCAGCCTTCGATGCCGGTCTCGAGCACACAGACCGTTTACCCCTGGACGGAGCCATTATGCAGGCACCCGTCTCGGATCGCGAGGCTGTGCAGCTGTGCATTGAGCATGGATTCGGCAGTAACTCGCCGGAACAGATGCGGGAGATTTGTGATAAGATGGAGGCTATCGCGAAGGATGCTTTGAAGTCGGGTAGTAAATATGATACTATGCTGCCACTTGAGTTGACTTCGGCCATTTACCCGTCCAATACGCCTATTAGCTGTCGTCGGTTCTTGAGTCTTTATAGTCCCGAGAGTCCTCATATCCCTGGTGAGGATGATTTGTTCAGTGCGGATTTGAGTGATGAACAGTTGGCGGCGACTTTTGGTTTGATTCAGCAGCAGGGACTGTTGAGACATAGACTTATGGTCTTGTACTCTGGGGCCGATCAAGCTATCCCTGGTTGGGTTGATAAGGAGAAGAACCTGGCCAGGTGGAAGAAGGCTGTTGATCACGGCGATAAGTTCCAGATTTGGGATGATAAGCACAGTGCTATTATCCCAAATGCTTCTCATGCGTTGAGTAACGATGACCAAGCCGAGCCACGCAAGTTCCTTGTTGGCAAGGTTATGGGATATCTGGATACCGCACTTGAGAAATAAAAGGCTACGGTCATAAACTAGATGGAGTTGGATTGTCATGCTGTTTTAGCCGGTGCTTCTTGTGTCTTTTCTTGGGACGCGAAAATGCTTATAACGAATGGATATTTTATATTGCATAGAATTATGCAGTCTATGAACATCCCGCACCTTCTTCTACCGAATAAATAAACCCAGAAATTTGAATTAAATGGCTTGGCATGATACCAGCCAAATCAGCTCGCAGCCAGCACAGCAACAGACCACGCAGGCATGGTGAACGTGAAGGTCCCATTTGGGGATGTAAGGGCCGATATCACAGGTGCAACAGGAGTCTCATCAACCGTATTTGCAGCATTCGCGTCATCGTCTCCAACGACAGTAAGCTTCGCAGTGGTCATTCCATCGATAGTAACACTCAGATCCTGAGTATCACTGCCATAGTTGGCAAGCTTCACAAAGTAGGACGAATCACCGGCGCTGGATGCAACCCAGTAGACAGGTCCAAATGCGGAGTCGCTAGTCACCTCTTTGACGGTATCTCCGAGATTAGAAGCAAACATCTGTTGAACGTAGTAGCTCGTAGTCTCGATAACCACATTTGGGCTCTGAGTAAATGGAATCAAGTTGGGCTGGAAAAGATATTAGCATGGTGATAGAGTAATTCTCCGGGGTCCACATACAGTCCACTGGGTAGAGTTGGTAAGCTGCAGGAGAGGGGCGTATGATGCCATCTTGATGAGATCACTGTTACGCTCCATACCAATCATAAACACAGCCTCGCCCACAGAGCCCTGCATGATAGGGTAATCGGAACCGGTCTGTGCGTACTCTCCGACGAGGTATGTCACGTTGCGGCTCATGTTATCGAAATAGTTGAATTGCGACACCAGTCCATCGGGACTGTTGTAGTCATGGTAATCTACCATAGATCCATCTGGCATAGAGCTTGGCAGACAGGACTGCTCGTTGGTACTGGCGATCAGAGTCAAGTCGGGATAGGCAGCATGGATCGCATCATAGAATGCGGTAAATCGTTCGGCATAGGTGTCACAGCCGCCTCCCAGCATGTCCTCATTACCAATCTCCACCATGGTGAGATCCCAGGGGTCGGTTTGTCCATTTGCAGCGCGAATTGCACCGTAGGTAGTACTTGAGTCACCAAGAATGTACTGTTTAGATTTAGCAATAGGTCTTAGATGCGTATCAGGTATGTCGCTAACCTCTAGCTCGTTCAACACATCGTCAATGTAGGGAGTCAGGGCATCGCCAGTTACTGGGGTACCGGCGCCGGACTCCAAAGCGAAGCCATCCCAGACAGCGAGCAAAGGCGTCAGACCCATATCCTCACACCAGTAAAAGTACTCGGCAAGGCCAAGGCCATCTGTGTTGTAGTAGGTCCATGTGCCTGCATATCCATACTTGTTAGTCGTCTGTTTGGTGATATCCCTTCTGGCTGCATTGCTTACCCATCCGTCCAGGGCGGTCTTGAACGTCCCCAATTGTTTCGTTCCACTTCCAGCGATTATCCAATGATTCACCCTCCCTATGCTAATATTAGTAATTTTGACATATAATGTGAGGACAATGACTCACATATTGTTTCCACCCGGGAATCTCAGGAAGGAGGCCTCGACAGCCTCCAATACATTAGCAATCCGAGGTTGGAGACCATTGTATCTAGAATGACTTGTCAGTATACCTTTCCGGCATTGTTATCAAACAAAATACCTGTTCTTGTAGGTTGTAGGAAATAGCTGGACAAGACCAAAGTACAGCGAAGAGCCAGCCACAGCCGAAGCATCCAAAGAGAGCTCAAAGAAGACATTCCCATCTGGTGCCTTAGTTGTTGACAAAGAAGCATCAATGTACGTGAAATTATCCGCGGTCGAGGTGACGGGAATGGCAGTCGATCCATACACCGTTCCGGTGCCATTGCCCACCAGGCTTGCAGTGATATCTCCGGACAGATCTCCCTTCACCCAGAAATAGGTCTGATGTTCACTGCCGTCCACTGGAATTCCCCAATAGCCGGCATTGGTGACACCAACAGTTCCAGTAGCATCGCTAGGAACGTTCAAGCGTAGAGAATGCGGGATAGCCGAGCTGAGCGGATTATCGTAATCTATGGCGATTGTAGCATCGCCAATTGTACCCCAAGCAGTCAAGTTGGGATCAGTACCCTGCAGGCCATTGTTTTGTAACATCTGGCCATAGAGACCTCCATCACCAGAGTGGTTGATATCCTGCGAATTGATCAGCATCTGTCTCCAAAGTTTGAGCGAGGCCCTTTTTACTTCGAACATAAAGCCATACATGAGTGGACTGGAAGCATTTCCCCCGGTTGTTGAGACCTCAAGCGAAATGGCTTGCGCAGTTTGGAAAAGTCCACTGCACAGCGCAAGGGCACTGAGCCCAGGTTTCAAAGAAGGAATGCCCATGAAAGTCATCTTGGCAGGCTTGATGAATTTCTTGAACTTGGAAGCTCCATCATACCATGCGGATTGTCCCTCTTATACCTACCAACCAGGCACAAGATATTAACCGAGAAGAGGCATTTTATCCTCGATCTGCGATCGTCGCCCTGCATCAGCTATCCCTTTCTCCCGAACGTGCCTGTATATCATCCGACAACAGCATCAGCCAATGCCATTCAACAGAAGGTGGGGATGTCTTGGACCTGCTTGACGTCTACCAAGACCCTCCTGGAGTTGAGACATGTATTTCTTGGTCGGACGGTCGCCGACCCCGCAGATTATTTTGAAGGACCGAACCAAGCGTGGGATTTCAAGGTCCAAGTGGAGACAGCGTTGTAATGTATCCAAGTTTTTGCCTTGTTTGCCGCATATTGTAGAAGGATCTCACGGCCAAACCTCGGGGGATCATCCGAGTCTCCATGGTCGAATGCGGGGTCAGGAACTCCATATACCCCTGGAGATGGCTTCCGGAAGAGGCACTGGTACAGATCGGTGGCTGATGCTAGGTGCTGCTTATTATTCAGCTAGCAAGCAAGCCATTTTCATACATGGGAACCACGCTATGCCAACACCCTGCTCGTTCTCAGATTTCCGTTCGGCTTTTGTTGATTGTTCGTGCATATGCAACCATGCCTATTTGCGTGGTGAAAGTGTGGATCGGTTGTGTCTGGCAAAACCCCGGCGGAGTAGCGTTTGAATCCACAGGGTCTCCACAGTTGTCTCATCCGAACACATCTTATTGGTTGATGCGGAGAATAAGTTAGATCCCTCGGTGCTCTTCATGCACGCCATCATCATTCATGGTAGACTGTTCCTGGTGACCACGTCTATGGGGACATGACCAAGTCGCTGTATGATTGATGCACTCTTCGCAAAAATTAGCTACCGATATTATGTTGTACAGGAGATGTAGTGAACCAGATCAAAGCTATCCGCCAAAAGTCTCATGACCGAACGGATGCATCATTGGCTTGGACTACAGCTTGCAATATGAAAGCGTGCTATAGACATGCAAGTACGCGGTCAATGACAAGCATCAATACATGGAAAGAAAAAAAAAGTATTGCCAACGGAAGGATTTGAACCTCCGCCTGCTAAGGTCCTGAGCCGTCGGTCCGAATATCCAAGGAGCTACCGACCTTGTGACCCGTTGTGGATAATGATATGGTAAGAATATCACGGGCATTCAGTAGTCCCAGGATTCGAACGTCGGGCGGTTGTTTGGGGTTGACCGTGTTGACCACTACACTACGTCGGCTGGTTGTTGACTGAAATTCACTATGCAGCGTGATAACGGAATACGCTAACCCGTATTAGTAGTTGATCACCATTATTGTCTCCACTGCTTCTCCACTCTCCTCCACTAATATTCTGCACCCATACAGCCCAAGCGAGGCACTGCAATATTTGTGAATCTGCGCTGAAAACGCTTGGAAAATCAGTTAGGGTTGTTCGAATCGAAGCCTTGTGGCCTTTGTAATAAAATTAGAAGATCGGGCAAGAAAATGAAGTCGTGGCGCCACGGCGAAAAGATACTTGCTGCAGTCTAACCCGTCAATATGCTAGGCAAACAGCGCCGCGCAGAGATGAAGTAGCTGTCCTGGTCTATCCCGGAATTATTAGTTGATTTTCTGTGGCCTTCATCTCCATAACATGATCACGTGAAATATATTTGCAACTTGCATTATGTCAAGGTCGGCTATCTACGGGGTACATTGTTTCCAAAATTTATGTTTTGTGGCGGGAGTTCTTCAACCCAATCCGGGTCTACACATGCATGGTTAGTGAGTGCTGTTGAGATCAATTATGAACCCCTAAAGTATACCCATGGTTTTCCATGCATGTCTAAATTATTCTGAGCATTTTTTCCATGATCTTAAAAATTGAACCAATCAAAACTTATCAGTGAAAGCGGTTCAAATGTCTCGTCCCGCTGAAGATAGCGGAAGTTATCTACAAAATATAGAGCTACAAATATCTGGATGTTTCAGCCTGCTCACTATGAAGGGGTCAGAGACCCCGGGATAATTTCACCACGTCTTAACTCCGCAACAGGAGAACGTAAGAAATGCTTTCATCCTAAGTTTAGCTTCAAAGCCGGCATATTTCCCCTTTTGCTTTGAAGGTCTGCAGATACCTGTCTTGTGCCGCTCCAGCACAGACACCGGCAACAGACAAAATCCACCACTCGGCGCAGCAAATTTCAGCCCAACACGCCATTATTCTCAGCTTGATTATACTTGCACAAGATGAACCCCACATGCTGTTTAACCTTATTGATTCATTTCTTCATGAGTTAAGCATTTTCCAGAAAGGTTGTCTGCCCGTGTCGCACCAAGTTCATAGGGCCATTTCCACGAATGAGTCTTGGCCCGAGATGGAGGCGAAACCTGTTCCTGATGATAAAGACATCGCAATCCGCTGGAGGTGCTTCTAGTGTCAATCCCCACCGATTCTTATATGTGACAACCCATGATCATGCATTCTCGGCAATTGACAGTACCGGTGGCACTTTTTGCAGCACTAGCGTCCGGTTATGCAAACCCGGAAGGCTGCTCTGGTGCATGTGTTGTTTATGACCCGACAATCATTCAAAGGTCTTCGGACGATACATACTTTCGATTTTCCACTGGCAATGAGATTTCTTATGCTAGTGCATCGAGCCTTTTGGGGCCATGGACAACTATTGGATCTATGCTGCCGGATGGCTCGTCCATTGATCTGGACGGAAACACAGACCTTTGGGTGAGTTTTCCCCCTCAAAAAACTATCTTGCGTGACAGATGGCTATCCATTCCCTGGCTTTATCCTTCCTAACAATGTATCTACTATAGGCCCCCGACGCCCATTACATCGACGGTCTTTACTATGTATACTACGCCGTCTCGACCTTCGGCTCGCAGGACTCTGCCATAGGCCTCGCAACCTCGGAGACAATGGAGCTGGACTCCTGGACGGATCATGGTTCCGTCGGCATTCAGTCCTCATCTTCAAAGGACTACAACGCGATCGATCCTAGTCTGATCGAGGTCGACGGCACCTATTACATGAACTTTGGCTCATTCTGGGACGACATCTACCAAGTGGAGATGAACTCCGCGGCGACTGCTGCCAGTGGATCTTCGTACAACATTGCCTACTATCCAGATGGGACCCACCCAGAGGAAGGTTCCTACATGTACCAGTATGGAAGTTACTATTATTTATTCTATTCGTGGGGTATTTGCTGTGACTACAGTGATGATTTGCCTGCCTCGGGGCAGGAGTACCATATCAAGGTCTGTCGGTCGACCTCTGCGACTGGTAGCTTCGTAAGTTCCCTTGGAACCTTTCTACCCGGCTTGACTGCTAATGCCTACTAGGTCGATGCGGATGGCACTGATTGCACTGATGGCGGTGGTACGATCGTCTTGGAGAGTCATGGTGAGGTTTATGGACCTGGTGGACAGTAAGTGGCGGCTTTGATGCCCATGATTGTTGGAAAATGGAGACTAATAATGTGCAGGGGTGTATACGATGACCCGACGTACGGTACTGTGCTGTACTATGCCTACACAAATACCAGCATTGGTTATGCCGACGACGAAAAGCAGTTTGGTTGGAATGTTATTGACTGGTCTACTGGATGGCCTGTCGTCTAAGTGGGCCAAGCGAGGCATCTTGATGATAATCGTCAAGCATTGCCCAAAGCACTAAATTTGCCTCCACGGAAATACCGTGTATCAGATTATTGAACCGATTAAGCTCCACGTGCTGTCCTCTAATTCTGCCCTCTTCCAAATTTATTCGCATAAAAGCTCAGGGTCCAGCCCGGGTAGGTTAGATCTTGCCGCCAAGACCCAGCCCAAAACGCAACAAGTCTGGAAATGGTTAGCCTCATCATTATTAAAGAGCTTCATTGGCTATCTTGGCCCGTCAGCCGTATGTACATAAGACCCTCGCCTAGTGATTCCTGTAAGACGCTAGCTCTGCCAAGGCTACGCCCCAGCGGGTATTCCAGGGCAATTTAAGCCGATTGCTGACAGCTGAATCCATTGGTCGTATCCAAGGCATATTGTCGCGGGATTCATATCCAAGAGAGGTGGGGACTGGAAGAGGAAAGGTCACATTGGCCGTCATCCTCGTATTCAGCCTGCGGGCTGTACTCGCCTTGATAAGTCTTACCCCAAGAGCTGGTCTTCTCTACCAGTCTTTTCCCTTTTTACACTTACAAACTTCCACGTTTTAACGTTTGAAATGGTATGGAATATTTCCCGCGTCTTGGTTAATCTTGGACTAAGTATCTCATCTGTGGTAGGATGGAGAGCAGTACGAGTTTCCGTTCCTACAAGAAGTTTATGCCCCACGCGATGCTGCTAAAGTCGAGTATGATTAACCTTCCACGCCCTTGAGGCTTTGATAGAATACGTGACTGATATTTCCCACGTGTAGCTTCGTGTTTGTTCATGGTCTGAACCCTCGCGGTCGAAATGATCACCCTTTCGAGACATGGAGGCATGCGAACGGCAAGTTCTGGCCAACGGACTTCCTGGCCGAAGACATGCCGTTCGCTCGCGTGTTTGTATATGGTTATAACTCCAACATCACCAACGCTCAGACGATGTCGACAGCTAGCATTAAGGACCACGCGAACACACTTTTGAATCTTTTGGATATGGAGCGAGAGCCGTCGATGGCAAGAACCCCTTCGGTATGCATGGAAGACGATGAACTGACTCATCATAGCATGCGCTGCCACCGAAGATCATTTTTATTGGACACAGTCTCGGTGGGTTGGTTATAAAGCAGGCAGGTTGATACCTAGTGCTTAACTTCGCATGTCCAGTGGCTAACATAATGCGGAATTTTCATAGGCCCTTCTAAATGCAAAGGAGGACCCAAAGTACAACTCTATCCGCACAGCTACATCTGGACTTGTCTTCTTTGGAACTCCGCACCGAGGCGCGAAAGCTGTTGAGCTCGGAAAGATCGCGGCTAGGGTCGCGCGATTCATCTCAAAAGGTCAAGCGAGCAATGACCTCCTTGACTGTTTGGAACATAATTCCCTATTCACGCGACAAATGTCGGATCGATTTCGACACCAGCTAGAAGACTACCGCGTTGTCAGTTTCATCGAAGGGAAGGAAGTCCAAATCGCAGGTGTGGGTCCGGCATCTCTAAGCCATGTAAGTGCTAAAGATCTACTAATGTATGCCGGTACCTAATTTGAATAGTTGGTCGTGGATGAAGAGTCCGCCGTTCTTGGTCTTTCTGGACTGCGTGAAACCCAACTGAAGCTCGACGCGGACCATTCGCAGATGTGCAAGGTGGCAGCCCGGGGTCCGATGTACAAACTCATCAAAGGAAACATCAAACAATTGGTTGATCAGGCCATGCTGGCGGATCAAGGATTCATTCCTCAAGCTACACCCCATCCGGCAGCAGGTCGATCTCCACCTCCGGTACCACCTCGCATGCACTCCAACAGCAGCACACCATATGCGCCCCCTGGACGATCCAGCGAGCCTTCACAGAGAATCACCGGGACAATATTCGTCGCTACAGATAGGGACCCCCGATCCATCAGGTCCGCAGAATTAAAAAACGTCGCAAAATGGGAAGAAGCTCGGAAGATCGACTATGAGATCTTCCAGGAAAATCTTAGAACTCTTGGTGCAGATCACGCCAGCACCTTGTCCATGGGATATCAGTTAGCAGAGATAGAGCTAGAAGGCAGCTACATCGCCAAAGCAATCGAATGGGGCCAGTGGGTATCCGAGAATTCGCAGCGCATATTGGGACCACGACATGCATTGTCCATGAAGACAGAGAGCTTGATGGCCGAACTGATCTGTGCCAAGGGCAAATATTCAGAAGCTGAGTCGATCTGTGCAAATGTGCTAGCTCGACAACAGATGACGATCGGCGAAGACCACTTCGACACCTTGGAAACGCGTCGCCGATTAGGCATGGCATACAATGGGCTAAATCGACGAGAGAACGCCCTCATGACCGCAGAAAAGATCACAGAGACATACAAACGTCTGCTAGGTGATAATCACATCAGAGTATTCACTTCTATCCTGGATACGCTCGAATGGGTCCTTTACAACCACTCTGATTCCACCTACGTCACGATCCACCTAGAACCCGATGTGCGACAAGCAGTGGATATACTCCCAAGCGTTCACGAGGAGCTCAAAGTCGCGTTAGGACAGTCACACCCAGTCACCATCCGGGCCCTGTCACTAGTAGGCCGGGGATTGACGCGCGCACAACAAACAGTCGAAGCATCCGAGACACTCCGTCGAGCCCTCGCGCTCTCTGAGGAAGCCTTGGGCCCCGAACACCCTCACACAATGGATGTTGTCAGTAGCATCGGAATCATGTACATGTTCCAGGGGCCTCAGTACATGATTGGCGCGAATACGAGAGCCGAAGCCCGTCCATGGTTGGCTCGCTACCTTGACTGGACAGAGCGGCGCAGGGGCATAGATAACCCAGAGACGCAAATCATTCTCGAGATGCTTGGAAATGTACACTTCCAAGCGGCGGAGTATGCGCCCGCTCAGAAATATTATGAGCGCGCGTTGATTGCATATGGGGGCACGAATTCGACTGTGACGCAGCGCATCAGTACTAATCTGCAGTTGTGTCGGGCGAATACTGTGTTTACCAGTCGTGGGACGCGAGGCATCGGGGGATTCTTGTCCTCTCTGCAGCGATTCTAATTTTAGGTTTTGGCGTTTGGGTTTGACTAGGAATATACGCGTTCTACTGTGAAGCTTTGGAAGTATGGTAGACATTAAAACATATCGATATTGCCACGCAGCTGATTATCTGGCCAGGTGCGGGGTATCATGTCTTGATATGCAAGCAGCATGAATAGTCATTCGTATCAAATCGTATCATAACAGCCCGTCATTGCTGCCGAGCGATGGTATCATATGGGGTTTCTAGTTGGAGAACTTCTCGGGGACCTTCTTGCTGTACGTAGGACGATAATTAGTACCATATTGAATTTGCGCCAGTGAGGTACAGGATACTTACCCAGTAGCACTCTCAAACTTCTCACGCACGGTGTCGGTAATCTTCTCGTTGGTGGAGCGCATCTTAGCGGGGTCGATCTTGCCGCCGCCGAACTTCGTCTCACCATAATCGAGACCTAGAAAGTATTAGATAGTGAAGGTACTTTGCTTATCGTGGGTGCTCACCCTTGTCAAGGTAGTCCTCGTTACCAGCAGCCTGGTTGGAGTTTGAGCCGGAGGAGCTGCTGCCACCGCCGAGCTTGGATGCGAGACCGGAAAGCTTATCCATTGTGTGTGATGATAAAGTTGTTTAAGAAGGAAAGTTGTAGTAGAAGTAAGGTAGGAAAAGGAAAGGGAAAGGAGGATCAATTTATAGGGCCGTCTACATTATGGGGACAACGATTTGGTTTGGAATCGTCATTGCGGTGCTCAGATCGATCGACATTTTTGGATGGCTGCCCCACGGACCCCTTATTTGTTGATGCTCTGTGGCTAGGTCATATCAGCTAGACTGTTTTGGATCTGAGGTCATCGTTGCCGATCCGATCAAGTTTGTAAGTATCATTGGATGTGGCGCAGGAGACACAGCATTGGCTGACGTCATAGAGTTTTCTTTGAAATAGCTTTATGGCCTCAGGCAAATACAAATTGTTGCCCCTCAATTCAGGCGTGATCAAGGCAACCAGTTCTGGGCTCAACTTAGCATGTCGCGTGTCGATCATTTTCTGTCCGGCTTTCGCTCCGAGTTGGGGGTGCAGGCGGAGATTTCCGACTTCTAGCACGCTTGGGCCCAGACTATACTCGCCTACTGTGTGTGAATGCTTGACTACAGGAATGGCTGTCTTGGTGGATTTCAATGAATTTGTTGCCGCGTGTTGCACACGATATAATTCCAAACAACAACAGATATGGATCTATGGCAGCAGCTTTGTTAATATCTAGCAGAATATGAATATCTCGGGCGTTGCTTCACCGAGCGAGACCTCTTCCCCGCGCTCCACTTTCGGATACTGAATCCCACCAATTTCCCCATGGGTAGCCAACCAATAGAAGGTCCCGGAGGCCACAACTTATTAATTTTAAATATTCAAAATTTGGTTACTTCCCATTCCAGACCCTGAACGGCAAGATGTGTTAACTCTCACGAGCTCTTCTTTGTCTCTTCTCCCCACGGGGCACTCGGCATCGGAGTTGCACCGAGAGACCTGTACTTCCTAGTCTCCTGACAGGTTTCCTATAAAGAGAAATCCCTACGCAGGGCGTGACAAGATCACCATTCTGTTTTAAAGTACAGATTGTTGCGCTAACGCCATGGCCAAGTCAGACGCAGAACAAATTGAGTACCAGGAGACATCCGCGAAGAGCGCAGAGCTTGAACAAGATGCGCTCTATCAAGCCTATGTCTCGAAAAGTCCTGAATGGCATCAGAAGATGACTCGCTCTCTTTTACGAAAGGTGGACTTGCATCTTTTGCCATTCCTGATCTTGATGTATCTGCTCAATTTCCTGGACCGGAAGTAAGAACTTCAGCTTGCAAGGATTCTTTTTCTTTCAAAGTGTGCTAATGATCTCTGTTCTAGCAATTTGTCACAGGCGCGTTTAGGATCCCTTGAGGAGGATCTAGGAATGAAAGGAACCGACTATAACTTGGCTACGAGCATTCTGTTCGTTGGATATCTGTTGATGCAGCTGCCATCCAATCTCCTTCTGACTCAAATTCGACCTTCGCTATTCCTGGGAATTGCCATGGCCATTTGGTAAGCGCTGAACGGAGCAAAGACCTAGAGTGGAAATGCTCATTGTTTCTATAGGGGTGTTATCTCTGCTTGCCAGGCTGCTACGCAATCATTCGCAGGTCTGGTCGTAACACGATTCTTCCTTGGTTTTGTCGAAGCCCCATTTTTCCCGGGTGCTGTCATGTTAATGTAAGTGCTTTTATCGGGACACACCGTCCACAGTCTCTAACTATTTGTCCTAGGTCGAGTTGGTACACCAGGAAAGAACTTAGTGTCCGTATCGCCTGGTTCTATGCGGGTAGTTCGCTAGCGAATGCTTTTGGTGGATTGATTGGAGCTGGCGTTCTGGGTAACCTAGATGGTGCACATGGCCTTGCCGGATGGCGTTGGCTATTCATCATCGAGGGTAGCATTACTACGGGCGTATCTCTCCTTGCAGCGTGAGTCATCCTATCCAGTTGCTTCTGATTCCATCATTCTAACTCCTCCTAGCATCTTCCTCCCAAACTACCCTGCAACCACCTCATGGCTAGACACCCAGGAGCAAGCATATGCACAATGGCGTTTGATTGATGATGCAGGCGAAGCCGATGATGCGAGTACCAGCAGCATCAAGGAGGCACTGGCCCTGGTATTTGCAGATAAGCGCATCTACCTCTTCATCTTGCTTCAGCATGTCTCGCTCCTATCCCAGAACTTCCAGTACTTTTTCCCGACAATTGTGCAAACTCTTGGGTACAGTAACATCGAGACCCTCTTAATCACAGCACCAGTCTGGATCGCCACTTTCTTCGTCTCACTTATCGTCACATGGTCATCTGGCAAGACGAACGACCGCAGCTGGCACATCATTTGTTTGATGATGGTCAGTGTGGTAGGAGGAGTGATCTGCACCGCAACAACAAATACCGGCGCAAGATTCTTCGCCATGTTCCTGTAGGCCGAACCCCCAATTAAGTGTCTTTAGAATTATCACTGACCTCACTAGGATGCCAATGGGTGCCGTTTCCGCTTATCAGATCATTCTCGCCTGGGTCGCAAATTCCTTCCCTAGACCCCTAGTCAAGCGATCTGCTGCGATTGCGCTAGCCAATATGATTGGTAACACTGCCTCAATCTACGGAAGCTACATGTGGCCTGACACGTCTGGTCCTCGATACATCCCCGGCGGTAGCGCTACTGCTGTGATCGCATTGCTGGTTGCTGTCGTGGCTCTTGTCATTCGTCTCGTTCATGTGAAGATGAATAAGCGGCTAGAAGAGGCGGAGTCCTCCCAAGATATTAATCCTTCAGATGCCAATGACCTGGATAGTCGCGTCACTGGCTTCCGGTATATTCTTTGATTTGTTTCACGATATCCATGTTTTGCGGTGACAGGATTCTCTATTAGCTATCCCAGTATATCTCTTTCACAGGTCTGATAGACTAGAATAGTTACAATATACCCATGACTTGATTTTTCGTTTAAATTGATGGTTATTTAGTGCTTGTTGTCCTACTTGTTCGCTGCCCCCGTGAGCGTGGGGCCGGCGTACAATTTCCCAACCTCGGCCCATTCTCACCAGCTCCGATATTGATGAATACCTTTCTCGAATCCTTAGTCTTCATTCTGCAGATTTTCAAGTGACGCTCATTTTTGATGTCGATATAGCCTGTGGCGCGAGCTGCACATGTGTGCTAATTCATAGCGGGGCTACATCTCGTCATTGCAACCCAATCAGAATGCCCGTTATCTGGCGCGGAGTCAGTTAGACATTGTGCCACCTTCCGCCCATAACTTCTGTTTCTTAAACATACTTTCAGAGTCGTACTCCAGCTACTCCAGGGATAGCTTAGGATATACCACAAATCAAAGTTATTTTCCATCTCTTCAGACGCTGGGCCCGGTGGAAGCCATAGCTGCGAGTTCACCACTCAGGCCGATCAACATCAACAGAAGACTGAATTCCGCCTCCAAAATGGTGAGTACTTCATCAATCAATCAAACGCAAATTAAAGCATACTGACCAGATTAGGCTCAATACGCAGAATCGTATTCTGCTGCTTTCACGTCAATTCCCATCCTGGACTTTTCTCAAACGTTATCTCCATCGTCGAAGCCGGAGTTTCTTACAAAGCTTCGCGAGGCTCTGATTCATGTTGGATTTTTCTATCTCGAGAATCCGCCAGTCTCATCCGAATCTCGGTCTATGTTGATTGAGAAAGGACTGGAGCTTTTTGAGTTACCTTTAGAAAAGAAAGTTGAAATCGAAATGGTGAATAGTCCTCATTTTCTAGGTTACTCTAGACTAGGAGCTGAGATCACTACTCTCAAAACCGATCATCGCGAGCAATTTGACGTGGGTTTTCCTTTTATTCTTTACCTAGCTTCATACTAATATGCCCTAGTTTGCTACTGAGCTTCCTGCTCCCAGTCCAGATGAATTAGGGTGGTTACCTTATAAGAACATCGTTGGTCCCAATCAGGTATGAACCTATCAATGGTTCCTCGTGCCCTTTGACTAAGTCTTGATAATCTCAGTGGCCCGATGAAAAGGCGATTCCAGGATTTCGCCAGACGCTAGAACATTACATCGAAGAAGTCACCGAATTCGCAGCAACTTTCACGACCCTCATTGCAGAGGCTCTAGATCTTCCGCCCACGGCTTTAGATCAAGCCTTCAGTAATCCCCAGCAGCACAAAATAAAGCTCATCAAATATCCTCTCCCACCGACAGCCAATGACAACGACACTGGCTTCCAAGGAGTTGGTGCACACAAAGACTCCGGCTTCCTCACTTTTCTCCTCCAAGCCACACCCCACAATGGCTTAGAAGTCCAAAACAAAGCCGGAGCGTGGATCTCAGCACCACCAATTCCAAATTCTTTTGTCATCAACATCGGCCGCGCTCTCGAGGCATTGACAGGAGGTATTTGTACAGCCACTACCCATCGTGTCAGCCTCCGACCCGAGAATTTCTTGGATTCAAAAGGAAATTCCCTAGGGCCTCGATTTTCGTTCCCATTCTTTCAAGGCGTTAATCCCGATCTCTCTGCTGACAAGATCAATCTCGTCATCCCGGCTCACATCCGAGACCTGGTCAAAGATGAAAAAGTGAAATCTGACGCTGAAGCAACCTTCAACGCAATGTTCCAAACAAGTATTGGTGAAGGCACTTTTGTTGCTAGAATCACTAGTCATCAAGATGTTGGTCAACGATGGTATCCGGATGTCCTGGCGAGGGCTCTAAGAGGGCAACAGGATTTTGTGGCTTGACAGCCCCCACCTTTCAATCTTGTCATAAATGAAGGATTGTCTTGCCTTTATTAGTTAGGCGTGAGATTTGATAGAAGATCGGCACATGTAGGATCGGTTGGTTGTAGTGCGGTTGCCGTGCGGGGTTGGACTGCAGGGATGATGCAACAGTCGCGTCTGAGATCCTAACAGGCGCGATTTGATAGTTTCAGGGGAAATGCATAAATAACCTTGTTTATTCTATATTTATTGATTTTTTCTTTTCCATTTCAGGGTGCTTGGTTTTGGTCTGCCATGTTGTGGACAAAGTTGTTGATTGGGCTATTTGCCGCGTCAGGGGCAGCTCAGTCCACCGACGGTCTCTACGATCTGGTTAAGCGGAGATTACCGAACCATGTCGACAATTTTCGCTTCAGTCTGGTTTCCAATATCACTGGAAGCAATGGCAGTTATGATCAATTCATGGTTCAGGATGCTCCCAATGGCACTGTAATTGTGCAGGGAACTTCTCTCAGTGCGCTCTCGTCGGGGTATGTTGTCAAAATCTGCGAATTCAAAATATCTGCTCACTAATTCAGTCTCCATCGCTATCTGACCGATATCGCTCACGTTGACATATACTGGTTCATTGGAAGCCGGCTGGATCAGGCACCTGCTGAGCTTCCTCGTCTCCGCTCACCAATTCACGGCTCAAGCACTGTTCCTTGGAGATACCACTTCAACACTGGTAACTTGATAACACCCCTCCATGTGCCAGAATTGATGATTAACCGTCATAGTCACCTTTTCTTATACCACCGCTTTCTGGTCATGGGAGGACTGGGAGACAGAGCTAGACTGGATGGCCCTGCGTGGCATCAATCTACCCCTTGCTTGGGTCGGCGCCGAGAAGATCATGGTAGAGGTATTCCGAGAAATCGGACTCACCGACGCAGAGATTGCAACTTTCCTCAGTGGACCAGCATTCCAAGCCTGGAACAGATTCGGAAATATTCAAGGCTCCTGGGGCGGCGACTTGCCCACCGCATGGATCGACGAGCAATTCGCCCTTCAAAAGAAGATTGTACGTCGCATGGTTGACTTGGGAATGACCCCGGTGCTTCCTGCATTTACCGGCTTCGTCCCCAACAACATCACCCGCGTATATCCAAATGCGAGTGTCGTTCGCTCCTCGTCTTGGAACGGCTTCCAGACCCAGTACACCAATGACTCATTCCTGGAGCCGTTTGACGATCATTTTGCGCCATTACAGACTAGCTTCCTTCAAAAGCAGCAAGCTGCTTATGGGAACGTGAGCCATGTCTATACTTTGGATCAGTATAATGAGATGGATCCTTACTCGGGAGATTTGGATTATCTCCGTAATGTTACCAGCACCACTTGGCAGAGTCTCAAGAATGTTGACCCTGACGCGATCTGGATGATGCAGGGTTGGTTGTTTTACAGCTCGGAGACTTTTTGGACTGATGAACGGGTGGAAGCTTATCTTTCCGGTGTCGAAGATGATAATGATATGTTGATTCTCGATCTTTTCTCCGAGTCCGAACCTCAGTGGCGTCGCACAGACTCCTATTACGGCAAGCCGTGGATTTGGTGTCAACTGCACGACTATGGTGGTAATATGGGTCTTTATGGACAAATCTCGAACATCACTCAAAACGCGTCCCAGGCACTAGCCGAGTCTTCGTCTATGGTTGGCTATGGACTCAGTCCAGAGGGCCAAGAAGGCAATGAGATTGTTTATGACCTGCTCTTGGACCAGGCTTGGTCTTCAACTCCAATCAACACCCAGAAATACTTCCACAACTGGGTGACTAGCAGATACTCTGGCTCTGGGTCTATTCCCCAGGGGCTGTATAATGCGTGGGAAATCATGCGAAAGCCTGTCTATGACAACACCGACATCGACGAAGTTGACGCTGTCATCAAATCCATTTTCGAACTTAAGCCAGATGTTACCGGCCTCATCAATAAGACTGGCCACCACGGCACAATGCTTACCTACGACCCGTCGGTAGTCGTACAAGCATGGCAATCCATGTACCGCGCTGCCGATTCTGAGCCACAGCTGTGGACTAATCCAGCCTACCAGCATGATATGGTCGATATCACCCGTCAAGTGATGGCCAATGCCTTCATCCCACTGTATACCAAGCTGATCTCGAGCTGGAATACTTCCAATCCGAGCAGTGCAACACTTTCGCAAGAAGGACAGAAATTGATACAGCTTTTGACCGACCTCGACTCCGTCCTTTCGACGAATGAGAACTTCCGACTTTCAACATGGATCAAATCCGCTCGATCGTGGGCTCATGGTGACGCAAGCCAAGCTTCATTCTACGAGTATGATGCGCGTAATCAAATCACTCTGTGGGGTCCCCGTGGAGAAATCACTGATTATGCCTCGAAGCAATGGGGTGGTCTTGTCTCGTCGTACTACGTCCCTCGATGGAAGATTTTGGTGGAATATTTACAGTCAACCCCTGTGTCGGCATACAACGATACGGCCCTGGGAGATCAACTGCTAGATTTTGAACTTGGATGGCAAAACCAGACGCTGTCGGATAAATCTTCTAGTGATGTAGCTGATCTTAAGAAGGTGCTGACACAAGTGCAACAAAGGTGGCAAACCGTTTTTGCTGCGTGATACAATGCACGGAGCGACGCCAAGACAAAACCGTTTATTTAGAGCATCACATAGAGATCCGATTCTGCAATGAAGATTATTCGAATCAAGAATTTAGTTGAACACAATTATTACTTCTAATGCTATGGAAATATTGAATTATTGAGAATGGACCTCTCTTACGCAATCTATGTCATTGTTGACAACGATGTCAAATCGGGTTTCCCCGCAGCCGAGTGGCTTAACGGTTCCTTATCTGTTGGAAGCTCGTCCCAACATGATTAGAAATGCAAATCCGCTTAACTCCGAATTCCTTTATCCTGTTCTGCGAAATCCAATGGCTGTTTATCCATCTTCCCATCCCCTGGCCAGCCTTGGATTAATTGCATTCCATCATGGCTGATACACAAACACCACCATCTGAACAAACGCCGCTCATCGAGCCAGCATCAAAACATGACTCTCTTACGGACCTTAGCACCCTCCGAGGATGGGGAATCTCTGCTCTGATGTCCCTTCTAATTTTCATCCAAGGTAAATTTGAGCCTGATTCCTCGAAGAAACAATATGCTGACAAATTGATTCTAAAAGCAACCAACATCTCAATGATGACAACCGCCCAATCCCAAATCGCTGCGGACTTAGATGCCTTTGCCGAGGCAACATGGTTCACCTCCGCGTTCATGGTAGGATATCGGGATATCCGGGATAAACATTGCAGTATCTAATTGTTTGAAGATCGCAGCTTCCAGCGTAACTCCGTTAGCAGGACGATTCGCGACTATCTTCACCGCACGTCTTTGCTTGGTTTTCTCAAGCACCATCTTGGCAATCGGTCTTTTCATCACTGCTGCTGCCCCATCCCTGGCGATCTTCTTATTGGGTCGTGCTGTTACAGGATTAGGAAGTGGGGGGTTGATGAGTATCGCTATCATATTGATTTTGGATTTCACCAGTGCTCGCAGACGAGGGTTGTTTATTGGGCTTATCAGCACCAATTACACGGTAGGATTGGCTTCAGGTGCCGTCCTAGCGGGACTTTTAACGCCAATTATTGGATGGGTATGTCTGCCATTTCCCTCGGGCCTGTCACGGTGCTAACTCCGAACCCGATGCTAGCGCCTCATATTTTGGATTCAAGCCCCGGCTGCACTTGTTCTAGGACCCTTGATATACTTCGCTATTCCACCGTCAGCCGAAGATCACAGCCCGCTGAGGGAAGGGACTTTACTCCAAAGTCTTGCTCGGATCGATTATGCCGGTGCCCTGACAATAGTAAGTTTGATTTGATTGTTCAAGATGACACTGCTAACAAGCTAGACAATCTCGGTTGTCCTCTTTCTCACCAGTTTGGCCTCTCCCGAGGTTCTCATCTGGCCTATTCCATTGTCAATGGTATTTTTTGCTATCTTCCTTCTCATTGAGTCTCGATGGGCCCGCGAGCCCATCATTCCGGTCCACCTATTCCGCAACCGTAGCGTGCTGCTGTCATGCCTCGCTGGTGTGGGCTTAATGATGTCTCGCTGGTGCGTCGTATTCTTCACTCCTGTCTACGCGATTGCAGTTCGGGGATGGGCTCCCGCATCGGCAGGACTCATTCTTGTCCCGACGAATGCAGGATTCGGAAGTGGTGGAATACTTGTGGGCTGGCTTCATATCCGCAAAGGAGGTAGCTACTATGCGTGAGTGTCTCAACGCCATTGTTCCATTAGCCATCCACTGATTTCAATGTATAGGTCTTGCCTAGTTCTTTTCATGCTCTTTGCACTCGCGACAGTGGCCCTCTCGATTCTATCTTCAGAGGACTCCGCAGCAGCATTGTTTATGACAGCAACCTTCTTGAACGGATTCTTTGCCGGTGCACTAATGAACTACACCATGTCCCATCTGCTACACCTTACCAGCCCTCACTTGCACTACATTGTGAGTGCTCTATTCACCACATTCCGTGGGCTCGCAGGTAGCTTTGGATCCGCTGTTGGAGGCGGTTTCTTCACCCGGATTCTCAAGGAAGCATTGGAAACAGGCTTCTCCCGGCATGGACTCTCGCCCAAACCGGATCTTGTTCGCACTCTTCTCGGTAGTCCTGCCACGGTCTCCCATTTGGAGGGCATTGAGCGGCTGGTCGCTGTTCAGAGCTATGAACATGCATTCCATATGCTATTCCTGGCGGCCACTTTCTTGATACTCGTGGCTGCAGCACTCCAGGCGGGAACTGGGTGGACGGCGGGAAGTGAGGATAAGACTGATGAATGGGAGGAAGAGCGGGCGTAATGATTAATGTTTTTTTTCTTCTAATTTTCTCTAACCAAACTGTGGACCACAGGATACACTTAGAAGGAAGAAGATAAATGTACAAGGGCATTCTTTGACATTACTTTTGACAGCGAAAGTAATTTTGAAGGTATATTAAGTATTTATTTGACTTATCAGGGTACCAGTCCATCCAGCCAGCTGACGACCTGATAAGGTACAAGAAGCTCTTGAGGGTTTCCCGATCGGATTGCTTAAAATCCTGAGGGCTCGTCCATGCCAGAGCAGAAAATCTATAATAATTAGCCCAGATAAGACATTACATCCAGGAACTGCGATTTATGGTCGGCACAAGTAATGAATGTATTCATAGTTAATCGGAATATCCATATTTATTCATCAAAGTGTAGTTTCTCATTTGTTTACTCTTGTCCGAAAATATGGATGCCTTGGTGCCTGACATAGTTGCCTTATCTCTCTGATAGCTCCTCCTCCAACATCTCCAACTCTTAATCTTCTCTTGTCTTCTCACACACCAGCTCTTACCAACCACCGCCGCCACCAAACTCACAATGCCGCGCGCTGTTCGAGGTAAGAGAGCTTACAATCATCGGAATCTCCGTGCTAACGGGGATCACCAGGCCTGCTCATCGAGTGCGATCCCTCGATTAAATCCATGATCTTGAAGTACGACGAGGAACGACATGACTACATTGTGGAGGATCTGGACGATGAGAACCACTTGGTCATCAAGGAGAGTCAGCTAGAAAACCTGAAGGCGCGTCTGGATCATGTATGTGCCGGTTGAACCTTGACTCGCCATCCCCGCAGACCGGGTTTGGCGCATTCGAAACACTATCTAACATGGGAGCAATTAGGACCTCGATGAGAAAATCATGCAGCTTGACGAATCCGACTCCGAATAAAGCGACCGTGTCTACCAAGGACCCATCCCCTCGAACCATTATGCTCTCGAAGGGCACGATCACGATTTCAATATGACAAATACCCAGATGGCTGCCAGCACTCAACCTTTTGCGCTTCCATGCTGTTCCTGTGTGCAGCATCCACTGCTAGAACAACTTGGAAGGCCCGCGCGCATATGAATACCTACAAACCACTCTATGATACCCACCACTGAACCTATATTGTGGAATCGGTCTACCCGGCGTTCTACTTGAAGAGTTCACTACAATCGGCGCGCTAGAAAAGCGACCGGTGAATTTTACTTCCTTTGGACAGATTACGATGACTGGCCACTCATCTTCTTACGAGACACCCTTAAGCAAATCTACTGAAACATTCCGTTGGCTTTAACTGGTTTCCTCGTTATATGAATCAACCTGCTATCAATCTGCTATAAACTTGGAACCCACCGACCCCACTGTTGATATACACTGGAGACTCTGTACAAAATCATTCTTCATTCTCTTCCTTCCATACGTTTATTCCCTCTTCTCCCTCTTATTCGTCCCTGTATAATCATGGAATTTTTATCCCCCTCTCCGTATATAATCTCCTTCCAGGCTATGGGTGCCCAGTGACCGCTCGAGGGACTCTTCTCTGCGAATAAGGATATCATAGAATTAACAGTGGCAATGATCGGCTTTTCTTCTAAGGGCTCAAACAATGTATTTGTCCAGGTCTACAATCGCCACTCGCCAGCAGTCTGCACGTGACATTGCCCATCTTATGATTCTGGTAGGTGATCTCATACAACACGAAGTCTTCGAGAGCCTTCTTAATATTTTCTGCTACGCCCGGCTTCTTATTCGGCGACCAAGTAGGAATACTCGCCAAGTTCCCACAAGGTAGGGCCCCCTATTTCAGATAGGACTATGGTCAGGTATGTAACTCGATAAGTAAACATAGGTTAACACACGGTTCTTGTATATAATATATATGTGGTACGTTATTAAGAATGTTCTTAATCATGTTTAGTGTTGTAAGTTCTACGTACTTAGCTTATTTAGCTAAGAATGTGAGGTTTTTGCTGGCAGGAAACAAGGCAGAATATTATGTAAGAGGGTTTCACACTCATATAACACCACTGTGTGTAGTGATATATAGGTCGTGTGACTGTGAATATACTCGATTGAAATACAAATACCATTTCTTCCCAAAATAGAAGGTATAATGTCCGACTATCAATATGTTATGTCCAAATAACAACGCTCTTCTTCAAATTATCAAAAAGATCTACAAGAAGAAGAAGATGTATGCCACTTGCAGAAGTATCTTTTCACTTAAGATTTGAGATACATATGACTTATATCAGTGAGTTTCGCTTTCTACTGCAATAGGTTTTACCTGTCAAATTGTGACTGATAGTTCACCTTATACGACTATCGTCTCGTGCCAGGTTTCGTTCCTGAATATGTCAAGCAACATTATGCTACTTGTCTAGATGTAGTTTCTTTATTTCTCTTAGTTGTAATTGAGCCATCCTTCCTGATAGGCGACCCATGCCCCTAACGTCAAGGTTTGCGTATATAACCATATTTCCAAGGCTTCATGAGGATCCTGAACCATCGTAGATGTTATAGGCTCTGTTAAGCCAAAACACACCTGTAAGTGCTCGAGGGTAGAGGACTTGCGGACAACGATTTTGAATCCACCCGGTGTCATAGTAGCGATGCGACACTTCCGCCGCGCCTCTCGATCAATCAAGAGGAGAACAAATTGCTCTGCATCCAACGAACCGGCCGGTGCATTTTCTTTGCTCCGTTTTTCCCATTGCAAAATCATTCTGCCGGGGTCGGAAATATCTCTGTTTTCGTCGTTGATGGTAAATCGGTAATTAGGTGTCGATTGAGCGGGTCCCGTGCTTACGCTGGTCTGCCATCTGCATCGCGCATCGCGGAAATAAATTGTTGAGGTTGTATTGTCGTTATGGCACATTGCTGCCACAATATCCTTCTGTAGAGTGGCGCCGTCACTATCCTGCTCCGCGTTGGAAAAATCTCTCTGTCGCCCGGTCGAAGTAGTAATATACGACTCGTCAAGAGTCGCATAAACATCACCCGACCTCATCTTGACTTTCTGATGAAAGTGGCGAGTCAATTTTGACTTGTGAAATGGTGGTTGCCATATTTCCAGTACTGGTACTGGCCGCTCATTTTGGGCGAGTTGTTGGAATTGAAGAAGCAGCTTCGGAGCAAGACCAAGTGAAGATTTTGGCGCAGGGCGAGCGATCTGGAAATTCGCTTGAATTTTAGTTCGTGTGGGCTGAGACGTTCTAGAATTCGGTTAGACAATGTCAACATTCAAGTTGGTGGGAGCCGTGTACTGCTGTTCGCTTCTTGTGTCACTTTCGTAGACAACCGACTGCGAGCTCATGCTGGGCTCAGGCGACATGAAGATCGTGATGTTTTAGTTCGACCTGTCTGAGTGGGATAGACAGGAAGTTTTTCTCTCATTCACCAACTCGTTGAATGCCTCGGGCATTCTTATAAATAGATATTTCATGGGCCTATGGGCCGTATCCGTATCTACCGTAAAAACGGTTCACAGACTGTGGGGGGACACGGTTCTAGGGCTCGCACGCGCCGATTCTGAGGCAGCACCATTTTCTCCTGCCTATCGCTGTCATGCTAAGAGTCCAGATGTCTGGAACAAGTACGGTATGTTGTGATTGGCTCTTTCGTAAGCTCGTGAGGCCCGGCGAGACTGAATATTTCCGAATCAACAGGGCGACTAGCCGTTTTGGGAAATATTCGAGCGTGTGGGTACTAGTGTGGGGCTATTCCCAAAACGACTAAGCGCCCGCTCTTAATTCATGCACTCGCCCCACAAAAAGGTCCACTTCGGTAAAGCCGTAGAGCGGCTCCAGCATTCCATGCATACGTTGACTTGAGACTTCAGTGTTAGTTCTTGCGGTTAGAAAACCTTGTATTGCGACTGTCGATTTACAGATTATCATCGGGGAGATCAATAATATGGTTTGTCCGAAAACTCCTGTACTTTTTATTTTTAGCCTTTCGTCTTCATCGCCGCTGTTGATTCCCATCGATCAGACAAAAGAGGTTGCGTCTCCACTGGACGGGCCAGCGCACTAAATCAGGCAATGATTGAACGGACCCATAGCCTACGCCCTGTCAGGCTATGGTTGGAAACTCATGACTCTGGTCTCATCACAAAACTTACCTGCCGGATTGTTGCCTAAGCCTCGGTGTCCTACAACGGTATCTATTGAGCGCGCCATGGAGCAGATACGAACTCGGTTTCTGGAGTATCTGGATGTGAACAGTCCTCATGTGCATGCCCATGTGAGCCTTGTGGAAATATAAAGTGGCCGACAGCCCCAGGGACAGGCCTTAACAGACACAACCTTTTTTTTCCAAAAGTCTCCTGCTTTCATCAATCATCACCTTTCGTTCTCGAATCAGGCGCTTCCTTCAACTGCTTTCCGTCTTGCTTGCCACTGGAGCGCTGGCAGTGAGAGATTCCAGCTGCCCTCCCTTCCCTTCTTCAATGATCGTATTCTCATCTGAGTTCAAACAGCCAGATCCTCCTATGATCAAGGCTGAGTACGAGACCAACTTTATCCAACACAAGTGGTAGGCGACAAATACTGATGCAAGCCCTACTTCTATCGTCAAACTAACAGAGCAACAGGAATCAAAACCTGTCGCACGTCTCGACTGGTTTCATCAATACCTCGCCATCTCAGAATTTCGTTCGAGTTGATGAAGCCTTCAATGGTAGTCTGGCCTCGTCCTTCTTCAATTACGCCAATTCTACTAACGAAGGGTTGGTGGAAAACACTATGACCACCTTTGGTCACAACTCCAACGAGCCGACTATATGGAAGGGATTCGTTCACTCGAACTTCCCTTTGCTCCCTGAAGACATGCTAGTCAAAAATGGTGCTGTTTTTGGCGGACTGGTCCGGCGACAGTTCAATGAGGACCTTGTGGCAGCTGTAAGTAGCCTTTTCCATGTTCAGCGTATTAAATCCAGGCCCAGTGCTGAAGCTGAAAATAACATCATCAGTGGAATATTATGTACCAGGGAAATGTTCCTCTCACAATCTACGTGAGCAACTGCAATATTGTGGTTGGGTACGACTATTTTACTCCCAAATTGCGGACCAGAGTTATCACTGAATACTTCGACATCCAAGCCTAGGCCGCTTCTTCGTCATGGGATCGTGGTTGAGCCATTCGCGCCAAAACGGCTGCGGTGGAGTTTATATCATGGATTAGTGTCGAATCCCGTCTTCTCGATGACGGGATCAATAAAGAATTGTCCAAATTGTCTCAAAGAACAACTCTCAATCATAAATTTCGCCGTAAATCACCTAACGTCCGATAAAATAATTTTCATTTTGTTCGAAGACTAGCTTGTTGACATACAGGACATTATCATTAACCTACGCGCTGTCCTCGCGTTGAGTATTGTAACTTAATTTTCTTTCGGACTAGATGGTTTTTCTTGCCACCTCGAAGACTCTGTCGAGTACTTGCCCGGTTCCACTGCAGGTAGCTTTGGGCCCTGTGGCAAGGGCATGGGTCACGTGACAGCGTCAGCAGGCCCGAATCGGAGACTTACAGCCCCTGGTAATCCGTTGCATGTTTTCTGACAATTTGAAAAATGACAGCAGAGCTATGTGTACGACCAAGCAAAATCACTAGACGTACTATCGGACCTCTGGACAAGCGCAAAAACACAACGCGCTGCCAGTCTTGTGCGAACCGACGGGTAAAGGTGCGAGCAATCAGCACTCTGCTTCAATGAGATTAGTCAAACTTACACGATATGAACAGTGTGATGGGGGAAACCCCTGCGAAAGATGCATCCGGACAAATAAGAGTTGTGAGCCGCAGCGGCTAGAGCAGGCAGGCGTGAAATTCGTCCATATTCCGGGACATGTTCTGTCTTGTGCAATTCCCATGCAAGTGAAGAGGCATGATGACGCCATATATCTGGATCATTTCGCATCCTTCCTTCAGCGATGCCATTTTAGCAAAGAGTTTGCCGCCACAAATGCAGACATAGTCACTATCATTGGCAAATACCCTCTGCTTTGGCACATCGCTATCGCAATCGGAGCTTTGGACGCCAGTAGGAAAGGCTCTATCAGATCATTTGGTGAGCTGGAGTCCCCTAGGCATATTGCGTTCCGGGCTTGCGGTAGATCAATGCAAGATCTGCATTCGGCAATCTCGACGGACAATCCAGTCTTTAGAGATGACGTGTTTTGGAGCACATTTCTCCATGGTCTGTTTGAGGTATGATTATATTCATAAAATCGGAAACTCCACTAACCATCCACACAGCTGATGGCAGAAAAATCCGCCGATTCATTCGCAAAACACATGGCTTTTGGTGCATCCCAAATGCTGCTCATGTTGAAACCTACAGATCCGCTTTCGTTACCCACAAAGAGCTTGATCGATGCTTTCTGGGTTCTTGAGACCAACAGAGCCATTCTTTATGGCGACAATATATTAATTTCTCCAGACAAATGGCAGTGGAATTTGACGCGAGAAAGCTGGCCAGATTCCATGAAGGAAATTCTCATGCTCATGACACAAACTTCCGCATTTGCTAAAAGGCAAGTCACTTTTACTGACTTGATGGATGGATGCCGCTAACCCTTTTAGGCTTTTTGACTCAGTTGCGAGCGTTCCTCAAAAACTGAGATCCTCTGATCCCGGATTGGACGCTCTTGCCCTAGAAGGTCTCGAGATCAAAGAAAGACTTCTCAATTGGCAAGAAGGAAGCTATTTGAAAACATTACCGGTGGATCCTTTTACCAAATTGGCCGTCATCGTTCACCGCGCTCTTCTTTTATATCATTGCAGGAATTTTACTTTTTATTCATGCTGGATGACACGGACAATTCCTCAGCTTGACCAAAGTGAGGTCGATAAACATGTCGCCACAATTTTGGGTCTGTCTCAAAGTCTTCTCTCGGATACATTCATCCCGGGAGTTCTCTTGTTATTTCCTCTGCGAATGGCCGGAGCCCATGTTTTTGAGAGTCGTGCCCAGGAGGAAATATTGGGCACTATTCGCAAAATAGGGCAAAAAGGCTTCATCGTTGCGGATAGAATCGAAGTCGATTTGCGGGAGTTTTGGCAGTACAAGTTGGGGAAAGAAACTCAAGCGAATGAAATGCGAGTGTGAGATATTGTGAAAATTGACTAAAAATTTTCCAATTATTTACAGTTTCATTTGACAGGCTTTCTGAGCCTAGACCGCCAGCTATTATGTGGCATAACTACATGAGTGATCATTGATTTGAGTCGTCTACAAAGCCAGGTCGCCGCTCCGAGCAAGGTGCTAGATATTCCATCCTTTGTCGGGGAAGACAGTTTATTCTTTGTATGTCTGCGGGCAAGGCCGCGCATATCCGGAGATTGCATTCAGCGCGCTGCCAGAAATGCGTCATCGGGACTCTCTAGCAGAGAATAACCTGTTCATGCTATCGGATGAACAGCCTGTGGATTGGTGTGCGACAGTCCAAGCCGTGAAGGACACGTCACAGCTCGCATTCCCGCTTGTTCACGAAGACCAGATAAACTCGTCTCGCGCAAGGTCCGCGATCTTGTATCAATAATTAAGAATTCAGTGTGTATTAATATAAATCGCGCTCAGAAAACGCCGTCACCGTTCGGTTTCTCGATGACCATCGACAGTAAAACGATTCCACCACAAGCTCCAGCAGTATGACTGCCGGGCCGCTGCACCTTTTGCAATACGGTTCTCCTTGCCAGACCGAGGTACCTCACAGCTCGCTTTTCCTCTTATTTTCCTCCTCTTTCTTCTTTTTAGACTCCAAGTGCTCGTCCTTGATATTGTTGCAGTTCCAAACGCCACGTTCCCGGTCCTGCTCCAGCCGCTCCCAGTTCTTTTGACTAACCGGCACACCTTCGACGCTCTTGACTGTATTCCCCTCAATGAACATTATGAGACCTCCAACGGCTGCGACAATGCAGGCTAGCACCACGAAGAGGCCCGTGGACCAGCTGGGTCGGTCGTACCTATTCAAGGCCCACATGAAGCCAGAGAGACAGCATTGCAGGAATGTGTTCCACACCATGAGCCAGATGACCAGGTCGAGCTTCCACAGCTTGGTTGGCCGAGCCCGCACTCCAGTCAGAGGGGCGTCGGGAATCGTCTTCTCCGGGAAAGGAATCGCTGAGCGAGGCACGGCCTGTGACGGCTGCTCGTCAATATTCGTTGGTCCCAAGTTCACAGGAAGATCTGCGGAACCCTCCAGCCGGAACCATCCTCTGTGAGTACCCGCAAGACGACGTAGGGCAACCGGCTTGTGCAGCAGCCGGTATTGTAGCAAAAGGTACAGGTCTCGAAAACGCCAAGGTGCGAGTCCGAAGCCTGTTACACAGAAGAGCACATTCAGAATCTGCGAGTCGATTTCAGTCCATATCCGCCTTGGCGAGTTAATATCGTCGCATGTTGGGTGACACATAGCTGGCACTGAAAGTTACATTAGACAAGGCTTCGCGTCAACTGCTAAGAGACACTCACAAGCGTTGCACAGTAAAAGGAAGAGCATTCCACCCCATGCCACCACATTGAGACCGTAGATGGTGATGCCGAACCCCAGGGGCGTCAGGAAATAGTTCCAGAAGGCTATACATCCTCGCTTCATCGACTGTCCAAAGGAGTGCTTTGGCGGGAAGTGATACCCGTTGGCGAAAAGGGCAACAGCGGCAGCAGCAGGCTCCTCTTCCAATTTGGAGGTCGCCTGGGATATCGTGCTGGTAATGGTTTTCGTTTCCTTGGTACCCTTTTCCGCGACTGGTAGGATGGCGTATGATTGCTCTAGCATCGTTCCGCTCGTCTCGGCCGGTTGCATAGCGGTAGAGCTAATGGAGGAGGATACGGGCGGCGGCGCAGCTTGATGTGAGAAGATTGAGGATACGATTCCACTTGTCGCAGCGAAGAAACTCTGGTAACTCCGAATGACCAAAGGTCAGGGACGATCGGTGCAAGCGCTCGCTGATCGAGGACGTCGCGGCTGGGCGATTGATCTTTTCGTTCCGGGCGTCGTCAGCCCTAGGCGGGTTTGCGAGCGACTTCCGCTCTTGACTTGCTAACATCCAAAACGAAGTGGGCACCGCCGAATTAAGAAACAATCGAGCGTACGTGGAAATTCGAGCCATGGTCACTAGCAACAATGCAACGAAGTGGAGCATCCGACTAAAAAAGCTTGGATTTTGGCGCTCCGACTCTAACTTACTGGCATCGAGAAAAAAGTGGACACCGCCGTATTAGGAAATAATCGAGCGCACCTAGACATACAAGTCATGGCCACCACCAACGAAAATTTCATATCAAGCCTCTCCAGCCTAAAGCCAATTGTATCTAACACAATGTCCAGCCGGGGTGTGCGCGACAGTGTTGGCGTAACTGGTGAGTTGTTGGTCAACCGCGTGGGTGCGCAAGAGAGCAGCTGTCAAACGCTAATCCTCTACAAGCCGATGGCCGTATTACCATTGATATCGGCTCCAGCCTGCAAAAGCACTTTTCTGTATTGACAAAGATTCAAACATGCACGACATTGCTACCAACATCCGCATCCCAATCAACACCTATCAAAAGCCGCCTAAAGCTAAAACTCAATATCGTCATCCATTGCGTCGGAAGCCGTGGTGATGTCCAACCGTTTATTGCTTTGGGCAGCAGGTTGCTGAAGGATGGCCATCGCATCCGTCTTGCGTCTCACGACTTATTTGCCGACTCGACGCGCGCGTCTGGCATCGACTTCTTTCCGGTGGGAGGCGATCCGGCGGATCTGATGGCTTATATGGTCAAGAACCCGGGTCTCTTGCCCAGCATGACGAGCCTGCTCAAGGGAGACGTTCAAAGAAATCGGGCTATGATTTCAGGTATGCTTCAGCGCTTCTGGAGGTCCTGTATTGACCGCGACCCAGTCACTGGGAAGCCGTTTGTCGCAGACGCCATCATCGCGAACCCCCCCAGCTTCGCTCACGTCCATTGTGCTGAAGCTGCAGGTATCCCCCTTCATATGGTGTTTACTATGCCTTGGACCAACACCAAGGCGTTTCCGCATCCTCTCGCTAATATCACACATTACAACGTCACAAGTAGAGAAACTGCCAACTTCATGTCGTACAGTATTGTCGAGTGGATGACATGGCAAGGGTAACAGCTTTGAAGAGCTCTGTTCGCACTGATGCTAACTTCTGTTAGACTTCACGATGTCATCAACAGCTTCAGAAGATCGCTCGACCTTGAGCGTATTCCTTCATCGGCAGGTCCCAATCTTATTACAGAGCTTGCTATCCCAGTTACTTACTGCTGGTCACGTTCCTTGATACCCAAGCCATCGGACTGGCCGGCCCACATTGGTAAGTCTGTTGCATTTGTATGAGATTCTAGGAAGCAGCTAATAGGTCAAGATATTTCTGGCTTCATATTCCGGGAACCTCCAGACTTCACGCCCCCTTCCGACTTAGACGCTTTCCTCTCCAGCGGACCGGCACCGGTTTACATAGGCTTCGGCAGCATCGTCATAGACAACCCCGAGCGCATGACACGCATTATACTCGACGCGGTTCAGGCGACGGGCGTTCGTGCTGTCATATCTAGAGGCTGGAGCAACCTCGGAGGCCCGCCGGTTGACGGTGTGATTTACATTGATGACTGCCCTCACGAGTGGCTCTTCCAACATGTCGCGGCAGTAATACACCACGGTGGTGCAGGAACAGCGGCATGTGGCCTCCGCAATGGGTGCCCTACTCTCGTTGTGCCCTTCTTTGGCGAGTGAGTAGCTCATGGGAGATCAATGATTGTAAACTAATTGCTCGTCAGTCAGCCTTTCTGGGGGGAATCCATCGCTTCTGCAGGCGCAGGGCCAAGACCAATTCACCATACGCAACTGAATAAGGACAATCTAAGCGATGGTATCAGATTTTGCTTAGGCCCCGATACGACGAAAGCCGCCAAGGTTATATCAGACAAGATAAGAGACGAGTCTGGTGTGGATGCTGCTGCTGCATCGTTTAATACTCATCTACCACACAAAATGATGCAGTGCGATTTACTTGGGGATCGTTCAGCCGCGTGGACCTACCGCAGGGGCGGTCATCGTGTCAAACTCTCTGTTGCTGCGGCGGAGATGCTCATTCAAAACGGGTTGATCCAAGAGAAGCATCTGAAGCTGTGAGTATCCAACCATAGTGGATCATGACCCTGACGCCAGTGATTGTAAAGTTGACGTGGTTGAAGTTACAAGTCTTGCAAAATCGACATTGAGAGCCGGAGAGTCGGGCCCTTGTACGGACCCACCGCCGCTCTGATCCGTACAATCATTACGCTGTTCACGTTACTATTCAACATGGGCCTCAAACCAGTACATACCTGGCGCAGCAGAGAAAGAGTGGAAAAGGCCTCGAGCGAAGACATACAACTCCGCCCAATTAGTCGCTCGGGTCATGGGCAACTACAACACCATGACGAAGAATCCTTGATACCAAAGCAAAGGAAGAGGAACAAGGGCTTGCTCGCAGTCAAGAATGTGTTTCTTACCATACTATCATTCCTGATGGCCGTGGTCGAGTTCGTCGTCTTGTCACCTCTCTACTGCTTCAAAGGCGGCATGGTTGACTTCGCCTTTGCTCTAGTCGAGGGACTGCGTGGCGCACCACAACTCTGGGGACAGGAAAGAGTAAGTTACGGGCAATTAAGGAACTGGACAGATGGGTTCAAGTTCGCGGGGAAGTGCTTTTGGTTCGGATACATGGATGCGATTTGCGGCTTAGTTATGCACCCGTATGAGGGAGCTTACTATTCAGGGGTACAGGGATTCTTCACCGGGCTCCTCTTCGGGATCCTTGATTTTATCGCAAAGATATTGTCCTGTCAGTTTCTGTCTTGGAACCATAACGGCATTCGCTAACTATGGTACCCAGCCTCGATAGGTCTTTACGCGTATCCGGCCATAGGCATATCTCGGAGTATTTCAAACCTCTTTCGACGGCGGACCGCCAGGAAGTTGAGGAAATGTCGACTTTTGGAAGGAAAAGACCTTATCCAACGGGGCCAGACTACAAACAAGGAGAAAGAAGCAATCATCCTCAAGTTTCATGACATTATGGGGAAGTAGTTATAGTACATACAAATCGATTACGCCCCCCGATAGCTAGCCAGCCAATAGGGCAGGCATTTGCTTTATTATAAATCTCCATTTCTCAAGCTTAGGCAATGCCTCGTAACAGCCCCTTCCCATGCTCCGCTTCGGCAGGTCTTGGCTTTTTTGGCAAATCATGGTCCGAGGTGTTCCGATAGTCTCGTTGTCTCATCTCGAGCCGTTACTTTTCTCGTAGGTCTATAATCCACCCGTTCTGTCTTAGGCGTAGTATGCTTTATATCTAGTACCGTTGTCTAATTCAAATGATATTAGAACCACTTCAAGCCACCGTCTAAAAGACGATTTCCTATCTCTAGATAATACACGAAGAGGTGATATAGGGTATTAAGAACCTCCTCCTGTCTGTGAGAAAATCCGTATTGAGACGTAATCATTGGTGGCAATTTTGATAACACGTACTGGTTCATGGCACGCTAGATTCCATGTGATTCGTGGATCTATGTAGATCACGTGATAGAATCCAGAAGGATCCACAAGCGCCGGGAAGGTACGACCCACATCCAGCGATATCTAGCAACATCTCGAACAACACGAAGATGTTTCCAGAATTGCAAAATGAATGGGACTCGAAAGTTCTAGGCTGGGCGACTGCTCTCACTCATGATGCATATAAACCCCCTCCACCTCTGACCTTCTCAGTCCATCTCACAACCAACAACTCACTTGACTATCAAAGCTTCAAGCTACAAACTTCATCTTTACAACCGCTTCAAATCTACTCATCCAACTACAAAGATGTCTCTTCAATTCCGTTCCCACTACCCAACGGGCGAGTTCTCTCGTGACTTGTCCTCCCTCTTTAGCCTCTTTGACGACTATGATGTCCACCGTCGAGGCAACCGCAACCTGGCTCAGCGGCCCTTCACCCCCCGCTTCGATGTTCGCGAGACTGAAGATGCCTACCACTTGGATGGTGAGCTGCCCGGGGTCGCTCAAAAGGATATCGAGATCGAATTCTCCGACCCCCATCACCTGATCGTGAAGGGTCGCACTGAGCGCGAGTACCACACCCAGCCTGAGGCCGAGAGTGAGGACACCAGCTCCGAGGCCGACACCGCTTCCAACAAGAGAAACAAACCTGCTGCTGCTCGTTACTGGGCTAGCGAGCGAACTGTCGGCGAGTTCCAGCGCACCTTCTCCTTCTCCACCCGCGTGGACCAGGACGCCGTCACGGCTAGCCTCAAGGGTGGTGTTCTCTCCATTGTCCTTCCCAAGGCTTCAGCTACCACTCCCAAGAAAATCACCATCCAGTAAAGGATGGACTCCAACCACACGCGTCCACCTGACGCCAACTACGACGCGCAACACGAGCTACGATTTTAATGCTTTTGCTTGATCACATCCATCGTTTTGAGGAGTTTCGACAATTTGATAGTTTTGTTTTTGACATGTATCTTAACAATCTTTTACCAACGTAATCTCAGAATGAATTTAATTGCTACAAACCAGTGCACACAACGTAGATCTAAATAAGTAGTACCCTCATGCACGTAAAGGCGGTGGGCGCTTATCGCTCCTTATCTGAGCCGAGGCCGAGGCACATGGCATAAGCTCCCACTTCAACGCTTCATTAAGTATTTAGACTCTTACCTGTGAAAACCCCAGACTTTCCCTTTAATATCAACCCCAGCTTTCAGATAATAACCCATTAAGCTGCCAGCATTCGAGCGCACCCCACACTTCTCCGCACTCCAAGCACCACCTTTCCTATCCAATATGGCGCAAGATTACTCGTTCAAGTATTTCACGGTGCAGTTCCCAGCGGACCACCCCTATGTCGCGCACGTGGAAATCAACCGCGCAGACAAGATGAATGCCTTCCTTGAAGCGTAAGCCCCAACCTACTCAAACTATGCTCCCAATATCACTAACAGCCACAGCATGTGGCTCGAGATGGGACAACTCTTCGCCCGACTCTCCGACGACTCCAATGTACGCGCAGTTGTCTTCAGCGGAGCCGGCGACAAAGCCTTCACAGCTGGTCTCGACGTGAAAGCCGCATCAGAGGGTAGCGCCCTCGCCAAAGACGGCATAGATGGCACAGACCCAGCCCGCAAAGCCGCGCACTTCCGCCGCCACGTCGCTGAATTCCAAAACTGCATCACATCCATCGAGAAATGCGAGAAGCCCGTCATCGTCGCCATGCACGGGTACAGCTTCGGGTTGGCTATCGATATATCGACAACGGCGGATGTGCGTCTCTGCTCGCGCGATGTGAAGTTCGCAGTGAAGGAAGTTGATATCGGTATTGCAGCTGATATTGGTACACTTACTCGCCTTCCTAAGGTTGTTGGAAACTATGGCTGGGTGAAGGAGGTTGCGCTTTCTGCTCGTGTCTTTGGAGCGGAGGAGGCGCTGCGTGTTGGGTTTGTTAATGCTGTTTATGAGAATAAGCAGGAGACTGTTGCTGCGGCGTTGAAGATGGCGGGTCTCATTGCTAGTAAGAGTCCCGTTGCTGTGCAGGGGACCAAGGAGATCTTGAACTGGTCGAGGGATCACCCGGTGCAGGATGGGCTGCGGTATACTGGTGTGTGGAATGCCGCGGCTATCCAGACGCAGGATGTTTCTAAGGCGCTTTTGTCTGGGATTCAGAAGCGGACACCGACTTTCGAGAAACTATAGACAGTAAGCTTTGTTTCATATATCGGAGGGGAGTGTCCCTTTGGAAGGTAAGACAGACGCAGCTATGCTACTCTGGATTATGTGTGGAGGGTATACTGTTCAGTCAAAGACAAACCATGTATATAGTATAAATTTATGGCCCCGGGAGTCCACGCCAGTCATCTGAAACATGATCTCTTTTACATACCTTTAAGATTTAAAATCGTGGGCAGGAGCTATCCACAGAACATCTCACGATCGAAGTTCTTCCGCAACACTTACCCTGTACTTATTTAAGATATGTGTTCTTTCCACGAATTATATTCAGAATGTAATATGAGTAACTCATTTGAACTAGTCGTATCTCCGATACTCTTTGGTTGCCCCACCGCGAACGTTGTCGGAGGCCGAACAATTGACAGGCCTTTGGAGCCAAAGTATCGATTCCAACACACTGACTACTTTCGGTTTTTGTTTCATTGTTATCAGCATGTGGAGTAAAGAAGAAGGGGAATTTTTGTTTCAAGAATGTTTCATGCATATAGGATCTAAAGCCTTTGTTCGAGACTAAAAGGGGTGCAATGCTGATCAGACTTCATTTCAATGAGGCTCACCTGGCCTGGAGGCTTATTGGCTATCAGTAGTGGTCTACAAGCCATAGTATAAACCATTGAGTGAGGAATCCGATTTTTGGCATTTCATTTACAGTGTATAGCATACTAGTGAAATAAATATCAATCAGTAATCTTGAAAAAGCATTCCACGCAAGTTCTATACACATTATTGAGTAGAAAAATTGTACAGTAAATGACATAGAGATGCGGCTATTCATGTGCCTGGTCGGGAACCCGGGGATTCGCCACAGCCTCGAACTCCGATTTCCCGTTCCAAGTCCATTCAACATGATGTGATAGTTGCAGAGTATATTAGTCCATATAGAAGTCACTGTATCTCTAGAATGTATCAACTACCTATTCATCTCCACAACTTGGCTTCTACACCAAATATATCAACACTCCACCATGAAAGCCATCCAAATCCTAGGCGATGTTTCCTCGCCAGAAATCACCACAAATCGTTCAATGGTCAAGCCGATTCCCAAAAACTCGGAACTTCTCGTCAGTGTCCACGCTGCCGGAATAACCGGTGACGAAATCATCTGGCCGGAACCATACGCCTCTCCAACCCGAATCCCAGGACACGACATCTCGGGCGTAATCTCCTCCACTGGGCCAGATTACCAAGGCCCACTAGAAATCGGCCAAGAAGTCTTTGCTTTTCTCGGGGCAGATCGAGGCCAGGGCCAAGCAGATTATGTGATCTGTTTACCGAGTGAAGTCGCACCGAAACCGACAACACTGTCTCACGCGGAAGCAGCCGTACTACCTATCCCACTTCTTACAGCTTGGGAAGCCCTTGTCGATCATGGAGCACTTAAATCGCATCAATCTGGGAAGAGGGTTCTCATTACAGGTGCTTCGGGTGCCGTTGGTACTTTTGCTGTTCAGTTTGCTGCACGGGCATTCGGTGCGCACGTAATTGCGCTGGCTTCGTATCGGAATCATGAAATGCTGAGACGACTGGGTGCGAGTGAGGTTCTTGACTATGGGATCATCGACTGGGAAAAGAAGGTCGCTGATGTTGATGTGGTCTTCGATGCGGTTGGTGGAGATATCTTGGAAAAGACTTGGGAATGCATCAAGGACGATGGAGTCATTGTGACTGTTGGAGATCCTGCGCCTGCGTGGGCATTTGGACAAGGTCAAGCTGAGGAATCGGTTGATCATCCGAATGTGCGATATGTGCATTTCATCGTGTCTCCGAATGCAGAGGAACTAAGGAAGACTGGTGAAATGATTGACAATGGTAGCCTAGAGAAACTTGCAGTCAGATCGTTTCCTTTTGATGAAGCGAAAGCAGCGTGGGAATGCGCTCGGCAGAGGAGTCGTGGATATAAGGTTGTTATTGATTTCATCGAGGAAGACTCCCCGAGCTGTTAGGCATTTCATTTAATGGAAGTTTTTTAGGAACTTGGATCTGATTCCAGATTTTATTAGTATTGTCTTTCTGATATGTCCAGGTTTTAGGTCTCAGTTCTCCCAAGCAATGTTTGGATCCAGATCTCCAATATTATACCACCCACATAAATCGTCTATAGACCCCAAGGAAGGCAGAATATTAAAATCGTCGCTAGATGTTCCAGTCTCCGACCCAAAAGCGTCCCCCTGTGATTGGCAACTGGAAAAGTCTGACCCTTCCCTGGGTTGGGTCGTCACTTTGGATCCAAGTCCTAGCACATGGTGGGCAATTGTCTGAAGTTGCCGTACGTTCCTTCCTGTTCGTGGCCAGAGTTCAGCAAGCGCTTTGAGACATCCAATGGTCATCCGGATCTGTTCTCGTGCGATTGCCAATTCTTTTCCCTTCAACAAAAAGTGACAGGCAGAGAGAATGGCGAGCGTTCCTTCGCTGACCATGCAGGTCGTAAATGGGGAATGGTGGAAGTGTGCTGTAGGTAATGCTAAAAGGCGGATTTGTGCCTCGACAGACCGCAACACGCGGACGGTGTGTACGTTCACCAAATCCGGGGTGGGAATATCTTCAGGCGGCTCCCTAGCACAGCTTGACGTCTCTTCCACAGGGTTAAATTTGAGGTCCGATAATGGACGGTGCAAGCCAATATATGCGCTGGAGAAGAGTCAATATCAATACCATCTTAGTTAGCGAAGAATGACTTACACGTGAATAAGCTGATGGGCCTGGAACATGAGCTCGTCGATTTCTCCGTTCTTGCTCATGACCTGCTTGCGATTCTTGGGCAGTAAAAGGAGCCACGCATTCAGAATTGAGTCCGCAGTCTGGATCACCTGTGGGGAGTCTTCTTTCGCGACAGTCTGGGGTGCCGTGGAGATGGCAAATGCCGCACATTGCACAGCACCAATGAGGTACGCAAAGGATGAGAAATCGGGATCCTCGGGAGCGAATTCGCGACAGTCAAAGTCATTCAGGGTTTTCGGTATGGGGATGTTCTGCAGTCGGGTAAGATACACAGCCAAATATAGACAGAACGATGTACTTACCCCAAGTTCATATTCCGCTTCCTCACAAGGTAGTTCCACAGTAGCGTCTACGTTAGAATTTTTTATACTAAAATTCATAGTCCCCAACGTCCCCGCATAGTAAGCTTCAATGGTATATAACATCCACCATGTTCGCCTCCAGCATTCCTGTAGTACCAGATCATTGCCTCCATGCCTGGCTGCGAATTCTTGCTTGAACATTTCCATGTCACGAGCGGCTTGAACCGCTATGTTCATTTGACTTTGGGATTTACTCTTCTGCTCGTACCAGAATAACGCCATAGAGTATAACAGCCGGCATTGAACCATCACAGGGTCTGTTGGTAGTAACTGCAAAAGTCCAGCTTCTGCGTATTCCTGCAATGGAGTCGACCACTGTTGCGACTTGTAGATGTTCCCAACAAGACGCATGATCGCAATGAGCGAATTTAAAGAATTTTGTCGCGTCGGATCTTGATAAGCTCTTGTCAGGTACCTTTGAGGTAAAAGGAAAGGATGAAGTTGGTGAAAGCTCTTGTAGTAGAAATCAATCAAAGGGTCGTGCACAACACCACTGAACTGTACTGGGACTGTAGTCGGGGACCCAGTATTAGACGATCGATTCCCAATACTACTTCCATTAAGCAATCCATAGCTGTTCGAGAGATCCACATCAACGATCCCAGTATTGAGTTCCTGACCACCGTGCAACCCCGCCGATCGCTGCAGGCTTGGGCTGGTGTTCAGCCTGGAATCCTCAATGGCTGCAAGTCGCTTGCGCCGCTCGGTTAAAGCTGCACGGTCCAAGCCGCCCCGGCGTGATTGGGCATATTGGCATTCCCTGGAGAATTCCATGCAGCGGGCACAGCTTGGTGTTCCTCCTCCACATTTGAGATGACGCGAGCGGCAGGGCAAACACGCTAGTGAAGATCGTGTAGCTCTGCCATTCTGCGATGGGGGGTTATTTTTATTGTTATCGCCGTCCATATCAAGGTGTCCAGCAATCGGCTGACTTGGAGACGCGGTTGATGGTCGTTGAACGACCGGGTATTCGGGAATCCAACCGGGTATCCACCTGCGAGCGGGGCAACTCCGTTTACCTGACTTTAAGGTTGGGGAACCTTATTGCTAGATTTTAATTTCTGTCACGCCATTTGACTTGATTAGCCTGTTCACGGATATCGGATCGCCTTTTAAATTGTCGGATATTGACTTCGAGTTTGATGGCATTGAGGAGGGTACATAAAAAGGCCTCAATTGCTTAGTTTTAGTCCCTATCTTCACCATCGGCCCCACTTTTCCGACATTTGGATATCTATACAGACATTCATCAATTTGTTTCGATTTTGAAATATGGCGAAGCTAGTCATTATCGGCGCCGGCTTCGCTGGCGTTTGGAGCGCCCTGTCAGCTAAACGACTGGCAACCCTTGTGAACAAAGAAAGCAGCTTGGAGATCCAAGTCATCGCTCCCGAGCCATCATTGGTCATACGTCCAAGACTCTATGAAGCCAACCCGTCTGAAATGATTCACTCCCTGAGTCCCCTCTTCAAAGAAGCAGGAATCTCGTTCTTCCCGGGCATCGCGATGAGTATTGATACCAAAACAAATACGATCAGTGCTCGATCCCTACAAGGAGTGGAATCAACAATCACATACGACCGTCTGATTCTAGCCGCCGGCAGCTCCGTCGTGCGCCCCCATGGGATCACCGGCGTTGAAGAAAATGCCTTCGACGTTGATTCTTTAGCATCAGCCGCGAAACTCGATGCCCACCTCCAGAGCCTCACTTCTCTTCCGCCAAGCTCATCACGCGATACTATTGTTGTATGCGGCGCGGGATTCACAGGCATCGAAGCTGCAGCCGAGCTACCTAAACGACTCGGTCATATTCAAAGTGCCCGTATCATCTTGGTCAGCAGTGCAGACCAGGTCGGTCCCGAATTCGCATCAAGCTCTCGCTCTGTTATCACGCAAGCTTTGACCGAGCTCGGAGTTGAGCTGAAGTTTGGATCTGCCGTTACAGCCATCGATGCGGATGGCGTGACCCTTGCGTCTGGAGAGCGTATTCCGGCGAAGACTGCAATCTGGACAGCCGGCGTTCGGGCTACATCTTTGACAGGGCATATCCCTGGTGAGAAGGATAGCCTCAACCGCCTTCGTGTCGATCAGCATCTGCGTGTGCCATCGGTCGATAATGTGTTCGCCACTGGTGATGCTGCTTGTGTCTTTGCCGATGCGGAAGAAAAGCATTACGCGCTGATGAGCTGCCAGCACGCTCTTTCCCTTGGTCGCGTGTCGGGACACAATGCTGCGGCGGATCTCCTCGGGGAGTCGTTGGTAGACTATGAACAGGGTGCGTATAATTGCTGTCTGGATCTTGGTGCTTGGGGTGCTGTTATTTCTGCGGGGTGGGATAGGGAACTTAGTCTCTCCGGAGCTGAGGCAAAGAAGATCAAGTGTTATATCAATCAGAAGTTGATCTATCCACCTAGCGAGGTGGAAGAGGCGCTGGCCCAGGCGAACCCGATCTTGCCAGACTCTGACGAGCTGTTCCGACAGATGCAGGAGGCTATTGCATAATTTGGCGCGGTTTCAAGCTCATTTTCACATATTAGACTTAGAAATCTTTCGTTCATTTCCGTACAAAGCAGCATGTAGTAAATAATACAACCATCAAAATGTATGCCTAGACCATTCTATTTCAAAATAGTACAAAGCGGATCCAACGCCCTCACCTAGTCTGACACCCTCATCCATACCCCAATCCTGCCAAGTTTCAACCAGGTACATCCACTCGGTTTCATCTACCCCGAAACACAAATAAGTCTCACCACCAAGGATTCCCTCTCCGCACCTTCAAATAAGACTTACCCTGAAAGCCAAGGAGCTTCCACCGTGGATCGCAGAAACCCAGCTTCCATGAATCAAAATGAGCGCTAGATCTGTCGATCACGTCAGTGCGGACATTCTTCTGGTTTCGATTTGGACACTCATGCACCTCATCTGCACATCGAACCCTCCTTTCCCGCTGATCCGAGCGTCCGTGGGTCGGATGACACTGGTAGACATGACAGTCAGGGTTTCATGGGGTATCCTTTCCCGCGTATCCTACGAGGAAGTCTCTCCGGTAGGAAGGAAGGACTTCGGAAGATTGAATCAAGTTTATAGTAATTGAAGCTCCGGCATATAAAGCATGCATTCCTCTGTTCAGGAGCCAAACAAGCAGATCATCAAATCAGTTCTTCTTCAACGTTCTTTTAATATTCTCCAGCTATGAAGACTGCTACGCTATTCTCGGCGCTTCTCCCAAGTGCCCTTGGAAGCACAATCTACTTCGCCGGTGATTCTACCATGGCGAAGGGCGGAGGTGGAACTGGCACAAATGGTACATACAGCACCCATACCAGGTAGCAACCAGGAAAGAAAAAGCTAACAGAATCAGGATGGGCTGAATACGTGTCAACTTATACCACATGGACAATCTCCAATCAAGCAATTGCAGGCCGTAGCGCACGTTCGTATACCCGCGAGGGCCGGTTCACGACCATCGCCAACGAAGTCCAAGCCGGCGACTGGGTGGTCATCGAATTTGGCCACAACGATGGCGGATCCTTGACGCCAACAGACAACGGACGTACCGACTGTTCCGGGACAGGCGATGAGACCTGCACTACGGTGTATGATGGGGTTACCGAGACAGTTCTGACGTTCCCTGCGTACTTAGAGAATGCAGCGAACACGTTCACGGCGCTTGGGGCAAAGGTGTTGATTTCTAGTCAGACACCTGATAACCCGTGGGAGACTGGGTCATTTGTTTATTCACCATCACGGTTTGTGGGATATGCGGAGTTGGCGGCGGAGACGGCGGGCGTGGCGTATGTTGATCATGGGGCTTATGTTGCGAGTATCTTTGATTCCCTTGGAGACGATGTTGTTAACGGGTATTATCCTCTTGATCATACCCACACCAGTCCTGCGGGTGCTTTGGTGGTTGCTGAGGCCTTTTTCAAGGCTGTAGTCTGTGGAGGTGTTGCGCTGGAGAGTGCATTGAACACTACTGTTTTCCCAGGAGATTGTCTGTAGAGTTGATTCGTGAATTTTGATAGCAAAGGCAGTTCGAAATGTAAGATGTTCATGGAAGTTTGGCAAATCGCCGATAGTTTCATCATGTTTCATAATATGTTCGTAGGTACATGTGTAAAACGGGTATCAAAGTCACTACCATCGCAGTTTCTCAGACCACGGTTATCGGGACTCCAGGATGCCTCGAACGATACCCCGTTTGTCAACTCGATGGTAGTACTGGGTCAGGTTGGCGAATCGAGCATCGAGAGATCCTTGAGTCTGTACTATCTCCCATAAGACTGGCCAAAGCCCACAATCGTCGATGCCAAAGACTGCACCTCCCAGGTAATGCTGTCCCTCCAGGGCACGCTCCCAGTGTCGCAAACCACCATTAAATCCTTCCATGGGCTTGCTTGCATAATGTTCGCGCCATTCTAGCTGCAAGTCTTCTATCCATGAGAGATGGCTTCCCCCTCTTAGGATATCGACTCCAGGTCGTGAACTTTCGGCGGGTCGAGAAGCCAGATGTTTCAAGATGGCCAGGTCGCCAGTGACAGCCGTTCCCAGGGGATCAACATACACGGGTCGTTTGGTTTCATTGCCATCAATATCCATATCAGGCTTGTCAGAAATCTCGTATCGAATACCATTTTCTCCCAGGCCAAGGCGTACCCTTAGGTCTGCCACTGGGTCTCCACTCAGTATCACTTGCGCCGACGAAGCAGTAACAAAATTAACCACATCGAATCCACCACCATAGACAGCATCCCACTCGAACTCGGATAAGCGATTCTCCTGGCCAAACGCACGAATCATTCGTTCTGTCTCTCCAGGGTCTCCATGGATAGTGGGGCGGGCTATGTCCCGAGACTTTCCCACGGCACCCTGGCCCCAGATCAAATTGGTGGTTGGGTGGAGATATGTCCCAATTTGTCGAAAGGTCAGTGAGATACGCTCACCACCATATGCTTGTTCTTCCGGTGTTTTGGTGTTCTCTTGGCGTTTATCTGGCCGAATACCATGCAACCAGCGCATGTTGGTTTTCTGGCCGAGGATGAATAGTGATTGATGTGGAAGTGGCACTCTCTGTATGGATCGGCCTGATTCTGTTTCACTCTTGCGCTCCGAGGAAGTTTTGGTGCGAAGAACCATGACTCGCTGGGCCCCCAAGCTCACGTTGCAAATGGAAGAGCTTCGAACAATATCCAACGTCTTATCAGAGTGCTCCGAGATGTTATCCTGGCCATCGCGGTAAAGTTGAATCAAACAATGGTTCAGCGGGTGGCCCAAAATTTTCTCGACCGCGATGCGAACTTCATCAACGGTGGATGTGAATGACTTCAAGGGTGGAGACTCGTCGGCGGGGTGTCGATAAATTGGTATGGCCTCATCCGGCTCGATCTGGCCCTGGACCGCGACCAGTCGGGGTACCTGGCCGGAGAGATGGTACATTTTCTGCCAAGAAACCTCATTTCGGATGCGCTCGAAGGCATCTCTTGGGATATCAAGTTCTTTGATAAGACGAGAATCACCTTCACCAATGACAGGTTCATCCGGTTTCCGTAATTTCTCTGCGGGCGGATTTGACGGGGCATCGCCTGTTTCCTCTGTAGCATCTGGAGCTGGGCGACGCTTGGGTCGGCGCACTCGCACGCGTACTTGCTTCTTTCCCTCGACAGAGGACCGCGCAGCTCCCGCAGCGCTTCGGTGCAGTCGAGTAAGAGAAGCGATCCCATTTATACCGATTGCCTCTTCTGGGTCTTCCTCGCGTGTACCGTCGGGTTCCTCCGCTTCCACCCCCAAAGTGTCCATGACACTCTCAAGACCAAGCGACGCACCAGCAGGCCGTTTGGGCTGCGGTGCACCCTGAGCAATAGTGTTAGTCTCCTCCCAATCCAGGTCCTGGTATAGCTCCTCAGCGGTCAACCCAGTTGCACCAAGGATGTCTGCCATGCGGCGCATTGCTTCACAATGGCGCCCAAACTGGCGGTAGCCCAGGCAATCTTCGATTAGAGTGACCGAAAAGCCATTTCGTACGGCATCTAATGCAGTGGCGTAGACTGAGACGTTCGACATAGAGCCACAGAGGTAAACCTCCGTCACAAATCGAGTCCGGAATGAGAGCACGAGGTCGTTCGACTCGAGTGCGGAGTACCCAGTCTTGTCCAATACCGTGTCATGCTCCGGGTTGATGGCAGCAAGGACGGGCGCGGGGAACTGAAACCCAGCAGATTGCGCGGCACAGCATATAGGCGACTGAGCTGACAAGAAAGCCTCAATATCGACGGGCTCTGGAGAATCGCGATCTGATGCGACTTCAATCACATCCGTCTGGGGCATGGTGTGTTTCTTGGGCGCTTCCTTTGCCAAGACGATGCGATCGCCGAAGTTCCAGTCCGAGATCGACTGGGGGGCCTCATATTGTGAACGCACCCAGATCACATCACCGACTTTACGGAAGGCTGCCGCGAGTGGGGGCAGGGTCTCCAGGATCTCAGCGGTATTAGGGATGTGAAGCGCTCCGGACGGCCGAACGAAGTCATTTTGAAAGTCGAGCAGCAAAAGCGCCTTACGCGTCTTAATCCTGGGAATGTCATCAAATGAGAAGAAACTCATTGTATAGACATGGTCCGGCCCCAATAATTAAAATGAGGGGTTTTGGAGTTGGAGAAGCGGGTTTGTTTTACTTTGGTTCCGTGGGGCGCAACTTTCAAGCGGAGGTGGACACCTCAGGCAGGAAACTAAGTTGCACACTTTTCCACAGTTTCAAAATGACTCAAAGAGTGCGGATCATCGGGTTTATTTGAGCTTCAGGGTGGGAATCCACCCGAGGGGTAACCCTGGGACCCTTGACGGTGAGAGTGACTGGCGCTGCCAACGAGCATGATGTCCGTCGTGTCGGGTCAATTGAGCGGGTGTCATTGGCCATGAGCGGGGTGTGGTTCAGTCTAGAAAGGTCTCTGGGTAACTAGTTTACTGTTCAGAAGGAATTGGGAATTCGATAGGTCTATTCATCAAATGTTCTAGATGTTCAGCATACGATGCCGTTCTGGGGGAATCGTCCTGAGGCCCAAATCCATGGATTTCCAGGTTGCTATGGAGCACCTGAGTCATAGCGGTGGATATATCTCTCGGTGGGCACCTCATTCTCCTCGAGTCGACATCGGAGATGTTTCAATCTAGTATGACATAATGAGGGCACTAAGTTAGATCTTCTCAAATGCATAGATTGGTTCATATATGAAGAATCACATTGTATAGCTCAGATGGTACTTACCCAAGATAGATACTTTTAATTCATAGCTTAAATAAAATAGGCTGGGGTTAAGGACCTCTAGGGCTACGTCATGGAAAAAAGCCTGGCACAATTGAGCTGCATTCAACGCTGAGTTCAGTTTGTAAATACACTCAAACTTAGGAATTAGGAATGTGAGATTCCCCGGAAGAATAAACAATGTCCCCGGAATTATCTTAAAATAATTAGCATCCTGATGGTGGCGATTGGCAGAGCAGATCTGCAAACAACGTAAGACTCAACCTAATTGTCGCCGACTGCGTCGGTGAGCCACACCCGGCTATGTGAGCCAACCAGAATGGCCCCGGTGTCGGCCCGGGGAGCAACAGCACCTCTCCGGAGCTCACGTGAGGTGACTCGCAGTAAAAAGTGGAGACTGGAAGCTTTCCCACCCCAACCCGTACTGCATTTAAGTCTCCAGATTTCCTCCCCCCAGCTCAAGATTTCTTTCTCTCTTCACTCTCCACTCCCCCAATTCACATTCACAATGGCTTCCCGTGGTCTTCCCCGTGCCCTCCGCATGGCCCGTGTGGCCGCCCCTCGCTCGGTCATCACCGCCGCCCTTCCCCGGCCTGCTCTGGCCAAGGCCGCGTCCCGTGTCATTGCCCCCATGACCCCCGTCCGTGGTATCAAGACCATTGACTTCGCTGGTGTCAAGGAGGATGTCTACGAGCGTGCCGATTGGCCCCGTGAGAGACTCCACGAGTACTTCAAGAACGACACCCTTGCCCTCATCGGTTACGGCTCCCAGGGTCACGGCCAGGGTCTCAACCTCCGTGACCAGGGCCTCAACGTCATTGTCGGTGTCCGCAAGGATGGTGCTTCCTGGAAGGAGGCCATCGAGGACGGCTGGGTCCCCGGCAAGAACCTGTTCGACATGAACACTGCCATCGAGAAGGGTACCATCGTCATGAACCTGCTCTCCGATGCCGCCCAGTCTGAGACTTGGCCCGCTATCAAGCCCCTCATCACCAAGGGCAAGACCCTCTACTTCTCTCACGGTTTCTCCCCCGTCTTCAAGGACCTCACCAAGGTCGAGGTCCCCACTGACGTCGACGTCATCCTCGTTGCCCCCAAGGGTTCCGGCCGTACCGTTCGCTCTCTCTACCGTGAGGGCCGTGGTATCAACTCCTCCATTGCCGTCTTCCAGGATGTCACTGGCCACGCCAAGGAGAAGGCTATCGCCATGGGTGTTGCCGTCGGTTCCGGCTACCTCTACGAGACCACCTTCGAGAAGGAGGTCTACTCTGACCTCTACGGTGAGCGTGGTTGCCTGATGGGTGGTATCCACGGTATGTTCCTCGCTCAGTACGAGGTTCTGCGTGAGCGTGGCCACTCCCCCTCCGAGGCCTTCAACGAGACCGTTGAGGAGGCCACTCAGTCCCTGTACCCCCTCATCGGCAGTAACGGTATGGACTGGATGTACGCTGCCTGCTCCACCACTGCCCGTCGCGGTGCCCTCGACTGGTCCCCCCGCTTCAAGGACGCCCTGAAGCCCGTCTTCAACGACCTCTACAACGCCGTCAAGGACGGTTCCGAGACCCAGCGCTCCCTCGACTACAACTCCCAGCCCGACTACCGCCAGAAGTACGAGAAGGAGATGGAGGAGATCCGCGAGCTCGAGATCTGGCGCGCCGGAAAGGCCGTCCGCTCTCTCCGCCCCGAGAACCAGAAATAAATAAAATAATTATCGTGATACCCGCTTGCAGGGAGGGTTTGGATAAAAAGTTATGATGTACTATGAACTTGTTTTTTGGGTCCGGGTATACGAATCTATCATCGCGGCACTGCCGTTTCCAAATTTCTCTCAAAACCACTTCATCTTCCATTTCATCTGTAGAATCGTAAGCAAAATAAAAATGACTCAATGAGCTAACCCCGCCTCGAGCAATTGAACGCTGCGGAGAAATCTCCGGGAAGCAGCACACCATCTCTCGCACCAAACCAACTCACCTTCCCCAATCCCATACTCACCACCATCACCAACACCAGAACCAAGACCAAAATGCCTACTCCTTCCGAACAAGCCCAAGCCCTAACACCGGGAGCCATTCACGAAGCTTACGACCTCATAAAACCATACGTCCACCTCACCCCGCTCCTCACCTGCAAGACCCTCGACAAGATCGCCTCGACCCCACAAACCTCAGAAGCCTTCGTCGGGACCCCATTCGAAGGCCAAACCCCCGCAAACCCACAAGTCCGCTTTCATTTCAAATGCGAGAACCTGCAGCGCATAGGCGCGTTCAAGGCGCGGGGTGCGCACCACGCACTCCTGCGATTGATCCAGGAGCAGGGTGAGGAGGAGGTAAAGCGACGGGGAGTTGTAACACACAGTTCTGGTAGGACCATTCATTCATTGCTCCTATGCGCTCTGGCTTTGGGGGCCATGTTCACTAGGCTTAGCGCATGGACACAAGAATCAATGAAATAGGATGAACAGAGAGCTAACGATCGTTTCCAACAGGTAACCATGCCCAAGCCCTCGCACTCGCCGCTTCAACCTTCAACGTCCCCGCCTACATCGTCATGCCGAAGATAAGCACACCGTCCAAAATCGCCGGAACACGCTCTCACGGCGCAGAGGTGACATTCAGTGGCTCAACAAGTGTAGAGCGTGAAGCCGTCGTCGCAGAGATCCAAGCGAAAACAAACGCGTTCCTCATCCCACCCTACGACGATTTCAATATTATCTGCGGACAGGGCACTACAGCTCTAGAAATGGAGAGACAGTTTGCCGAGGCGGGCAAGAATAAAGAACTTGATGCTGTGATCACGCCTGTAGGTGGAGGTGGACTGAACGCTGGTGTCGCGACATACTTCTCCGACAAATCTACACGAGTCTTTGGCGCTGAGCCTAGCTTCGAAGGCGCTGATGACTGTCGGCGTGGACTTGGTGCTGGTGCGCGGGTGGAGAAGGTATCGACGCTTACTATTGCGGACGGATTACGGACGCCGGTTGGTGTGTTGAATTGGGAGGTTATTTCTGATAAGCGGAAGATTGAAGGTGTGTTTTCTGTTACGGAGGAACAGATTAAGGCCGCGTTGAGGTTGGTACTTGAGCGGATGAAGGTTGTTGTTGAGCCTAGTGCTGTGGTTGGATTAGCTGTTTGTCTTTTTGATGAAGAGTTTCGGAAGCGTGTGGAGGTTGAAGGTGGAGAGAATGGTTGGGATATTGGGATTGTGTTTAGTGGAGGTAACACGACTGTGGAGGCGATTGCGAAGTTGTATAGTTAATTTTGATTTTGTATGTACATACTAGCCTGACCAAGGGTGATAGATTACATAGAATCGTAGAGGACATAAGAGATCATATATCCGCTTCATCGTGTCCAGGCAAAGGGATCTCGATTCCATTTTCTCGGACATAAAATGCAAAGCTCCCATCGTCATAGGGCCTGAGCCCGTCTACCACCCGACGAGGCCACTCCTCTTGTCTCCAAGCATTGACATAAGCTGAGAACTTGCCCAGACGAACTGCGCTTTGCCGCATGGGAGCATCCTTTCTGGCATCGTGCGCACTCATCGCAGGTGGGAATGCACGAACAGCATCCCGCTGGACAACCAGACGCAGAAGAGGAAATTCTCCCCACGGCGCCGGAAGAGCAGGCTGGAGAGCCGGGGTCCGAGATACAGGTGTGTCATAAGGGCCCAGAGGACCAGTTTGGTCGCCCTTGATGTTCTTCGGCCGGAATCCAGTGACGGTCGTTGTGTAGACAACCGTGCACCCGAATAGGGCCTGTAGGCGCTTTAGTTCCGTGACAATCTCAGCATAAAGATCGATGAAATGAAAGCTCTGCTTCAGCTCTCGCAATTTGTCATTTTCTTCTCGAGAACGTCCTACATCCTCGGCTCGAGCAAGACTGTCACGCAACTTGTCTTGCCAGATGAAAGCCGTAGCGCTGTCGATGGCAATCATCTGCAAGGGACAGGATGCAGAATAATGACGAGAGATGTCATAAAGATATGAATCCAGGCTGGCAAGTGTGGCCAAGAGTGCAGATGATGACTGTGGGCGGAGAATGTGAACGTGTTTTAGCGCAGAAGAGATCATAGCTTCCAGCTCATCATCAGGTCCCTTTGCAGAGGATCCATCTTCTGTCTTGGTTGAACCGATGGATTCCTTCGCTTGCTGTACAAGCCCTCGAGCTACCGCCTGCAGCCTGCGTACATCAAAACGATCATCGGCATCGATGAAGACCACGGCCGAATCTTGTCCGCCGATGGGGATATTGCCATACTCGCGAGGCAATACCGCACGCGCAGTCATATAATACAGTAGCTGTGATTTACCAGCGCCTGAAAGATTGCTGGAGATCTCCACGGTAGGTATTGGCCGCTTTCTCCTGTAGGCAGAGTCTAAGAAGAACAGATTGGACTGGGCTTGTTGTTCATCAAATGCTGCATCACCGAACTCGTCGGTAAAAAGCATCTCCTCGTCAGGTTCATTCATCCCCTGTCCTTGTTCGGGTTCCTGCTCTTGCAGCAATGACTGGGGCAGATCCTGCAGATTCTGCGGGTGGTGATCAGGGACAGGGCCCATAGTCCTCAACATGAAGACTTCAACTAGCGCATCGAGAATTGGGACGCCCAGTGACGGACCTTGAAAGTCCTCTCCAGGATAGACATTTGCAAGATCATGTAGAAGCTATTAAATGTTAAAAATTAGGTCATGATTCAATTTGATAATCTTCGGTAGTACATACCTCGTCCAGCCCCTCATGGTGCACATCACCTAGTGCCGTTGCGCCTAAGCTGGCAGCCATAGCAGACAAAAGCCTAAGACACTAGGATCATGCATGCCTTAAAATCTTGAATAACGACTGTGATCATGCAGCATTTAGCACCGCGCTTCAAGACCGTGACATGAGAAGCGTGTATTCGGCGAGATATCTGGGAGGAAGTGTAAATGATAGCTCGGATCGGGAACTCGGAGCTCCCACTCCACCTTAAACTGCAAGTACTCGGACCCGCAGGAACTTTGCTACACCCGAACCAACCACATCTACTCCGAACGCATCGAGTTTTACTGCATCTCAAACTACATAAATCAACGACGACTGCTACGCACTGCACTCCTACCGCCCAAATGGCCCCCCTCGTCCCCGTCTTCTCCGCCGACACGCTCCCCGACCACGTCAACACCGAGCGCCGCAATTTCATAGAAAAGAGGCGCAAAGGCGAACCAGTCAATTTGAAGGAGTGCGCACTGCTAGAAATGATGCAGTACTCATGCAACCCACCTTCTGAGCAGGTTCCACAACCGGGAGTGATTGTCTGTCAGCCTGTCGTGCGGCTGTTTCGACGGTGAGTGGGAGGAACGTTGATGTGCTGGAACCGATGGCTAATATCGTTTCTTGTAGATGCGCTGGTGGATTGACGGTCGAGACTACATCGTGGGAACCTTTAAGGCAGATTGAAGAGGCAAAGGAGAAATTGGCATCTGGGTCTAAGGCATCATAAAACTCGATAAGTCCTGGAGATTACGAAGAATGCATTGGGTGGAGTTTAGGTTACAATTGTATTATACTTGTACATTATAGAGCGTATTGAGAATTTCAATGATTGTCATTATGACTTGCTGCCATGGGGTATCTCCTCAAGAACGACTCCTAGTAAAGCGCCAGCCCATAAAAGAGCACCGAGACTAAACGCCGATATCCAAAATAACATGATCAAACCAACCTCCCTGTTCCTGTACGTATCTTATGTGCCCATAACATTTACTGGCTCAGCACTAGCAGATGGCTTTGATGCTTTCTCCTCTTTTCCCCGTGAACCTGTCGCCGGACGACGCCAGAAGTCCCGCTCGCAGTTGACGATAGGTCCCATTTCCAAATTCCATGATGCCTGTGAGCGAGCTTTTCCGTCTCCATCACCTAATTTGCTCGAGTCGATATCCATGGCGAAACCGAGCGCAGGAGCGGACGGATCTTTCTGGTCCTTCTGGAGTTTCTTCGCAAGTCCCTTCACTGTCTTCTCAAACATGGTCTCCATGCTCTCCATGCGCCGACCCCATAGCTTCTTATCCTTGCCACTCGAGCTGGTCGGATTGTCGCGGAAGGCGGCACTAGCCAGCTTGCGCAACGCCTCTTCACCGTGACGACCATCTTCAGCTGCGCGCTCACGAATCTTGCGTGGATCGCCGTCTCGTTCAGTGAATACCGCGGTGGCGGAGTAGGTGTGTTTGCTTGGGAATTCGGGGAAGTGTTTCGGGATGTAGGAGCGATTGGTAACAGTTTCTTCTCCGCGCAAAGCATTCAAGAATGGAAGTTTGCGCTTGAGCTCGTCTTCTGGTGGAGGTGATGGGAGGAGTGTCGGGATAGGAACAACAGTTTTCGATGATTTGAGATATGGACGGAGGTCATCGGGAGACAGTTTCACGCGGCCAAGAGCGTGTTCGAAATCGGGAGGAATAGGTTGAATCCGACGAGATGCCAACATAGACTGGCGAACATATGTGGATATACGAGTCAAATCTAATCATCCGCGCATGGAGTCAGTTAAATCTTCCTCAAGGCCAACCTGTTTGCCTGCTCTCATCACTTCACGTACATGTATCTGCAGCGCTGCGCAAGCTGGACAACGCAGCGGGATCTGCTAGTTCGAATCCTGCTTCTCTGAGGATATGGCCGATCGACCGGTTCATCAGGTGGTCGAAATGAGCCTCATCTTGTACGGCCGGCTCGGATGAAAGTGGCAGGGTGATAGGTTCCTGTAGGCGGTGATGACGATGATAATGGTGTTTTGGGCGCTTGTTGTCAGCAGCCTCGAGGTGAGACGAAGAACGTTTCACTTGTAGGCCCGTCGACGCCATAGCCATAGACGCAGCGCAGAGCAAAGCAGAAGCTGGTGAGAAGGAGCTTGCCAGGTTGTTGATCAAATCGGGGAGTGAAACGGCACGTGACTAGTGATGCCCGGGATGTCAGGTGTCCGCCGTCCCATACTTAACAGTCATATCGCAGTGAAGTGAGGGTCCCAGTATTGAATTTCAAGTCCAATTGGATATTCAGTATACAGAATTCAGAAACGATAGTAATACTCCATTGAGCATAGTAAATCCACAATCAGCCCATAACCATGTCATAAGTCCGAATCAAATCTCCAACCTCTCGACCAATCCGGAGCCTCGCTTACCGCCCGAAAGCTTCAACTTCAGTTCCCGTCCACATCACCCCGACACTCTCTCCCCTCCACCTCTCCAACCCCCAACGTTCGAGGCAGGTCCCCACCAACTCCCTACGCAACCAACACCGCACCGAGCGTCGATTAACATTATTTTCCAGTCACAATGCCTGCCGCTATCCCCCCAATCACCGGCGTAAGTGTGCCCCTTCGTCCAGCCGGCTTGCCCCGATCGGACTGGTCGGATGAGTCGCAAAGACACAGAACAGACGGAAGCTAACCCGCGCCTACAGATGCTCCGCCGGGGTCTTGTCCTGGACCTGAGCGTCGCTTTCGGTGAGTGCTTTCAATACGCAGATTAGAGGTGGAAGTCGTTGGTCGGGTGGCATGATCCGCTCGAAAACGGATCGGGTTCAACCTGCGCGATACTCGCAAATCGACTTGGATACACGATATGGAATTGGAATTGCTGGGATATACAATGCACTGAGCGACTTACTAACCATGCCCTCCGACAGGCTTCGGTACTACCTTCGGCTACCTCTGGTGGTACGGTAAGTAGAGCATATCATTCACCCTCTTTCTCGCCAGGGAATGCGTTCTAATAATCTTCTCAATGGCTCTAGGTTTCCACCTTCCCCGCGTCCGTGAGCGTGATACCTTCTACACCCGCCTCGAGGCTGAGCGCGCCGCTGGCCGCGTCTAAATTGGTCAACGATGATTATCACCTCTGAACCAATGTGGTTCGTTTCGTTTCGCCCGTCGGCATCTCCTGTTGTCAATCTCGATTTCTAAAAGACATTCAAAATCCAATATACAACCCGTTCCAAGGCAGACTAGATCCGCGGCTCTTTCGTTTCGTCTCCTGTAATCTTTCGCCGGGTTGAAGGTGTCGACTGTGTTCGAGGGAGGTGACGTTTTGGATCGATTGTATATATACGCTGTGATCAATTTGTTTCGCTTGATTTGTTCCAGTGGATTGGACTTGCTGCCAGTATATGGTGTTGCATGGGCAATATCACATGTTATTCTACTTTGAAGATTTGCGTAGACCATGATTGTAGGCCTGATCTATCAATAAATTGAACGCTAAATACGCCGGTATATGTACGTCAAAAACTCCCACGGCCACCTGGACAGCGGGACCTGGGATGCTGAATCCCACTCCATCACCCTCAAACCCCATAGATGATCCCACATGCTCTTTCGTAAGTCCCACCAGGCTATGATCAGAACATAATAACGATGAACGATAAGGCAATGATGATAATGCGCATCGATACTGAGCCACTCCGGAGAAAGCCGAGGCGATCATTTTTCACTCTTCGTTTTCACAGCAAGTAAGCAGCAAGCCCGAGCCCGTTCTATCGAAGAACACGCTCATAAGCAACACGACGAACAGTTCCACCGGCCATCGAGGCGCGCACATTTCGCTTGAAAGCATCACGATTCGAGCGTAAATCTTCTGCAGCCTCCTTGTTAAGGGGATCCGAAGCATTAGGTTCAAGGAAAAGGAACTAAAACGTCATAAGTCAGCCAAGTCCATCACCACCAGACCCATGTACACCGAGAAGAGTATGGAAAAAACGCACCTGCATGCCCACAATAACGGCATTCAAATTAAGTACTGGCTTCCAATCCTCTCTTAGAATGTTCAAGCACACGTTCCCCTCAAGATCGATATTGGGATGATAAATCTTCTGAGTACACTTGACTTTCGGCGGATCGTGCGGGAAGTTCTGGTTCACGGCGAAGGTAAAGTTAAAGAGCCCTCCTTTGTACATGCCCTCGTCGGGCTCGATGCTGAGCGTGAAGTTTAGGATGTCGTCGGGGTTTGGGAAGGTCATTTTCATTGTGTTGCCCAGGGTAAGTTCTTGGAGATCTACAAAGCAACGACAAAGTTAGATATGGATTCCAACGGAGAACGGAGGTGATAATAGTATAGATCCAGATGTGGAGCATGGTTCTGGGGGAGTTTGGTTTGAGGGGGGTATCGACCTCGTTGCACGCGCAGTTGTGCGGCGGTGACCTTCTTCTTCTTCTTGCCTCCGCCTTCGGCATTTTCAGCTTGTTGCTGCTGCTGTTTCTTTGAGGGTGTCAGGATTTGGATCGCTGGAAATAGAGTATAGGTTCGGCTGGGATAGTCTAATTACCATGGACCAGATCTTCAACATCTTGGCTGTGAATCACCCCGCTGATGGAGGTCGTGTGCGGGCAGGAACGGCGGTCCGAGGAAAGATAGACCGAGGAAGCGAATCTGAGTAGCAATATTTTTGGTTTACGGCGTGATTGTGCTCATATAAAGAGGACGTTAGGAGTGGCAAACAACTAGACAAAGTGATTCAAGCAGTGCCGACCTTGCGGGGTGCTTAGGCACGATGCTGCGGTGTTATAAGGCGGTCGCCGCCGACAGAATCTAATCTCTTAGGCTATGTGCTTACCGCTCTACACACCGCCCTTTAGCTATAGCCATGCGGTGCAGGGTAAGTCATTTCAAGGACAGGGCAGCTACACGTAAGAGATTATAAGAATAGGATGAAAAAGTTTTGAAAATCTGAGTATTAATTCAGATCTGAAAATTCATTGCGCCCCGAATGCATCCCTTGCATCGCTGTCCGACAAAAACATCACGGTAGGATGCCGTTGCTAACCTCCATGATCCATCACGCTACATACTGGCATCAAACCAACACCAAACAAACCGGGCATCTTTAGGTAGAATACATATCGCAAGAAGACAGGAAGAAATAAAAAATAAAAATCAATAAAGGGGAACATGTGCCGAGAAAAGAGGTCGTGTATCCATGGTCCATCATCTCGTTCATCCTCTACCGGCGTGCGAAGCAGCACTTAATACCAGTGCGACCCAGGAACCAACAGGCTCCGGTGAAACGGAACAGGGCCATAACAGCGTTAGACCACAAGAGGGCCTGGAAGAATCGGGAGGTACGGGTAGTAGCCGTGTTCTGGAGATAATAGTTAGTACTTTGGTACAATTGAACTGAATAGAAGGGTCGCGGAACATACCGTAAATCCAAACTTGTCCACTGCTTCACTTGTGATGCAAACCGCCAGGAAAGCATTACTGAAGATCCAGAAGGTCACCAGGCGAGTACGGAAACTCTTGTAGGAATCTTCGAGCGACTTCTCATCGTTCTCCACAGGGGCAACGTAGGGAGTGAGGGCACGTTTCACAGTAGCCTCAAACTGGCTGTCGATATCTGCTTGAGGCTTGTCGATTTCCTCAATGACTGCATCTTTGCTACCTTCGTCCTTGGTCGTCTTGGCAGAGGGCAAAGCATCGGCCTTGTCAGATCCCTTTGTACCCCAGGACACATCATGCCAATTGCTGAACGCATACACGTTGAGAATGTTGATGTAGGACGACTGCAGCACGAGATATTGGGGGAAGGAGGTAAACATGTGCCAAGGATCAGCGTACATGAACGAAGCCACAAAGTAGAGACCGAAGGTAGCAGCCAACGCAATGATGATGATACCAGCACCGGAGGATCCGAAGAATGACTTCAAGAAAGCACCCACACCTTCGTTGGTCACGAAGTCCATTGGTGCGCCTCCACCGAAGGCACGGATAACCAGGTAAATGGAATCGATGACGATGTAGAGCTGGATGATACCAAACGCGACAAAGGATGCCAGGTATGAGAACTTCGAGCCCTTAGGACGGTTACCGAGCGCAAGGATAAACTGCAGGAGCAGGAAACCCAAGTACCCATACTTGACGATGGTATTGACAATTGGCGTAGCGGTTTTGCCGAAAGGGAAGGCAGTCTCCTTGTTGCTCGCACTGGGAGTACCGACCAGGTCGATGATGACGGTTGTGGTAAGCCAGTATGAAGCCAGGGAGAACCAGGTTAGGAAAGTGTTGAAGATGTTGTAAAGCATTTGAATATGCAGAAAGAACATGCGGATCAGGTTGTGACCACTCTTGTACATACGGCCGAAGTGCATCAACGAGTAGATACCAGCTGCGAACGAACCGTTAAGCCAACGACGACGCTGCGAGATAAACTCGGCGGCACCTTCGGGCACGTCAGTCTCAGCCTTAGAGGCTTTGACGTATGACAAGTGCCATTTCGAGCCAGCCTTGGCGACCAGCTCGAAACAGAGGATACGATCCTCGGCCAAGAACATGTTTTTCTTGAAAATGTTCATTCCTTCAATACCCTTCTTACCCAGTTGCTTGGATAATGTGTGATCGCCGTGGAAGTATTGCTCCAGAGGTCGACCCATGATCGCACGGAATCGATAAGCCGAGAACGCACCGGGCAACACACTGACATATCCGAACGAACTTTCCAGAGGCTTATCGAGGATATTACTGATTTTGTACTCGAAGTTCTGGGCGGCCACGAGAGGATTGACCAAGTTGCGCCAACCCTTACCCAACATGGCGTGGATCTCACCACAAGCGCCACCAAGATCCTTGTCGTTGTAGAAAGCCTCCCAGAGGGAGAGCAAGGATTTGGGACCAGGCTTTGTTCCAGCATCAAGCAAGATACAAATCTCAGGATTCAAAATGCGACCAAATGCGTTGAAGAGCCAACGGTGTGAGTTGATCTTCTTGCTGTTCTTCTGTTTGAGACAAAACATCATTTGCACTGGAGGCAAAGTCGTAGGGCCATCCTCCGTAGGGCGAATAAGCTGTTGGCTTGGTGTTACCGATAGCTGGGTGGTATATTCGAACTATGATAGTGTTAGCAGATCAGCTTCTCTCTACTTCCCGATTGGCAGTCACGTACAACATGGGCTACGGTCTCCTTTCCATCAACATCACGCTTCATCACACCATCTTGGTAAATACCAACGGTTGCGAGGACATCCAAAACATCCTTGTCGCAAGGATCGATACCATCAAAGACGAGGCACACGACGATCTTCTGCCAAGCAGGCCCACCCTTGTTCCAGAACTCAGACTTCTTTAGGTTGACAATATCGCGAATGTTCTGCATCACACCGTGCAAGGTACGGGCAGTCAGGGTCTTATCCTCGTTGTAATAGGTAATCGCAATCAGCAGCTCAGTATGGCGATTATACATAGCGGGACGCAAGTTATAACCATTGTGGAGCGTGAATTCGTTCGGATCGCAAGTCGCCGCGGTATCTGATTGAGGATCTCGTTAGTTTCCTGTCCCTGTTCTACACAAGCTCGCTTTCCCCATCACCTACATCGCATGTGGGTAAATTCCTCACTGCCACCCTCAAGATCGTTGCGGTATTTGGCCTGGATGGCGTTCTGAATGGCACTGGGGACCGGGTAATCGACACTCAGGACGGAGCCCTGAACCAGCTTGACCTTGCGAGTAGCATAGCGGCGCAGGGCACCACCACCGTTTCCACCTCCAGGCGCTTGGCGCTGGCGCCAGGCCTCGGTGGATGAGGTCTCACTGCGAGCGTAGGGCGATTCAACTCGAGTTGGGACCCCAAAGGCGGTTGCGGGATTCTCTGTACCCACGCTGTAGGGATCGTGGTATGCTGGCGCGGCATCTGTCGCGTAGGTTTCGGTCAAGCTGTAGCCCGAGGCGGGGCGAATGGGCGACTGCCCTCGGATGGGAGACTGGCCGCGCGAGTGTGGGTCATCAAAGGGTGTCGCGAATGGACCCTGCTGGCTGGACAATAATCCTCGCGATGCATCCTCATCTTCACGATACTGTCCAGGTCACGCGTTAGTTTGTTCATCGCAAAGGGTGAATTTGATTCGGCCCTGGAGTGAGAGAAGATTATACCTGTGAAGCGGGTACATCCTGCAGACGAGTCTCTTCGTAGCCCGCCGCATGCGCATGCGCGTCTGACCCTTGGTAGGCCATGTTGAAAGCGCACAAATCAAAGAGAGATTAAAATGGAGTACAGGAAGAAATCAGAATGAGGGGTATCGAGAAACAAGGGAGTCGTGCAATCCAAAATCCACAGATGAAGCCGCCAGGGCCTTGCAGATTAGGTACCTGGACTGAGCCTGGTAAAGGAAAGCAATAACAAAGCTGGGGATGGAGGACTGGATCTACGGGTCCCAGCACAACTCCGGAATGTTATAATGGAAGGGGTGGTGAGAGATGGAAAACGAGAGAGGGGCTGGTAGGGAAAACAAGTGAGAGAAAAAACGAAGAAAAAGGAGTCTGCAGGTCAGAGAGCGTGATCGTATTATTCTGTAAAAAAGGCAAAAATAGATCGTCTCTAATCCCATCCCGGCTAGCCCAACCTGGCCTTCAGTTGGGGAAATCCGGTATTCTCGTATGAGCTGTAATATTGTCTCTGTCAATCTCTAATTCTGATTGCTTGGATTATTTAGCCTATGCAACACTACGCATATCTCATCCCTTGAGAGTTGAGGTATCGAGCTGGTATGGAGTACTGAATTATGGGGCCCTGTCAGGGTCAATAGGGTCAAACTAGGGACACATCAGGGACCAGGGTCCCGTCTTGGCATTAACGCTTGGGCTGGAATTTTGTATTGTTACGAAGGGTATACCGCATTATGATGATGCATGTATCACAATACCCATTTCTATCAGCCTATTCGTCCAAGATCTTCGATCACGTCCAAACTTTCGTGACTTCTGCGTTGGCAAATTCAAAATTTTCGCGTTCGCTACTTATCCTAGTTTATTTCGGTACTTCTCCAGATCCTCCACATGCTTAACTAGTTCCAGCAAGAGGGTCCACTTTGGGTCTCGACTCCAATCAACGGACTCCACTGGTGAAACACGGTGCAAAATGGACTGACCGCATTCCAGCATTCCTGAGATGAACGTTGATACTACCAGTCCCATAGGTATGATCTCGTTGGTATGTGCCGCACGGCTCGGGAGGGCATGCATATTTCAAGTCGGATACGCCACCCTATCATGTATCCCGAAGACCCGTGCCGAAGATGAATAGATCTGCTCGTCCATAAGTACCTGCACTCTGTCGTCTGGAGTGCAATGTCCCTTGAGTAGACGGAGGCCCAGGACTTGGTTGATCAGCGGTCATGTGACCTCTAACACCATTAATTAAGGGCTGCGCCTCCCGTGTCTCAGCTTCCCTCCTCAAATCTTACTCAGTTTCCGTCATCCTTGGCACATGAGATTCTCTGGTGGTTTATGGAGTATGGAACCTTGGAAGTTTCCCTGCAAGGCTGTGATCGGAACAAATCGAATCTGCTGTAGTAGATAAATGAAAACCAGCCTCAAATTGCCCCCTGGTTCCCTTTGTCTTCAGCCTCACAACCTATTTTTAGTCCTTGCTTTCTCGTTGTCTTTGTCAGACTAGATTTAACTTTCCTCACCTCTGACGGTTGGGTCTTTGAGATGGAAAAATCGAAATCGTGGCTAATTATGTTTGCATTTTCATTGATCTGTGCTTGATGCTTAGCCAATCATCAAGTTCCACTCGGACGTAATTTCCCGGGCCGACAATGATCCGATTCTAGACCGCAGCAATACGTAGGACGGGCTACATTCAGGTACACTGTACATCTCGTCAAGGCACTCTGCAAGGTGCCGCAAAAAGGGGGTTGAAACATGATATATCATGAATTCTGTATGATAGAATCAGTACATATTCAGGGCATATAATAACCTTTCCGAATTTCGGTTTTATCTTTTTCCCCGATGGCTAAATTAATATACTAGCCTAATCCTCACCCCCGCTCATCTTGCGTGTAGAGTGGAACCCAAGCCTCTCACGCTCAGGCCGCCCGTGACTTGAACTCTCCCAGGAGAACGTTCTCCTCTTTCTCTCCTCCTTCATCCCTCTATATCCCGATCCGATTTCAACGGGTTACTTCATCATTTATCAGTTTGGATCATGTACGGCCTTAGTCCTTGATCGGATCCATTCTCCCACACTCGTTTTGGATTACTTCCACCCATCAACAAACATCAGATTCCTGCTTTTTTTTAGTTAAATCTTTTTCTTTCATGATTTAGCCTTTGACGCTCACGACTTGACGCCGTTTGAGCCTCCCACACTCCTTTCCTGCTCGATTATCCATCTGCACATTCGTTTGAACCGTTGACCGGTCGACTGTTGATACCACCCCTTTTCTCATCCGATTCCATCCGCCCATCATGTCTTTCCACATTGATTCCAACACCTCTGGATTCCAACCATCCCATTCTCTCTTCAAGCGCTGCGTATCATGTTCCGATACCTCCCCCACCTGCCCGTCCTGTGCGAGTGGCTACACATGTAGCATGTCCAGTCAGTCCTGCGACTCATGTGCCACCACCAAATGCGTTTTATCATCGACTAGCGGCTCAGCGCCAGCACCATCTAGTGGCTCCAACACAGGTGCCATCGCAGGTGGTGTCGTCGGTGGTATTGCTGGTCTGGCTCTGATCCTCTTCCTGATCTATTGGTTCGCCATTCGCAAGAAGCGCCAGGAGCGCGCCGAACAACAAGAGAAGAGCAGCCAATTCAACGCTGCCCGCTCTGAGCGTCAGTCTACCCAGTCCATCGCCTCCACCGTCCTCACTCGTGCCTCAAACGTCATCCAAATCGCCTACATTCCTGGTGTCACCAACCGGTCACCTCCAGAGACTCCGGCCACCCTGGTTCCCCCCGTTCCTCCGCTGCCCGGTGCTCACCCTGACCAACACTTCTTCATGCCCGGTGACTTGCGAGACTCCACCTGGACCACCATGACCGGTCACCAGAGCATGGCGAACACCCTACGGAGCAGTGTCGCGACGACCATCTACCGAAACGACGCCATTGTCAGCGCCGTCCCTGCCCAACAGATCAGCCGAACGCGCGCCAATATCGTCAGTGTCCACTCTGGTCCCGAATCTGGCACCTCATCTCCCAGTGGCCAAGGTACACCAGTGGTGATCACACCACCCGATGCCCCTGCCGTGCCCGCCATTACTTCTGCCCAACTCGCCAAGGCTGGAGCCATCCAAGCCCGCAACTCGCCTAACTCCTCTTCTTCCATTGTCGCCCGTACCGTCATGGCCAAACCAGTCATGGTCCGCGGTCCCTCCTTGAAGAAGAAGGACGGAGCCAATGTCACCACCGCCAAGGAAGTCACGATCTCCGAAAAGCCTGTGACACCTGGCTCTGCGAACACCAGCAGCCAACAATTCGATCACCAAACCTCCACCTTTGACGGTAACTCCTCCGATGAAGACGATGATACGTTGCCCTCCAGCCCCTCCCACTCCATAAACACCGCCAAGAAAATTCCATCCATCTCCATCATTGAGGTCGACGAGTCTCCTCTTCAGACCTCAGAGACCAGCCCTTTCCATGACAGCTCGAGCGCAACAGCCTCGGTTGACCCCGCGAAGCGCAGCTCCAGACACACAGACCGGATGCCGCCCGCGCGCGTGGAGAGTCCATTCTCCGATGTAAATGAAGTGAAATGAGTTGAGCGTGTATTTTGAATTTAGGGTCGGGTTTATTTGGGTTGATTTTTGGTTCCATTTGCTTGTGGATCTTTACATGTTATTCTCCTTGTGTTAGTTCTTATATACTTCTCTGTACCTATATATCTCTTGTGATTTGGTACATTTTCATCATGGGCGTCGGTTCGTTTTATCTGGGTGCTCTGTACAGCGAGAATGCACCCAGGAAGCGAAAGCAGAAGTGGAAGCACTCAATCGAAGTCAACTCATATATTCATATCTTATACATTGTAATCTTTTTCAATCTACCTAGTCAGGCTTTGGCTACCAAACATTTGAACTTGACCATAGTTCTGGACAACATGAGCTAAAAAGTACCTACATAAGCCTTACAGGGCTACTTCTATGGTTGTACGATCCAATTTGGTATTAATGTTACCTCTAGAATCAGTCTTGTGTTATTATGTATCTTGGGATCTCGTGATGCTTTATGTCCTTTCATTGAGAATTCGTTCTCCTTCCAAGGCTCCAGGATTGCAAGGTTTCGTGGTGCCCGGGTGGTTGTCCGTTATATATAGTGACGGAAGTGACCCGCGGATGTAATGTTACACAACCCATGAACCTGGAAAAAAACATGTATCCTTAAACAAAACTCTATTCCTAATATAGACACTGTTTACATGTGTATACAGGTATATATATATGTAGTGTAGAGGTAAGAAAGAAAGAGACTTTATATTCACTATGTGTATACACGCTGCAGAGGTGCAGCAACCTCGGGGGTGACCCAAGTATGAGAGATGCGGGCAGGTTTCGCCTGGATTTTCTTAAATATAACCTTATCTGACATGATGATACCAATATCCGCAGGCTATCTGGCCTTAGGCCATTCAAGATAAAAGCTGGAACCGTCATCTTCTCCGTGTTGGGGATAGAGTCCCTTATCCATGGGCCACTGCCTTCCAATGAAATGATGACAAAGAAAGACAAGGTTGGCGATAAGGCCTCTTTTCTTTGTTTCTCGTGAAAACCTTCCATTTCTCTGGAATTATCTAATTTGTTTATCTAGGTACACTACCCGGACTTCGTACCTATCAAGGCAAGCATGTGCTCACCCTTGCCCAGGTGGACGAGGTCCCTCTTATTCCTACCTTTGCCTTGACTTGCTCCAACCGCCTTTGTCTTTATCTACTCCGGATTCTAATGCATATATGGTACCATCGCATCAACCACACCTTTTAGGGAAACTGATGAGGCGTGGAGCCCAGGGGATCTCATCGCAGTACCCAGCACGGGCCCTCTGTAGCATTCCTCATATCGAACATGGAGGCATGGGGCTGGGCCAGAGAGGCCTCCATTCCCCAGGACTTCAATCCCCAGCCACTTGACATATATTTGTCTCACTCCGCACATTGCTCGCTACTTGAAGCCATTTTTTGGAGAGCGCGTGTAGCCTAGATCGATACTGCGCGTGGCGACACCGTTTTCATCTACCATGGGCCTGGCTATACAAGTCTCGCCCCAAGATGTGCTAACATGCGGGGAAAGGCTCAGGATCCAATTAATACAAGGTTAGTGGGAGGGAAATGGTTTATTGATACGCCGGTTAGACTTGCCTAACTTTCTGATAAACAGATAACACCCCGGAAGCATATACATCTTAAACCTCACCGACTCAGGTTGGCATGATACCGGAATCAGAACGGAAAAGCGACAGATGCCACATATTTATACTTACCCTTTTGTCTCCCATCTGCATTCCCAAGTCAACATCCCAAACCGCCAAAATGGGTGTGTCCTTCGAGAAACAGCCCAAGACAATGTTGTCAATGGACCCAGAGTCCTTGCCGATTGAGGGTCAAATCATAGACAGACCTCAAACACAAACACAACGAGGCATCAAGTCACGACATGCCCAGATGATGGCCATTGGCGGTGCCATTGGTACAAGTCTCTTTGTGGGCACAGGCGAAGCCCTAGCCCTTGCGGGCCCAGCACTACTTCTGATCGCATACATCATAATCTGTATCCTCGTCTACGGCGTATTAACAGCGACCTGCGAGATAAATACATTCTTACCCATCTCCGGTGCATCGCCAGCCTATTACGCCGCCCAATTTATATCACCTAGCATAGGCTTTGCGCTGGGATGGCTATATTGGTACTCATTTGGAATAATCGTCGCCTACGAAATCACAGCCGCCGCAGTCGTCATCAACTACTGGCCCAACTCAGTTCCCATTGCAGCCTTCATCACAATAATGTTAGCCGTCATCTTGGCCCTCAACTTCGCCCCGGTGAAAGTCTACGGCGAGACCGAATTCTGGTTCGCGTCCTTGAAAGTTCTGATGATCATCGGCCTGATCGTCCTATCCTTCATTCTCTTCTGGGGAGGTGGGCCGGATCACCAAAGACTGGGCTTCCACTACTGGAAAAATCCAGGTGCAATGAAGCCCTACCTCGTCAGCGGTGACAAAGGCCGTTTCTGCGCTTTTCTCTACGTGTTATGCTACTCCGTCTTCTCATTCAACTTCACACCAGAATTGATCGTCATCGCTTCAGGCGAGATGAAAAGCCCACGAAAGAATATTCCTCGCGCAGCGAAGATGTGCTTCTGGCGACTTTTGATCTTCTACATCGGTTCTATCTTGGCGATGGGCGTGATCTGCCCAAGCGATGCATCTGGCCTAACGAACGGCTCTGGCGTCGCAGCTTCACCATTTGTGATCGCTATTAAAACAGCTGGGATCCATGGCCTCGACAGCGTGATCAATGCTGTGATTATCACATCAGCATTGTCCTCCGGCAATTCCTACCTTTACATGTCCAGTCGCTCACTCTACTCCCTAGCTATAGCGGGTAGGGCACCGAAAATCTTCACACGGTGCAACAGCTACGGACTCCCCTATTACGCTGTAATGGCGAGCTCTCTATTCGCATTCCTCGCGTACATGAACTGCGCCAGTAGCCCAGCTACAGTGTTTACTTGGCTCGTCAGCGTTACCAATACGGCAGGGTTTATCTCGTGGATTTGTTGCTGTGTGATGTTTCATCGGTTCCGCAAAGCATGTCGACTTGCTTCTATTAAACCGACCGATCTGCACTATTCATCTCGGGCTCAGCCTTATCTCGGATGGGTTGCGACTGTGATATTTCCCATTTTGTTGCTGTGTAACGGATTCTATGTGTTCTTTCCAGGACATTGGTCTGTAACGGACTTCTTGGTCGCATATATTGGGATTTTTGTGTTTTTGGCCATTTATATCGTTCATCGTTTGCTGCATTGGGAAGATGCTTGGATGATTAAAGCAGAAGATATTGATTTGACATTGGGGTTGGAGGAGATTGAGGCGCTTGAATTTGAAGAACCTCCAAGGATGGCCAAGGAGAGGTCGAAAGCGAGTAAAATCCTCCGGCTATTATGGGAATGAACATACAATATAAAGGGTATTATACACATAATTCAGTTTCAACCATGATCATTTATACTTTTTTCTATTAAGGTCAGAAGCAGAGGCAGAGACAGTATAGGCACCGGTATAGACCTAACTAGTCTAACCTATCTCCCTCGTGTTGGTAACAAGTTCCAGAAAGGGTATCTACAAAATATCTCAGTTATTCACAGAGCACAGAGAAAGGAAGAGCTTCATCATGACACAGAAGTCTCCAATCCCATCCCACGTCCAATCTTAGTGATCAGCGCCCGCTTCAAAAATGCCTCACGCGCAAGACCGCGTGTTTGACGAGACCAAGAATCAACCCCAATAACACCACGTACGAGAGCAGCCTGCAGCGCATAAAGTGCATGCTGGAGACCCTCTTCCTCCGCAACGAGATCATAAAGCTGTTTCCCGACGACCGTGGGAGCAACCAGGACCTCGTCGATTGGCGGGAGGCCAGATGGAGGATCCGAGGGCACGGGAGCAGTAGATGTTGACGGGGTAGCGGACGATACCGAGCGGGCCTGGGCACCGGCGATTGTGGCGTCTGCACGGTGAATAGATTGTTGGAGAATGGCGGTGTTTGATTGAAGGGTTGCTTGCAAGGCGTTGAGGGCGGAAACCTCGTTTTGCAGGGTTGCCATTGCTGAGTGGAGGGAGTGGGATTGCGAGACTAGGGAGTGAGTTGCTGCATCTGACTGCGTAGCTTGGGTTGCCAAGGTCTCGGCCAGTGTCCTGGAGATAGCCTGTAGGAGAGCATCCTTCTCTGGGTTGGGTGGGATTGGAGGAGCTGGTCCTGCGGGTGCAAATGATGGGAGCCCTATTTCAAAGGGAGATGTAAGAAGGTCTGGTGCCGGGGTCTTTGGAGCAGGTGCTGCCGGAGGTTGATGTGGGTAATTCGATGGATAAGGGGAATTTTGTGGGTATGGGGGCCCGGACGGTGGTTGTTGCTGCTGTAAAAGAGGGCGATGAGGCTGATAACCTGGGTATTGAGACTGCGATGCTGGTGAAGGGTGTTGGTGGGGAGGTTGTTGTGGAATCGGTGGGACCTGGGGGCCGTGTGGCCCAGCTTGGCGAGCATATGGTGGTTGTTGAGGTCCATTGAAACCGGTGTTTCTATTGTATGTTGGGCTCTGGGGCACCGGAGACATGGGGTGCCCCGTAGATTGCGAAGCTGGGTATTGCGATGGCGCATACTGCTGAGGTACCTGGTTGCCAGAGCCTGCTAATCCTATGGGAATAGATGAAGCTCGTCTGGGGTCATATCCCTTCGGAGGCAGCGGTGGCAGCGGTGGAGGAGATCGATATCGGTCTGCCACTAGGGCTGGCGATTGTTGATGCGTGGGAGCTGACCCAGGTTTCGGAGGGAGCTGTGGAGGGGTTTGAGTTTGAACCGGTGGGCGAGGGGATTGTGCCTGGACCGCAGCTGGCGAGGGCCCCATCCCAGGTGGGAGAGGTGGTACTGGCGGGGGAGATTGTGTCTGCGCCTGTTGGGGCTGCTGAGGTGGCATCTGCTGGCGATAGCGAACCGGAGGCTCCTTGGCGAACACATCACGGAGAATGGACAGGAAGTCGACAAGTGTGGATTTCTATTTCATGCGACACATCAGTAAATGTTCACGGTTCAGTGTGGCGCAATTGCATACATCCCAGGCTTCAGCCCAATGCGCGAGATAGTGATGATACACTCGTCCCTCCAGTGTGACGTGTTGGCCGACACGGACAGTCATATCTTGGGGCGGCGTCACGTATACCATGGGCGGTTCGCGGGGGTACGTATTCGGGATCCAAATGGCGACAGGGAACCGGTATGTTGTCCCTCGGAAGACCGTAGGCAGCGTGCCGACAAGGTGGAGGAGAAGGGCAGAGAAACCATTCTCGTAGGCTAAGAAACGGAGCTTGTTAGGACGCAATGTCAATCATGGAATTGAATGGCACTCACTATAAACATCAGTGCGAGGGGAGAGCGAGGGGTACTGAGCGAGCGCATTGACAACATCGTGATAAGCTCTATTGGGGTCGTGGTAGGTTTGTTTGGGGTCGTAGTGATCCTAATACAGTGTTAGATAGCTTTTGTGAGCTCCCGAGAAGCTACTTACCTTGGTCAAGGCTGAATACAACCAGTTGAGCGTCCGCTGGGGAACCGCCATGTCGAGAGGCTGGGATGGTGGAATGGATGAGATTCGCGGTGCCGCGGTGCGGAGGTTCCCCGCTCACTGCCAAGGTTCCGCCATGACACAATACAACTGCACGAGAAATTTTTGATATAATTCTTCCGAGCTGCGTCAAAGAGATTGTTGCTGCTATTTAGAATAGAGGCCATTTGGTGTTTGAAAAATATCAACGAAACAGAAGTAGAGCTTGTCTTCGTAAATGGGCGGTATTTGCAGACATCATCATGCTCTGAAGCCTCGAAAATACCTAGTGGATATACTACATAAAGGACATGTCTATGTAGTAGCTTCTACAACATGAATTGAGAGAATTTTAATCCGTGTACATATGCCAAAATCATCTGCTTTAACCATAATACTCCTATAAACCTTCTAGACATAACTAATTTCCCCAACCTGGATATAACGGGCGTTATCAATCTTGAAGGGAAATACATAGATCCCACAACCAAAGCCATGTGGATATGAAAACAGAAGAATTAAAGTAAGATGAACGCAGAGGAGCCATTAGAAAGACATCGGCCCGAGAACAATCCTACCTGACCCCAGCCAACCGACAAGTTCCTTGAAACATCCTCTCCAACTTCGACCTCATAATCTCCACATCCACAGACTCATGTTCCCAGAACCTCAAAATCCGAATCCCAAGCCGCAAAAGCGTATCCCAATTCCCAGGCAGTCTCAAAGCCCAGCCCCCAGGATTCGGGTTCCGCGAAATAGCCAAATTGCTCAGCACAGCACCAAGGATCTGGAGACCGCAAGAGAACACAGCCCGCACGACATTGTGGACCCATTCGTGGCGAAAATGATACCAGCAGTGTGGGAGGAGAACAACACAATTGTCGATTGCTCTTTGGGCTTGAGTGAACACCGCTTCGGAGATTTGGGGGGTCGCTTGCACCCAGCTTGGGAGGGATTGGAAGTGGATTGCGAGGTAGAGGACTGGGCGGTAAATCTTTTCGCAGGCGATGTGGTAGCGACCTAATAGGAAGAATTCTAGGTCTTGATTGGCTGTGGATGGGGATGGGAGGCTGCCCTGGCACATTTGATGCCTTTGTTGTATTAGTGAATAAGAAGTTATAGACGGAAAACTAGTATCAAGGGAAAGGGTAGGCGTACCAGGTTGTGACTACTTTCACAGCCTCAGAGGTTCGTTCGATAACGCCACTAACGTTATTTATCCATCCTTCCTCTCCATTCCTCCATATATCAACTAACATGTCATTGACGGTGCGACGATTGCAAATAGTTCCAATGTAGAACTTCCAGCCCATTTCCTCGTCGGTGTCACTGTGATCACCCAGAATACTGATATGGGCATCACTTTCACCTCCCACCTGCTCTGGGGAAGATGAAGATGTTGGGAAAGGGAAACTTGGAAATGAATCTGAGAATCCCAATCTTTCAAGGCGACTACTCCACAGAGGCAATTCACCCTGCATTTCACTATTGGTTTCAATTAGTAGATGGATACGGATACTCGTCTCAGAGTGCTTACTATTCAGCTTGGATACAAGACCAGTATAGCCTAGACTCCAAGTTATGATAATTGGCATCTGCTCTCCACTGCTCTCTGCGCAACGACCGTAGCCGAACTTCTAACCTGCATGATGCCTGCTGAAAGCAAAACCATGCTTCCAACGGGCGCATAACATGCCTGTGGTAAAATCCAGCTAAGAGGAAGCATTGGATATCCGTGGTAGATGCATGCAATGATCCAAACCGCTGCTTTGCAGCGTGGAAGTAGGCCTCTGCACGGCCAATATCAGCATCAGATGGAGGCGGTCCAGAAATGCGATCTAGATCTTCGGGAATATCCCCTAGAGGGATAAATGTAGATGTGGAACAAGCTAGAGCGCACGCGAGAAGCTACCAAATGGATTAGTTTCCAACAAAAAGACAAGGAAATAAGTGATTAAATAATGAAGCGTACCACCAGACAAGCTGGACTGTCCCACCCTAATCCCTGTATGGTCACCTCGCAGGCATAGCGCTCGAGCTTGTCTATATCCACTACAGGGTTCCGCCGATGCACTAATCGGAGGTATTTCCGACATAGATGCTGGATACCATCCACAAGTGGGCCAATACCTAACATTTGGGGAGGTGGAATTCTCGATTGAAAACCAGAATCCAGAGAATCGAGTAAAAAGGATCGAATGTGTTTTTCCGCATCTGTGATAACGCTATCATAAATCGGCCAACGAAGCATAAGCTCCACGGAACTAGCCGCGTATAGTAAATCGGGATCGTGCTCACAAGCGCGATAATCACCATTGGAGCTACCGCTGTGTGAATTAGGGACCCCCGTGAACCCTATGTCAGTCAGCGGACTGGGGTTCTGGGCAGTCAATTCGAGCAAGGAGCTCCGTAGTGAACGAGTCGAGGAGCCGCCCGACGAACTGTCGTTCTTGATATCTTCCAGCAGCGAAGAAATATGGGTAAGCTGTTGCAGGATCTCCTGATTGGACGAATCGTATCCAGATCTACGGGACCGGAGATAATGTTTCAGTCTAGGACTTGCTTCACAAGGCCATTTTGCAAGGCCCATAATAAAGATAACCAAGCTACTTGACTTACTGGCCAGGGCGTGGGGATGTCTCAGGATAGATGCAATCTACTCCCTGCAGAGCACAATAGCTACAAGTGGGCCTGGTATTGTCGCACCGGGTCTTGCGTAGACGACATGTCTGACAAGCCGTTGGGGCGCGTGTCCGACTTTCGCGCTTCTTTGCAAATCTCGAATCAACAAGGTCCATGATCCTCGGTGTATAGTAGCCTTTCTTTCGGTAGAGGCAAGATTTGGCCCAAGAGCTTCGGGGAGCTTCGGGGAGCTAGTCGAGAAAAGGAATAATAAAGTGCGACTCATGGGACGGAGAAGCCGTAATTAGAGGAGATTAGGGACGAGTGTCACAGACCTACGCAATAACCCCAACAGGCTAGTAGGGAAACAAAGAAACGGTGGTGTCGAGGGTGGCCCGGCGAATCTTGACCGATGAGGATTAGGGTGTTCGTCTCGAACAAAGAACCAGAGGGTCCATGCCTAAAAAAGCCCATGTCTGGACCAGGGTTGCTGTGGGACCTGATTGGCGTGCGATTATGACTTGATCGCCCTTCGACAAGTCCCCAAAGATGGTAAATACCATGGAAACTAGGGAACTGCTGCCGGTTTAATGCAGCAGAAACGTGGCCAATCGACAGACCTCCACTGTTGGTGCAGTCAGTGCCTCACTGGAGACTGGCGAATGAGGAATAGTGCATGTCATGTACGTGCAGGGATGTGGTGGTAGAAAGCTGCAATGGCTCATCATGCCGAGTCGAGCTCCGGCTACCCCGGGATGACAGGTCCAATAATGAGCAAGCATCGGACAGGAAAGAACGAAATACCAAAATAATCGCAATAGTGAGGCGCCTTGCTTTTGTGACGAGTTAGTATTCTCTCAGAGAAACGGCAGATGGTCATCAAGGTACCAATGCTACAGGAAAAGCAAAAAGAAGCTAGTGTTGCTTGGCAAAAGTCATCGATTGCAGATCGTCACTATTCGCTAACGTGCATAAAACAGGCGCCAATTGGCGGCACTGGGAGTACATGTACAGAGTCGTGCCCAAAGGCTGCAACTGGGTAGAAAAACAAACATTCCAACGCCGAGCAAAATGCGGATGAAAGCGGCCACCGAGATAACCAGGATAGAAATTGAGATAATGGCAAGATGTTGCCACTATCTGACCCGTTTCTTGCCCTTCCTCGCCTGAGGTACTTCGCACAGCTCGGTCCAGGCATCTTCGAAGACAGTCTTCCGCGGGCCGATCTGGCCTTCGTAGAAGTTCAGCTTGCGAACAACTTCCATGGCACCGGTTCCCAGCCCGATAGTTTTGCCCATAATGATACATTCAGAGACACCTTCGATCAGATCGGTACGACCAGCACCACCAGCATCAAAGAGGTGGTCTGCGGTCTTCTCGAAAGAGGCGAGCTGAAGGACAGAGTCACGCATCTTTGCCAGACCGAACCGAGTGATACCAAGCACCTCACCCTTGTACGTCATAACGTCAGCCAGCAGTTGCATGTGACGAGGATCGATGTTCATGTCCTTCATGACTTCACTAATTTCGACAACAATTGTAGTTCTTGCCGCCTCGATACCGAGAACCTCACGCGCTTCCATGACGTTGTTGGTCCTTGTGCGGAGGCCATCCACACCGACGGTCGTCATACATTCTTTCAAGCCGTAGCCTTCCACCAATAGAGTGTTGGAGGTGGAAGTCTCATCTGTTCGAATAATGGCACGCTGAGCACGGGCGTGTCCAAGAATCTGGATATCGGGCAACAGTCGCTTAAGATGTTTGAGACGCAGGAAGGGATCCATACTCGTGGCAGCAACCTCAGTCTTTGACAGACCCGTCTTACTGGTCGGATCCATGTCCATGAAGATCCTGATACTAGACGTGCCAACGCGGAATGTGAGATCTGAACCCTTGAAGCGTTTGTGGGTTTTGATCGCCTGAGCAATTTTCCTCACATCTAGCTCGAGCTTCAGATCAGAGATGGTCTGGAGATTGATCTTGATAGTCACATAAGCATAGCTGCCGGTCCAGTTTTCGGTGATAGAGCGCATGATATCACGCAGGTAGGTCTTTTCAATGCGACCCTTCACAATACGTGCTGCAGCCATGTGTTCCTTGTTGACCAATTCACAGGCGATGACAGGCGTACTGATTTCCTTGGAGGCGTTGATAATTTCCTTAATACGAGGCACACCCTGTGTGATACTCATACCAGCGACACCAGCGAAATGGAAAGTCTTAAGGGTCATCTGAGTACCCGGCTCACCAATGGACTGGGCTCCAACAGCACCCACAGCATGACCAGGCTCAACTTGAGCTCTCCGGTATTTCGTAAGGCAAGAAGTGATGAATGCGCGTAGAGTGGTCTCAGTCAGCTTTCCGGTATGATCTAAGCCCTGCCGGCTACCTTGCTCGATCGAACCGACGTCACCACCAAGGTTAATCAGCTTCTCGGCCTTGCCTTCCACATACTCCTGAATGGAGTCGAGGAAGTCACGCGCGCTCTCAAGCTGATCGACTCCGTGGTCACTGCGATCCATATAGCCCAACTCATTGCCCATAAGGTCTCTGCGCACCAGCCTGGCGCGCTCTGCACCAAGCATCTCTTCGCAGACTTCCAAGATCTCCGCTGGCAGCAAACTCCGCTCATCATTATTGTATGTGGTTGATTCAGAGTGGATGAATGTTCGCTCGAAGTGGACGGGTCTGGCTTTACCTTCCATATCCAAAGGATCCAACTTGTCGTCACCATATTGGAACTGCACAATAGCTGCAGAGGAGTTCCGTACAGTGTCATCGTACATAGTCGAGAGATCTTCAAGAGACTTCATCAACCGACGAGACATGTAACCAGTTTCGGCCGTTTTGACGGCAGTATCGACCAGACCTTCACGACCAGACATGGCGTGGAAAATGAACTCGGTAGGCAGAAGACCCGAGAAGAAACTGTTGCGAACGAAACCCTTGGAAGGAGGCTGGCGTGCGTTCTTCGGGAAATGAGGCAGAGTACGGTCTTGGAAACCATCCAGAACACGTGAACCGCCGATAATCTGTTGACCCACAAGCGCGACCATCTGGGAAACGTTGATACTAGAACCTTTAGATCCGGACGTGGCCATGATCAGGGGCGAGTTATATTTGCTGAGCTGTGCAATGCACTCATCACCAGCTTGCTGACGAACTTTACTGAGAATACCAGAGAGCTGGTTTTCCATGGTTTGCAACTCGTCACAGCCAGGATACTTCTCCAGAGTGCCTGCTTTGAATTTAGCAATGACTTCGTCACAAGCGGCGTAAGCTGCTTCGACTAGATCGTTCTTGGACTGGACAAGCCTCTCGCTGGGCCACACATCCGTGATACCAATAGAGAAGCCAAGATTGGTGAGCCAGCGGGCTGACAACTTAGACAGGCGGTTCATACCCTGGGCAGCTGCAGCAGGTCCATAATCTCGAAGCATAATGTAGAAAACATTGTCCTTTTTACCGTCACCGACCGTAGATTTATCCATGACACCACACATGACTTCGGAGTTGCGGATCACCAGCCAAGCATCGTTCGGATCCAAGTCTTTGGGTCTTCCATCCTTTGGCTGCTTGAACTGTCGGCACGCCGCATCAAGGTTGACCAAGACAGGGTCATCTTTGTTGGGATGCATCAGAATGTTGAAAACTTGCTTGCCAGTCCAGAGCATCTGTGGTTTCATGACTGATGGCGGTGGCAGGTCAAATCGTGTCTCGGGGCCCAACATGTAGAGACAAATTTGAGTGAAAGAGCGACGATCGTAGAAATTATCTTTGCTGCTTAGCAAGAAAGCGGCACTGATGAAATCCTGAATGGCACCAATGATGGGTTCACCGTTCTTGGGCGTGGCCAAGTTGTTCTTAACACCCATCAACTCCATTGCTTCTGCTCTCGCCTCTTCAGTTTGTGGGACGTGCAAATTCATCTCATCTCCGTCAAAATCGGCATTGTAAGGGTTGCAAACACACTCGTTCAGACGGAAAGTCCGATGCGGTCGGACTTTGGCAAAGTGAGAGAGAATACTGAGTTTGTGGAGGGACGGCTGCCGGTTGAACAGTACAATATCACCGTCTTCAAGGTGACGCTCGACCACATCACCCTCTTGGAGTTGATTGGCCATGTGATTCAAATTACCGTACTTCAAGTTCGTTTGCCAGATAGAACCCTTCTTGATCAAGTATCTCGCTCCGGGGTATTTGTTCGTTCCATTACGCACAACGGCTTGCAACTTTTCCTTGTTGTATCGGGTAACCACCTCAGGATAGGTCAGGTTTCTGGCAACCAGCTCCGGAATGGCAACCTCATCTACCCGTAGATTGGGATCGGGCGAAATGACCGTTCGACCAGTATATTCGACACGCTTTCCGGACAAATTACCACGGAAACGACCCTGTTTTCCTTTCAGTCGTTGAACAAATCCACGAATGGGTTTCCCAAGATCCGCTTTGTTGAGACCAGGCACATCACTATTGATGTAGACTGCGATCTGGAGCTGCATGTAGTCCCAGCATTCCATAATGGTTTGAACAGGGGCTCCCTTGAGCAATGAGTTCTTGAGATTGATGTTACTCTGCACGATATCACCCAACTTCGCAGTCAAGTCATCTTCGGTAGATGCTGCCTCTTGAATCACAGACGGTCTGATACAAACGGGCGGGGCCGGAATGAATTGCCACAAGAACATCTCCGGTCGGGCCTCCTTGGGATCTAATCCCAAAAGCTCGCAATCACTGTCTGAGATCTTCTTGAACAACTTGAGCACGCGCAAGGCGTTCAAATCATCCTGTGCCTTCTTGAAGTGTTTCTCAACCTCGGTATTCGAATTTCGCACCTCGGAAAAAGAATCATCAAAGACGGTCTTGCTGAGCGGTGGCTGCTTCTTAACGGAAGTTGATGCGTTGAACGCACGGAACTTGTCATGGGTGATCTTCAGCGCACTCGTGCCAATCTTCTTTACCACACCATTTATCGCGTTGCAGTGCTCGCACTGCCGAGTTTTCCGGCATCGTTCATTGATTCGCTTCGCAATCTGCATTCGTCGCAAGTTATCCAGGCCAGGACGTCTCATTTCTCGTAGGAAAGATCGGCGCTCGGTCTCGGGGAGGAGAATGCGTGAGCATTCTTTGCAAATTTCCTGCAGGATGCCGATAACCCTCTTGAAGTAACCGACGTGAAAAGCCGGTAGAACCAGTCGTACATGACCGAAGTGACCGTTACAATCCTTTGAGTTCAGTCCACAAGTCGCACAGGTTGCGACTTTGCCTGAAATACCCATACGTGTGTCGAGAGGACCATTGGAAACCACCTTTCTGCCATTCTCGAGATCGAAAAACTTTCTGTCCGAAACTTCCACCGCAGCTTGCTCAACAATATCGTTTTTTGTCCTGGAGGAGGGAAACGCCTTTGTTAGTTATCGCATTCCGCGCAAAGAGTACTGTAGCTCAGTCTTGGAGCAAACCGGGAACCCATACAGAACACCGAACTTCAGTTCTTTGATAATTTTAGGGGTGCGGTCAATGACCTGGGCCTTGCCCAGATCAATCTGCGCATCCTCCGAGGGCTGCATCGCGCCGTCGTCAAAGTGAGGGCATGGCAGGGTGACTCAAGGATGATTTGATCGGCGCGTGCGGGTGTCAGCCGCAATCCACGGTGTAGAAGACCCGCGGGACAAACCGAACGTGTAATGTTGTTTAATAAACCGGCGCAAATATATTTCGAGGTTGAAATTCCCGAAGAATCGCTCTGGGAGAGGAATAGCGATGAAGAGAGGAAGAGGAATCAGAATGGACCGCGGGGTCGGCGACGAACACTTTTTTTCTGCCGTAAAGCTCTCACCGCTGGACCAATAGCACAACCTCAAGTGGAACCCTAGAAGTATAAAGGTATCAAACAATAAGACTTCGCTTGGCTTTGGATATTTAAACCATGCTTTATCTCCGAATCTGCTTGGCTTTGCTTTAGCAAGCTCAATATACATAGATGCTGGGTGAATGCTGCCTTATTATATGCCAAAATTGGAACTCGGGAATGTATGGCCAAATATGATAGGATTTGGTATCTTGTGTACAGGTATAAGTGTTTCTAATATACAGGTGATTATTTTGACAGGAATGCCTGGAATGCCTTGTGGTCGATCACCACATTTCCAACAGCACGGAGCCTCTTACGACCCTCCTTCTGTTTCTCTAGCAGTTTTCGCCGCCGACTAACATCACTGGCATGCAATTTGGCCAAGACATCCTTGCGGTAAGGCTTGATGGTCTCACGAGCAATGATTTTCTTGCCAACAGCAGCTTGGATCACAATTTCGAACAGTTGCCGATCAACATGTTCTTTGAACTTAGTCACCCACTGTCTTCCTTGGCGGCTGACCTGGCTCATATGCATGAGTCGTGACACAGCATCTACAGGCTCCTTGTTCACCAGAAGCTGGAGCTTAACAATATTTCCTGCTCGCCAAGCAGATTCCTCATAATCCAGACTGGCATAGCCCTTGGTGCCTCCCTTCAACTTGCCAAAGAAGTCGTCCACAAGATGTGCCATAGGAAGTTCATATTTCATGATGACCTGGCTTGCGGTGAAGTATTCAATGCTTTGCTGCTCACCTCGATTGGCTTCACAAAGCTCAATCACCTTCCCTAAGTACTCGTCGGGGAAGGTCAATGTTGCCAATACGTAGGGCTCCTGGACCTCAGCGACCTTAAGACGTAGGCTGTCATCATCGGGGAATTTTGCAGGGTTGGTAATGATCTCCTCTGTGCCGTCCTTCCACACGACCTTGACGGGGACGGAAGGAGGTGTAATGATAATACTGGCACCGTGCTCCTGACGCAGACGGTCTTCGAAGACTGAGCAGTGAAGAGTGCCTAAGAAGCCCATGCGGAATCCAGCTCCCAATGCCTCGGACGACTCTTTTTGGGCTGTCACACTTCGGTCATTCAAGACGAGCTGGTTAATGCTGTCATCCAAATGCTCGAAAAGATCAGCATTTACAGGATACACAGCCACGAAAACCATTGACTTCGGCTCTTCAAACCCTGGCAAGGCTTCGACTTGCTTCTCCTGGCCCACTCGAGCCAATGTGTCACCGATCTTGGCTTCTTTGCTGATTTTCATCCCCGGATTGAAATAGATGTATCCGACTTGACCTGCACGGAGGACTGTTTGGGGTGTTTCGGTCGGATACATGATTCCGACTTCACCGACATAGTATTTCAGGCCTGTGGCAAATGATACCAGCTGCATACCGGCACGCACCTCGCCGTCGAAAACACGCACCAAAAGAATCACGCCCTTATAAGAATCGTACCAAGAGTCGACCAGCAACATGCGGAGAGGTTTCTGTGTGTCACCAATGGGCCTAATAAATCACATTAGTATTCGATGATCTGATAAGAAAGGCCGGATTTTCGTACGCAGGAATCTTCTCAACGACTGTCGGAAGAATAGCCTCGATGTTCAGTCCAGTCTTGGCCGAAACCAGGACGGTGTTCTCAGTATCCAGCTCAAATGAGTTTCTCAACTGTTCCAGAGCCCGCTCTGGATCTGCCGACGGCAAGTCGACTTTGTTAATGACAGGGATCAACTCAAGGCCCTGTGCGAAAGCCAAGTAGAAATTGGCCACTGTCTGTGCTTGAATACCCTGGCTAGCATCCACCAGAAGTAAAGCGCCACCGCAACTGGCATAACTACGCGACACCTCCGCACGGAAATCCACATGCCCTGGTGTATCCACCAGGTGCAGCAAGTAGTCTTCGCCCTCGTGATTATAGATCATCGTACATGTCTGCGCTTTGACTGTGATTCCCCGTTCCCGCTCAACATCAAGTTTGTCTAGCACCTGCTTGTTTTGACCCGGCTTAATGGTGCCAGTAAGCTCGAGTAATCGGTCGGAAAGGGTACTCTTTCCATGATCGACGTGCGCGACAATGCAAAAGTTGCGATATCGATCGAGGGGGATGGCTGCGATTCGTCGCTCGAGGTCCGTATCTGGAGTGTATGACTTTGATCGAGCACTCCAGGCCGCTGAGGTTGTGAAGGGTCGTAGGGAATTATAGCGGGATGATAGTCCAGCCAGCGACTTGAGGCTCGCAGTCGGAGGTTTCCGGGCTGCGCTCAGCCATCGGGCTACCTGCAGACATCCTCGCATCGGGATTCGTGCAGTGGCATGGAACGAGGACAATCGCCTGGGTAAATTGTCACAGGTCAATGGGTGCGAATCGGTAGATTGTCTCGGAGTTTGCGGCGAATTCGATTGACTCGCGGAGCGTAGTAAAAAAACGGGCGCGGGCGGTGACTGCGATCGCTGCGGCGACTATCCACTATCGGCATAAACAAACCGTCCCTCCAGCTTTGTCTCCCACTTTGTTACCTTTGTTTACGTTCAACAGACTCTGCTCAACATGCCTGAAGCTAAGGATAAGTCCAAGGTGCACAAGCTGGTCATCAGGGGTAGGTGATTGGGAATTGCCGTCTTTTTCTGGTATCAACAAGCTCACAAAGCCTATGCGCAGGGTCGGCGAAGCTTGTGGCCGAATTCGTGAGTGCTATGCCTTTATCACAGACAGTTCTTCAGTGTACTGACAGTGAAATAGTTTGAGTACTCGATTAACTCGATTCTGTGAGTTTTGAATGAATCTCTACAAGTGATATGATTCCGGAGACTCATTGATACCACCATTGCAGATTCCAACGCGCTGTTTACCCTCCCGATGATTTCATAACGTAAGTCTTGACCCAATGCTTCCCATTGCATTCAGAAATCTGATCCACAAAAGTGTCAAGAAATATGGCCTCAACATGCTCGGTTCGTCCCTCTTGCCTATGACCCTTCGATCCCCGCCTCCCATTCTAACCCACGAAAGTATCCGCGGACGACCAAGTGAAGGCATACATCAAGAAGATCATGTCACAACTCAACAGGTGGATGGCCGGTGGAAAGATCTCAAAGCTTGTGGTGGTCATCACTGATCGGGACACTGGAGAGCATGTGGAGCGATGGCAATTTGACGTACGTACTGGAGTTCAAAATTCCTACCCGCAGGGTTCTGACATTTTGGCTACAGGTTGAGGTCTTTGGTAAATCCTCCAAGAGCAAGAGTGCTGGAAAATCAGGTGACAAGGAAAATGCGGCTCCTGGGTAAGCCTTTCAAGTCCGAGTCTGGCTCATCCGATATGGCATTGCTAACTCTGATATTCTTTAATCTACAGCGATGCCGATGCCCTGACCGCCGAGCCCGTTGAAAAGACTGAAAAGGAGATACAAGACGAGATCCAGGCCATCTTCCGGCAGATTACCGCTTCGGTTACCTTCCTCCCCGTCCTTGATGGAGACTGTACATTCAACGTCCTGGTGTATGCCGACGCTGACTCCGATGTCCCTGTGGAGTGGGGCGACAGTGACGCAAAGGAAATCAAGAACGCGGAGAAGGTCCAACTGCGCAGCTTCAGTACCAATAACCACCGGGTGGGCACTATGGTCAGCTACCGGATGGCAGATTAAGCATTTGCAGCTTTATTATGAATATCCACGAGGGATGCTCTATGCATTGGCGTTTGGAGGGGACACGTTGATTTTCCAGTATCGAATCAGAAGATATTATGCCTTAATGAATACTGCATTATGTCCATACTCCTTATTCTGCTGAATTGCCGTAGAACCAGGGCAGCTCTTCCATCCTTGGGAACCATTCATTACCGGTTCCGCCATGCCAGGAAACCAATTGCTCAACGACCTTCTCAAGGCCGATATTCACGAAGACTGCGGTTTCCATTCCCGAATCCCAGCCTCTTTGATGTCGCTTGCCGGCCAATTCCTCGCCAACTCCATATAGATCCCGTCTCCACAGCCCAATCCCTTTACCTGATTCGCCACGAACCAATGATTCCAAGGGAGTTACTTCTTCTGGCGGGTTGATGCCAACCACAGAAACCGCACTAGCTTCTGCATGTCTGCCACTAATCCGAGGAGCTAACCCCAAGGAAGGGAAATGGCACTCCATAAACCGAGCCCTTTTGAATTCATGGGTCACGACTGTAACGCGCCGCGGGTAGATCCCTGTGTGTAATCGAAAGCGCAGTAGTGAAAAGAGCACATTCTGGTATGAATCTGTAGCGAGGTCCTCCGTTATGATCCTCGATGTGTAAGCCTCGGAGATTCTTGCCGAGTCTTGGAAATAGTTGTTTTCCTGAGCGAGTTTCTGGTGGGAATACTAGTCAGCCAGTCCATATTCAATGGGCGAAATATCTTACAAGGTATGATTGCCCCTCACTGAAGTCTGTTCTCGACTTCTTTGTTGCACCCCTGCGGAGACAATCAATAAGCCATTCATACGTGAGGTATGCGTTGTTTGCATTACGCGATCTGCAATCAGTGGTTTGCCACGTGCGCATGCACATACCCCGAGAAACAAAGCAGTGCACGAGGATCGTCAGACAAAGCCTTCAGTCCAGCTTTCGCATGATTGATAAAAGTTGGTGTCTCCCCCTTTTGAAAAGACTCAATAAACCTAGAGATTCCTTGGTATCAGAGGACAGCCTGGGGAATCGGTTGGTGCATAACCTTTAACGGTGACTGACCATTCGTCTTCGGATAATCCATGTTTTGGGCCTCCAGCACAGATGGCATGACAACAAACAATGATGAGATGGTTCAGGTGATGCATCTTCGATTCCGGTTATGGTAGCATTTCTCTTCTAGCGAGATTCAACCCCCTTTGTAACTCTGTCCCCTGGTTTCACGTCCCGGGACGCGTGCACGGTTCGACATCGCGGTCGGTCGGCGGTGGCGCGGCAGATTTAAGAAACGGTCCGTGCGTGCTGTTCCCGAAGTATAAGATCGTTAGCGCCCTTTCCAAACGTTAGATTCCACGACTCTACACTTGAGCCATGTCAAACAGTGAGTGTGTGTCTAGACTTGACACCCCAAGGACTAGATTCCTTGGTCCATGAGTCACACTAGAGATGGGGAAGAAAACAAAACCATGCTCATAACTGAAAACCCAAATTTGGAAGTAGAATCTTCACCTGATTTGTCTACTTTCAAGTTGTAATTACTGTCTACGTGCTCTTGAAGGTTGGATCCTATTAAGAGCCTAAAATTCTTAGATTGCCATTTTATAGATAGCTACCTGGCTAAAACAATAATTGTTTGAAAACGGCACAAATAAGAAAGCAAATACCTAAAAATATGCAATGATCATACTCCTTCCATATGCACCGTTATCTGGTAGGCGCTTTCATTCATACCTGATCATACTCACTGTCATTGGCTTGGGAAAGAGCAGAGGGACAAGAATCCGAGCTGCTAGATGCAGACAAGGAAGAATATGAAGACGAAGTCAAAGTCGAGCCAGGCAGAAATTTAAATGCACGAATCGGCGAGGAAGAAGTCGAAGACGAAAACGAAGAAGCCGAAGGAAAATCAGCCAGAGAATTCATTGGACGAATAGGCGAAGTACCGTTCTGAAGACTCCAAATGGATCCCTGCGCATGTTAAAAAGAAATTAGCAGACTTTCGAGCGGCAAGTATTCATATATTCATACCAACGATGCTGGGCATCTCAAGGAGTGCGCAAAGCTGAATGGGCGCAAGGGGAGTCCAGGAGACACTCGCACGTACTGTCGTCGGAGTGGTAGCCCAGAGGGCAGTTTAGCTCTCTGTAACAGAACAAACTGCTGGACGCAGTTAGCCAAGCACTTTTGAGACCAAAGGGTACAAATCAGTACATACAGAAAGATGATCAGGGGCTGACTGCGTATGTCTGTGAACCAGAGTCTGTCTTGAGTCTAGCTGGGTATGCATAGCTCGTGCCTGCCGCAGAGTTGGTGGTCTTCCCGGAGATAATCCCAAGTGCGCCCAGGTTTGTAAGGCTCTAGCCTCTTGATTGGCCATTCTCCGCTGCGAATCAACTCTCTCCGGCGTCATCATATATCGGCCTCTGGCTTGAACAATGGAAGGGCCTGAAAATGGCGAGCCAAGCATTTGGAGGCAGTCCACCCCCATCTGAACAGGAGCTAGACGGTGATGCTCGGGCACTAGGTTAGAAACTTCCCTGTGCGAGTTCATTGCATGATGAACCAGATTGGTCAGATCGGGCTGTGAGATTTCAGTAGGTGGTATCAAATAAATATGGCTTGCTATCCTTCTTACCAGATCGCTGTGCGGATGTTGAGTTGACGAGCCACTCGTAGCTCTGCTGGAGGAAGAGCTACGAGTGGTACAGCTGGATTGGATGGATTGCGTTTCATGGCGGATCAAAACGGGAGTTTGGTGTGCCAGCCGCGGCGTTTTTGGTATATCAGGCTTGTCAGAAAAGTCTCCCATGTCAGTTGAACTTTATAAAAAAAAGTCGATAGAAGAAGTCAGTGTGGTATACTGGACGCAAAAGATGGTGAAATCGGAAAGAACCAGATAGATGGTAAGCGAGGGGTAAAGCAGGGTAAATCACGTAGAAAATGTCAAGCAGATAAGCAAACAATACCTGCCTGTTAGTGGGAGATTGCCGGTAAACGAATATAAAATTTCCTTGGTTAAGACTTTGACGTGATCCCATACAACCTACCTGATAACTTTGTCCGAATTCTTTTGCCATTCATCAACCATCATCATCGCAACCATTTGCCATCTCGTTCAACCTCATCCAAACGATTCATTTTCGTTTCTTTCTTCGCAGATCATTGCTTTGCGTTTTCTTTCTTCGGAGATCATCAAGATGCCTCCAAAGTTCCCTCCGGTACCTGGGGAACAATATGGCTGGCCACCTCCATTTGATGATCCCCCCACACGCCGTCCAAGCCCCCCACAGGGCGAGATCCGTCTGTCACCTGGAGACAGTTTGAAAGTCAATATGGGTCTACAGTCCGAATGGACTGATTTTGACCGTGTTGACTGGGTAGGTATTGATAAGGCCGTCGAAGAGGGCCAAAGGAAGAGACAGCTGTCAAATGATGGTCCTTCTCAACACGTCTCTGATCGAGCAAGCAAAAGGCAGAAAGCCATGCCAAGCAATGCTGGTAGTAATACTTTTTCATTTCCCCCTTTTTTGAAGGTTGCTCAGCCACCCGTTCAATTTCCTGCTACATGGCCTGCTGAGCTTCATCATGTTCAGCCTATGCCATACATGATCACACGATTTCTTAATGAAGTGTTAGAGCTGCCAGAGGGATATGAGATACATCCACTCAAGTTCATCTGTTCTGAAGTCGCAGATTCAGAAACCAATGATGATTCAGGAATCAATGATGAATTTTCTAACAGCACCTCATCTCAAGGCACAGAATCGGACCCTGATTTCCGTTCTCCCGCCCCAGTACGTCGTAGATACGAAGACGACGACGACCGAACCGAAACCGATGTCGGTAACGACGACGGCGAAAATGACGATGATGACAACGGCCCTGAAGAAGACGACGCCGACGAAGATGCCGATCAGACCGACGCTGACGAAGAAGAGAGCACCGCACTCTGCGAATTCTCCCACCCATGCCACATGGGCCCCTCCCCAGACGGAATGCACTTCCGCAAGGTCGTCTCCCACTTCTTCGGACGAAACAAGGCTTCAACGAAGCTCTTTCCAGACGCCGTCTGGGTCCACTATTGTCGCAAACACTACCAACGAGCCCGCTACCGCGCCGACCAATGGCCCTTCACGCAATGCGAGCTGCTCCTTGAATCCCTCTCCCGCATGGAGCAATGGGATGGAGTCGAAAGTTTCGAGATTACACTCCGGCGCCGTGAGATACTGCGAGTCTCAGAGGTGGAACTCCAGGGTGGTTCCAGTCAAGCTGGCCCTAGTCGTGCGGGTCCAAGTCGCGCTGGTCCCAGTAACGCTGGCCACGGCAATCGGAAAAAGACTTCTGCGCGTGCCAGAATGAAGAAACCCCCGACTGCTCGAGGTCTGACCATGCGTGGTCGAAAGCTTCCCAGAGCTGTTACTGCTCCCGTGCCAGAGTGGCTGCGAGATCGTGTGGGGCGTGGAAAGTCTTTCCAAGAGATCCGTGAAATTGTTAACAGGACTCATCAATACATGGTAGATATGCGTGAGGAGGAAAAAGCTCAAGAGGAATTTCTCGGTATCAGTGCCGGTGAAAGCAGTGCCTCGGCCGGAAGAAAGAGTCAATGGCTTCCAGCAAGAAGCAGTTCCAAGGACCTTGAGCGTCAGCAAGGCAGCCGGGCAAGATTTCCGGACATCGAAATACTTCCTACCTTCAAGTCATGGGTCCTTGATGCTGCACTTCGGCAGCGCGAGCAGGCGGGAATTGAGGCTGCCGCGGCACACGGGGAATCTAGCAAGAGAGAGGATAGCGAGGTTGAGGAAAGTGTGACCTCCCTGGATAGAACCGAGAGTGCCAGTTCAATGGAGGATGGGTGTGGTCGAGAGGATGCGGAGATTGGCCGGACTGGATTGAACCGAGGAAATTCGGCGAGTCAACGTCGACGCAATGACAAGAGCTATGTGGCCATGGTCACCAGAGTTACCCCGCGCGGCTCAGTCAAGAAGCCCCGTGACTTGAAAGGGAAAGGCCGTGAGCGATGATACAATGCGTTGGCTTGAATTGATTTATCATTAAGCTGGTTGAAAAGTGAGAGAGATCTGACGTTAATTTGACCCGAGCGAACCCCTTATCATGTTACCTTTGCAGTTCACTATCCCCAACCAAAAAGACATGACAAAAAGAAAAGCAGAAAAAAACTAGAAATATGTCAGAAAGGAAATCCGATTCCAATGAGTCCCGCCCTAAATGTTGTAGTTCCTGCCTGTCTGGAAGCTTCCAAGGTAGATAGATCTACGACGATAACGAAGCAGATAAAGTGTAAAGGATTTTGTTCATGCAGATGAAAGAAGACTCGTACACAGGGAAAGTATCAAACCAATATTCGCTCACGAAGCACAGATTGTCCGCTGTACAACAACCTTCATCCCATTGGGATAGACAATCCAAGAAAATCGAATAAAAAGAGATTATGAGAATTATGAAGGTGAGTATGGAAAAGATATCATATTCGTCATTCCAGTCAATATTCACCAGAAATAAATGTTTAGCTGGCAACAGCCAGCTGAGCCACAAGGTCGGATGCCACATCTAGGAAAGGATAGGGGCTAGTCACCTCCTTCTCCTTGTTCTTAAGACGCTTGCTAATGGGAGTCCATTCTGTATCACCCTGAGCACGGATAACATTCTGGTAGCCATCGCATTTGAAATCAACCATATAGTTGTTCTCTTCCAGCTGGTAAAGTTGGATGTCAACGAAGACCCAGACGCCGTGAGAGATACTCGGAAGGCCATTCGTTTGTGTAGCAGATGAAGGTGCAGAGGGTGCACTGTTATCCTTGTCTGATGCAGAAGACTTTACCTCCTTGTCCTCGAATGGAGTCGAGATGCCCGATATGTGGAATCGCCGACGCAGTTCCCCGAGGTCACTGCGGCTATTAAAGACACTGGTTGATGCTCCGGGGGCCTTGACTCCCTCTTTCAGCAAGCGTGCACGAATGAACCAAGGGTCCTTAGGGATATAGTAGTCCGACGGGAGATCAGGGTATTTGTTTTGGAGCGGCTTGGGTTTATCCGGGGAAGGCGTTGCTTCCGGTCCAATTTGAGTTCCTGACTCGACAGGCTGGACATCCCAAACACCACCTTGGGCAGCAATTGCCCGATAAAGATACAGCATGGCCTCATAGGGCTGGTTTCGTGAGCGGATACCAAACTGCCATTTGCGGGATCGCTTGGGAGGCTGCTGCGAAATGGGGTAACCAATCGGTGGTTCCAGGCGCAATTTATCAAGATCAATTATACTCCGAGCATGGGGCTTCAATGCTCGAGTTGTAGCAGCTTGCTCTTCAGGTGTCAGCTCCAGAGGCTCGGACCCCAGTCCCTCCGCCTCGTTCCGAGCAGCTTCTTTCCGACGCACTTCATCAACACGAGCTCTTTGTTCTCGATCTCGTTGCTCCATGAGCTGGTCATGGACATATGGGAGACTAGTTGGCAAGATTCGAACATGGCTGGGACGTGGCTCTTCAAATTCGGAGTCCACCTGTGTCTCTTCCGTGCGGATACGACGCGAGATGCTCTGTTTCCGAGCGGCAACTGGAGCGGGTGATGCCTGAGCTTTGGGCGCAGCGGTCGCCCGATCGACTGTTGGCTGTGCGGGTCCCTTGGGTTGCGGGGGCACGTTTGAGGCCATTAAATTATCCTCCGTCGGAGCTATGACGACCCAGTTAGAGATTGACACCTAAGTAATGGCATCGAGAGAGACTCACAGTTCGTTTGCATCATTTCATTTTCAACGACAATAGAAAATGCGTCTTTGATTGCGCTGGGCTCCGGATGTCTAAGTGCATCTTCAATATCCTCACGACCATATCCCATGCTTCGCTCGAGCTTCGACACAGCAATCTGGTGAACCTTGTGTTGCACTGGAAGTGGTTTTCCAGGCGCGACCTTGGCATCATTGGCCTTGCTCTGGTCGGCACCGGGTGCAATATATTCTTCTGCTGGAGGTTCCAAATATTTGGGGATGTTCTTGCTAAACCAGGGGTCATCACGAATCTCGGGGATAGTGATTCTGTGAACGGGGTGAACCTGGAGCATGGCCCGGATTAGTCGGGCAGCTCCGGGGGAGATGTAACTTGGAACGTGGAAATTGCCCGCCGCAATCTTCTTGAAGAGAGCGGGGATATAGTCGTCGTCAAAGGGCAGGCGGCCCACCAACAACACATAGAGGATCACACCGCAACTCCAGACATCCACCTCGGGGCCGGCGTAAAGCTTTCCAGAAATAACCTCTGGGGCAGCATAGTTCGGGCTACCACAGCTAGTCTTTAGGAAATTGCCATCTGTCATAATATTACTCAAGCCGAAATCGGCAATTTTGACGTTCTTCTGGCTGTCGATGAGCAGGTTCTCGGGTTTCAGGTCACGGTGGACGATCTTGTGTCGGTGACAGTATTCGACCGCGCAAATGATTTGCTGGAAAAACTTTCGGGCCTCGTCATCGTTGCATTTGCCTTTTCGCACCAGGTAGTCGAACAATTCTCGCTCGGCGTACTCGAGGACCATCACAATGTCGGTCTTGGTGGCGATAACGGTGTATCTAGCGGGGTAAATTCACCCGATAAGCATGGACGCACAACGGATTGGATTTTGTAAGGGAAAGGGGAATTCATACAATTTGATGATATGAGGATGTCGGAGCAATTGGAGGTACTGAATCTCTCGTTCCACACGACCGACCATGTCCCGGGACAGAAGCTTACGCCGAGAGATGATTTTGAGGGCAACCTGCCGGCCACTCGGCTGGTGAATGGCCAGCTTCACCTTTCCGAACGACCCCTCACCCAAAATCTTCACGGTCTGATACTGATCGAGGCGTTGCATATCTCTTGTGGTTGCGGGGGACTGGGTGGCCTCCGCTCGAGCGGTCGGGCGCGGCGGCGGCATAGCCATGGCGGAGGGGTTAGAGCTGACCGGCCTGGTGCGGTCACGAGGGTGGTCACGTTCACGGTCGGAAGGAGCGAGTGGGATCGATAGATCTTCCTCATCAAAAGCGGCGGCCATGATGGAGGGACAACGTGACGTGATTGATTTTCTGGGTCGGGCCCAGCGGTCCGAACTGCTGACTGTGCCGTGGTTCTTCTTATTTTTTTTCTGCCCTTAGAGCATCGCCAATCAGTCGGTCTCGACCCTCTCCACAGTAGAGCCGAAGGTGGAGCTTGGGACAGCTAGTATTTTTGTGTTCTCAAGGGGGTGGGGCAACAATGGAGGGGTAAAGTACAGGCGAAGTGTTAACCGAGATATGTAAAGGTTGATGCAAATAGGCTCGAACAGAAAACGAGACAAGAGTTCGATGCAAGAGTTCACCAAACTATGGGAGAAGTCAAATCTTCCATGGGGTAGAAGCCGATGCCGGTTAAGCTCTGACCGGTGACTAGGAGAGACTGGGGTCGGATCCATTATTCTGCCCAACCTTGAGACTACTCGGTATGTTTGAAAAATTGAACATAATCCCTGTTGCTTATGAAATAATATACCGCTGATTTTGTAGAGAATACTGGATCATTCTTGAAGAGAAATAGATTTGAACTCGACTTTTTCACCTGTCATTTGGCTCAAATTGTTCCCTGTAACACCAAAACAGCTGCGCTGTGGTTTGATAACACAAGTCGTCAAAAAAATAAACAATGAGCATCATGATAGTCTAGAGAAGATCTCGAATCTTTAGCTGCCTTGTGGAACATACAGGGATTGTCGATACCTATAACATACTTGTATTACTATGCATAGATTCTCCGCAATGGTCAACTCCGCAATGACTCATCCATTATGACTCATTGACCAATTAGAGCCGTTTTACGCTTTACTGCCTTAGTTTCCCGTCTTCCGCTCGTATTAGTATCTCGGATTTTCTTTCATCCGTTCTGCCTGTCCATACCGCCCTCCGCTGCCAAGACTTACCACGTGACCTCAACAATGGCGGACAGTATGTTCACTATATCTTTTTGGAAAGCGATTGTTAACAAATAAGTAGATGTGCGTCGAGAATGGACAGGAGGGGATGGAAATCCAATTCAGGTCCCGCTCTCAAGCAACCGTCGCAAAGGTATCTACGCCCTCCCAGTGGTGCGTGAAGTTATTTGGCGAGAAGGTGCAGAACAAGGATACAACACTGAGAATCGGGCTTTGCTTGGTCATAAGCAGCGCGTTGGAGTTCAGGCCCCTCCTGGTCAAGAGTGTGACTACTGCAAAAGTGGTAAAGGTCCATTTGCAGTTTGTGTTGTGGTTGTTGTAAATGGAGTTCCAGACAGTCGTGGTGCCTGTAGCAACTGTGGATGGAATAATCAAGGTGTTCACTGCAGCCACCGTGAGTAACATTTTGCTCTCATTCCCAGAAACTTTTCCTCCTACTGTGCATTTTCTGCTTACTGACATCAACAAAGATCGGAAACCCACAGACACAAGACCACCTCTCTTTATCCAGCAGGAAATCGATCGCCAGATGGCTTCCCAACAGGCCCCCCAGCAGGCTATTCAACAGGTGTGTCCATATTTGGTCCACTGGAGACTGTAGACATAGATCATATGGGGTGATCAGGTTCATCTGCTCATATATTAATTTTATCGGCTTTGCGAATGCCTCTATGAGAAAATGCTTTCAAATGAATCCAGTGGTAAGCGTGGGAAGTAAGCCTGAACAGAGCATCAAAGAATAGTTCAAAAAAGAAACGACATAACCAAGGTTTCAACCCCCATCCTTGGGCCAATAAAAACAAGATGATCTATCTCTGAACAGCTTCAAAGTACCTCCTTTAAGGCACCCCAGCCTCCGCTTCTCATCCCCCATTCCAACTACTTGACGCTTTCAAAAAATGGTTATAATTTCTTCAAAAAACATGTATAAAAAGAAAAATGAGGATTTAAATATTCATGTCCGGGGTTGTTATGCCACCCACCTGCCCTCCTGTTCGCTGACCACTGATGTCTAGGGCCAAAACCGCCACTAGACACAGCTCAAGTACCAAGTGTCTTGGTAATAATGAGCCAAGGGCTGAGGGACAAACCACTAAGCCAGCTGGGCGACGACTGTTATAATTGGTCCTTAATCTTGGGTTGCAAGGGAAGAATCGCTAATCCTTCCCAACCCCTTTTCATTTCTTTTTTGTCTTCTTTTTTGAGGGCCCACACACAGTCTTGACACGCTATCAGCTACAGAACCATTACTAGTTGATTCCAAGTAGGCTGCGGGGGATTTTTTTATGTAAGACCCGATGAAGAGTAAATAGAGCGGAAATGAGCGGAAATGTGGTCATGTACGAATAGCAAGAGTCTCCCGGATTTCTAATTCAGCAACTTTCTATCTAAGATCTAGCTCAGCCCAGCTGATGAATATTTTGATCGGTAAATCCAGCCTGTCTTCTAAATTTATAGACTACTAACGTGGGGGTTGATGCAAACCAGAGCCTATGAGAAACTAGAACACTGAAAATGGTACTTTTATTTCTATGCAAATCTGTACAACCGATGACCCGCCAATACACCGACGAATGGTAAATCCAGCCGAACTCCGAAATCTCATATTATAAGCATCATGCCTTCAACATGTCAAGTGCGCCCTTCAGCTGGTACGCATTCTGGGCCATCTCCACCTCATCACGCACACGGAAGTGCAATCGGTCAACCAGTTTGTCAACCTGAGCTGACTGGCCCAGATTGGCCGAGTAGATGTCCAGCAAGTTCATGGCAACTTCAACGCAAAGATCAACCAGACGGGGCTCGCGAATATGCTTGTAAACCCATGACAGCACGGGCTGAAGTGTGACCTCGTCACGGTCTTTGAGAGCAGCACGTAAAGCCGAACGGTGACGGAGGGCAGTGAATAGCGTGAGCTGGGCTGTCTTATCAGGTCCTCCAAGGACTTGATCCAGGGCAGCGGCGTATCGGCCCTTGCGCAAATCAAGCTCCCAGGCTTGTTCGCGCTTCCTCTTCTTGTTGTCCTGGCCCTCGATCACAATCTCCACTCCTTCTCCGATGAAATCACGGCCACGTAGCCGCTTCTCCCAGCCTGAGCCGCGAGTCTTATTCTTCTTTGCCACTTCACGGTCGTGTTCCTCCAGCTTACCCTCGAGCAGAGCCTTCATCTCCTTCTGACGCTCGCGGTCCTTGACCTTCTGTTGACCAGACAACCGGGTCTTGATAGAAAGAAGACCCGACTGCATACCAACAGCGATGTGCTTGTCCTCCTGTGATATGCCGGAAGTGATGACACGCAGAGACAGGATAGGTGATGGGTATTTAGAGCCAGAAACCGCATTCCAGCCAGTTGTCTCAAAGACCTTGAGGTGCCCATCCAATGCACCACTGAGCAATCGCTCTCCATTGGACGCCAAAGCAAGCGAGGTGACTGTCTTCTGGTGGTTTTGAATCATGTGCATTGGCTTGCCAGCCACGATATCCAACACCGCAATCTTGTTATCAGCCGAAGCCAAAACGGTAGTACCCGCCGGCATGGGCAGCACATTCTCAATCGGAGCCGCCATCTTAAAGGTCATAGCCGCGCGCCTCTGCACACGAGGATCCCAGATGCGCACTGTGCGATCATAGGAACCAGAGACTAGCAATCCAGATGAGGCCATTGCGCCGGGCATGAAGGCACCACTGCGCACGTAATCGGTATGGCCTGTGAAGGTTCGCTGACTGGACTCAGCAGGCAGATCCCACAGGCGGACTGTCCGGTCATCACTGGTGGTCATAAGAGTGGTGGGGTCGCTCGGAGAGAACTTGCTCACCCACACGGGCTGCTTGTGGTCTCTCCATGTCTTCAGAATGGCGCGGGACTTGACGTCAAAAACCTGAACTGTGCCTGTATCGTCACCAGTCACCAACACACGGCCATCCGGCCGAACATCTGTACCCCGTACTGTATCATCGAATCGAGTGATTGTGCGCAGCAATTTCCGGGTGTGGATGGAGTAGATCTGAACTCGGGCACCGGTGGTCACGGTGAAGATATCCGGGGGCTGCGACAGGGAACTGAAGACAGCAGAAGATGATGGGGCAGAGGGCTGAGTAATGAGATTGATAGGTCCATTGGCTGGCGACGGGATGAGGAGAGGGTTCTTGAAGGTGCGCCAGTATTGTTGCTCTGGTGTAAGGCGGGTGGATGGTAGCGAGGCGAGCTTCACCTGTTGTAGAGGCAGGACGGGGGCCGCCATGGTGAGCTATAGTATTCAATCACTGATGCAAAGTAGGGCTTAATCAGGCGAAAGAAAAAAGAGAAGGTATACACGCCCAAAGCTCGTGGTAGCGCCGTGATCAAGAAGGTTTGATCTTTTTTTCTGCCAATCAAAAAAGTTCGCCCTGATCGGGAATGGCGGCGGTGTCCACAGACACCTGAGGCATGGAACTTTAACTGAATCCTCGACTTCCCAGGCACCAAGGCACCATCACATTAAGGCATTAAGGCAGAATACGTCCACCGCGAATCGTGAATTTCAAGTTCGTAGATTCTTAGATACGTCACGATCGCTCTCCTATGGTCATGGTTGGCACATTCCATGATTCCGATTAAGTGTTTATTCCGATCATCTACGTAGTTGATCGACCCATAAACCTTTGGGATTCGCGTCAAAATAACCTTGTGAGCTTATCTTACAGGGCGTTGCCGCGTTGGTGTCGTCCCCGGGTGTGTAGTGTAGCTGACGGCCAAGATATTTTCCGACAACGCCTGTTTCTTCCAGGCTTCCATATATCTTTACCCGCCTAAATACGAATAATAAAGAATACTCATTCAATATAATAATAGAAATCGGCCCTGGGCGCGTAAGCCGAATAAACAGAGCTCCCATGGATCACCGGGGCTGTGAAGCAGGCAGCGACCAAAATAAGCAGGGGATACAGATAGTATCGAGGGTGGTACAAATGAACAGTCCAGATCTGTCTCACGTAGAATAATTATTTGGTGCATAGTCTTCTTCTGTATAGGTTCGTTGGAGTATGGCAGCAATTGCGGTCAAGCCCAATCATATGTTTTGCCCGTCGCCATAGCAATCTAGAATCAAGTGGGGTTGATTCATGCATCTGCTTGACCTTACGAGTGGGGAGGGCTGCGCCTGACAGCTGCGAGGCCTCGCAATTGAAACAAATTGAAACCGGATTCACTGACAATACTATTGAAAGGATGACGATCACTGCAGGCCAGTCGCCAATGGTTGCACCTCCTGCCAACTTGCCCCCCTGTCGGCGTCGGGAATGCATTGATCGGTGGATCGCGGTGGCTGGGGGAGCTGATCGGAGCTGACGATGCTGCTCCACTTGGAGTCTGGACTTTGAGACCGGGTTGGACGAAAGTAAAAACGAAATGGATATTCAATCTAAAATCTACTATATGTTCGTGAGGCTGGTGAACAGGAACAAGGATATGAAGGAAGAGTTGCGTATACATGATCAACCTTGAGGGGATCGATAACAATGTTTATCGGGTAATTTGAATCTGGTTTGGTATTGTCATATCTTGGTTCCACCACATTTAAAACGGCTTGATTCGGGGTTGATTCAGGGGAAAGCCAATCAGCGATCGGAATGACCAGCCCCCAGCCACCTGCAATACTGTCTCTGACATTCCAGAAAAGTGGGCGCTTTTATCTTTAATGATTCCCCCTCTCTTGATTGATCGTCCCTTTCTTTTTCTCCTTCTCTTCCCTGCCATACATGTTTAACACGATACGATATCGTTGATTAACCATGGCTAAAGTGTTCAAGGGTAGTCATGCGGCTGGCATCTTTGCCGACATGTCGGTTGATGGGCCACCTATCGGCACTCTGGTGGCTATTATCGACCGCGCAAAGAATCTACCTAATCGCAAGACTATGGGAAAACAAAACCCCTACTGCGCAGCACGCTTGGGAAAGGAAGCAAAAAAAACCCCTACAGATTTGCGAGGTGGACAAACTCCTAGATGGTACGTTCATGAGTATGGTGCTTGTAAGTAAACGAACTGACGTCAACACAGGGACCACGAGCTCCGTTTCACTGTACACCAATCCCCGGACTACTACAAGCTGAAGGTTTCTGTGTTCAACGACGACAAAAAGACGGATCTTATCGGAGAAACGTGGATCGACTTGAACAACCTTATTATTCCTGGAGGAAGCCAGGACGACCACTGGCACCCACTGCAGTCAAAAGGCAAATACTCTGGCGAAGTTCGAATCGAGATGACATACTACGATACCCGACAACAGGATGAGGCGGTTATTGAGAAGCGAAAGGAAGCAGCGGACAGGGTCCAGGGCAAACCAGCAGCAGCAGTCATCACATCAAGCTCTGGCCTGTCAGGTCCCAGACAACTGAACGCTTTCAAGCGACGGCCACTGCCCACTGACCCTTCAGGAGCAGCTCCTCCCAGACCTCCTGTTCAAGAGCAGCCTCAATCAGCCCCTGCATTGCATCACCCAATGCCTTCACGAAACATCCGGGACCAAGTCCAAAATATGCCCGCAGCTTCTGTTCCAGAGCCCGCCCAAAATTACCCCCAAAGACATCACTCAGAGCCTACATATGAGCAACACTATAATGCCCCATCTCAATCTCGAGCGTATGACGCCCCTGATAACTATCAACGCGAATGGGAAGCTCCAGTCTCAGCCCCCGCGCTTCCTCCGGCGGGCGCAGTGAGACGTAACCATACACATGAAACGACTTATGCCAGCCAGGAGAGCCCAGAGCTTGCATATGACTTGCGCCCACTGCAACCTCGCAGCCAGTCCGACTTTGACCAGCATCCTCCAGGAGAGTATCGCTCTGTGTCCCAAGAGCCATCGTATGAGGTCGATATGCAAGGTAGGGCAGTATACGAGCAGGGAGAGGATCTTTACAGTCCACTCTCACCCCAATATACCGCACCTACTATGTCATTTGGGCCGGTGTCAACATTCACCCCACGCCAGCCAGCATACGCAGATGAGCCTGCACCTCTGAGTTACTCGCGGCCGAGTTCATCGTCCGGGCCAGCAGGTGACCCCCGCTACCAGCCACACGACATTCGAGCACTGCAGCCTTTGCATCGTGAGGTCTATCATCCCGAATACGCCACCATGCAGCCACGTGTGGAAGATGAAGATGAGGACGGCCCACCTCCACCCCCCCCAGTTCATCGGTCTCGTATGGCACAACATCCACAGGCGATGCAGCCAATGCAACAACCAATGCAGTCAATGCAGCCAGCCCCGCCACCTGCCAGAGAGGTCCCATCATCTTATCAGCCATACACCCCGGGACACTCTAACCCCACATCCCCCATGCCCACCAGTCTTGTCGCTGGTTACGAGCCCGAGGAATTCCCGAAATATGATGATCGACTTGGCCGGAGACCAAGCGCGCTTTTTGACGATGAAATGATGCTTTCTCAACCACCAGGACCGGGGGCTCTCGTGCCTGTCTCCAAGACTGCCCAAGAACCACCTTCCCCCTACGACTCTCCCATCTATCCTCTCCGTACCTCTCCACAGCCCATTGCCGAGCGACCAACCTCCAGCCGTGGCGGTTCTACTAGCTCGGACATGCGAATGGTGACACGAAAATCGGTTAGCCCCCGACCTTCAATCTCCAGTGACCGTGAACGTGCCTCTTCAATCCCATTCTCGCCTGACTCATACAACTCCATCAACCCACATGCTGCACGACCCACTAGCAGAGATCCTACGCCGGCCTACGACTCGCCATCCAACGCCAGGGACGCAAACGCAGTGGTTCGCAGTCAGATTGAACCCGTTCGGGATCTCAGCCAACCTATCATTGGTGACGATGGCCGTGAGATTGATCCATCTGATCATCTTCCTACGGACACTTGGGCTCCAGAGCCAGAGCGGAAGAATCGCAAGCCGGAGGTGATCATTCGCTTCAAGCATTCTCCTCGTGACCGGCCCACTTCCCGTGGCAATGACACCGCTTCTCGCAGCCCTGCGCCGCCTCGCGTGGGCTTCAGGACGGAGACTAGTTCATACGGGTCCGATCGTCCGAGATACACACCGAGCCATCAGCCTAGCCCTGATCCAACACCACAACGAGGATACGATAACTATGGAGGTGGTTACACGCAAACCCGGGGCTACAGCACATCCACATCAACTGAACGCCCCCGCTCATCCCGAGGCTCCGTTTCACCATCCCCTGGTTCTCGCTCCCCATTGTACGACTACAACTCTGGTCCACCCATTCCATCCAAGGTCCCGATTGCCCAGGGGTCTCCAAGCTACCCCGTTGCTGCCAGCAATGCCAGCAGCGGGAATCCTGGCATGGATGCTTTGAGTCGAGAGTTGAAGACCATTGAGATTGGCTCAGCTGGGTGCAGCCCAAGTCGTGCAGTTCGGAGATATGCCCCAGCTCGTCAATCAGCATCAATTGGGTATGCTAGTTAAAGGAAAATGTATGATGATTTATGTGCGGCTACGTCTTTTTGGGAGGTTAAGATTCTTGTCTGATACTTATGTTGGTTTTTTGAAACAAAGACTTGATTATTGTTGAATATCCGGCATGGCGGCGTTTGGATTTGCTTTGTTTTTTCTTATGCTTTTCTACCCTGTTGTTACATACAAGTTTGGCCCTGCGGCTTTGCAGAATATACCTGCTGACCCACCCGCTTAAGAATTTTACCTTGCATGTCTATGAGTACATAGTTGGTACGTTGTAGCCCTGCCGATTGGCTAGGTCCTTAATACTTGTCGATTCGCGCTTAACTTACCTGGGGTTGGACTCCATCTCGCTTACAGACGGGCGAGTTACGTGGAGATAAGTACGGACTCCGTGCATCTCCTGCCGATATGACCCCCTTTTGTCGACGAGTTTGTCATAGAAAAGATCTTATCATGTAAACAACAATTGACCCACAGAGATGACAGATCCCAACTGCCGTTGATCGGCGGCAATCTCCGAATCAAACGCAACCAATCCCGCAACGGATCAATATCGCTTATCACTTCCCCGCCTTTCATAAAAACACGCGGCAATTACAATATCCTCCGATCCAATCCCTCTTCCTCAAGCACTGCAAGGAGCAAAAAGAAAAAATCAAGAAACCAAAATGTCCGGCCTCACAGAAGCCCAAGTGGCCTCCTTCCACGAAAACGGCTACCTGGTCCTCCCAGACTACCTCAGCCAAACCGAAATCAATGCTGTCCTAACCGAAGCCAACACCCTCCTGCACAACTTCGACTTGGACACCCACCCTCTAACCCAATTTACAACGGGTGACGACGATACAACCGACCATGTAGGCGATGACTACTTCCTAGAATCCGGCGACAAAATCCGCTTCTTCTTCGAAAAAGACGCCTTCAGCACAACACCCGACCCAACAACCGGCCGCGCAACCCTCCTCAAGCCCAAAAACCTAGCTGTGAACAAAATCGGACACTCTCTACACACCCTCAGCCCACCCTTCAAATCCATCTCTCTCAACGACCGCAATGCCGCAATCGCCAAATCCCTCGGCTTCATCGACCCCCGCGTCCTGCAAAGCATGCTCATCTGCAAACAGCCCTCCATCGGCGGCGCAGTTCCCTCGCACCAGGACTCAGAGTTCCTATACACGGACCCGCCCTCTGCTGTCGGGTGGTGGTACGCGCTCCAGGATGCTGGACTCGGAAACGGGACGCTGGGTATGATTAAGGGATCGCATAAGGGTGCCAAGGGCGGACATATCAAGAGGCGGTTTGTGCGGAAGACTGGTGCGTCTGGGACGGAATTTATTGTCAATGAGGGTCCTGCGCTGCCCAAGGGTATGGAGGAGGAGAAGGTCTCTGAGCCTAGCGAGGAGGATTTGGAGATTTTGGAGGTGAAGGCGGGTTCTTTGGTGCTGATTCATGGCAATGTGCTGCATAAGAGTGAGAAGAATACTAGTGAGCGCAGTCGGTATGCGTACACTTTTCATGTTATTGAGGGGGCGGAGGGGTGGGAGTATGATGAGCGGAATTGGTTGCAGCCGCCTGAGGGTGGGTTCTCGAAGCTTTATCAGTGATGGGTTGTTTGGATGTATATGATTTGAGCATTCACATATTCTTTTCACTGTTACCATTCAATATCATTGCATAGGCCTTTCTTCTATGTGTGTTATATACTTTCTAAATTTCCAATTTAGATGCATTGGCAGGTTTCATATCTACTCGCGCCAGTTCCAGTAGATGCGGGGCTATTAGTATACATATATCATTTTAACTCGTTTGAATATTACAGGGTATAATTGGTTGAAACCCGCATAGTACTACGTATACGTATCTACAAGCCCACTAACGTGAACCGGGACATGAATAATGAAAGGAGTGATTGCATTCTGTACATCGGAGGTTGTTGTTACATTAGAAATCCCAACGCCATCCCTTGAAGGGCAAAAGTATTTTGTTTCTCCAACAAAAGGAATTAATACCAGAGAAAGATATGGGACGTATGAATTAGTGCTGGCTCCACTCAATCGTGTTCAAATCGATACCCTCCTGGACCAACTCCCAGAGCGGGCTCAGCTCACGCAGGAAGTGTACACGTTCCCGCACGGCCTTGAGAACGTAGTCCATCTCGGCATCGGAGGTGAAACGGCCAATACCGAATCGGATACTGCTGTGAGCACTCTCGTCACTGCTACCCAGGGCACGCAGGACGTAGCTGGGCTCCAGCGAGGCGGAGGTACAGGCACTTCCGGAGGACAGAGCGATATCCTTAAGCGCCATCAGGAGGGACTCACCCTCGACGTAAGCGAAGGAGATGTTCACACAGCCGGGGTAGTGGGCCTTGGGATCACCATTCAGGGTAGTGTGCTCCATGGAGAGCAAGCCTTCGCTGAGACGCTTTGATAGACGCTCAACGTGTTTTGTGTCGTACTCCATATCTTGAAGGGCGAGGCGACAGGCCTCACCGAATCCAACAATCAGATGCGGGGCCAAAGTACCACTGCGCAAACCACGCTCCTGGCCACCACCAGTGATGAGGGGCTCAAGACGAACACGAGGGCGACGACGAACGTAGCAAGCACCAATACCCTTGGGACCGTAGATCTTGTGGCTGGAGATGGACATCAAGTCAATGTTCGATTTGTTGACATCAAGCGGAATCTTACCGACGGCCTGGGCACCGTCGGTGTGGAAGAAGATCTTCTTGGAGCGGCAGAGACGACCAATCTCATCCAAGGGCTGAATCACACCAATCTCGTTGTTGACAGCCATGACACTGACGATGCAGGTGTCGGGGCGCATAGCAGCCTCGAGATCCTCCATACGGATGAGACCGTTTGACTGCACTGGCAAGTAGGTGACCTCGAAGCCCTCATCCTGCAGATGGCGGCAGCTGTCAAGGACGCACTTATGCTCGGTCTGGGTGGTGATAATGTGCTTCTTCTTGCCGGAACGTCCGAAGAATCGCGCCACACCCTTCAAACTCATGTTGTTACTCTCAGTCGCGCCGCTGGTGAAGATAATCTCCTTAGAGTCGGCTCCAATCAACTTGGCGATGTGCTCACGGGCCTCCTCGACGGCCTTCTCGGACTCCCAACCGTAGGCGTGTGTTCGCGAGTGTGGGTTTCCGTAGATGCCGGTAAGATAGGGAAGCATAACGTCGAGAACTCGGGGATCGAGGGGGGTAGTCGCCTGCATATCGAGGTAGATGGGACGGGTGCCCTGGTCCATAACAGTAGCCTGCTTGAGGATCCCAGCGGAGGGGCTCATGGCAGCGTCGCCCGAGACCTCGGAAGCGGGCAAGTTAACGCTTCCCGGAGCAACGCTAGCCTTCTTCATGAAGGACTTCTGCTCCTCCTTGATAGCAGTTTCAATGTTGACCTGGGCATGGCCAGCCTTGGTCTCGGTGACATAGGACCGAGCTCCGCGGAAACCAGTGGCGAGTGCGCGGCGAGGGGCATTCCAGGTGCCGTAGGACGACAAGCGCCTGGAACAGGCCAAAGAGGCCTGTCTCCAAGCAGCAGGGGTAGTAGGCATTATGGCGATGATGATGGGGAAAGGACCATCAAGATGGAAGGAAAGAGGGTAGACCAACAATCTCCGATTTCTCGGAGAAGTCCCATTGAGGTCATCCCGGACTCAGGTTTCTCCGTGGTCTCCGTAGTCCGCGGCACGTGACTTTTCCCATTCAAGATGGACTTTGAATGAATTAACCTGTGGACTACAGTGATAGTATTTGGTAGTGCTTGTGAGCATAACTAAGCATGATGAGAGTGTAGCCAAATTGAAACCCACAATCACCAACAGTATCCCGAAACTAGAATATACCCCGGGCTCACCTTATCTCCGTATACTAACCGGGAGATCCGGGATTACAAATTGTAGCCTACGCATCAACAAGCCACGCAAATCATCCTCTCAGCCACGGCAGTAATACTCATAGGGCTGGCGAACGTGGAGGATCACCGAGTGGAACTATGGAAAGGATGGAGTCCCACCGGAAACTGCGCCCGACGGGAATCTTGGAGCCTGCAACCCTGCGACACACGATTAGGCACCGAATAACCATACTCTGTTAGGTGCATAAAGAAAATAGTAAAAATAAAGAACCATTCAGCTCCTGGGCCAAGCCACAAATCGACCCATTTCAAGTCTCAATCCGGAGGAACCAACTCGATGTGGTATAGCCCCATAGGGTAAAAGTTAGGTACAGCCACAATCCTTCTCAGAGGTGTGAGAAGTCTTATGTCATAGTTGAAGCGAAAGTTGGGAACGGAAAGGCCGAACACCCCGCCTTGATCTTTCGACCTTCATTTTCTCTCACTTTCTTCCCCAATTCCTTCCCTAACAATATAGCCCGAGATGAGCTTCAAGGGGTTTTCTAAGAGCATCGCCCGAGCGCCACAGCAGTTCAAACTCAAGTTTAACATCGGTGAACACACTCAGGATGCTGTGTATACCGACTCCGAGCGCCGCTTCCAGGAGCTAGAGAAGGAAACCAAGAAGCTACACGATGAGTCTAAGAAGTATTTCGACGCTATTAATGGTATGCTGCTGTGTTCCGGCGCACTCCGAGGTCTAGCACCACCTTTCAAGAACTTCAAGCTGATTCTCCACGACAGGGATGTTGACCCACCAGATCGAATTCTCCAAATCAGTCGCCGAAATCTACAAGCCTATTTCAGGCCGAGCTTCCGACCCCAACTCATACCACGATGAAGGAAACGCCGCGGGAATTCAGGCTTGTGAGGAGTATGAGGCGATCGTGCGGGAGCTGCAGGAGGCCCTCGTGCCCGAATTGGAGATGATCGAGAGCCGAGTGATCAGCCCTGCGGACCAGCTCCTTGAGGTGATCAAGATCATTCGCAAGGTAGCTGTCAAGCGCGACCATAAGAAACTGGACTACGATCGTCGAACCGCCACGCTCAAAAAGCTGGAGGAGAAGAAGGACAAATCTATCAAGGATGAGAAGGCCCTATACAAGGCCGAAAATGACGTCGAGCAGGCGACACAGGAATACAACTATTACAATGATCTGCTCAAGGAGGAGCTACCGAAGCTATTCACTCTGGAGGCAGAGTTCATCCGCCCACTATTCCAGTCCTTCTACTACATGCAACTCAACGTCTTCTACACCCTGCACGACAAGATGCAACGCATGAATATCAGCTACTTCAACCTCAATCTGGATGTGGAGGAGGCATTTGAACAGAAGCGCGGTGACGTGCAGGAACGCACCGAAGCTTTGTCAATCGTTCACTTTAAGGCACAGGGCGTCCGTCGCTCCAACTCCAAATTGAATCCCAAGCTGGCCGATGCCAAACGTGGGAGATCTGCTTCCATCGTTGATGAAAACCCTCCACCTCCTTACTCGGCCGGTGCTGCCCCTAGCCCAACCGGCAGCTTCTCCTCGGCTGCCAAGGGCAAGCTGGCCCCGCCGCCACCAAGAGCGAAGCCCGCTCACCTCAGCAAGCCTGCCGAAACAGCTACCGCTCTTTACGACTACGAGGCACAGGCGCATGGTGACCTTGGATTCTCCGCAGGTGATGTAATTGAGATTATCCAACGAACTGAGAACACAAACGAGTGGTGGACCGGGCGGACCGGTGGCCGGGAAGGACAATTCCCTGGTAAGTACAAACCCTTGCGATCAATCAGTTCATGTACTAACAGCTCATGTCCAGCAAACTATGTGCAACTGAGCTAGTATTCGCTTATTGATATTTTGGGGTTTCTTGTTCTTATCCGTGCTCTGGCGCATATGGCCTCATATATAGAGCGTTCTGTGTGTACATAACCTTCGTTTCTCGACCGCTCGCTAATTTCAGCTCTATGGGATTTGTAATATTTTGGTGGCATACGTGCCACTTGAACTATCCATGGACTTCCTGATGTCTTTTATATCTGATCTAACATTTAGCTTCCGCCTATGGCATTGCAACTATCCAGATTATATGTCGTCATCTTGAATATTAACCAATTTTGGGCATTATACCCACTTGCATATTTGCTTGCATGCCTTAAAAACATTACATCATCCCCCAACACTGTATATTATAGGTGGAGTTGTATGGATCCAAGTATTTTCGCATGACCTTGAAACAACTAACATGAGCAGTCTAGCGCGTGTCATCAGGCCTATGGTATCTTTTCAATTTAGCCACACTTTCTTAGTGGGGGATCGCGACTTCAGTATTGAGGAATGACATCATATCCTCAAATAAGATAAGCGGATCCCCGATCTATATGCCAAGATATGGATAGTTCCAGCAACGGGTCCGGGCAGACTGCCGGCTTTAGCTACTTTGATCTTTATTCTATTTCCTTTTCGTTGTCGACTGCTGTTGGCTTCAGCCGTTAGATATTGTTGATAAAGATCTCGTGTATCGCTAATACTAGCTATGTGATTCATGGAAAGTTTGATCGACTTACTGTCATGATTTTAGGGATTTTAGGTAGCTTTACTAACAGTACTGTTGTTACTTCGTCTATAAGCTAGATATCAGACCTTAGGATTGGATGGGGCATGGTTAAGCTTGAAGGATCCATAGGTAGACTGATATTCAATTCTCCTCCCACTCTGCATATGTTCTCTTTGCCAGTATCATTCTCATCCGCGCCGAGACCTCTGCCTGGCGGCCTCTGCCTGTCGTCTTCGCTCATTGACCTCATCAAGCAGCTGAGCGGGGGTGTGCCCTGCTTTATTCGGTTGATCCATCGAGCCTCCAGCGTCCACCAACATTTTAATCAACTCCTCCCGTGTTGTGTAAGGGCTGTCTCGGGTTTGCGAAGGATCAGGCAATCCATCTTCACCCATCCTTCTAATCATTCTACCTTTCATCACCTCGTGAAGAGGTGTGTTTCCTTTGTAATTAACCACGGTCACATCCGCTCCTAGACTTATCAGATAGCGAGTAGCATCGATCTGATCCATATTCCGAACTAGATAGTGCATCGCCGTACAGCCATCGCTATCGGTGTCGTTAATGCTAGTCCCATCCAGAAGTCGATCAATCATAGTAGTGTCAATTGGTTCCGCCCAAGAACAATCACACAATCTATGTAGGGATAAACGAGCATCGACCCCTTTCGCCAGCAATTTCTCGAGTAACTGCATAAGCTGACCGTCATGGAGGTTAACGTCACCCTCAAGGTGCCTTTTAGCATGGTTGGCCACCGCATTCTGTAAAGCTGTCGGGCTAAGTGGGTCAGGATATTCGAAAATAGAAGCGAGCGGTTTGGCATCTAGAAGCATATCCATAATCGCAATAATATTCGCAATTCCCGTGTCGGATTGAACCGCATAATTGAATACCATTGCGCCTTGTTGGCTTCGAGCGTTGATTGTGTCGGGGTTGGCCTCAAGAAGTAGCTTTATAGTGGCTATCATCCGAGGCGGAATTTCGGTTTGGGTATTCCTGTCCGTCCCTGCATCCTCCAGGTCATTGTATAGGCCGAGTAATGCCCAGTGGAGAAGGAGTCGACCATGCTCATCCGCCTTGGAGACCATTTCTGCCACACTCAAGTCACCACGATGATCCATCAGCGCATGGATCCCCTCAAGGTTCCAATTAAGGCTTGCTATATGCAAGGCAGTCACTCCTTTCCTTTTCCTTAAGATATCGGTAAGATGAAACCATTCAGGCATGGTCTTGGTAGATTCGACCCATATCTGACGGGCATGAACCTCGGCTCCTTCCGCAATCAGACGAGATACCATTTTATAGCCAGCATTAGGAATGGCAGCGCCGAGAACTGTCGCCGCTAGTTCGGCAGTTTGATTTGAAGAATCCGGGTCTTCTTCACTCTGTTTGACGTAGATATTCGAATCCCTAACCGAACAGCCCCGATCTAGAAGAAAGCAGATAAATTCCTCATGCTTGTTCATCATCCTCGGAGGGTTCGCATCGGCACGACTGAAATGATCATCATCCTGGCGTTTTAGCCCGCGTGCCGCGCTGAAGAGCGGGGTTTCTTCCCATTCGCCCCGATCATGAAGTGTCACCTGAGGTAGAGCATGGTCCAGTAACCATAGCGTCAGTTCCTGCTGCGCTGCAGCACAAGCCACATTGACCGGAGAAAAGCCAATGCGTTTCAGGTACTGTTCAAGCGGTTCGGTATAACTCGGATCCGCTGAGTAGATCTCTAGCAGTAGACGAAGTGCATCGAAGCTACCACTTCTTTCAGCAACGAGTAAAGGATGCCAGGACGGATCCTCGTAAGCTTCCCAGAAGACTTTTGTTTTCGGGCTGTCTTGATAGAGTTTTAAACCTGCAACATCATTTGTTCTAACAAGATATTGAACGAGCCCGCTCTAAGGACAGTCATACACTGGAGATCCGTCTGTGTCGTAGAAAACGGGCTTGATATCCTGTCCTTCCAATTCGGGATGGAGTTGATGGAAGAAGGGGTAGGTCATGGCGATTCCAATCAGGGGTGAGATGGAGAGTGATTGGATAGGGAAAATATGGAGTTTGCGCGAATCATAAAACTCAGCCTCAAGTGAGCGGATCAGTCTGCTCAGGCCACTGAGCACGAGCATGAGCTTATGTAAGGCCCGGTGATCCAGTGCCTCGGATCTATTCAGTGAACAAACCGTCAAATATCGATCACTGCCTCAGATCTACTCAATGATCCTATCAATGCCAATAGATAGTTATCGTAATAACCCCTTTTTCTATTGGAGCGACCGTGTTTGGTGATGATAAGCACAATCGCGTAATGGCTCGTGTTGGCACGGGCTCGAGCATAAGGGGCAGAAAAAAGTGGTAGTCAATCAGAGGGATGTCACTGCGGTGCTTGAGCTCATCGTTGTTCTACCATTGTAAACCCTCTTTAGGTTCCGCCCAGCCTGAATAGCTACGGCTATTTCCTAGAAGCAATTAGACCCAGTAAAACTGTGCACTGCAATCAACTAATGGACATACATTGAACCAGTTGGTCATGAATCGAGGGCTGTAATAGATACCGAGCACTCCACCTGCTCCCCAGAACCAATAGCGTGTAGGGAAATTATCACAAATGACTTTAGTGATGCCAGTGAGGTCATCACACATATCAGCCCGTCGGTTCAGACCCGTATTGACTGGGGCTACTAGGTTGAGATTTTGTGTTTCCTGTTCCTCGAAGGTCTCATATAGGGTAATATCCTCCCAGTGAGACGCATTGCTGTGAAAATCATAGCCAATGATGGAACAGAATCCGTTCACGTCTTCCAGATTACCTAGGTCGACATCTTGTCCATGATCAAAGGATCTGGCAGTCAAGAAATTTGCAGAGACCGAACCAATGAAGAACATAACAGTGCCAAATTTGTCTAGCTTCATGGTAGGCCGGTGAAAAGAAAAAAGCTGATGATAGGTGTTGCCAGAATCTGACAATTTCAGCCTCTTTTGTTGTAGTAGAATTCGAAAACAGATTACCCCGGGGATGCTACTATGCTGAGGTAAGCACTTGAGAATTCAAATCACAACTAGAGCTATCGGCCTACTAAGGCTAAAGCCATTTGATCCACACTCGCTGTATTCATCATCCAGTCCATCGGAGTCTTCGTACCAACGGCCTCCTCTCTCCAGTCTCCAGCTTTCTTACGGTCCATCTCCTCGAACAGATCTTCAGAATCAGACCCCAATAGCAATGTATGCTGGACCACAAAGCCCTGACCAATCCGGATCACCTTAGACAGAATATCCATGTACGATGTGTAAAAGAGCCAGCAATCTTGATCATGACTGAGCGCCGCAAGTGCGCACACCAGTGCACATTCAAAGGCTGAGGCCTGGTAGTGCTGGTCGAGTAGCTCCACGCAGAACTGCAGATAGGCGAGTTGGAGTGAGTTCACCTTGAAAGTCGAGGTCACCTCTTCGCCATCCTTATGATCGAGAGCTGCTTGCCATAATGTATCCCATGCGGTCTGCTGTTGCGCCGTGAATCGATACTGTAGACCGTTCCAGTTGTCCTCTACCTGGAGGCAAATATTAGCCCATATTCGGATTTCACCATATAGATCCTTCCGGGCAGGGCCGACCAGTACACCGCTTCCCGGAGACTAATCGACATATAGCGGTCAGCTCGATGGTGAATTACGTTATAATATAGTAATGCCAAATAGAATCACGTGGAATCGCTTATGCAAACAGTGCAAATAATGTGTTGGTTCTTGCGATCTAGCAAGATCGTCTGTCCGCCGTCCCCTTTCTCCTCCCAATACGCAGCCTTCGTACACGCCCGCCTGTCATACCACGGCTGGCTGTGCTTATGTTATCGAGAGTCAACCCCGGTAAGCCAGGATGCTTCTCTATTTCTATGACTTGTATTATCATTCGATCCTAGCCTCCATCGAAGCTGGCTCTCCCAATAAGTTAAAATAGGCCTTCCAAGAATTGTGACTGCTTTTTAGAGATGACCCAGAGCCTGTGTCACATCGATCATATTTCTCAATCTGTGGATCCTGACCCATAGGAACACAATTCGCAATACGCGCTAACCCCTGGGTACTTTGTCAGCCCCTACCACGCGCGATTTACTCAAGAAGTGGGTCGAGCCTATAAGTAATTACACTTTGGTTTCTGGCTACCGTCAACCTTATTCCACTGCAATTGTCTGAGAATAATCAAAGAGTCAATATGAATTGCACACCCTGCCGTACCAGGAAGAAAAAGTGTGACAAACAAATTCCACATTGTGGGCGGTGCTTGAGGTAGCGTGACTACTTGGACAGCTCTCCTATATGATAAGTATTAATCTGATACGGATAGGATTGGAATCAGTTGTCGTTACGATAGGCCTTTAATTAGGTCCGGAGAGCAAGAAAGTGTCAGAAGACAGGGAGTTATATATACGCCAAGTCCTGCTCCTGTCAAAGCCCTGCTTCATCCTCATTTACCTATCCTTCAAGACATGTCCTTTCCTTTGAACTTTCTTGGACTCTCAAATGGGCCAGATGAAATTGACATTCATCTGACTAATGTCACTCTGGCGATTTTAACGTCCAGAGGACGAGATCTACGTCAAGCATACATGCCTTATTTGGAGACGCTGAACGAATGGCTCCCGGTAGTCCTGCGTGATGAGCTTGACGATTGCGCCTCCAGGATACTTTTTCTTCCCGACGGGGAAGCTGCACTATTGCTCTGTTCCTGTTTTCTGCTTTCTGGGATCTGTGGCTCGGAGAATCACGACTTGGAGCTTGACAAATTGTACCTGAAATGCAGAGGATTTTTCACTTTGCTTGTCTCCCGGAGAAAGAATAGCGAAGTGCTGCTCCAGGCCGGGTTACTTCTATCGCTTTATGAGCATCTACAAGCGATGAATGATGTGGCCCTAACGACCATAGTGTCCTCTGCAACGCTGGCTGATCATATGGGTTCTTTCCATACTGTGGATCGAGACGGCATTGACCAGGCCATGACGCCGCAAGCTCGGACAGAACGAATTTGGCGGTGCCTCTTTATTCTCGAAAGGTGAAACTCCACCTTCATCCGTCCTGATGTGGTTCATTGATGTGTCCTTGCAGAGTCATCATGGTATTGTCCATGGATAGCCCGTTTGCATCCCAATCATTCATGTGTCCAACACCTCCATTGCCGGGACTCGCTGCCATTGACCAGAAACAGGCTAAGTCCTTTATCAGAACAGACTGTTCATCGGCTTGCCTAGATCCTCTCTCACAGTCTATTTATCAAGGTTTCGAGAGCGGAGATAAATTGCAACTGAGTTATATCAGTCGACTTGTTCATGCATCTCATCTGCTAGAACTAGCCATTCTTAATCGATGGGCCAATCTCCATAAAATGCCAAGTCATTATCACTGCGAGGACCTTGACCGGAAACTGACGGCGTTTTCGTCTACGGTGCTCCGGGATGGAGAAACGGGGCACGGGAAAAACTGCTCCTCTTTAGCAATTTGCGTCAAGTAAGACTGAGGAACTCAATCTCCTACGATGCTGGATATCATAGCTCTGACGGTCAAGAAGTGCCTTGATTATTGTTCATGGATTTACAACCAGCCATATCGTATCTCCATCTTATCATCGAAAGAGGCCGATGGACACCTGCCCTACCCTTCAAGTGGCCATTCAGATGGTATTGGATCGCATTCGTCACTTTCCAACCTGGCATTATCACTATGCCCCAATAACCCCTATATGGTCTCTTTATTGCTTCTATCTTGGTGGGCTTTCTCATCTAAGTCAGTGTACTGAAGAATTGCGCCGTCCTCTGGACTTGGATATTCTCGAATCTGTCCTCAGACACCTAAAAGGTTATTCTAAGCATTGGAAGTTATCCTGTAAGTTAAACCTTTTGTCGGATTTTTCTCGGATTTTTTTAATAACCCCCCCCCCCTCTTAACTACCACAAAGATAATCTTTATAATCATCTTCATCAACAACTCAGCTCCCTTGAAATGTAAGTACAATTTCATTGTTCGAATCATTCTCTTTCCCGGGGATCCAATTTCCGCAAGGAAGCGGATCCTCTATTTCGCATTGACCTTGTTCAACAATTCTTCGAATCCCTGGAGAATTTCTCCTCTATGAGCCTCCCAAGCTCCCATGGTCTCAACAGACAAATTTCCTTGCGTCGCCTCTATCAATGCCTGGCTGGAATTGTTCTTTATGGGGTCTCGGCCAGGAAACTCCAGTCGTGGGGAAATGGAAGAAACTTTCATATTCATTCCCCTCCCAAGAACCACATGAAGGCTCTCGCTGGCAGCTGCGCCTCCCATCACGCCATAGGTCACGATCATCACTGGCTTTTCCGTCCAGGCATGGTACAGGAAGTCAAAGGCATTTTTCAGAACACCGGGGATTCCCTGATGGTACTCAGGGGAAAGAACCACATATGCATCATATTTGGCAATTTCCTGGTTCCAGAGCTGTACAGACTGACTAGTAAACTTGGATAGGTCTCGGATGAACATGGGAGAGACTGGTTCCTTGAATACGGGTAGGTCAAATGCTTCGATATCAACCACCGTCAAGGACAATTTGGTGTTCGAAGATTCATTTTTTTCGAGTATGCCTTTGACCCAGCTGCCCACTTGAGGGCTGATGCGATTGGGTCTAGTGGAGCCAAGAATCAGAGCAATTCGAAGGGGAGACATGTCGGGAAAAATTGGAGAGGAGCAATGTCAGATGAGCCACTGGCAGAACGGACGAGATATGAGGTGTAAATGAAAAATTTCATGTTGTATTTCTGTGGAATTTATAGCTTTCATGATAATATCAGCAGAAAGACTCGGCCATCGTAGATTTCTTTGCTTGGTTGAGAGTCCTGCACGGTCGGCTGCACGGTCGGCTGCGAAATCGAGGCCCACACCCCAAATTGGGTCTACTTTAGCGTGGGTGGAGCGGACTCGGTTGCTCTTCGATCCGGTTGGACCACATAACTGATTTATAGATTCTATTCGTGCCTTCTCCTCACCCCACACCTTCGAGGTGTTGGTGCTCCCAATACTAGTTCAGAACTACGTCACCTCTGGTCACCACCCTTATGAGGATATCTTCCAAACTGTAGATGACGGTTTCTTATAGTCAATTTCCAGAACTCTGGTGTTCCATTTTCTGGAGAGACGAGGGGGCAACTAGTTAAAGTAGAGTCCGAAAGCTTGCTGCATTCAGCTTCTTCAGCCACCTGAGATGTGGAGACGGACTGGCTCTCTACGATGTCACGGACGAGATGGAGCTCGAAGGCGGGAAGTCCTGGAGCCATGTTGTAGACCAATCTTGGATAACCTTAGATGACGCTCAGGCGTATTGGGAAAGGAAGCCTGGTTGTTGCCTATGAGGAGGGGCACGGATGAAAGCGTGTGTAAGCCGTTTCGTGTAAAATACATTCTCCGAAGTCTCACATATGTACGTATTGTGCCTTGAAACAAACAAAGTAAGAGGAAGGGAGAATATTTATTGCTCGTGACAGGTTTTACATATTGTCACTCGACAGACGGCTAAAGCCCATACAAAATTGTGGCAAGATTTAGGGTCCATGGTTGCTGATCGGGGATAACCAGATCCGAGATTAACAACACGTCCCTCGCTATGTATCTTCCCCAGCGCCCCACTCAATTTGCGCTAACTCGAAATAGGTCAGGGAAATTCACCTCTATCTTTGCTTGGTGTATTTCTGGTAGAGAACAAAAGTTACCGTAATGACGGTTTCCGGCATGGGGCAAACCATGTTTGCCAAATTGTACCGGGGTCATGCATTGCAATCTGAAACATTTATTCAACTTCAGAACATAGGTTTTACTTCTCGGCCCGTACCTAACACGGCGTTAGGCCCTATGAGATTACTATGAACCAAATTCTGCTAAGCGGTTGAGTAGTGTAGTCTAAATTAGCTATGATCAAGAAAGGTGTATTTTAAATCCTCGTATTATCCTGCTAGTTTTTTTGGGCAGGATCTAGGAAGTTGGGGGGGGGGGAGGAGATCTGACGATGTGGCTTGACCCATGCCTAAATAAATAATCGTAGCATAAGAATAGTCGGCGTGCGAAGCCTGAGCTGGTCACGGATAGGGCGGAGCGACCTTAGGCCTCTCCGTAGGTCCTTCCCTTAACGCGTTCCGAATGCAATAACGCAGTATTGTCCTATGGCTTGCCGTTGTGGAGGCTTATAAATCCGCGATTATGTGCTCGTTGCCCTGCTGCGTAAATTTGAATATTCCAATGAACTAAATAAATCATATTGACGTGGCACTAAAGGCCTTCCGATAGCTACAGTACAATACCACTTCTTAGATTGATAGATAATTCAGCTAAACACAATATCAACGGTTTCTATAATAACGACGGTATCTAATCATCATCATCTTCAAATTCCGTGACAACAATACTCCCGTCTAATGCTTTTATCTGCTCGATGCAGCTGGTGCTCAGTGGTCTTTCATAAGTTGCTTGGTCAGGCAGTGTAACTATGTGAAGGGTGGTCATCTTTCAAACTCACGGAGGGAAGGCAATAGGAGGAAGACTTTTAGTGGCAATCCAATTCCCTTCACCAGTATCATCTTCGATCATCCTGGAGCAAGGTCAATATACCACCAGATATTCAAAAGTCTTCAGCTCACTTTTGCACTTGGGCGTCAAATTCTTCCCAGCCCTCAAGACTATTGTACGTATAGCGAATTCTCTTTTGAGGAAGCAGTTAGCATACGCTTCCCTCAAGGCACCCAAATCTCAAATCACCTTTTTTTCGCTCATGTTGGAATTCTTCTTTCGGATTTTGCTAGGTATTTTGCTTAGGCTTGTGAAATCAAAGATCCGTATAGTCCAGATAATCAGCATGGACTTCCTATAATCTTATACTAAATAGGCGGCCAAAAAGATAGGTGGCGTAGTCACCCCATTGCTGGCGCTGTGCTTATTTATCTATTAGAACTCGACCGATCGTGCGCGCGTGACATCATGAGATGATATGGAATGATCTTCACTGGCCTAAGGAACATTACTGTGGGACTATAACTTGCACACCGCTGCTGATCAGCAAAGCGTTACATCGATCTGCAAAGAAGATGATTATTTTCCAAACTATTGCATTTTTTTCATTTTTAATTTCCATTTTTTGCATGGCACTCTTGTCATTATTGTCAGATTGATTGAGACAGATGACCGAATATATCTTTGGAGTGATGAAACACCCTCTGAATCCACAACACCACATACCGTCTCCCCGGTTGCACCATTGACTAATACGACGCGCTTCGGCAATTATAGTCTTCTCAAGGCCGGAACCGGTAATTACGGTAGTTTTGGTGATCTACCAAGAGTTCATCAAGAAAAGATTTTGGGGATCTTGATATTGAGGACCTTCTTTGACCAGTCTAGTTTAGCGCGATCTGAGTGGGGCGCTGGGAAAGAAAGCATGAGTGTCCCCGGGGGTCATCTGGTTTCGAATTCTACTGTAACTCCTCCTTGGTACATAGTCTTCCACTTTTCCTACCAAGTTTTCTCGTCGAATATAAGAAAGGAATATAGTGGGAAATGGTTTGCCTCTGAGCATGATGCGGAGTTCAGAAGTACGTGTATCTAAAATTCGGTACCAATGTCGACTTTAGCGGTGTTAGTTCACGGCCAGCCTCATGCCTTAGGGTCCACAGATCTACTAAGGGTTTGTGGATGGTTCGTCGCCATAGGCCATTAAAATGTCAAGCATAAGCAGATTAATGGCGCATGTTATCCCATTCCGGTGCTCTCTACTACCTCCACCACTCCGTCATGGAAAAGACACCTACCCAGCCTCATATCCCGCAGCCAGGGCCGCCGGGGACCTTACGTAAGAGGATCTTTGCCTCAGTCATGTCATGTCTAACTCGCCACAGGGATTGGGACATGGTCCAATGCTCTCGCGACTTTTCTGGTCCTCTCTGTTTTCTGGACTGATGAGGCTCGTCGCAAGCTTTGTACGTATACTTGAAGACAGCTATACCAACGATTAACCATGGACTAGATGAATTCACGGCTGCTGCGGTGCTTACGCTCGTCACTCATGCTTCACTCCTTTACTGGTCTCCCCCAGAGCAGCAGAAATTTTCTTCGTTCATGCTGTGCATGATCTCGGGACCTTTGTCAATTTACTCATTGCTTACACTTCTCTGGTGAAAGCTCGTCATCTTATTGCTGTATACCCATTTAATGCGATATGCTTTCTCATCCAACCGGGACAACGAGAATTAAGGAAGAATAGACGCTTAGTCTATCAAAGAAGGCGATGTAACTCTAAGGGGAGCCTTACCTTCAACTAGCAGAAACTATTATCATAAAACTGGGTCCGTATCCTCAAATTCCCCTGCTGCCTAATTCAATGTGGGTTCATCTGCAATACGCCAAGCATACACGAACAAGAGATTTTAGGACGGATCCTCGTAACTTTCCCAACAAAAATACTCAGTGATTTTTTGGACTGCCTTGATAGAGCTTTAAAAGCTGCAACATCTAACAATATGACCGATGAGCCCGCTCTGAGGATCCTCATACATTAAAGATCCGTCTGTGTCGTAGAAATCGGGTTTGATATCGAGGTCAGTCCTCGTGAATTTGATGGAAGAGCGGTGGACTGCACTTTATTCAAATAGCTCGTGCAACTGGCCTTCTGTTGCGCTCAGTGAGCGAATCACAACACCCAGGCTCAATGAGCATTGTGCTTACGTAAGTCTCCGTGGTCACTGATCCTGTTACCCAGAATCAGATCTACTCAGTAAGCAAATCGTGAAAGGAAGCCCGGTATATATCGCAATGCATGCTGTATTCGGCCATAGCGTGATAATAGTACTTTGTCACCGATCCTCCACCGCTCACAACGCGGCACTTAAGTCCATAAATTAATTATTTGCCGACTGACAGGACAAAGCCAGAGCAAACCTGATCACAAACTCCGAGAGATAAAAATAACAAGTCCAAGGAAGCACTGCATGCTACCTGCATATTTTGAAACCAATCGGATATTCAGTGGTATCGTGTCATACCAGTTAATGGCGCAAATGGGGCCAAAAGTATAATGTTGCATATGGCCCCTACATAACCTTTCATCATTGGAGTTCGGCTTTCATTTTGCTTATATGCATTGGAAATGAGTCAAATGGCCCGACTAACTCCTAAAGGCTATCGGTGAGGCCTGCCATGTGGCAGATGACCCATACCTTGTACGCGGGGAAATTCTAGAAAGCCATACACTCTTAATGATCACCATTACTGTGATTGGCCAGCGTGTTTATATTGAAGAAGCTCGAGAGATAGTATAGTTTGTATATTCATGAAAGGAAGAAAGTGGTTTGGCTTTTCATAAGTCTCATAGTCCCAATCTTATTCTTTAGAGCTCTCAGATAACGACATATTCGACGATAGCTCTATCCTATTGTGAACCAAAATTCCACCTTCCGGTGTTTCCTTCAAATAGAAACTGCCTCTGTTATGCTCACTAGCTGGCGACCACACATGAGCATTAGTCTCAGTAATAACCAAGTTCTGAAAAGAATCTCTGGGACCCGCACTAGCTCTTGTAGTTGAGCTAGGAATTTTCAAAAAAGGCGCACTTTTGTTTCCTTTTGTGCTTGAACTGCCATAAAACTTTTCTCTTAACTCTGATTCATCAGATCTACAAGACATGAAGCCCCATCTCTGCATAAGACGGAAATACAGCGGCGCGGACGGTGGGAGACAGGCGCAGATTATACCGATTGCTGCTTCGATGACGGTGAAGGTGACGGAATCGATATTTTCCCACTATTCTCGAGTTAGTCTTCATGTTTTTTATCGGCTGGGTGTGAGGGAATGTTCATACTGTCACGTCTTCGGTATTAGTATCTCGGAAAATCATCACGATTCTTGTGATACCACAGCCGATAGCGAAAGCACCGAGGAAAAACACAGCGGATATAGCAACCTTGCGGGCTTTCTGAACATTCAGATTCCAGATTATTGGTACGGGAAGAAACAACATCGACAGATCCGATGCTGTGCTCAAAATTTGGGGTATGCCAAGGTATTGATGTGTGTGAGGTAGGCATTTTCCAGATGGTAGTGAATCGCCATAGAATACCATGTACCATTTCCAGTAATAGTCGACAGGCGAACATTGGAAGATGAATAAAATCATCGACGTGATTCCTAGCATAACCGCGTATAATGCGTTGGTCCATATTGCGATCTTGACCCAGCGTTGTGGCGTAAGAAATAGACGCTGATATAAAACGAGAATGGAGAGCTTGATGAAAGTGACACCGGGAGCCCACAGGATGGTAATGACCCAGTAATTCTGCTTGATTGGTGAGAAGAAGCATGTAAGAGCCATTTTTTAGCTTGACTGACAGTGTATATATGTTGTAAGGCATATGGCGGATTTTTGTCTTCGTGCAGAACTCGAACTTGGTGCAGCCCCGCCCCGATCTTCAAGGACAGAACAGCAGCGACTAATTCGGCATATAACATGAGCTTTGGGAAAATGTTAGTAAAGCCAAGGGTTCATTAGTATATTGGTGCAGAGTTCATACCAAGGCAATGGTGACAAAAAGGTCATCGAGTCTCCATCCTCCCCTGTATACTCGCTGAGCGTAAAGCCTCACCATGACCGCGATAGTTGCGGCAAATGCAGTAATAGACACAGCAGCATATTGCTGCGGTCTTTTGTTCTCATCCCACTTGCTCATCTGGGAATTATATTCCTGACTTCCCAGCTTAGGCACATATTGATCTGTATATGTCATCGTGGCAGGACCAGCCGGCACTACACCGACAGATTTGCTTCAACACCAATCGGGCTCCAAGAATAGTTGTCAGGATTTTATAGTGACGGTCACTTCAGCCAAAACGAATGATCGGCGTAAGAAGAGGAAAGCCCCAAGGGTTTATGTGAAGGAGCACTGACAGGTACGGTTGACGGTCAGGCCATCCTGCAGTCTATATTGGGGTATTTGGCTTTAGCCCCCCGTTTATCCCCGTGGCTGATAAAGTGCCAAGGAAATTAGGCCATAAGCAAGGCAATTATGCAGAAATGAAACTTTGTAGATATGTGACCTGCATTGCCTGAAAGTGGCCCCCAAGTAGCCTACATCACGTAGCGTCCACGTTTACGGGCCACGCTTCGCGGGCCGAGGACGCTAAAAACGCTAATGCGTACCACGGACGCAATTTTATTAAAAGCGGAGTTTGCTTCGTTGCCGAGGGCCGTGAAGTGGCTTAGATGGTATCTTGCTCTGTAGTCATCATCTTTCGGCATGCTTGGGATTTCAGTTGAAATTCACCATGAATTTACTGATACACAGGGCAAGAACTAATAAGCTCTAGCAAACTTAATAAAGGACTTGTTGGTAGTGACTTTGGCGGAAGGTTTCTTACAAGGAGGGGGCTATTTGGGGGCGAAGGGCCGCCAGGCTCGTATTACTCCGGCTCGGGTGCATCACTTTTTAGCGAATTGAATCTAATAATGTACTTTCATTTGTTAAATAAATATTTGCTGCAATTTGTTCGCAAATTGAATACTCGTAATGGACATATTCTGATATGTATACCACAAAAAAAAACACTATGTAACAATGTAACGGCTATGCAATGGCGAGAATCACTCTTCGCTAGAACTGCGTTGGCATATGTTTATATCCTGATTTGAAATTTCCAATGATATCCTAGACAAGCCCAACGTGCTGTGAGTAAGCACAGTAGGGATATAGTAATCATGCCGCCAATGAAAACGACAAGATTGGTTGGTCCAACTGCCTGTAACAGCTGCCCACCAATGGGAATTGCCACGAGAGGTCTAATGAAAAAGATCAGCATATGCGCTTTTGAAGAATTGTATCAGACTTACCCATGGCTGATAACTAGATAGCAACTTCCTAACCAAAGTCCAACTTCCTCTGTCTTGCACATCTGGCTGAGACAGACAGGAAGCAAACAAAGGATAGTTCCGGTGCCGAGTCCCATTAGGACGACAAAAGAGTACATCACACCAAGGTGATTCCCAAATGGACACCAAAGAAGGAAGATGAAAATCATGGTAGTAGTCATCATTGCTGACATCGTATTGAAGCGTCCAAAGCGATCGGAAACCATTCCTGAAAGCCCCCGACCAACAGCCGCCGCACTGGAATGTGTTAGCTATTATCCAGAAGAAACAAAAAAGCGGAATGACATACCCGTTATATACAGCTAGCAGATAAAACCCGGTATCTGAGCTAAATCCTTGCGAAAGGGCGTATGTAGGGACAAGACCCATCGATGCGAAAAGAGCAATCTGGGCGACTAGAGAAACAATCAGTTCATCAAATCTTCAGTCTGTTGGAATGAACACATACAAAACTGAGCCATCGTGAACCAGATAAATCGTGTGTCTCGGAAGCACCGAAAGTCAAACACAGCCGTTTGCCCTTTCACTGGCAACCGGCTTCGAACGCAGATGTTGCCAATAGTGAGTAGTCCCACAAAGATGAATCCGATAATCCTCAGTGACCAAACCCAACCCAAAGGCTCAAGTGTCGCCCTCAATATCATGGGGAAGATGACTCCACCCAGACTACCCCCAACCATCGAGATACCAGTCGCCATGCCGCGACGGCGATGGAACCAATGCGACAGAACAACCATGCATGGGTTCGAGACAAACGCAGCACTCACTCCACTGAGTACTCCAAGGCATAGCATGAATTGGTAATACTCCTCACACAAACTCAGTAGAAATATAGACAGGGTGAAGAGCACGGATCCGATAAGCATTAGCCACCGGGGACCGTATCTGTCGAACAATGGGCCGACCTGTACCGCTGAGACCATATTGAGGTACAGATAAACCGAGGAGATCCATCCAATCGTACTAGAGGAGTAATTTTGCAGTTGGTGTGTTTCCCAATGGGACTGCAGAGCGCCGACAGTGAACTGCATACCAAAGGTACAAGTCAAACTCGCAAAGACACCGGCTACCACAAGCCATGCTCTCAGTCCACCTTCGGGGAAATCGTCGATAATATCCGTCTTAAATGCAAGGACACTATCATCTTGGGAGGAACCGGTATCGACGTGTTCTAGATGGTTTGGACCTTTCGGTTGGTCGTCTGTTGCCAGATCGAGTATGATTTTTTCGGACATGGTCACGGAGGCTGATGCGGGTGAACAAATCGAAAAAGAATCGAGATAAGCACCTCTTTATTACTATTGATCTATTCTTCTCCCCCTGGCTGAAATTTCCCAAAAATGTGACGTCTGTCAAGGGTTCTTGGTAATATACCTGATTGTGCAATGTATAACGTGGACATACCTAAATTTTCAAGAACTGTGGATTACGACATACCATCCATTGGCGATCATGGCATCATTACCGGAGGGATGTTTCGGTCGTAATAGGATCTTCTATAAAATTTGACTATTCCTGTTATCTGTAGCATAACTTGACCTCACACATCGGGAAAGATCTGCGCTTTTTCGGGCAATTATCAGGATAAGTCACTATCGAGTGCAGGTGATTGGAGATTAATGTGCCTGCGAGGGCTTGCTATTGAGTGGCTAACAATAGCTCCACTTTTGCTATCATAATTATCACGGGAGCCAGTAGTTCCTGAGATCCCTCTGGATTCCAGACTAGTGGATCGCGTACGTACTCGCCTATACATCTAGGGACTGGAATGCAGGGAGTGGAGAGGCTGACGAATACGATGATCTATGGTGTAGATCATTGAAGAAACAAATCAGAATGAATGAAAGGCTGGGCGAAAGAAGCTTAATATCTGCTTGCAGCTTACGTTTTAAACACCGCGAGTTTCAGTTCATCATCTTGAATCCCGTGAACTTACGTAGATGTCAAGCGGAGCTAGGTTCGTCCCACACAGTGGGAATGGAATGCTGAATATATGTCAATGGAGATCTATTTCTTGGAATTGCATTTTATTTACCCTCTTATTACGTCTTGTCATCATATTCTTATCGAATGGGGGTTTGAGATGTTTTTATTATTTGCCAAATCTCCACCACAGTGCAATCAAGGCCCGAGTTCTGGTGGTGGGTGATTTTTTATCTTAATATTTGCTAACGGGCTCCATATAATGGTGCAACTAGAAGTACAGTCAAAAAAACTGCAAACAAATGAAAATGAAATTCGGCAGGGGTACACATGTCAGACAAACGTATGAGATAAAAAAGATAATTTGTATCAGAATATGGGCTGAGACTAGGCTCTGACTGTAATAAAGGTATGATGATGCATTTACTGAAATCCTATTTGCTTCCATATCATGCTGACATCCAGAAAAAGCTACAAGTTCAACACAGTTGTTCAAACAATTGAATCGTTTCGATGAACACTGCTGATGGAGATATCATGTTCCACAGAGATTCCGAGAGGGATGTCAGAGTCATGGGATTGCTTGGATCTAACTGGATCCACATAGCACAATGTCTGTGCGGTGGTGCTGCCGGTCATTTGCGTCGTAGTTTGCTTGGTCTGGTTAAGACTGTCTCCATTAAGAGCAAGTGCTTGCCACAGGTTCTGGCGGCGTGCAGGAACCGACTCAACACGGCGAAACTCGAGAGTGGCACCAGCCCAGATGGATGATAGCGGGAGAGAGATTGCAACGAGAGTGAGGACATTGGAGGATAGTTCGGGAGTGACCGTGAAGTATTGAACGATGGTGAATATAGTCGGAACAATGAGAGTCTGGCATCCACAAACGAAGATAGCTTTCATGGGACCAAAGTCTCGAAGCCCGAGCCGAGTTCGCTGTCGAATTGCACAGCCCAGCTTTGTGACGAAAACGGTGCAGAAGAAGCAGATGCTGATTGTGATGACAATCGTCGAAGCACTTTCCAGCCACTGGATCCCACTGAAGGAAGAGAGGTTGATAATCTCAATGTCATTCATGACCATGAAAGCCATACGGAACCCAATTGCCAGCAAGGCCATCAGTATGGAAATCACAAACAGGACCCGACGGTATCGACGACGCAAGGTTGCGCACACCACGTGAACTTGGAACACCAGCGAACTCTCGAAACACACAACGACAAGGGTTTCAAAAATGGTCGCAACGATCGAAATTGCGTATGCTGCAGTCTCGACCCCGGAGTAGTCCAATGAGAAATAGGGGTAGATTCTCTCGAACCCGGTTGTGAAGTGGATGCACTGGAAGAGCAAGCGAAGGAAGTTGAAGAGCAGGGCTAGTCCATTGAGAAAAAAGATTGCCGAGCGACGCTTGTCCCGCCGAGTCAAAAGGATCAGAATCACAAAAAGCACAGCTGTTGCGCCTAATTGGGTCCCATAGTCGATGCATGATTTGATGTTGTACTGGACGAACTCCTCGAGTTGCGGAAGAGTTACGTTGAAGGCCTGGCCATCCCCGGTGTGGAAAGTAAGGATCTGTTGCTCGGGATCAATGGAAGCCATGTTTGCGAAAAAGGATGTTTGCGAAATAGACTTGGTTCAATAGGATAGAGTAAGGTCTGATGTCAAAGCTCCGTGCAAAGGAGTCGGTCGGGGAGAAGCCTTATAGTTCCTTGTAGCATCATTCACCACGAAGTTGATAATTTCGACAGCCGGGTGGCATCCCAGAAGGTCTATTTGTCTCATGGTGAAGAGGCCGAGACAGACAATGGGATAGGGATTGTTCTTGTTGGAATTGGCGAAGTTGGTGGATGAGTGAAGTCAAAGGGGGAGAGAACAATACTAAGTGGGGAGAACAATACTAAGAACGAACAAAGCCACCCGAACACTCACGTATTATCTATGGCCACAAAGTCCAGACACAGACAGCAGTCACGCCGACTCATCTAGGTTTTTCGTCCATGACGAGCACATTGACCTTATCTTATGATGTTTCTGGTGCGACCAGGTGATTTGGCTCTTTGCAAGACAATGGAGGAAAGCGACCTCGAAATAATGACGAATCATACAATCACATCCAAAACCCAGTACCTTTGGATTTATTTTAAGCTCAAAAACAGCTCTTGATGGTCGATATTGTCTTAGCTGACCATACTATTCTGAGACTCTCTCAAGGTTGCATACGTGGACGCATTGGAGCTCACTGACTCGGTCTCTTTTACCCACTTAGGTAAACTGACACCTTAGAAGAGTGGCAGAATTCAGGTGTCTACTTCTTCTAAATTTGCAGGCTTTTGCCACTTCCCTCAGGTGTCAATGTGGCTGACCCGAGAAAAAACCTTAAATTGTGCATGTATACAACAGGTACAACACTTGCTGCAGTGACAAATCTGATCGAAGTATTTAACTCGCCAGTCTCGAGACTACAGGCGCCTACGTTTAAAGTTCCCGAAGCAACACCGACGGAGTGTATATTCCGTCGAAGATCAGTCCATAAGTGGGTCCATCTCGGGGAGGAATTGAACCGGCCGGCAAATACCTCGGGGACTTTTGCGATGAAGCTGCAAATGATGAACTAGGATTCTGCAGCAACGTTAAAGTGCTGACTATATATGATGACGAATCGGAATACAAATTTAACACAATTCAATCCACTCTCCTGGACCTTCCTTGCCCAAAACTTCTTAGAAATCAGCGGCGACTAAACCTATTGGATTTTTTGGCGGGGACAGCGGGCCCATTCTATTAGCCTCTATTGGAAAAGTTTTTCGAGGATTAGAAATCAGACCCCAGTGGAGTATATAAAGACTTCGATAACAACCTTGGAAGATCCCTGTCAATTAAAGAATTCATTGAGCTAGTTTTTTGTCGTTTATTTATACATTTTTATATATACCCTCCAACATGACTTGGCCCGATGTCGCCGTTAAGCCCGCCGAGGGCATCTCCTACTTCACCCCAGCCCAGGAGCCCGCCGCTGGCACTGCGCGCAACCCTCAGACAGATGGCAAGGCCATTCCGAAACTGTTCCAGCCCCTGACTATCCGCGGCCTGACCTTCCAAAACCGGCTGGGTGTAAGTAATCACCCTGGAAAAACACGTTTCAAGTCCGCCTGAGATAGCGTACTGATGAGACCTACAGGTCGCCCCGATGTGCCAATACAGTGCCGACAACGGCCACATGACCCCCTGGCACTTGGCCCACTACGGTGGAATTGCCATGCGTGGACCCGGAATGATCATTATTGAAGCCACGGGCGTCGTTCCCGAGGGCCGTATCACTCCCGGCTGTGTGGGTCTGTGGCAGGACTCGCAGATCAAGCCTCTGAAGGAGGTTGTTGAATTCGCCCACAGCCAGAACCAGAAGATCGGTATCCAGCTCGGTCACGCCGGTCGTAAGGCCTCGACCGTTGCCCCCTGGATGGGCGGTGTCACCGCCACCAATGCCGTCGGCGGCTGGGTCGAGAACGTTAAGGGCCCCAGTGCCATTCCCTTCGCTGAGGGTGACATTATTCCCCAGGCTATGACTCTGCAGGATATCCAGGCGGTCAAGGATGCGTGGGTTGCCGCTGTGAAGCGTGCTATCACCGCCGGTGTCGATTTCATTGAGATCCACAATGCTCACGGATACCTGCTGTCTTCCTTCCTGAGCGCCTCCTCGAACAAGCGTACCGATCAGTACGGCGGCAGCTTCGAGAACCGCATTCGTCTTCCCCTGGAGATTGCCCAGCTGACCCGTGACACCGTCGGCGATAACACCCCCGTCTTCCTGCGTGTCTCGGCTACCGACTGGCTGGAGAAGAGCATGCCCGAGGAGAAGGGCTGGAAGCTGGAGGACACTATCGAGTTCGCCAAGGCCCTCGCTGCACAGGGCGCTATCGACCTGATCGATATCAGTACTGGTGGTGTGCACTCCGCGCAGAAGATCAACGGTACCGGTGCCTTCCAGGTACCACACGCGGCCGCAGTCAAGAAGGCTGTTGGAGACAAGATGCTTGTCTCGGCTGTTGGTAGCATTAACAACGGTGCTCTTGCTGAGAAGATCATGAATGAGGAGAACATTGATTTGATCTTGGTTGGCCGTGCATTCCAGCGTGACAATGGTTTGGCGTGGGCATTTGCCAAGGATTTGGATGTGGAGATTGCTATGGCTGGTCAGATCCGCTGGGGATTCAACAGCTTCCGCAATGCCTCGGAGTACATTAAGCCTAACTCTGTGAAGGCGTCCATCTTTGATTAGATTTTTTTTTGGAATATGCATAGCGATTGGATATAGAGCATGATAGAAAATGATACGATTCTCTGGTTTTCAAAGAAAACAACTGTTCGAGTTCCCTCCGCACGAACAATTCATTAGTCTTGAGCTGGCTCTAATGATCACAGAGCGTAAGATATCATATCAAGAAGATTTACAAGTTCCGGAGTAAGTGCTCATGCCAATGTAGATATGATTAATTGTTCTGACAGTGACAGTAATATTGACGAGCCACTGCAAAGCTTGCTTTAGATCACCATTTAGTCCCAATAATTTCGCATTTTGGTGATCTTGGTCCTCCACGTGTAGGATCACAAGATTACGCCTCCGGATTAGGTTCGGCCCATCCCGATTAAGCTCCACCTTGACCGCATTCAGGATTTTGAAACTACATCTACAACATTACAAGGTCAGAAGATCAGCATTAGCCGTATGGTATGTAGACCCCATACCCTACTTGTGACACCCAGAACTAAGTAATGAGACACGAACAGTAAAGAGATAAGAAGCGCTATAATTGAACACCCTCACGAAACGCATTGGTGATTAAGAAGTGATGCGCCGATTTTTCTTAGCCAGGATTAAATTATTAGCGTCTATCTTGGCTCCAATGAAATGTTATACTGCATGTTGACGTACTAGGTCGATCTTGGGGAGGGGTTGATCTTGCAGTTTTGATAGTGCCTCTCGCGGTTGATCGATCCTGAATGTAAAGTGTGATCCTGAGCGAGATAGGCCTAAGCGGGATGAGTGATCTTACAGTTATCATGGCTCTTCGCGTGATTAGGCGATTTTGAAGTGCGATCCTGGGATAAAAGGTGCGATCTTGCGCGTTTTCTCTCCTTCCCAAGGGTATAAATATCTCCATTTTTTTCTTCTTCTCTTTCTTTCTTCCTTCCTCATCCACCTTCCAACTCTTCAAACCTCCAAATTCTAACCTCCATCATACTTCTTCCTTCTTTGGACTTTGAACTTTAAATTTCCATCCATCTATTAACCCACTCACCTTTGTTGACATCGATCATGTCGATCTCTCATCGACTTCAAGTCTTTCGACATGTATGTTTACACTTCCTTCCCCTCCCTGCCCTTCCCATATTTAGTTTGTTTACGTCCCTTCCTCTCGTCCTTATATTTTTTTTGTTTATCTTGATGCTTTTCACAGATTACTGAATGCTTATCTTCATTCCCACCTTGGTCACCCTGACCAACAACCTCTTCTCATTCGCCTTGACGAGATTCCAAGTACCTCCTACTGATCAATCCCATTGATTCCCTGATCAACTCATCACTGACTTTTTCCTGTTTTCTGTTTCCCAGACTTTGGCAGTCTTTCTCTCAGAAGACGCCGCACAACTTGCGCTTTCACACAAATTGAGTCTGCTGAAAAGCTAGTCTTCCCTCCTGAAGCTTCCAATCAATACATCTCGGAACAAAAATTATGGAACTCGTCACTGGCATCAAAATACAACGTTGTTTCATTGTGGTGTGGAGACACAAACCACAGGTTTTACAGCGAGGCATGCGGTGAAGAAGCACCGGTCAACAACATCTTATTGCTCAAGTCCTTTCTGAACAGGTGTCACTCAGCTGCAAGTTCCCAACTTGAATGTCAGGACCTTTTCAGCCTGAGCTTGAGCCACAACCACACTCGCAAAATGACTTGGGGGATATTTCACTGGGCGCAAAAAGAGGGTGAAGAAGCACCGACAAAAGAAAATACAGACAAAAGATCGAGCATCACAAGCAACAAACATTCAAACACAAAGCATCAATTCTCATTCAAAACATCTCTTCACCAAACAATTCCTTCACCAAACAATTCCTTCACCAAACAATTCCTTCACCAAACAATTCCTTCACCAAACAATTCCTTCACCAAACAATTCCTTCACCAAACAATTCCTTCACCAAACAATTCCTTCACCAAACAATTCCTTCGCCGAAACAATTCTGCATCTTCCGCATCTTCTGTATCGCAGCAATTTTTCCTCGAAAAACTTCCCCAAGACATTCCTTGAACCGATCATGCATCTTCTGCATTGCAACAATTTTTCTTCCAAACAACTCTGCACCTTCTGCATCTCAGCTTTTCTTCTTCAACCCATTTCTTATTCAAGCCACTCCTGCATCTTCTGCATCGCAGCATTTCTTCTTCAGAGCAATTCTACCAACCAATCCTGCATCTTCTGCATCGCAACAATTCTTGTTCAAAGCATTTCTTCAAAACAATCCTGCGTCTTATACATCACAACACTCCCTCTCATCCGGAGATTCCTTCAAAACAATCTTACATCCTCTACATCAACACACAACGCATCAACGCATCTTCGCATCAATGCAATTTTGCATCTTCTACATCAACACAAGGCAACAAGGCAATATTAACAGCAGCAGCAGCAGCACGCGCCTCGCGGCAACAAGGGGAGAGAGGAGGAGGATTCAGTGGCAGTGGAGGAAGGGGAGGAAGGGCCACTTCGGTTTGGATTACAACAATGACAGGCATGGCGGTGAAGAAGCACCCACCTTCAAAGTGAGCAGCGGAAGAGTAAGCCACTTGGGATTAGCATGGAGAAGAAGCGCCTCGCCCAGACTAGTGTGCTATTTGCTAGTGGCTGGGGGTAAGTGGCAGCAGTGAAGAAGCACTGGTCCCAACTGATCTTGTTGCCTTGTGTTTGTGTGTTGATACTCATTTGCCTTGTTTATGTTTGAAATTCGGATCTAGACTTGAAAGAGACTCGATTTGTTATACTTTGCTCTAGACAGCTGTCGTCAATATTACTCTGTCAAATCAATCACACTTCCTGCAATTGTAAACTTCCTTGACATTCCCCAAGGCTCTGAACTCTCTAAGGCTCCTTGTATTTGTGTATCTTCTTGGTGCTGGGGAATGGCCTGCAATCCTCGAGGATCTAAGTTCATTATGTAGAAACTCATTGTTGTCAAACACTCGGTACATGATCTATTGTTTAATAAGTCCAGAGATGTGACATGATGAAGCAGGTATGCCCAAGAGCCTCATCTTCAGATTCAAACAGACATGGATTGAGGCTTCAGCACTGGACTCGGTTTTAATCTTTCCATGAAAGCTGCCATCATGAGGAGCCTCAAATAATTCAAAGGAAAAATTGACTGGCAGCGTAACACAGAGAAGGCCAGGCCAGCCAAGTAGTGGAAGCCACTAATCGTGTGAACACATAAAAAGGACTACAAGAAAATTGATCGGGCATTTAATCTTCATTGAATGAAGAGGCTATCGATAATAGTTGTTAATGTACATATGTTTTCTTTCCTCCGAAGCGTGCGCCATAAGATGAATCCCGGTACTGTAAAACCCCTTCTGAATGCGTAGACATATGGAAGATGAAGGTGAAGGCCAAATAGTACACAGACAAAAAAAAAATAACATGATAAAGATAGCCGCAAGAACGCCTTCGAGCCTTCGTAAAGGCCTATGCATGAATTTGCTTCGGGGATCGAAGATCGAAAAAGAAAAAAGAGAAGAACGAAGAAGATTGAACCCGGGCGTCGTGGCACAGGTGTAGATGCCAGTAGCAGGATTCTGAACCAGCATCGTCAAGCCTTTGTGAGGCGGGTTAATTATCATGGCGGAAAGTGCAGTTGTCGCCTTTTCTGCACTTTCCTTCAGCCCAAAACTTGCATGCAACCAATCCATATTTGTACTATTCTAAATGTTAGCAAGTTGCCATGAGAAAAGGGGTTGTTGTTTGGGTATGAGCTTACAGGCTTGGGTTCGTTGGCCTTTGTCCGCTTCTGACGACTCCATGAAGGGTCATACTGGCCATCGGCAGGTACATCCTCACGCTCACGCATGCGTTTCGCACGTTCAGGGTCCTCGTAGCTGGCCGCTGGCTGCATGTTTTGCGGTGGACCAGACTGCTGGTTTGGAACGTTAAATTGACCGAACATTGCGCCAAAGTTGGGAGCCATTGCAGGCTGGGACTGCTGTGGTTGGGTGTATGCGCCTGGCTGAAACTGTTTCATGACATTAAGAATGTTCTGGAAATCAACACCCCCAACCGGTGCCTGTGGTACTGGGACTTGAGGGACAATGGGCTGTTGCTGGCGGAACATGTTGATGGTACGCTCTAGATCGGACATCGGGGCCGCAGGTTGCTGCGCAGTTTGCGGTGGAGGTGTTGATTGCTGTTGTGCTCCAGCGTGTATCAGTTTTAAGATGTTGGAGATATCAAACCCGCCTGCTGCTTGGTTTGGTTGGGGTTGGACCTGAGCCGGGGGAGGCGGCGCGGGCTTGGGATTCATGTATTCAAAGTACCGTTCTTGCCGGGCCTGTACCAATTGTGGTTAGTTAATGTTCCTCATTTGTGATGGAAGATGACATACCTTGATGTTATCGGGCAATTCTCCGAAGGGAATAACATCGGGAACGACCTCGTCGGCATCAGGAGCGGGGGGCTCCTTCGGCGTCGAGGGGACATCGGCAGGAGAAGTGTGGAACACCATGAGGGTAGTGGACTCTCGATGATCCTGGGCCTCTTTTTCGGGGCTGTTGGGAATCTGGTTACCACCACGTTTGATGAAGTTTCCATTCTTCATTTCCTCGGATTCAATGACAATTTCTGTTTTGGGGTTAGTCAACCCTGGCTGTCGATCTGTGGGAAAGAGCAACTCACCAGTGAGAGCAGGATATTCGCCGTAACTGGTCTCCCGTATACCACCAAGATCATCTTCCTCCAACTCCTCCAGATCTTTATGAAGTTTGAGAACACTACCTTCACCTTTCACATCGCCTGCGCTGCGCAAGGAGCCATCGCCAGGGCCCAGCTCTTCGTCAGGATCGTGGGTGAACAATCGGACCTCTGTGAGTGACTCCTCAGGTTTCCAGGTAACACGCAGCTTACGTCGCTCTTCTTTGCGCAGGCGCTTTGTGCGTTCTTCTTCTGTCTCCGGGGGCCTTTCCTCAGTGGGCTTGACGACAACAGTCTCTTTGGGTTTGCTGAGGTCGGCCATGATGTCACCGAAGGAGAAAGCGGGTTTAGGAGGGGGTGCTGCGGGCTTCTCCTTCTTCTCCGTGGCAGGTCTGTTTACAGTGTCAGTTAGGGTGCATTTCAAAAATTGGGCAGAATGTGAATGTGACACGTACGTCGGCTTCCCTGCAGCGATTGCTGCGGCTCTCTCAGCATTTGTGGTTCCTGGTCGCTTGGAAGCAGAGCTCAGGGCGCCAAACAGACTTGAAGGCTTGGGCGCAATGACGTTAGCTCTTGGGCGAGGCGCTGCTGTGGTTGCAGGCTTGCCATTCTGAGCGCCTTCGACAGGTCGTTTGCCCACGCCATTAGCTGGCACGGCGGGTTTACTCGCATCCTTGGGGTTCGACGTAACAACCATCCGCTTCGTGGCAGGCTGGACATTACTTTCTCCGTCTCGCGGACGTTTTGAGCCAGCGATTTCAGAGGGAGAATCTGCTGACGAGCCCTTGCCTGAGGAGTCCTCCGCTGCTGTTTCGGCAATCTTTTGCTTCCACTTGGTGGCGGCCGCAGCATTATCTAAGATTTTCTGGGCCGACTCCTTGATGGACGGTCCACCCTTCTTAATAAAGCGAGGTAGCAGCTTAGCAAGGTTGGTTTTCTGCAAAATTTCTTCATCTACAGTAATGAATTGTGCCAAAAGCTGGATATTTTGTCAGAGTCGTTCAAAAAGCATTTGCGTCACGTATTAGCTTACTTTGATCATGTTAATGGTCAATGATCCCTCAAAATCAGCGGCCTGGAAACGATCCGCCAAGAACGAGTAGATGGCTGCAAGTGCCACGGGATGTTCTCCACATCTAAAGCCCAATTAGCAATCCGATAAAAAACACCAATATGGGATGAGACAGTGCTTGGCAAAGGCGGCATGAGACGCTTAAAGCTTAGCAAATGAGGCATTCTGTCCAAGGCTTCATAGATAGCTTTAGTCAGCGTATCTACCTGGGACTTCAGGCTTTGGTGTTTGTCCATATGTGACCAAAAAAGCATCATGGGATGCAGTCCGGAACATAGAAGGCAACCCTTATTTCTAGCCATATTAATTGTAACTTGGTACATTCCACGGGAAACAGATTTACGTGGGCAATGCTCTCAATTTTGTTCAGACTTATATCGTCACGACCACCATGTGCAAACGCATGGTATCTCAGGAAGGGAAGAGTGATGGTAGGACTGGGGGTAGGGGAGGCATACTTCTCAACGATCACAGGATGACCCATCTCCATGGCAGTGGTCATTATCTTATCCATTGTCTGGCGCTGCAGAATCACACCTTTCCTTAGCTCGGCGGCTTTATCATTATCGCCCTGGTTCTCTGCGTTCTTCATCGCCTGGACCTGGTCTTTCCAAGAATCCCGAAGAGTCTTAATAATTTCTTTGAAAGCCATCAAGCCGTTCTTTACTTTATCGGCGGGAACTCTCTTGTTTCGGGGCGACCACACGGCCTGCAGGGTATCGTACACAGCTGCTGCAATGGGCTCGATGGGCCGAACTGCGGGGATGGGCGATGGCTCCGGTGGGGCCTCAATTTCCAGCTCGGAGTCAGAGCTCTCACTACTAGCCCCCTTGGCCTTGTTCTCCTTCTTCGCAGTTTTCTTTGCTGGTTGTTTCTTGGTAGGCTTCTTTGCCGCAATTACGCCTTCGGGAACAGCAAGACCCATGTGACTTGAAGACATACCATTTTGAGGGGTAGCATGGCTGGGGCCAACACGGAATTGAGGTTGAGCGGAGATGCCATTTTCAAAGTAGTTGAACACCTGCCCACCAGCCCGGTCAAACTCAGCAGGATTTCCATACATGAAGTTATTGTTCATGACTTGACGTTCTGCAGACTGCGTTGTCGGATTAAGGAATTGCGGATCGATGGTGTGGTGGTGTCCAGGTTCGGAAGGGAAGTCTTCGGTGAGGTCGATGGTATTGTGCAGCTCAGAAGGAGGGTACCCAGGTGGTGTAGCGAAATGAGACAAGGTAGGTTGCGGGGTAGGCACTTGGAACTCCGCAGATTGCGAATGTTGCTGTGGAGGACGCGTCTGGAACGAGTCCTGCATGGAGAGTTGTTGCGGGTAGAAGTTCGGTGGGAAGGAGTAGGAAGGGAAGGCTGAGCTCTCGGACGCTTGCAAGGAGCGCGAATCATACTGTAATTGATTTGGTGGGAACTGCTGCAATGATTGCGCGGTCTGATATTGAGGAGATGGGACATAACCACCACGACCAGGTTGGTGCAATGGGTTTGGCTGCCATGATTGGGGAATTGAGTAAATCTCAAGGTTTGGGTCGTTCGGCGACGTCATTTGGGTCTGTTGTTGTTGGAGCATCGGCTGCTGTTGTTGAAGCACTGGATGATCCCAGCCAATCCCCAATGGCTGCTGGGAGGACGGATCCTGGGGCTGCTGGGATTGGGATGGTTGAATCTGTGAATCAGGATACATGGACTCCATACTGTTCCAGAATTGAGGCGAAGGTCCTTGGGGTGTTCTGGTGTGGGGCAGACCCGGCATTCGGTTCTGAGCCGAGGACTGCTCCATGATGCGCACCCACCAGAATTCAAAGGAAATACTCCCACTTCACTTTACTTAAATGAAAGCTTGCAGCTGTATATTTGCCCTGTGTATCACGTGGGTCCACTCTCAAGTGGTTTACCACCGCCTGCCTTTATCGGATATTGTTCGGGAAAACGTTTGACCGATAGTCAGGTGCGGGGGTCACGCGTCTGATCGATCAGGGCGATATGATTGGCTGAGAATGCGCGTCGGCGGCAACTGGTAACACAGAGAACACTGAGGAAATGACGAATTATCAGGATGTGATCGTCCCCAACCTTTGCAAAGGTTATATCACAGATAGTACAGCTAGAGCAGGACTGAAACGTAGCCACGGATACTGTCGTACCTTTCTTTTTCTTTGTTTAAATTGCAAAACAGAATATGCGTGTCTTAGTGATGGTTTAGTTCGTGTTTGCCTCAGGCATTCACTGTCGCTGATGAAATCCTGCGGTTTTGGCGTCGATTTCCTGGTATTTTCTGCACCTTTAATGACCCTGAATGGCTGTATACAACCCGTAGAGAGGAAGAAAAAGAAGTAGAAAAATATTTCTGAGACGCCTGGATTTTCCAGAATCCTTTATGGCTGTCTGCTTGGTTGTTTTCCTTCTGTATCCTCTCCTGCACTGATTGTACTCTGGACCCTGGTTCCAGCTTCAGCTGCGCTCTCCTTTGGGGATTTAAGCTTGTTTCCTTCGGGAGAAAAATACTCTGAGGCAGAGAATAGATAAGCTCCTATATCAAGAGCCACTCTAGCATCATAGCCATTCGCTTTACGAAGAAAAGGGGGAAATTGGGGGAGATGATGGGGTGATGTGGAGGGAGAGATTTGAGGTGGAAGGGGCAAGCAAATTGCTGCGCAAGGTAGGTAATGTTGGGAACCAAGTCAGTACGGCGATAAGGAATTTTATTGGCGACACGGGAGATAGATTACTGTTTCACTGTACTGAGACAGTAAATACCTTCAAGGTCCGCTGGTGACATGTCACACATGTGATACGTCCCCCGGAGTTTGCTCAGTTTGTCTGATTACCTCATCCCTTGGTCGGGCCACGCTTCATGCTTAACGGGGAAAGCGGGATATCAACAAGCAAAAAGCCCAGCTCTTCCAACTTTGATGATTGATCTCCAGTTGGAATTCATAATCTTCTTTTGCATGCTGTGGAGCTAAAGACCAACCCCTGAGTGTTCTACCGAAGCCCGTGGTGCCTAGTCTGCCATGGCGCATCCAATGTCCCTCCGAGACCGACAGGTCGGTAGGTGATTGCTCGATATTGCCCCCAAATCTACGGACTTTCGCTGACTGGCCATTCTAGCTTCAATTCAAAAACTCTTGAATTTAAACCATGATCCCCGCCCTGCAGAGGACTCTCATGATCCCTCTGGCCATGGCGGGCTCATCTCCCACTCCACACCGATCTTGAATGAGGATGGCGATCCGATCTGGAAGGTCCTGGTATTCGATGGCATGGGCCGTGATGTTATCAGCAGTGTCCTGCGAGTCAATGATCTCCGGGCGTGGGGGATTACTATTCACCTGTATGCTATTGCGACCCAGCCCCCTCGGCAGGCTGGAGTTGAACTAACATGGTCCCAGGAGCATCAATTCTCAAAGATATCCCATTCCTGACGTCCCCGTCGTGTACCTGGTCGAGCCAAATGAGGCGAATATCCAAGCGATTGCCCGCGATCTTTCCCAGGGCCTTTACTCCCCCGCCTATGTCAACTTCCTATCCTCCGTTCCCCGACCCCTCCTCGAGGACTTTGCTTCGCAAATAGCTACATCTGGTGCCTCGGAGCATGTTGCCCAAGTCTTCGATCAGTATCTTAACTTTATCGTCGCCGAGCCTGATCTTTTTTCCTTGGGCATGGGCAATAACGCATACTACAAGATCAACAGCCCGAAGACGACTGATGAGGATCTAGATGCTATTGTCGATAAGGTGGTCAGCGGCCTCTTTAGCGTCAGCGTGACTATGGGTACGTTTTCTATTTTCAGTTCCACGGTCATCTGCTAATATTAATTAGGTTCCATTCCTATCATTCGTTGCCCCAAGGGTGGTGCAGCAGAGCTCATCGCAACGAAACTTGATCGGAAACTCCGTGATCACATCCTTAATTCAAAGGACAACCTCTTCTCCGGAAATCAAAGGGCTCTGCCGGGAGTGCCTTCGTCGCGCCCAGTATTGATCATTATGGACCGAAACGTTGATTTAGTGCCCATGCTTTCACACTCTTGGACATACCAGTCTCTGGTGCAAGATGTGCTGCAGATGCGGTTGAACCGGATTACCTTGGATGCCGACGAGCAGGACTCAGGCAAGAGTGGGAAGAAGTCATATGACCTGAATAGCAATGACTTTTTCTGGCAACGAAATGCCGGTGTACCATTCCCCCAGGTCGCTGAAGATATTGATGCTGAGTTGACCCGATACAAGGAGGATGCAAATGATATCACGAAGAAGACTGGTGCTTCTTCTATTGAGGATCTTCAGAATGATACCAGTGCATCTGCGCAGCACCTCAAGGCGGCCATTACGCTACTCCCGGAGTTGCGAGAGCGTAAGGCTGTTCTTGATATGCACATGAACATCGCTACTGCCTTACTGAAAGGCATCAAGGATCGACAGCTGGATAACTTCTTCGAATTGGAGGAGAACATCACAAAACAGACGAAGGCACAGCTTTTGGAGCTGATCAATGACCCAACTAAGGGTAGCAACCCCACAGACAAGCTGCGCATCTTCATCATCTGGTTCCTCAGCACCGAGACCGAACTGAACCGTACAGAGATGACACAATTCGAAGAGGCTCTCACCCAGGCCGGTGTCACCGATATCACTCCTATCGCATACGTCCGCCAAGTACGTGAAATTACCCGTATGACCATGATGACAACCGCTGCTCCAGAGCAGCAATCCTCAGACATCTTCCGTGGCTTTTCATCCCTCTCCAACCGCCTCACAGACCGCATCACTTCTGGCGCGCTTGGTGCCAACTTCGATTCCCTCATTTCAGGCGTGAAGAACTTCCTTCCCGCGAACAAAGATCTCACCGTGACTAAGATCACAGAGTCGATCATGGATCCAGCCTCAGCATCCAGCTCCGCTATCACCAAGACAGAAAACTACCTCTACTTCGACCCACGCAGCGCCAACGCTCGCGGTGCCATGCCCCCGGCCTCCGCTTCACGAAACCAGCAGATGCCCGGTGCGATGGGTGCCTCTGGTCCCGGCACCGGTGCCACCTTTGGCCAACGCCGCCAGGCTTTCAACGAAGCTATTGTGTTCACTGTTGGCGGTGGCAGTATGGATGAATACGGCAATCTGCAAGACTGGGTGAAGCGGACGAGCGGTCAGCCGGGTGCCGACGGTGCACCTGCTAGTACTCGTGCTCCCGTGGCCCGTCGTAGGGTCGTTTATGGAAGTACGGACTTGATGAATGCGAATGAATTCTTGTTGGACTCGCTGGTGCCATTGGGACAGGAGACTTAAATATGCAAGTCGCTTTATGGGATGGGATGGTCAACAGGGTAGATTCTATTGATGTAAAACATACTTTAATTCAGGGCCCTTTGTGCAAACCGTATCCATGTATAGTCCTCTACGTCTGGTGCTTGTCTGTTGCTGTGCTGTAAACATGCGCGATTCAGCGGAATTGACAATTTTGCCCCCAAATAAGTGTGGCGTAAGTCGCGAGACGGGAGGGCAGAATACATCATCGATACTTTGAACTGTGCAGGCGGATCCATAATGCATGCATCAAAAGGTGGGCCTCGGGAGGTTTCATTATAGGTTTATTCGCCGGTGGGAGCATTAGACTGCGGGGCCAGCAAAGCCTGCTGTACATACTGTAGAGGAGGGGTTTCATTTGGGGGCCATCGTCGCGTACATCCTTAGTTGGGGCAAGATTGACAGATCGTCGTGGGGAGAAACCCAAGAGTTTCTTTGTTGTAGTAAACATATAAATCCTAAATCTGCCAGTAAACTGCACAACACTTCTCTTTACTTTTCTTAGCTTTTCTTAGGACCACTGCTTCTTTCCTCATCCTCTAATGGATCGCTCCAACATTGTCGATCGCGCTGCAGAGATCAGCGAGATTGCTCACTCTCTCGCTACTGTCCTGGCGAAAACCGGACAGCCAGAGCCATCTTTTGAGCATGGTCTTCCCGATGCTCTGAGAAGCGATGCGCCAGATTCTGATGCCGGTGCGATAACCAGCCGCATGAAATTGATAGGCTTGCTGGACGAGTTCCGTGATTTGTTGATAGATCCGGCTATGCATTTGAGCCCAGAAGGCGTAAGTCGAATGGTCCACGGTGGTAGCAAATCATCCTATTCTAACTCTCGTCTTAGCGAAATCCAACTTTGAGTATCTACTCCATATGTCGTCTTCGAATTGCCGATCATGTACCCAAAGAGGGCATTTCTGTTCAAGATCTGGCATGTAAACTGAACTTGAACGAGAATATTGTGCGCCGACTGATGGCACACGCTGCCACATATCACGTATTTTTCCAATCAGAGCGTGACTACTTCGTGCATACAGCGAGCTCACGGCTACTGGCTGAGAGTGAGGGTATGCGGAATTGGATTTTGATGGGGGTAGGGGAGACTATGCCAGCGACTTTCCGAGTATGTATGATTTGGCAAGTATTATGAATACGCATAAGCTAAATTTGACTTTCTAGATTCCTGAGGTTTTACAAAAGAATGGATACTCCGAAGAGCCACAAGATAGTGTAAGTTCTCACTGCTACTTCAATATCACACTTTTTCTAATAAAATGCTAGAGCTGGTCTGTCCACAACTCGACAAAGCTTCCGGTCTTCGCAGCTCTGAATGAAATGCCAGAGCGTGGAATCGTGTTTTCAAAGGCCATGGCCTGGCATAACCAGCTCCCAGGCTTCTCTACCAAGCACCTAATCGACCACTTTCCTTTCAACGGTAGTGAGACTACTATCGTTGTCGACGTTGGTGGCGGCTTTGGGCATATTGCACAAGGCTTAGTTGCCCATGATCCTAATGTCCAATGCGTTGTTCAGGATCTCAGTGAGCCTGTGGCCCAAGGAGAGAAGATGCTACCAACGGAGGCGCAAGGCCGCGTTACCTTTCAAACACATGATTTCTTCAAGGACCAGCCAGTCAAAGGTGCAGATATTTACCTCCTGCGGCATGTGTTACATGACTGGTCGAACACGTACGCCCGTAAGATCCTCAAGGGCCTCATTCCGGCATTGAAACCTGGGGCCAAGGTGGTCATCAATGACCGAATAATCCCTGACTTTGGCGAGGCACATTATCTTCTAGAGCGTGAATCACGGTATGTTTCAGCTTTCTTTTTTCTTCTTCTCGATCTTCTCTCTATCAGGACTAGCCATTAAATAGTTCACAGGGACTATGACCTTTACATGTTCACTCTTACGAATGCTCAGGAGCGGACACTTTCAGACTGGGAGAATCTTCTCCGAGACACTGATCCTAGGTTCAAGCTTACGCGAGTGTCTAGACCAGAGAAATCTTTCCTAGCTATTATGGAGGTGACATGGGAGGAAGAATCCATTTAGGTTGGAGCTATCTAGATCCGTATGGTCTCAATAAGTCAATACAGTAGACAATGTTGAGATACCTGCATGCGAGTTTAGATTTTCTGCATATTCGGAGCAAATTCTACACACTGATATGAACTCGGCACCGCTACTTGGACATGTTTGCTAGGTTCCAGGGGCGATGATCCGTTGGCTCAGCCCTCGGTCTTTGCGGTAATGGATGTTGAAGAGAGGGCGAAGGGAGTTACCCACTTAAAGAAGGCAAATTAGCGGTAAATGCTCAATCTACGCCACCACTATGAGAGGTTTTCCAACGACCTCGAAAGTTGCAAAGGAGCAAGTAGCAAATGGGCGATAAAACATGTCCTCTTAGCTGGAGCTATGCCAGATTCAGGCCGCAATAGAAAAACTCTAGCTTTCCCTTGGGTCTTGGAGGGACTGGGGCACCTGGTGGATCAATGGTGGCGTGTAGTTTATTATCTTAGGTTCAGATAACATCATCCGCCTCCTGAGGCAATATCCCGATGCCACGCTCTCTGATGTTAATCAATTAGACCATGTTTCAACGATGCATGCGCATTCTGCTTCGATCAAACCATCTTGCCTCGTTGCTAATTTAAACCAAATATGTGATGTCACAAAGGGTCATGGTTGTCATCAAGACGCCACAAGCTTAGGTATAAGAGCCGAGTCTCTCCGACGTTACAAGGCCTTGATCAAATACAATCAAAGAACATATACTATCTTAAATTCTGTATCTTCTAAAGAAGTCCACAACGTCAAAATGAGTGACCGCATTCACACAGCGGATACTGGCTACCCAAGTGACTACGAGCCAAGTGCTACATACGACACCCTTGGAACAAATTATGAATCTACGGGCACGACATATGATCTCACAGTCGGGTATGAAGCCCATGCTCCCTCGGGCTACGGAAACGTCTGACAACCATACTGACACCACCTATTCCAGCTACGATGCCGACGCATATGACACCGGGTACGGCACAACAACATATGATCCGAGCACCGGTGCATACGATCAACACCTCGACTATCGCGACGTTGACTCACGACGACACCACCGCGAGCGCCTCGACCCCAGCGGCACATATCGACACCGGGATGTTGACCACCGCGACGATGGAAGCACCCACGTCCATCGGGAATACATGAACCCTAATACCGGTACCAGCTACCACCGCGACTATGAGCGGACTTAATAGTAATTAAAGGAAGGATATGCGTTGGATTTTGATCCAAGCCTATACCTAAGGACATGATGTACGACTGAAAAGAGAAATCTCCCAAGAGGAGAAGAAAAAAAGATTGAAGAACAATCCAAGGCCAAACTGACTACCAAAAAAAGAAAACCAAGAAAAAAGATGAAAAGATGCTTCAAACCATCAAAAAATTGACTACTTTCTGCCTGTCTTTTAGCGACAAATATCACGACCGTTACGCTTCCACGTATACTGCTTGTATCTTCAGAGACTCAGCATCATGCAGCTTCGTAGAAGCATTAACAGATCAGTAGACTAATAGAGACTATTCAACATAGATTCTACGGTCGAATTTGCTCAAGAATTTCTCCAAGTACGTATAGTAACTTTGTAATCAAGTAGAGTGCAGACTAAATTTCCTTATTTGGTCCCACAAAGGCAGATTTTTCTTATTTCAAATACATTTTCTATTCCCGAGCAATAGCAGTCAACTGCCTCTCGGTCTTACTATTTAAGTAAATAATTTATCGCGATTCTTTCTATGCATTCTTGCTCAGGAACATCCCGAGGTCCGGCCCCTAAAAAAGTAGGTGCCTAAGGCCCGACACTACACTAAACAAGGCTCCACTGCATCGTCACCCAGTTCAACGACTCCGACTGTTCCCCCCGGGCGCTTAATCCTGTGCAGCCAACTCGATGTTGGGCAGAAAACAGTTTCCACCCCAGCTTCCCATGTCCCCGTAATCATGTCCCGGAGGACGTTGGGTGGAGGTCGTGTTCTAGGCACTCCGACCGCGCTTTCATCAGCCCCGTCCCCGTCCCCGCAGCCGAAGCCAAGAGTGCTTTCGCCAACCGCTAGCAGCGTGTCCCTCAGTTCCCAGACGTCTATCTCGCAGTTCTCAACAGAAACCCAAGATCTTACTTCCCGCATCTCCGTCGAGAATGGCGACACTTCTATATCTGCGGCGCCGGCGGCTCCCGGAGCTCAGCTCTCTTGCCCGATCTGCAGTGAGGAGATGGTACGTCTAGCCTGTCTACGACTCTGAAGATAGCAGATACTAACATTCCATGTTGATAGGTTACCCTCCTCCAGCTCAACAGGTGCTTTCCAATCCCCCTCTCCGATTTATACCCCTAAAGTGGCATGCGGCGGTAATTAACATTTGTCGACAGACACCTCGATGATCTCCACCAGAATCTAGAAGACGACCGACAAGATGAAGTGAAGGATTGGTTCAAGGTTCAGATGGAGAAAGCGAGGAAGTTCCAGCCTCTAGCTGTGTTGAATCAAAAACTCAAAGGCTTGGATGTCTTCGAGTCAAATGAAAATCAAACAGCCCCAGTCGCCAGCCGCCCACTGGGCACCACTCACGCCGGACCGTCCGAAAACGCACCCAAACTACTTGACCCAGAAGACCTCATTACCAGGGAGCATTGGCAAGTTGGGAATCTTTATGACACCTGTCTGGAGCCGTCTTGCGGCAAACGCCTGAACGGCACCAATGGCTGCGTTAACTGTCGAAAATGCGGCAAGCTATTTTGCGAAGAGCATACCATGTACCAAATGAAGCTATCTCGGTCAGCCCAACCTGAACCAGTGAGAGGTATCTGGGCTCGGGTGTGCGAAACCTGTTATAAGTCAAGGGAGGGTTATAATGACCATAATGGTATGTAATTCCGAACCTTCTCATGGATGCATGAAGCTTATAAAGCGCAGGAGCAATAAGGGACCATACGCAGGCATTCAAAAACATCAGGAAGCAGACGGTAGACAAGGATTTCCTCGAGGTTTCCCGGCTCGAGAAACGGTTAACTCGGCTTACACAACTGCTCGCCGGTCTACCACCGGATCAGATACAGTCCAGTACGACTAAATTATTCTCCATCCCCTGGCAGAGTGACCAGCGAAAAGCTCTTGAACAGACTGTTGTCAGCTGGCAAGATGACGCCAGCGTTAGCAGGTGTCCTTTCTGCCAGCAGGACTTCTCGGGATACTCTTTTCGGAGGCATCATTGCAGAACTTGCGGGCAGGTCATATGTGGTGATACCAGTACCGGTTGTTCTAGTGAGGTGGCACTAAGCATCGCACCCCGTAAGTATTCGAAAATCCCCTTTTTTCAAATGGCCATTTCTCTAATAATTTAGTGTCAAAAACATCAGAGAAAGCCGCTGCAGATCGTTTGATCAATGTGGATATCCGGCTTTGCAAAGATTGCAAGACGACATTATTTGACCGGCGTGACTTCCAAGCAGACCTTTCACGGAAGCCCCCAGAGGTCAGGGCGTATGAGAACCTGGTCCAGTTTGAAAGAGGCATCCGTCTTCATCTTCCCAGGTTCCAGAAGCTCCTTGTCTCATTGCAGTATGTTATCTATTCCAAACCAAATGCACAGTTACTGACACCATGACAGAGACCCAAGAAGACCACCAGCTTCGGCACAAATTGCAGATGCTTCTAGGGTCCGCAAGCGACTAATCGACTCCTTCTCAAAGTACGACGTTGCAGCTCGACGTATCCGCGACCTGCCCACTAATTCTCCCACACAACAACGTTTGCAAAAAGCGATATATCAGCAAGCCAGTGCTTTCCTTCACCTCCACATGCTACCTTTGAAATCCCTCCCCAAGGTTCTCAAACACGCCTCTCCATCGAGAGACTCTATACCCAGTCGCACTTCCTCCCCTAGCACCCTAGTCAACGGATCACTTGCCCCCACCAAACCACAAGAATCTGCGCTCGCATCAATTGCGTATAACAAGCGTCTCGCGCCCAATGGCAGCAACACCAGTCTAGCCAGCGACGCAAGCAGCGCCGTCTCCGCCCTCGAAGCAGAAGAGAAATCTCTCAGGGAGCGACTCATCGTGCTCGAAGAGCAGAAGTTCTTCGTATCAGAAATGATCGCAGACGCCAATCGTCGACGAAAATTCGACGAAGTGAGCAGTCTTGCCGTGAACGTGGAGGACCTGAGTCGCGAGATTGACCGAGTCAACGGCATGCTGGCCAGTCTTGATTTTGAAGGTGTCTACACTGGAGGCAACAATTTGGAGGTCAGCAGATGACCGAGATCTACATTCCCTTGCATTTACGCAGACTCGTGGTGTCTTGTCAATTACCACATTTTCTTTTCTCTGTTTGCTATTGCTTCCTTCGATTCTTGATGTTGTGACAGGCGTTCTCGAGCACCTTACTTTGATATGTGCATAGCATCGGGCGTTTCACGGTCATTGAAGGGATTATATAATGAATGGCCACTATCTTTGAATAAGAACAAACAAAGCCTAGTACTGGACATTGTCTGATCAGAAACAACAGGTTGCCCCATTCATTGGTTCCTTAGGCTAAAACTGTGCTACACAAAGGATAGAGTTGAATCGATCATTGTTCGGCAAATCCGTAGGCTATGCCACCTAGCTAAAGGACGAAGACCAAGAAAGAAAAAAAAAAAAGAGGCAAGCAAAACAAAGTGCAGGATGGAAATTTTCAAAAAAGAGAACCGAACGCGGGGGTCGAACCCGCAACCTTGAGATTAAGAGTCTCACGCTCTACCGATTGAGCTAGCCCGGCGGGCTTGTTGAAGGCAGATCATTTTATGGCTACAGAAAGGGAAAGTGGAGCAAAACTTCTAGAAAAAAATTCCACCCAGGAATTGTAAGAATTTTCCAAAAAAGAACCGAACGCGGGGGTCGAACCCGCAACCTTGAGATTAAGAGTCTCACGCTCTACCGATTGAGCTAGCCCGGCTGGGCTTGTTGAAGGGGTGAACATTTATGGTTATATAAACTAAAAATTAGACTAGCAGGTTTTAGGTTACATCTCCAGTTCCAGGGACTCGGGACGCGGGTTTGCCTACAGTTATTCAGGTTTGAGGGTTTATGCTTGTGGTTTTTATCATCTGCCGTGTTTCAGTTTGATTTGCTTGTTTTTGTCTTATATACTTGTGTTTAGTTCTGAACATGTTCCCGCATAAATAATTGGGACTATATGCACCGGGTTGTACTGTGTATCTCCAGGAATATATATCACCAAGTCTTACTTCAATTGTTGACATGTAAATTATCAACACACCAACAAGCTAGTCAACAGGCATCTACTAGACACCAATAAACATAATCACAAATATTATGAATCATAAGCAATTAATTGATTTTAATTCTAAGTTTAACACTGGAAAGGATATAAAACATCGAAACAAAAAACCACCCAGAAAGAAAATTATGACTCATCCTCTGAAACAAAGAAAGTCTTTTGCACATTCACCCCACTGAAGAACGTCCCTTTATGAGGGTTCAAGTCCTCCTGGCTACTCGTGCGACTGTCCTGATTCGAAGTATGAACAGTAGTGATCACATGTGCGTCATCAGGATCGAGATCCGGTCGCCAGTACCGCGGGCCCGAGGGATCACCAGAGCGTGCTGGGTTTACACTGTCCAAGGGGACACTGCCACCTGTGCGCTTACTCCGGGTACCGACCGAGCTGGGGTCACGAAACCAGCGAAAGAGAGGGCGGAGGGTGACGAGGCTGCCTGCGGCGATACCGAGGCCGGCTTCGACGTTGGACCAGATGGAGATGTTGGTAGTTGCGTCTGTAATGGATATTAGAATTGAAAGGGTAGGTCTGGCAATGAGGAACACTCACAAAGGAAATTCTCGTCCTTGTAGTCGTGCAGGAAAGGAATGCGAATGATGACAGCTGCGCTCGCACTATAGTGTTTGGTTAGCTGGAGTTCAAGCATATATATGCAGTTGAGTATGAACATACATGCATCCCATGCCAAGAATACCAGCCAAAGCGGCCTTGGTCCGAGTATTCATCTGCAAGTTCCAGACGAGGGAAACAGGCAAAAGCCCTAGTGTCAGATCACAGCACGTAGCCGTGACACTGTAGACATAGGCGATATCGATGATGTTGTCGAGGTTCATACACGAGCCACTGACGACCTCGGGTGGCTCGTTATAAATCCGAACTCGCTGCCAGAAGTACGAGACCGGGTGGCATTGTAAGGTCAACATGAACCAGAACACTAGACCGACGATCGTGGTCACGGCGATGACTCCCCATAGGGCCATCCGGTGCACTCGGGAGACGGTGAGGCGGAGCAAGGCGAGGGCGATTGAAGCCTTTGCGACACCGCAGACCCAGACGTACATTGTTTGGCCGAGCCACCACCACTGGAGTATTGTTAGCCTGGGTTCAAATTCTCGTGAGATCCGAAGACGACAAGACAAGACCACATACAAACATTGCGGTTTCCATGCTGCCTCGTTCTATCAACACATCCGTCTTCTGGCCAAGGCCGTATAGTGCGCCGATAAGTCCACATATTGCAAAGAGAATGTTCAAAAGCTAATTGAGCATCAGTCACATGTCACATGCATAAATTGGGTCGTCAATTACCATAGCAATAACCATTAACCCATCATCCCAGCCAAAGGCCTTGACCAACTTGATTCGAACAAAGCATCGTAGGCAGACAGCGATAAAAGAAAGACCCAAGAAAATAGTAGTAACAACAAAGATGGACAAACTGCGACCGTCCAGTGGAAGCATGGTGACAGCAAGATAAAAGAAATTGAGGATCACCTCCAATTCATGTTTCACCTAGAAGTGTAGATATAACGGCGAATGAAGATGTAACCCCAGAACCCGCTTTCAAAGCCCCCAAGGGAAGTGCAGTCTAGAGGAGAAGAAAGGAAAGAGAAGCAAACGAAGGAAATTGTATCACAAGCCTAGCACATTATGATCCAGTGGCAATGGAACGCCAAGCGGGCGAGACGGGCGCTGTACTCGTTTTGAATAAAAGGGACCAAGAAAAAAGAAAAGAAAAATTTACTGAGGCTCCAGAACGGATGATATGCGCATACTACCGACTAGTGCGATCAATCTGGGACACTGACCCGCGACGGCAATTCTAGGGGCTTGGGAACCACCAGCCGAGCCTGTGGGGTCATAGTCCCCGTTCTTACCACTGAGAAACTGGATTCCTTCACAAACCTCAGGGGCGTCATGCTAGCTTCACAGGAAACGTTACATGTTTCACTTACACCCATGGACGGCAAGCACCATACGCGGAGAAGATTGACCCCATACGCGGAGAAGATTGACCGCCGGTACTCCGAAGATTTGCCTCGCAAGCCGGGTCTTGCCTTCGTGCGCGCGGTAAGTTCCAGCCTGCCGCTGCCAGCCGCTCAGACTCGGGGGCCACGACTAGAAGAATCTGTCTGCCAAAAAGGAAAAAGCCTGTTGGATGTCCCCACCAACGAGCGATGCGTTCCATCCACCATGTGGAGCAAATGTCTTGGCAATCCTACCATCCAGAACCACCACCACTAACTAGTCTCGTTATAGACGTTCTAACCGGGAAGACCGTTGTCTCTGTATGGATGGACGAAGCGTTAGATCGGTTCCCACCCCACCACCCTGGACCGCCTTGACACATGCTGGTCTTCAGCAACCCCCTGTCCCGGCAATTAGTGGCCCAGGGCGCTGGGATGGATGGTCAAAGAGTCTAAAAGGCTTGTACCCAGAACCATGGAAAGGAAAGTTCGGGGAAGGTTTGGCAGCAGACTAGTGGCAAACTAACGAACTGTCAACATGTGAGTTTTCGGCTGGGTATTAGAGGGGAGGTCAGTAGATCTGGGAATGTGGTGAATTCTCATCATATCGACGATGAGAATCGAGATCTTGAGATGCGTTGTATCGCATCGCATCGAGGCCAAGCAGGCCTAGCGCATTGTCCGGAGTACTTGCCCTTACAATAGGCGATCGACGGGAGGAAAACTGCATCGTTACCAGAAGCGAGATACGATCTGCAGTTTTGTGGGCTCCCGGAGATTACTTTACAAATTTGGAGTCTCCACCATTGTGGTCATTGTGGTCGGCCAGAGTGGATCGTTGCAGCTTAGTGATCGCTTGACGACTGGCGTGCCGCAAATGCCACAAACAATTCGACGCCTCTCGATGAGTAAATTTAGGCATGTGGACGTTGGTGGAGCCAGAAAGTTGTAGAAACTTTAAAACTCCTTTTGCATGCTTAAATTTCTTAAATTTGGGATTGTATGCATCTCCTGGGATCTTTGAACAATGCCATTGATTCCGGGGAGAACATTAAAGTCAGCATACTGAGACACCCGTTGAGGGGTAGATCGTGGATAAATTAAATGTTCGCTCCCTATCAAACGGCTCCAGGTCCAGGTCCAGCTCCTGCTAAATTTAAAATGATCTGGATCGTGCGGCATCGGGTCATTGCGCAGTGCAACACATAACCGTGGTACGTGGTCCGGTAGCCCCTTTAGAGCTGCCCAGGCATTAACCTATCGTACTCGTCTTTGTAATAGTATACGAATATGGAAGATGTACTAATGCCAATTGAGTACGATTGGCACCACGTTCCAAGGTCTGGTCAGCGGTTAATCTTAAGAAACTTTCTAAGCGCCTGCCCGAAGCTAGCACGATAGCTAGGAAGCCAGGAATATAGCTCTAAGATGACGCAAGTTTATTTCTGAGGTAATTTTTATTCAACTTGACGATCAAGCTTGCCTAATTGGCCAAGATGTCTGAAGTATCATGGATCCGATTATTTTTTGTTTTTGGAACAGCAGCACGCAACTGTTGTCCTTGGAATGGTAAGAACACCACCAAGATTGCCTGACCGCGACTATCATTCGTGTTACTTTGATAACTATACACAAGTCAAGTATTCATATATGAATCTCATTCTAAAGTTAACTGTCACAGCCACAAACAAACTGCGTATTCGCTATACCAGACTTGATGTGCTCACAGAGCAACAGGTTCAATATGTACATATCAAAATTGCATTGAAGACGTTCCCAATGATCCAGCCAGCTGCCTCACAATGAACTTACTTCCACTGAGCCTCGGGGGTGGCCTGGAAGGTCTTCAAGATCTTCACAACCCTCTCCAGAGCCTCAACCTCACGGCTCAGACCAGCAGACACGCGAGCCTCAACCTCAGGGTCCACCTTCTCATTCTCGTTATCAGCGCCCTTGGCGTTCTTGTCGTCAACCTTGCGGTAGAAGGTAGTACGGTAGGGGCAGAAGCCCATGGCAGCGCTGAAGACACCCTTGACAACGAAGTTGTGGTGGGGCTTGAGGGTGGTGCCGTAAGCCTGGTTGAAGGAAACGGAGAGCTGGGAGGAGGGGTTGTCGAGGTTGTGGCGGAGAGCCTGAACAGTGAAATCGAGGCCACTATTGAAAAGAAACGGTCAGTATTTCAGTTGTACAATGGAAATGCAATGGATTGTTTGCATTGGGCAAGAGTAACTTACCGGACCAACCAAAGGAGTCCCTCGGTAGCCTTGTGCTGGCCAGACTTCAACTCATTGCGGACAAGGTCCTGGAGGGTCTCAGACTCAGCAGGAGCAGCATCCTTGCGCTTTTGCACTTTCTATTATAGACATCAGCCGGTGTTATGCAGGAATGAGGGGCAGGGGTGACGAACCTCGATGTTGGTGTTCAAGTCAGCGATGACACGGTTGAAGGTAGTGGGGCCAAGGATATCTAGAGCATGTCAGGATCAGCATATACATTAATTCGAACTGGATCTGGTAAAACATACCGAACAGAGTGACCAAAGACCGAGCAGCCTGGAGGAACTCCTCAGTGTTGATGGCATCACCATTGGCGGGGTCAATGGAGACATTTTGGAAGGACTTGCCCTCGATCTTTGCGAGCCAATTGGTGTCAGGAGAAGCAGCCATGATTGAGATGATTTAAGAAGAAATGAAGTTCAGTGGAATTCGAAACAACAAGGAGATAACCAACAGCTGTCACTCACCGCTGCCTGCCACGTGAACCAATGGCGGGGCAGTATGGATGCCAACAGTGCAAACAAATGTTATTGTTGATTATCACGTGACATGATCTTCAAATTTGGCCTGTTTGCTTTGCTTTGACGTCATCGAATCATGTTGCATCGTGATCCTGCGATTGATCCACCGAGTTTATTAGCTGCCTGATTCGAGCTGCAAGAACTTCGTTCTTCATGTGCAGCCAATTGCTCTGCAATAAATCCCTTTTGGGTAATATACCAGTGCTATGAGCGCCTCTCAGCCCCTCGGCACTCGACCAGATACCACGGAACCCATCTATCATGAGCACTACAAGGGCCTGCAGGTTGGGTCCTACACGGACCAGAAGCTGGTATGCTGGACCCATAACCCCACCACTTGATAGCCAACTGACTGGATCCCTACTTAGCGACATGCCTCTGCCCAACATCTGCACATGACAAATCGGCGTTTCTTCATCGGACCGATCCCTGCTGGATGGCTACAAGGCCACCGAAAGTCCTGGTACCGATCACGGCTTCGGCTGAAGAATTATACATCGCAGACACTTTCCTTCAAGGTGGATCCTGTCACATTCCATTATAGTCAGCATGAAAGCTTTGGCGACGGGCATCAGCCATCATCGCAGCCATTGGAAGAGGAGGTTGCCCTCACGTATACCCATACCAACGACTCCCCCGAAGAGGAGGAAGACATAACGACCGAGCAAGATGAACCTGAAGAGCCACATGGGGAGCTTCGTACACTTTCTCACCCTCCAGTAGAAGGAGAGGCACCTACCCAGGCGGAGACAGAGACGGAGACAGAAACAGAAAGGGCGACGAACGATAATGATACAGAGGATGGCGATGATGGCGAAAGCACACCGCGCCAGAGTGCCCCGGCAAGTGCGAGCACACGAGAAAATATATACAACGATGGGGCCGCATCATCCTCGTTCGTCACAGCCAGAGAGGAAGTCAGCAGCAGCGCTGACTCGGAATCTACTACATCTACTATACACGCTAGCCCGAATCTGGCTTTTTCCGACCCGAGACCTCAGTCGCAATGGTCTCAAAATTTGAGCGTCGGGGACCCCAGCATTGGAAATACTAGTGGTACTTCTGGTGTTCCAAGTGAAGCCGACTCTACCACCGATCTGCTGAAAGGCAAGCAGAAACAGGAAACGACCCAGAAAAGCCAGGCTTCTGCTATCTCCAAATTCACGTTAGAGCATCAAGAACCCCGGGATGAAGATGACACCGAACAAACAGATTTAGGGCTAGAGGGACGTGTCCCAGGGCGAATCACGCGAAAAATGGCGAAGTACAACCTGGATGACAACATTATGAATAAGCAGCAGAGACTGCGCTCCAAGATTGCCAAGACAGGAAACACCATATCTGCGACTCGGCCACGCCGACGAAAGTTGCAAGATGGTGAGATTATCAAGGCCGAAAGAATGTTGGTTCTGGTGGAAGAGTCCATGAAGGAGAAGCTTCCGGAAGACTACTCTGAAAATGCCAGTATGCGAATGGAAAACCGAACCGTGGATAAATGGCGCGAGTTTCTGGTTGTGTGTCGCAAGAGCTCAGCCGAGCATGCGCCCTTTGTCCTCCAGATGTACCGCACCCGTGTGATTCCTGACGCTCAAAACTCGAATGGCAAGACACGGCCTTACTATGAGGTTCGTTTGAACCACAAGAATACTCGCGTCAACCTCTACTCTTCACTTGACAAGACCATCGTCATTTGGCATCCCTGCAAGCGTGGCACGAAGATCTACATCATTCGACCTAAATCTTCCGCCCATGGTACTGAATGGTACACATTTATTCGACAAGTACTTGGGTGGCAACGGCCTAACAAGCTACCAATCAATGTTCCTGATCTTGGTGTCTCTTTGATCTTCAAGAACCCGTTCCAGCAGCTTGAGGCCCGGCTTGGTCTGGACCATGATGACCACCAACACACTACAGTGCTCAACCGAGCTGCAAAAGCGGAAAAACACGCCGCTGCTGCCATCATTCGGGGCTGTTTAGAAATGCTCGAAGGTCGTCCCGAGTGGGCCGAGGTGCTCAAAGCTTGGTCCAAGACCGAGAAGATGGGCCTTGCCTGGAAGCGATATGACCGTCTTGAGTGGGTATACGGCGTAAATGAAGAGAACATGTATGGGTCAATTGCTATGCAGTCATCCCATGAACTAGAGCTTCGGCCCCGCCACCACTACTCAACTGCGATCAAGAAGTTGGCCGATAAAAGGGAAGAAGAGCCACCCCCATTGGAAGGATTCCTGGTTCGCCTGACGTCACAGAAAGGTGTGCATCAGAGAACGAACAAGATGTTCTACAAACGTCTCTACTTTTACACCGAGGACCAACACCTGATGTTTTGCAGACCTGCTAAAGCGCTTCCTCCGGCGCCACCGAAACTTGCACAGTCGGAAGATCAGAGCATACCGTCCGCTCAAGAAATCTTAAGCCAAGCACCAATCACCTGGGATATTGATCCTTACCCAATCCAAGATGGTGACGTTGAGTGGCTATCGAGTGGAAACCCAGATTATGTCCAACGGCACGACGAAAATGCCTATGCACAGTGGCAAAGGAAAGTACATAACATCAGCCATGCGGATGGATACATCGACCTATGCAAAGTGCGTGAAGTACGTCGCATGCGATGGGGAAGCAGTCCTGCCGACCCGAATATTCGAGAAGGGCCGGCTGTCGATTTTCAACCTGAAGGAACTAGTTCTCATCAGGACGATGGATCTACCAGGCAATTCGATGATGACCGGACGTTTGAAATGGTACTTGAGAACGATTTGGTCATCCGTCTGCAAGCATACGACCCTGCCACCCGCGACGAGTGGGTAAAAAGACTAGATGCGTTGGTCAAGTACTGGAGAGCACGCCATGCTGACGATGCCGCCGAATTGATCGCTGTGCGCCAGCGTAATCTCAAGCTTTTGGAGATTGACGAGGAAATGGAGTCAATCGTTGGCCAATTTGCAGAGAAGTGGGAGGTCAAAAAGGCCGAGGCTTCACCACATCTACACAATATGTGCGCGCTATCCGGCTGTCGGACAATCAAGGTATGTAATTGTCTCTTACGAATTCTCAATCTCAATATTTACCACGGTATAATCCAGATGTCCGGTCAACTCTACCGCAAACCTCGTCGCCACACCACATTCTCCCGCTGCCATGTCGTGCTCTCCGACGGCAAGCTCCTAATTTTCCGAAGCACACTCCGCAAATACAATGGTGTCCAAATCCCACACATCCACCAGGAACACGAAACAACCATCGACCTACACGACTGCTACATCTACTCAGGACTAATAACCGAGAACGACCTGTTATATGCAAATCAGACATTCGATAGTAATAACCCAGGTCTCCGTGCTCTGCCACGAGTCTACCCCACCTCGGATTCATTCACCAGCCGAGACGGAGACACTGCCATCACATTCGTGATCTGGCAACCCCTCAAGAAAAACCTTTTCCGTGCCCAGGAACATACTCTTCAGGGCACCGCGAAGCGGTCTTTACGACATGTCTCAACACTTGGTAAACACGGGCGAACGATCGTGTTCAAGGCACGTAGCCGTGTTGAGAAGGATCAGTGGGTGATGAGTATCTCTTCTGAGATTGATCGGCTGCAGGAGGAGAAACATGAAGATATACGGATCGTTTCCCAGTAATCATTAATTTTCTATATTCACCGTCACGAACACGCATAGCATTCGGGATTTTATGTCATTAGTTTATTTTCGGGAATTTAGGGTTATTCTTCGTTTTTATGTAGTATCCGAACTATGATCCACATAATTCAGAATCTAAATGTTGCTGTTTGAACTAAAATAGTTACTTACCTAGGAACATAAGAGCACGAGACATGCTGCAGAGCGCGATCAGAAAGAGACACGCAGTGATATCACGGTCTACTAAGTGACTCCGAGCCTAAACACTCTCATATAGCAGGTCTGGCCAAGGGGGCTTCTTAAACGCTTCTGAACAGGCAGTCATAAAGTACCTGTCTCAGGTCAGAGATATAGAAAGACACTACGAAATCTCCGCTTTGAACCTGCGATTGATTGTTAAGACATTGAACGCTTCTCATCCGTTTATTCACCCCAACGATACAGACGCGGATGGAATGAAGACAGTCGGAATGTCTAGAATGCGTATGTATTTTTCAAACATAGGTCATTTCATGAAATTTTTGAGATTATAATGATTGCAGGTTTGCTTGCAATGTACGTACTCTGAAAATCCTTGACTTTCCACCGAATTCATTTGTGCTTTTTCCGCCTGACGATCAGACGTTTCTGGGCGAGTATAGAAGCATAGCGCTGGACTTTGTCACGCCTAGTATTTAGGTTATCAGCTTTTGTCCATATCTGCAATAGCAGCAAACCAAGACTTACATCAAAAATAGAGTTGTCACGACCACGAACGGCACCGCAATTTTCCAGAAGTACCTAAAAAAGGAATTAAAACACGACCAAGCGGCATTGTTGAATCGAGATAAGCATACGAGTCGCTGTGGTGGATGCCAGGAAATTCCTTCTTGTTAAAATTCATGCCAAAGTAGGCCTGGGATTCGTTTAGTATCCTCATCCCAAAGAAGCAATCCTCCTTGCACATACCGTCAAAAACCCCATTGGGAGAAATATGCAACTAACAAGGGACAATTGCTTCATACTCTCGTTCTTATATGCATCTAGAGAGGGTCAATTTTGTACCTTGGGGAATGAATATCAGCCACGCACTAATTGTGTTGAAAATAAAATCAATCATATTGTCTGCGGCCCGTCGCAATTGATCATATTCCTCCACAATAGAATGGAGGTGATCCAGGGCATCCCCCAAATAGGTATGACACATGGTGCTGATTGTAACACCCAAGCCGTCAAGTTTCTTCAAATTGAGTGTTTGGACAAGGTCTTGGTCGAGTAAACCCTTGCGCATAGTGCCAAGACCAGGATAATCGATGCTTTGAGACCGATGATCGCGGAGAGCATTGAACACTGTTACCACTGGCTGTATAGAGTTGCGGAGCAGTGAAATTTCAGACGTCAAAATATACAATTTTTTCGACTGGTCGACATCTGGATCAGTCAAAACTTCCAGCTCAAGGTCTCCAATTGCGTCTTGATAAGCCATTGTGACTGGAATAGCAAGATCAACTACGGCATCCAGAATCGCCTGCAGGAGCATACTCGCATCACATGACTGTCTAAGGATGGTCTCGGAAGAAGCCAAACGTCGCAGGATGGGTATTTCTATGTCGTCTGCACTCGATTCAAAGAAGGACGTGACGGTGTTGTCATCATGAAGAAAGATTGAGACTTGCTCCAATGTAACGGAAAGTCCCTTATCTGCAAGTCCTGCATGGCGTTCCATAAATTCGATTCGATCCGCATTGGGCGCACCATGGTAACGTTGAAGAGACCGAGCTGTAGCTTGAGTCACACGAGCCGTATCTTCATATTGAGAGGCCTGGTTTGGCGAGCGTTTTCCGAGACCAAAACGGACGCTCGAGGCGCCTGTGGCATTGTCGTATTGTTGTCGGGGGCGCGGTGGACAGTTGAATCCAAGAACATGCTGGAGTGCCTCCCAGATGATATGTAGCTTATTAGCCCGCTTCGTAGTCATCGAGTCCTGGTAGCCCGTGACAGAGTTTTTTATCCGTTTCGAGCCCCGTGAATCCTCAGGTTCGTCTTCCACTTCAGAATCACTGCGTCCCTGCTGAAGCTTCACCAGCTTCTGCAAAGTCAACACAATGAAGGTATGTCCTGAATACCAGTCTACTTTGGTGCGATTTGAAGTATGGATAACATCCTCAATTGCCAGACGGTGAAGCCTCTTGTGGGCTCCAAGAATTCTGATCGCATCCCAGCTCAGCCCATTGACGTTAATCCACCGACATTTTACCCACTGTTCTCGCTCGCGTGATAAAAACTGTTCAAGTGTATCGTTACTAAGTTCGTATTGTCGCATTTTATTTTCCGAGAAATCAACCACTGTAATTTCGCATTGCCCCTGCATGTCAACAGGTACGCTCGATCCCAATTTTGAGCCGTACGGAGGTGACGGCTTTGTGGGATCGATACCTGGTTCTGTGCCAGGCTGCCAAGTGGACTCGTGGGCAAGACCTTGAGGGCTATAGGAACGATCGGTATTCGAGCATTGTCTCCGGGGTTTGGCGGTATCGGTGCAGTTGACCCTTGTTGTTGTGGTGGTCAATGGGTCCATAGCAATACCCTCCAGTCGCGTAGGAGAGCCCTGGGAGTTGCACAACGAACGTCCGGCCCCGATGCGGGTGGTGTGGCTTGGTTTGTCCCTGATTGCCTCGCGCTGCGCATAGTCAACCGAGTGCATGCTCATAGTGGTCGGGCGACAGATCAGATACGGGTGCTGTGTTGCGTAGTCTGGACCGAGTACTTTCGTCGGCCTCTATGGAGGAGCTTGCGTGAGGACAACTTCAATCAGGGAATGAACACGAATATTGGTGAAAAATTGGAATATAAAACTCATTGCCGCATGACTCCAAAAGATATAAAGGTTTCCATGAGTGACGATGCACCTGAAGTGAAATGACGAAGGTGGGAGATGCGAATGGCGTAGTCCAATTGAGAAGCGAGATAAGTCGCACGTCCCCCCGTCACCTTCAATTATACATGGCATCAGCAGATGCAAAGGAAGATCAACCAATGACAGCCCAATGATTAACCCACAACAAATGCCGGGATCACGGGGATATTCCCCGTTCCATCACTGAGGCAATCATCAAGTTTCAGGGAGCACACGATCAAGGCGGCTGGCCGAAGAGCCTCGATCGCTGTTAAAGACGGCGTTCCTCTCGCGATTTTTTTGTTTTTGTTTTTGGCTTAATGTTCTCCCTGATGAATTCTTTCTTTCTCGTTCTGAGGGAATAAGGGGGTTCGGCACCATCGTACGGGTTTGGGATTAGCGTTAAAACAAGCCGCCAAATGAGTGAAACTGCCAGTCTCGGGACTCCGGCGGTAACGGGAGACAAGCTTTTTGAGAGAAGGTCCGTGTGAGGGCACGGCGATCGCCGACTGTTTCTAACACAGTCACTTGCGAGAACACGGCTTTACTGCGAGGCTCCAGCTCGAATGTACCAGTATGACTCCTCATTTGTTGTCATTTTGGTACAGCGGCAGGCAATCTAGCCTACGATCAGGCTTCTCGCTTACAGTAGTTGGCAAGCCATGCTTCGATACGCCTGGCAGGAGGGTTTATCAATGACGACTGTTTTTCTTTTTCTTTTTCTATGATTGAGTCCCATTGCCGATAAAGTCGCGCTTTCAAGAAACCAGAATCGGCATTCAAATGTCCATAAAAACAGGGCTTGAAAGCCCTAGTCTGCCGACTGCTATTTTGGATAGTAATTGTACAATATACACACAATCATTAATCGCTATAAATTTGAGATGGAATGCTGTCAGATCCACGATACTTCCTGACCACATTGCAGACTTCCACAGCCTGAGCAAAGAGCCAGTCAGAACAACAACTTGAAGAAACCTCTCTGAAGGCTTTACTGGAAAAGATTGCGAAGGTGACGCTGGGGATACAGACCAGTGTGAAGGTGGCACTAGGTGCATTTTATGGAAAGGCCGCCAATCCGCCAATCTCGTTGATGTTTCGACGGGAGGCCTTGCCAATATCTTCGTCTCTGTCTACAAAGATTCTGCTTGTACCGATCTTGTTGTTGAGCAGCAGCTAGGACCGGGGTGTCAAAATATTCCGACTGGTAATTACATCACATGCTGTCAGCAAGGTCTCTGCTCCTAGCTACGCCTGAAAGCTCAGTTAAAGAGTCAAGACTCCGATAAGAGACGAATCAGAGTCTTTCCCAATTTAATTTGCTTGGAGCTACCTGGCTGACTTTTTACACACTCCAGGCTCAAAACCCCAGCTCCCTCGCCCCTCAGAAGGAAACAAATGAGAATTGTGCGAATGTCGGGATTTGTTTTGATTCTTATGTTTTTAGAAATAGTACATCTTCCGAGGAAATATATATATATTGAAGTATTACAGAGGCAGCGCGTATCCATGAATCAAACAAATTAAATGCATTCTTGTACTTACCTTGGAACTGCCATTGGAGGGCGTTATTCACAATCTGATTGAACCTTACAGCCTGTTATATAGGTAGATCCATACCAATAAATTCACGAGAGATGTATTGATCATCTGAAGACTTGAGATGAAAGGCTCGAACTACAGGATCAATTGAGGGTCAACACTAAAAAGATGATATAGGCTTTGTGAGCGTGCTACTAAAGAGCGCACGTCAAGATGGGCGCACGTCAAATTGAAGGCATGCGAGCTGCTGCCAGTGGTACAAGTCCCGGTCCTACCAGGATTATGTCAATTGGAGTCTCCGTCGACACCGACACACTGATTGACACGGTGTCCAACAAGGACTGGGGGAAGGAACTATAGTGTCGATGTATACAGAAGCATATATATGAACAAGACTGTTGTGGTCATTGACATGGTCATACTAGAGGAATTCGGGATTGCAAAGGGCATCCGTCGGCTGTGGCCGAGACTGGCGACACGGCGCAAGACGACAGAAGATAGCTTATCTTAGAGAGGCTTTAGTGACTATCAAGCAGACAGGTACCTCCTCGGATATGGAGGTATTGGACAAACTCACCACAGACATCTCAATTTTGGACAGGAAACTGCTGTCAAGGCACCTCCAGGTCCACGTCAAGGAGAAGTTGAAAAGTCAAGTTGACAGCCATATCGACCGTCCAAAGCAGCATCGAGGAAAACCTAGAAAGTCCATCATTGGTTGTCTCGGCCACTGACTGGTCCGCTAAAGCCACTACAGAAGCCTTTAAGCATAGGAAGCGGGATCTCGACCCGCTAAATCATGAGTGCAATGCTGCTGTTGATTATCTCGGGAACATTGATATCTTGGCCTGCTAGACATGACACGCAACAATAAAATTACCGATCTTCTACATGTTCTCTCCCTTTCTCTACTGCCCATTACCCATGCGCATATGACAATACCAAGGGTATTTCCTTCGTTTCTCTTGCTTTATAGCAGCAGACTTCCTTCCCCTCATGAGTTGCCCAGGAGTTGAAGGCGTACTCCACCATATGGTCACTGAATGACATGGTGATTATGATTTGTTGTTACCAATCCACGCTCCATGATGTTCCACAAAGTTCCATTTCTCCCTCTTCAGTACCTACAGAATGTCTCATATGCCACTAGGAAAGCCCCAACGGGGAAACCTCGGGTTCCAAGACCCTAGTGCAGAAACAGGGCAGGGCCCGAAAACTTAAAAGCCTTCGATATTACTTCTCCGCATTGGCACCCGCAAATCAGGCTATAGCCGACCAGGTTGATTGGACAGACCCAGCCCTCCCCGCCTTTACCACCCTCTTTCTCTCCGCATTTCACATCCTAGCGGTTCCGGGATATCCTTCAATTGAAACCTTAGTCGGCATATTTGCTAGACACCAAGAAGAAATGTGCCGAACGACATCATTCTTCACTGGCGAGCGCTGATCATGGACCGTTTGGGTGTGGGGCCTGGCACCCTTAGTCCTTCCCCGCAAATTATGCATCCCCAGAATTCTCCGAGTATGGGTATATAATCAAGAGGCCGGGGAGGGCTCTGTCTGGGAAAGCTCCAGAGTTGTGAGATTCTTGATATCATCTACGTTATGTTGGCGCTTGCGATCAGCTTTCTCGCTGTGTGGGCGACAGCTCATGCTGTTCCTACAAAATCAGCACCTACAGTCAAAGTTCTTAATGGAACATATGTGGGGACACGCAACACGCAATACAACCAGGATTTTTTCTTGGGTATGCCCTATGCCCAACAGCCGGTGGGTAACCTAAGATTCACCGTTCCGCAACCATTGAACGAGAGCTGGAAGGGAACGCGGGAGGCAAACAAATACTCGGACATTTGCGTCGGATATGGGGTTAGTATTTCATTCTTGTCTGGTTGAGATTTTGCCTGACACTGCATGCTAGACGGACTCGATCTGGTATCCCCAGTCCGAAGCTTGTCTTGCCATCAATGTGATCCGAAGCTCGTCTGTAACGGATGACTCCAAGCTCCCTGTTGCAGTCTGGATTCATGGTGGTGGGTTTTATGAGGGATCTGGGTCAGACGAGCGGTATAACATGTCGAGAATTCTAGAGAACTCATACAATATCGGTAATTCCCTCTATACCCTTTCCACGATCCAAGCTTATATATCGTACAGGCAAACCTTTCATCGCCGTCACGCTCAATTACAGACTCTCAGCCTGGGGCTGGATAAGTTCAAGCCAGGTCTGGGGCAGCGGGAACACAAATCTCGGATTGCGAGACCAGAGACTAGCCCTACAATGGGTCCAGGAGAATATCGCTGCATTCGGTGGTGATCCTACGAAAGTCACCATCTGGGGCGAGTCTGCAGGCGCCATGTCAGTCGGATACCATCTCACAGCGTATGGTGGACGAGACGACAAGCTCTTTCGGGCTGGAATTATGGAATCTGGCGGCTCCATTGCAGCTAGCCCGTCAAACTACACTACATTCCAATCGACCTATGACGAGCTCGTATCTCAAGTGAACTGCACGGATACAGTCGACACATTGCAGTGCCTGCGCGAAGTCCCTTTTGCTACTCTCAACGCTGTTTTGAATGGGACTGACGGGTCCTCCGAATATAATTTCTCGCCGGTGGTGGATGGCGATTTGATTCGGAACTGGGGTAGTGTGCAATTAAATAAGCATGAATTTGTCAGGGTTCCGATTCTTGCGGGTACTAACACAGACGAGGGGACTGCGTTTGGTCCTACGGGCATTAACACTACCCAGCAGTGGTATGATTATCTGACCGGTATGATCATTCTATTCTCCATTGGTCTCGTGTCAATGCAGGCTAACCAACTCCGTCCGTGACTAGATGGAGGCTTCGATTTCCAAACGCCACCATCCGTCGCCAATGAAATCCTAAAGCTCTATCCTGATATCCCATCGCTAGGGATCCCCGCGTTCCTCGGTAACGAGCGAGTTCCATCAATGGGCTGGGAGTGGCGACGGACCAGTGCCTTTGCAGGTGATTTCACTATGCACGCAAACCGCCGCCGACAGTGCGAAGCCTGGACGGAGACCTCCACCCCGGCATACTGCTACCGATTCAACGTACACGCCGCGGACGTACCGCTCATTTACGGAGCGACTCATTTCGAAGAAGTGGCGTTTGTATTCAATAACGTCGAGGGACTAGGATATCATTACGGGAAACCGTTCGCCGGGGTTCCACAGTCGTACTACGATCTCAGTTCGATGATGACGAGCATGTGGGCCTCGTTCATCCACGATCTGGACCCGAATCCAGGGACCGTGAACGCCTCTGTCCATTGGGATGCGTATGGGTCGGATAGCCCGGTTGACCTCTTTCTCAATTCGAATACAACTAGTCATATGGAGGCGGATACATGGCGCAAGGCACCAATTGATTACCTCAACTCGGTGGCTGAGGCTTTTTGGCGATAGACGGGAGATCGATGCGGGATAGTCCGGTCCCGTTTGTACCTGAGATTTTTGTCGTATCTTTTACGTGAGTGGAATTGGAATGTATCGATGTAAAGATCTAGATCGCATCCGCGTTTGCCGGTCACAAATAGATGAAGTCATATGTTACGGTTCCACCGCCACGCGAGCGCAACGTGGGAATCCGAGACAAATCCATGGGGTAAGCCAATTCGGGTCCGACGGGGCCGAGAGAAGGCCATGGTTGTGGCGTGGACTTTTAATCCACAAAGCGCTAGAAGCAGTCTAGATAACAATTGGAAATGATCTAGTTATATTAACTGCGATATTGAATCCTATATAGCCGGGGAACTAAGCTAAAAAGGGCCTAAGGACCGATTCTAGTTCCAACGGGGATGACATACCGAACTCGTCCCTAGTGGCCCTTAATTATCACTAATTACTCCAAAATCACTTAGTGCATTTCATCTAGTGCTTTTAGTGTACCAGATTCTACCAGGTGCGTCGCTTAGTGGCCGGACCATTTGCCGACTTGGACGTGCAGAAACCGCAGATCGGAGACCCGATGCCGATCGAGATCTCGCGTGGGGTTCGCGCACAGTCAGCCCTCCTGTTCCACGGAACCCGACGGGTTTTTCAATAATGTCTTGTACCGTGACTCCATCCACCATTGAATTTTTTAAACCTAGCAAGTCCCAACGATCTGGATAGAAACTTAATACGTAGGAAGTGGATGGATAGCCATGATTCGCCGGATCTCACATCCTGTGTCTTGAGCGCTTATCGAGTGGAGACGGAAATCTATTTGTGTGGTTACAGTTGGTGCATTCAACTAAGACCAAAAGTAACACTACTGTGACTATTGCTCGATAAAGCTAGCTCCTGATAGGTACGGCATTTTCTACCGAGGGAGCTAACTGAACTAGTGATCGAATTTTTAAGTCATTACAACTTCGATGGAACCTCGTCTGCAGCTATTGCTAGATTCGAACAAGACCGACTCGCAGACATCGATCACGATGGCGCTAGTGACGTGGCCTGAAGCCACACCTACATTACAGGTGGACAACAACAGAAGAAAATAAACCGCAATAAGAATAAAAGAAAATGAAAATGCAGTCACCCTGCAACCCACACCGCTATGCAACTGCTTCCCGCGTGGTCTGCCAGATTTGATCCCAGATCCCACGTCAGCTAGCGGAGCCCTAGATGGAGTAAAGATCAACTAGATTCATGCAGCGTGAAGATCAGATCCCGGTGCCAATAAGACGCGGCTGAGGATGAAAGAAAAGCAAAAAAAAAAGCAAAAAAAAAATCCTTGCAGATACATGGGATTTTGAGGTCTGTTTGAGGATAGATTGCGGATGATCGGTCACGATGCGTGAGTTTCATGCATGCCATGGTTACCCAAGGGCGCTCGATTTCGGAGCCTTTTACACTGCATGAACATGGATCGTATCTTGCATATGGGATTCAGGTAGATGTGGGTTCAGGTAGATGTGGACTTCCTAATCGTGGCATCCACGTACTCTCTGTACAGTGTAAAGAGTAAACGCATACCAGTACGTAACAACGACCCATACAAGGAAAGATATCAAAATCCCGCGAACAAAAAAAATCAATAAAAATACATAAACAAAAATAAACAAAAGCAAACATTTAGGCATTTAGGCACATCAACCCAACATTAGTGCGTATAGCACAGTCCCTGATGGGAAAGAAACCCAAAAAAATTCAAATCAATAGTCTGACCCACCAGTCCGGGACCTTCGATTTCATCTCCACCTCCAACGCCACTTGTCCCAGGCCACCAGATAGACTTTGACCCGGTTTTGGTTCCCACGGTCCTTCAGCCCGTCAGCCCACTTCGCGAGAACCAGGTCTCGAGGAATCAGCTTTCAATATAAGCGAACTGACTGGACGGTTCCTCGGGCCTTTCCCCCAGGCCCCCCATCCCCCCATCCCCCCATCCACCAACCACCCCATTGATCCCCAATAAGACTCCATACGCAAAGGACACACAGACACATCCACACGATCGTGTGGATGTGAGTGCACGGTGTTCCCGAAGGAAATCACACGGAGTATGTATCCCAACCTACGGAGTGCTACAGCATACAGTCAAGTAATCAACATCTCGGCAAATGGCCGCTTTAATGTAGCCGCGCTCTCCTGTGCGGGTAGATCCGGTGGAGATCTCAACACGAGCCCAGCGTCTAATAGTCGATAGTCGTTCCACTAGAGCCAGCTAAGAATCCAGGAGATTTGGAATGGGAATTTAAGATAAACGTAGAAATCCTGCAATGACGCAAAGAAGGTTAGAAGAACATTGGAACCACAAATACCAAAAGCTTCAGATCCACCTTCCAACCCCATCACCCTTAGCGCGAGGCCCGAGGACCTGGTCAAATGTTGATCTACCGTTAATAGCCCCTTATAATCTCTTTCCCGTGTTATCTCAGCAAAGTTCAACTAACTGGAAAGCTCCATATTTACGAAGTTGGGAAATGAGAGGAAATCAAGGAAATCAAAATGAGATCATAGATATACATAGCTACTGACTCCCCATTTGTAATTTGGCTAGGGATATAATACAGATACGGATACGGATACGTGGGTCTTGGGTCAACAGGGTAATCCCAGCATCTGACGTGCGATCTATGGTACCGATTCCCCTCTAGTGAGATAGGGTCTTGGGCACCGATCTGAGGCTTGCTGCACGCACGGCACAGGCCCATGGGTGGTCTAAACCTCAATAAGCCAATAAGCCCCCTTTGTGTCTACGTGTGCAAGTCTTTACTCAGCAGTGACTAAGCATGCTAAAAACTGAGCTACAGGAGCCCGCCATACTAAGGCTAAAATAAACGGTGTGGGGATGGACGGGGATATGTCGGAGAACAGGTTAGTACGGCGTTGTATATGGCGAAAGAAGGTCTATTACACGAGGCTGCTTTCTGTTTTGTTGATGCGCCCCGTTTTGGTGGGCACGGCCCACGTTCTTAGTGTATTCCTCGGAGTCGCCGTGAAGAAACTAGTGGTTTGATTCACCTCTTTATTTTTGGATAACGTTTGTTCTTATGTTTTGTTCATTGCCTTTTTATGGGTTTTATCCTCCTGACAAATCCAAATCTGAACCTTATGGTGATGCTGTGACAACGTCTATCGGCCGGGAGAGGAATGAGAGGAAGCTCGGCACAGATGGCAATTGAATTTCATTGCCCCACGGAGTATTTTTCCCCTTCCAACCAATATCACGGAGCCTTTTTCCCCTTCTAACCAATAATCGACGGTAAACACGGGGACGGACCGAACGGATATCGAATCGAAATCAAAATCGAATCGGCATCGAAAATGGTGCATACGAAGAAGGGTCCACTTAACTCGGGTCAATGGACATGGGCATCAATTATTTTCTTTGTTCATGAATATTGCTAGCTAATGGTAATGTCAACGGAAATCGCGGGTATGGACGGATGACAAGGTTCGTTTCATCCATGGATCTGGGTTAGGTAAGTTCTTGTCCGCATGGTATTTGTCAAAGTCAAATCCCAGGATTATTATTACGGTCGATAGATCTCCACAGGGATATGCAGCAAGTCCACGGGTTTATGATTGCCTATCTGTACAGTCCCAAGGTTCGACAGGACACTAATGGTTTGGCTTCCAGGTAGATCGACCATTGATGTTTATTTTCGCGGCTATCCAGCTTGTCTGTTACCCGTGTGTCTCTACTAGTCACAAACAAAACACTTACAGTAAAATAAAAATGTAAAATAGAACGCTAATGACAGCAGATCCCGCGCCCCATCGACAATATACTAAAATGTCAAATAGAGTAAACGGCAGCAAATCCCGAGCCGCATCATAGATATAGTATTTCAAATACTTCATGGATCTGGCATCGGGATCGATGTGGCCAACACATCCCTGCTAGCGCGCCTTGACCCGAACGCTTGGAACTCACCGTTCTTTCAATTTTCAGTTATGAGTCAATCGATCTATTATGCCTAGGGTGTCGTCGATTGAGAATATTCTTTTTTGTTGTACTTGTACACCCTGTAAAATTATGACCTGATCAGGATGATTTGATCAATTGTAAATTCCGTGTCAATGTAGGTCGATATGCATGCATACAACCTCCGATCGGACCTTTCCCATCGTAGATCGCCCGTCATTCGAGGGGATCCTGTACCCCCTTGTTTCAACCCTCCATCGATGTACAGTAGGATCCACACATGAACCAACCTGTCATCCTAAAAACGCCCCCGATGACAAATCTTGAGACGCCGCGGACATGGCAGAGCAGATGATTCGTGGCGGATCTTGGCTATTATCTCCGGTGGGGTTGGATTCGGAACTCCGCTAGGGAGTCCAATGCGAGATTTAAGATTTGAGATACTCTAGTTTTTGGGGTTGGATTTGAGATTTGGAGATTTCAAGTGTCGGTGTGCCAGACACACGGGTTTGTTTTGATCTACCACACTGTATGCAATGTGGGTTGAAGGAAGGAGTGCGCTGCAGATTGCTCACTCTCGCTCTTATGTAGTCGGCTGATCTAATCACGCGTCTGTTGATCTGTTGATCGTCAATTACTTCATTACTTATTGGTATCTAGATGTACAATTGATTTATGAAGTCGGGTTTCGCGGTGTGGTTTTTTTTTTTTGTTTCATATGATTATATTTCTTTCTTTCTATACGAAGATATACGACGTCGTTGCGTTGCGTTGGTCTCGGGTTTGATCTTGAGGTTCGGTGATCGTCTCAATCCTAAATCCCAGCACAACGGTAACCGCCCCTCTATAGTTCGCGCTTTGAACCAGAGTCGCGGATTTTCGCAAGGCAGTGCAACTATGGAATGTGGCTTTGAGATGTAGAAAAAAAAAATCGAGAGGCAAAGAATGCCATCATTGTTCGCTTGGCGACCGAGAATAGTATGTGTTTCGGCAACGTAGATGAGATTGGACCCTGACGATTAAATCTGTGGTTCAACCAAACAATCTCTCTCGGCCGCTGACTATGACAGCTGACTTCATCGGGGCCGGCCGAAGCTCTACTATGTGGCGAACATACTCAAGCTGTACGTAGTAAAGGTGAATACATTTTTTTTATCTGGAAAAAAAGTACAAAGAAAAGGAAAAAAAAGTGGAAATGTCATGTCGTGTACGTCAAATTGCCACCCGCAACAGAAGATGAAATCAAATCATTTAGTCACTAGTCCGCATAAAAAAGAGGCTGAGAATGCTAGAACCAAGATCGTACACACATCAGGAACATACTCAGACAGCAACAGAGACAAATGCAGGGTATAACCAAAACATGAACAGGAACAGTCTTGCATCCAAAGAGAGTAATCTATGCTTTGAAGGGTTTTCCAACGCTGCGAGGGTATTATATAAGACCGATTAGGAAGGTCCCCACCAGATCAATGGTCAGTGTGGGAGACTGATGTCAATGGGGAAAGCAAGTCTCAAAGATCCCCGAAAAAGAAAAGATGAACCAGGATCTGAACCAAGGGAAATGATCAAAAAACATATGAAAGCAGTAAAAATTGAATCCTGGGAATAATAAAAAAAATGGCCGGAACTCCTTTTTGCCCCCCATTTCTATTGCCCGCCTTTTCCAACGCCACAGAACAAAAAAGAAGCTTAATGACTGGTTGGCGAAGCGGAGTCAAGGACCGACTTGGGCTTCAGGTTCGATCCCAGAGTCGCCGCCTTGTTGGCGCCCATCTTGCGAGTCAACTTGGCGTAGTGCAGGCCGCACGCGTTACACAGCGTTCGGGCACCATCCGGACCCCGACGCCATTCTGGTGTTTCGGCTCGGTTACAGCTGTGGCAACGACCAGGAGGGGCCGCTTTCTGTCAAATGAGAAGAATATGATTAGCCACCCAGTTCGTGACAAGTGAGAAGTGGAGCATCAGAGCACGAATGAGACCGCGGAATAAACGGGTAAAGTGCAAGGAAACAGGGGGAAAAATCAGAACTTACTCCACGCCGTTTCTTCGAGTCTGCTCCAGCGAATCCACCCACGCCCTTGAAGTCTTCTTGGTACATGGTCCCAGCCATGTGCTCATCCTCGGGCTTATACGCCTTTCGCTGGGCCATCTCCGCTAATGCCTGTTCCTGGTTCACAACGGCGGTTCGTATCCGGATCAAGGCATCTTGGTTCCGACGCTGCATGTGGAGAATGTCCTCCACTTCGTTCAAAGAGGGTAGCGAGCCCATGACCGGTCCAGACCGCTGTGTTTGGTGAGCTCGTGCTGCGTAGTGCCGTGAAAATTCCAATGTTCGCGTGCTCATCTCGACGATCTAATCGAAAACGGCAACTCGTTAGCCTTCAAACTTTGGTACCAAATCTTGCCGGGTGGATCGACAGGTTGACAATCTCCCTCAACCCCACCAGGCGAAAAAAATAGAAACAGTAAAATGAGAACCAGAAAATCCATACCTCATTCAGAGAAGTTTCCACGTCGAATACGTCTAAATGTCGCTTCACTGAGTCACTATGGGGTTGAGGCATTGGTCGGCCCACAATTCCACTTTTGACCTCTTCTACACGGGGCGCACCCATGTACCGAGTGTCGTAGGACGCAGGAGGGTATGACGGGCCACTCTGCGGGAAAGAATAGTTGGGGGGGGAAATGACCGTAGCCATTGGGAGAAGCCACGCTGCCGGCGGATGGCGGTGCGCTGTAGTCGTAGGTGGAATTTTGAGATCCAGAAACGGAGGTGATTCCTGTTTTAGCACTTTGGGTGGGTGATTTGCCCGTGCTGAGGGAATGTAGCGACGCGTTTCGGGACTCTTGTGTGTTGATGGAGCCGAGACTATTCCTTGACGCTTCAGGCGGAATCTGGTGAGGGTAACCCGGCTCCCGCATCAATGATCCGGAAGCTGGGCCATTGGAGAATGGGTTGGGAGGACCGGGCGGGCCCTCCGCGCCTGAACGGCTGATGAGGTGTGAAGGTGGTGCTACATGACCCGATTGTGGGGGTGGCGCGGAGGTTGGTGCCGGGTAAGGGAGATGATTGTCTTTGCCCAGAGCTTCGTGAATGGAAGGCAGCGACTGTCGAGATCCGGCCTTGTCCTTCTCATCTTCGATCACTCGGCGCGACTCTGGCGGTGAGATGTAGCCCGGTTGCGGGGGCGCATTGGGGTTCGATGGCGCGTAGGAGTAAGGTAGTTGTTGTCCGGCGTACATGTTGTGAGGACTGAGGAGAGGAGTGGGAGAAGCGACGCTTGAGTGTGCGTAGCCCGAATCGTCCTTTCCTAGGAAACCGATGGCAGGTAAAGGGTTGCTGTGTCGCGTAAAAAGCCAGTCAGCATTGAGTTTCAGACCAATCCGATCAGACGAGAAGCCAAACCAACCTGTGCCTAGGTGCGGCTTCTAAAGACCCCATCACGATCTGTGGTGGGGTGAAGGAAGGGGAGAAAGTAGAAAAGGATCACGCGTGGAGTCCTGACCTCATCAACGGGGGGGTGTTATGGCGGATTGCAGCGCAGACGATTGACTTGGGCGTCCAAACGATTCGGCTTGAAGTACGAGTCGAGGGCAGAGGGGTCAATAAGTACGGCGTGATACGGCCGAATGGTGAAGTCTTTCGGACGGTCCGAAGGGTTCAGGAACCACCAGTTCGTCTAAGCGATTTGGAACCGGCAAGATCGAAGTATGGAACCAAGATGAAGGCGAGTGGCGTAGGGTGCGAGTTAAGTCCGATGCGATCGGGAAGTATGGGCAGTATTTTGGGTCTTATCTGGTTCCCGAGGAGGGTAGCATCACCCAAGGGAAGTCGCGTTTAATCGTAATCGGAAAATGCCAGGTTTTAAAATAAGAAAAAAGGGTTAAAGAAAAAAAGGCAGTCGAAAGATCGATCGTGGAGGGGGAGAGTTGTATTTTAATGCAAGGGATAGGTGATGGGTCGAATTGCGTCGCGTGGGAAGCAAAAAAAGAAGGAGGAAATCGGGGGGGGAATGTTAATCCAAGTATGAGCACGAGGTGGAATGGGAGGGATAAAAGTAAGATTTCGATCCAGCGATCGATATAAGAGTTTAAGAGTTAAAGAACTAGGTGGGTAATATTAGTATTCCAATGATCGAGGCTACTATAAGTTTAAAATGAATTTATTTTTCTCAAATACGGAGAAAACCAATTTAGGAAAAGGAATAAAGGCGTTTTTTTCATCGGAGGAATCAGAGTGGATCGAGATGGGGATCGGTATATACAGATTTTACAGATTAAATTTAAATAATAAATACTAAAACTAAAATACTAAAATCCTAAATTGAAATAAATCCCATAAATTACGGATCGGTTATGACCTGTATAGATTACGGTAAGAACTGCGGATCTTCGCATGTGGGGATCATACCTATCACTGCTTCAGTGGAGTCAAATCCCAGGGGAAAGAGGGGAGACCTAATTATTAGCCTATAATCCTCTTAATTCTCCCGAATGGGATCTTACCCAACATTAAAAAGAAAAGAAAAAAAGGAGCACTCAAAAGAGAAAAAAGCAAACCTGCGTCGCTGCTGGAACCCCATAGTTACCCAAGGCCTCCCTATTTATTTCTTAGAAAGCGAAGAAATCATAAATCCCAACCTGAAAACTCACCTCCTGCAGCTCACAGTACGACCTGAGTCAGGAACACATGGGTACGGGTACTACCCCCGAGTCCAATCGAGGTCACCCCGGGCTCGGCGCGTGTTATGGCGATTTGAGTGCGATGGATGCTCTCTGCCTCTGGCGACCGACTTCCACCTATCAAGGTGGACACCCGAAAACAATGGCGCCTAGTTGTCTCGGACCATTCCCAGAGAGGAGGAGGATATATTAGGACAACGCCTAAAAGTCTATTGTTTTTATAGCTCACGACTTATATACCTGGTCTCCCCTTCCCCTATACTCTGGTACAAGGTAACGTGTCTCACATGAAGGATCTCCGATGTAGCAGACTTTTGACTCGTCAGCCTCGGACATGCATCATAGGGGGGGTGTTCAGACCCCGGGCTTATTAATGGAAGATCATCAGGGTATGATGTCAGTTCTTCAAGGCGATCGAAAATTGGACTTGATCCAGAAGGCAAAACAAAACTTGGGAAACAACGCCTGCAGGGTGGTATCTGGCAAATGTCTGTGTTCCTCTCGATCTGATGGGGTGGAGGAACAGCCACTGTCACACCCTCATAATCTGATCTGAGAGGAAAAAAAGCAACGTCTAACGCTCCCTTGCTGGATCTCGGGCACTGCCGCCCCGTATGGATCTAAATGGATCTCTACATACTCCGACGTCACTCTATTCTCAAATCACATTTCGCGTCCAATAAGATGACTGGAATATATATATATGTATTTTTTCCATGAGAAGAAAAATCAAAGATCAGGAAAAACCGGTTAGCCACATGGTTACTTCTGCCGTCCCCCTCTTTCTCTACATGAATCATCTAAAGTCTCGGCGCTGCTTCCTACTTTAGCACCAACTCCGTTAGGTCATCCACACACGTTGTGCCTACTTAAGCTTCGCGATCGAGATCGGATCACTCGGGACGTTATTGGTGAGATCGTTCTATCACTTGCGAGACCCTACATTTTAAAAAAATATATAAAAAAAGGAATTGTACTTGATCGTTCACCTGGGCTATGTGGGAATTCCCCATGACGTGAGGGTTCGAACAGCGCAATGGGATCAATACCCACATTACTGTGACGCCGGTTGCCTTTCCCGGACGCGTGCACCATGCGCGTTAAAGACGGAAGAATTGGAACCTAAGGACTCCGTGTGTTCAACGCTTGTCGAGAATTAGTTAAACAGGGGTTGAATCCGGAAAGATAGTATACACCAAGTATGTAGTACCTGACCACTGGGTACTTTTCCCAAGTTTTACAGGAACAGGATTTTCTGGCAGTATTACCTATGGGTGTGTTTGTTGCCCCGTTCAAAACCTTACGATGCTTTGGCCCCTGGCGGACCCGCTCTGACCGTTGTCATGTCATACCCGTTTATCATTTCTCCGACCATCCCAAGCTATGGTCCAAAAGACCCTAGTCCAGCTCAGAAAGACCTCCAATCCTTGACTCCTCGGTTCCAGATCCACGGTACCTCCCCAGCCTCGTAGGCATCTCATCTGTTGGCGCACAGACAGCGGACCCATAACGGGTTGCTTGGCTCAACGGTCGGCGCCTGGGGCACAGGGCCTAAACGTCCACTGAGCGTCCTCAAAGTGGCCCAGCATGAAAGGTAATCGTAGCGAGATCTTCGGAACCTCATATGCATCCTGTTGATCTGGATTGCGACTAAGGGCCTTGGTCACGGTTCGCTTTTGCCCCCTTACTGGGCCTAGCTTACATCCAGCGCAGAAACTTTGCCCACAGACCACTGAGAAAAAAGGAAGCATTATGCATCCTGCAATCGCCTGAAGAACCAAATGCAACCTCATGCAGCTTGCGGGGAGTACAGATAAGGAACCGATCTGGTGCTCCGAAGATCACAACGCATACATACCTGTGCGTCCGGGTCACACTTCAATCTCCTCGGCAGACAAAGGATTGTTAACGGGCCCGAGATCGATGCGAGGCATCGATCTACACGGTAGTCGCTGCATCATGCAGCCGACTACACCACCCGGATCGCACCATTTCAGCCATGCTATGTGTCCCATCCACCTTGAGATTTTAGTGTCATGCACGGTAGGTCACCTCGCCTACGTTCCCAAACTTTGATGCACCCCAAAACCATTCGGGTGGTGGTCCCCACTGCGCACAAACTCGATGCTCCTCCGAGATCCGAGCCTTGCCTGGTACTCCGTACAGCTGGATGGAACTGGAGCCGGAACTGGAACTATTGTTTTACTTGGGACCAGCACGGGCCAGAGAAGAATGGAAAGCAAAGAAAAAAAAAAGGGTGTCTGTATACCCAGGTGTATATTGTATGATGTTTTCTCGGGAAAGACGTGGTCATGGCTTACCAGGTCCCGAATTTCCCCGCGACTAAAATGACGCTGCCTTTCCATTAGGGCGTTTCGATCTGAACCGACGAAATCGTGACCGGTGTCCCGGTCGCATGCAGAGTTGTACGGGATCAGATTAGAGCTGCCGCGATTGGACGCATGGGGATCGAGGAAAGGTAAACAAAACACCTGTGAACTAAGAGCCGCTCTTTGCAACCGAGATCGTGGGCAGTTGCCTCTTTCTGGCAACCATGCATCCCAAAGTAAAATTTGTGCATGTCCAATGCTCAGCCCAATACTCCAGTGCACTGCAGCCCTGAGGATTATTTTCTTGGCAAGATTACTCCGTACACTTGGACACACCAAGTCTTAGTACCTACGCAGTGTAGCATTCCCCCACTGACAACACATCCAAAGCGGAACCTGATATGGAGCCATGAGAAGATTTACGTCCCCATGTTGTTGGTCACTCGTATAGTTCCATGTACTACCCGCAGGAACGACCCCCTGTGGAGACAACTGAAATATGTGTGAAGAGGTGAACATGAGTCCAGCATGCAGCACCAAATATACCAATAACACGAAGCTACGATCCACATGGGAGCATTCCTCCAAACAAGAAAAATCCTGTGAACCTCCTAGAGAAATGAGAAAAGGAGAGTAGACTATGCAATTATCCCATGACAATATTCAAATTTAATCCACCGGAATATTTTTTCTTCCTTGGGTAATTTTCACGAAAGTAGAGTGGATGTCAAAATGATCGACGATGGAGAGACCGTTAGGGACGGTAAACGGTCCCGAAGTCTCCTCCAGATGACTGACCCTGACAAAGCGAATTCTTCTTAACTTTACCCAGCCACTCCTTTTCCCAGCTCAACTGCCTGTGGAACCTTCAGGACGATCAGATAATCCTAACCGTAAAGAAAATGACCGGCAACGCCTTTACTGAAGAAGGCAAGACCCAAGATCCGATCCCAATTTTAGTTTTCTGATTATTGGTGTCGGGATTTGCATCATATTTCCACTTTCCATAGTCTCTTTGCTGGCTAGCTTTTTTTGCTGGCTAGTCTAGTCTAGCCATTACGGTATTTATTTGGGGCCCATATTTTCTTAGGTTTTTTTTGGCTCATTGCCTGATCTGGCAAGAAACGCGCGGAAATCCTCCGACTGATGATCACCGTGGAATGCTCCATGCCAACCTGCCAGACTCCGTAATAGGTGGACTAGACTGCCGTTGAATTCTAGAGTCGGCGTGCACGTACACTGAAAAGGGGTGTTGACGAATCTTCACGGACATTGAATTTGACTTGAACCATTCCGTAGAGACGATGCTATGACTCGTGCAGAACAGAACCAAATCGATAACATCATATTTTTTTTGTTTTTTTTTTTGGAGTTCCACTGCACCGTTCGGCTGGATCGACTATTATTCTAAGCTGCACTTCAGCCGCGCAGGATTTCCGTCCAACCGTTTAGCAATGCAGATCTTCAGGCTTTACATCACGTTACACGATTTATATCCATATCCTGCATGTGCCTAGTCTAGGAACTAAGCTACCGGCGAGAAGAAATTAATTTCGTTCCGTTCTGGTTAGCTTACTTAATTTTAATTTTTTGGGGGTTTTTAGTAGGGTGAGGGAAGAAAAAAAAAACAAAAACAAAAACAAAACATGGGACCCCACTTGCTTACCCAGAACGACAGCACGGTTCACGCCCCTACTCAGTTAAACCTCCGTGTGAGGACCGTTCCGTAACGCCACAAATGTCAGGGATCTGAATTTCTCCCCCTTCACCCACTTTCCCTGGTAACGGAGAAAAAAAAAAAAACTTAACGAAAAAACTGCCGCATGCGCCCCAATTTTACTGTGGCGTCGATTAAAGGGGTAAGGGGGAAAGCGGGCTTAAACTCTCCGAGACGTGGGGACTCGCCCGGTAATCCGTCCGATCTGTGGACTCAACTCTCAACTGACAGGTGATTTAGGTCTTTGTTGAAAGAAACTAGGATTAAATTAGAAGCTAGGTACTCCATAGTATAAGCTAAAGTATGTATTTTTGTTTATGGGTACTTTGGAATCCCTTCCGTCTTAAAATTCGTATTATCTTCCCGCCTGTCAGGTAGGTGAACTAGACTAGGGGGTGTACTCCGTATAATGTGCAATGAAATGTAATGCATGCTGGAACCGGGGAAGAGCAGAAGGAATGTAGTGCAGTATCTACAGGCTATAGCGCCCCGCTATGAATCATTCATGCAATGCTATAAGGTAAATTGGAAATCTTGTTCCCTATCAGGGGGATGTTATGGGGAACTACTCATCGGGGCCAATGATATATTCGTGTGTCCGATCTTGACATCGTGATGGGGTCGATTGATTTATTTTTCTTTTCGGCCATGTACGTACATACTAGTTCGGTCGAGTGGAAACTATTGCTAACGGTTCGGCTTTAGCTACCAGCCCAGGTACTAGCAATATATTTTTAATATAATTGCCCTGTCAGCTAGAACTATGATTCATATGATTACCGATATCCGGTTGCATGTGAAAAGTCGACTAACTGGGATCCATATCATTCTGCAAACTATCATGTCAATGAAAGCAGTGGCAACAGTTCTGCAATCACAGCCACAGTTTGCCAGGGCCCTCTCCCAAGTTTGACTTTTTGAAGAAGGGGGGGGGGGAGCCACCTGCGCTAATTGTGATTCAACGGACATCTTCTGCACGTTCCAACATGAAGTCCTAGCACACACGGCACACGAAAGTTTCTCCTCCACGATGAGTTTAAGATTAATAATCCGCTGAGATAGGGATCGGGGCATCCCAAACAGAGAAGAACCCCGTCCAATATCGACTCGAGTCATGTGTACGTACTACCGACAGACCGGAATAACGTAAGGCGGATTTAGGGGAAGACAAAGGGGCCACGCAAAATTAAACAGGCCACGATACCAAGCCGGACCGTTCCCAGACCCACCCGATAGACCGCCTCGATCGGCGTGGAGAGAGAAGAAGATGAAGGTGAGAACCTTTTCATTGAGGACTAGTGGCTTTCCCGGCCATACCGGATAAGGAGGGTGGATACAAGACTGTTAAATTAGCACGATACGAACATACACGCCTATAGTCGATTCCTATGATGTGGGCAAGGCGCGTCTCGCTGCCGAGATTCCCAGGCTTTGGGAAGTGGCCCCATTTAGGCCTGGTTTTTTATTTTTTTTTTATTTTTTTGGGGTGTTTTTTCTTAATTTTTTTTTTCTGGTGTTATTGCTGCTCAACGCCAATCTTGATGATGGATCCCAAAGGAGGGACTCTCCGTTTATTGACCCACTTGATCCTGCAGACCAGTAGGCCGTTCTTCTGCAAATCCCGGGCTACCGGAGAATTCCCACTGTGCTCCGCAGGTAAACAAAGACGTTGAGCTCCGGAAAATCATCTTTGGGGGTGTTTCCACTGGTATCTCCATATCAACTAAATTCCCAGTGGTCTGGGATTAATATATATTTGGCCCCTGGAAATTTGAAGTTCCTGTACTTACAGGGTTACAGGTACGCATATCCTGCCGTTGGAGCTTGACGAAAGTCTTCATTTCATTTACTTTCTCACGCTAAAGCTAGTTCTGCAGTATCCAGATCGATACGAGACGGAGATAAGAGCCAAAGACCCGAGGCGAGATTAGTTAGCCACGAGGTGAACCGCAATCTTCTGAGATCCGCCTCAGTGGATACATTGTGGATGCGATTATTGCTCCAGGTTTGCCATGTGCCGTCCTTCCAGAATATTATACAAGGAAGAGAAGGTGAAAACAAAAATAAAACAGCCTACTCCATTCTTCAATCTGTCGCCGTAACGACTATTGATTTTTTCCCGGTTCGGTACCGAATCCACGATGGTATTTCGCAATCGCGACTAGTGCCCGTTTGGCTCGAGATATCCCGTGTCTGCGATGGGGTTCTGCATTGCGGTGGCGATGAGAGCGATCATTCTCTAGGTGCGCGTCATCTCAGGCCGGGGACCTAACTTTAGTTCTAGCTTCCATGATTCAAGTTTTGACCGTCGGTCTGACCTGTCCCCTGGTGGAAAGTCGAAAAAATACTAGTAAAAAAGTTTTTTTTTTCAGAAAAAAAAAAGGCGGACACAACGAATGAGGGGATTTCCTTTCGATCCAGAGTCAAGCTAACGAACAAATCAAGAGAGGAGAAGTGCAGTTCGGCGACAGTTGATCATCCTCGCACGAGCCTTGCAACGGCGCCTGTCTAGTCTCCCGGGGTTTGAACTCGCGCTCCGGAAGGAATCCAAATCCAGGGGAACGCATTGCATTCCCTATGTCCGTTGACGCTAGATGTGTCCATCTGCAGGATGCTAGTTCTGTCGATAGGTGGTATGGCCCCGGCTTTTGTTTCAGGGATCGTTGCTTTATGCTTTTTTTGGCTAAACTCGGCCGAGTCGTGGCAGAGATAATGCCGGTTTCGACTTCAAACATCCATGTAAGGCTTATGCATCGGAACCTTCCCGTTGCACTTGGGTGGGTATACCAGGATTGTCATCGCCTGTCATATTTGCGGCTTCTGCATCCATCCGGCATGGTGCATCGAGATCAGCAATTAGGTCTTTGTTCGATCGGCGCTGCTTGACATGACAGGGGTGATCTGTTCTGCAGAAGTACGAGTATGGAGTACTAGCTAGCCATTTCGGTTGTCGGGGGACAGTTCCCTTGGAAAATCGGAGGCTGGGAGCCTCGCATTCAACTGTCATTAGGAGCTGTCCGAATGGAGGTTGTAGGCCGATGCTCGAGGTGTGAAACAATCTATGTATGGCAATCAAGTGCGAAATGCCAAAATGAGTGTAGTGCATGTCAAATTCTCTCCAAAGAGTGTGATGCATGTCAAATTCTATCTCAAGTTGCTTCCTTTGATTCTTGCTGAGTTTATGGCTTGCTAGGACAGGGATGTATTTCAAATCCGTGACCTTGGCCTCGAACGTAGACAGCCGGGGGCTGTATTTTGGAGAGCGGAACGACTGTATTGCCTTGGACTGTGTCAACTGTATCAGATGCATTAAGAGTCTACTGTAGACAGTCGATATATCAGACTGGGTCTGGTTAAAATAGAATATGCAGGAGTTAGCAGTCTAGACCGCCCGCGAAATGAGGAGAAAATTGAGTTTTTGTGACAGCTGGAGCTAATCCACAACCAGTCACTCTGAGGAACCAGGATTTGGAATCCCCCAACTTTCTTTCCAAATATTCCAAATAACTACACCTGTGAGTACTCTGTACAGTTACAGGTACTGCCTTGAACTGTACACACTCTGTACACAGGGCTCTTCCCAATTTTCGTCGCCTAAACCTGGTGGCAAGAACGATCCAATGACCAATAACCACTAGGAAACTGTATCCACTCGGCTTGTTCTCCCCCATCCGAAAACCCAGGGATACGGTTTGACTCCACAAGAACCTCCAGGGAAAAGAAAACGAAGATCTAGAAATTAAAAGAAGGAGAAAACGCCAAATACGGGAGAGAAAAGGAACAGGTTCGGTCTCGGACCTCTCAAACTATGGGGTCTTTCCCCTCGGAAGCTTTCATTTCGCCTCTTATCCACCCAGATCATCTTCTGCAACAGGAAGGAGTCATCAAAGCTAGTGTCTATTCTAGTGTCCGCTGGTGAAATGAGATAGATCCGTGCGATCGAAGACAGCTACAACCGAAGGATCGGCAATCTTTAATCAAATCAACCATCTGCGACTATCGACCGTAGACACATGGGCTGGGCTCCGCAGATCCACGGGCCCTCGGAACGTCAAACCTCCATGGCAGGAAAACGGCTGCGTTCATTCCCGGGTACCGTTTTTTTCTCCACCTAACAAGGAGGCCAGGGGGACAAGGGGGGGATTGCGGGCTCCACTGTTAACCAAGCGGAAAACCACTCTTTTCGACTCCCAAATTTGGTTCGGATCCCCGATACCTGAGCCCCCAGGTTTCCACCGTCGTTCTTTCTCTCCTTTTGTAGAAAGTGGGACCTCGTTTTTGACGTGGGTGGATAAATTCTTCTTGGAGTCTGGACGACAAGAATGAGAGGGAGGTCCTAACCAGTTTCTCGTATGGTTTCCACGGTTATGGTCTGGGAGACTAAGACGGATTGCTGATCTGTTAGTCTTAGTGCCAAAACAAGGTGCGAAAGGGAAAACAAAAAGTACCAATTCTTGACAATGGGGCATAATCCTAGCGCGACCCTCGTGTTTGGCTAGCGTCCTCAAGCGCTAACTTTCGGTTGCCTCCATGCCCCCCAGTTCCTTGAATGCCCTGATTTTCTTCTCGAGGGAAAAATAAAAAACCAAATGACTCAGTGGCGATCTGTCATGTTGGCTTTGTCTTGGATTCATGTGTTACCGAGGCGCCTAGCCCTTGGCTAGGTCCAGAGTATTCCATCAATCCGTCGCTACCCATTGCCAGCCGGGATCTCGAGGGGGGTCAGCAAATCCCGGATGGCTTGAAATGGCCAGGCTGAGAGGGGGCAGCAGGGGGGCTGGGCGGAAAATCGCCCCGGTACTTTTGGCCTATTGGATGGATCACGATTGACGAGGGGATCGACTGGGGAAATGGTTGGTGGAAGGTCAAGAACCAGTCCAAGCGTGTCTCCTTTTCGTCGCGTGCAGAGTGCATATGCAATGCAGCTTGCCGTTTTAAGTGCCATGCGATCGAGTCCTTTCGCAATATGACATCTCAGTTCGGGCTATGCTTGTCGTGGGGAAAGGTCCGATTGATTGAAGGCCTGGATGCACGAGTCGTATGATTTCCGCTGCTTTAAGGTCCCAACCTAGTCTGACTGTGTCATGCCTAGAGTGATTTCAGGGTCATATGCGACTTTTTTGACTGGTGGGCGTTCGATTAGCTTCGCATGTGGACAGTCGGGGACTCGGTGATGTTATAGAAAGGAAGGTCTAGATGCTGGATTACGGCGCTCCATAACTTGACGTTGCTTTTTCCCATCTTACTTGATTTCACCTTATAAATCCTTCTCTTATCTTCCATTTGTCATTGTGCGATAGAATAACCGGGGTAAGGCTGGCCAGCCCGTTGTCTAATGGGTACTTTGTTATAGCCGTGCCTATTCGGATCCTGTCCGGCCCCCAAAGCGGCTGACCTTCATATTTAGTACATTCCACAACATGTTTGACTTGAAAATATACTTCACCTACCTCCGAATCAATTCCCATATCATTTCCCATGCAGTAATCGCTACGCGACTCATTCACTTCCAATATCCATAGCACGTGACCATCTGGGGCTCGACGCGTCCAACGGCGCGGGGAATGATAATCTCCAACGTCTTTCTCCCCCGCATCCGTCAACTCCCCACCTCCCTCTCCTCATCGGTTCATCTCGCTTTCCAATCAACGATTTGACGATGACGAATCCACTGCTCACACTGGCTGAGATTCCTGTCCTCTCCCAGCTTTATCGGAGAGGCATCCTTTCCAAGCCAGCCCCACTACGCATGAAGGACTCGACCCAATCCGACAACGAAAATGACGCTATCACACTCACTCCGAGACAACCCATGCAATCCCTGAATGACATGGTCTCTGTCTTGCAGGCCGACATCACCAAGCTGAAAGTCGATGGCATCGTGAACGCTGCAAATCGTGCCTTGGAAGGCGGCAGTGGAGTCAACGGCGTGATCCAACGTGTAGCTGGGCCCCAGTTGCTACAGGACTGCCAGAAACTCGGTGGCTGTGAGACTGGCGATGCGAAATGTACTCTTGCTTACGACTTACCCTGTGAACGCGTTATCCATACTGTCGGTCCTGTGTACGGGATGGAGTACAGAAAAGATCCACTTGGTCCTGAGGCCCTTCTGCGGTCTTGCTATCGTCGCTGTCTTGAGGTTGCTGTGGATAGGGGAGTCAGAAGCATCGCTTTTTCATGTATCAGTACTGGTATCTACGGGTATCCCAATGGAGAGGCTGCGATCGCGGCTGCGGATGAAGTTCGCAATTTCCTTGAGACTTCTCAAGAGGCGCACAAGATTGATCGTGTTATTTTCTGCCTTTTCCAAGATGTGGATGTGAGAATTTACAATCAGGTTCTTCCGTGAGTGTTACTTTGCCTTGTTTCGAATGTCAACAGATGCTAACCTCCTACAGCCATGTCTTCCCTCCCACAGATGATGACCTCAAGGATTCGAATGGTAATGCCTGATCCATTTGTTGCTTGATATGAGTGGGGCGTTTATGATTCTCCTTTATTTTACTCTGGATATGCAGCGTTATGAGACGACGACGATATGTGACTATGTACAATAAAAAGAAGGAATAATTCACTTCCTCCAACCTAATCACAGCTGTACATTCGTATGTCCTGGTACTCTTAGCATATATCTCGCATGCATTCTAGATTCTTTCCCACAAGTGCAGATTTCCTAAAACGTCAAATTCATCGCCTAGATTGACGTAGTGATGACTGATGATCGTAGCCTGAGGCTTTGATCTTGAAGTTCTAGAACTTCATAGACCACGAACCTCAACTATGCAAGACAACTACTTCCTTTTGTATTAGACTCTCAGTACTAAGTTCTGTACCTTCTATTCCTTTACAAAACGTACCAATCCTCCAGATTCACGACAATTGTAAGTCAAGCCTGAAATCTACTTACTACCTCCGAGCCCGTGAATCCGGCAGCTCAGCTTCAGCGGATTATGTCCAACCCGCAAAATAACGAAGAAATTGACGAAGAAATCTTCAAACCAAGACCCAGTTGAATAAACGCTTCTTATGCAATTTCAATCTCGCTACGCCTTGTACACCGAACCTTCTGAGGCTTTGTCACAGGGGCTCGTAGATCACGGCTCAGCGCCAACCTTTCTTTTCTTTCTTTCTTTTCTTTTTTGCAACTTTCTGAGGCTCGAATAGTTATTGAAAAATGGCCACCGCCGTCTGAATTGATCTTTATTGGCTTAATCAGATCAGTGTTAGGCTTGGGCTGCAAAATACGGTCTCTTTGGCCTTTTGGGTAGCAACTTTCCAATGGGTTGAGGCCCGTAGATCATGGTACTTATGCAGCCTGTGCCTTACTGGTGCGGCGGCGCGGCAGGCCCACAAAGGCGGAAGCACCAGAGTATCCGAGCAGCCCTGTAAATCGACTACACGTGTGGCAAATGTATATTATTGTGCTGATATAATGCGATCAACACACAGCACATCAACACACAAGGTAACAAGGCAAGATTGACAACAAAAACAATAACAGCATGCACCTCAAGGCAACAAATGGAGAAACAAGTGGCATGGAGGAGGGGGACAGGTCACACTGATCGACAACAATCAAACGACAGGCAGGGCGGTGAAGAAGCATCCACCTCCAATGTGAGCAGCGGAAGAGGAAGCTACTTGGGACTAGCATAGTCAACAAGCACTGGTCCCAACAGACCCTGTTGCCTTGTGTTCGTGTGTTGATCCTAACTTGCCGTGTGGTTGTGTTTGTGATTCGGATTTGAACTTGCGTGAGACTCAGCTTTTGTACTTATTGATATCTAGACAGTGGTCGTCAATCATACTCTGTCAAACCAACCATTTCACTTCCAGCACTTGTAAATCTTCTTGACATTATTCCATACTTCGACATCCCAATCACTGCATCCCCATCTCCGCATCAGTAGGTCTCATACAAGAATCCGCCAAGCCAGTAACCTTCCACTCGCCATGAATCTTGTGCAAAACAAAAAGCTCCACACCAACATGATCCACAACCCCATTGATCTTTGCCCGGAAAGGTGCCCATACAGCCGCAAGATTGCCTCCTTCATGCACCTTGACCTCCGGATCCCAGATCCGTTCATTGACATCATCCCGTACGGTTGTAATGTACTCGATGAAAGAGCCGATTGTGCAGAAGCGGAGGGTTGTGGATGTTGGTGGTGGAGGGGAAAGGGACATGCCACCAGCACGTACGCAGTGCCTTTCGAAGTCGAGTCGGGATTTGGTGTTCAGTGCCGAAAGGAAACCGTTTGTTACTGCTATTATGGAGTCGATTTCTTTTGAGGGGGAGGACTCTGGGGTCGATAATCCCCAGCACATGGTTGGGATTTCTTAGAATCGATTGGAAATTGGAATGATGAGATTGTAGGAGTAATTGGTGCGGTGGGACGAGATGCAAATCTAATCCTGGAAATATATGGAGATTTTAATGCTTCTTTTGTCATTTGATGCTTATTTCTGTTGCTTAAAGGGGCAATTGTTGCTATTGTGACGTTACAATGTGGCTCGGCCGATTGCATGCTGTATAACCCTCATTTCTATGACTCTGGGATCTGAGTTTGCGTTGTACGGAATAGATCAATCTCGGCTCTCAGCAGGACATTGCCTTGGAAAGTGTAAAGTTATATGCGAGGGACTAAATAGTCAATTTGAGAAATGTGAAGGAGTAAAGGACTGAAATCGAGTAATAGTAATCAATTGGACCAAGAGGGCTGCCCCCGGTTGCTAATATGTGCAAATTCAAGTTATCGTCTAAAATGCAACTCGATCCCACACCCGGATATCTATCTACATTGGCGGATGCAAGGAAACTTCTAATTCTTTTTGCCCTGAAGGAGCTCCCAGCCGACAGACCCGTTCCGACCCTCCTTGGTGGTCACCTCCTCGACCGCCTTGATAAGATCGTAGGTGATTTCCTCAGAGACAACACTGTCTTGCTTGTAGCTTGGGTGTTTGGCAACAAACTCGCGGATCCAGCGGGCTCCAGTCCATAGAGTGCCGTCTGCACGTTTACGGATGAGATCGAGGTAGCTTGCAAGGAAGCAACGTGTCTCGACGTCCACATTGACGCTGTTCAAGTAGGATTCCACAAGGGGGATGAGACCAGGGAATGAACCATCGGTGCAGCCATTAATGATGTCAGAAATAGTCATTAACTCGTACTCGACCTCGACGGGGCCAAGAGGAGGAGATGGTGGTGGCGTGTTGACAGCAGAAGAAGTCGTCGAGGAAAATGTACTGCCGTCTGAAGACTGCTGATTGGAGATCTTTGGGGCTCGCGCCGAGAAAGGATCCTTGCGGAAGTAGAACTTATGATCGAGAACAGCATTGCGAGCATGAGCAGTCTCCATGTTCTCAGTAGTGCGCTGAATGGGTATGTAGAAATTAAGGTCAAAGCTCAGGATAGCGCGGGTGATCAGAACGATGAAGATGCTGAATGCCGCATTCTCGAAATCGGTAATTTGAATCTCCATGGAGCGGAACTCGACTCGCCAGCCAATGTCATCTTTCTCAGACGGTGGGGGCTTGAAGCGCATGTGTTGCCAATTTGTGGATTGAAGGTTCTCGAAATGGTCACCCTTGCTCAAGTCGAGTTCCTCAAGATCCTCGGAGAAGATCACCAAGGGATCACGAATGAAAAGATGGGCGAAATGGGTGGCAAGCAGGTCATCCATGCCACCATCCATCAGTCGCTTTTTAATGTCGTGGTCAACGACTAAATCTGGGTCGAAGTACTCCTTCCGCAACCGAGGGTCTTCGGAGATATAAGTCGAGTTAGAAGCATATCGGGACTTTGGAATTCTCCACCGATCATTTTTAAGGGGCTGTTCAAAGATAAGTTAGTGCAAGAATCCAAGGCTAACGAAACTTTAAGGAACAGAACTTACAGCTTCTCCAAGCTCCTCGGGAGTCCTGTCATCCACTGCTCCGCTAATCTGGTTCCATCGCACATCTGTATCTACAAGGAATCCCTTGTAGATTGGCGTAGCTGCCGTAAGAGCCAAAAGAATGGGACCAAGTGGGCTGAGCTGATCATACAGCCTTCTACCTTCAGTCATATTCTTTGCCTGGAAGGTAATCTGCAAGCAGCAGCTACCCATGCCAAAAGCCATGGCGTCCATGTAGACATGGTCATCCTTGACAGCACCGTTACGGACATCATCATCTTCTGGCCAGAGATGCAGATCATAGTTGACGGTGGGATCCTTAAAGGGCGAGGGGGTGTTCTGATCCTTAAAGATAGGCACATTCAATTCTACCTTACGTCCTCGTCGGGAACGAATGTTGGCGGCCAATGTCGGGAATCGGATATGTGGGTTGGCAATCTCATCGGGCACAAATTGTGAGCGAAGAGCCGGCCCTGATGGTGGATAATAAGGCTGGATATAGTCATCCTTCGTGCCCAGCCGAGGAAATGTTGTAAGAGTTATGGGCCACTCATTAGGTGCCATGTGCGCCTTGGCAACTTCTCGTCTTGAGAAAATCAGTACAGTTTCTCATAATCAATGGACAAACAACCTACCGCCACTTCATATTAGATTCCACCTTCAACAGATCTTTGAATCCAATGCCCCATGGGCTTCCTGGGGTAGCCTCAAGCATGAACCGTCCAAATTCAGGATGGAAATGTGGGGGATCTTCGCCGGCACTAATGAATGGTCAGAGTCTCTGCTCTTGTCCCGTAAAACAGCAATCAATACTTACTGTTCCCCATTGGCATCGTTCTCAGACGAACCAGCTTGCCACAAAGCCTCATCCCGAGCGAGAGACTTCAGAATTTCGGCCTGTGCCAGAGATAACCGAGCCTTCTTGGCTGCATCGTCAAGTGACACCACCAGATATTCGACCTAGTAAACCCAGGACAAAATGTAAGCCTCCTCCAGACCAGTATAGTTTGCTTGTTGATCGTACTTCGTCGCCCCACAGTAGAACGTCCCGTTCCTTGCCGCGCGCTCGGCGCCAATTCGCCAGGAGTTGCTGCATAGCTAGTCAGGTCATGTCATGTCACGGAAATCAACAGCCCCACTGGGCTGTCTCGGCAGTTGTATGCGCATACCTCAATTCCCCACTCGCGCACCTGATGGGCCCTCTTCTTTGCCTCCGGCCATTCGAGAGGAGTTCCAAGAGCACTAGAGGCAGGTTAGCAACCCTCCATGTGCTTCATTGAAACAAAGATCACGCACAGCAGTCCCATTGTTGCTAGCCTTTCACTTTCGGTTTTGCAATTCACGTAATGTCGATCAGAGCTAGAAGATGAATAGATAGGAAGGCACTCTCGACCCGCGGCAGGACCAAAGGCCGGGAAATGTGAGAGAGAGGAATGGAGATATGGACGAAAGTATCTAAAAGAACTTCAAGTCAAGCCGCGCATGGGCCCGTTCCGACCGGTTCTTTTGAATTCTTGCATTGAGGGGGAATTTTCGCCGTAACTGTTCCGGCGGGGCAAGATCCCGGCGATAAGAATCTGGATTTCTAAGCAATCAGGTGATGCTGATTACTGTCATTGTATGGTTTACTTGATCTATATAATACTATAACAGACGGGCTTGTTTGATGAGCTTTCTGACTGACTTCATTCTTCTGTGTGTGCGCGGTCTTTTCGAGTATCTATAGATGGATGAGCAATTCTCACCCTTGTCTAGTGGAATACCGGCTGACTCGATCCCTGCAGAGTAACAGCGCCACGATATTGCTGACCCCGGCCATCTCACACCAATGTTCCAGTCACATGCCTCGACAAATACATTCTCTGCAGGGTGTGGTTGGATCTGCAGGCCACTACTAATGCAAACAAGTGACATCGGAAATGTGGCTGACAAATCCGTAATTACCGCTCGTGCCGCTCGTGAATTGCGTCCCGATGCAACTAACATGCTTTGGTGTAGCTTCACTGCGTATATTCACTCCGGATTTCGGAGGCGGAGTTGAACCCCCGAAGGGCGCTGGTGTCAGCTTATGAAATAAGCAATTGACACATCAATCCAAGCTCATTTATTAATCGGGCATTCATTACCCCAGATATTGCAAGGAAAAAAGAACAAGGTCCTTAACGCCATAGAAGGCAGTCCATGAGCACTCTCGAGATATCATATATGTACATAACCTGCTGCTTGTCCAGCAGCTCACACGGAAACACACAACGCAAAGTCGGCAAGCTCAGTTGCTGCGGGCACCATCCTTGGCAGCGCGCAGCTCGTCCATCTTGGCCACCCGCTTCTTAAATTCGTCGTACTGGCACTTCTCGTAGGTATGACGCTCATTCTGGTTGACATAAAAAAGTTAGCCGGGGTACACTGCAGAGATACGCCTGACCGAGGTGAATTATTTGGGGCGCAGGGTGAAGAACCGTACCTCACACTTCCACGGAAGGTAGTACTCTGCTTGCCGGCACCGGTTCAGAGGGATCAAAAGGTGTGCACATGAGTCGCGGTATTGCAAGGGGAGGCTGGCCTCGGACATCTCCTGGCGGGTGGCTGAATCGAGCATCATGTTAGCTTCATATGGGTCTGAGAAGGCTCAATGGACTGGTTTCGTACCGGAGGTCTCCGCGAGACCCACAGCGCTTTTGACCGACTCAGCGATAGTCATTGTGACAAGAATTGTGGTGGTTGAGACGGTCGGGAGGAGGGGGGACAGGCACAAGTGGTGGAGATGCAGGCTGGCCTTCACTTTGAGGTATCTCGTTTGCTCGCGGATACGGAGTCATGTGATATGAATGTCACATGATTGGGCGAGCGACATATAGTCAGGTGATATGTTGACCACGTGATTGGGTGAGACTTTGTAGTCACGTGAGTAGATAGTTGATCCATTGTCACGTGATAGTAAATACTCGAGTATTATATAATTCACTAAAACAGCTTAGCGCGTAAAATCCACTTAACGCGGTACCAAACCGCGTCGCTGCGCGTATCTTGGATGGCACCCTAGACTCCACCCAGCAATTCTATTCCCAACGCTCTCTGTGCAAACAAGTGCATGAAATGCATCAACCCTGACTCGTTTGTGATACCAATTGTCTTTGTGAATATTCTCAAAGTTTCTCGGGCGCCTAAGTGCAGGCCACATCGCCGCTCAGAAACTTGCTACATCACCAAATCTTACAGCGATTCACACCATAGCAAAGATGGATACCATTTACTCGGCTACCTACAGCAATGTGAGTCTTTTTTTCTACTGACGTCTTTTGGCCACTTAGCGAGCTTTGCAGGACAAACATTGTGCTTTTGTCTCTTCCTGAGTGGTACTAATTGCCATCCCTCCAGGTCCCGGTGTATGAATTCAAACTCGATGGCGACAGTATTATGCGACGGAGAGCAGACGATTGGGTGAATGCAACCCACGTCCTTAAGGCTGCTGGTTTCGATAAGCCTGCGAGAACTCGGATCCTAGAACGAGAGGTTCAGAAAGGAAATCATGAGAAAGTGCAAGGTGGATATGGAAAATACCAGGGTGCGTTGTGGTAGCCAAAGACCGAAGGAACAAAGCCTACAATTAAATGGACCTGGCTGACATATGACAAACAGGAACATGGATCCCACTACAAGAGGCTCGCATGTTGGCGGAGCGCAACAATGTCATCGCGAAGTTGGCACCTATTTTCGATTACGTTGCTGGTGACCGCAGTCCCCCGCCTGCACCCAAACACACTTCCGCAGCCTCAAAACCGCGTGCACCACGCAAGTCGGCCAAAAATCCTGTGGCCGTCGCCACGGAGGCCTTCTCTGTGATTCAACCAACTCCAAATCGATCCATGGGCCCCCCAACCCTCACCCACGAACAGTACGAGATGAGCAACGGGTTTGATGACAACGAGTCCATCGAACAGGCAAACCTCGAATCCTCCTCTATGATGGCGGATGAAGATATGCATTTGTCTATGTCTTTTGGGGGGCGAAAGCGCAAGCGCGGCATGAACGAAGGGCCTACAATGACCATTACTGAACAGGAGCACATCATGTATGGTGATCAATTGCTGGATTATTTCATGACTGTAGGCGATGCGCCCCAAGCGACACGCATTCAACCTCCAGTACCTCCCGCCCAGTTCCAGATTGACCGGCAAATTGATGACTCGGGCAACACGGCATTGCACTGGGCTTGTGCTATGGGCGATCTGGAAATTGTCCAAGATCTACTTCATCGGGGAGCCAATGCCAAATCTCTGTCCATCCATGAAGAGACCCCACTTGTTCGAGCCGTGTTGTTCACGAATAACTATGAAAAACGGACATTCCCTACTCTGCTGGATGTGTTGCTGGACAGCATAACATTCCGAGACTGGTTTGGAGCTACCATCTTTCACCACGTCGCTGAGACCACTAGGAGTAAAGGAAAGTGGAAGAGCTCAAAGTACTACTGCGACATCCTCCTTGATAAGCTGTGCAAGAATTTCTCTCATGATGAGGTCGACTTGCTGCTGGCCTGCCAGGATGACAATGGCGATACAGCTGCCCTTGTCGCCGCCCGCAACGGATCGTTCCGCCTGGTGAAATTGCTGACAGCTCATTGCCCTCGATCTGCCGATCTTGTAAACAAAAAGGGAGAAACGGCTGCCCAGATCATTCAGCGATCCCAAGTTGAGAATGACATCCCGCCTGCCCCATCGTCCGTCACTATGGCCAACGACCACATGGAAGGTGAACTGAGTGGCCTCATGCCTTCAGACCGCATGTCCATTGCACCACCACCCATCGACCCCGCTGCAAACCAGGACTTGCTTTCCAAGATTGGTGCGATCATGGCGGAGGCCAACAAGAAACTGACGGTGACATACAGCAACACCAAAGTCTCCTCACAGGATTCCACCGACGTTGCCAACCCCGAGGCACTCTTTGAACAACTCGAATCAGACCGTGAGAAGATCCAGAAGCAGGTAATTGCTCTGGGTGAAAAGGAGGCTATGTACGAACCCAGCGACAACCAGATTCGCCGTTATGAGAAGCTGCGCAGCACCTATGAGTCTCTCCTTGAGCGCGTGCAGTACGATCGTCTTGTGGAGAAATTTTCCTCGGCCAAGGCATTCGCGTCCCCAAATTCATCTTCTCTTGGCCCAGAAGAGCTGATCGCTCAATACCAACTTGCACGCGAGCTCTGCGCTGCACAGAAGACGCGACGCAACGCGGTACGGGACCTTGCTCAACAAACCGCAGATGCGGGTGTGAGCACCAAGTTTGATGTGCACCGTAAGCTAGTGGCTCTAGCCACTGGCTTAAAGGAAGAGGAGCTTGACCCGATGGCGGCTGAGTTGGCTGAAACTCTGGAGTTTGACCGCCTGAATGGCAAGGGTACATCTCCCGAGCCGGGCCACCACCGACTACCATCTCAGATAGAGTCCGCCCCGCTACCTTCCGGCCCTGTCCCTGTGGATAACTAGGTGCCTTCATGTGTACATGTAATGACTTTCATTTGTGCGTCTTTTCATCCTCCTGGTTGGTTTCTCTCAACCTCACCAGCAGATACCCCATGTTTCCTTTTCGTCCTGTGCTTTGCTCATACTTTTCATCTTCTTGTCTCTAAATTTTGCCCTATCATTATTGTTATTAACTATTGTTATTACTATCTATTCTGCTAGGCGCTGAATATTCACGCGGTTCCGGTCAGGCCATAATTCTTCCCACCCGGTCGTTTTACGCAGTAATTACCATTCAAAGTATTGATATTATTGAGTACATACCCAGGTACCTACTTCTTCTGCGACTCATCGCTGTCTGCAAGTTCCTGACTAGTCTGGCACCATACAAGTTCATAAATTGCCCATCCCTGCACCGTCCCCTTTGCGATTTTACCGCTGGTTGATCCATTCTCTAGGGTACTTCGCTAGTGCACTGTATCAGAGGAACAACCTCAGCTGTCCGCATCACGCGAGCAACAGGACGACGCGCAAGAAGCGCAGAAACCACACCCATGCTATCAAGCGGACACGAGGAGATCAGACCCCTGCACCAAAACCTTAGAAGGGCATTTATCTCCACGTTCTTCATGGGTCAAACTTGGCCTTACTCATACTCTTTATCTTCTTGTTTATTTTGCCGTATTATTATTATTGTTGTTGTTATTGTTATTACTGTCTGCTCTTCGACCCTTGTGGGGGCTCATGAGGCACTACCGGAGACTACAAGGAAACAAGTACGAGCACCAATTACCGGTGCCATTTACCGTGTGTTCTTGTCTCATTGTCTGTGAAGGTATTCAACTACGGAGTGCATAGCAATGAAGCAATCACTTTAACGTGTCCACATATGTAGTATTCCCTATGTGCAACACCCACACGCAATCCAAGCTCCATGTGCTCTGACACGGAGCTTTGATTTTGGCTGACATCGATCGGCAGCATGGGCGTAGATCACAATCACGCTAAGGCCCCCTCAAGCTCCTTCCCCAAGCGAAAACAATCCCCATTCATGAACTCCAACAGAGCCCACCGCACAAAAAGGAAGCTATGGCCCACAATGACAATTCAACGCATGAAATACTTGCCAAATATTGCCACGTCGTACCTCGGAAAGCCCCCGTAAGGCGGTTATGCTGCATCTATTGGCTGCAGGTTGGGGGCTTGGCACTGACGCCGGGCGGCTCCAGGGGCGATATGAGACGAAGAGGCGGATGTGCCAGTGGGCACTAGCGGCCCTGAGCCAATGAAACCACAGAGGATGTGACGGGGGGCTCTGGGCTATGATGGGCTCGTCACCTTCCAGGGCGTGTATTCGTTGGTGATTGGGTGTTGGACCCCAAATCGTTGATTCCTCCAGGGTGAGGGTCAGGGAGAAACCCAGATCTCAGCTGAGTATGTAGGAAGAATGATAATACTCTTCTATCCTGTGATTAGTTCCTAGATATATAGGGCTGTTCTAGGCATTTCTCTAAACTTGAACCGAGAGTCGCGATACTGCGTGCCTGAGGCACGAAACTCATCCATTCCCCACATCCGCACCGTTCTTCTTCCACTTCTCTTCTTTCTTCCTCTCAACCATCCTTCTTTCTTTTTTCTTCGCATTCTTTCATTCTCTGCGGCTCGTGTCGTTGATTGGGAACCAAAAAAATTCATAATACAAAAAAAAGCCTTCTCTCAACCGCCAACTTAGTTCGTCCGATTCGTTCCGCCCCTGAAGAAAAAGCGCGAGATTCGTGAGATTCGATTCGATTGTCAATATTATTTTGCCCTGAAATCCCCCACGATCTTCGCATCTCATACCTGCATCATTGTGCCTGGGGCCATTTTTGTTTCGTCCATTCTCGCCACCCTTCTTCGAATCTCACCGTGGTGCCTTGCCAGCTGGTCGTGTTTCAGGATCTCTCCTCCCCCGAGTCCGCCGTTACCCGCGCCACCTCGCTCTATTTTCACTTCATCAGGGACTTGCAGAGCATCTCCCATCCTTTTCTTCTGGTTATCACTGAGAAAGACCTCTTTCGACTTATTCGCCTAATTCACCTCTACCTTTTCGTCCGTTTCTGCGCTTCGAAACGATCCTCGGCTTCTGATCCCGAGTGTGAAAAAAAAACAACAACCTTGTACAGCTTGATAATACTGGCATCGCGTTTTTGCTGTCTCCATTGAGCCTGTCATTCTACTGCATACCTTCACTTGTGGTCCGTGACCTTGAATTTCTGCTTGGCGAACATTCACTCTGACGGATTCCTTGATTCAAGAAATCACGTCCTTCACCCACGATTTCTCATCCCGCATCCGAAGCTGTGCTTGCTCTCAGTTTCGGCATACCGTTCTTGACATTAGACTTCCTAATCATCTAATCACCTGTGAAAGCTTTGAGCTTAGTGGTTGATCCCAAGCTCTCGATACCCGTTACGGATACTTTGAACGCGCCTCACCCTTCGCTCAGCCCTGCACATACCCTTCCTCACCATCTCACTTCACGAACAATGAGTATGGACGCTGGCGGTCTTGCTCAAATGACCTACAACTCCTCCTTCAATAATGGCAGTTCCCTCGGGGTCCCCAGCTCCGGCTTCGCGTCCCGGGGGAAGGGCTCTCACATTAAGCGCTTGAGCGTGCCTCCACAGGTCGCAACCATCGACGAGTCTCAAACTCCTTCCATCGCAACTCCACGCACCAGTCGATCGCATCTATTGGCTGGGCTCCGAACTGCGCCCAAGTCCGCGACCATTCCTTCTCAACAGCAGCGTTATGCTATGGAGGGCGGTCGGATGCCTTCTAACCGAGGTGCCGATCGCGTCCCCCAAACCGCCACGGGAGCTGGATTCCCGCAGTACGCGTTCACTTCGAATAACGGCATGAATTCCTACCATCACCAGCAACAGAAGAACCGGGAACGGGAACGGGAACGGGAGCGGGAACGGGAACGCCTGATGTACACAATGCCTGAGCAGGTGCTTGCACCACCAATGATTGACATTGGCGGCGGCGAAATGATGGACGAAAACCTCTACGCAGAGCTCATGTCTACCAACCTATTCCTTGCCGCGCAACAACAGCGCCTTCAGCAGCAGTTGATCAGTGTCACTGCTGCAGCCCAGCAGTTCCAAGGCCTCAACCTCGGGATGTCCCTGCAACAGCAGCAGCAGCAGCAGCAGCAGATGCAGCAGCAGATGCAGCAACAGATGCAATCCTTCATGCCCGGTATTGGATTCTACCAGCAACAGCTCCAGCAGGGTGTGCAGCCGATCGTGCAGCCGGTCCCCGGCCAGCCTGGTCTGTTCTCTGTCTACAACCCTTTGACTGGCCAGCAAAGCTACGTCATGGACAACAGCGCCCAGGAGGACCACTCGACGTACCACGGAAATCAGTCGGATGCGCAGGTACCTCAATTCCGTGCTGAGATCTCCCCGCCTGCCGACTCTGCTCCATCGCAGATGTATTTCCCTCAGCCGGTCTCTCCTCCCAGTGGCACTCCTTCCCCACCCATCGAGTCATCTGCTAGTGCTTTCCGTCGGAATCACCGGAAGTCTCCCTCTTTCAATCCTACGCTGAAGACCAATATTGATACGAACAAGGCCAATACTGCGTCCGGCCCTCGGTCAGCTGTTTTCCCTCCTACCCCGGCCACTGGAACATTCGGGCCTGGCCAGGGTCGTGCTGGTGAACACCCAATCCGCCAACCTCGTGGCCCTCCCTCGCTTGAGGATCTCGTGGCCAAGCCAACCTCCAAGCATGAAGGAAGCAAGAACTTTGCTACCCGCCAGCGCCGCCGTGCCGTCCACAACCTGGTTCGCGCTGGGATTGAGCGCCGCGGTGATAGTCGTAGCTACGGGTACAACAGCAGCGGAGGCACCAACACCCCAGCAAGCGAAAAGGAGTTTACCTTCTCGGATGGTGATGATGCCACTGTGCGTAGTGGCAGCCTTTCCAGTAAGCCCAGCTTGGGTAGCCTGCGTGCCGCTGCCATCGGTGCCATTGGATCTGAGCGTAAGGAGAAGACCAGTCGAAAGTCCCCTGAGAGTCCTTTCCACAGCGTTACCCCTACAAGCGAGGACGGATACTTCTCTGCCAAGTTTGCAGAGATTCGTGCGGAACAGGAGTATTCCCCAACGAGCACTTCGGGCACTTCGTCTCCATCCGTGGCAGCTGTCGTCGCGGGCCAAGGGCAAGCCGCTCAGGCACCGGAGCGCCGCAAGACTCCGATGCTTGTGTTGTCGAGCGCCGAGAAGCGCAAGACACCTCTCATGTAATGCCAACCATCATGTGACAGCGACGTATGACCTTTCAATTTCTTTGTTCGGTGGGCCGTTTTTGCTTTTTTATCTTAGTGCCCTTACCCTTTATGAGAGCCAATAGCTCTTGCCATTCATTCTCTGTTACTCTTTTCTCACTGGCAACCTCGATCTTGCCATGATGCGCGTTTGATGAAAGACTTGGATCAGTCTACCACGACTTCTTTTCTACTCCCTTCTCTTCTCCCGTTCCCTTCTACACTTTCCTTTCGAAGTGTCTATTTCCAGATTCCCTTCTTGACGCTATTCTTCTCGGCTCCACGTGCGTCTTGCGTTGACGGAACCTAATCTATCTTTAATCCCATGTCGAGCCCTTTTGCTTTGACATTTGGATGGGAGCGAAGGCGACAGCCGTCCTTCATTTTTTTTCTCTGGTTCCTTTTTTGACGGGGTTCCGTTGTACATCCGGTTATGTGCAGACAGTTCTCCCTATGGGCCCTTTGTAGCATTAGGGCCTATTAGTCCAATACATAGCTCTACAGCTGATGATTGCATTCTTCCTGGTAGTCCACATGCCATTGTGCCAGTAATTTCATCTCAATGCGTATATATGTCCAAAGCTCGAGATCAACATTTGACAGTAGTACCTCACTGCCCAGATGTATTTGTGGACCAGAACAGTCTTGAAGTTGTATGTATCCCAGAGTTCAGGTGCTGTGCAAAGTACCCATACAGGCAAAAGTACCATAACGCGTCCCACAAACTTGGAACGCAACTCACGTGGAACGAACGCCTAAGCTTCTGTGCCTACACCCCGAGCATCGCAGTCAAACCCACCATTTCGACAGAAGACTCCTTCCAGATTGGGAATAATATTTTTCTCAAATTTAAAAAACAATCCATGGTTGCCCAACCGCTGCCTACATCAAGTATCTACAGGCCTTGATTAAAAAAAGAATAATGTTTCGGAATTCCCACCTGACACTGATATCAACCAGGACTTGATCTAGAGTCGGGCCGAGAAACTCAAAGTACCAGGTTCGCAGTGGAATTTAGACTTTGACGAACATGATCCTCAGATAAACTAAACTTTCCACCCACATTCCTCGCGGACCATGTATTGATGGTGAGAAAAATAAATTGGCGTTATTAGTGCTCACTCTGGCGAATATGAATGCGGCCCAAACCCCAATTATCATGGATGCCTATGTTGGTTGGTGTTCAGGGATTGTATTCGAAACAGCTCGGACATTGCAAGCCATTATGACCGTGGATGTTTATTTATTTTTATAGATCGTGATATCCAGAATAGGGAACAGCCATGAACTGATCCATGGTTCGTGCAGAATAAAGTTCGCAGATCTATCGGAGGGAAAAACATCCTATCATTAATGAACCTTGTACATGGGTTCCTGGAGGAAAAAAACTATAGATCACCAAGAACGTGTTATTATAGCAGGTTTCTGTTTATCCAACCCGGTCCACTGTACAGTGCCAGGCAGGAAAACCCGGCGTAGGGCATTGCTTGTCACTATGACGGACGTTAGCTCACATACTAACTGTTGGTCCCTGCGTCCAGTGTCGGACGGACAACCTCGGTAGGCTTAGCAGAGGGGCTGTGCAACTTGGAGGGGGAAAGGGTGACACGGAGATGTGGTGCGGTCGCATTGCTGCAGCGAGCACGGGTACGAAAAGGGGTGGAGTAGAGCTACTTCTTTCGAAGTGGATAGATGTCTTGACGAAATATGATATGACTAGTCTTGAGCAATCCGCAATCCACAATAGATAATGGGAATATCTTTGCCTTGCGTTCGGGATGCCGATCCAGGGGACCTTCGGCCTCGGCCCATGATCGACGAGATGAGAGCTCATATGCGGAAATCGTAGATCCGTGGGGCCGTTGGAAGGGCCGGAGGGATCCAGGGCCACGGAAGCTTAACTGTCAAAGTTTCAGGTGCCAGTCTTAATGAGTTTGGGGAGTTGCCCTTGCTGGGGGCTGTGGGTGATACAATGACGCGCAAGAAGTCTCTGTCTAGGAGACACCGGCTGACATCATTATGGACACGCTCTTGTTTTGTGTAAGGCATGTGCGTACGTACAAAGCGTTATCTGTACTATGTGAAATCCCTAGACGTAGGTCATAGATCATATGAAGAGTGGCGGGAATAGTCAATCTAGTTTCAAGTTATCACTGAAGTTGTGAATATGAAGATTCTATTTATTCCTGCATTGACCGTTTTTCGGGGCGTATGTATGCACCTATCAGACATGCGGATCCCCGCATGATTTGTCGATCATCTGGGTACTGCAGGATATGAAAGGCCAGGATTCCTTCCGATGGTGTGTAATGAGAAGTATTCAATTGTACAGCCCCGGATACTCTGTGGAGCATTTGTCGATCAGCAACATAATGCATACATGCCCTATATGCAAAGGGGGTTGATCGAGACATATTTCCAATCGCCCCTCAATGCATTCAGGGCATACGCGTCCCTGATTGTTATCTATAGCTCCTGCAAAATGCCAAATTGCGCATTTGCCGCCCTCGCGTCGACTCCACTGTATTGCTTTTAGATACCCGGATCCTTCGAACCTTCTCTTGACGGTACCTACTAGATATCAAGCTTAATTATAACTCGAGACAAAAGAAAGTATCCATCATTTAGGATTTATATCGTTATTCTCAAATACTTTGGGCTTTGGTCCTTGTGGTACCTCATGGCCTCTGGTGGAACCGCGATTGTCTACTAGTTCCTTTCGCAATGAGCTCGGACACCTTGCTGATGACCCGCTTTTTGGCTTGATCAACTACAACTCAGATCAGGGAACATTTGATAAGCTACAATCCAGACTGTCGATCTTACTCGTCTCGGAGCATACCCGGCAAAAGGAGGCGTTTGGGGAGGAGCTGGATGAAGTAAGAGTCGTGCGTTTGATCGTGTTTCGTGACTCTCAAACCATTCTCAGTTTCCAATCCCGGTGATTTATCATTGTGGCAAATAATAAATTTCCAAAAAATAAATCATAGGGGAAACCGGGAAGGGCATTCCCCGCTCCTGTAGACTTCATGTGGTCCCTAGGGCAGCACCCTTTTTAGGCTGTCTCTAGCCGCATGGTCCAACCGTGGATATCCGGCTTTCATCTTTTATACTCGTCCTATTCACTTACTTCTCTTGTGTCTTGATGTCATCATTGCCTTGATTCTGAGTCGCCTCATCTTTGATGATGTTGTTTGTGACATAATATCATTCCTGGAAGCGGTCCTCCCATCCAACAGTCCTGTCAAACTTCCAACCCCCGGACTCCCTTGTGGCCACCACTCATTTCGTCCTAGTCCAAAAATTTGGTTGAAAGAGCTCTTGACGTTGACCAGTGGACTATCAATAGAAGCTCATGTGGGTTTACTGGAGATCTTTTCCTGTCCTATAGGATCTCACATAGCTGACCGTTGCCAGGTTGCAATACTCGACCCTACACGATTACACCAAGAATCGAAACTTGCAAACCCGTTCTATCCAAGACTGGTTGGAGCTGAGGTGTACTGTTTTATATAGGGAAAGACAATCTAGATCACAAAAAGGAAATGGCGGCGGGCTACTTTGAGCTCCCAGTCTCCCGCCGCTCCAGTGTGTCTGATAACGGAGCAGGACCAAGTAAAATATCTTCAGTGTCACGTCAAGCATCATTGCCCCTGCCGAATGATGGTTTCCAGGGCCAGCAGACGTATCGGGATGGGAGGTCGAATGATGTTGGCGCACAGGGCAGGCATCGGAATGCCAGCCCACTCAAGACCACCAATCGTGTCAAGTTCACAGTGGATGAAGCAGAGCTATTGGAGCACACCGGAGCTAGGGTTGAGTCCCGACTGGACCGCAGGGGCACTGCACTACCACAGAGACCCTTACCCACTGCCAACATTCCTTTCTTCCAGGCAACAGGGCCCGTGGACCCTCCTGCAGGACCCTCACTGGTGGGAGAAAGCCCCAGCGCGCCAGCCGATGTCAATGGCTTGACGATCGGCAATCAGACAAGCTCATCGGGTACTGGAAAGACAGAGGAGCTTGGACATTGTACAAATGACAAAGGGCGGGCAATATTATATGCACAAGAACGAGCTCAGCGGCTAGCATTTCTTCTGAGTTCTCATAAATCTCCGAAGCCAAGTCCCCGCTCTAGCTTAGTGTCTTCCATTGCATCAACTCCAACCGAGAGTGTGTTTCCAAACGAAGATGGGGATGAGATTCCTATGATCAGCTTCCGCGAGAAACAACAAATACTTGATGCCTTAACAGACGAGGATGAATACACACCGCGCACAGCCGAAGCTTTTCATCTCGTGCGACAAATGTCCCGTCGAGAGTATCCTTTCTTGCCTCGCATTCACCCTCCTTCTCCAGGATCTCTCTCTGGCCAGGTCACGCCTAGTGATGGCAGAGACTCAGAGACCTATGTCGAACGGCCAACACGTTACCGTGGAGGCATTCTATCCTCCATCCTGAAGCTATACGACCAGCAAACTGGAAAACCTCCAGACTATAGCCCCAACCGAAGCCGGTGGGGTCGTTCCAGAAAGGGGAGCTCCGCGGAATTCAGTGAGCGTGGATTCTCCCCCGATCCTATCTGGAGACCGCACCGGCCTAGAAAATGGTATGAAAAATCATCCAGCCGGTCAAGCAGTACTTTTACTGGGTCTGGCTCATCACAGAAGAGTACCTCTCCAGTTGCTATGCTGAAGCGATCTCACAGCAGCAGTGCAGTTGGGGGTAGGGGACGTCGATGGGCTAAGGCGGACCATCTCGCAGATGAAATTCGGATCACAGTTCATATTGCGGAAACTCTCTCCCGCCAACGATATCTCATCCGACTTTGTCGTTCCCTGATGAAGTACGGGGCACCGACTCATCGACTAGAGGAGTATATGCGGATGACTGCCCGCGTGCTGGAAATTGATGGCCAGTTTCTGTATTTCCCCGGTTGCATGATCATCTCCTTTGACGACGCCTCCACGCACACGACGGAGGTCAAAGTCGTCCGGTCCAGCCAGGGTGTCGACCTTGGCCGACTGGCAGATGTACACGAGATCTACAAGGAGGTGATCCACGATGTAATCGGAGTGGAGGAGGCTATTCAGCGTTTGGATGAGACGAAAACGAGGCCAAACAAATACCATCTTGTACTTCAAATCATTGCCCATGGCTGCGCAAGTGCATGCGTTGGACCTTTCGCATTCAATGCGCGGCCAATCGACATGCCAATCGCTTTCTTACTGGGATGTCTCCTGGGCATCCTGCAGCTGATCCTCTCCCCAAGGTCGAGCCTGTACTCCAATGTATTCGAGATCTCAGCTGCAGTGTTAACTTCATTCCTGGCTCGCGCCTTCGGAAGCATACGATACCAAGGCGATCCACTCTTCTGTTTCTCAGCACTGGCTCAATCATCCATTGCCCTAATCTTGCCAGGGTACACGGTTCTTTGCGCAAGCCTCGAGCTTCAATCAGGCAGCATCATCGCAGGATCTGTGCGAATGGTATACGCCATCATCTACTCCCTATTCCTGGGATTCGGAATCACAATCGGCACAGCTGTATATGGCCTCTTAGATGCGCAGGCTTCAACAGAGTACACATGCCCCGCTAGCCCCATCAACAACGAGTACCTCCAACGCTTTCCATTCGTCTTACTCTTCACTATCTGTCTAGCCCTCGTGAACCAGTCCAAATTGAAACAGATCCCGATTATGCTCGTCATTTCATTTGCCGGTTACGTGGTCAGCTACTTCAGTGGGAAGCGCTTCTCCTCTAATACCCAAATCTCAAATGCCCTTGGTGCCTTCGTCATCGGTATCCTGGGCAACTTCTACAGTCGTCTCCGTCACGGTCTTGCTGCCGCAGCAATGCTGCCTGCTATCTGGGTGCTCGTGCCTTCTGGTCTGGCAGCTAGCGGTTCCTTGATCTCGGGGATCACTGCAGCAGAAGAAATGACCCGCACTCGAGATGCTGTTGTAAGCAATGGAACTCAAGGATTTGTTGATGCGGCCAAGAACCTCTCTACTTCTCAAGCTCGGGACCAGAGTAACGGCGTGGCCTTTGATATTGGCTATGGTATGGTTCAGGTTGCTATCGGGACGACTGTGGGTCTTTTCCTGGCTGCACTTGTGGTGTATCCGCTGGGTAAGAAGCGCAGCGGATTGTTCAGTTTCTGATAAACCTCCATCGGCCTGATCATGCTACTTCTCTCTCTCTCTCTCTCTCTCTGTCTCTCTTATGCACTTTATTATATTCCACTTGGTTCTTTCTTGCCTTTGTTTCTTCAGCGTCTCTCGATCAAATCGAGTTCTCTTGGACATTTCGCATCCGTGAACCTCAACGACCAACTAGGATCGATCGAAGTCCATGATATTACTCTTTAACCTTGACCAGCAACCGAGGCGGGGGGCCTGCTTGCTGTTTTTATTCATACTTTCTTTCCCGCTCTGCCAATTTTCTTTCATTCACTCGGAGCCAAAACAATCCCTGATTACGCCGCAGTTACACCTGAGGCGGGAGTTTGGAAGCTCATTATACTTCCTTCTCACACACTCCCTCGTTTCAGGCCCTGCGCTCATATCCACTCCTTTTCTTTCCTTCTTTGTCTTTATCTTTCGTCCCTCACCCGACAAAGTCTGTATCGACGCCTATCTGGACTTCCCGTCTGGACATACATAGAAGATACGATTCCACGAGTCACGACCAAAATCACCGAGGCCCCCCTTCTGCGTTTGAATTTATTTTTGCTATTTTTGCTTGCTCTTTTTGCTATTTTTGATCTTTTGTTTGTTTGGGTAGTTAGGTGTCTGTTGCGCGGGAGTCCTGGTTTAGAGGACTTATTCTCGTGTTACTATAATGAATGAGTTATTTCTCGACTTTCAAGGCTTTACCGATTATACCTGACTGTAGTTGATCCAGGGACAAGAAAGTCAGTTCGAAAAAAGGAACACAGCAGGATCTCTTGAATTTATGCACATATATTAGAACAGCCCGTGGGTTGAATCCACAGTAATGTTGTCTCCCGTTCCCCGCAACTTCCCCTCATCCGCATTCTGCGGACCTATGCTGGGTTGGTCGGTTATTCTTCGTGGATTAACCCCGCGGCATTAGTTCCGACGTTGTGGGGAAACCCCGATGTATACACAGAACTGCCGAACTCTGGAGCCATCTATGATCGACAAAGGGTGATCTGCGTACATCAATAACCGAGACCAATTTATAATAACTGCATTCAACGCAGTTCAGGTTCCCCAGAACCATGATTTTATTATACAAATCCTTAATTTTCACCCATGGGCAATATCAACGAAATGATAACCATCACAACAACCCTTTTGACGGCCGTGGTCCTAGTCTACATTGTGTACATGAGATTCCTGCACCGATTAAGCAAATACCCCGGACCCCTCCTCGCAACTCTAACCAACGGGTACAAGGCCTACTATGTCTACAACTTACGACTACACGAGAAGCTCCTCGAGCTCCACGTGCAATATGGTCCCGTTGTCCGCGTGGGACCCAATCACCTCCATCTCTGGGAGGGGGAAGCGATTGCACCAATCTACAAGGGAGGACGAAATATGGGCAAGACCGATTTCTATAATGCCTTTACGGCCTTCAACCCGAATCTTTTCGGTGGTACTAATGAGGATGTGAGATCAAACCTCTAACATAGTCAATGGATATGAATTGCGGATTAATCTAACAAATTCTGCAGATCCACTCTCTCCGTCGCAGACAACTATCTCATGGATTCTCGCAAGCTTCAATCCAGAAATTGGAACCTCTAATCGAAGGTCAGATGAAAGTCCTGATCGATAAACTGCGAGCGTTCGCAAAGACAGGCGAAGTCTTCGATTTCAAAAATGTTCTCTCCTTGTATGTACTCGATATCCTCGGCGAAGTGGCTTTCAGTAAGCCCTTCGGTGTACAAGAAAAGGGAAAATCAGATGAGCTCCATGCCATCAACGACCACCTCTTGTTAGCCGGCGTTATTGGTGAACTACCCTTCCAAGATCTGTGGAAAACACTCGCGAGAATGTCGCCAGTGCCGTGGATGAGACAGCTCGTCAAAAGCAGGAATAACCTAAAGGATATATGCTCTCGCTGTGTCAATTTCAAGATCAACAATCCATCTGAACGGCCAGATTTATTGAAGAGTCTTGTTGAGGCCGTTGATCCGGAAAGTGGTTCAGGGCTGACGGAGCAGGAAATCAATTCTGAAGCTTTTGCTGTTCTGTGAGTTTTAGATATACTCAAGTCGACTCCTTGTGGGAACAAAGCTAATAGGTCCTAAGCGTGGCTGGATCCCATTCCACATCAGGCACATTGACACTCCTTCTTTGGCATCTAACCCATAACCCTGATATACTCGCGACCGTGACGCACGAACTTCATGAAAAGCTGCCACCACTACATGATAGCCAGATCTCATACCCCATCCAAGGGCTGGAGGCATCTCTGAGCTACACAATGGCCTGCGTCAGAGAGAACTTTCGTCTGAATCCCGTATTCAACATGCCTTTATGGCGTCGAGTTGGATACCCCGGCGGCATCGATATCGCAGGTCACCATATCCCTGAGGGAGTATGTCCCCTACCAACCCCCTTACCCCTCAAAAAAGTGTAATTCATCAACTAATTCCGATTCGTACCAGACAAGTGTCTGTATCTCCAACTACGTCCTACACCACAACCCCGGTATATGGGGTGCGGATCATGAAGAGTATATCCCTGATCGCTGGCTCGATGAGAGTTATAACAAAGAAAAGGGCAAATACCTGATTCCGTTTAGTATTGGGCATCGGATGTGCATTGGGAGGAATTTGGCTATGACGAATATCCTCAAGACTGTCACTACGTTGCTGATGAGGTTTGAGTTTGAGCCTGTGGGTAAGGAGAGGAGGGTGAGTGTACGTAGCTCTGGGATAGGGGAGATGGAGGGTGAGTTTCTGTGTCGGGTTTCCGTAAAGTAGTTGTAATCAATGCATTGAAGTTATGTTGAATCTGGTTTTGTATTCTTGGACTACTTCCAAGAATCTCAAGGGCTGGTGCTTTTTGCCCAAATGTATGATTCTCGCCTGCAAATACACAAGAATGTTTTGACAAGGTGTATGTCCTCTCAGCAGTAATGACGGAAGCGAATTTCTGTATCTCAAATTGACTATCTACTAGTTCAATCCCAGATTCTTTCAATGTCCGGCATTCATTCACTAATTTACTTCAAGCCCCCTCAACCTAGGTTAAGGATATAGATACAACAACCGTTGTGAAACAAAAAAAGAGAGAACATAAGATCCAATCCCTCGCGGTATATTAGACAACACCGGAACTCCGTGCTGGTACGAATTGCAATGCAAACTCCCACAATGTGCACCCTACGCCTACCGATCAAAAAAGAGGCAGGTTCGTCAAGATCATAACAGTCACTCCAGACCCCTAGAAGCTTAGGGTAGAAAACAAGAGGGGAAAATAAGGACGCTGGAAAATTCAAATCAAATGAGTTGCTAGCTCATCACCGTCTCTCGACACGACTGAGTGCCCCAAGAATAAGGCCTAGGTCTTCCCGTGGACGTTCCCGTAATTTTGGTGGACTGTCTTCTCCGCTGTCGCCTTCTATGGCGATCCGCTGTCGAGTATTCAGTGCGTCGCGCTCTTCTAACCGCTCGGCACAGATGCGAAGTATTCGTGATGAGACGGCGTCGGCGCTGGAACTGTATAGCTCGATGTCGTGGATTCCGGCTGCAAAAGCATCCAGTGTAGGAGCGAGACCTGTTGTGATTTGGGAAAGGCGGTTTGAGATGGTAGATGGGGACATAGGTGGTTGGATTGTTGGAGGAGAGATATCGTCTTTCGCTTGTGACTCGGCGGTTGGGACGGAGGGATGGAGAGATCTGAGGATGGCTTGTTGAGAGGGGTCGAGAAGAGAGGAGTCGATTTGAGGTTGGGATTTCTTGGGGTAACGTTTAGAGGCTTGGGGGGAGTCGGGTGTAGGTGCATTGACAGGTGGAATTGGTGCTTGTTTGAGAAGTGCATTTAAAGCATGCCTCTCTTTTTGAAGCCTGTTAAATCATGTCAGCTTGAAGCCTTTGGTTGATGGTGTTGCTAGCCATACTTTTGTATGTGCTCCTCCAATTCCTTGATCTTTTCTGCATTCTGTATGTTCCTTGGGTTTGGCTTTTTCACTACCACGGTGGGAGGATTCACGTCTTCGCGGCTAAACCAGTTCGAAAGTTCCGAGTTGGTAGAGAAGTCTTTCAGCAGCTCATCTTGTATCGCACGGGCTAATTCATGTCAGCTTTATTTCTCTTGCCGCCAAAAAAGAAGAATTACCTGCTAGGCGTGAACTCTGATCCTCCGAGCGCGAGCCCGAAGGCTTGTCTCCGAGCGCTCGTGTTGCACACCAAATTAGAAGCTGTCGCATTCTGCGCGGCTCCGGAAGACCTTCATCTGCAATGTGTTTATAGAAATCAGCAGTGCCAACTTCTCGATGCGGTAATGCTAGAAAAACACGAGTTAGCTCATCTCCACCAGAATTCTACTGAATGGTCCCTACCATTGGACGCTCCTGAGTCAATTAGAGAGCTGGCTCTTCGCCCCCGCATTCCCAGACTGCTTCGCCGTTGTCCCTTGCCAGATTTTGTACCCCGTAATTCCTTATTCCGCTGAATAACAGGAGTATCCGCTAACGGCAGAGCCACCTTAGTACCCACTGAAGGTTCTGGTGATTTAAATCCGTTGGTATCGCTTGTTCTCGGACGTCCTGGCCGCCCCCTCTTCCCCTTTTTCTCTGTTGGCGCATTTGGAGGCGACTCGTGATTCCGTAATGAACGTGTCGAACTCACTGGCGGTTCTGGCTCGGGATTTCCCGTCTTAGCAGCCTTCCTCGTCCCTCGTCTTGTCGGAAGTTCAGTAGTTTTGCCATTCGTCGGTACTGCACTAGCACTCTCATCCTCGGCCGGTCGTTTCTTGGGCGGTCGGCCCCTGCGTGGCGTAGATTTCGGAGGCGCATTTTCCACATCTGACTGAGGATTCTCTGGAACAGGTTCAATGGATGGTCTATTCCTCTTGGTCGGTTTTCTTGAAAAACGAAATCCTTCTGAATCTTCCTCGTAATCTGCAAAAAGCGTGTGGTTAGCATCTTCACATTCCTTCCATTCCTTTCGTCCCTCGCCCAATGCAGCCGAGCGCCCGCCCCTTCTAGAAGTCAAGAAAAACCCACTTGCTTTCCGTTTCCCCTCGGCGTGATTCGCAATCTCCTCCAGTCCTTCTTGGGAAGCGCTCAGCCGTTTCGGTGGCCGACCTCGGCCAGGACGCGACTGCGCCTGAGTCGCGGCCATTGCAATCGTCCCCAGCGGTTCGCGGCGCTTTACTTTCGTGATAGGAGCCGCCAAGACCGCGATGGTCATGTCAAGAGGGTGTCACGCGGGATCGTCGGTTGGGGTTTAGAGGGTCGTGACCCCTCAGCAGGTGAAGAATCACCGAGTTTCGCTAGTTCGCGTTTGGAGTCTCTTGAGACCGGTAACTCTTCCTTGAATATCAATAGCTTGGTTCCCCCTGGTGGAATGTGGTCGCGACCAGGTCTTGTGCAGAGTTGTTCGCGTTGGTGTTTGGTGTTAGGCCGATTTCTTGTTCGTCGCGGTCCCCTCAATTGGGGCTGATTAGCGCGTGGAATTGGAGGCGAAATGCTTCCAGGCAGATTCGAATGCGCAAGGTGTTGAGAGAGTCTTTATTATGCCCGCAATGAAGTGGCTGCGGGCGGCAAGGGAAGCGCAGAAGGTGGGTTGGAGGGATTCGGGCACGCGGTTGTTTTGGTCGGGGCGCGTGGGGCGCTAGTCCCTTTTGGGAATCCCCTCAGAAAACGGTTTCTACATGCACTTGAAATACACTTACAACATTGGTTTACTAGCATTCAGGAATAAAACAGTCATTATAGCATAGCTTGTTACTATGATCATGCAATGTCATTTTGAAAAGCTGCCAGATTCTTCAATTCCCAAAGGAATCCAACTGTGCAGATGCCACTAGATGAAATACGCTATGTAGACTGAACCCCTCCAACGCCAAAATTGCACATAAAAAACATGTAATATGTTCAATGAAAAACGAAAAGCCCCCAGATCATTGAGCAAACAGGAGTTGAGCCCGTGCCCTGTTATATAGTTGAAATTGACAATAATCCCCAGGATCATTGCATGGCATCATCCACCTGAGATAGGTCACCTGGGGGTGGGGATGCAAGGCTGCCTTCGATGCGACGCTTGGCTTCTTGCATCTCCTCGGCAGTGACATTCTCTGCTTTCTTGGGCATGTCCGGTTCATGCTGGGGGATATCAGGGCTGTGACCAACTGACATACCAACTCGAATCTATGCAATGAAAATTAGTCTCAATTAGGAGCAAGTAAAAGGCACGGATAAGTATCTTTCTTACCAGTGTCTCCAATGCGCCCTTGGAATTGTCCACTAGGTCACGGTCAAAGTTGATGACTCCTTCCTCAAACAAGACCAACAGCGTACTACCGCCGAATTTGAAGTATCCAAGCTCTTCTGCTCGGGAAACCTTTTCACCGGCTTTGCGGGTGATGACTGTGCTACCCACCATCATGGCGCCGACACATACGACCATGACACGACCATGGGCGACAGAGTCAATGGGGACCAGCACTCGCACGTTCTCGCCATAAACATCCAAGGCCGAACGAATAGCCATAGGGTTGACGGTATAGTACTCGCCCTCAATGGTTTTAGGCTCACCCATGATTCCATCTACGGGAACATGGAAACGATGGTAGTCCTGAGGTGCTAACCGGAATACACCAAGTGCACCATTACGGTACCGCGCGGCATCTTCAGGATAGGCGTTACCCATTAACCTCTCCACGGAGAACTCTCGTCCCTTTACCCAGATCCCGGTGGCTTCGTTCATGCGATCAAAGACCACTGAGCGACAGTCGGCTGGGGACACAACAACCCTTGGATCGTCGGGGGCCGAGCACGGTCGGGCATCGGGCTTCAAGGCACGATAGAAGAACTCGTTGAAGTTTTTGAATTTCTCAATAGGCTGAAGCACCTCTGTCATGTCCAGCTGGTGGAAATTGATGAAATCCCGAATCTGGCTGACAGACGCCGGGTCATCGTATTTTCGACCCTGCTTAACACTCAGGGATTTCAACACACGACGAACTATAATCAACCTTGTTAGAAGACGATAATAGACACGACTTGGCAAAATACTTACTTCTTTTCTTCTCCATGTCCTTGCTCTTGAGACCCTTGTAAAGCAGTCGGATTCCAAGACGGACATAGATACTCATACGCTCTTCGTTGATCTGGCCAGTAATACGGTCCTGGACGAGGATGTTGGCCGAATTGGCTCCAAGTCGGTAGCCACCGTAAGAAATCTTGGTAATAACCTTGGAGTACCATTTGCGCTGCGCCTGGCTCGAGGTCACGAATCCACCCATGACAAGGTTGTCAACTTGCCGCCAGTCACGGCTGGCACATGTCGCAATATGAGTAATGATATCTGCATCAGATCGTTTGCCAAGGCGAGGCTGGTGGCAGAGGGGGCATTCGCGGATTTCTACCACGTGCTCTTCACCCCGCTCATCCCCAAGATCATCTGGTCGGAGATATTCGTCGTTCGAGCTGGGCTGATCCGCCTCGTCGCTAGAGAGAGTTGGTATCGCTGTTGAATCCGGGTTAGCATTGTATGGCTCGGTGGTGCTGGGTTCTAAAGCGAGCTCATCGCCGCTAGATGGCTCCTCACTATCCTGACTGCCGAAGGATCGCGGTCCAAGTGCTGGTCTCTGGGAACTAGGCATGGCATTCTTCTTTTGCAAGTATTGTAGTGTGTCTTCAAGACACATCACTGCCTGGTCGAAGCTTAAGTCGGCTGTCGCACTGGCTGCGTTGTCCCCACTGAAACGCTCGAAGAAGGCGTCGATTGTCGATTCCTTAAGTGTGGATCCAAGAGTGTCGAGCATGGTGGTCATTTCAATCTTGTCGATGCGGCCACTGTCATCCGCATCGTATTGCTTCAACATAAGTCTCCAGAATTGCTGTCGAACGGCACTATATGGCAGGAATTTGGCTTTCAAAAATAATTCCGGTGTATGTTTGTCTTCCCATCGTTCTCGGTTCTTAAGTACCAAAGGAATAGTATAACAGCGAAGCCCTTCCTCATCGGCTGGTGGAATATTCTCGGGCTTCGAAGTGACTGTAGACATGACGGTTGGCACCTGGAGGTTAGAGCTGCTATCCGCTGAACTGGATAATTCTGGCACGGATGTGGGAGCGACCCTGTTCGCAATCTCAAGCACAGAATTGCTTGAAAGAGAAGTAGCTGAGTTACGTGACCTCAGTGTGGGCCGCGCCATCTTGGAGAGACTTGATGACGATGCAGAGGAACCAAGTGGAAGCCGAGTACTAGACTTGGCCGGTGGAACAATTTCGTCCTCTTCGGACTCGACGAAGTGGTATAAACCCGTCTCAGGGTCTGCCTCCGGGGCAGCTTGGATCAATGTTGGCAGAGGGAAACCCGCAGAGGCGACAAAGTCATTGCCTGAGAACTTGTCTCGATCCATTACCGTGAAACTGATCGTGTAATTCCTCTCATGTCGCATTACCTGGAAGACCATCTTCTCGTTATATACTGGGTTCAGGTTATGACGTACAACAGGAGTCCTGAGCGTTTTCCTCCCAAGGGAAGTCACGACAAAAGGATCCATGTCAAAGGATGTCCTCGTCACTAAAATATAAAGAATCAATCATCTGGAGTGTGAGAATGGGAATAGTAGCCCGTACCATTTTTTTCAGGAGGTAGATCTGTCACCTTGATGATCTCCATAAAAACAATGCCCTGCACGCCGCTCCCGGCACCCGAAAACTGGTATGCGCGAGCAGCAAGAGACTTCTTTCTTAAACGAGCCATACGAAGCCTTCGACGGCGTTTTTCAACAACCTCTGGCTTCGAAAGGTCATCGGTTTCATCGGATGTCTCCTCATCACGATCCAGATCATCGAGGTCAACCGCCGGGATCTCAATTGGGTCATCATCATCACCAGCACATACGACCTTCTTAAATTTCTGGTATGTGTCTGAAGGCGACGCATTTGGGCTTGCCGAGTCCGAAAGTGAGAATTGCAGCAAGATCTCGCCAGATACATTACTGTTTTTCTTGTTCTTCTTCTTGCGGTTCGATACTCGTTTCGACTTGAGAGTGTACCATGTTGGCTACGCGTATCAAGGTCAGCTGTTAAATTCTCAAACCAAAATCCCCACGGCGTGGGCTGTGCAGTGTTTCCTACCTCTTTCTTGATTTGCCCATTGGCAAATATATCTTCCAATGCAATATCAAACTCGCCCAGGTAGTCCTTGCCAAACCGGTCATGATCCCAACAGATGCACTCCAACAACGGGACGCCCCCGAGGGGCATTTCGAACGACACGTTCCATTCCGGGTTTAGTGATTTGAATATTGTCGGCGTCGACTGCCTTCCTTCTCCCAATGTCACAACCAAGTACTGTATATCCCGTCCGTTAGCGAACCAGGCCCGTGGATCTCGGGGACCAGGGTGTTGCGAGAACGCCACTTACAGGATCGCTTGTGCCACCCCGATCCTTCGCTGCAAGATTTCGTCCCTATTTCAAGACGACAAGGCATAGGTTAGCCCATGTTTTTTTGTGGGGTCACAAGTTCGTATTGGCGGCTGCCTAGCAGGGGGTGAGATTGATTCAGCCTTACCCGGATGACAGTGACTTTAAGTAGCAAAGGTTTGGCATCAGCTGGTAGGCGCATAGGACTGGTACTCCTGCTCTGTCCGGGTGTTGAGCTGGCGCTTCTCGTGGATAGATGCGAGCTTAGTCGCTGCGGGAGCGGTAAGCGGACCATGGCGGAATGCGTCTGCAGGCCGAAGTGGCGGTGGAGGAAGGAAGAAAGGTTGAAGGGGAAGAGAGACTTGAGATTTAAAACCGAAGTTTGGCCCTAAGCCCGTAGTCGAATTTCCCGTCCTGGTAAGCGTGGCTTGATTAAAGCATCCCCCAGAGTCCGATCCGCGTACGATCTGCTTCGGGTCGATCCCAGCACAAAAGCCAAGACACGGTACCACCCACAGTTCCAAATAAATTCAAGGTCGCTAGCAATTGGGATACGTGGCCTCGTGGGATGATAATTAGTCTAGAAGAAATTGGTGGGAAGTTAAAAGGCAAGGCCCGGGAGCGAAAGGAGAGACACTCGTGGGGCTTTGTTGGGGGAAGAGACGGAGGTTCTTGGTCTCGACGTCAGTTTCCCATTCTCCACTTTGGCTCCACCACAACAAAAAAATGGATGCCTTGTCTACGGGGCCAAAGCCTGTTTACTCCAATGATCCTAGTGCATTGTTCATGTCTTCATTCGGAATCATTGTGCTTGATTGGGCTAAACAAGGGACTACAGGACTGTCTTGCAAGCCATACTGTACAATGCAAGATGATCCACCCCACCACGGAATGCAGTACCCCGCACCCATACAACTGCGCGAGTCTAGAATATAGGTCGGATCTGGTGTCTATTTGCTTTCATTGAACCATATCTTGGAACGTAGACTGTGATAACTCCGGAGCATTGGAATCTGAAGGGTGTTACTATAGATATCTTGCCGTATACTTCCGCCCCATGCCGAGGTAGACCTGCATTGGGTTTGCCTCCAAGACTGATGTTCGATACATGGCTTAGTTCCATCAATGTTTGTTAATAAGCCAGAGCAGAACTGTGGATCTTTATGACAATACCCATGAGGTAACAGATAATCTAGAAAAAAAATTTGTTTTCAAACCTTGTGCTGTACACTCGCTAAAGACAGAAACCTAATATCGCGCGGCTGAGGCCTGAGGCCACACTTGTAAAGAAAATATAAAAATGGAAAAAAGGGGCAAAGACCCACTACCGCTCGGCAAATAGTATGTGATGACAGCTGGACTTTTCCCAGTCAAACTTTCCTGGAGAATGTTGCATTAATATCTCATGGCCATGGCAGAGGGTATGGTATGACTATGGAACCCATCAAGGCCGGAGAGAGCATATAAATTCAATTGTCCAATCAAGGTAGAGAATTGAGGTGCAATCTAGCAATCTTAGAACAGCAGCATTGTGTAAACCAGGAGTTTCATTCACCTGGGCAGATTGCTTTCTTGAAATATCCACCTGCATGAATTCGACTCAGCACTATCTACTAGTGCACTTACCTAGTAATCTTCGAGAACCACATTCCCTAGTGCGCAGCCATCCTCCAAGGCTCCATATTCACATGCAAATTCAACAAAAACCACACAGAGCAAGAGTGATCTTGATCGTGTCCTCTCCACAATATACAACACCCACATAACCAAGCCACCCCGGCCCAACACAAGTCAACGCAACCAGCGACTCCCCTCGAGCATCAAGGTTTGAATTCTTTGACCAGAGTACATCGGAAGTATACCACATATCACGCAGGGCAACATTTTTGATAGACATACCTTGCATGGAACAGGAACTCGGTAGATATAATCTCAAGGAATTCCCAACAGCCCCCGTATCCAACGACAACTCCCGTTCGCAAGCCACACCTGACCGCCATGGCAGGTTTGCCATGGTGAAGAATGGTTGGATGCAGCCTTCTTAGGCCCAGACGGCGAACTGACCCATGGCAATTACTATCCCACCATGGCGTAAGAAGACTAAAACCGTACCCAGGAGTGGTATGCTTTGGCTGATAGCTAACCCCTCATCTGCGATGAGGACGACTGCTGGTGGTGGCGATTGTTTCAGTAGGTCTTGGATTTGGCCTGGGTCGTCGGCAATTTCGATAGTCGCCTTGTAATTCAATGCAGTCATGAGACTATCCCATGAGTGCTGGAAATCTAGTTGGTGGAAATGGCAGATGATTACGACCAATGGTCGGGTTCTGTCCCCTGGGGCATGTTTGTTTCGGTGGCCCCGGGAGAAAGGACTTTTCGCTGGAGGAGTGGAGAGAGGGTTTTTTTTTTTTTTTTTTTTTCAAAAAGTAAGTGATTTCAGACAGTCATAGAAAGTGGCATTTCTGTTGGCAGGGCTCAGGATGAGGAACCTTGGAAGGTTTACTTGCACAAGAAAGATTCAACCTTGGAGGAGTCCCATCTGGACCATATGGGTGAATGATGATAGAGTCCAATATTGGAGCATTCATGAAAAAGTCTCATCTGATCTACGACATACACCTGGACGGGAAAATCACCATGGGAAATGTACGTGAAATATTACTTGGAATATGGATCACTTTGGAACATTTGAAGCTTGCAAGTATAGTTTATCAGAACAATGACTTTGTGCGGTTTGAATGAATATGTATAATGGGATTCGTAACTATACAATCCAACCTTTGTTGGGACAAGTTGACCGCGACTCCCGAATTTTACGGCTAGCGTGATTATATGTATCCACATATGCATGTGCATGGATTGACGTTGAAAGTTTCTCAACTCTCACCTTGGAAACATCTTAGATAAGTATACACCTCGAGGCTCGCGCATCACCTACCCAGGTGGGCATCTGCACGTGAGATCGCGATGGACTCGGGATGCTGATCTAATCCCGCTGGTTCGACCTCCGCATTTCCCCCCAACCACAGCAAAGACTCGCGCATTAAACCGGAATCCCCTCCAATCCCCCCAAATCCTGCGCAATCGGACCTCCGCATATCCTTGAATTGAATCATACCACCCCGCGCTGACTAAGACCGCCTCCTTGCCATCGCCAAATCGGTATCCGAGATCGCAGCTTGCCGCTTCCATATGGACCAAGTGCCATATGGGGAAGTGACGATCCAATGAGCCTGACAAACCCACCTTCCTCCGGTTCACTCTCCACCCGAACAAAAACAGTCGGCCCAAGCTTGAAAAGGAACCTGCAGGCCACAGTCGATGGTAATTATATCTCGGATCCTTGCCTTGCCGCATGACCGCCTTCTGTGTCCACTTTCTGTTCTTCTATAACGTGATCTTGATCTTGATCCTGAACTGTCTCGGCTTTCCTTCTGTTGCATCATGTTTGGAAAAGGATTCCCATTTTCAAATTTAAATTCTGTTGGGGCTTTCTATCCTCGGGGTAATTTCTTTCCCCTTCAATACCAGGTTTTTTCTGTCTCGTTTCGGTGAACTGTCCTGGAGAAAGAGAGGGAATGGCATACATCTCTGGTTTGCGATCTTCATTACACCGACTGGTTTCCTAAAGACGCGTGCATCCGTTGATCTGTCCCCTGTTTCTTTCCCTGCACGACCGTGGCGATCTGTGCATACGCTAACTATCGCCTCGTGTGCAGAAGCTCTCGATTCACGAAAAACCACCGGTTATACCAGCAAAGTCCGAGTTCGGGATCGATATCATGTCGTGGGATTCATTAGCAGTGGAACCTATGGAAGGGTATACAAGGCTGTTGGCAAAAATGGCAAGAAGGGAGAATTTGCGATCAAAAAGTATGCTTTCCGGACAGTGCGTATCTGGCGAGATCTGACAGCATGAAACTAGGTTCAAACCGGATAAGGAAGGTGAATCGATCCAATATACCGGATTGTCACAGTCCGCCATTCGAGAGATGTCTCTCTGTACCGAATTATCCCATGCAAATGTGGTTCAATTGGAGGAGATCATCCTAGAGGACAAATGTATCTTCATGGTGTTTGAATATACGGAGCATGACTTGCTGCAGATCATCCACCACCACACCCAACCACAACGACACGCTATCCAAGCCCACATGGTCCGATCTATATTATTCCAGCTCCTCAACGGCTTATTATACCTTCACACCAACTGGGTCCTGCACCGAGATCTTAAACCAGCCAATATCCTCGTCACCTCCAGCGGCGCCATCCGCATCGGTGATCTGGGCTTAGCCCGTCTATTTCATAAGCCTCTCAACTCCCTTTTCTCCGGCGACAAAGTCGTCGTCACAATATGGTACCGAGCACCCGAGCTTCTCCTTGGAAGTCGACACTATACACCAGCCGTCGACATGTGGGCTCTGGGTTGCATTTTCGCCGAGCTCCTTTCCCTGCGCCCAATCTTCAAGGGTGAAGAAGCCAAAATGGACAGTAAAAAGACGGTCCCCTTCCAGCGCAACCAAATGATGAAAATCGTCGAGATTCTCGGCCCTCCCCGCAAAGAAACATGGCCTGGCCTTGTGTCCATGCCGGAATATACCCAGCTGCAGTCTCTTGTGATGCACCGACAACCTAATCATTACCACCGCGGTGCTAACCTCGAGGGCTGGTACCAGAGCTGCCTGAAGAATGGCGGGTATTCTGCCACATCGAGCGTTGGTACACCCGGTGCAGACGGGTTTGATTTACTGTCGAGGATGTTAGAGTATGATCCTACGAAGCGTATAACCGCTCAAGAGGCATTAGAACATCCGTATTTCGCGAACGGTGGCCCTATCAGCGCAGATTGCTTCGAGGGCATTGAGAGCAAGTATCCACATCGCCGGGTTACTCAGGAAGATAATGATATTCGAACTGGAAGTCTTCCGGGTACGAAGCGCAGTGGCTTACCTGATGATTCATTGATGAGAGCTACGAAACGTCTCAAGGAGTGATTTTAATCGGGTTGCATCATTGGTCATTTTAATTTGCATGAAACCCCGGGCTTTGGTGTTATGGTTTTTCATGGCGTCGGCGTTGGCCGACAGGTTCTTCAGTTTCTACATATACACTTTTCCCTCAACTGTACATATTCCAATAGAATTTTATAAGATCACGATACGCCTTAATTCCTTATCCACCATTCATTATCCCATCCCATCCCGTATCGTTGAATGACACCACCGAAAAAACAAAAGACATTAAGCAAAGGACCCCAAACATTCGATCTTAAAATAGAACATCAATTGGCATCAATAACCTAAACTGAATGTCAGCAATCCATCAATTCCGAAGCATACCAGTATAAAACTCACCATTCTGTTCACGTCGCCCATCCCCTTCATCCGCACCGCCCCCATTCTCAGCCCGACTAGCCGCATCCCTAATCCCCTCCTCATCACCCCTCAACCGTTCAAAATAACTCTTGACATCTTCCGCACTAACAGCCGTACCACTCTCAGCAAAAGGTCGCAAAAAGTCCTTAACCTTATCACGGAGCTGATTGTAGATCATCGCGCCCTCGATAGCGTGTACACGGTCAACGGTGCTGAGCGCTGCTTCACCGCGTTCAAGGATACTGCCTGTACCTGTGCTTGCGGCGCCGTTTCCGTCACCGTCTTCTGAGAGGGGTGGTTCGTACGTTTCTTCTTCTTCGCGAAGTTGGGGATGGGGTGCTAGATTTGGGTAGCATTCTGCGCAGCGGCAGAGATTTGAGTGGAAGTCTTCAAGGAGGAAGAGGGAAAAGGATTCTGGGGATGGTGAGGGTGGGAGGAGGGTGTGTTTTGGGTTTGATGTTGTTGGTTGAGCTTCGAGTTTCACATCGGGTTCTTCTTTAGCTTCAGGTTCCAGTCTAGGCTCTTCCTTAGGTTTTGTTGTTTGCTCTTCGGCGATGGTGGCGAGAGTAGAGACTTCGGTGGGCTCTTCTTTGGGAAATTCTTCTTTGGTTCGCTTAGTTGTCGGCTCTTCAGTGGCGGGTTCATCGTCCCCTGCTTTGCGCTTCTTGGTGTTCTCCGATTGTTGTTCCGATTCCTTTGGTGCTGAGTTCTTCAGGCCGCCATTTTTGTAAACTGGTGGTAGGAAGCCCTGACTTCCGGCATAGCGCTTGAGCCAAGGGTTTGAATCGATACATTTGTAGCAAATGAACTGATCGAAATCCTCTTCAGCGGGGAATCCTGGAGGCAGAGGTGTTTCGTCCTCATTGTCGGCCACATCACCACCAAAACCCTCCTGTTTCTTAGTTTTGTACCAGTCTCTTGGCAGGCCGATAAGACACTCTGGGTGCCACCAGTCCTCGCCACAACCGCCGGACTCAACGGAACCAAGACCCAGGCATTGGAACATGGTACCCTTTTCCTGGTGGGGATCGTACTTTTCCGCGCAGCCGCAGAACCGATTTCGAAAGTTGTGGTTGTACTTGTTTTCCTTGGCAGCTTCCTGAGAGTGCACGCCCTTGCGGCCTGTCTTGGAGTCTTCGCGCAATGTGCAGGATGATGTAGTTGGCATGCGAGTGGTTCCACAGTCGCAGACAAAGTTGCGCTTGTTGAAAAGCTCCACTAGAGTATGTTCACCGTGGCAGGCGATGGAGCAGGAGTAGCAGACAGCTGCGGCAGTGGAGACATCGTCATTGCTATCGGAGGCAGGGTTGCAGGTCAAACAGGCAAAGAGGCTCTGTCTCAATGGACCGAGAGCGTAAGTGCATGAGTCGAAGGACTAGGTCTGGTCAGTAATGGATAAAAAATGGTGACCTGATGCACTCACATAAGGGAGGATCTCGCGCGCATCGGCCTCAAGTCGCATCTGATCATCGATGAATCTGTTACATAAATGAGCATCTAGGTTGATATAGTTTGGTTTGGGGCTGTGACATACTCTCGGGCTGTCTGAGAGGCGTGGGATCCAAAGCTCTCGCGCCGGCCACTTTCGGACTTAGGCTGAGCAGTCAAAGGTTGTTCCATGTTGAGGTTTGGGGTTCCGAATACTTTAGAGTCAATGGTTACTGAAGTGAACGATTTCAAATAGATTTCCCGGATGGAAAGTTTTCAGGATTGGTGTTTGAAGCAACACGATTTCTTGCAAGTTGCGACAGCTTGCTCCAGAATCGATTATGTTCACAGTTGACAGGTCCTGCAACCAGAAACACGCCCGAAACAAATATCCTTTCGAATCAGATCACGAGAATGCGCCTTATTCTGATGTCGGCTGCGACTTTGCGATGGGAACCCTCGGATTGTATGACGTGCCGGGGATTGTGGTGGTGATCAGGGCTCGGACGTATCTTGCCGTATGGTCCAGGAATATTATAGGAGCTGTCGCGGTATTGTTTGTGCTCGATCTCAAGTCAAACAGTAGGACTCTGATCGGATGGCGAGTGACGATGCTGAGCTGATGCGGCGAACGGAACGCGAAACGCGATGTTTGATTAGTTTGCACTGAAGTATAGGTTCGATCACTTTCATCGCGACTTGATACAAAAGAAGAAAATAGACGAGGAAAGATGTGTAAATGTCAGATCAAAGTGTTAAAGTCAGAATAAGAATTTTCTTTCTCAATTGCTCTTGAGGGGTTTCTCTATACACCAGCATTGGGATTTACTCATATCACGTGGTGTCCCAATCGGGTAAAATTGAAAACGCGTTGCTACGCGACGCGTTAGATCCAAATCCGAACCGATCTTCAGCTTGCGCACTCTATCCTCCCTTTCCTCCCTTTCTATCAACCACGCTTCGGGGTGTTCGAGAAAAACCACTACCCCGTTTTACCCTTTTTCTGTGTGATTTTTTTTCCCTTCTATCCCGGTTCACTTCAATAAAATTGCTCATTGAGCACCACACAACATGGAGTAAGTTTGCGCCCGTTTTTTTTCAATTTTGCAGAACCCACGAAGCTAATGTACCATAGTCCCCTCCAGCCTAGTGACTCGGCCGCAAACCGCGGACCGCGCTCAAACACTCGCAAGCGCTCAAGAGAGCCAGATGACATGTCCTCTCCCGCTGCATTGCCTCCCTCCAGTCGTATGTGAACCCCCTGAGGAGAATTGCGGGGCTTGGACCAACTGACAATTTGAGCAGCCGCCGCCCTCGGTTCATCTCCTCCCCCAATGCCATTCGATGAGGATGATGACGACGATGAGGAAGTTGAGATGATCCCCGATATTGACGATATGGATGAGCTGGCGGAAGATGAGGAGGGAATTGACCTGTTCGGCGACGATTTCCAGCGTGATTACGAGGGTGGCCCAGACGAATACGTCAATGAGGCGTATATTGATGATGATGGAGAGCACCGGGAACTCACGGCCGCCGAGCGTCGCCAGCTGGATTCTCGGTTAGACCAACGAGATATGGCTCGCCGCCGCATGCCAGCTGCGTTCCTGCAGGATGACGACGACCAGGAAATGGATCTTGCGCGTCAACCCCGACGTCGCCGACACCACTACGATGAGGACCATGAGGACATTGATATGGGAGAAGATGGCATGCAAGAGCTGACATTAGAGGAGTTGGCTGATGTGAAGGCCGCCAATATCACCGATTGGGTTACCCAGCCTCAAGTCCTTCGCTCTATTTACCGCGAGTTCAAGGCTTTCCTGACAGAGTTCATTGACGCCAGTGGTCAGTCGGTTTATGGTAACCGCATCAAAACTCTGGGTGAAGTCAACTCGGCTTCCCTGGAGGTGTCCTACGCTCATTTGAGTAGCAGCAAGGCGGCACTGTCATACTTCCTTGCCAACGAGCCTACTGAGATTCTCAAGGTCTTTGACCAGGCTGCCCTTGATGTCACCCTGTTCTACTACCCTCAGTACCACGATATTCACAACGAGATTCACGTGCGCATCACCGATATTCCCGTTATCTACACTCTCCGCCAGCTGCGCCAGTCTCACCTCAACTGTCTTGTCCGTGTTGGTGGTGTGGTCACTCGCCGTACTGGTGTGTTCCCACAATTGAAGTTTGTCATGTTCCTCTGCCAGAAGTGTGGTATCACTCTGGGTCCTTTCCAGCAGGAGTCCAGCTCGGAAGTGAAGATTTCCTTCTGTCAGAACTGCCAGTCTCGTGGTCCCTTTACTGTCAACAACGAGAAGACTGTCTACCGCAACTTCCAGAAAATGACTCTGCAAGAGTCTCCTGGAACCGTTCCTGCTGGACGTCTGCCTCGTCAGCGTGAGGTAATCTTGCTGGCTGACTTGATTGATACCGCCAAGCCTGGTGATGAGATCGAAGTCACTGGTATCTACCGCAACAGCTACGATGCTCAGTTGAACAACAAAAATGGTTTCCCCGTTTTCTCCACCGTTATCGAAGCTAACCAGGTGGTCAAGTCTCACGATCAGCTGGCCGGTTTCCGTTTGACTGAGGATGATGAGCGTGAGATTCGTGCTCTGTCCCGCGAGCCTGACATTGTTGACCGGATTGTTCGGTCCATGGCACCCAGTATCTACGGTCACCAAGATGTCAAGACTGCCGTGGCTCTTTCTCTCTTTGGTGGTGTCAGCAAGCAGGCCCAGGGTAAGATGTCGATCCGTGGTGACATTAACGTTCTGCTGCTTGGTGACCCCGGTACTGCCAAGTCCCAGGTGCTCAAGTACGTAGAGAAGACAGCACACCGAGCTGTCTTCGCCACAGGACAAGGTGCCAGTGCTGTCGGTTTGACCGCCAGCGTTCGCCGTGATCCGCTCACCAGCGAGTGGACCTTGGAAGGTGGTGCGCTTGTGCTCGCTGACCGCGGTACTTGTCTGATTGACGAGTTCGACAAGATGAACGACCAGGACCGAACATCTATCCACGAAGCTATGGAACAGCAGACCATTTCTATCTCCAAGGCCGGTATCGTGACCACTCTGCAGGCTCGCTGTGCGGTCGTCGCCGCTGCCAACCCCCAGGGTGGCCGGTACAATGCTACCAAGCCCCTATCGGAGAATGTGGAGCTGACGGAGCCTATCTTGTCCCGTTTCGATATTTTGTGTGTGGTGCGCGATCTGGTCGAGCCCACCGAGGATGAGCGCCTGGCCAACTTCGTGATCGAGTCTCATCATCGTGCCAACCCTGCTCGGCCTCTGCGTAACGACCAGAATGATCTGGTTGACACCGATGGCAACCTTATCAATGAGGAGGGTTACCGCATCAATGAGCATGGCCAGCTTCTCCCTCCCACACAAGAGGAGATTGCCCAGCGTGCCGCTGAGCAGAAGAAAGAGGAGGAAGAAAGAGAGGGCGAGATCCCTCAAGAGCTGCTGCGCAAGTACATCCTCTACGCCCGTGAACGATGCCATCCCAAGCTGTACCAGATCGACCAAGACAAGGTCGCTCGTCTGTTCGCAGACATGCGTCGCGAGTCCTTGGCCACTGGTGCCTACCCAATTACTGTAAGCCCCTTCACCTCGAACGTGTTTTTGTTCATTCACTGACTCCGCCAGGTCCGTCACCTCGAAGCCATCATGCGTATTGCCGAGTCTTTCTGCAAGATGCGCCTGTCAGAGTATTGCACTTCTCAGGACATTGACCGCGCCATTGCTGTTACTGTGGAATCCTTCGTTGGCAGCCAAAAGATCAGCTGCAAGAAGGCGCTGTCCCGCGCATTCGCCAAGTATGTCCCCCCAGTCCCGTCAATCCCAACCTCCATGCTAATGATATCTCCAGGTACACACTAGCCCGGCCCAAGCCGGTGTCCAAGCGTCGTGCCGGTGTCGCTGTGCCTAACCCGCATTTGCCACGGAGTGCGTCCGTCGCACAGTAAAGTATCCAATGGGAGGGTGTCTGCGGTTTCTTTCGAGTAAAATACCATCTTGTTTGCATATGGTGTGAGGCGTTTTAGTTGTCATTATTTAGTGTTTACTGCAGGGCTTTACTAGGAGTCTGGCTATGATGTAATGAATTGAACAAATATTCACGATATCAAACATACATCCATACTACATCAAAGTAAAGCAGATAATCCTAAGCCAAAGCCCCATCTTCCGCTTCAGCTACTCAGCCATCCCTCATCCACCCCATACACCTTTCTCTTAGCCCGCTAAGCCACTATTGCCGGCCTGTATTCTTAAATCATCGAGGCGTAGCGACACCGGGACAGTCCAAGCGTCTTTCTATTTGGAAGCTGTAAATGTTTTGATTGTGAAATCTATACTCTGATTAGCTGCCCACACCATATGAGGCCTGAGCGTCGCCAAAATAGCCCCTTGTGGGTCAGGGTCGTAGGCATCCACCATCTCTCACCACAGCATTTGACCAAGCCACGTTTACACATACATTCTCATTTCTCTGTGAATATTCATTCTTATTAGATACGTACAGTTTGCTTTCACTCGATAACGTCTCAACGTCTCACCATCTCAACTTGTATCTTTATTCGATCCCCTTCATACACATCATGAATGACACGCTCACTCTTCAGTAAGACTAACCCTAAACCTCACCAAACCCTGGCATCGAATCTAATTGACCACGCATATAGTGATGATGACAAGACTTGTTCAGAGCAGCAAATTCCCAAATGCTCAGATATTTTCCGAATTACTCGCGCTGAGCCTTGGGCAATCAACAAAAGCAACTGGTGGCTATTCTCATCTGAGCCTAAGTTGTGTTTTCAACTAAACCAAAGCTCTTCCTGGGAAGGTAGTTCTTTGTTCCCGATATATAACATCTGGAGCCCCGCATACTTCGGGATCTCGCTATCACAGCCAGAATTAAAGACCTACAAGTTGAGCACCAACGACCTTATTATCTCTAGTTACGAAGACGATACAAGATGTCTCAAGAGCGGAGGGACTAGCCCAATATCTTTCGACTTGACTACTGTCGTCGGCGGGATTGACGTCGACTATCCCCCATTCCTATCGTGCAATTGTTGCAACCGATATCGAGGATGGGTTACTTTGGCGGGTAGCGAACGCTGGCGATTCGATGAGATCCATGAATCCTACTACAAGTTCGAGCGCGTGCATGAGCGATTGCATGACTCGGAATTTCCTAAGATTTACCGTAAATCGCTTGTATGGGACTGCTATAGCGGCTGGAAATCGGGATATGGCAAGGCCCCTGCGGGCTTACCATTTACCATGGATCAGGACACGCGCCTCTGTCGGATCAACCCATATCATATCAAGGAAAGGCGCTGGGACCCTTCTAAGCTTCTGGCGCCCGTTATTGCCATTATGAATCCAGATGGTATTATCTTTGTTGATGGGTTGAAGGGGGCTACTGAGATTGAGACTGCTAACCTTCGAGATCTGGTTTTGATGACAGGCCTCGCGATTGCGAAGTTCGAACGATTTGTGAGTATCAGACTGGTATAGTGTGGGAGACTTTTTTTTGTAATGTAATATTATATCTCAGTGGACAAGGTTGGTAAGGCGCTTGACTAGTGTGGCGGTTGCCTCAAGTAATGGGGCTCGCCGCAGCGAAATAATAATAATTTCTTAGAACGCTTGATATCGGGGTCGAAGAAGTATCAGCCTGTAGATAGAGCGCTAATCGGTGCGAAACATGTTCAGAATGTAGACTTAAAATTGATAGATTCTACTATGGCAAAGTGGCTATTGATAGAAAGTACAAGCTCACATAGATATGCTGCGCACCAAGGCATGTTTCATGCTGCCTCAAAAGAAACATCTAAAAAGCAGGAGCAAGTAAAGCATAAACAAATAAAAAAGCAAAAGCAAATTCAGCCTACTCCCGTGAGATATCAACGCCATGTTGGGCGCCAGATGCTAGCGCTCAAGGGTATTACATAGAAAGTCATCAGTCCCCATGGCCCATGAGGATAAAAGCGAAGCCAGTAAAAGTGTGCGGAGCAGTAACATTTGATAACCTGTCCCAACCCTTTTCATTTTCTTAATCGCTGGTGCGGCGCTCCGGGCGCGGTTTGCGCAAACTCTTCATTCGGTTCAGGAATCCGCCGCCGCCTGCATTCAACTTCTGCTGGTCTTCATAGGCCCGATCACTGGTTGTCTTGCGTTCCAGTCCGGTTGGTTGCTTGGGGCTGCTCGATGAGCGAAGACGACCATTACCCTCCAGACGTGCCTCTGCGATCCGCGATCCCTTCTTGTCCCACTCCTCGTCGGGGTCTTCTTGGAAGAATGGATTCCGCTCATTACCTCGTGAAGATGCTGAGTGGCTCGAACTTAGCTGTGGTGGGGGCAAGCCTTGCTCTGTGGGGGAACCGACTCGGCCGGGGGATGCAATACGGCCGGTACCGCTCTTTCCACGGAGGCGTTGTGCCAGACTCTTCTTCCGCTGCAGACCGCCGTTCTGGGCAAACTGTGCTTCATTCGCGCTCTCACGTCGTGCAATGGCCGAACGACTGGCCGGGGCGCCATCAAGGAAAGTGCTAGTTCCCAGACCCAAGGTCTGCGCACCGTGAACCGGTTCCAATGCGGTCTTAGCATCCATTTGAACTGTTTCGGGGTTGCGGTTGAGGCCGGAGTTGTAGTCGTTGTAGCCCTCCTCCATTCTGCCGTGGAAGAGGTTCAGGTCGATGTTAGCGTTGACCGGACCAGAACCACCGAGAGCCATGTTTGTTGAGTTCTTGGGGAAAGCCTGCATAGGCGCAGTGCGCGCGCCCTTACGGTTGCGGTGGGGATTGCAAGCATCAAAGGGACCATCGTGGTGGAACACTGTAAGTAAATTAGCATGCGTCACGGTAAGTTACGAAAAGGCAAGTACGTACTTCCGGTACCATAGATGCTTGTCACGTCCAACTTATCGATAATATCCAGTCGGCGGTCCTTGCGAGACGAACGGGGCTTTCCTTCGCGCTGACGCTCACGCTCACGGTGGCGGCGTTCACGGCGGCGTTTCTCATCATCATCATCAAATAGTTTCGAAGGCCGCTCCATCACAGACGACTCCGAGTTCCGGCGAGGTCGACGGGAGCTGGAGCTCTTGCCAGCGCCCGAGCTAGAGGTCTTGGGGTCGGCAAAAATGTCGAATGGATCCTTCGAACGGGACGACTCTGTAGGTCGCCCGGATCGGCTTGGACGCTCCCGCGAAGGGCGAGGACGATCGGTTGATGGTTGCCGGGGAATGGCATCGGGAACTGGACGGGAGCTATTGGACTGGGAAGCAAAAGGTGAGGGAGCAGGCACCGCCGAGACTGTAGCAGTGGGCTTGATGGAGAGGTTCTCCTGCGGAGTTATATTAGCTTGAGCGGTCTGGATTGCGGTCGGCGTCTGGACATACAAAAAGGTCACGAGTGTTGCTAGTCATATCGGGTCTTTCGGTCGGAGAGAACATGTTAGCGCCGGTGGACAAGCCAGGGGCGGATTGTGGTGACAGCGCGTCCGTGTCGTCTAAAAATGGGTTGGTCGATCGGGGACGTTCGGGGCGAGCGTTGGTAGCTGAGCCAGGAACAGTAGAAGGCGAGAGAGCACGGTTTCGGAATGGGTTATTGGAAGCAAAATTGGCTGCTGTGGGTGAGAGCTGGCTGCCTGTTTCTCAGAATTGCGTCACAAGTCAGTTTCACGTTTCAGTGACGCTGTGTCGCCGGGGGACGGGGATGCTTTAAGTGTTGCGAACCCAGGCCACAAAAGCACACAAAACAAGCAATCAGGGGGAGTCCACCAAGACTCCTTTGAAATTACGCACCTGGTGCCAGCGACACGCCGGGCGGATACCCGAGCGCTGGAGGGGCATTCATGGTGAGATGAAACGGAGGGAGTGGAGAGGTGATGGCGTGCGTCGATAGGGTGGTGAGGTGTCGCACGAGTACGCGAGTACGTAGTCGGGGGTTGTGATAAGCCTGTGATGAAACAGACCAAGAGTATGAAGGACGAAGCAGATTGAAGGAAAGGAAGGAGAAAGAGAAAAGAAAAGCCCGAGGAAAAGAGACGACGAAGCTCGGGGGGTAAAGGGACACGGGACTCAGGAGTACGTAAATGAACGATCGCCAATCCACTTTACGAATAAGTTTTATGCTTGTACTGTAAATCTATATATATGCAGGCATCTTTGTACTTGAATTGTTCAACTTTAACCGACCTTGTCACCTTTTTTCCCTGTCCTCCGGCCAACCTCGAGCCCATAGTTAAGGCACCGTTGAGACTAACAAATCCAGGGGCAAACGACGCTACGCGGACACTTTTCCCCTCGATCGACGTTTTCCCCACTCACACGTCGCATTTTGCCGCCTCACGAGAGACAAGATGAAATCAATGATTCTATCGCTGAACAGGGTACTTTTGCCTTTGCCATCGCTTATCAGAAATTCCTCTAGCCCCCCGGAATGACGTTCACATTCCTAATCCCCGGTTTATGTCATCTCAAAGCGGGAATGTGGATAATGTGTGGCTGGGATTTGAGTCTAGCACACGCGAGGGTCTTTTGCCTTTTCCCCCCCTTTGCGTCCCTTGGTAACCGATCTGCGTTTTCTCTACCCCTGATGTCAGGCTGCGATCTCGCACGGTCCCTTCTTTATCGCTTCCGTCACCATTCTCTGACGCAATCGAGGGACCAGAAAAGACGAGAAGAGACTCATCATTTAGAGAACCTGAGAGTATTACGGAGCATACGCGGCAGATCACACAGGTGGTTTCACGTATGAATCATCCGGACAAATCCGGAGTACATTGTATAACCCCGCGTTAGAGCCTAGCTTAGTTCGAATATCGTTAGAGGGCAAAGTCAATCGGCATGCCGTTTTTTAGTCGATAGGTCGAGGCTTTCGTCAATAGCGGTTATCTTTTTATCCTTTAAATCCACCCTAGACAACTACAAATAAGCAAACGCCCAATACTGTGTTGGAACTAGCCTACAGAGAGAGGGGTATTTCTCATACATTTAACTTCTAGTTAGACCCGTGGAGCGCATACCTAGATAAGATCTTTTGGTCAGATATATACTACTTACATAATTCCTTATCTAAATTAGATCAAACCATCGTCCTCTTCAGTCCTCTGTAGCACCCATCGGATTTCGTCTGCTACTAGCTCTGGCTCCGTGAGCTGAATGTTATGGCCACTCCGAGTCGTCGTGGAGAAACGTGCTGTGCTTGACAGATTCAAGAGCTCCCGCTGGAAAGCCTCTTCGCTCTCCTCCCATTTTGCCAGGTATTCCTTGAACTTGGCTCTTTGAGCGTCGGTACCTCCTCCCCTGGCCACACCGACCTGGTATAAGAGTTCATGATCACGTTTCGAGTTGCCCCGGAGCACACTGACCGGCTTCCCTTTCAACAAATCCCGACCGGGGAGTAGTTGCTGCTTCTTTGCCAGTTCACCCCGGCTGATCTGAAGATATGGGAGCTCCCGGACTGCCTGGCGAGTGTGCTTATCACTCGATTCCTCTGCCATTAGCTCCTTCCACTCCGACTCGGTCAACCGGTGATCCCGCGTCAACCCCACCACCTCCATATAGTCCAGTCCCTCCGTAACAGCCGCAATACTGGGGTCAGGCCACGTCTCAAAGAGCATGCGCTCTTGCACTGGATCCACTAGGACCAGACCACAGATATCGTCACTAGGTCGGGCACCGATGAACTCGCGGGCGAGTATTCCGCCCCAGGAATGTCCCACTATGAGATATGGGGGTTCAAGGTTCGCTACTTCCAATAGACGAGAGAGTTCATCGACAATAGTGAGAGAGTCCGGTTTGTTGGGGGACTCCTCGCTGCGACCGTATCCGGAACGTTCGTAGAGTAGAACTGACGCCTCGCTCTCGATATGCCGACAGACTGGGCTCCATTCTAGGGCGCTACTCGTGATCCCGGTGAGTATTATCACCAGGGGGCTGCCGGACTGCCTAGCGATACCCCGCAGCGCGTAGCTCAGCGAGTGAGTTCCGATATGAGCGGTGTGCTGAAAGTGCTCCATGGTAGCGGGACTCTGTGGCTTAGGAAAGAGGTATGTAGGGAATATGTAATGCGGCACTGTTCCAATTCATGAAGATGATTGTCATAATACAGAAGAACAATAGGATGGAAATGGTGATTTAATTAAATATGCTAATTCTAGTACGTATGAGTCATGTCTGATCAGCTAGTCAACTAGTAGTTAGTTTAGTACTTGCGGCGGACTAAAAACCAACGGGCATTCTTAAATGATTTAAACATTTGATGAAACCAATTGCTTTGAACTGGACGAAACCTGACGAGCTTTAGGATCCAAGGTGCACGAAAGAGGCTGCAACAGCAGCACGGCATGCCGGTTATCGCCCCCACCCCCCTCAATATTATGCTATGTGATCCGAGGATGAAGAGAAAGCCCTAATGTCAAGCAGAGATCTCGCACGGTCCTTTCGACTTGCGATCCGATCCACCTAGCCGAGGCCCCGAGATCGCTTCATCTCAGGATGACGCTCATGTGATACATCTCACGTCCAGAACTTCAATAGTTCATAAACGCACTGGGCATTAGAACGCGCCAAGTCCAGGAACTAGTGAACTATGGTGTTGAGTCGTATTTTTTGCGCTATTGTGTAACAGGTTACATGGTTCGAGGATTGCCCGGTTCATTTCCACGCTGCTAGCCTTGATACGAGATCGGACTACGTCCGCAAAAGCAAGGGACCGCAATTGAAACTTCTACTAGCCGAGTTGGCAACCTCAGCTGCAAGGAAATGCATCAAAAACATGGAAATGGCACTGAGCCACCGAATTGCCGCTGAAATCCTGATCGCTCACCGGCGTGACCCGGTTTCAGTTCTGTCCAAGGGGACATGCTACTATCGGCTGCCCACAGAATGATGTGGTTGGATCCATTAATTATGGAATCTGCTATGAAACATCATTCTATTTTTATTTTAGTGGACAAAGGATTCTAGTCATGCGTAGCATAAAAGCCGTACTCCACCTATCATGGTTGTTTGATACAAACGACCTCAAAAAGTAATCATTGAATGGAAAGTTCCAGTCAAGCTCTAATTCAAAAGCTCATCATTTGCCTTCTCGATATCTCTCTCCTCCATATATCTCCAAAAAATAACCCAGCTAATTATACTACCTTTTTATAACCTTATAATACTGTTCTGGGCTCCCTCTACTCTATAATATCATCAACACCATCAATACTTTATGGCTATCCTCCCCTCCTCGTCCTCTTTATAAATCTACCATGATGAGTCTCTTGCTAGATGTACGAATGTCCCTTCTAGAACTTGACCAGTTTCCTGCTTAACTTGAATCTGACTAACCTTGTCTTATTGAATAGGCTCTGAGAACCGAACGAAGCGAGCGAAGCCCGTGAACACTGTGACGCTGCGAGCCCGGAGAGTATGTCGAACCAAGCCGAAGAGGAGGTGTGGCGGTAAAGGAACCATTCTTAATCCAGTTTGACTCAGACAATACTGGCTACATTTATGTTCCACATATGGGGATCTCTGCCATGGAGTTGGGCAGCCAGGGGTATAGCTGGCAACCTTGGAAGGATAAACAGCAATGCTACAGCGCATGCCCGTCGCCCGAGTTCGAGAACAAGATCCACTTACCCGATCGGTATCATCACGACGTGTACTGAAAGACTTCATTTTCCAGGTTTATCGGGCTATTGGGATCTTCCGCGAGCGCTGTGTATCTACCGGAAGCACAGAGTCCCAGTCGGCTACTACAGCGATCTTGCCTTACGAATCAGCAGAGAGAGGTCATCGAGCTTGTTCGATGAGACATGGCGCAAGGAAGAAATCCCCTACGAGGCTATCAAATTGCTGGTGGTTGGCCAGGATACACCAGTGCGCTACTGATTCAGAGTGGGCTGTGATCTTACCAGCATTGCCTGAGCTTAATTCTCGATGTGTACGACCACCAAAGATCTGGGGCAGGTGTTGTGGTAACTGCAAGTGGGCCGATAAGGCAGTGGCTGCTAGGTACGAGCCTCCCCTTGCTCTCTTATTTGATATGAACCTGACTAATCTGGTATGAGCAGGATGTCTCACCCCCGGACACAAAATGAGTGCGCCATAGTGCTCCAAGGCTTCTTCGCGGAGTTCAACTCACGCTCTTACTCCCTCCTCCCCACGCCTTCTTTTATGCCACTATTCATGGAGACATGTCTTTAAGACCCTGGTTGGAGGCCGAAGGCCATCACGACGTCTTTACCAGGGAACTTTTGAAGAGAATTATGTGTAATTCTTATGGAGTTCCGTAAGAACCTCGCATTTTCCTTTGCTGAGACCTGCTTCCGAGGTCGGCGGTTTCCTTTGTCACTACCATTGGTGTTTCCGCTGCTTTAAGCAGGTCTCAGCAAAGGAAAACGCGAGGTTCCTGCGGAACTCAATGAGGATTAAGGAAACATTCCCTGACAGGCGAGAACGTCATGATAGCCCTCCGACTCCAGTCACTCTCTCAAATACATGTATCCATGGATGGTAGTAAAACAGATGCCTCAATTTCACTCAGAGCTTCAGTTAGCCAACGTCTCAGATCCCCATCGCCCCATCATTGCATGATCAAGGCAAGTCAACTGATGTGCATTACTACCGGTTATGGTGCCCTTGGAAAGCAGCGTCGCTTTGATATTTTTAATATACATGTACTCAGCTCAAAAAATGCCGAATCAAGATTCCTTTCTCACTGCAATAAAGTAATACATATGCACGACGGGCGCATACAGCATGATGTTCCCACTCTTACATGTCCAACCACTCAGATCAAGATCTTTCTGATGCAGAAGGTCTTGAATCTCCTCACCCGTTCGACAGCGTATAGTCGACACCAAGCCGTCAAAAGCAGTAAGGAAAGGCAACAAGGGAATGACATATGTGAAAAACAAATGCAAAGGACTGTTCCTATACCGGGCAATAGTATGCCAATAAGGAAAAAGAAACATAACAGGAATATTCAACAGCGAAGTGAAATTGCGTTGAGCCATTTCGCAAATACTAGAAGTCGTCAGCTTTAGCACATGATTCTCTATCTTCACGGGAAAAAGAACCCACATGAAAGAATCAGCCGACTCCATAGCTTTCCGCAACATCTTCGCGGCAAGTGGGTCATCGAAATGGTGAAAAGACAAATTAAAGATCCGGCATTCCCTCCTATCCCTCGGAGCGATTCTCTCACAGCTTGTTGCATCTACCGGCTCAGCGATGAACGAGACATTCTCCTGTCGTTTACTGATAGCAGACCATTCTTCCACACAGGGATAAAGATCCGTAAGAACAAATTGAGCGGGCCTCTTGCCTTCTGCTTGGAGTTTGGTATTCAGAATAGTTTCGATTGTGCTTGTTGGCCCACCTGCTCCCGCACAGAGTTCGACAAAAGTGTAGGAGGATGCATCAGATAAATTATCCAGGATGAGATCAGCTGCCACGCCTGCTGGAGAGGTTTTGCTGAAGGGTGGGACGTGTAGATTCCAGACACTGGTTAGATATGATTGGATGTAAGTTCTCATCCATCCTGGACACCAGGATTGGTCGCCGATTTCAAATAGATGCCGCCGAGGGAAGAGGATCATTACGTCGTGCTGTGTTTATGTTGGTTTGCAGTCATATGATGGCGGACAGTTGTTTGGTTGATGTTGAATGGTGGCGTTGGGTGTGGAGCCCCTGACGAGTGGTTGGAGGCGGTGAGGCCAGCCTGAGGCATTTGAACAGGTGGTATGGGTATACTTGCAAGTTGCAACCATCTGATATCTGCATTGAAATGCAAATGTCTGTGATGAAATAATGGTGCTGACTGGGGTGTTGAATAGCGATGGTGGCTAGCAATTTAATTTATCAGGAAGGCGGAAGTCATGAAAGTATGAAAAGCATGTCATTCTAAATACTTGCAGCTATAGAAGGTGGCACAAATGTACCACTAAGTCCTGAGATATCATAATTGCAACGCTAAAAAGAAAAGAATTCGTTATTATGTCGCCAATAGACGCTCTACCATTCCATTCACCTAGTCCCAGCCAGTCTTAAACCGCAATCGCCGGAGCAAAGTTCCCATGCAAGGAGTCCTGCATCTCATTCTTCTCCACGGCCCAGCTATCAAAAGCCGACTGAGGCGCAGCAGCCTCCTCTTGGATGGTAGCAGACTTCTGGTAACGCTCAGCAGCAGGCCAAATCTCATGACCCGCTTCCCTCTCCTTCTTGTGGTGTTCCGTAACGACCTCGCGCACGGTCTTCTGGAAGTGGAGCGGACCAGCCTCCATCTCAGGGTGCAGCTCGCCGTTGACAAAGACACCGGCATTCAGGTTCTTCTGTGAGAGGATACAGAGGTACTTGTCTTCTGACATGATACGCTTGTACATATCACTGATAAGGCTGAATGCCTCATCGGTAGCGTCCTTGTGGCGGTAGACCTCGTACCGCATGACACACTTGGTCGGGCTGGAAGGAGTAAAGCGCTGCATGAAGAAGAAGTTGGGGCTGATGTTGAAAGAAGCGTTCGGCCAGAAGTAAGTAGTAGCTATCCGGAAGCCCTTTTCAATCTGATCTTCACGGGCAGCACCATAGTGCTGAATGTGTCCGCCCTTCGTCTTGACATAGTAAGAGTTCAGATCGGCGATAGTGGGGATATCCGGGTGAGCGACCAGACAGTGATAGCACTCGTTATAGTTATCTGCCAAAATCTTCCAGTTGAATTCGCCCTCCATATCCCATGTGTGGTCGAAGTTGTAATTCTCGAAGTCGTAGTGGGCGTATCGGGGTTGCTCATCCACACCGTCGAAGTCGTCTTTCCATGCCACCTCGGGAGTCTCGGATGCATCCATGTTTACCCAGATGAAGCCATTCCGGTCGATGTGCAGGTGTACTGGGGCGAGATCGTCAGCGAGGACGGCGCTGATGGTTCCCTGGTGGTCCTTGAGGATGATGAACTCAAAGCCGGCGGCGTCGTATCGAACCGAGTCACCTGGGTTGGCAACACGGTGCTTGTGTGTAGTGAGGAGCCATTTGCGGGAGAAGATTGCTCGTCGCTCAAGCTCGTACATGTCCTGGGAAGTGTACCAGGAAGCAGGCAGGGCGCGGACGGGAGTTTTCTCGTCCTTGGGCGCAACAGGCGTGTTGCTGGTGCCAAAGAAATTCCTCAAGAAGGACATTTTGAATTTGGTATCCGAAGATGTGTTGCAAGGATAGTTTGAGATTGAGATCTAAGCTCTTTGCTATTGTTGCTATCTACCATTGAACCGGATATCTGTCTCTTCTATATAGATAACCATCACGACCAGGGTTCCACGGATCCCACGGAGCCAAATACCTTATCCGAGCTCTTTCACGGTGCTTCAGTCTTTCACACCCGAGACCAACAGTATGCTTAGGTGCTATTCGCAGTCAGGTGGCCATTATCAACGGGCGATATAGCTCGGTACCGATCAGGTGATCGGTGGGAGGTTTCCCAACCGGGCCGAGTGGCTTGAACGTTATCGACAACTCCAGGATCTTCGTAAGACGGACGAAGCTTGTGGCAAGGGTACCCACGAATAAAGTTCCAAGCTGTGAGCACCATTATCTTTCATGTTTGATCTAGAACCCCGTGGTCGATCCGTCCCCGGTTCGGCCGTACACCCGTTCCACCCCGGGTGTTTTAACTTGGCCTTAACTGGTAATGTTTGTCAGATTTCCCCGGGTTTGTGGTTAAAGTACATGAATAATTGTGGGGGATGAACTGGAGATGTCTCCGATAGACTGAAGCAATGCTCAAATGATGACGAGGTGGGTCTGGGCATTTCCCGGGCCATCTAAGAGTCGGTGGAGCCGTTTCAACCGTGGGAGGTTGCAGAACTTAGAATCATGAGCTTTCGCAATACACTATTTTAAGATGGCCCCTTCTTCAATACTAGGTTTCAATGATTTATGGTCTTATCTAAAAGGATGATCCTTCAATATTGAGCTGGGTTCAAGATAAAGATCCTGGAAGTTTGGTTGAGCCAATTATCGATATCATCCCGTAAAATTGGGCAGACCGGGCAGCAATAGAACCAGCACGGTCCCTAGACGAGTAGAATCTAAGTCTGGATTGCTTTACTCAGATGGTATTAGGCCGGCAGGGATAAGCCAGTAAGGTGAGTCAATCAGCCTTTGTTCCGGGAACCGAAAGCCGCCGGAGCCGGTGGGATATACCGTCTCCAATATGATTTCCCTGATAGACCACAGTTATTCAGTATCAAGAACGTTACAGAATAGACATGGATGATGACGAGCTTCTTTCAAAAACTTTTGTTCCTCAACTAATGTATTGAAAGTCGAACTATCCATACACGTAAGGTCACTAGGGTAGTCTAAAGTACAATTGCCCAGATGATAGAGTGCATACTAGCTAATGTAAGGGGAGATAAGAGATCGGAAGGCAGCGTGGCGATCACGCGATCACCTGACCTCCCAGGCTATTTATACCTTATCTTGCAGTCACGCGACTACCCAGGCACAATATGAACCTCGTGACTCTATACATAGCTGCAATTCCAGTAGTCTTCATGGATCGAGACACCAGTCTGGGTCCAATTTGCCTGTTTTGGGTATCTGAAGAACTTTGGTCAACATCATATAACATTATGACTTGAGCACATGCAGATACTGACGGGCAAATCTTGCGATTATGAAGGAGCGTGGTTGGGTCCGAGTTGTCTTCGAAATTGGTAGTCACCATATACGTAGGCGTGTGACCACCCTCGACCCAATGATAAGAGTAAGAAAAGAGTCGTGAGGGTAGTTGTCGACGACGTTTGCAGGTGTGAAGTTGAAGAAGTTACTAGCCTGGTATGGTCCAGCCAAATACCATAAAGCTTCCATGCAGTCAGGTGTTCCGGTACAGTGTCTTCAAATTCGGTTAGTCTTTTGCGTGGTCACAAAGACGGGCATAAGTGACTCACTCCAGACCGGGAACCAGGAAAAGTTGATAGTGGTCGGTCATTGCCTGAACGACAGCTTTGGCAGTCAAGGTCGACATGTGTAGTGCACGATGGCTCCAATCGATCAATCCATTGGGCGTCCCCCATCCTGACACATGGTCAGGTTCGTCGTGCCCAGAGTTCGAGGCGAATGTGGCGAAGGCGTATCTGAGGCCGGCACTTGCGACACCCCATGAAAGACCAGTATCAGGAGCAGCCATCCTAATGGCAGTCAGCGACAGGTCTAAGTACCGTTAATCTCAAACATACATGATACTGCCTTTAAATCTGGCAGGAAGAAGAGCACCCAGTCCCCAGCTTGCGCCTTCCTTGTTGATTCCATTGACTCGAAACGCGCACACAGATGGGATATCGGTAGTGAAAGTGGAAGCGCTGACATAGTCCGTAAACTCATCCGGGGTTGCATTGTTGTCAATATGAAAAGCATAGGCAACGCTCAACTTGGTACTATTGAGTCCAGATCAAGGCGATATATCTCCAGACTACATTATCCGTGACGAATATGCTCCCCGGGTAATCACATAGCTTTGGTTGTCCAATCAAATGTAGAGGGGAGGATTCGCGTAAGACAATCGGCAGGATTCCAGTATTGATTTCGAACCGTGCTTTGCGGAGGTCAAACCCTTTTGGTCTTGGTTTTCAGGTTAACAGGATCTCGAATGCTTAACCTCCTAGCTTCCATATGCTTAGCACCTTTTAATGCGGACTATTGCTCCTTGCAATTGAGTTGATATTCCTAACCAGTTATGAGCCCCAAATGGATGACAATACGTACTCTTCCTTTGGAGCTAATTTATTTTTAGTTGTTATTACATGCACCAAATTGTTGTCTTTCGACTCCCTGGATGCATAAAGATGGCATTATCTTTTACTCTTCTCCGGGAGATTGCCAGGATGACTGTCTCAAACTTATGTCGTCATACCCTACGGCTTCTTCACTATGTACTGGGCCGTTACGATTGGCACGTACTAGGTCATCAAGCCCCACCATTCCGCGTCAACTCCGCAGATCTGCAGATCTCGTGAATAAAATTGTTCTAACTCTGTGCGATCTCTGATTTTACTACTGGATCACAACGGTGTGAACACATAATCATTCGAATGAAATCTGAATAGACTTGAATTACTGGTTTGGTGAAAGAGGTGCTGAATTTTAATGACTTTTATTCTCATACAGCTCAGTAGACTGTGGCGCCAACATATACAGGCCTGACAGGTACCCTTTCCCCAAAATTTCAGAATGAATCATTTGCCTGGTGATGTGTGGCTGAGTACGTGAAATCCCAGAATGCATCTACGGGAAAACGGCGCTGTAGGTTCGCCTCTGTAAAGTACGCGTGGTGAGCGAATGTGGCTGAGTTAAGGTGGCCCGGAATTATCCTTATCCGCTCAGGGTTCTTTCTAATTTCGTCCCTTAAAATGTGGCGCATACGATCCGACGCGTAGGGCTGTGAATGAACCATGGATTCATGCTTGGCAGTGACGCACGCCTCAATTATATAAGAGTGCAACAAAGGCCAGAAAAAAAAATCTTCAGCAAACAGACTCAAGAATCAAGAAAGTCACATAAATTTCGAGATTCTCATCAACCGAACAAATCAAATCTACGTGAATACTATCGCAAATCCTCATTCGAATCTATAACAATGGGTGGTTGCTTCTCTTCTCCTCGCATGGGGGGTGATTTCGGTCCAGGACCTCGCCCGCATGGCGGTCCTGGCTTCGGCGGTGGAATGGGAATGGATATGGGTGGTGGATTTGGACATCATCATCATGGTGGTGGCTTTGGGGGCCCTGGGGGCGGCTTCGGTGGGCCAGGTGGAGGTGGTGGATTTGGACATCACGGAGGTGGCTTCGGAGGACCAGGTGGAGGTGGTGGCTTCGGGGGTCCTGGAGGTGGCTTTGGAGGACCCGGCGGCGGTGGCTTTGGCGGTCCTGGTGGTGGACACGGCGGAGGCCCCGGTGGATGGTAAACGACTTCATCTATCAAAGGATGAACTCATCCATCCCCTCATCTCACCCCAGAACCTTGCAACCCAGAATCTTGCAACTCTATCAGGAAGCCCCCAAGAAGGCAATGCAGAGGCCAGCAAATCGAGCCTTGGGTTCCATAGGAGAGAGCCAACAACCACCAGTTGAAAGGAACTCGTTCGTCAATTGTGCTCTTCTTGGTTACTCAGGCATTGCTCTATACTACCTTCACCCTCTGCACTGTCTATCTCGACTGCCTGCTCCGAGTCACCGTATCATCCTTGACTCGCGCCATCTTCCACAGCAATTTCGGTGACCAGGCCCTCGGCTATATCGTCCTTGAAAGCGCCATCCTACAAAGCCATAGATTGTTACTCGATACCAGTCTGCGTACAGCACCCAACAACAACGCCACGTCCTGAGTGCCACGATCCATCTATCATATCGTCACTTCTACCGGCAACCGACCGAACTCTTCAGGCAGCTTCATGTCTTACAAACCTTGGCTAGCTCACCAAAGCTGCTATTGGACTTCACATTCTCGAATTCCTTCCACAAGATCGTTCATCTTTCGATTATATACACACATCATTATAGATACCCAATCTGAATTTCATTGCTCAAACTCATTAAATCAGAGAACTACAGATTCATTAAACATTGTAAATAGCTAAGTCGTTGACTGGCTCAACCAGCAGTAATCTACTTTGTAGCAATCTCGATATATGACGAGTACTGGCAGCCCGTATGTATGCCAAGCCAAGAATCCGAATGTAGGATTGACAATTGATAGGGCTGCGAATTATTGTCAAGATACTTTTATGGTAATGCTGTATCTAGCCATTCATATGGAGAAAAAAAGAAACAGCCGGCCACGGTGGAAGTCATGGAACCGGCATCTGCCGTCATATAGTTTCCAATCATAAATACAAACATTTCTCTATTCCCTCGACGTCCTTCTGCCAACACGCGTCACTCAAAAACCTCTTTTATCACGACTAATTTTTCGAACTCTCAAAGTAAGCATATTCTTCTCCTCGTCCTTTGATACATACTCACTTGATTTCCCCCAGATGGTCTTCCAAGTCATGCTGAACAGAACAACTGGCCAAATGGGTTATACCGAAATTCTCACTTTCCCTAGCAGGCAGTATGCAGATGAATTCTACAACCGCTGCATTACAATCCCCGTCAGCAAAAGCGAGTCCAAAGATCCGCTCAACCAGATCGTGAGATACTCTCCTCAGTTCTGGTCTTTCAACTCCGACGCTCCATTTCACCAAATTATGACGAATAGCCACTTGAAGGATCTCAGGCCGACGGTCATGCTCATACGAATTAGTGGGTACCAAAAACCCGCTATCTACAGTGGTGGTGTCATGTCAATCAACGTGGGTGACGCCACAGCAGACGTGGAATATCGATCTGGGGGTGCATACTATATCCGCACAAAGTCCACACCCCATCAGTACTGGTTTTGGGAGCAAGGGTATCAGTTCGTTCAGCTTGGGGATGTCAGAAAGTCAAAATTCCATATCACTCGACATGGCCCTCCCAGTCCAGCCTCCACTGAGAAGCCTGCTGATTCTCGGGTGCTTGAAAGGAAGGATTTTGTCGTTGTGACCGCGCTGGGAGCAACCGAAAACGGTATCATTGGCCTCCAGCATAGCCAGCTTTCAGCCCCGTCGATTATTTCCATCGCCTCAGGTCGTTCGGCCAAGTTTGCAACTCCTCTTGCGTTCCCTTTTGGAAGTTTTTACGATGGAAATCTGGGTTTGAACTGGAGTACTTTCCCTGGTTCACGCATTCCATATCTGACTTTTAGAGTCGGTTATGCTGGCGAGGAGTGGGAACTTGTACACTAGTGTTTTGCATGGATGCTTGGTGCGACTCAATTTTCTCACTCGCTCTCGTTATTGAATCCTTACCACAGAAAAATGAAATTCACAAGGCTCAATGACCTTGGTCGTAATCCAGGGTACTCCGTAAACCAGATAGCATGTCATAACAGTTCCAAAGTCTAAGTGATTGTCCTTGAAATAGGTATAAGTCAGAAAATTTCAAAACTTTTAAGACTACCTATCTCACCAGGTACCTACTAAGGTATGCTATTCAAACTTTATACATAGTGCATGTGGAGCTAGCACCTGACAGCTGGAGGTTTAACACCAATATTCACTGTATCCATTAACTACGATAGAATGGATGAGAGAACCTCGCAGCAGAAGTTCAAAGTAACATTATCTTGCTACAACCTTAAAATGATCGTGGTCAAGGGGTATTTTATTTACCACAGGGTCACAGTGGTTAGGGCTTGGCGCTCCGCAATCTCAAGCTCCGCAAGCTTTCCTCTCCAAACAACTTCAAAGTTACCACTCAACACAAATTCCACCATGGAGCCCGCTGCCCAGCCCCCTCCAACCTTGACCAACCCTCGGTTTACTCTCGAGTTGGAATTCGTCTCCTCGCTCGCCAACCCCTATTACCTGTCGCACCTGGCAGTCACCTATCCGAATCTCCTGGGGATCTCTCAAGCCGACGAAGACGACGATTCTGCCTCCGCCCCCGATGCGCAGGCATTCGCCGCATATCTTGCCTACCTTTACTCCTACTGGAAGACCCCCGAATACTCTCAGTTCCTCACCCACCCGGGGCCGACCTTGCGCGCCCTGCGCTTGCTGCAGGAGGACACCTTCCGCCGTGATATCATCTTGCCCCAGGTGATTGAAGGATTGGCGGGGGTCAACATCTTTGGCGATGCAGCAGCAGCTGAAGCCGAGGATACAGGAGCCACAGAGAATCAGGAGGAACAGAATGGGTCGAAGACTTGAGGTCGCGTGTTAAGCTCGGGGCTTTCCATCTTTCGGACTCCCTTCCACCACCACCACCACCACCCCCCCTCCATCCAACAGCATTGCTTCGCATATCAGGCCTAAATGGAGGGCTACACGGTCTCTATGACCACAGATCGATCTGTTATCACCCACTCCGCACTTTGTCTACATGGCCATGATTGCGGGGCCAGGCACTTCATGTGCGACCGAGGTATTGGACGAGATCGGCCGGGAGTTTGTCGATCCAACAACAGGTACGAACTTCGTCCGAGTCCAAGGTTTCCGCCAGTCCCGGTATCCATGTCCTCCTGGTATTGCGGGGTTGGGAAAGGGACAAAGCGCCTGCAAAAATTACTTTAGCGAATCCATATAGAATGAGATAATGTGCGATCGCACCGCATGCGTCATGCGTCGCAAGCTATTCGCTCTATGCCGCGGCAATTGATGAACCACCAATGGAATGAATGTGTCTTGCCTCAATTTCTAGCCCAATATGGGGTCCGTAAAACCATGTAATTCACATCAGAGCTTGATACTTAGATTGTCACTATCTGACATGGACGTATCCGAGCTCATCCCCAACCTTCTTTTTTGACTTTGATCTTCTCATTTAATTTCGCCTCCTTTTGTGTCTCCCCCCAAAATACTCTACAATTTTGTTCTTTTCTTCTTAACACTTTGAACAGTACCTTTTTGGTGTTGTTTATTTAATTCTTTCTACTCTGGAAATTGCCGCTTTCTTGGTTCTGGGACAGAGCCCCACCCCCTGGTGATCGGCCTCCAGCTACCTCATCGGACAGCCGTTCCCGTCCAACGTGGCTCTGAACGTTCGCCTCCATTGACAGCCCGCCTCCCCTATGGCCATCCTCCAGTCCTAACATCCTACACCACCCTGAACCTCCGGGCGCTCATCGAAACCTCGCACCTCCTATTCGCGGACTTCCCCGGGGGAGCCCATCACCAAAGCGCTCATGGAGTCCGTACGCCAATCCTGTCGGCCTAAACACCAGGTCTTGACGCTTAAATGCTATCCCCGATACCAAAAAGGCGTGGCGGAGGTTAAACCGAATCCGAGTGAACTTTCATACCTGTTGTATTATGCGAGTACACGTCGCAGTAAGCTGACCAAGGTTGGCGGCTTTCTGGAGAAGAGAGTGGCCAAAGATGTCTGGCGACGCAGATTAGGGTGAGTGATATGCAATGAAAAAGACATCATGGGTTTCAGCCCAGGAATGCCATGAACCTTGGAGCTGACATTTGTTTGTGGCAGAAATGTCCAGGTCGCGCTTCACATTGTATCCGGACTCATCGAAAAAGTTCCTCGCGATCTTCCTATCTACGTGGGTTCGGTTTTAACCGTCATCGAAACCGTTCTACGATCAAATGAGATTTCTTTGGTGGAGGATTCGATCGACACCTTCGAGACTTTTTGCCGACACCAGGATATCGCGATTATTTCCGCCGAACAGGGCATTGCCCAGAAATACCGAGAAGTCATTCGCCTGTACGCAAGCTTCGCCGATCCGTCATCCGAATTGTACTCCCCCGCAAAAGTTAGCCCGCCGGTATCGATTCGATGGAGAAATGCCGGACTCCGCGCGATCCGGAGCATCGTCAGCTCAGAGAGTCTTGCCGCCGACGGAGGAAACTCCCTTAAAATCATTCTACCCGTCATTTTGGAGAATTTGTACTCAGCCGATGAGGACGTGCTCATCCCATTGAAGGCCAGACTCAATGAGGACAAGGAGCCTGAGCACGAGGCAAGTCGTGCTCCCCGACGGATGAGCGCTGCAGCGGTACCCGCGGTGGATGCCGTTGAGGCTGATCCAGCACTAGCAGCCCAGTCGACTGCAGATGTTGACCGAAAGGCGGAGATGGATGCCCGGCTGCTGGCCCTGCGCTGCCTCGAGCGAATTACTGTCTCTGGGAGTAATCGTGGTCAGATGCGAATGGCGGCGTCTATCATTATGCATTTCATCTCGAACAAACGTTTCCCTCGCACCAACTCGCAGGAGCAGCCATCCGAGCAGCATCAGGATGGAAACTGGGCTACTTCTCTCATTGAACTGATTGCGAACTGGTGTCCCGTCCAGGTTCGATTCGTGATTTTGATGACGGCCATGGACACATTGTTCGAGACGAACCCTACGGAGAAGGGATTGGATTCTGCGTTTACTATTCTCTCCGTGGTGGATTGGCTTCTGAAATCTTCGGTCAATATGATTGGCTTGAGCGTTATGGATATTCTGTCGGGTCTCATGCAGTACGCTTCGGCCATTCTGTCGCCTCAGGAAGGCACCGACGGTGAAAAGAAGGCAAATTTGCAAGCCGACAGCTCGATTCACATCTCTGGTCGGAGGAGAGTTCTGCTCATCCTTCTCGAACAATGTATCGGGAATTTGGCCACTCATATCTACTATGGTGACCAGGTTGCAGACATGACGCGCGCCATTCTCCGGCGCTTCAAGCAAGCCGTAAATAATGATAGCACCGCACCATTTGCCCTGGCTACTGTCCATGAATCTACTACGTCCCCAGTGGCCGTCACTCGGTCTGGCTCCGAGATCAATGGCGAGACTGTGAACAGTGACGCCTATTCGCACGCTGCTGCGAGATCGACGGCTCTCCGAGCTGTCAAGGCCATCTTTGTTGTAGCAAATTTGAAAAAGTCTGCTTCGACGTCCGAAACAAGAAACCCGGTTGGTATTCATGTTTGGGAAGGGACCCAAGGTCTTCTACGGGATTCTGATCGTGAAGTCCGCTACGCCTATGCTGATGCCTTTCTGTCTTGGCTACACCTCGAAACCAACAATAATGATCTCAAAGTACGAAGTGATACCCCGAAGTATGTCAAACCCACATCAAAGGCTGAGCAGCTAGACAAGCCCAACCGGCGGAGCACCTCTGCTCCAGGTAACAATAGAGAGATTGTTGCCCAGGCTGCGCAATCTACTTTCCTCCGACTCCTGCACTTGGCTATCTATGATGCTGCTCTTGACTCTGCCTCCGTTGAATCTGAGATCCTCCTGCTGCATCTTCTCATGGTCAGTCTTGTTGATAACCTCGGTGTCAATGCTGTTCAATCTGGACTTCCAATGATCTTGAAACTTCAAGATGATCTTGCCACCTCAGTCGATCTAGGTTCGTCTAAGGCCCGCGTCAACGTCGCAAGTCTCATCCATGGATATCTGTTGGCGATTACGAACAAGTTCAATCTTGAATCCTCCCACGCCGGTGTTGAGATCCGTAACGAAGTCGAAAGAAGACAGAGCAAGGGACAATGGCTTTCCACTGTTCGACTGCCGCCCACGGGTCTCGATGCTATCACCGATAACGAGAAGGCTGTTAACGGTCACTCGGTATCGTCCGATAGCCTGCCTCCTTTTAGGAATGTTGAGGGGCTTGTGAATGAAATTGATGAATCCTATAGCAAAGCGATCTCGTCGCCACCACAAAGTCCCCCAACAGCACCAGCCCGGGGCTTCAATTTCCCAGTCCTGAGCCAACCTCCAACGTCACACCCACCGGTAGAGAGCGGTCTTCCATCGTCCGTCAGAGACCAGATGCTGTCTCCATGGTCTCGAGAGTCGTGCCTGGCCGCCGTCGAAAAGGAAAGCGCCAAGACACTATCTCTCAGCGGATCCCGTGGAGGCACTGCGCCTCGCAACAATGCCAATGGCGCAGCAAATGGCTCTCCTGCTGGCTCTGCTACGAACAGGAACCGTCGGATGAGTGTTCCCGAGATCTCATATACACCAGAGCACAGTTCCAGCCGAGGATCTCCTGTACGTGTGACAGAACTCAGACGTGTGCTCTCCGTAACCAACGACAGCCAGCAACGGAAACTCAGTCCTCTTCGCCGCCACGTTGATGCATCAAATATCAGTGTGATTTCGTCTGGTAGTGAAAGTATGGTCAGCGGCAATTACGCGGTCTCCGAGATGGACGCAGATGGCACATCTATCCACCAACAGGAGGGACAGCACACAGCCGACGCAGAGGGATCAGAAACTCCCCGCCCGGCATCAGCTATTGTTTTTTCAGACGACAGAACTCCGACCGAACAATTAGACAGCCTGAGCCAAGTCAACTCCAAAGAAATTCCTCCTGTCCCGCCCATCCCCACAAACCTGTACATTCCAGGTGGTTACCCCAATGACTCCCAACGGTCTTTGCTCATTGACCGTCCATCCACTGCCCCCGACTCGCGTCAACCGTCTTACCAGGATAAATCGGGCTCTCAACAACACACCCGCAACAAAAAATCCTTGAACCGCAATAAGAGCCGCAGCAGCAACAACCTCGCCGGAGCTGACTTTCAGGGCGCCAGCGGCAATTCTGCTCTAGGTGACAGCCACCGAGACCAGCTGAAAAGTCTTCTGGACGGATTCCTGGCGCCAGAGAACAGTCTTTTGGCAAATGGAGACCGTCCAACCACCGCATCCAAGGCCCCAGTAGGACGAAGCTACTCGAAACGCCGAGTCAGCGGCGGCGGTATCGGACGCCCTCCCTACTGATCTTTCTTTCCCACTCACTACACTTTGCGCCTGTACAGTCGATTCCGGTAAATTTTTTTTTTTGGATATCTGATTCTCGTTTCTTCGCCTGCATTGTACATGTTATAATTTCCTTTCTCCTTTTACTACCTGCTCTTAGTTGGCCCAGTCAAAGATTGGTATAGCAGCCTTCTACATTCTCTCGTCTGCCGGTTTTTCATTTTCATTTTTCTCTCTTCGTACCGCCTGATATTCTCTCTTTGATCATATTTTCTTTTTTGCATATGCTTATTCTCTTGCCATGCCGCGACCTTCTTCGTTTTCTTTTTCTTTTTCCGCGACTGCTTCTTGTATGTCGGCGAATGTTTGCCGCGGTATTGTACCTAGCTACGTTGTCAGTAGACACAAAATAGAGGGTGCTTTGTTCTGCACATGAGATGGATTTGATTTTTGGTCTCGTAGCTTCTGGTTAAGTGTGATGATGGCAAATTTATAGACAAGAGTGATGAATCAAGCCTTACTCAATAAGTCATATCAATCACATAATAAATACAACCGAAATGTTCTAGACAGCCACATCGGTATTTCAACTTCACCCGAAAAGAAAACAATCTTGGAAGAATTCAACGTATCACATACATCCAGACAATCAATCCAAGAGCTTAAGCAGGCTGCGCAATCAAACCCGGAGACTCATTCTCCTCATCTTGCACAACAACAGATTTCGCAGGCCCAAAGAACTCCTTGAAAGTGTTCTCAAGAACCTCCTCAGAAAGCTGCATATGCTCACCAGGGACAGTCCTAAAATCCAACTTATTCTGCTGATCCAAGACTTTCAATCCAATCCAATCCTCCATATAAATGTCCCTCTTCTGCAGCGGTGTAACAGTCCCATCCGTCCCATTGACATCCGCAAAATGCGCGCTCTCCTTCGGCACAGCAACAGTATCATTCTCAAACATATACATAACAAACTCATTCAACGTCGAAAGCCTCTTCTTATAATCCTCCCGCTTCTCAGCTCGTTCATTATTGATATCAGCCAAGAAAGCACTATGCTCAAGATAAGGCTCCAATTCCTCGGGATCCCGGAAATACTGCGCAGGAACAACATGCCCTTGAACAAAATCCGTCCACGTCCCTGCGCGCAGCAGACTCTCAGCCGCATTGCAGAACCAGTCCGTCAGTCCACATGACTGAAATTCGGATATACCGTTGTGTTGGCTGCCGAATGTGACTAGGTTGTGGACCGGGGGATTGTTGCAGCGTTCGACGTAGCCGCGGAGGAACTGGCCGCCTTGGGAGAAGCCTAGTGCGTTTATCGCTGGTGCTGTGCTTAGGATTGGGTCTGAGGCTAGTTGAGCGCAGACGGTCTCGAGCTGGGCGCTGACGTTGCCGAAGAATGTGGCTTGGCGATCGCCAGATGCTGTTTCGTCGAGTTGGATTATGTGGACGTATGTTCCTGGGTTTGTGGTTTTGGCTAGGTCCGCTACGGAGTTTAGGCCGTCGCGTTCGAAGTCGTCGCCTAGGCCGTGCCAGATTACTAGGGGGAGTTGGGTGGGTTCGGCATTGGTGTTGGGGGTGGGTTTGATTGAGAGGGTGAGGGCGCTTGTAGCGAGTGATACGATAGGGATGAGACGCAACATGGTTGCGCTGTTTTAGATTGAGGGCTCGATGTTGGAGCGGATGTTGAGGTTCTGGAGAGCTGGAGTGGATCCGGGGAATGCGATTGCCTATATTCCACTATCTGCACGTGATATGCCACACTGTCTAAGGGTCGTGGAACACAATGTGGGATTGGAGATGGAATTTTCATGAATGTAGGATTATGGAGTAGAATATATTCTACAATTAATCGGCCTATAACTGGTTTTGGTTGCAGTGGAGAAAAAGGCTCATCACTTGATCATTGCTGTGACATTGGGTGAGCTTGATCCAGATATATATGGAAACACGCTAGACAAAATAAGCATTCAGTAGTACAAATCCGACTTTTTTTTCAGACGACTGCCACTCTAAGACTATAATCGAACGACCTGACCGAAAATTTTCACTGACACGGGACATGCGGGATTTTCTGTGACCTCCAAGGATGGACTCGATAAACTCGAGCAAGGCACCTCGTCAATGGTAGGTTGACACATTTTCATTCGATTGTTGAAAGAACTGCGAGAGTTAAGTGGACTGCTGGGCTGTGAGACCCGCCATGGTTGTGGAAGCCAGCTGGAAATCACATGTTCGAAAGAGGCGCCGGCCGGGACTAGGGTGGGTAACGGCGACGGCGTCTGTCGAAGGCTACAAAAAGATCTAGGCCGAGAGTGCCGAGGCGAATCCAATTTGGTATTGAATCGCATTCGTCCTTCAAGCAGTTGATCATCAATGGTAAAACGACGCCTTGGTAGAGGTGAATCTGCTGTATTCCTAGGAAAACTTGCTATGGATGTGCCCCGGTTTGTTTCCACTCGGAAGCGATAGGGTGAGCTATTAGGAGTATTGAACTTTGAGGCCACAGTCTGAAGGGGAGTGTAGCCAGCAGGATCGAATTGCTCCGCCTCTGGAGCTTTGGTTGGGATACCTGATTCTTCAAGACGTAGCGGCGCACGGCTGTGGCTTGGTTGGAGTGAAAGGCGCCCGGAAGAAATTTTCCATGGAAGGGTCGGAGAGGATCCTTGAGCATCTGCTTGGAACAATGCAGGGGGTTCGGAGTCCAAAAGCATCGAATATGACGACGGATTGTTAGTGGGTAGTACTTGAGTGTCATCTGATGGAGAGCCGGCAAGCCGGCCGTCAATGCGTATTTTGACCTGATCCAAGCAAATACTTTCAGAAGACGGAAGCTTTCTTTTATAACATTCAGGTATTGTGAAATCTCCATGAGCCGACAGGCGCTTACGGTCAAGGTCAGTCAGTTTCCGTCGCTTTGCAACTTGGCCAACCTCCTCCACAGAAGCGAACTTGATTTCCAGTGGGCGTGCAACAGATACAGCAGCCCAGTCAGGTTGTTGCAGGAGCTGACGCTTCAACACATCCAGTCTGTCATTGGGCAGATTTTCGGCAGATCGACGGTCGCCTGGCTCTGTGTTCCTGAAAGTCGTTCAAAGATCCCAGGTTAGTATCGCGTCGATTAATCAATTATAAATAACAATGATATAGCGATGCATAGATCCAGCCTTTGCACTGACTGGTTTGCCTCTGGAAATTCCCCTGTAGAATCTTTGGAAAATTCACCAGGAAACCTGCGAAATGGCGTTGGTTGAGCCGATGCTCTGGTGGTGGTCAGTTGGCGAGACTTGGCAAAGTTCTGTCGCTGATTTTTGGATAGAACACCTGGGCGAGCCGAATGTCGACGCAATTGACCTCCTGTCCAATTCATCTCGGGACATGCACACCGAGATGGTGGAACCGTTGTCGATAGTCTAATCGATAGTGAGTGGAGATCAATATCAGCCCAAACACTATTCCTAAACTGGGCATCCAGCCAAACTACACAAACAAGTCACATGACCTCGCGCACAAAATTCGGTTTCGTTTTTTTGCTTTTCTCTCTCTCTCCTTAATATGACTATGATTATGATTCATGTTATAGCTCTCACCGACCAGGTTGTGTGACAACTCACTAGATCCACAGGTAAGCCGTGTCGCAATTTCCTTTGCCCTTTTTTCCTATTTTCCATTTTTCTCTGTTTGCGAGGATCCGTGCTCTCCGAGTACGGAAAAATCCCTCGACTGGTCTTCCTGATGAAGCAATATTTCAAAGCATAGTTCACCTGAAATCTTCGGATTGCTGAACGATAAACTTTATCCATCTTTCAACCTATCTGATACCATTCTCTCATTTCTGAAATTTGTTATTCATGCGAATTTCGGACTTTTTTGCTGACAATCTTGTCGACAGGTCCACTCAAAATAGTTTTTTCTCTTCGCGCCCAACGCTGCACTGCTACCCAACGTGGGTCTCGGCGGCGGGCCGCTCCTTCGGGAACCAGTGAAATAGACAATAATGCTAGCCCTCATTTGCCCTGTTTTTGAGTCTTTCGTTCCTCTTGGACCTGCGTTGTCCCTGTATTCTGTAACCCTCTGTGCGCTCACGTTTGATGTCCTGTAATATCCCCTCTTTCGCGGCGTCTCAGCTGCTGCTTTCTGTCCCGTAACACTCCGACGTGGACGACTCTCCACCATACATGTTCCCGGCCCCATGCGCGCAGAACATCATCCTGCAGCGTCAGCCTTGGGATGCCACCAATCATACTCGTCTACGTACATTGCCAAGCCATGGAGACGCTGGGCTAGTCTCACCGCTAGAACATCCCGTCCCGTCCATCCACTCGGGGGCGTCCACTTGCAAACCGAGTCTGCAGATGCCGTCACCGCCAGTCCTCAGCACTGGCCATCTACTGGCCATCGACGGTGCCAACGCTGCGCTGCACGCTGCGAGTCTGCACGCTGGCACAAGCCATGTTTTGAGCTGGCCCCACCGCACTCCGAAGACCGGTGGTGTGCTTTTTTCTAGCACTAAAAAGGCCGCTGATCCCCTTTTCCCCCTACTTCTTCTTCTTCCCTCTCTATAACTCTCTGGATACCCATCATCTGACGACTTGGTTTAATTTGACCATTGTGCTTTGTCCCTTCAATATATACCCCCTTTACCATATACCCTACGCCACCCAGTCTCTGGACCTTGGACGCCCCTTTTTGTTACTTCGCACAACATCTGCCTGGTTTATCTTGCCCTAAGGATTTTTTTTACTCTTGCCACATTGCCCTGGACAGGATTTGCTTTGTTGTTTCCCCAGGCTTCTCTTCAGCACATTCTCGTGACTGAAAAACATCAGGTAGTCCCCATCACATTTTCCTTGCACTTCCTACTTTATTCTTCCCATGCGCTTTCTCTTATACTGGACCTGTACCATCGACGCTGTATTCTCGACAATCTGCCTTCTATCTTCCATGGATTTCGCCAACTGCAGGCCATTGCAGAACCTTTCTTGACCCATGGACCATTGAATCTTGACCTTGACCTTGACCTTGACCGTGATCCTCACTGGTTACACTACCAACCTGGTAGCCCAAAAAGAATAATGCTTCTTTTTCATGGATACTTCCTGGCACCGGTTGCCAGGTGAGTGGACTCTTTCGAGTGCTGTTTATGTCGCACACTTGATCGAAACTTCCGCTGGACTGCCTTTATGACCATGGATTTTGAAACTTGCCCTGGACTCCCGTCACTCAAGCCTGGTGTGATGTGGATGGATTTACTTTACTCCCTGGATGACTGAATGGACCTTAACGCCTTGGCTTACCTTTGATTACCTATTCTGGACAAATAATGAAATATCCCTGGAATGATTTTACCATGGCCCCCTTCTCGGCTATTACAAGGAGCCTTTCTACAAACTATCCCAGGACTCTCTGAGCTTAATGTTGCTCTTCCAAATGGAATGATCTACCTACTCTCAACACTTACCTTGGCCACTGACTTGATGGAACCCGGTCATGCAAGCCTAGCTGACCTGCCGTGAAATAATTACCTTGACTTCCTGGATCCTGATTCTGCTGCATGTGATATTTCGACTAGTAGCTCTGGCCTTGATGAACACCCGACTTTCTCAAAAACACAATACTGGAAATAGCACTACCATATCCATCCCTGGACTCGATACGACATGAACTTATCCTAGGACACCTTGACACCCCCGGCTTGGACTTGCCTACTCTAACTGTGACTCTGGTGCGTCAAGCCGTCGACATCATCGCAATGACTTCAGCTAATATATCATAGGCTTCAAACTTCTTCTGGACCTCGGAGCTTTCGTTTTTGATTTTTTGATTTTTTTTGATTATTCTTTTCTTTTCTGCAACTTTAGACGTGACGGTGTAGATAACTGACTTGATGATGCTTTCTCTTTACAGTGACTTTACACAACTATACACAACACACAATGTCTCCAAGGACCAGCACAGACCCCGAGCGGGTTTCCATTTCTCAGTCTAGACACTCCATGGTCCATGGAATGTCACATATGGCCTCAAGAACACTCCAGGATGATGAAATGTCAAGCCAGGACAACTCGTCTTTGTGCTCAAGTATTGCCACAAACCACGGAAATCCCCAGGACATGAAAGAATGGAATATGAACACTACAGAGTCTCTCGATCAGGCCATTTCTTCCAAGGAATCTCCCCAGGTGCAAATGCTTTCTTTCTCGCTGTCTCATCAGCTCATGACCCCCACGGTCGGACCAAATGATGTGATGTACACAGGCGTGGACTTCCCAGCAGTCTCAGACCTGCATGATCATGATGGATTTTACTCCTTTGTGGACCTCTCTTCCATGGATAATGATGTTTGTGGTGCTCAGTCAAGCACACCGGATGATGCTCTTTCTGTTGCTCACAGCTCCCACACAGATGATGCACACTTCATGAGCCATGAGTCATGGAATGCTATGATGCCCGATGGCCACTACCCTGGAACAACCCTGGACCAACTCTCATCAAGTCTTTTCCAGACTGTCCCGGTTTCTCCGCCTCTGACGGAAGCCAGCAATGACATTCCCATTACATCTTCATGCTCCCACCCTGGATTTCCTTCTTTCATGGCCCATGATGATACACTCCTCGGAGATTACACTGCCTCACCCATTGGCAACCACGGACTTAACCCAACGGAGCCTTTGTTCCCCAACACCACTCTTAACGAGAAGGACCCCGAAAGGTAGGTCCATAGAAATGAATGTGGAAACAAGCAAAACGAACCGGGATTCTAATTCATACCCGCTACAGGACTATCAGACCTACCAAGCAATCTCGGCGATCAGCTTTGCCAGGCGCGTCTCAGCCCAACATTAAGGCCGAATCGGACTTCTTCCCCCCACTGCCTATGAGAGAGCCAACCCGCCAGAGATCCAAGGATGGAGCCGAAGCTCGCAACCCGCGAGAGCACCACTACTATTCCCTTCCCACTCACAATGATGGAAAGTACTACTGCCCATTCGCCAATGGAGACAAGCCCTGCAACCACCCACCCACCACGCAAAAATGCGCTTACCAGCAAGTTCTCCCAAGATTCAAAGGATCCCGACGAAACATGGAGCTAACCGATTTCCCCTTATAGCAAGTACCTGGATTCCCATCTGAAGCCCTACCGGTGCAAGGTCCCAGTCTGCATGGATGGCCAACTGCGTTTCTCATCAAACGCCTGCCTGTTCCGCCACGAGCGCGAAGCCCACGGATTACATGGCCATGGAGATAACCCCCACCTCTGCCTGTGGGAGGGTTGTGAACGCTCCGTTCCTGGATATGGATTCCCACGTAGATGGAACCTGTACGACCACATGCGTCGTGTCCACGACTACGTCTCCTCCGAGCGCCACAGTTCGCCCGAGATTTCCCCGGTTGCCGTTCCAGCCAAGAAGAAGGACTCCCCTGCCTCTACTGCTGGCCGCAAGAGAAGAAGTGTCACGGGTCCCACTCCGGCCCCAACCATGAAGCGCACCCGCTCCATCCACTCCCACTCCGGTCCCGTCAAGGCTACCCAGAACTCCGCCCAGCATGGACAGCGCCTGCGCACAGCCGAGCACAACTACTATACATGTCGCTCCCGTCTGGTCGAGGAACTCGCCAAGATCAATCCCCAGGATATCTCCATGCACGAAAAGGTCAACGCCAGCCTCCAGGAGCTGTTCACCCTCGGCCTGAACTTCCGTCAGATCGAAGCCAGCCAGGTCAACACCCACATGCCAAATGGAATGCCCGCTTGAAGGATTTTTGTTTTAAGGCTCTGTAATCCATCCCTCCATTATCTCATTGGATGAGGATGCACAGCAGCCATGATCGTTTTCAATCTTTGCGGAGGATCCTTTTCCCCTTATCACCATACCCTGGACGAAACTGCTGCATTTTCGCGCTTGTTAGAATCCGGAATAACCTGTTTAACCAACCTACCCTCGGGAACGTATGCATTGTAAAATGCACTCACGCCGGAGCAACCGCTCCAGATCTGGATGCCTTTTGGCACCGAAGGGAATCACAACGGGAATCATGTATGTTGGAGCCGGGCACTCCGGCTACAAGTATTTCTTCGACATCCCGTGCTCATTAGAATCTGTGGCTAGACCATGGAAGAGCACCAACCTTCCCCTCACTGAAATGTGATGGTGAAGGAAATCAGGAGCATGGACAGGAACCATGCTTCTACAACAAAAAAAGAGAAAAATAAAAAAGGAGGATTGTGAGGAATTTTGATTACAGTTATATTCGACAGATGGAGTTTAGTTTAACAATTCCTTGATTTACATTTGATACACTTCCTAGTAAACAAGAAACATATCTCATCTCAACATTAGGATAAGCCTACTGTAACCTTACTCTCGTACCCATCGGAACTCAAATACTTTTATTTTATTCTCGTAAATCATGAAATCTCCATCTATCTCTATGAACATCCCCGCCATCTATTTTCAAGAGCCACCACTAATCACGTCTCATCATCACCCCCAAAACTAGAATTCAAAAACCTCACAAATGCATCCCCAATCTGGTCAGCCGCCAACCCCCCCTGACCAGCCCCATGTCCCCTTCCAATATAAACCCGATTCAAACTGATCCATTGCCTCCTCAACCTCTGCAATCGAGGCAGCGCCAAAACACCACCGGGACCCGCAAGTTCATCAGTGGTACCAGTAGTAGCAACATGAGCTGGAACAAAAATCTTCTCCGCCGCCTCGGGCACAGGAATCTCAATTCCCTTGCCATCTTTACTCTGCGCCAACGCCACCTCCGCCGAAGGCGTAGCCTGCGTAAACGCGCGGATGGCAGTAACAACCGCCGAGGTCTTTTTCTCCATGGCGTACAGGGCACTGTGATCCGTTTGTACAGCCTGGATTGTAGCTTGGTGAGGGACGATTCGGGGTTTTGAGGATCCGTTTCCTCCGATTGCGGTTCCGCCGCGCGTGAAAGTTGTGCGCGTTGTTGTGACGCTTGCGGCTGAGGAGAGGGAAGTTGAGTTTAGGGCTGTTGTTAGGTCGGAAATGGGTGTTATGATGGGTTCTTGGGCTGAGGGGAGGATTACGCCGCTTAGAGCGTGGAAAATGTCTGCTACTGGGGGTGTTTCGTCGGCCCAGGGAACTGTGAAGAGGGGTTTATCCCAGCGACTGTGGGTTGATGGTTCTTCGTAGCGGAAGATGAGGTTGTTTAGGAGTTCGGGTGGGTATGGTTCTTCGTTGTCGGTTGATTTCGCAGGAGCATCTGTAGAAGCGGATGAGTCTTGGGACTCGTCTGCGTTCTTTTCCGAAGCCTGGCGCTGCAATCTGGCGTCGTTGTTCGCGACACATTGGTCAACTGGTGTTCCGACATGAACCTATCCCAAATATTATGATTAGCCGGGGCATTCCTCGTAGGTTGTGGAGTTCTATCATACCACACAGCATGTTGTTCCAGCAGCTTTAGCTTCACACCAAAGCTGGTACCGCCATCCCTTGATATAATTCATGCCGTCCAAGATCACGATGCTGTCCCGCGTGAGCACGCGCTTAGCTCGGGCGTAAGCGACGCCGCGAGCCTCCTTTTCTGTGCGCGCATGATCGTATACGGTACGCGGGTGCGAGGTATCATGCGATGCGACGACGTGGACTTTGAACCGGGATTTCAGCGTGACAGGCGACGCGGACTCGGTGGCTGCGAAGAGTTCATCTTGCGCTGTCTCGAGGAGTGCGGCGAGCTGGTTTGCGCGGTAGGTGAGACCGGAGCAAGGGTACCCGGTGAGAATGACGAGCTGGAACGTCAGCGAGGGTAGTTTCTATGGCAGTTGGAGCTGTACTTACTGGCATTGTTGTGGTGTGGTGTTTGGTGCAGCGGAGGTTTTTTTTGGCGCGGGGTTGGCCATGTGACTGCGGGACAGCCGCTGATCGACAGTAGATTATGGTGGAATTTGGCCGAGGTTTATGGGCGTTACTATTGGAAAATAGTTGATTTGAGTATCAACTTTACTTGCATTTTAGGAGCTCGAAGTCCTAAAATTGGGAGATCGCACCAACTTTTGTTTCCAATTTCTTTCAAGATGTCTATTAGGAGACCAGCTATCTTTCAAAGACGTATTAAGAAAAAACAATGAAAAGCATTATTGTCGTAGTTACATTGTCATAATTAGATAATGCAAATAGTGATGACCTTTCTTATCTGAAAAGAGCTCACATGCAACCGTATCCCTGATGGTGTGACGCGATTAACCTTCGAGGTTAGGTATGTACTTCGTATTGGTGGATGCTTATTATACGTAGCTAACTAGTGACAGTGAGTATCGTCCGTCGGAGATTCAATCTGTCGTCATCACCAATTCACGGTCCAGAGCGCGAGACATGAGGGAAATCGCACCGTCGGCCCCAACGGCCCATCCAAAAAGAAAGCGAGGCCCATCCGGGTCATCACATGATGGCGGCTGCAGCGACGGCTCTACACAATGACGCGGACGACGTGGACGACGTAAGCGAGAGCTCTATTTCATCCCGCCGATCCAAAGGAGCAGGGTGGACCGCAGTACAAAATCCTCTTACCCATATACGGCATAACATAACCCCTCGTCGCAAGGTCCCTTCGCGGCGCAGCGTTTCTCGGGCCTCAAAAAATGTCCCACCACCAATTGCCGAGGGATGGACGTCCGGTATGTAGTCTATCCGATATGGAGACAATTCCCATTTGAGGCTTCCTGACACGGGAGATACTTCTGTCGAAGGTCGTGTATTCAATTACCTTTGAGGAGCGAACAGAGCACACCTATTTGCAGGAGCCTGGTGGGACTCCACCAGATTGTGAGCGTTCGAGGCACCTGGTCAAGCCGGACGCGGAGGTGAAATACACAGATAAAATGGGGGAAGAATAAATCACAGCATGTGAGCTTGAGCTGTATGTAAGTTGAGATGATAGGTCTGCTTCTGGGCTCTCCTTTATCACTATTCAGTGTGGCTGCAATACATTAGCAAGTAGACTCCATATGATCGTCATTCTCTTCTTCGAAAGTAGCCTCCTGTCCGAGCAGACACAGGTAGCTCAGGTGGCAGGGTTTGACCTTCGCCACTCGACCTCCATAGGAGCTGTGCCTGTTCACACCATCGAAAGTGGTCCAGAAAGCCGTCTTGCGCATACACTTTGTCTCGAGCATCGTACCCCCAATTTGTACACCTGGTGCCGATAATATCCTTTTCAATAGCAAGTTGACACCCGGCACATGAAACTCCGTATTCAACGCTGCCAGTTTGTTTGTCGTAATAAGGGAGTGCACATGACCCCATGAAGTTGAACTTTTGATTTCGGTCAGAGCTCCCTGGTTGGACTTGCGGAAGTGCGTGCGATTGCCGTCTGCAAACCAAAGTAGCCCGATGAAGAGAAACGATCGTAATACGGGAATTCTGTGCAGATTCATGCATCGAGTATATCCCAGGCAAGGACTTGAATGACCTCAGTTGACCTAATTCGGCTTTGACCATGTGTAATTGCTTTCGGACTGAGGCAAGAGTCCGCACTTGTGTCTCTGGGGACTCCTGGAGGCATTTGAAACAACATCGCGTCCAAGTTAGTATGGATATAAAGCCGCCGAATTCGCCGCAGAGAGTGCATTTCTTAGTACATAATGCCTTATAGAAGTCGAGTAGAGTGACGTCGATGGCAATTTGTGTTCGTAACAAGGCGCAGAAAAGGTTCAGACCATGCGAGACAACCCTACGATACTGGTTGAAGGACTCCATCATCTGTCTTGACCTGAGATTTATCTGTCGAAATTTAAACAAAGAATACATATCCAGACGGTACAAGGTGTCAAACAAGAGCTCGAGGGGTAGCCGATCGAGGGAGCCAAGTCCAGCCTTCGAAGTCCGCTGGAAAGGTGTTGATATTGACGGACGAATCTCATTGTGTTCCCGATGCGAGTACCAGATCACGGACAGGCAGTAGTCTTTACGGTGATAGGCGGTGGTTCGAATAATGGCGTCGGCTTGTTCTTTGTCGAAGCGGATTTCGGTGGCAGAGCGATATCCTCGGGGCATGAGAGTAGCCATTCTCGAGATTTTGCGGTACGCTTTAATGGTGGAGTTCGGCAGGGGCCGGCAGGGCCATGAGACTCCAGCGCCCCTTTGAACGCTCCGTGGAGGCAAATGTGTTGTATTGAACGACGCGATTACGGAAGACGCGGCTGGATCACGAAATATATGGCCAGGGATAATTGCACGGATATTTCAATCTGCTGGTGTTGAGAGGGGAAGCCAGTCCAAATTTGACAGGTACAGTGACTTAGAAGCATTTACTGACTCAGAAATCAAAAACCCTTAAGTCTGGCCAGAGCTCCACCTGAGTGGTGGTAAGAAGAAATAGAGGGGATGCTTGGCCAAAGGAGGGTTGTATCAGCTGATCACAGCTTCCGGAGCAAAAGTTTTCCCTTTTGGCGACGAGGCCGAGTTTGAAGATGGTGACGGCATCCTGGTCGGGGTAAAATATATTGAGAAGGTACTGTTGATATGTCGGTACAGTATTGATAACATCAACAAAGGGAATACTAACGGCCCCCTGAATAGATTCTTCTGTCGCTCAGTGAGATAACAGTCTAAAAAGCAAAATAGAGGGAAGTGATCCACAATTTAGAGCGCTAGCCGTTTGCTTGAATGTCAACTAGTCTATATCATCAATTCCTACGTAAATATGTCCCACGATACCCGCAAGATAATTGAAAACAAAAAGACAAAAAATCGCACCTGAACCTGCTCTGTCCAATAGAAATCAATGGCAGGAGATTGGACAAGAAAACGCCAAGATCGCCGTTCTCCGTATGGGCAAGCTAGGTGGCATCGGGTAAAAAGCACATCTCGGACAAAAGCCGGACAAAGTGTGCCTCGCTTAGATATATTCGGCGACAGACAGTTTGCTTCAGTGGGATGATGCGATTCGACATCATAGGGGGATCATTAGTCGCGAAGTACAAGCGCCCCCGCTGCCTAAAATTTTGAGTTTGGGGAAATGGTTTGCTTTGCAGATCTAAAAATGGGGAAGACATTAATAGGCAAGGATACGAGGTAAGATGCGGGAAGGATTGCAACATAAATGCAGGAGTATGCACATATTCATTCGGCCTTGGAGGTGATCTGCTATTACGTAAATTATCTTTAGTTCTTTAGTTCACATAGTATATCATGAGTAAGTATTGATCCACACGGAGAACTATACTGCGACTTTCTATAGTGTCGTGCATAGATTCAAGCAGATAGAAGATGCTTATCGCGGCAGAGAAGGAAATCCATTCGAAACGGGCAAAAGCTCCGTTTATACATTGCATCAACATGGTGGCGGCCAATAGGAACAGTAACCAGACAGATGAACTTTTGTCTGATAATCGTTCTTCCCCCCATCCTATACACATGTCGCTGACTCCGGCCGAGGCAACTTACCGTTTTACCGTAATTTGCCACCTTCGCCGTGTGGAGAACCGTGGAGATACCGTCACATTACCGCGCGGGTAATCATCGGGATCGACTGGAAAGTTCATAAAATCTATCACGGAATCTTCTCCCTTTCGTCAGAGTCAAAGCCAAACTCTTCTCCTTTCTTCCCCCTGACTAGTATTCATCATCTCCCAGACCGTCACTCTCTAAGCGACCTGGGACTCGTTCGCCCTCCCGCAACCATCTACCATCGTCGATTCCTTTCACCCGGATTTATTGCCAGTGGTGCCGTCATTGGGGGCTACGACGCTACAACACAACGCTACACCCCATTCGTCTGAACGAATCTGCCGTTCCAACTTCACAGATTTTAAGTCTTCGATCCTTCGATCCTTAAGTCCACACCATCACCCAATCGATCCATCACGGCGACTTCTTCAGCATAAAGTAGTTGCCCCGCATGAATCCTGGACGATCAGCCCATCCCCCCCAAGCCCCCGCTTCTACCTCCTTGTTCGCACCCATGCAATCCTTCGCTCCTGCCACCGATCTAGCCAATGCAGTACCCCAACCGCCAAACCCCTTCAACATGGCCTCAAAACCCGCCACGCAACCCTCCGCTGCCACGCTGCAGTCTACGTCTGTCGGCGCTGCGCCCACCATCTCCCAAAACCAACCCTTTGCTCAGGCCCTGAACGCTTCCACTGCTTCTGGGTTACCAGTCGCTCCGCAGGGTATCAATTCCGACTCCATCCCACGATCGGAAACCATGCCCGTCACCCAGCCCGCTACCGATGTCTACCCTCACCAGGTCAACAACCTCGGTGGTCCTACAGCGACGGCACCGTTTTTACAAGATTTCAGTCTTGTGGCCGAGGCGGCTAAGCGGGCACAGATGGGGATTGTCATGCGCGATTTGGAGAGCGTGACCTTATAATTTGGTGCAGGGATCCAGGGGGCGGGGGCAGGTCCTCCGGGCGGGGTTATACACGTTTAAACGGCAGTGCCAGAGCATTTGCATCCCCAGCCAGCGTGAACCGGTTTTTCATGCTCTACACTTTACACTTTGATTGGCTTCTTTTTACATTTGGGCGTCGATCGCGGGTTGGGGAAATAATGGTTGGCTTGGAGATTTCTCTTGATGAGACACGCCGGGTGGCTTTGGATTTGCTGTCCTGGTTTGATATCTTTCTCTTTGTTCTTTTGCGCCTTTGGCGTTTTCACGATGGCGTTTCATTGGCTCACATCTACCTTATACCATTTATATACTCGATACATGCAATACCTATCACCTCTCTTGATTTCATAAATATCATTGAAGAATTCGCTTGCTGAACATCCACAGGACACAAACAAGTAATACGGACTACTTGAATGGGTTTCTCTATTAGCTCTAGCACCAGTATACTAGTATTCTTCTTGGGTGGACTTGAGTCTTTGCTTTTACTGACCCTGCCAGTGGGTATAGACCACGGCCCCGATGAAACAGACCTATGCGCAAGGTTAGAATTTGAGGTCAGATGTGTCGCATCAGTATAGCGTCAACCTTTCGTATATGCTACAAGAAGTCCGCATACCAGCTTATCCCCCCCCCAAAACCCCGAAAAAGGAAATCTATGTAAGACTCTAACCTACTGTCCCAATAAACCAGTGACGCTCCATCCCGCCGGTGCCCACTCCCTTGCTGTCGCCTTTCTGGTTTGCTGCTTACTTGTATGATAATCGATGCACCAGAGAGTATATCAGTGATTTCCTATGATGAATTGACCAATCGGGGATGGGAATTCCTGACTTCATGGGATGCATTCTTGCATGATGTCATATCGATGTTGGAGTTACAAACTGCAGGGAATCAGACATGAGATAAGATATTTGCATATGAAATTCATTCGAACATGAACAGACACATATACCATTATTGCTGCCTATGCTGGGTGTAGACCTCAGTGCCGTTATGGGATTCTCTGAATTTTGGCGACAACCTTGGAAGTCCTTCTACTTCAACATTGCCGAGAAACAATGGCATACTGCATATAGATGAAAGAGATTACCAATTAATGACTAGCAATCAAAGTTATACACGTCAGGGGGTGTCTGGAGTGACGTCGCATTGTAAACCAATCCCACAGCCCCGCTTCCGGATGAGGAAAGGTTATAGCCCCCACGTAATTAACAAAAGCCCTAGCTTCTTTCCTTCCTTTCTCTGATCTATGTGTCTCCTTGAATCCACGGAGTTGCACCTGACCAAGTTCCATCATGGCTGACCTCGATGTTAACGAAGATGTGAAGCGTAATGCTTTCACAGTCAAGAATTACCGAGACAATTATCCTGCTATTGACCCTACTCGAGCAGAACTTGCTCAAACCGGCAAGGTGGTCGTGATCACTGGCGGGAGTCGTGGTCTAGGACGCTTGGTAAGTCCACTATATTACGATTGACCTGTGTAAGTCTTTTCTCACAAGTACTATAGGCATTCGCAGCCTCATTCGCTCGAGCTGGAGCAGCCGTCATTGCATTAATCGGTCGCACTGCGAGCGGCCTGGCAGAAACAGAGAAGTTTATCAACGAGATAAACCCTAGCATCAAAGTCCTCCGCTTTGCACTCGATATCACGGATCAAACTGCCGTGGAAACTGCGTTCAAGGAAATTACCGCGCAGGCCGGTGTTCCGCAAGTTCTAATCAACAATGCAGGAAAACTCGCTCCGCTTGAGAGCACCTTTGACTCAACGCTGGATTCATGGTGGGAATGCCAGGTCAGATTCTCCACATCGAATCTACAAATGCCAACGTAGCCTAATCAATGTAACTACAGGAAATCAACATCAAGGGAACTTACAACGTCACCAAAGCCTTCCTGAAAGAAACTGGAGCCACGCCGGCCAAACCAACCACGATAATCACAATCACATCCCTCGCTGCCCATGGAACTGCGCCCGGTTTGGGAGCATACTCTCTCGCCAAGTTGGCCTTGACAAAACTCACGGCATATATTGCCTCCGAACATCCCTCCATTACATCCGTCAGTCTCGACCCGGGTATCGTGCCGACGGATATGGCTCACAGTGTGCCATTCCTTGCACCATTTATGCTCGATTCTCCTGAGTTGGTGGGAGGCGCTGCGGTGTGGTTGTCGAGTGGCGATAAGAACTTCCTTTCGGGGCGGTATGTCTCTTCGAATTGGGATGTTGAGGAGATTGAGAAGCGGAAGGGGGAAATTGTGGATGAGGATCAGTTGAAATTCAAAATCAAGGCTAATTATGTGGTGAATGCGACCGTTGAAGTGTCGAAGTAGTTTGGTACTTCAAGTTCTTATTATACTGACATATAGCGAAAAGAGCTTTGAAAATACAATCATTTTCTAGATTGTTATCTGCATTAAGTAGTACTGCCTGGGCAGGTGAGAAATGGCCTATTTCTTCGCGATAAGACCTGCGCATGCTCCCAACCTGAGAGAATGGGCTAAAATTAATAGTTGCCTAAGGTAGAGAGCCCTTGAGTCACGGTAGTAAATCATAACTATATCCTGCAGCACCTGCATCTCACTGCCCTTTTCTCTGTAGATCTTCTTCCCAATAGGATGTGGGGGTTCTTGGCTTGCATTCAGCTCATCACGTTGCAGTCTTGTTAATTTCACCTGGAAATCCTATAAGAGCAATCATGAAAGGATATATTATCAATACAATAATTTTGAGAGCAAATTCTACACGATTCGAAAAAAAAAATATTACTGAAGAGTGGCCGGCCGCCATGCCCAAAGACCCGTTTCAACGACCACCCTCAGAGTATCCCACCTCTGTTAAGATAGACCCCAACAACCAGGCAAGGCTATTGACCCTCAATCCTGGCCTTGGAGATAACGAAATCCAATGTCATGTCTCAGTCATATGGTGAATGTGTATTTCCGTCAATTCGATAAAGCCGCCCGACCTAAAAACGTGAAGCCGATCGTCGAACCGTTCGTAAAGGGCTTATGGGATCTTGTTCGATCAATTGGGGGTGAGAAAAAGTGGGAAGATGCTATCGCTTTGAATGGGATACGGTTGTTCTTCCATGTAGATCAACGCGGATATAGTTTCTTTGTCACTGCTTCTGGATTCACGGGTGTCGGTCCTAAAGATTTTAAGTCTGGTGATAAGATCGTTTTGCTTTATGGGAGTAAATACCCGGTTGCAATTCGGAGGGCGAGGAGTGGCAATTGGCATTTTGTGGGATTTCTGTATATTTGGGGTCTTATTCAAGGGGAACTGTGGGATTGTTTTGAGGATATGGAATTGGAAGAAAGGAAATTCGTGCTTGAGTGATGTACTGTATGTGGAAGTGTGGCTACAAACCCTCCGCGTGATGTGTGTTGCTGCATTTATATACTGAATTGACAAAAACAGGCCAACTCGCCGATACTTGGAAGTACATTCGATGATTTGGAAATCTACCCTGTCATGACTGCTCCTAATAAGTCGGTGCCCGACGAGTATTACGAGGGTCAAGGAAGTGGGCCAGGCAGAGTTTTTTTGATTTGTTATTGCTGACGCGAATACAACACATTTTGCGTATACAGAAAAGTGGTCCAACCTTTATCCGGCAATTGAGGAGTTGCTTCTATACTTCAATTTGTGCCAGCTGATCCCTACACTTGATGTGTTATTTTAAATCCCGTACTGACCTCCATCTCTCTAACACTAGACTCCAGCCTTTGACCGACTGTTCACGCCACCTCTCGTCTCTTGATAGTGGATAAACAGCCTGCGTTGCGGGAACACTTTAAACACCAACGCAGACATAGTATCCCAGCCACAGATTGCTACACGCCGCGTCAATAAGAGTATTCCAAGCACGGAACTGCGCCAATGTGATCTTCGCAGCAGTGTTGATCGAGTAACAGCTGTCGCCAGCCTGGATCAGGTGGTAGCTCTTGCAGTTTGCAACAATACCCGGCATTTGGGGTGTGGGGCCTGAGGGCTCGGTGGTGGGCTGGGGTGCTGGGGTAGTCGTTGCGCCGGGGACGTGTACGCAGACGTAGTAGTCTAGCCATAGGTTTGTGCATTCTACAGATGTCAGATTCTTATACCATAGATCATAAAAGCTCTGAGTGCACAAAGGGGAAGTAAGTGGAAGACGTACTTTCATTGACCTGACTGTTCCAGCTCCTGAACTGGGCCTCGCTGATGCCGTACTTCGCCGCAATGGTGTCACATTGGTCACCGGATGCCACCTTGTAGAAGCCATTGCAGTTGCTGGCGATACCGGGCATGGTGGGAGAGTGATCAGACGCAGAATCGGTGGTGGTTACAGCCTCTTTAATGGTAGTGGTCGTTGCGCTTGACGGGTCATCTTTGACAGTGCCAATCACGCAGTATGACTTGCTGGTATCGGGACTAGGGCAGGAGATCCCTGGATTCAGCTGTTGGAGGTTCTCTACAGAGAGTCCCCAGGAGCTGGCAAAGCTCAAACATGTAGCTCCTGCATCAGGAGTCGTCGCGAAATCACAGTTGACAGCCCGGTGGCTCAGGACCGCAGCCATTGCCGGGGCTGCTCCGAGAGTAAACAGATAAGTGAAGCGCATTATGTCGGTAGGACTGAAGTTGGGTGAGGGACGGTTTGACTCCTGACTGCGATCTCTGTCAAACTTTATACATCATTCTCGGGCCCTTCAAGTCCCGAGGAGGTACTATTCTGCCTGATCCGGTTGCATCCATGTCTCTTAGCGTGCTTTCCATCCTTCGGAGGTTAATTGACGGCGATGCCCTTGACTCATTTCAATGTTCGTACCTTTTTCTACACGTGGTCAACCATTCGAGTTGCCACCACAGCACCACATTGTTGAGTAGGCAGGATTGGCCAAGCTGTAGTGGTCGGGTTTATTCCTCAATGGAGTATAAGTGCCAAGGTTTGGGATCACAACAAGTGCGGGCGGGATAGCCCGCTGGAGCTGCAGGGTAACATACATGGCCAGGAAGAGATCCTAGTCGCTCGAATCGAGAAGTACGGGCGTGAGTCGACATGCAAGTGCAAGTTAGCGTCAGGAACTATCTCCTATGCAATGTAACGCTACACTCCTGGCTGCAGAGAGCCACGCCAAGACTGGACCAAGACCCTGCCAAGCCTGTGGCCGGCCCTCGAATATGCGCTTTCCGTCCATTCCACCCGTGAGAACCTTTGAGGGCCTTCCGGCCTGTGAGAGTTCAGCACGATAGCCGCCAAGGCGCGACCTCATGCGGCCAAGGATTAGAGGTCCTACCCGGTCTTCCACCGGACCCTGTCTCTAATTCCTTTTCTTCGGATGGCGCATGACCCCTTTTTTTGGGGTGCCTCTTTGCCGTCGCCGTTGATTGCCACATTGTAAATTATTTCGTATGCTAATGATTTGAGGCAAACCACGAGTGCTTCTTCCTTCAGACTTCCTGACGACCTTGCCAACGCGTACGCGTGGAGATCTGACTCGCTCTCAACATGCACTTTCCTCGCGCGAGCTGGCTGCTCGCTGCCTGTATAGGGAACATCATTAGTGCTACAGACACTGGTGTACTGGAGGTGGACCTCATTTTCCCGCGAAACTCCACATATGCGCCCACAAACAACTTCCCCGTCGTTTTTGCTTTCCAGAATGCCCAGCGTGCGCGATACTTGAACCCCTCGATTCAGTATTTGATGTGGAATTTGCAGACGAACGATACATCCTTCACGCTATCTCATGATCTCGGCCGGAAAAACTGGACCGAAGACACCTACCTCGCACACGAGGTTATGAGCTTCCCGAGCGAGGAGGGTCGCTACAAAGTCAGCTGGTCCCTGACCTGGGACAGTTGCGACGAAGAATCTTTCGAGAACCCAGATCGCATACCAAGAATGGACCATAACAAAACTACCTGGGCAACCTATTTCTCCATCGACAATTCCGCCCCCCAAGTGGATCTTGTTGCTGCCACAGCCAACGAGACGTGCACAAATGAATATGGCATGATAATCAATGTATCTAACAAAACATTGAAGGTCCCCTCGAGCGTAGAGTGGTCTGCCAAGGCCTGGAACAATGACACCTGCGCGGTGATGGCCAACTCTACTTCTACTTCTACGCCGGATCCTTGCCGGGTTCATATCGACAAAGCCGCTGCTGAAAGCATCAATGCCTCCGTCACAGCTCGTGTATGCAGCGGCATTGACCCGCCAGACTATTGCGAAAAGAATGCCGCGACACAGTTGGCTGTCGCTGGAGTTTCCTGCTTATTAGCTGCAGTTGGGGCGTTAGGCTTCTTTCTCGCCTAAACGGGCCCCTGTATGAGGCTTCGATTACTTGCAGATTTGGAGATGAGATATTACTTCGATTTACTTGGGTAAAAGCCTTGGCTTATCTGTATATACAACTGTCCGGCATAGTTTCTTAACCTTGTATCGGGTCATATTATCTATGTTTTATTTTGCGGCCTTTCCATCTAATGGCGAAAAGATATGAGTCAACAACCAGTAAGGCATTCAAGTTGATAGAAAGAGAAATAGAACTCAGCCAGAGATTAGGATATATCGCTTGACATACGGCATATTCAGTAGTCACAAGCATTGATAGCTAGGCAAGCCATTCTCGCAGCGGTCCTCATCCCTTTACCAAACGGCTGAGTGGTATGATCTTTGCCAGCTACATCAAACTCCTTTGGGAAGCGGAATACCGAATGCTAAGAGTAAAACCTGTCCCTTGGCACCACACGAGTGCTTCCGCACTGTAACCCAAGACCCATAGCCAATTTCGGGAGTTCAGATCGAACGAACGCTTTAGGGCTGGAAAGTGAGCGGTTTCCTGTAGAAACCCCCGAGGCTTCCCGGGTGTTAATCTTGGCAAGTCCATGCCAATTTGTAATTATCGTTGACGGCCTCAATCCCTTGGCATGGCACCCTCGGAGTGACCAAAAATGGGGGTTTCTCAGCTCCAGCAACAAAGCAACCCCAATTCCAATTCGCCCATATTTCTTGGCATTTGCTCCTGTGTCTTGGCTGATTTCTGCTATGGCGGAGATACTAAGACGCTAATAGTGGCTAGGTGTTGAGTAAAATTATACAGGACCCTGAGATGCGTTCTCGAAGGTCTTATCCTTGTTCATGGGTTCCATTCGCGGGGGTCAAAAGTGAGTTTCTGAAACCAGCGGTGGAGGCCACAGAAACCCACCCGGCAGTGATAGTGCTATTAGGTAGGCAATCCACATTTCTCGCTAACCTTTGGCCGATAGTTCCGGTCACGATTGAGCGAGTTGAAAGGCTGTTATGAGTGCAACATGGGGGCCAAACACAGACGACAGTCTACCGAGCCAAGATAAGCTAGGAAATGAAAATCAGTTGTGACCAAAGCTGAAGGAACGGAGGATTGGTACAAGGGGTAAAGGGTTTACGTTGGAGGCTCGAGAGAGAGAGAGTAGAACCCCGAGAGCCTCGAGAGATATAAAGTCCTCTGGGCCAATTTTTCGGCAATTTAATTGTCCATCGCTCATTACATTCTATATTTATTGCCGATACATTCTTTCTTTTCACCCTATTACTAGTTGGATTATCCAAAGTTCATTCGCTTTTTATTGTTATTATTAATTTCCCTCTCTTTCTATCATCGCTCGTTTGTCTGCTTATAAGTGTGCGGAAAATGGTGATCTTGTCCTTCGCGGCGGCACTTAGGACTGGGGTAATTGGCCTCCTGCTCGTCGCAGATAGAGTCATAGCGAGTCCTGGATTCAAGAGCTCTGTGACCCCAAGCTACGAGCGCGCGAATTTCTGTCCAGAGCGATGCAGTGTTTCCGGGCCAGATTCAGGAAACTGGTCTGTGTATCCTGATTTCCACAAGATAGGGAAATGTAAGGAGACCATGTTCTACGACTTTTCTATGCACGACATCGTGGATGACCGGGATGAAAAGCACAAGATTTACGCTTGCTCGTCTTTTGGCCCTGACTTCTCCCAAATCCCCGCTTCTACTAGGCGGGTTGCTTCTGGAAAATCTGTCGATGTTGGATTCGAGATGGGCTGGTGGGAGGAAGGATTTGGTCTTGCCACTTCGGGATTGCGGTCTCTCGTCAAGCAAATTCGTCACTATGTTGACAAGGGCCATGGAGCCACAGAGAGTCCTTTTATCATCTATGGCCAGTCGGGTGCTGCAACTATCGGTCTCTACATTGGAAAAGGTCTGCTAAACCAAGGACTTTCTCAGTCCGCCTTAAAGCTCTTTCAAGATAACGTGGACAATCTTACCGTCTCAACACCTACATTGGCCATGCAACTCTGCGAAGAGAACTACGACAGCACACACATATTTGGTCTCATGGCCACTAGCAATGGCACCTTTACCTCTATTCAGAACGCTATCAAGTCTTGGTCTCAGGGGACATGTTTGTCATTTACTGGGTCTACCAAGCTTTCTGGTTCAGTCACCTTCACCACGCCACTTCTGAGCGCGAACCGCACCAGTGCCACTGCGCATAGCAGCACAAGACCTATTGTTGCCACTTCAGGGGCTTCAAAGCTTCGCACTCGTGCTGAGTGTCGCACGGTTCAGGTTGACTATGGCAATGGCTGTCCCGAGTTGGCGGTAAAGTGTGGCGTGTCAGCAGCGGACTTTACGAAGTATAACCCGGGCAGTGGATTTTGCTCGAATTTGAAGCCCAAGCAGCATGTCTGTTGCTCCCAGGGAACCCTCCCAGACTTCAGTCCCAAGCAAAACGCGGATGGTTCATGCTATGCCTATGAGGTCAAGGATGATGACAACTGCGACGACCTTGCGGCCGAGTATAGCATTACTAGAAAAGACATTGAAGATTTCAACAAGAAGACATGGGGATGGAACAGCTGTGCTCCTCTGTACGCGAAGACAGTGATGTGCCTGAGCAAAGGAACTCCGCCATTTCCTGCCGAGATCCCCAATGCTCAATGCGGTCCTCAGAAACCAGGATCGAAGCCGCCAACCGATGGCACTATTGCCGAGCTCAACCCCTGTCCGCTGAATGCGTGCTGCAACATCTGGGGCCAGTGCGGCATTACCAAGGACTTTTGCATTGATACCAATACTGGCCCTCCAGGAACCGCCAAGAAAGGTACCTATGGCTGTATCTCAAACTGCGGAATGGATATTGTGAAAGGTAGCGGATCCGGCGCCGTCAAGATTGCCTACTATGAAGGCTACAATTTGAAACGTGACTGTCTGTTCCAAGATGCCTCCCAGATCGATACCTCGCAGCACACGCATATTCACTTTGGCTTTGGCACGTTAACCCCCTCGTTTGATGTTGAAACTGGTGATATGTTGTCTTCATACAATTTCCAGGAATTCAAGAAAATTGTGGGCGCCAAAAAAATCCTTTCCTTCGGTGGTTGGGATTTCTCGACTATGCCCGAGACGTATCAGATTTTTCGCAATGGTGTTAAGCCCGCGAACCGATTGAACATGGCTCAGAAGATTGCAACCTTTATCCGCGATAATGACCTGGATGGTGTTGACATTGACTGGGAATACCCCGGTGCGCCCGATCTTCCAGAGAATGATCCGGGAAGCGCGGAGGACGGCCCTAATTACCTTGCTTTCCTCGTCGTGCTTAAGAACCTGCTGCCTGGTAAATCAATCTCCATCGCTGCTCCCGCCTCCTACTGGTATCTGAAACAATTCCCAATTGCACAAATAAGCAAGATTGTGGACTATATCGTCTACATGACCTACGATCTCCATGGTCAGTGGGACGCCTATAGCGGTGACTCCCAAGAAGGCTGCAGCACCGGTAACTGTCTACGCAGTCAGGTCAATCTGACCGAGACTCGACAGTCGTTGGCAATGATTACTAAGGCAGGAGTCCCTGGAAACAAGGTTATTGTCGGCGTGACTAGTTATGGACGTGCTTTTAAGATGGCCGAAGCAGGATGCTACGGACCCAACTGCTTCTACACTGGTGACCGGCTGAACTCGAATGCGAAACCAGGCAAATGCACCGCTACCGCTGGGTACATTGCCAATGCTGAGATTGCCGAGATCTTGAACAGTCCAAAGCGGGCCGCCGTTACCCAGCACTTCCTCGATCCGAGTAGCAACAGTGATATTCTCGTCTACGATGACACCGAGTATGTTTCGTATATGAGCGACAGTACGAAGAAGACACGTGCTGCTCTTTACGCAGCCTGGGGCCTGGGAGGAACTTCAGACTGGGCCAGTGATCTACAGACGTACAATGATGTGCCCAGACCGTCAGAGAACTGGAATGCCTTCAAGAAACGCGCCCTCGCCGGTGAGGATCCCAAGGTGGACGACTCGCGAAACGGCAACTGGACTGATTTCGACTGTATGCACAAAATGGTGGTACATCCGAGCGCGTACACACCCTCCAATCAGTGGAAGACCCTGAACGCGGACGCAGCCTGGGCCGATATCGTGAGAATCTGGACAGACACGGATCAATACAAGACGGCCTTTGACTTCATGCAGTCGGTTACAGAGACACTCGGCATGGGCAAAGATCAGAACTGTGGTAAGCTGACGGACGACAGTTGTGGGGTTCTGGACTGCCCCAATAGTGCCAACGGCGTCACTTCTGGGCCTGCAGCGCAGCTGATCTGGAATTGCTTGGTTAAGATCCACATGCTATACAAGGACTATCACGACAGTCTGTTTGAGGCCACTATCCTGGCCAGCACGACACTCGATGACTTGGAGAACAAATTCGCGCCGATTCCCCCCGAAGAGGATAACACCTGGCTATTTTTGTTTATTGATCTTCTCACCTTGGGAACACTCGGTACTGCTGGACCTTTCTTTAACACAGTCCTCAAACGACTTCCTTACTTCCTGGAGTCGAGTGTCCTTGACAATGTTAAGGATACCACCATGACCATGATCGGACAGAGTACCACTATCGCGAAAGATCTGATATCCGACAAAGATTCTCCATGGACGCCGGAGTCACAGGATGCGTTCTCAAACTACATGGGGCAAGTTGTCGAGCGTTGGGCCAACGTTTCCACTATTTCGCTTGGCAAGATGTTTGATGGACATCCAGATTCCATCAAAATTCTCGAAGATACCATATCCAATGGAAAGCTCCTCGAGACGGGATTATTTGAGCAAGAGCCCCCGGCAGGTGATGAAACTACCGATAAGAATGAGCTGCGCGCCAACATCAAAAAATGTTTCTTCGGCTATGCCATCCCCACTCTCTGGCATGTCTCGAAGAGCTACGCATTCATCATCGACGCAGGTCATGCCTGTGGAGGCAAAGAGCTCACGGACTACCTCACAGATGACACCATGACGAGCACTGGTGCCTGCATCGACGGACAACAGTACTACCTTGTCTATCCAGATGGCAACGCCGTCGAATGCAAAACTGTGTGTTACGACAAAGGTCCCTGTCAGAAAGTGTGCTCTGACAACAAGTTCTCCATGCCTCCCGGTCTTGACTCCCTTAGCGATGGCAACTTCGGCGGTATCACCAAGGAGGATCTGATCAAGGGCTCGGTGCGTACATGGAAGCAGAATGGCAAGACAAACGGCGGAGGCTCTGCGGACCCCACCAACGAAGGTACAATCGACAACTTATTGGACGTGGATGTAACGACGCCCGGATTCATGCGCATTCCTGTTTGTAGCCCCGAGCGTGCCTTCAAGTCCTGGGATACAGCCGATAAAGGTTCCAGTGATAATTACCCGTGCGACATCCCACCAGGCAAGGACACCTGTGGTGACTCTACCTTTGAAAATCAAACTAGCGGTGGATCGCCGCTGGTTGACGACTGTATGGTGATCATTCAGAATATCCAGGGTGATGCCAGCACGGACTATACTACGCAGGTTGTTGGCAAGAACCAGCGCGAGATTGCCTCGTTCGGGACATGTGCGCTAGGCGTGGAGGCCACGAAGGTGAATGGGAATGTGAATTTTGTGGTTGGTGGGCAAGATGTCATTGATCTAATCAATGAGTCGGTCAAGCGGTTTGCCAGCGATGGCAAGGTCGGGGCAAGAGGTAATATGGATTGCAATGGAAATGTCCATTCTCAGGCTGTTCTGTGGGGGATCTACCATACTTGAGAGCAACTGAACGTACAAGCTGTATAGTAGGGTTTGGTATATGTATATCGTCAAATTGTGTCAAGTCATGGATTCCTGCGCATAAGCAGGAATCTCAGAGATCTCTAATATCTGAAGTTATCGGCAATAATCGGTATAAGAATGATGAGCTGAGATCTAGATATATGATATGAATTCTAGAATCATCCGATCTCCGATATATCTATTAGCTAGTCTACACTATTAGAACTTCGCTTCAATAGAGCAGTGGGGAAGCCATATCGGGATATTATATTCAATATGGCGCGGAGCAGTGAGGGAACCTATTTCAATAGTAAACTTCTAGTGGACCCACCAGATCAACACGATATTGCAATAGCGCTACCGCAGATCGTCGTAGATTTCGTCACTTAAAAAACCACGAAGAACCTAAGATCAGGGCATCTGGAAAGATCTTGAGTATAAATATTTCAAAGCTCACTCCCCGACTAAACAATTTTAAATCACCACCAAATTTCGCTCTACACAACAAAACTTGAAAATGAAGGCATCTATTCTGCTTATTGCCGTCTCCGCTGGCGCTGCGCTATCACAGCCTACCTCCTTCGTCAAGCGTGACGGAGTGTGCCCAGATACTCTTTACAGTGTTGCTCAATGCTGTGGACCCAATGTTTTGGATGTTGCATCGTTGGACTGCAAAACCCGTAAGAAAGTCCTATCGCGCGCTAGTTACTTACATATTAAGCGCTTAGTCACCAGAATAACCCTTGCTGACCTTCAATAGCTTCGAATGCAGATAATATCTCCGACTTCAAAAGCAGCTGCAGTAGCGGCCGCCTTCAGTGCTGTAGCGTGCCGGGTTCTACTTTGTCTGCTCTTTGCATCGACCCCGTTGGGGCTTAGATAGCCCTTTTGTCTGGGGTAGGACTGGTCGGATCCGGATCGCAGGTCGGAGGGAACAAGAACGAAGAAATGCACGAGTACGGTGGTATACGAGTACGCAGGAAAGAAGAAAAGACAGAACAATATGCTGTATTGTGAAGTGGTTGTCAAAGGGAAAAGAAAGGAAGGAGAAGAAACAGCGCTGATATCTCTAGAGGGAAAGTCATATGACTGCCATATGGCCACACTGATATCTTTGATTCATAACCATATAATATTACTGCACCATTACGATGAGTTCTTACATAATAACAACAAAATCAAAACGATAAAAGTACTACTGAATTTACGAGGCGGTAAGCTACAAGCTAGCGTCATGCGGAATTGTTTTCCAGCAATCAAGTAGTAAAAGTGTGGCGGTATAGCTGAGTTCGAAAACTACTGTATGGCTTTGTTGTCTCGTCTTGGAGATTCACTGGCCTGGTGCTGATCCTGCAGATCCCAAGTCCAATGATAAGATCGCTTTACCCTATGGAGTCAATACTCGGCTGCATTCCGTCGGCCGAACAGTAACAGATGTCATTTCTGGAATATTTGTACATTGGACTTGCGGACAGAATATTGAGACTAGTTTCTTCCAGGCTTCGCACTCAAATATTTCGTCAACGCAAGACCTCAGCTGAGCCTCACCAGAAAGTTCCTCCCTCGAATGACTTCTACGTCGTACAAAGAAAGCTTCGTAAGACACCATACATATGACACATCTCATGCATCAAAACCTAGTCCTAGTTACGGAACATAAATAGCCTAAAAGACCCGCGAGCGGCACGTAAGATACCAATCAATTCCACGTATGGCAACAGATAAATCACATCCAAGCCTCCCGTTGACGAATACGCCCACAATCTTCCTCGACCCATAAAGAGCTTGTTTCACAATAGTGGACTTGCTCCAGCTCTGACGAGTGCAACCTCCACCAAGTGCGCAAAAGATCATCCGCACGTATTCGGATAAGTTCCTGTCAAGCAAACGGCGGTGCGATTCACAAGCCACTAGGACTGAGCCAGTGGAAATACACTTAGTGGGGATATTAGTGGAGCGGGCAACGGAGGAGAGCCGTTGATCTACAATAGCAAAGCATAAATTGTGTGAACACAGACGTGTTTGAGTTTGGGTTACGTTTAGAGTTGGCGATCGCTGGGATTCCTGACGCATGCCGATGAATAATAATGTCCGTGTATGCTCCGTTGTCGTTATTGTTAGTGTTGATATTTACGTCAAGGGGCTCTTCCTTTTTCTTTTTTTTCTCCTTCATTAGGTTAGCCACGTCACATAGTAAGCGATCGGGCCTTCTGGATGCGACGTGACAGAGTAGTGCGCTCTACGCCGAATTCACGCGCAATCTTCGCGATATTTGGCTTCTTCTGGGCTATAACCGCTTTACAAGCCTCTTGCAAGCGAAACTTCAGAAAGCATGCAGAATTAGTGGCGCACCCACAAGCGAAAGCGGTGGGTTGTTGCCAAAGGGCACGGATACCGCTCCATTGCTCTGACGGCTGGTTTACCGAGTTCAGCTAATGAGGTTCCAACGGGCCAAATAAGATATGAATTTTCATTAATCTATGGAAAAGGGCGTTTTATTGACCTGGTTGTGTGGACTGCACAAGGCGTTCTAGCTAGGTTAGGGGCGGCGGAGGTCGAATAAACCTTATTCGACTATCAAATCCGGGCGTACCGCGACAGGATGCGGAGAAGGTTTGCCGCTAATCCCCACACTCAACCCCACGACCCGAAGGGTAGAGTGGCCCTTTCCTCCCATGCGATTCTAGTTCGTATTTTCATGCGACATCGCCTGCTACAGGCATATTGTCCATGCCGAATAGCTCTCACTATGCCGGTTACCCGGGTAGCAGAAACTCTGGATCATGATCCGGCTCAATCAAGACGAAAGTACCCCTGTCCGATGTGCCCGAAGTCCTTTACCCGGAGTGAACATTGCGTTCGACACCAGCGAAGCCGTCAGTCCATCTCTCCCCAGCCCCTGCAACAAAGGCTCCATAACATATGCTAATCCTAAACGGTGCCCTAGACACGCTGGAGAAGCCGTTTTCTTGTCGATACTGTCGTCGAAAATACGCCCGCCGGTAGGTTCTCCTGCATGCCCGGTATTTGGGTTGAACGTAGGAATATGACTAATTGCGATATAAGGGACCTGGTGCTGCGGCATGAAAAAACAATACACAAGGATGAATACACCAAGGAAACTTGTCGCGCAAGTAGAACTAGGTTATCAGCGATGGCTGTCGCCCCCGGAGCCGACGACGAGGTCGCGGTCGAAGGTGAGGGCCACTGCTCCGATGCTTAAGTTGAATGGTAACCGACCAGCTGCGCATGTTCTTAGAGTCATCCCCGTCGTCGTCCAGTCCAGAGGCACTGTCGCCCCAGAAACCCGCCTCGTTGAATGGAAGTCATCATCCGGTCCCGATGGACACCTCGGCCGCATTTCCCGCCACCCAGTCTTACCCAGATACCATCCTAACCAATGGTTTGATCACCTTAAACGGCCAACATGGCCCGAGGCATGTGCCTCAGCAATTTCCGACTGATGTGTTCGCCATATCGGAACAGTATGAGATACCCGAGAAGACGCCTCAGGACTCCGGGCTAGGTTGCTCGGGGTCAGCGGACGCACTCACCGAGAGTGCATTCAGCGAAGGTTCAGATGAGAGGTGGCCCTACTGGGCGGTGCTAGATATTCCCCCGCTGTTCGACGTCAACGGTGGATTTGACTTTTCTCTGGGGTCAGGACTTCCTCGGAGCTTATCTCGTGCGAACAAAGAAAGTCACCAAATGCCTGCTTTCGTGACAGGCCTTTCTCCACCGCCGGAGGATGTCCTGTCTGACCCTCTGCTTGTCTCTCTCCCTACCGTGGTTATGCATGATCGTCTCAAAATAAAACCTGCCATGTTTACGGAAAGTATGCGACGGAATCTAATATTAGATCTTCTGGACATGGGCTGCGATGCAGACGTAGCGACGAAACTACCGTCATCGACAGTGCTCCAAAACTGTGTGCGTGGTTATTTTGAGCGATTCCACATCCATCTCGGGCTCTTTCACCGGCATACCATGAACCTAAGCCAGACGGCGAGCCCACTCATCCTCGCCATGTGTGCGATCGGAGCACTGTACCGGCTGGACCGCAAGCTATCGGCCATTTTGTTTTGCACGGCAGAGAGTGCTCTTGTTATGTTCTCTTCTAAGAGAGATGGCGACTCGGCAAGTCCATCGTTCGAAGCAGATGCAGCCGGACTGTCGAGTAAGCATACCATGGACGCCTCGAAACCCCTCTGGGAGCTGCAGACGAAGGTCCTTCTTGCGTTTATCGCCACGCTTGGTGGGAAATCGGCGTTTAGTCGAAAGGCAATAGATGATATTGGCTGTAAGTCCTGGCAACTTCTTTGCTCTTTTCTATAGACCTCGCTAACAAGTTCATATGCAGTTCTTGCTTGTGTAGGCGCTTCGAAGACTTGTCACACTGTTTTTGTGCTAATTATCTCAGGAATATCGCATTCTAGCATCCTATTTGCGGCGTGATACATGGCAGGCTCATGTGTCCTGGCACCACTGGATTGACAGAGAGTCCAGGAAGCGGTGTGTTTACTATTGAAATGCCTTAAGGAGCACCAACTAAATGCCACAGGGTACTATATGCAATTCTCATGATCAGTAATATCCTCAATATCACCTATGGTGTTCCGCCCATTACTTCCCTCGTCCAGGAGTATGATGTTGAAATCCCGGATGACGATAAATTGTGGCATGCGTCGACGGAGATTGATTGGACACTCGCTTTGCAGGAGAGACCTCGAGACTCACTGCCAAGCTTGCGAGACGCCGTTTCTCAACTGTTGTATGGAAAAGCTTCACTAATCGTGCATGGGTTGGATCAGTGGTCTCCATATGCTGTAACTGTTGTCATGCATGCTGTATCCATACACACGTGGAATTTGATGCAGAGCGCTCAAATATTGACAGGTTTTGCGCTGAACTTGGATGGTCCCGAGGCCATCCAATCCTTGCTCATCTCAAAGATCGAGACTGCCCTAGCTCGATGTTATCTAATGATCTCCAATGCCCGTGCTGCCAATGAGTTGACGTGGAACGAGGCCGAAGGCCCCCTTTTATTCAACAGCTTGTCCCTTCTCCGAGGTATTCATGTCCGGGTACTTACTGGGATAGGTGGGCTTGACCGCATGGTCTTGCTGAGTGATGACAAGGAAGAAGTGTCGGCGGCGGTAAGAGACTATACCACTCAAGATTCAAGGAGGAATACAGCGTCTACCAAGACCATTCATTCTATATTTGACAACATCATGGTCATTCTCAAATCGGACGCACACCTACTGCGTAAAACGGCTGCTTTTAACTGGAGCATCGAGCATGCACTTGTTGGAGTTGATTGTGGTAGGTGTAATTCCGTGTATCCCAAAGCACACCATGCCGCTGCCATGAAACTGCGGTATGGGAAAACCGATTTAACCATAATAATAGCAATCTTCCTAAGCAACTGCATCCAGAAAATCCAGCTTGCCCAAATTGGGAACGAGAACATCGATCCCGCTGAGCTAGAGCTTCTGCAGATGACAAGAGACCTTTTGGTTGATATAGAGCACTCTGGGGAAGAAAAATCTCTCGCTGCGGGCGTGCTACGGATGTGGAAACAATTTTACGATGATGTATGGGTTTGGGGAGGTAGGCATTAACCATCTAGTGATTCGCGTATAAAGCTTACCTTTCTCAGTTACGCCCCGGATTGCTCGATTATTCGAGCAACTCGCATGCGCTTATGATCTACAGCTCAATTCAGCGGGCGACCCCAATCTAATGCAGATGCAATGAGCACCCACGGGCTCGGTGATACCCTCAGGCTTATCTCAGTCGATGGCTGAAGGGGTCCCTTAATATTTTTACTGAGGTGCATCGGTGACTGGGGAGTTGTCCGGTATGATCTGTACTGATATAAATGTACACTAGGTATGTAAAGGAACCTTAAATAGTGAATCCTGAAGCTATTTTGAGAAGATATATGACGGCTCAGGATAGGATATAACTATACCCGAGGTCCTATTAAACCCCGCTCAATCTAAGTCCCGATCACCCTTCTTGTATATATCGAAAAAGGCTGCGGCCGCTTAACGGATATATGTATGGAGTAGTTTGGTACTGATGGAAAGCGCCAGCTATGAGATCATGCCAAGATCGGTTTTGATCTTGTCTAGATATCTGGGCTAAGTTCCCCCTACGCTTCACATAATCTGTTCTTAGACTAGATCCAAAATTCACGGTCCACATAGCACCAGCCACCTGGCATATTGTCCAGGGACGAGGCGCGGGCCTCCCTCTCAGCATGATTGCTAGAGACCTGGTTTTGGCTTCCATGGAATTCCACCGAGCTCTCGTGCCGCATCGTGGGATATGGCGTTGCATGACACCGTACCATACTGATTGATGCATTCAACTGCGTCCCTCGGTTTTGATGCGGCCCGTGGAATAATTGACCTATGCTAGGCAGGGGGCCAGAAAATAGTTACTCAGTGAGTAGCGGTCAAGCCGATTCTGAGAAGCACTGTAGAGCGCCCGTGTGCATTGCACACTTGTGGCAAAGGAAGTGGAGGGCTGGGCCATGGGGTCTCGTGTGGAGTATGTGGTAAAGCTGGAGTGTGGGGAAGAGCCCGAACAAGTAGAGTTGTTGGGGACATGTGGGGTAACGGGCAATGAGATAATGCTAAGACCCAATAAATATAGTGAGCCGGTCCAGCATCAAGATATCTTATGCGATGGTGCAAGATAATTCACTTTCCAAATGTCCAATCCATTCGTCATCATCGTAGGGGGCGGTCCCAGTGGGGCCCTGCTGGCCCTCCTACTGGGAAAGCAAGGAATCCCCGTGCAACTACTTGAAGCGGCCGAGAAATTCGACGAACGTCCACGGGCCACGCACTATGCCCCTACTGCTGTGAGGGAATTGCAGCGAGGAGGCGTTTTCGAGGACATGAAAGCCAAGGGCGGATTCTTCCCGTCGGGAGTCTGCTGGCGTAAGCTTCATGGAGACATCCTGGCTACGATCAACGGGCCCACCGGGGAGGAGGAATACCCCATGATCTGCCTGCCCCTGAATCAGTTGCACGAGGTGTTAGAGGAACATCTGAAAAAATACCCCAGCATCCATGTCCGCTTCAACCATCGTGTTGTTGGCCTCGGTCAGGACGACTCTAGCGCCTGGGTTGAAGTCGAAACTCCCAACGGCAAGAAGAGTTTTAATGCGCCGTATATTGTCGGGTGCGATGGTGCCAACAGCATCGTCCGACGGACTCTGTTTGGCGATCAAGATTTTCCCGGATTTACTTGGGAGGAGCAGATTGTTGCCACGAATGTAAGCCACCCACGTCCTGCCGTCAAATCACGAGGCCAATTCTGACTCTTTCGGGGAAGACATATTATCCCTTCGAAAAGCATGGATTCAACATTGATTCCAGTTTCATCATCCATCCCGAGCACTGGTATATGGCCGCGAAAATCACACAGGATGGCTTGTGGCGAGTCACGTATGGCGAGCTGCCAGGCTTGACATTTGAGCAGTTGAAGGAACGACAACCCATGAAGTTCAAGACCATGCTGCCTGGTCATCCTGATCCAGAGGATTACGAGATCGTCAACTTCAGTCCTTATAGGGTACACCAGCGACTAGCCCGGAAGATGCGGATGGGCCGCGTCCTACTGGCTGCCGATGCTGCCCACTGTAAGTTTCTCGCGTGCTATTACCGTCTTCCATAATACTGACTATTATATAGTGTGCAACCCCTTTGGCGGGCTTGGTTTGACCGGCGGGATTGTTGATGTCGGCGGACTGTATGATTGTCTTTTTGGAATATACAACGGCCTGGCAGATGAAGGCATATTGACGCTTTATGACGAGGTACGACGGGCCAAGTATAACGAAATAATCAATCCGGTGTCGAGTGAGAACATTCGCCGCCTATTTGCCCAGGATCCCGAGTTGGCGATGGAGAAGGATGAGTTCCTTAAGCTCGTCAAGAAGGCCGAGACGGATGTCGCAACGCAGGAGATGCTTAATCAGGGCGTCTTTGCCGTTCAACATGACTTCACTCAGTATTATCACACCCCCACAGAGAAGACAAACGGTGATCGACGTGGCCACTCGCTGTAAGCGAGCTGGAGTAGTCATTCAAGCCATTTATTATACGCTATCTATTTTATCCACGGGCTATAGTGCATGACGGTGTTATACTCTAAGTGGTCTTTTGATATGAAGTACAGTTATGACACCAAATATGTAGATCCTTGAACTAGTTAAGTGATGCTTTGGCTAGGTAAAAGTTGTATAATACCCCACCTTCCCCCCCACACCTTCCTCCTCCTCCTTAGTCCCATCACTCTGCAGTAAAAGTTGGTTGAAATTGTTGTTTACATTGTTCGGGATCAAGCTTATACAAATTTCTTATGTAGGAATATTTAGCAAATAAAAGTGATTAAAATCAACGACCATTCTGGCCTTCCAATATTCAACGTTTTTAATTATCCTATCCACTGACCAAATCACTCCGCAGTAGTTCGCTCCTCTTGCGCGTCTTCATCTTCGAGCCCCAGAGAAGATAACTTCATGAAAATTTTACTTCTGCCACAAAACGCACGGTACCTTTTGCCAAAAAGAAACATAATGGGAAATGTCAAAAATAGTCCGCCGGCAACACTGCAGAGAACCCACATGACCTGGAAGCTCCCGGCACGCAATGCCCAGTCGTTAATGAAATACGAATACCCAAAGATAATGACGTTCTTACAAGCCATCGAGGTCAGAAAAATCTCATTGCGCAAGGGCCGGAAGGCGTCAAGCGCGTAGTTAGCCAAGGAAATGAGAACAAACATGATGCCGAACAGGCCCAGGCCATGTAGAAATGCGGTGAGATAATAAGATTGCTTGGTCTGGGCGGCATAACCAAATGCGACAAAACCAGGTATCGCCAGGATGCCAACAACGCCTAGAAGCAGGCGGTATTCTGGTTCATAGTATCCCTTATTTTTGTGAGAGCATCTTCGCGCAATCGGGTCATTGATGATGCTTGCTAGGCTACTCCCCAGGAGTCCTCCAATGAACGGACCTAGGGAGAGGTATCCTACACCACTGGCGGTAAAAAGGTATGGAGGTGCAGTAAAAATCTGGGAAAGCAGATAGGCAGTAGCCACGTATATGCTGAGAAAGTACCCGGACATCAATATGGACCAGAGAACGGAGAGACGGAGGCAGGCTACTAGGGGCATGCAGAGCAAAACGAAAAAGTTCCTTGAGGAGTAGGTCCCCGTAAAGATGCGGAGCTCCTGGACCCAAGGCCGTTTTGGTGAGAATGTAGGGCGAAGAGTATCGACATCCTCAATACCGACGCTGCTTTCCTTGAGCAAACAGGCGATCGGGGTCAAGATTGGCGTTGCGCGGCGGTGCTGGGTTTCGGGAACGAACAGGAATTGCAACACCAAATGAATGCCTTCGAAGAGGACGAGGAGATTGAACAGATATTTCCAGCCCAGTCGAACAGTAATAGGACCGCAAATGACAGAACTGAAATTGGACACGCCACCCAATAGGAAGTTGACAATTGCAATGTAGAGGCCACGTTCGTGTACGAAAAACAGATCGCCAATCATGGATAGCGCAAGGGATTCATAGGCGCTCACCCCAAGACCTTGAATTATTCGCGCTGCCAAGAGGCCACTGTAGGTGGTGCTGGTGGCGCCGATAATGCTGCCAACAATCCCGGCGACAGACGAAAAGATAAAAGTAGGGCGCTTGCCCCATTTCCGTGAAAAGGCATTGATAAAAAGAACCATCAATGCCACAACTAGCAGTTGATACCCGCTTGCCTGGACGACATTTGTGACCGAAGTGTCTAGCCCCTCGGCAATCTGGACCAGGCCAGCATTGAGAAGAGGGCTTACTGTACCACCATGAATACAGACACCGAGTGAGGTAATGGCCATCATCAGTCGTTTTTTGTATAGTGGAAAGTTTAATGGGTTGTTCGGATCGTCGTCCGGCTGCGGCGCCAGAATGATGTTGCCATGTTTCCCCGGGGCGTGCTTCAGGCCGATAGTGAGCTCATTTTGAGCCGTAGCTCCGCCATCCAGGAACACAGTGCCGGGAGCAATCTTAGTATCACGAGGCTCGAGAATTTTCAAGTATCCCATGATGATCGATATAGTGGTACAAGCTCAGTAAAATGTTTCTGAGACTAGAACAGGGGTCGTCTATGTTTTATATTTGCAATTATGGCACTGTCTTCTCGAGAGAAGCGCCTGGACACAGACATCAACGCCAACCATGGACTTACCTAGACTTCCCCAACGCCTTGCAAATCTTATTTATATTATATGGGGTAATATAGACCGAGTCTGGGGAAGTGTCATTTCCCCAGATTGTGGCCAAACCCCCTAAAACTTGGGCCTATTGGCAGATTAAGCAAAATAATGTTCTGGTTCGCCCACTGAATTTGAAATGATGTGAGCAGACCTCGGGATGCCCTAATAATATTGGCTGTATGTATAAATTTCGTTGAGGGAATCGACATCTTCTCGAAGGAGATAACGCACACCCGGACAATTCGGCGGAACAATTGCATTACAACATGCTATCTATCTCGGAAGAAACCATCAGACCCTCGCACGGTCATAGTAATTTGAAATTCATCTACAGGATAATTAAGGATCACAGAGTAGCCGAGATTTGGGCCCGCGGATGGTAGAGAAGAGAGAGACATGTGGGGTAAATGTGGGGGTCATACGCCACCCAATGTGGCGGAGAAACAACAGTAAAGTTTCTTCCCCGATCTCTCTGGTTTTCTTCATCTTGACCCTGGGGTCAAGTATGCCGACCTTGTAGTAGTGTATGTTTTGCGCAGGTAGATTGAGACTAGGTTGAAACATATAGACCAGCAAATGACCAAGAGTCCAAGACTGATCGGACGGTGGAGGATGACAAACCGATTTCCTCTGGCTTCCCATTGTATACGCAAATGATAGACTCCACTTCTCCTAGGGCCCCTCTATAAATAGAGGGGAAGTTCCACATGGGTATTTTGCTGTTCTTGAAGTTCATTATAGAGATATCTGGTGCTTTCCAATTTCTGAAACACGCCCATAAAATGACATTTACTCAGCATGTTCTTCACCACCCTCTCCTCGGCGAGTTTCGTGGACGACAACATGGCTCGACTGTGCAGTTTCTTGGAGTGAAATACGGATCTTTGGCAGGGAAGTTCTCTCCGCCGGTGCTGTATAATGGGGATAAGACGGATGTCGTGGATGCGACGAACCTAGGGTAATAGGTGAACTGGAGCTCAGATCTGTGGACGCGTACTAATTGAGAGTATCAATATTTAGTCCCACATCACCATCGCCGCCCAACGGCATCGAAATGGAATTTTCGCTGATTCAGCAGTCCCTCCCTCGGCCTCAGATTGGCCAATCCGAGAAGGACTGTTTGAATCTGAACATTACAGTCCCTAAAGAATCTTCATCTGGTCTCCCTGTCGTGGTCTTTGTACACGGAGGCGGATTTTCTATCGGGTCCAATGCCTGGCCACAGTATGATTTCCGCCGTTTGGTAGATCTGTCTGTGCGTGAAGGCACTCCAATCATTGGGATCAACATCAAGTAGGTTTCTCGCGATTTTCTCTCACGCAGATAATGAAGCTCATCTACCTAACAGCTATCGGCTGGGTGCATTCGGATTTCTCCACTCTGCAGAGCTAGCTCAGTTCGGCGGGGGTCAGAATAATGGTCTCCAAGACCAAAGAACCGCGCTCCTTTGGATTCAGAAGTATATCGCCGGCTTTGGCGGAGATCCATCCAATGTCACTTTCGTTGGAGAAAGCGCTGGTGGCGGTATGTATTATCCGGGTACGCCTCTGAGGCATCAAGCTGACTTTTCTCATAGTGTCTGGAACATGTCACCTACACTCGAAGACCCCGCTTTTCAAGAGACTTGTCAGCATGGGAGGCACAAACCTGCTCTTGAAACCCTTGCCGCAGGCCGTGAATGAGCAAGTTTATGAGAAAATGTTGCATTTGTTGAACCTCCACGATCTGCCAGCCCAAGATCGCGTCAAAGCCTTGGAGACCATGCCAGCAGAAAAGATCTTAGCTTCCTTGCCCCCCGAAATCCCCTTTCTGCCCAGTTCCGGTGGGGATCTAGACCTGCCAACTAACAACTATGAAGAAATATACCGGGGAGAATCTGGGAGTCTTATGCACCCGGGCAAGTCGTGGTGCAAGCAGATCATGATTGGAGATTGTCAGATGGATGTGAGTCCTATAGCTACAATGAAATAGCCACAAATACAGTTCCTGACCATTCTTAGGGGAGTATTCTTCTTACACTTATGGGGGCTCCCCAGCCAGGTATTGTTCGACGATTCAAGGACTCTCTTGAGCGATCTCTGGGATCTGACGGTGTTTCGTTGGTCGTCGCTGCGTACGGTATCACCGAAATGGCGTCCGAAGAGGAGGCCACGATGAACATTTTGAAATTCGGCAATGACATCAATTTCCTTGCCCCAGTCTTGGTCTACGCCCATGGCTGGGATCAAAACGCCTACATCTACTTTTTCAACGAACCCAATACATGGGAAGGACCGTGGAAAGGCCACGCTAATCATATTCTGGATGTGGCCTATTTGTTCCAAAATTACAATGAAGCTTTAACCGAACGTCAACGCGAGACAGCCGTTATCTTTGGCAAGGACCTCATCCGGTTTGCGAACGACCAACCTCCATGGCCCGTGTTTAATTTTGCTGCCAATGAGCTCAATGCAAGAGTTTACGGCGCGAAGAACCCAGAACAAGCCACGTCACGGGTTGAGGTCGTGGAAGGCCCTAGTAGCCGGTCCGAAAGAAAACAGACCATCTTTCAACTTTCTATGACGATCCCATTGACCAATATGTCAGCTGCGTGGGATTCGTTCATGAGCGGTCATTGATTATGAATGAGAGAATAGTATGAATTTAGGCCTTTGAGTTAATTATTTTGGAATATTAAAGCCTCTTGACTGATATATCCTAACTGTATTGCGTGCCTATTATTGAAGTGCCCGGATGAGTTTCCGCTGCTGAATTGAAAAGGTTCATTCTCTGTATAATGAGGCATGAAGAACCGGTGATGGAAAAAAAAATACGAGGTGTGCCCTGGGTAGCAAGAAAATACTGCCTCTAGCAATGTTCTGTCTTAATAAGTGTTTAAAATTTACATATGGAATGACAGGCGACTCAGGGCTAGGTCGACTCCAATGAATTTCGTCCACCTCTTCCCAGATCTTTGCAAAGATATAGTAGAAAGCTCTACACAGACATATAGCACTAAATTCCCCCACAGTACTATCCCCGCATTCGCATATGGGATGGGGGGTGCTGCTGTGGTTGGGGACCGGCCGAGCTCCCTCCACCTATCTCCAACCCGAACAAGATTACTGACCAACATATTATTACTTATAACCGCAGAGCGAATATTTTAATGTCCTTCGACAGACCATTTCAATCCCTTCATAATAATCACCATGGGCCTCACCTCTCAGATATTCGATATTTTCCAAAGCAACCATGTTATCCCCCCTCAACTGGGTTCTCTCTGTTCCAAGATCTCACTGGCCTCTTTATTGGATCCAGTCACGCTGGCTGTGATTATTGCCAGCTTCTACATCCTCTACCAGACGTTCCTGAACCCACTGGCAAAATTCCCGGGGCCCGCCCTCTGCAAGTTTACCGGGCTATGGAGAAGCTACCATTACTGGCGCGGGACTTGGCACGATGACGTTATTAGGCTTCACAGCACGTACGGTCGTGCTGTGCGCATCGCCCCAAATGAGCTGTCTCTCGTTGATGAAAACGCAATGCATCAACTATACAGCCATAGGAACCACGCCAAAAAGACAACTTGGTATTCGACTTGGGATATGCGAGGCACCGCTGCCGGCGTGTTCTCCACCCAGGACAATGTGGAACATTCTTTCCTCCGCAAAAGAGTATCGGGCGCGTACTCTATGACCTCCATCTTGAAGTTCGAACAATATATCCAGGGTTGTCTAGATATCTTCATGATGAAGATGAAAAGATACGCGGAATCGGGGCAACCAGTGAACATGTCCGAGTGGACAAATATGCTCGCTTTTGATGTCGTAGGTGAGTTAGCCTACGGTTCGTCCCTAGGACAGCTGGAGACCGGGACCGATACAATGAACATTCGCAAGTCAGTCTATCAGTTGTTTCAGTGGGCCGCGAACCTGGGCCACTTTCCTGGCCAAATCAACCTAGTCAACAACGATTTTGTGTTCTTTATAGCAAGAATGCTGCGATTGCCTAATGGACTTGCTCACTTTCAGGCTTGGAGTAGCGGAAAAATTCGAGATAGACAGAAGGCTGAAGATGTTGAGAGAGAGGACATGTTGCAGCATTTCATGAATATGAAGGATCGCAATGGCAACCGTGTCTCCCATGGGGAGATACTTATCGAGGCGTTGAACATCATGTACAGACTTTCACTCGAAGAGATTGACCCGTTCAATGCTGACAGTCCATCATCAATAGCGGAGCAGGAGCGGACACAACATCAATCGGAATGCGATCAACCCTCTACTACATATGCTTGAACCCAAGATGCTACGCAATATTGCAGCAAGAGATCGACGATTATCACGAAGTAAATTCCCTCACATCGCCAATTACCTATGTTGAAACAGAAAAACTGCCATACCTTCGGGCTGTCGTGAAAGAAGCAACTCGCCTACTCCCATCTATCGTCTTCCAGCTACTTCGGTACGCGCCGCAGCAAGGTTTGACTGTCGAAGGAAAGTTTATCCCACCCGGAACACCAGTGGGGATCAGTCCCATTGCGCAGAATCGCGACAAGGACATTTGGGGCCCAGATGCTGATGAATTTCGCCCTGAGCGATGGCTGGAGGATGAAAAGAAAGCGCGGCAGTACGAAATGGCCCTTATGACTTTTGGCGGGAATGGCCCCCGTACGTGCATTGGTCGCAATATCGCCCTGGTAAGAAATCTAACGGAGGTTGCTCTTTTCGGTACACCGCTAACAGAAGATGGCTTTTAGGTCGAGATTCACAAATTTATCGCTCAGTTGTTGAGGAACTTTGATGTGGAATTGATTCGCAAGGAGAAAGCGTGGCGCATCACCAGTGTCTGGTTCGCATTTCAGCATGACATGGATGTCTCTCTAAAGCGCCGTTCAGTTTCATTGCTATGAAGCGATTCAGGGTGGAATCACTGGCTTTAAATGGAGGAAGGCTATGTAATCAGCGGCCTGTATGAATTCTGCTCGTCCAGTAGCGGGAAAAGTATTTTTCTGCATATGTGCACATTATCTCAAGATTCCGTAGTCATGAGGCTCCTACAGGCTGGCCTTTCAATACCTGCTCTAGATCATCTAGGAACCTTACATGGTGATATTGGTGGGCCAACTGCCACAAAGTCAAGAAGTAGTTCAATAACATAGTGGGTGAAGCTATCAATCGAAGCATTAAAACTGACGAAATGTTGTTTTGCGTGGTTTTACGCTTTCTTTTACCCCAACTTCTTTTTACCCCATTTAGACTCGGGATAAGTGGGGAAAGGAGAACCCGCACTCATACCAATGCGAGAAATGCGTGGGCTACCTTGAGATCTCCATGTAATTTATCACCATTTCTCCAATGCCAAATAAACGCGGGGGATACGAGACTCTGTCTTTGAATTACTTCATCCATCTGCCGCCGGATTAGTCTACCGACCCATCGAGCTTTTCATTCTCCTAAACAAAGACCGTCCAGCAGTATGCCCTCTCTACCATCGACCATGAAGGCGCAGGTTCTCACTGCCTACAACAAGCCTTATACTCTAGTTGACATGCCACTGCCAACATTAGAATCCCCATATGATCTTCTGATTAAGGTCGAGGCCGCTTCATATTGCCACACCGACGCGGTTTGCGCCGCGGGTGGGTTTGAAGGCCACGCAAATGCCCCCACCCAGTGGCCTCACATTGGCTGTCATGAATTTGCAGGAACAGTAGCCCAAGTATTCGAATCTGATTCTGAAAAGGGTCCGATGACTCAAGACTTCCAAATTGGTGATCGGGTGGGCGTTCCCGGCCGCGCCTTTCACCCTTGCGGCTCTTGCCACGAATGTGAACGAGAAACTCCAAATCACGGCCAGCCCGGCGACCGCAAAGGGTATTCGGTTTACTGCCCTTATGCCAAAAATCTTGGGCTGAGCGCCCCTGGAGGGTTTGCCCAATACGCCGCGGTGGATTCACGCCAGGTCGCACTACTCCCCGCTGGCATGAGTGCGGGGGAAGCTGCACCCCTGATGTGTGCCGGGTTGACCATATATGCGGCGCTGCGGAACTGCGAGCTACACCCAGGGCAGCGGGTTGCCATTATTGGCTGTGGAGGGGGGCTGGGCCACTTGGGAATTCAATTTGCATCTCGGATGGGACTGAAGGTTGTTGGTACCGATACTTCAAAAGGTGCGTTGGATCTTGCCCGGCAGCTTGCAAAGGAATCCAGAATTGTGGATGCAACCAAGGTCACGGCCGACGATTTGGTCCAAGAGATAGGGAAGGAGGATGGGGTTTTGGAGCGAGGGCAGATGGGATGCGACGCAGCCATCATTCTTCCCGAATCGCAAGAGGCCTTCGACTACGGGATGCGACTGCTGAAGAACTGGGGCAAATGCAGCGTGGTTTCCTTCCCGAAGAATGGCTTTACTTTTTCTACGCAAGATGTTGTATTTCGGAATGTGTCCATTACTGGTAGTCTAGTTGGGAGCAACCAACTACTACGCGAGATGTTGACTTTCGCAACTACGCATGGAATCAAGAGCGTCTCGAAGTCATTCGCCCTGTCGCAGCTGAATGAACTAGTTGAGCAGCAGCATTCTGGGGCGTATGGCAAGCTCATCGTTGACATGGGTCTAGCGGACTCATCCCATTGTTAATTGTATATAGTTACCCCAACAGATTACACGCTTTTCATCCGACATAATAATTTACGTAGGCTATGAGGTAAAACCAAGTGGGGTGTATCAATAATACTAAGCATGGAGAACGTCTGCAGTTCCATCTCTTGTGTTGTTCTATTTCGCTGTTGCCACGGACAAATCGTTTCGCTTGTCAGACCCCATTTCATTACCCCACTCTATATGGTGGCATGGCCGGGGTGCGGGGACCCTTCATTTAATCATCTCCAATTTTTCCAGCGGAAGTAACCCCCAAACTTCATAGCGCCTCAGATTTGATGCTAGGGGTTATAGGTAAGTTATTCTAGATTTGTCAATCATCGTTGTCAATCTGTACAAGACTTGAAGGCAGAACTAGCGAAGATAATATCGCTCAATCATGGCCTCAATTCTCCAAAAGGATTCTGCCACGGATAGCATTGTTTTTCCATCTTTTGATGAACTTCCACCTGTGCCAGATCAGCCCCAGGGCTCCCTGTGGAATTTCTTCGATAAGGACGGAAAGAAAGATGAGCTTGGAAGTAAGTTTGTTCGCCGCCCAGACTTCTCTCTTCTTGTTGCTCATGAGATAACGTTTCCTAGCGCTCAATCTTTTAACGCCATCTGTTGTCCTTGAGGCATCTCAGGAAATCAAGTTCGGGCACCATGTGCAGTTGGACTGGCCGCTGGATAACCTAGAGTTTCCTGGTATTGGCCGCAGAGCCACCCGCCATGTTGTCAAGGACATGACATCCGAGGGCTTTATAGGGCTCGATGACGAGATCTACATGAACACACAAATAAGTTCACAGTGGGACAGCCTGAAACATGTTCGTCTCACCCACTTCCAAAGGGAGGATTGCATACAACATGCTAACATCTGTCATGGATTAAGTGGAGTATCCAAGATCAAGGCCTGTTTTACAATGGGCTTGATATGAAGGAAGCATTGGACAGCCCGAGAAACGGAATTCACAGTTCGTTCTCCATTCTCCGCATACCAGCGTTATTGTTCCAAGCTCACAGGCATCCGGTCGGTAGATATCTGTGAACGGGGAGGAATTGTGGGCCGGGGCATTCTGGTTGACTGGGTATTCTAATCCGAGCTAAAACCTGGCAATTATCTTCCCTTACTAATAGGCTTCTAGCTAAGGTGGTGGGAAATCCACAACAAGGACCGAGAGGCCCCTTCGCCCATCCAGAGTCATACCATTCCTATTTCAGAGATTAACGAAGTCCTCAAGTGGCAAGTCACGGAAACTAAACAGGGCGATATTTTGATAATTCGCACAGGTTATGTGAGATGGCATGAGTAAGTTGGTTTCATCGCGAGTCATTCCGGTTCCCATTGGCCCTTCATCGCTGATTGACACCCTTCAGACAAGCTGATACCGCCACCCGTCGTCAAGGCACTCGCGAGCAGAGCTGCGCGATCGGGATTGCAAACACAATGGAGACCGTGCGATGGCTGTACGATAGACATTTTGCGGCAGTGGCAAGTGACACCTTAAGCTTTGAGGTATGGCCTTATCCCAAGGAATGTTGCCTACATGAGTGGCTTCTTTGCCAATGGGGCACACCAATTGGGGAGCTCTGGGATTTAGAAAAACTCAGCTGTATATGTGCGGACTTGGGAAAATGGAGCTTCTTCCTAACCAGTGCTCCACTACATATTAAGGGGGGCATTGGCTCTCCTCCAGGTGCCATCGCTATCTTCTGAGTTCTTAGGCCTTGGTCATTTGCCCTACGTAGGTGCAAGTTGATAATACAAAACGCTACCTTATTTGGATTCACCAGCCAATCAATTGATGGGGCACATTGCGTTCCAAGACAAGAAATAAGAAAATCCTATCGTTTATTTTTGGTTTTCATTCGGATTGAACACTTATATCGCTATCTATATATCGCAAAACCTCGTTTCGTAATTTTTCTCTTGTTGTAGTTTTTCTCAGAGCTTCTGTCTCAAAGTGTCAAATGGTATTCGAGTACCACATTGTAGGGTGCTTCCGCGCGGCAACGCATCCACAGCAGTGTCATGGAGCCATTCCCTCGGAATTAGGTTATATAATATAGATACCTCACCCCAGTCATATTCTAAGTTTTCTGATAATTCATGCAACGGTAAGGAAGGGCTTGGTTGAGATTTTTATCATAATAATCGCAGACAGACTATTAGCGCAGATGAGCATGTATAATACGAACGTTCCTCGCCAATGCAGATGATCTCGTGTTCCTTCAATTCCGAGCAACTTGCGAAGGGTTGAAATATAATAATATGAAATCGAGTAAGAAAGAAGATCCACGGGCTTGGTCCTCAAGATGGGTTTCTTTTTGAAGGGGTGGGGGTAACATAATAGAATTCATCTTCCAGCCTAGTTGCGGACACAATCTTTTTCGTGGCTTGGAAAACCGGCAGCTTAATCTATCCGGGGTCGTTTTCCCCAACGGACCCCCCGCTCCTTCTCCGACCTCATGGTGGGGTACGATGCCATGATATTAATTATCACTCCTGGGGCTTTGACTGGCACGGCACATATTCCGCTAGCTAAGCATATGTATGGGACACCAAATTCAGAAGAGAAAAATGTCGGACAAACAGAACCTCAAAGAGAAGTTCATCTCCACCCTCGGGGAGGACGCCTGGGATTCCAACTGGGAGTCGGTACAGCGTCTCAGTCCGGAGCTATTAGACGCAAGCATCGATCTGATGCATGTGCCTAAGAAGAAAAACCACCTGTCGCCAAAGGTGCAGCAGCTCATCGCCATCGCCGTTGACAGCTCGTCCACCCACCTTTACCTCCCTGGTATTCAACAGCACATCAAGCTAGCTTTGAAAGCGGGTGCCACGACGAGGGAAATAATGGAAGTGATTGAACTTACAAGCACACTGGGAATTCATGCGTGCAACGTCGGTGTCCCTCTGCTGGTGGACGTTATGAAAGAGGCGGGCATATACGACTGTCATCCCTACGCAGCGAAACCGTTTGATGCGCAGCGCGAGGCGTTAAAGGCCAGTTTCACGAAAAAGAGGGGCTATTGGCATCAGACTTGGGAGGAATTTCTCGCCTTAGACCCGGAGTTTTTCGAAGCCTACCTCAATTTTTCTTCGGTTCCATGGACAAAGGATGTGGACGGTGCCCAGGGTGGTGGTGAATTGGAGCCTAAAGTATGTTGAATACTGAGTATGCAGGCTCTGCTTGCTTTCTTTTTCCAATGCTGACCAGGATGACAGGTGAAGGAGCTGATCTATTGCGCCTTTGATGCGGCTGCGACTCATCTATATGTGCCGGGTCTTCGCCTTCATATGGTGAATGTTCTGAAATATGGTGGTACCCCGGAAGAAATTCTCGAAGTTTTGGAGATCGCCACTCAGCTGAGCGTTCACACTGCGCATGCCGCCGCTCCCATACTTGAAGAACTAGTCGGTAGAAATTGATGAACATAGCCACACGAAACGTCCAGTCGTGGATTTTATAGGCACCTACGAGCTATAGAAGCCTTTCAATATGATAGCCGTTGCATTCTCTAATAAAAAGAGTTGAAGTTGAAGTTGAAACACCGATAATAGCTTAAAGGCTGCTGTTACCATTGGGTTCAATCGTCGCACCAAAAAAACGATCCCGGTTCTCTGGCATATGTTCCCATTCGACATCATGGGCGAATATAACCTCGATACCCTGTGACTCTAATGCCTGCACGCGTTTTATCATTTTTTCCGCTTCTTGTTTGTCGGCATGTATGCAGCAAATATGCCCTTGTTCGTCGAGCCATTCTCCAATCTCTCTATCTCCTCTAACAATGCGCCGGTCATGGCAAGTGTCACCGGCCAGATAAACATACTTGTTAGGACCTGTGCGTGCAAGGAGGTTGAGGTGGCCTGGAAGATGACCAGGTGCGTCAACCACCAGGACACTTCCATCCCGAAATATATCTTTGGTCCGAGGAAGTAGGCCATGTGTGGTCCAGGATTGATGCCAGTTGGGTACTTTCTGCGACGTCACATTCTCAGTGGGTAATATGTCCCCTGAGAATAGCTCAATAGTTCGGTCAAGAGGCAACAGGTCAGGCTCAAAGAACGAATGGCCACCTCGTAGATGGTTGTTGGTGCCGTCCAAGAGACTCAAAGAGCCAGGGCCGACAACAAAGGTGCTTTTACTGAATGCAGTCGGATCCCCAACGTGGTCCCAATGTACCTTGAACTCGTTAATACTCTGTAGGCGCTTCAATGTCTCCTTATTCAACAAGAAGTAATACATACGTGGGAGTAGATCACATAGTCAATGTCTTCTGGATATAGTCCCCCAGCTGCAAGACTGCCAACAACGTCTGGTTCCGTAGTCAACGGCTGGCGGGTTTTGATGTGCTTCTGAATTGGAAGGCTGTACTTGGTTGGGTTGCGTAGGCCAAGATCAAAGACAATTCGGGTAAGGTGGCCGGTTGTTGGATCTAGATGTTGCACCAGAAAGGCAAGGGAAGGGACGGTGTTCCTAGCTGTCTTGGAGGCAGGATGCACGAAGTACCGCTCAGGCAATGTGAGATGCCCGGCCTGTAGAGCGTGAACTTGGACATATGACCCAGTATCCGCCGCAGGATCCGCGGGCGTGGTGAACATGATGCTGTAGCCGGTTACGAAGAAAATTGATATCCAAGTATGCCTCCGATTTGTCCGCAAACTCTCTAATGTATTAGGGTGTATATATTATAAAGGATATCCATGCTTATTCATTCTACCATAGCGTACGATTGGTGCTGCGACTAGAGGAATGAACTCCACATTGGAGTAAACGGAACAGTTACGCCTTCCCCACCATTCCCCAACGATTTCCAGTGAGTAGAAGCAACTATTTTATCTCGGTTCTTTAACAGTTCGGTAAGAAAAGATTTTTGACCTCCATAATTGACACAATGCATACAGCTTCGCAAATGAAGTCAGTTGGGTTCGTAGGCCTCGGTGCCATGGGAAAATGGATGGCCATTCATTTGGCCGAGAAGCTTCCATCGGCGACGAAAGTTCATGTGTTTGACATCTTGCCAGCCTTGGTAGACGAACTCTGTGACAGCAATCCCCAAAAACTGGTGCCGTGTTCTTCTCCCAAAGATGTTGCAGACAAATCGGTATGACTCCCCTACTTGTTGGAATCGCCCGTTCGGCCTGCCTGATATTGTGTTCCAGGAGATCATCTTCACTATGCTACCAGAGGGAGAGCACGTCAAAGCGGTCTACTTGGGAACCGATGCTATTTGCTCTTCCGATGTCAATGGTAAACTGCTAATCGACTGCTCCACCATCGATACCACCACCTCTCTACTTGTCAAGGACCACATTGAAAAACGGTTCCCACTAGCATCATTCTACGACGCGCCCGTCAGTGGAGGTGTCCTTGGTGCAAAAAAAGGGACCATTGCATTTTTTCTTGGATGCTCCGAGAGCAATACCAAAGGCATTCACATTCTTACTGAGCTCTTGTCCTTGATGGGAAGCCAAGTGATTCCCTGTGGCGGTCCGTCTTACGGCCTAGCAGCCAAATTGTCCAACAACTATCTATCAGGGATAATCACCATTGCCTGTTCGGAGGCCATGGACATGGGAATGCGGTCTGGATTGGACCCGCGGGTCCTCGCCAAAGTCTTTGCAGCTGGCACGGCCCAAAATACTATTTGTGACCGGTTTTGTCCCGTCCCGGGTATCTGTCCAGAGGCGCCATCGTCTAATGGGTACCAGAATGGGTTCAAGGTGCAGCTGATGCGAAAGGACATTTCGCTGGCTCTTGAAATGGCTCATACTGTTGGGTCCAAGAACGTGTTAGGTGACTTAGGGTTGCAAACATTTGATGGGGCCAGTGAAGATGAGCACTGTAAGGACTTGGATTCGAGGGTAGTTTTTCGGTACCTGGGCGGTAACGAAAACTGGCATATAGAGACCAAGAATTAAGATAGACTGCCATGTTGGAATTGAAGATTGCATGTATGCTTAAAAATGTGCTGCCTGCGATTGTAGAGAATGATCTGGCTCCTGTACGAGTCGCGCCGGCTGCGCGGTTAACTGTTCTCACGAGTCCATAGGTTGACTAACTACTAAAAGTTGCGTACTGCTAGATAAACGCGGGCAGAAGCTTTGAGGATGATATAACAATCATAGGTCCCTAAATACCACTGGCCTCCAAGCCAGGATTCGCCAAGTGGCTTGGTGTGTTCAGCGACACCTATACCAACCGCGAAGCAAACAAACTTTACTAGTAAGTCTCCCTCCTGCTCTTCTCATAGTGAGAGATCTCATACACTAACACCTCACAAGTTTGGCTCGGCAGGATGGCCACCTCGCTATTGGTCACGGAATGTACCTGACTCAAGTGATTGTTGGTTCCGAAGAGCTTCCATCCGGGGAATGGTCCAGGTTAATGATGAATATGAATTATGGGGTGGCCAGAACAGGAACGGTTCTGAATACCGTCTTACTTCAACGGCTATACGGCATGACGCAGCGCAGGGAGCTCAGCGTCCGTTATGGTACTATTTACGCCGGCTACTCACCGAAGAGGCTTGAAGAACAAGTGACAAAGACTCTCCGACACTTCGAGGCCACTATCAGTCTCGAGAGAGTTTAGGTAGGACAAGTCGCAAATGAGATTGGACGGATCGCGCTCCTTCCCCAACCCTTTTACCCCGAACACATGCTCTTGCTCATCTGTTTACGTATAGTCACCTTCTACCTAGTGAAGAGGGGAACGCTCGAAGGCAGCACACTCGAGGATGTGCGGGTCGATCCAGGTACACAACACAACAACGCAAGCCACCGCAGGTTGTACGAGATATCCGTGGGAAGCACCTACATGTGCAGATCAGAGAGGTGTAGAAGCGTGCTATTCAATACTATCTTCGAGGTCCCAGATATATCCGGGTCCTACATGCCAGTGTACTGTAAAACAGGCGTCATGATACAGGTCGGAAAAACCCCATCCACTCTAACCTGTAACATCAAGTAACGGGGGTTCCCCACTACAGTATGTACTATATGCCAACACCTTCCCCGACCGAATCTTGGTGGTGTCAGTTGGGGAAATGTGTGGAGGCGGGGTAATTAACGGATGATTATCCGATCATACCCTAACTACCACCACTGGGATGGCCTGGGTGCGTCAGGGCCATCAATATTCCGATATATAGGACTTTAATACACGCCTTGATGCAACAAACCTTCACTTCCATTCACTGACGCGCAAAACTTACCTCCACGGTCTTATTTTCCGACCCTGAAGTCCCCACCTGAATCTTCGCATCAAGTCAACAGAAATCAAGATGTCTACCGAGCCCCGATTCAAAGACCTGCACAAGGAGCTGTTTAACGAGGGGCTCAAGGTCCGCCGTGAAGTCGTGGGAGACGCATACGTCGAACGAGCTCTCGCCAACGGGTCGACGGAATTCTCGCGCGCAGGGCAGGAGATCGTGACAGAATGGTGCTGGGGCTATGCATGGACTAGGCCTGGACTCGAACGACGTGATCGAAGCCTTCTCAATATTGCCATGCTTATGGCGCTTAACCGTGCGCCAGAACTCGCGGTCCATATCCGAGGTGCGCGAAACAACGGCCTCAGCGAGTTGGAAATCAGAGAGGCTATCCTGCATGCTACTACCTACTGTGGTGTTCCGGCTGGTGTTGATGCAATGAAAATCGCCGAGAGAGTCTTGAATGAAATGGCGGAGAATGGGGAGAAAGCACGGGAGTTGGGGGGAAAGGCTCAGGTTTAATTTACCCTTGATGAAGCTTGTCTGAAGGGGGCATACCACGGGGAGAAACTAGACAAGGCGAATCAAATAAGGTGATAGGGTTGCAGGGTTTTGTACCTGGAGGTGCAAGTTACATATAATGAGATTGCTTCAGATAGTACAACTATACAGCGTTTCACGCAAGCCAGCTTAAGATAATTGTCACCCGTAAGATATCACTCCGAGGTTTACGGACGGACACTACGAACACAACGAATCAAAACCCACGCTGTTCAGAAGATAAAATCAACAATGTTACATTTTGGCCGGGAAAAACCTGGAAAGATTCCTCTCCCGCCAGCCACCGTCATGTGCGATAACCACCTCCACTCTCTGCTCACTCCCCGATTCCCCCGCGGACTTGTTGAATTCATTAACCATATCCCGAATCCTCCCGAGAGTGTGGATTGCGTTCTCCGTATGTACATGCACGCTTCTTTTGCCACCATGTCCATCACTGTAGAGGGCGATGTCCTTCTCTCCTTGTAAGATCCGAATGTCATGGCAGCAATCCCCACCCAGGTACACCCATTTTGTCTCCGATACGCGGGCTAGAAGATTGACATGGCCAATAAGGTGCCCTGGGCTATCGATGATATAAATGCTCCCATCAGAGAATAGGTCGGTAGCGGCGGGAAACGGTCCCAAAGGGTGCCACTCGTGGGTGGTCTGTTGAGACTTGGGGGCGGGCACACAGTCGGGAATGCTTTCGCCTGGAGCTGGTTGAGCTGACGGAGTAATGCCTGGCGGAAGCTCCCGAGTGCGGTCTGCCGGCAAGAGATCAGGGATGAAAATTTCTGCCGGATAGTGAGGAGGTGCGCCATGCCGGAGCATATGCAGCGTGCCTGCGCCCACGAGAAATTGGGCGTTTGAGAAATCAGCTGGAGTTCCGACGTGGTCCCAGTGTACCTGATGTAGATTCAGTAAGACCCGCCAAGCGATACACAGAATTCCCACTTGGTTTTACTTACATGGCTGAGAATGACCATATCGATGTCGGATGGGTCCAAGTTCCCTGCTCGCAGGGAATCAGCCACATCCGGTTGCAGAATGGTTGGTTGGCGGTTGCGAATGTGAGCTTGCATGGCTGGTGGGAAGTCCTCCGGATTCCTCTTCATGCCTAAATCAAACAGAATATTCGTCGGCTTTCCAGAAAGTCCGGACGGGTGACGGATGAGAAAGGACAATGAGGGCACCGTGATCCATCTATCTGGATCGGCGTCGGTGACGAACATTCTCTCTGGGAGAGTTAACTGCCCCCCTTCCAGCGCCGAAACCTCAATATAAATTTGGCCAGGGCGTGGTGGGGGAAGGAAAAACCCTGTAGTATTGTATTCGACTGACGCCATGATGATAAGGATGTATTCGATCCCTTGCTATATTGCATTGAACCAGCACTTCACAATTTGGTGCATGTGGCGGCGTTTAAAAGAAGACGGATTTGACAACTGGGCATTGCGGGGTGGGAAAAAAATAACGCGATCAGTCTTTCCAGAATAGGACGAGAGCCCCTCAGTTTACGACTGTAGATTATGGACTGGGTCGTACATCCTTTGGTTTGAATCACAGGGGATGTTGTGTCGGGGAATCTCAAACTGTGCAGTTGGGGAAGGTTGGAGAACCTGTGGACTTTTCTCCACATCCGTAACTCCAAGCTAAGCAGCGAGGCCATAACTAAGCGCTCCCTCCCCTGCGATAAATTATGTATGTATATCTCTTCATCTCTCACTTCTGTCCGAATTCCAGTCCCATCATATCATCCATCGCATCCAGCTGACCAAGATTGGCTATTGCGTACCTGCAGCGGACAGCGATAGATCCGTCAAGATGCCGACTGCTCTTTCTACCATCGCATTTATAGGCATGTTAATTCTTCCCTCCGACTTATTGAACTTAGAAGTTCATTCATACGGGAAAGCCGCTAACTGTTTGGTAGGCCTCGGCGTCATGGGCTACCCGATGGCTATTAACCTCAGGGAGAGGATAGGCCCCGGTATTAAGATCCTGCTCAATGACATATCACTGGAGGCCATTGAGCGATACAAAGAGGAGACGAAAGGCAAAGGTCCAGTGGAGGTTGTGCAGAATGGATTTGAGGCTGCCAAGGTAGCGGTGAGCTCTCGCGCAAGGGCAATGGAGATTGAAACTGCGATTTCTCCAAGTCCCTCCACCCACATCTCAAATGCATACTGATTTCAGGGAACAGGATCTAATCATCACCATGTTACCAAACGCCAGTGCGGTGGAAACGGTCTACATGGATCCGGAAACCGGCATCCTGGCTGGCATACGGAGTCGCGCTCCCAACGCCAGAGCGGACGTCATAATTATGGAGTGCGGTACTATCGAGTCCCAAACCATCAACAAGGTTGAAGAGGCTACAAGACAGGTCGATGAACAGTTGAAAGATGGCAGACGCGTCACATTCGTCGATGCGCCAGTGTCGGGCGGCCCTATGGGGGCTCAGGCCGGGAACCTAACCTTTATGGTCGGATGCACTACGGCCGCTTTTGATACAGCCGCATCTGTTCTCCAGTATATGGGGAGCCCTAATGGAATCTTTCATTGCGGAGACGTCGGTACAGGAACGGCATTCAAGGTCATCAACAACTATCTTTCGGCCATCACTAGCCTTGCCGCCAGTGAGGCGTTAAATATCGGGGCTAAAATGGGTTTGGATTTGAAACAGTTGACAGACGTGATCAATGTCAGTGGCGGCCAATGCTGGGTGACATCGAAGAGTAACCCGGTACCAGGAATCCACCCCAATGCACCTGCAAGTCGAGACTATGAGGGTGGATTTCGGATCGAGTTATGCAGAAAGGTGTTGCAGATGGGCAGTGACCTAGGCAAATTGGTGGGCGCGAGGACCATCTTAGACAAGCCCACGCTGGATGCCTTCGATGAGGTGTCGGCTGATCCTCGTTACCAAGGAAAAGATGCACGAGTAGTGTACAAGTGGTTGAACGAACAGCGTTGACGGATCATGCAGAATATAACCCATTCCGACCATGTCCTACTAAGAGGTGACCATTCTTGTACTACAGATGAATACCACTCAGAGGATCCAACCACATGATACTACAAATTAAATATATACATACATTTCAACCATGTTCCACGATATTTGCGCAAAGATCCAGGGATGATCCGATTATATCTACAATGGCCCATACCTGCGCGGGGCCGCGGAATACATTTGCCCATACCCGAAGGACATTAGCTGCGAGTAGCCTCATTCCCCGGGACGATTCGACTCCCAACGTTGAAGGAACAGCATAGTCCGTCTCGTCCAACATCGTCCTGACTAGTCTTAGCATCCTGTACTCACCAGCGCTGATAGGCTCATTTCCGACCGGCGAGGATAATGCCTCGAGCCATTTACTGAGTAGAAACGCACACTCAAGCGTTGCTAAGGAATGCTGGATCGACCACCGAAAGGTCTGCGTCTGCGCCACCACGTGGACTCCAATTCTGATAGGGATGCTTAATGCATGAGCGGCATGTAGTACGGCCCGTAGTAGTCTGGGTGTTCTCGTAATGATTTGAGCCTGAAGGAAAGCATTCGCAATCTGCGCCGGGTCACGAGTATGAAGTGCCCGTCCAGGACCAATATCTGCATTGAGCCGAATATATGCAAGACGCAGCAATGCGGTCGCGTTGAATGACACCGGACCTGCGGGGTTGGAGGAGTCAAGGCTCGAGTCGGGAGTTTGCTTCCAGGCTGATTTCCAGTTTCTCAATGCCAGTTCAATTGAGCAATATCATTTTCCGAAATCCCTGCGCCGCCATTCTCCCGATGGTGAAAAACCTGACGGACAAGGTATATATGCTGGATTAGTGCATGCACTAAAACGTAGTTTCCAAGAGTCGAGTTCGGCGCAAACCCCTGGCTCGCAGTTTCGTCTTCAAAGAGGCGACCAAATGCCTCTTTGAAGTAAATGTCGGTCTCTTTTACCTTTGCCTCCTGCCACTCGGGCTCAGAAGTGGCTCGAAAGGTTGCAGAGTGGCAAGGCATGAGCATGGCGTCCATCTCTGAGCTCAAAATGAGCGACGGGATATTATGGACAATGGTATGTAGGTTAAAAAAGCAGAACACTATCCATTTGGTTCGCTTCGTGCTTTCATATCTCGCCCACTCTTTCCAACCAACATCATGCGGGACTGGCATGGCTTTCAAAACATCATCACGGATGAGGCTTGCCAGTGTGCTCTGGATGGCGAGAGCCTGGCGTAAGATTTTACGATGGTTGGACCATGTTGCTTCAGCCATCAGGAGCAAGAGCGCCTGTGCAGTTTGTATTCTATCCTCTATAGCCTCTTCATTGCCATTCAACGAAGCACGTAACGTCAGATCAGGGACCTCCAAGAACGATCCGTATCGGTCCAGACCGGGTGCAAAGGTAGACCCTCTTCGGTCATGAACCTTCGTACCCGGTTGCGACGTCGATTCGTCCAGCCTTTGGATACGCTCCTTTGCAATTGCGTGGCTCGTCTCAAATAACTGGACTGCTTTTTCCGATTCGAAGCAATACTGGGCCCCGACTGATGCAATGGCCAATACGAACTCGATGCGACATGCGTCGCTTGACAGGGTGGGCACATGAAGAAAGGGCAAATGTTCATGGAAGCCATTGAGATATGCTGTAAGGTACCGTGAAAGTGCCAGCCGGGACGGCATTTCAAAGAATTCAGGTACTACGGCACTGAATTGACGAATTTTGGCCATGAAAAGCTGCCTTGTCTCCGAACTAATGCTCTCAAACAGCTTGCCAGTTCGAACTGTTTCTGGGGCTCGCCATGGTATCTCCTGTGGCTGTAATGAAGGCAGTCGCGACCCAAGGCGCGATATAGACTCTCCTGCTTCCGGTCGTGGCACTACATCTGGATTGAACAGCTCAGTAGGTTGTTCGGGCTCCGCCAGCTGCTGCGGGGGGATAATCGGGTAAAGATGTGATGGCGAAAGGAACGAGAAGAAGTCGTCGAGCAATGGGCTGTTGGTATCCATTAACGCCGCAAGGTCCTCGAACGAATGGTTGAAAAAGCCTTGGTTGAGGCGCATTTCCAAGTGCCCCGGCAAACCTGAATGCCCTTGGGGTTGACTATCATTTATCGGAGGGTGTAATGCATCCGTCATTATCCCATGCTGCACGGATTCTGGGGATGCGTCAAGAGAGGGACCCGGTAGCTCATGCTGGGTGTTTTCCATGGCTGAGGGTTCAAGCCCTATCATCGTCACGACTGGAGTAGTATGAAACAATTGGTTCACAATTTCTGCATCCTCACACCTCTGTTGCTGGTGACCGGAGTTGCTTGCTGTACGTGGTCGCTTTGCCCTAGTGTCTCCTTCGAGGTGAGAATTCTCCATCCCCTCAGCATGACTGATCCTTTCATGACGGACCAAGAGGTCGCTAGTTCAACGTTAGGGACGATTGTTTGGAGGCTTGCCACATTCAGCTAGGAAATGCTGATTTCATATACAGCCATTGTTTGGTTACCTTCTAGAAAAACGCTGTTGACATTGCGTACAGCTAAATGGCTTTTCCTGCGTATCTGTGCTGTGGTTAGTAGCCAGAGGGCTCGTATTCTGGATAGCGACGTACGCGTCCTCTCATGTCGCTGCAGGTGCTCCAAGCGAGCGAATCGTCGATGACAATAGTCACACAGGAATCTTTTGGGCCTTCTCGCAGTCTGGTCTGGCTCGATGCAGGTCTGTTCTCTTGGCGACGCAGGTGGGTCCGGGGTCATCCTGAAGGTTTTGAGGAAATTCAATGTAGAACGTAGTCCGTAGGTCGAGATAAGCTATGAAATCAAAGCGAGGGGTTCAAATCCCGGGGGGATGAGGATTGTGCATAGCTGTGCAGTGCTGAAGGCTGCGATAATTCCAAAGAGGCCTATGTCAGCTACTGTTGTCCGTCCACTGGTATTGACTGTCTGCGGAGTCCGCATGTGGGGGAGGGTCATGTGGGTATTTTCCCCGCGGGGGTGGCTGCTTTCCTTGCATGGAAAGTTAATTCAATGGTATTTGAGCTTCGAGTGGGATAAAGATATGCTCCCGTCTCATCGATACTATCCCTCTCATTATGCCTCCATTTCCTGTGAGTGAGGATAGAAAGAACTGGTGAATTCCGAGCTGGGCTCAACGTATGCCCTTCCAACCCCCTTGAGCGTGACCAGATCAACTCTTGATCGAGCGTAATGGTTGTCATAGCCGAAACCGTTCAAGCATAATTTTATTCCAAGACTGTTCAGACATCCTCCCAAGTGACAGTGATGCAGTCGATCTTGGGACACGCCGGCCATAGAGGACGTTTCAGGTGCGGTAAACCCCTCGACGCGGACTGCCTATACAGCAAGCCGGTACCAGATTGAGAATGAATTTACAACAAATGTGGCGTCCATTTTATCGATATTCGGAATCAAGTAGTCAAATGGAATTTCACGGCGGGTCAAGCCAGCCAGCCAAGCATGTAGTTGCTTGCAAAATTAGAAATAAATATTCGAAGGGAGGAGCCCGTTTCATCCAGCCTACAATCAAACCCGGTCGGCCCTGTGGCTAAGGGGACTTTTCTGACGGTTTCTGGGATCTACCAGTGCAGGGTAGTTGCCCCTGTTGCCTTACAGGCACGATGTGGTGGATTGAATGTGGGGGAAGTGAAGGATGTGGGGTAGCCCCCATCCCAAACAAATCGGAGTAACGCGACATCTAAGCCTCAATAGCTATTGGAAGATGAAAAAAGGGAGGGGGAAGGTAGCAACGCAAGTCAGACTGAAAATCCGTCGATGCCTTTAATACTTCACTCTCCTTGTTTTTCTTTTTGGAATTGTCAAGTTCGCCAAAGTACGTGCTGTAGATAAGGCTGGGGCCCCTTCATATCCCAACTGTCAACTCTCAACCCGACGCTACATTTCTATCGCACAGTATGCCTTCTTCTAAGCTACCTGTTCGATACGAAGATCCTGAATACCAAGAAACTCATCAGTCGTTGTTTCAAGAAACTCATCAGTCGTTGTTTCAAGGATCTTTGACTCGACCACTGAAACAGGTGTTGCCACCAGGAGTTAGCCACGCCGATTTCAAGCTCGCGATCGACGAATTCGTACGTGCGCTTGGTTCTAACGGAGTAGTGGTTGGAGAGGCCTTATCAGACTATGTTGATCCATACGAGCTATACGAAGACAAGGATTTGGAGCGCAGGGTTGCGAGCGCAGCTGTCCTGTGAGTCAGCCGTGCGCAATATCATCTGGTTAAATCATTAACAATTTTTTGAACAGCCCTCGATCTGTTGAAGAATTACAATCGGTCTTGAAAGTTGCCAATAAATATGGCATTCCACTGTGGACTTTCTCGCGGGGAAAGAACCTTGGGTGGGTTTTCGACTGCAACTCCTTTTATTGCTAGTCTCCCACATCGGGACTAACTATGGAGTTATCAGATACGGCGGGCCGGCGCCTCGTCTGCCTGGGTCTGTCGCAGTGGACCTTCATCGCATGAATCGTATTATCGAGGTGAACGACAAGTTCTCATATGCCGTGGTGGAGCCAGGAGTAACTTTCACTGATCTGTACAACTACTGTGTCGAACACAAGCTGTCTGTATGGCCTAGTGTCCCATCTCTCGGCTGGGGTAGTGTTGTTGGAAACGTTAGGTTTATTCCGTCTCATTCATACAAGGAGGAGCTCTAACTCTAACTGCAGACACTTGATCGAGGTACTGGCTTCACCCCAACCGCAACCCATCACCAGAATGTCAGCGGGCTGGAGGTTGTCCTAGCAGACGGAGATGTTGTTAGGACTGGACAGTTTGCGATTTCAAACTCCAAGTCTGCTCACCTCTCCAAGTTTTCTTTTGGTCCATCAATTGAGGGACTGTTTCTCCAGAGCAATCTCGGTATTGTCACCAAGATGGGCATCTGGTTGTATCCTCAGCCACCGGCGTACGCGTCATGTACGATTGACGTACCAGATTTGGAGGACGTTGAACACATTGTTGACCTATTCAACGAGTTGCGCCAGAATGGTGTTGTTCCTAATACAGTTTATGTCTCTTCTCTGACAGAAGTGATCGCGATGGCTGGCCCGCGTGAAAAGTTCTGGCCTGGGCCAGGGCCGATCCCGCTGTGGCGCCTTCGTGAGCTGCAGAAGGAATTGGACGTAGGATTCTGGAACGGCAAGTTCGGTCTTTATGGACCTCTTGAGGTGGTTGAGGGTCATGTGAAGGTAGTCGAACGTCTGGTCGCCGGACGAATCCCTACGGGACGTTTCCGTAGCCAGGTCTTCAGCGGGGAAAATGGCCAGCCCCTTAAAGCTGAGGAGGTACCACCTGAGGAGGGAGGGTTTTTCGTCGGTGTTCCGTCACTTTGGAGCTTACCTATGGTCAAATACCGACTCCCTCAGAAAGGTGGTGGAATTGGTGGTCATATTGACTATTCTCCTATCATTCCTAGCTCGGGTAAAGCTGTGGTGGAGTGGGCGAAAGTCTCGCAGAAGATTTGTGAGGATAATGGCTTCGACCTATTCTGCGATTTTTTCATGCACGAGCGACATATCATCTTTGTCAACTTCATGACCTTTGACAAGACCAATCTTTCCCATCGGGAATGCATGAAGAATATTTTCCGTGGACTGTTCAAGGAGGCCAAATCCCGCGGCTACAGTGCCTACAGAACTCATGTGAACTTCATGGGTACGATAGCCGGGCAAAGACAAATCATCTCAAATAAAAGTTGCTGACCTAGAATCTAGACGCTGTCGCTGACTTCTACGACTTCAACAATCATGCTTATCGCCGCTTTGTGGAACAGCTGAAGGTATGAAATTAAACCCTCAGCGCCATGCGAACATACTTGACCATTGTCACAATGGCCCGGCCCACACAAACAGTCTAACATTACTTCTTTAGGATTCTGTCGATCCTCAGAGCATCCTCTCTCCGGGAAAGCAGGGAATCTGGGGCCATCGGTTCCGACAAAACAGAAACAAGGTCAAAGGCCTCCTTTGATTCCCTACATTGGGGGCCTCCATTACCTCCTCCTCTGGAATCTGTTTGTCAATGGCTTGCCTCTTTACAGCCCTGCATTTTGATCGATCTATGCATCCTAAAAAAGTGGGATACACTTTGTCTAGTTACCAGGTCCTGAGTGTTTGATTCTGTCACATTAGGCATATTCAAATTTAAACAAGTACATTTTGCTTTGAAAATATTTAATTTTCATCTAGAGGATCATCACATGTTATTTGATTAGCGTCAACCACGTAGTTTTGAGCAGTCTCAACCTGTCATCAGTGTTTCAGACTGGAAAACCTGCCGGACCCGTATTGAGAAATGCCCGGTAGCGATCCAGGATAGATGCATCTCTTAATAAGCAGACGGAGTCACTGTTTAAGTGCACTAGTCATGACCTGGATGGGTGTAGTTTCAAATAAGAATATAGATCCGTAAGAAGAAATTGATAATACTTGGTCAGGAGATTAAGGCCTGGGGTTCATGAATCTCGCGGGTTGATGATCTCGCGGGTTACCAGTAATTACCGTAAAGAGCTTTGTGTTGGCTTAATTGCATCCCACAAATTTTGTCACGATACTCACTGGTTGTAACTAAAGAGCACCTGGCTCTTGTTACTATTTATTAATAGGTTGCCGGGAATTGCACAATCTAGCATAATTGAGCGATCTAGCTGCAGTGTCCGGAAAACGGGGAGGCGGCGCGTGACTATACAGCTACTTCAAAGGTAGATTTAATCCGTGGTATCAATGATTTTAGAGTTCATGTGGGGTAGACGTCAGAGAATGCGTAATGCTTTCCCGGGCCCCGGTAAGATGGACCCTACCCGGCTAGCAAGCCGAAACGTGGGGCATTGGGGAAAGCTTTCTGGTGAAGGACTCGAGGAATATTCCCCAACTGAGGTCCTTCCGAGACCTCGGGACGTGACATGGCCACCACTACATCCTGACTTCAGACATAATCCTATATATATATATATGTCTTCCTGACAAGTAGCCAGCACATAGTTTACGTCTATGGATACGGAGATCAGGGTGCGTTGTCAAATATCTACCTCACAATGGACAATTCTTCCAACTTGAGCTTTCTCCACTCCCATGCTATTGAGGTTTCCGGGGCGTTAGTGGTCATTGGATTTCTGATTGTGCTGGTTCGGGCCTTGTCAGATCCTCTTCGGGATGTGCCCGGGCCATTTTGGGCCCGTTTCTCTCGTCTCTGGTATCTCCGCGCAGTGTTTAAAGGTGATTTTCACAAAGTCAACATTGCCTTCCATCAAGCCCAAGGTGAGTTATTTCCACCAACCTGTCACATACCAAGAACTTTGGAGAAAAGGAAAGCTTATGATGTGCAATCCGGTGCAGGCTCAGTCGTCCGTATAGCTCCAGGGCAATACTCTATCGATGACCCAGAAGCGATTCGTATCATTTATTCCCACGGATCAGCATTTATCAAGGTATATGGACTCATTTATGAGAACTCCAATGACTTCCACTTATCCTACATGCAGGCACCTTGGTATCAAGCCAGTAAAAGCGGCATTCCTAATTCACATGACCTCTTCACCGACCAAAATCAGCAGCGCCATAGTGCTAATAGGCGCAAGGTCGCTTCTCTATATAGCATGACAAGCCTTGTGGCAATGGAGTCATGCGTGTCAAAATGTACAGGTGTTTTATTCGAGAGATTGAGCGACCTCGCGGCATCTGGTCAGTCATTCAATCTGCAGCGCTGGATGCAGTACTATGCCTTTGACGTCATCGGCATTATAACAGTACGTTTCAGGTGTCCTGATGTACACACGTTACGAAAAAAGAAAAAGGATATTCTGACTTATGTCGACATGGATAGCTTGACAAGCGATTTGGGTTCCTGGATGCTGGGGAAGACCAGAATGGGCTCATCGCAGCTCTTCATTCATATCTTGTTTACGCGGCGAATGTGGGTGTGTATTCAGAATGGCATCCGCTTCTATCTAAGCTTCTGGGTCTGTTTCCGGCATACGGCATGACTCACCTGGGAGCCTTTACCGCACAGCAAATTTCCTGTGCCGAAGACAGTCTCCGGCACGAAGAGAAATTGGCAGAAGAGAAAGGCCGGGGGAAGTCATTTCTAACAAAGTTGCTAAACATGCATTCGGAAAATCCCGTCAAGATGAGTAGAGAGGATGTTTTTACTGCGTGCTCAAGCAATATTGGCGCCGGTTCAGACACCACCTCCATCTCTTTAACATCAGTCATATATCACCTTATGAGGAGCCCCTCCAGCTATCAAAAGGTCCGTGCGGTCCAGGTCTCACCCATTACAGCTTTTTGATAACATAGTTGACACTGAGAGAAAAATCAGCTCCGTGCCGAGATCCACGAAGCAGACAAGCAGAGACAGTTGTCTTCCCCTTACATCACATTCCAGGAGTCACAGAAATTGCCGTACCTGCAGGCTTGTATCAAAGAGGCTCTCCGCATGCACCCAGCTACGGGCCTGCCAATGGCCCGAGTCGTCCCTAAGGGTGGTGCAAAACTTTGCGGGAAATTCTTCCCAGAGGGGGTAAGCGACAACAATATCAATCCATATGTCAGCCTTCTATTGGAAGGATGTGAGGCTAATTTATACCTTTCTACCCCGCCCTAGTCAATCGTCGGCGTCAATGCATGGGTTATTCATCGGAATAGGGATGTATTCGGTGCTGATGCGGACTCTTTTCGACCAGAGCGATGGCTAGAGAACCCCGAGCTATCATCCACGATGGACCGCAATTTTATGGCAGTATGTGCAAGAACTTCTGCCTTTTTATCGGCTCTATTTCCCTGCGAGGATGAATGCTCGCTGACTACCCTCCCTTGCAGTTTGGCGCTGGCGCAAGGACCTGCATTGGCAAGAACATTAGCCTTATGGAGATCGGAAAACTGGTGCCAGACTTGATTCGGCGGTTTCATTTCGAGCTAGTGGATGACGATGTACCAGTGGAATGCCATAATGCGTGGTTTGTGAAGCAGAAGAACATTCGCTGTAGGGTTCGCTCCCTTCGGGAATAGGCCTCACCTCATATGAAACTGGATCAGGTCCCGGACTAGGCCAGGTTGACCCCGGCTGGAGGCTTTGATACTGAATTTTATTGACCAGCCTATGTATTTCAATATAGTCGTCTTTATTTGTTGACAAATGGACTTGTATTGTATACTTGGGACTGATAGGTGTGAAAGCGTTAAATATTCTTTTTTGTACGGCAGCCCAGTTACGTGAATCAAAATGATCAACGATGATGATAAATTCGATACAGTGGCTAGCAACGAGAAGTTCCAACACAAGGAAAGAGGAAGAGAAATAGGAAGCGAGAGAATCAAGGATTCAATGGTGTTAGTGGTCAGCCTCAGGAATCATGGCAGGACCCGCATCATTTTTCTTCTGAATCAGCGCTACCATCCATGATCCGTACTTGATCCAAATAATTCCTTCAAATCTTGTTGTCCCAGATACGACCAGCCATGTTTATTACCACTTCATTTAGGTTCCCTGCACCTTAGCATCATACAGCCTGTCTACAGCGTCGTATGTGCGTTAAACGATACGAGAAGTTACGTTGGACAGTCAAAAGACCACTGATACTGATATGAAGCATCTCCTGGAATATGACAGCAGACCGAACTGGTATAATGGAAACTTGGATGTTCGTACGCCGTACAGCATCTTGCACCCATGGAACTTCTAGCCCGGGGATGTTGGGTGGGGTAAACTTGGGGTAAACCTACGCCACATAGGGTATGATTGTCATTCCCACTTCTGGCCATTGCCTCCTTACCCCACAAACACGCATCATGTGGAGAAAGCCAAATAAGAAAGTCTAGGAATAATGACAATAAAAATTGATCAGCAAAACTAATGCTTTTAAGCTCGACAGAGTCTCAACAATGGAAGATAGACCTCACTGCACGAGCCCCCACATCAAGATGGGAAAATGCCGATCACGGTCTAGCCTTCCAGAGAACAGCAGCAACTAACTATAAACTGCAATGATGAGTTGAATGTTTGGACTTCCGTTCTCATGAGCCACGCATCCATACCTACCATACCGCCACAAAGCCTGGTACCTGTCTAAAAACAAAGCAACCAATCCCCAGTAGACTCTTGCGTTATGGCATTGTCTGAATCACGAAAGCACATTTGCCCCATGTGCCAGAAGACTTTCAAGCGGAGCGAACATTGCGCTCGACATAAACGCACTCGTCAGTCCTTCTACCATCTGGAGAAACTGAAACTGACCACCAAGAACCAGACACGAAAGAAAGACCTTTCAAATGCGGCTCTTGTCAGAAGTCCTATTGCAGACGGTATGGCGTCTAATCTACTCCATTCCACTGCGCAAATTGTATCAACGATTGAGACTTGAGTTCCCAGTCTGCAACCATACAGTGCTGATGGACCGATGGTCACGAACTAGAGATGCCCTGCAACGGCACGAGAAATTCAACCACAGTGGCGAATACAGCCCGACAATACAACACCATCGGCATATGCCAGGACCTTTCATTCCACATATCGATAATGAAACTGATTCACGCTCCTCTCATTCGCCCTCCGTAGTTCAGCTTCTCTCGGAATCAAGTCCCAGATACAGCCCACCCGCTCAAATAGAGCAATCGTTTGCTCGCAATGATCACATGTCGCTGCCCGCAAATACATCATTAAGCCCACACTACCCTGTGGACCTCGCCTCCGCAGTCTCCGTCTTTGATCAGGATCTCCAATCTGAGGCATCATTCCCATCCTCCAGGAGCTCTTCCAAATCGGCCGTCTGCGAACCCTTCGGATCATCCATGGGTTCCAGTCTCCTCTACTGCGACACCCCTGATAGCTATCCATCCTCCCTGTTACCGTCTCCAACTTCATTGCTTTGTTCCGGCTTGGAGATTCGTCCAAAATCTCCGGAGCTGGCAAACATTTCCCTACCACTCGCTCAAATGTTTGATCCATTATGGGATCCATGGAAGACACAGCAGGATGCTGTTCGATCTTACATGGCTGATGTTCATCCGGTGCGGCGAGAAAGTTGAGTCTCGTGGGCGTCTATGTCTTGTACCCTATTCACTCAGCCTATTCTTTGTGCGCTTTTGTTGATATCTGGTCGCCTGCGAATACAGAATGCAGAATATGGTCATGTTACTACACGCCGGTTATAGATAAGGGAATTCAGTTCTGGGGGTTTGGGCTGCGAACTTGTCAAAGATTACATAAGAAACAAGGTGGCCCACTGGAAAATCGGAAGCCAATTATCAATGTGGTCGGCGACAGAACTTGTATCTCGTGTTGGGAGGAGGTTACAGAACAAAGCACCACCTGAAAGTGAGGTCAATGATTGTACACTGAAAGGTAAGGAATGAGACAAAAGCCATATTTTGCCTACCTTGTTGACAGCCAGTCGAAAAGTCAAACTTTTAAATTTCGGGTAATAGGTTGGCACGGTGTTTAATTCGCACGGTGTTTAATTCGGGTGTTTAATTCGCACGGTGTTTAATTCGCACGGTGTTTAATTCGCACGGTGTTTAATTCGCATGATGACACACCCGCTGCGGCGGGCGGCGTGTGTGGCGCCCGCTTGTCATGTCCGATGACCGGGTAGACCGGGTTCTGAGACATTATGCATGTAACTTAATGAAGAATTACACTTTATCGAGATTCATGATTTCATGATCCTAGTAACTATGATAGTTCAACATAGTCCCTGACATGCATTATGTAGGGAAGCGTCAACTAGGTTACTAGTAGGGACCCGCCCGCAGGTAGTACTAACCCTTACTATGTATGAACTATTGAGGTCTATTGAAGTAAAATTCATTCCCAAACACCGAGCTATGCGCAAACCAAACAGGCAAAAAATAAATACAGTTTCCCAGAGACACAGACAATATTAACTGGGAATCACATCGACCCTTGTAATGTAAGTGTAGTAAAAGAAAAAACAAGGAAAAGTGAAAAGTGAAAACAAACAGAACGATTTAGAATCGAAAAGCAAGAAACCCCCCCCCCCCCCCATCCAAACCATGGATATAATGACAATAAAGAGAACTCCACCCGGAATTAAGCCAAACACCGATTTTCCCATGTGCGGATTGCATGTGTATGTCTTATCGACATGTGTGTAAAATGATCGTCGCTGCAAGTAGCAGCATATAGCCGATCTATCGGCTATCTTTTTTTCTCCATCTCAATATTTTTAGGAAAAATTTCATGATTCAGTCGAGCTCGGTTCCAGTGGTTTCCAGTGGTTGCGATCCGAGGTCGGTAATTTTGGCTCATCAATCATGCCATGGATCCACTTGACCCGACCGATCCGCTCTGCTTAGCACCCCATTAATCAATGTCTACATTGGTTTCAGAAACCAATATAAACACCAACCTTGGGAGATTTTTTTCTCCACGTTGTTCCAAGCTAATTCAAAGCCGAAGAACCGATCAAATTTGGTGTAGAGATACTAGCCGTAGAAGGACGTTCAAGACCCTTCCGACCACCGAAAATGGAAAGTCGGCGCGAAAGTCTGCGACTCAAGCCTCGCTCCGGCGTGGAGGACATAATTGACATACGCCGTGCAGTAGGCGGGCCACGGCAGTCAGCTGTCTCAGGTCGGGGAGCGGTGCCGAGAGACCCGTCCATCAGGAAAGTGGAGCGACGCTTGAGCTTTGCGGCTGTGCTGGATGGGTCGCCAAGTTGGTAGGCGAAGTCTTCTTTGATATCGTCTAAGGCATGGGAAACACGGTGGAGGAGCTTTGGCTTTTCGATGATTGAGAGGGGACGTGACTCGAGGCCGTAGAGTTGGATAGGTGTGGCGTCTCCGTCGTCCACGGGGGAGGAGTAGAAGCGGCGGTATTTCATCGGAGCTCGGCGGGGTTGGGAGCTTAGGGAGACGGTTGATGTTGGTTGGGGATGTTGGTAGGGAAGGTGAGGGTCTGAGGAGGAGACGCTCGAGGAGTAGGAGCTGTTTGTGGCGGATGATGCCCACATGTTTGCGGTATGTGATATCAGGTGTTGGAAGGAGCAAGGGTGGGAGGGGTGGGGGTGTAGGGTATATAAAAGGGAGGAAAAGAGGGAGAAAGGAATGGTTTAGGTCGAAGTGGAAATGTCTACAGGGTCGGAGAAAGGTGCCATTCTGATCCTAAAAAAGCAGAGAGACTCCATTCGGAAAAAGACTAAAAGAACTAAAAGTGGATCAAAGACATTGAGCATTTTAGTTCACGAGCTACGAGGCGCCGTCCCGTGTAACACATAGACGACTGTAATTTTGTTTCATTTCTCTTTTTTCTGAATACTTCCGCCCCTATTCCTTGGGGGTCATAGTGAAAGTGAGTGCCGTACGGAGTATGCAGAAGGATTGCATAATTGTGATGAAAAAAACGAAGATCACTGCCAGCGTCTTCCCGAGAAATGGGGAAATGGTACTTTTTTTCTTTTTTTTTTACGGACCCGCTTAGATTGAGCGGGTTAGCCTGTATCAGATCATCCCATCCACATTATGTCTTGGAATCTGACACATCATTGTCTTCGTGACGCGGCAGTTAAAGGCGCCTCGGGCTTTTTTAACTTTAGTCCCGAGATCTCCAAGCCACACACCGAAACGCAAAACGTATGACGCCAACGTGGGCGTTCCAAACTTCGAGATCTTGGAGAAAGCGAAAACGAAAAGCGGACCGTGGGTACAATTTCACCCACGGTTCCACCGGGATCTCCTGCCGCTATCATTTAATTGGATCGACTCCTGCTCAGGGGAATCGTGCGATGCTGCAGTCCTCGGGTTGGTGACAAGCGAAATGAAATACTGGAGAATACTTGCCGTGTGAGAAATCGAACGGCTGATAGTTTTCACTAGCAATTCCCTTTTCAAGAAGGAGTAAAAATGGTTTAGTGTAGTCTCCAGCGTTCGAGGTTGAGAGTTGCGTATGTGGGTCGGTATGGGGCCGAGGGAAGACCTGGCAAACCACAGCGATGCATCGGAGAACACACGAGGTCTGTGGAGGGGTTCTGAATCGTGGTCATTGGTAATTGCAGCTATCCACCGTAATCCCCGCAGGAGGATCTTTTCATGGGTCAAAGACAGGAGATTGGTGAGGATAAATCCTTCCCCCCTTATGCACCTATATATAATATTGCAGGGAAGAGGATCGGGATTACGGAGTTCCCACGGAGTACGGAATAATAAAAAGGGCCATAACATCGTTGCTTATTTCTCTGAAACCTATGATCTACATAACAAAGCGCAAATTGACATCTATCGCAAAGTCAGCCAGGTTCGCTTTCATGGTAACACGGAAACTTACCGAGAGGATGGCTGCAGCTCAGTTGCGGCTTTTGAGTATACTTGCCGTCGAGCTCCGCCCGAATGGCATTCAACAGCTGCAGATAAGATTGCTGCGGCCACTGTTTCAACGATTTGATGAACGCCCAACTCAGCGCCCCACGCGCCTGTCCGTCCTGGAAAGTATCGGCCCTGCAGAAAGAGAAAGGGGGTCAGTCTGGCTAAAATTGAGGGCCACTTCCCCGCACTTACGAGGTCTGTGTATCTTTAGATCCGGAGAACATAACCACATCGGCCGGCGATGTCTTGGTTTGCAAAGTACGTTGACGCGCTTGCCCACCGTTGGCCGCCTTCTTAAAGAACCCGATGGCCGTGTTGGCCAGGCCAGACAGATCACCCTGTCCGTAGGAAGTAATCGCGCTAAACAGATCCTGGGCGGCTTCCTTGGCCAGGTTGGGCTCCTTGAGGACACCCTGGGTCGAATAGATGTACGGGAGATCCAATGCGGTACCCGAGTGGCATGAATCGAAAATGGCTGTCAATCGCACACCGGGTCGGAGCGGCTTGACCATGATGTCGTGCATGTCATCGTCTACGATATGACCAGCCGTGCGGTAGTCGAGTGGGTAGATAACATCGTCATATCCGTCGTCCTCGTCGCCGTCCAAGTCCGGTGTACGACCACCATGTCCGGAGAAGTGAATGAACAGTGAATCGTGGGGCTGGGCATCCTTGACGAGCCACTGCATCGCGCGAAGAATGTTTTGCTTGTTCGGGATGCTCATCGGATTCTTCTGGTCATCAGTAAGAATGACCATGTCCTCGCGACGATAACCAAATCGCTCATGCAAGAAAGTGGACATGTTGGTCACATCGTTGATACAGCCACGCAAAGAATTTGGCTGGCCGGTATAATTAATTCCGATCAAAAGAGCCTTGCGACGTCCCGTACAGGCTGAATACTGGAACTGGTAATTGGATGGCGCGCCTGACCCGAAGTGTTGGAGATTCTGCGGAGGTGGGGGTGCCACATGCGGTGAAGAGGGGCGGCCAGGATCTGCCCTAGTCAGTCAATCTGTCACTAAAGCTGGCATTGCATGATCATGAATCCTACCGTTGCGGGAACTACTTAGATTATGCTGATGCGACGGATAAGGCTGAGATGTAGGTCGGTAGCCATACGGTTGTGGCGATGGCTGAGGAGATGGCGTATGGTACCCGTATGACCCCGAGTTGTGCGGCGAATGACCGTAGGGTCGTGGAGGGGGTTGCGGGGGATAGCTGTATGGCCCGGGTGGAGGGCCTTGGGGCGGATAATAACCATGGGGTTGGTGTTGCGGCGGTCCGTGATGGCCGTAGGGCTGACCTCCGGGCGGGGCCCACTGACCTGGGGGAGGTTGCTGATAACCCCACGGGGGAGGCCCATTAGGGGGAGGGGGTCCTGGTGGAGGGTAATACATTATATGATGAAGGCCAGGAACCAGAACTCAAAGGAAGTGGGATATCTAAAGGAAGAAGTTTTTCTGTCGTGGGGTTTTTGGCTGGCTGACTTGGGTGGGTCGCGCAGATCGGAGTTAATGACCTTTGGAAACACGGCAATGTTTGCCGGGTTGGATATAGAAGAGAGGGGGAACAGAAGGCCAAATAAGACAGCGGACAGACAAGGAAAAAAATACCCAGGGCCCAACCAACGACAATCTACGCCCAGCGCCTCTTTGGCTTCAATGTTCCATGGAACTCTCAGCCCTACGAGTCTGCAGGCAACAATGTTTATGCGGAACTCCGTCATCTTGGCAATGATATCAGCGATCGGTCACGTGATCTGGATGGCCGGCTACAAGTAGTTCTCGTTAGCGCGTGTCTAGTGGAAGCCTAAAGGTAAACAAAGGAGACTAGCATCGGCTATCTAGTTCCATGAATGACTCAAGAATCTCATGGTGAACAAACAGTCCCAAAAATCTTAGGTAATCGGCGGTAAGACCCCCGATCAGTCATCCTGGAACTCACTGCCTGAGGCGTGATAACGCCTCTAAAAATAGCTTACGTAGTCGTCACTTAGTTACGCAACCAACTTCTGATTCTCCTGAAGGCTTGTATAAGCAAGGCTGCCCATACCTGTAAGACAAGACAAAAGACAGATGATGCGGGGTTGTAAAAGGGAGTCACACAGTGTCATCCGAGCCCGCACTCTCAAGAGGCCAGAGCGTCCGTAACCCTGGAACTCAGTTGACAATCACACGAGTCTCTCGCATGTGGTGAAGCTCCACTCCTGCATGAAGATCCTACAGTGGGGGACGACAGAACGAAACTATTTGAGCGAAAGAGCCTCATTTTCCAATGCCCGTGACGACTAAGAATGATTACATCGGACTTCCTTCGTATTTCCGCCCCTTGCGGCTTGTGAGGCTGATCTCATCTTCCAATCATAAGCCCGAGACCGCCACTTGAGCCGCAACAAATTCCCAATCTTCTGGAAAGCCAAGTTAGATAACTCAATTTATATCATATGCATTAAATTCTAATCTGGCTAAAACCTTGGACTAAATTGCGCGAATGCCGATCGCGGTCTGGGGGCTGTGCGCTACTGTGCGGATTATCTACGGAGTCTCTCCTAAATTTGCCCCCTCTGATGAGGCTCAAGTGCAAACTAGCATTCCCATAAGTCCCACCGGCTTTCCGTGTTAGGTCCCAACCACCCAAACCATTTCTTTCTCTCGTCTTCTTAATTTTTACTCTCAACATGTATTCATGTTAATTGTTCCTTCTGCTCTTCTAGTCTGCAGCCATGCCGGCTGCGAGGAGTCTCGACTCCCTTCCCTTTGACATCTTCTACGAAATCGCTACATCGCTGGACGACCGTGATTTTATCAATCTGAGCCGTACCAACCGTGCCCTTCGTGATCTTGCCCAGAGCGACCTCGTCGCCCGCAAAACAGTAGAGGTAAGCAAAGAGAAAATGATTCCCCACCCGGGACGAAAGCTGACCTCGTCAAAGAACGTTCTCCTGTTCAGCAAAGAGGGACAAGCAGCCTTGAATCAGGCCGATTATACCTACCGCAAGGCTGTTGGGCATCGTTTTGACATTCATGAAGCGGTCGCTACAGCTGCGCCATATTCTGTTTCAGTCCTAGCTTATGGGGCCGACTTCCTCTACAATCAAGGGATCCTATGCTACCGAGTGGGGCACGATATCCGCCTGCTGGACGTGCATGCCGGAGGTAAGCAGGAACGTGTCTTGAACTTATTAGTCCTTTTTCGCCGCTTGACTTCGGAACCGCTGGGCGCGGATGCAGTGGATCGGGTATCGTTGCTACGATATGCAGATGGGATCCTCGTATTTCGGGTTGATACCGACGATGATCAGGATGACTTATTGTTAGCCATGGATATGACCATCCGTCCTCATAACCCCAGAAAAGGCCGCCTACTCCTGAAAAAGTGGATCCCTGCAGGGGCGCGGGTCTTTGTCCGGCACAGCCGCACCTATATTTGGTACGGCATATTTACTGCGGTTGGTGGCTCAGACGGCGTATGGACCGTCTACGGGGTGGATATGACTTCCAACACTTCCGACCCGATTAAACCTACTCTTACGCAAATCGTGGATGGCGATCTCGGCCAATCTCTCTGTTTTGAGATATACAATGAGCATCTCTATGCAGTATCCACCCAAGTTACTTCAGACGAGGATGAAAGATACTCCTCGTTCTATCACTGGTTCTGTTATGCTCCGCGCCACAATCGTCGTAAGTGGAGTGGACGTATATGGCGTCGCGAGCACTGTGAAGGTCCGATTAACGAGCTTTGGACCGATCTTTCAATCTGCACCGACGAAGCAACCGGCCGACCGGTCATCTTAGAATGCCGACGCGAGTATGCAGACGGCAAAAGTGAGAATCACCGCACCTACTATACCACACCTCTCCAAACACCAGAACAATATCTCGCTATGCACGGCGAGGGGGAAAAAACACCTCCTCCGCCATTAGATGACTCGGATGTCTCAGACGAGGCCCCTGAGTGTGAAGAATCCACCCGTGACCGTAACGAGCACCGACCACAAAAGCGATTACGTCGCGACTACCATGCCGAGTACGAATCTACCCACGACCCAACAAAAAGACAAGAGTTCATCGCCGCACGTACAAAGCACCGCAGCTACAACCTCGCCGCATCCACCTTCATCGACCTCGTAAACGACCCAGCCCTACAATCAGACGGGTTCCGATCCCAAGACCGTCTCCGCCTCCGAACCGTCTCCCGAAAGCGCAAGTGTCCCATCGATGAAGAGGGAACGGGACTCCTCCTCCGACCAACACAATACAACGAAGACGGCACACCAGTCGAAGGTTCAGAAGAGCGCTTCGTCTCCCGCGGTGTCTACATGTGGCCTCCAGATGACGCACCAGCCGAACTACGTCGCCTGCTCTGCCCAGATTCACGGATAAACACTGTTCGCGCGATCTCAGATGAGCGCTCTCTTATCTACTCTGTACGGTGTGCAGGCGTGCCGGCTGGGAATCAGGCTTTGATCTTGATAAGTTTTGATCCGCAAATCCACTTTCCCACGTTGTCCTCCTTGCGTACTACGAAGGCACCTGTTCCTGATAAAAATTTCTGTGTTGAGGCGCAGACTGAAGGGTCAAGTGCATCACTGGTCAGAGAAGGTAAGCCCCTTTATGAGGCTATTAAATGGGGATATTGGCTACGATGAGGTCGCTGTCACTATGGCTTTTAAGCTTTATGTTCTACGGAGCATGATAAGAGGGATAAGAGCCCTTAGGTATTAACCATACATAATCCAGAAAGAAAATTTTCAATAGAAATACATATCTTACACAATTCCGGCAATTTTTCTTGTCTTTTTATGCCGAATCCAAGGCCCTAGATGATGTAGATTGAGGCTCGTATCGAACTACATGTCTATGCGGCATTATTGTCGACCCCGGTCAAATCTAGTGGGTCAAAACAGAACAACAGCCAGATTGGAAAGATCAGGGGCTAGAACAATGAACTCTGGCCCCAGACGAGACTTTGTGGCCCGATTATGATCAGATGACGCGTCTTGAACCTAAGATCTCATCGCCCCCAAATGACAACCCGTTCCAACAAAGCGGACCAAACCTAGATTGGATATCCCCTCTCTGTAACTTTGAGCCCCCGCATCCAAGCCGATCCCGGCGACCATGCTGTAATATTTGCGTGACAAATCTCCGTTCTGATAAGATATCAGTCCCAATTGAAAGCCCCAACAAACACTCTCGGCAAATCCTTCAAAATGGATATAAAATGCGAAAGGAACCAAGTTATGACAAGGCCAAGCCGCTGTAATAGCAGATGGTGGATCAATTTTCAACTTTTCCTTCGTTCAACAATTGGTTGGTATATGTTGGCGTTAATTACAAATCCCGAACTCTGCCCCCAAGCACAAAAATGCGTGGAAGGCCATCGACAGACACAGGAAAGGGAACAAGTATATTTAGATATCATTCCCAAACTCATTGTACGGGCTGGTCGCAGCATGAACGTATATTTGAGGTGTGGGACTTAATTCCGGGAAACCGGCCATCGTTGTACCCAGCGGGTGTTTTCGGTCTCTGGATTAGCTTTTTCAGAGATGACTGTGGTGGGAATTTTCGGTATAAATATCTAAATATCAAAACCCGGAGAGCCGCTAGACAGAAAAAGCTTGTGGATGATGCTGAGCAGAGTCAACAGTAAACCAGATTTGAAGAACATCAGAAAGGACTGGATGGGTTCTTCGCATGTTGTAAAAAAAAGTAACCAAGATGGTCCAACCTTGAATTGATACCCAATTCCTAGCATTAAAGACCCGCACAAGCTATGAAAAGGCAAAAATCAGGAGCAACAAGATGCTACCCTGGAAGAAGGAAGTGCTTTTTAACTAATAATAGTAATATTGTTGACGGTAAGGCTTCCGGTTCGGGTAGAGATCGCTCCCGGAGCATAGCCTGAGTTAGTCCGGGTGCCGCCCTGAGCGCTCCCTGAGTACGCCCTGAGCGACCCTAAGCGACCCTGAGTATACCCTAAGCACGCCCTGAGTACTCCCTAAGTAGCTCTAAGCCCTCTTTAAGCACGCCCTAAGTGCCTATCTTAAGCTAGCCCCTATGGTCTATTATCTTACTTCTAGATTCTTATCTACTCTAATGCTAGCTGTGCTATATTTAGTGTTCCTAGGAGCTTAGCGGTATAATATATATTTTATCCATCCCACCTAACTTTCCAAATGTGGGCAATAACCTCATTAATGGACGCGGTGCCGATAACTGGGATGCCTCCACTTGCGAAATTGGGGCTGGTCTGGCTCATTTTAACTTCACATCCGGCAAGAAACACCGGCTTCGGTTAATCAATACCGGATCTAATGCCAACCAAAAGTTTAGCATCGATGGTCATCAAATGACCGTTATCACTAACGATTTTGTTCCGCTCAAACCATATACTACTGATGTAGTAACGTTGGCAGTCAGTCAGCGCACCGATGTGTTAGTCGAAGCAACAGGAAAAAAGACCGATGCCTACTGGATGCGTTCTTCAATCGACATGGATTGTCTGAATGCCACAGCTACATATCAAACTGTCAAGGCCGCTATCTACTATGAAGGAGCCAACTCAAAAGTCTGGCCCACGACATCGGACGTTATCTGGCAAAGCAATAATTGTCGCAACGACCCACTCACGACAACTGTCCCTTACTATACTGTTTCGCCACCCAGAACGCCTGCCACAAAGGATACGTTAGAGGTCACACTTGGTCAAAATGCCACAGGACACTATCTCTTCTACGTGAACAACTCTACTTTTCGTTCGGATTACAACGCTCCTGTATTGTTACTTGGACGAAAGGGAAATTTCTCCATTCCCAGCCCAGACTTGAATCTCTACAAATTTGGATCAAACTCCTCTGTTCGATTGGTCATTTACAATCTGTACCAAATGTAACACCCGATGCATCTTCATGGACACAACTTTTGGGTGTTGGCTGAGAGCCGCGGCAGATGGGACGGTACCGTGACTCGACCGTCAAATCCGCAGCAGCGAGACCCACAAGTCTTGCAGCCAGGCACAGTCGAAGACCCATCCTATCTAGTCTAAGAATAGGAGGCGAACAATCCTGGTGTCTGGCCACTTCATTGCCATATGTCATATCATGTCAGTGTTGGACTGGTGATAAATGTCATTGTGAGTGCACCATTTTCGGGCCCAGCCAGCACAATCGTTGAACTAACATGACATCCCTACCTGGAATGGAACACCCCGAAGAGATCCAAAAAAATTAAATATTCCAAGCACGCTGGCCCAGACCTGCCGTGATTGGGCTTATTTCAGCGGACATGATTACGTGGATGAGATCGATTCCGGCATTTGAGGAGCGGGCTTCAAGGTGAATGTGTTAGAGAATATAGCAGAGATTGAGGGTGATGGTCCTTAATTGAACTGATTCAGAACCCCCAGGGCTCGAATGGAGAAACACTGTGAATTAGAACACATTGGTATACACGTAGGTACTACACATAACCTCGGAGATTGGCGTGGCCCGTGCGCACGGATGAATACAGCAAGAAACACCAGACAAGGACCAGCATCAGACGAGGTAGCAAGGGGATAAGGCACGTGGTGCAAATTGGGAATTTAATGACAGAGGTGTAAATGTGTATATCACAATACTACAGAAGAGTCACTTCCACATACGGTGTAATACAGTTCCTGAATGGGACTATCTCCACTCTTGTACAATACGTGCAACGTACTGGGCCGATGTTGTATAAGCCTCAGATAGTGGGGCCGTATCGCGGAATGGACCGTGTGGATAAGTGGAGGCTGTGTTTTAGCTGCGCTACAATACACGTATTGGAAAATGGTGTTGCCAATTCTGGAAAGAATCTATAAGGTTCATGTTTAAGACAAAACCTATTGGCAGCAAAGCGAGGATCAAATCCGAAAGAACATTCCAACCTAAAACCGAGGGTGATTTATTGTCAGAGCTGGTCTTAGAGTAGCGAAATTTAAGATAAAATAGGTGCCACTTACTACCCACGAACAAAGCATAGCCAGTTTGCACTTGAGTGCCCCAGCACTTGGGAGGGACACTAGGGTCCCAAAGTGCCTTTGGTGGACTGCACTGAGCAAATGTGATAAGGCAATCGACCAAACCAATGGCCACCAGTGACGCCATGAGAAAATACAACGTCCATCGCGTTCGCTTGTTGTTTGGTCCAATTATTCTCAATAACTGGAGAGCAACCGAAACCTTGCCTGCTACAAGGCCTGAAATTCCCCATTCCTGGGTAATCCAATTATACTTCACGGCGATGATCTTTCCATCTATAATGAGGTCAGAAAGATGGCGAAACCCTCTGTTCTTTGCTAGAAACGTGGCGAACGAGCTGAGAATGACGAAAAAAACCTGTTTTGAGAGCTGTCAACTTTCTATATCATCTTCATTTCAACCCGTACTTGATACGATGCAAGTGTGCGGGTCTCTTATCATGATCACATGCCACAGCAATCAACATCGCGTAATCATCTTTACCGAGTTTCGACGAAAGTGAACGTCCGTAGAATCGCAGAGTAAGGACAAGAATGGCGATTCCACTTTCTACCCAGAAGAGAGCGGTGATTCCGGGGCCTCGATCCGCAATTGCTTCCCCTGATGAAGCTTACATTTTCATGTCAATGGTAATGATGGAGGACTTGGTACAGTGAACAAGCTGAAGAAGTCTTGATTGACAGAGTCATGGCCTTAACTGTACCTTGAACCTGGAAGGTATTTAAAGACTACCGTTCAGCCAGGCTGGCGCGGGGGTGGGCTGGAATTACTTTGGGGGCGGCGCCTAAGCGCCAGATCAAGCGGTTCAAAAATTGGGGGCGAGTGTGCTATGCATGAGTAGATGCCGTGTTGGTTGAACAGGTACTATAACTGGGGTTCTACCGTACAGTATTCCACTGGAAGAATTTTCAACGCAGGTGATCGCTCCATGCGCAATGGCTATACTTCCAAATGTTCCATAAAAACCGGAAATTACTGTCTGGCATTGTGAGGACGCCGTGCACTGTCCGTTGAGAGTGTGGTGGATAGCCCGAGGCGAGACAGGCTCCAATTTGCCCCACTGCACAGATTGCAACGCAAAAAACGCGAAGTAGAAAAGTGAGACAGGCTCGATCCCCATGAGACACACAACCGAGGCCAATCGGCGAAGCATTTTCCCAAGCTGAGATACAAGGGTAGGGTGACATTCGAGCACAAGTTGAGCCCAAGAGGCGTGGAGCGAGAAATACAGCCTGCATGCCGCAATATGTTCAGCCCCGAAAAGTAGTCCTGGTGTTCTTGCTTCGTGCCTTTTCCCTTTAACCAATCGCAACGATCCTAGCATTTATTGAGTCCCACGTCGATCTCGATGGCCCGCTCAATGGCTGAATGCGTGGTCTCCAAAACACGTACACTTTATAGCTATCAAAACAAACCACGCAATCTTTTTCCCGCATACCCGAGAGAGGAACAGGAGCTTGGGGAAGTAGTGAGTGACATTTGGACAGTGAGCCTGTTGAATGGTATTGAGCCCCGTACTGCGTGGTTTTCAGCCTAATTCATGGTGGGGCCGGGATTGCACGGTTCCTGATCCTTGCTCCGCGTCATACACTAGTACAGGATTAGTAAAGTACGGTCGTGGAATGTATATTTAATATAGCCCAATGAGAAATCACCGTAATTTTGGCTGCATCTGCCGCCCCACACCCAGAGAAACGGTTATGGCAAGATTTTAGCCATTTCAGATCCTCTTTGTCCCTAAAATTGCGCAATTGCAGGGATTTCAATCCTTTCTCCTTCAATATGGCACCTCATGCCACTGCAAACACCGAGGCCAAACGAAACGAGGCTAGTTGGAATCGGTGTAATAACCGTCCTCCGGAATACACCACTTTTTTGATGACCATTCCACTTGGGAAGATTGAGATCGAGTGACAATTTGTCTGGGGGATGCTACCAATGAAGTGCGACTTGCCCCTCTTGGCTATAGAATAGGTGCCAGTACCTGAACCCGTCCCTTCTTGTCGGTCACCAAAGACTTACACTCATATAAATTCGCAGGTCACCAAGGCCGAAACGTGTTAACTACAGTCTTCTCATTACCTCTCACTCTTGCCAGTACTCAGACTTTTTGAATCAGATATACCTCGTGATGGATGCGGTCGTCGAACAAGTCCGTTCTCTCGCTCAGAATAGCGACGAGAAGGTTCGCAAGTCTATTCTCGACACTTTGCAGTCCCTACGCAACTCAATCGAGACACCAGATGACACCGTCCAGCGATTCACTTTCTACGTACGCAAGCTCAACTCAAAATTTCATATGACATTATTTAATTGATATCCCGAAACCAGAACCTCCAGTTGGCTGCTCTACGCGTCGGCGTCGATCTCAAGCTATTCAATCTCCTAGTGGATCATGAGGAACCTCTCACTGTTGCTCAACTTAGCGAGAAAGCTGCGGCCGATCAAAACGTCCTGGGTACGTTGAATTCCAGCATCGTGTGCCTCTTCATGACAACTGAGATTCATGTTGGATGTGAATATAGGCCGCCTCCTCCGATATCTCGCGTCCTTTGGGGCAGTAAAAGAAACCAACAAGAACACTTTCACCTCCACGGGAATCACCCAGACTTTCTCAGTATCTAGCTTCCAGGCAGTTATTTGTCACTAGTTAGTATTTCCCTTTTTGTACCTCTCTCTACTGCCTGACTAACAAGCATGCGCCTTTTATCTAGCTTTGATACTATGGGACCTTCTATCCAAAAGCTTCCTGAATTCCTGAAGGAAACTCATTATCAGGACCCTCAAGACAGTGCTAATACTGCCCTGCAGAAGGCCTTCAATACTGACCAGCCAGCATTCATCTGGCTTCAAACCGAGCCCGAGAAGATGCGTTTCTTTCAAGAGTACCTCACTACTAACCGAGCTGGAATGCCGACCTTTCTAGATGTCTATCCAATTCTCGAAAAGGCGACTGGACTAAGCCCCGAGCGTGCTCTGTTTGTTGACATCGGAGGGGGGTTCGGCCAGCAAGCTATCGCCTTCAGGGAAAAGTACCCACAGCTCGAGGGGCGCGTCATTGTCCAAGATCTAGCGCCAACGCTGGCACATGCATTGAAGCACCCAAAAGTGAAAACCTCTGAGCAGGATTTCTTCCAGCCCCAGAAGATCAAGGGTAAGTCTTTTTTCTCTTTCCAAAATGGTTATTCTCTGTGAAGTGGAGTGTTGATATAGAAGGATATTTTCAGGAGCGAAATTCTATTACCTTCGGAATATCTTTCATGATTGGCCTGACGACAAGGCTCAACTCATTCTCCAGAACACCATCGATGCTCTTGCTGATGATTCGCTTATTCTCATTGATGACATGGTTCTACCAAATGCTGGGGTCCACTGGCAAGCAGCCCAGCTGGACATTCTCATGATGACTACTTTGGCAGCTCGGGAGCGCACTCAGGATCAGTGGTATCAGCTTTTGGAGAAGGCTGGTCTGAAAGTAAATAGTATCAGTACCTATACCTCTAGCCTCAAAGACAGCATCATTGAGGCCGTTCCTCTTTAGTGTGACCAGCATGAGAAACGTCCAATATATTCAGTCAGAAGTTATTCAACAAGTCCTTTCATCCCGACCCACAACCCCAGGAATCGGACAAATTTAATAAACTCAGAAATACATTGACATCAAGCCTCTTGCCTCATATTGCTCTTCTTTGTCACCAAAAAAACCAATCATTCAAATCTCTTTCCATACATCGTCAAATGCGTCCTTTCCGGCGTCGCGTGTTTCCGCTGACTGGGCGAGATAGCACTCACTAAGACTTATTTTCTTCACCAACCCCACAATCTGTTCCAACCTCTAATTCACTCAATTCTCACCCCTCCTATATATTTGATCCCATCCCTTCTAATATAGCTCTCTGCTTTGATTTCTTGATTCCCTTCTTGTTTCGGCACCTTACCATTTCACAATCACCACCACTTTAACCTGGGTGACCCACAACCCTCTCAATCTGCGTCGTAATATTACCCCCAATTTCTTGTTATCTACTTTTCATCTTTTCCCATCTACTATACTCCAACATTTTCCTTCTACTCTCACCTACTCTCCATTCTAACCCCAAAATCGCCATATCAGATCCCCATTACCAAGCTCTCGTTGCCTACTCCAACTCCTTCCAAACATCAATTCCCATTCCCTGTCGTCTGACTACCTCACAATTTTGATTCCGTTGATACCGCTTTGGCAGCATTCCATGAGGAGATAGAAGATGACGGCGCGAACGGAAGTCAAGTCCTCCGCATACCTCACTGTGCTACAAACAACTTCGTTGCATGGAAAACCATCAGATTCCTACCGCCGGAATATGGCATGCAACTTAATATCTGTCAAGGATCTATTCTTAACTCACGAATCTTGTCACCACCTAACCGACGTGGGTTTACGTCAAAACTCAGACGATCATTGGCTCTTTCATCATAATGATGATGAAAATAGCCTCGTTCATATCTTCTGAGGTAAGTTTTCAAACTCTCCCCATTTTTACATTTATTATCAAAAGATTGATCCATCACTTGAACTCTCCATGGCTTTTGTCCTTCGTGTCCCGATATCAAATATTCCTGATTTGTGGGATCGTTATTTGCATCAACATGAAAAGTCACCGGGCCATGGATGCTTCGAATGATACATTGATGAGTGAATGAGAAGAATGCTGATGTCTCTTTGATTTAAGGGTGCTTTCACTGCGGGAAGATAGGCCACTTCGCGGCAAACTGCCCAAAGCGTGTCGCAACGTGCAGAATCCAACAATGAAGACATCCAAATCATGATGTGAGAAGAAATTCCCCGACACAAGATGGTCAGTTGCCTTCTTCTCCTCGAAGGTTCATGGCCTAAAAAATTATAGCGGGTCCCTCACCAAAGACCCTCTGTCCTATAATCATGACCCCTCATCAAGTTATGATCGGATTAGACGATGATGCTTCTTTCAAGGTTGAACGAACGAAGCAAACCTTTCTTCGGTTCCCAGGACCAGCCTTTTCATGGCTGAAGATTGCTGAATCGTATTACGACTCTTAGGGTGCAGCCGATGAGAATTTCTGCTGAACAATAACACGCCCAGATTGTCAAAGAAATTCATTATGAGTATGACGCAACGCAGGTGCATGAAGCTTGAGGCAAATTAATCGTCTGACCATGGCAAAGCAACGCATGGCTAATAATCAAGAGTAGCAGCTGCTTATTACCAACTTTGTGTGTTGACACCAACATCAAATCTGCTATTACTCTATATGAATGAAATATAACAATACATGTTCTTGCATACTGAATTTCTAGATGCGCCGCCCGCGTTGCGCCGCACTTGGATTTGTGCTTGGATGTCTTGATGTTCACGAAGATGAACCCTGAGGACCAGGATCTCTTTCTGCCTTCGATCTCTTAAAGCTATTTACAACATCGGCTTTCTAGGGCTACCAAGTCGCTGGAGCAGTGACGGCTGTGTCGTCAACCAGGCGGAGAACACACCAACTTAAACTTGCTGAAGGGTGAACATTCAACAAATCTACCAAAGTCAACCCCCAAGCCATCCGAATCAACCGCGAACGAATACACTCGCAAGAGAAGGAAACCGTCAACTTGAAAATGCCTTGACTGGACACCCGTCTTGCCCAAGGATATGTGGCGCACATTTCGACTCCGGTCGGGTACCGTTTAGCGCCGACAGGACTACTTGGAGGACAACCTGACGCGACTAAGAAGTGCGGGTCATTGTTGATCTTTTTCAGTGCAGCTGATCCCCCCTTTTCATTACTAGCTACTGCCACACCCCTCGGGGTCTCTTCCGGGCTGCATGATCCCGGGCCTCAAGAAGAATCTCCAAAGATTGTTGCCGCTGGCGATATGTACGCACGGCGAATGGCCATGCTGGTTCACTGGGGTGAGACAATACAAATTTCAAGGATGACACACAACTCTTCCAAACCAGATAGCGAATGACAATGGCATCGACTCCACAAGTGGTGTTCTTCAAGCTAAGTTCCAAACGCCAGGACGGAGTCTCAATCTACTGGGAGCTCGTTATCAACGCCAGGAAAGCTCATTATTCGTGCTGCACTATGCAGCTTTTGGTGCTATGCACAACCTACGGCTGCATCCAAACACCGGTGGGAGGCGTATTGCATGGGGCACGATTTATGACCTTCTATTCTTGGGTAATGACTTCCTCAAGTTGCTTGATCTCCTGCAAGTGTGGCATAATGGAATGCCTGTCACCCAGTATCTATTTGCAAGGTATGATGGACGCCAGGGGCTCGAGAATGAAGCCATCGCAAAAAGAGATATGGATTACTTTGAGGGAGCGGGTGCATTACTGGAGATGGAATTGAAGACTGAACAGAAAGAGGGCGCTGAGAAAGATCGTAGAGAACTGCGAATTGAGTTGTCACACCGAGGCGCTCGACCATATCCTTGAGGAAAACGAAATACCGCAAGTGCAATCCTTAAGATATTGGAGCAGAAGCGGTTGTCGCGCATGTCGCTCGCATCTGCGCAGGGTATATTTTCTCCCGGCACACAGAGCTCCGACAAGACTGCGCCGTTCTTCTGGAAGCTACAGGATGGATCGGAATCAGTTTCACCACTTTGCTATCATAGAACTTTTCTCGAACCCTAGTCTGAAATACGCTAATCCATTTCTGACTGAGCTCGGTTTCAAGTATTGAATAGTATTGGAATATACTGGAAGACGCGCGCGTTGCGCGCATTAGCCCTGGAACGAAGAATCCAAAGGGCTAGAAAGAGAGATGATATGGTCAATAACTCTTCTTCATCAATTTTAAAGAGTTTGCTCAGTAATTTTCAATATAATTTTGAGACGCCGATGTGACATGATGAAGACAAGCCAGTGGAAGATTTGTCACGTGGTTTATGAGCCAGAGTGGGACTGAAATTAGCAAGTATGCAAACGCCTAGGTTGTCTCTGTTTAATTTAATGTCAAGGAGCCCATGTCTTTGTGGAGCCCAGTCCCTTTCTGAGAAAACGCATTTCCCGCGATCTCTTCTAGTATGACCTCGAAAGCAGCAGCAAATTTTCGAAAAGCACACCCCTGAGCAAGTAAATTATGATAAACATCATTCTGAATCAAACTAAAAGAGGGGTTAAGATCGCAAAGGAGGTCAAAGAGCCTGTTCTCCATACTTTTTGCAAGTGCGCTCGGTTGGTTTGATCCTATAAGCAGGAGGGGTAAATGGTCATAGTACCCGTTAGAGCTGCTTGGATTGCGTCGAAGTTATAGCAAAGTGCAAAAGCAGCTTCACAGCTCTACACACAGATTTATTATGGGCCCCACTGCCAAGGCGCTATCTAGAAAAATGGGTGCGTTTCGGTGAATTATGATTTGTACCCATTTATTTTCCAACCGTAGGATTCATTTCACGTGACAAGATGGGGCTGAAAGATGCCCGCCCCGCGTTCCTGCCTCCTAAAGAGAAAGCAATCACCACCGGAAGAGCTCAGATCCTTCGCAATTCTGCCCCCGTCGACGGGTGTTGATGCTTTGCCTTCATTTAGGATGTCCAATCCAAGAAACTACACTGTTGGCTGGATCTGCGCCATCACCTCAGAATATGTTGCCGCCCAATCCTTGCTGGATGAACAGCATGAAGGCCCGGAATACTTATCGTCTCACAACAAAAACGACTATACTCTAGGTAGAATCGGAAAGCACAATGTGGTAATTTCTGTTCTACCTTTGGGTTCCTATGGTACCTCTTCGGCAGCTCAAGTCGCCGAGGGTATGTTGCACAGCTTTCCCAACGTTCGAATCGGTTTCATGGTCGGTATCGGTGGCGGAGTGCCTAAAGTACAACGCGACATTCGCCTTGGAGATATTGTGGTCAGCATTCCTCTCAATGGCCAAAGTGGCGTGATCCAGTACGATTTCGGGAAAACGATACAAGGCCAAAGCTTCCAGCTCACAGGCTTCCTTGATCAGCCCCCTACCGTTCTCCGCGCAGCTGTTAACGGACTTCGGGCCCAATATGAGATTGATGGCCATCGACTTGAGGAGGCCGTCAACGAGGTTCTTGAGAAAAAACCAAGGCTCCGGAGAAAGTATCAGCGGCCAGAACCCAAAAGTGACCGATTATACCAGAGTCAAGTTGTCCATCCGCTAAGAAAAGGATCAACTTGCGCTTTAGATTGCGGAGATGATTTGACTAGCTTAGTTTTGCGAAATCCACGCTCAGAGGATGAAGACAACCCAGCGATTCACTATGGGTTGATCGCTTCAGCTAATCAGCTGATGAAGGATGCTCTTATTCGTGATAGACTTGCTGCCGAGAAGGATATTTTATGCTTTGAAATGGAAGCGGCCGGGCTAATGAATCATTTCCCATGTCTTGTGATCCGCGGTATCTGCGACTACTCGGATTCCCATAAGAATGATGAATGGCAAGGGTATGCGGCAATGATCGCAGCAGCGTATGCCAAGGATCTCCTATACCGAATTGCCCCTCAACAAGTGGAGAGAGAAGAGAGGATTTTAGAAACTCTAAAGCCATCCATTAATCATATAACCAAGACCATAGACCTAATCGACCAGAACTTAGCTTTTGATAAGCTGCCCCTTGCGAGTGGAGCTGAATATAACTCATATATGGATCAACATGAAGACGAGTGTCTTCCAGGCACAAGAACCGAGCTCCTTCAACAAATAAAAGAATGGGCTTTCTCACCGCACGGAAAATGCCTCTATTGGCTAAATGGGATGGCCGGAACAGGGAAGTCCACAATATCTCGGACGGTGGCAAAATCGCTCAGGGAGACCGAGCATCTAGGAGCAAGCTTTTTCTTCAAGAGAGGCGAAGAGGGTCGAGCGAGTGCTATGAAGCTTATTCCGACAGTCGCAAGGCAGCTAGCAATTAGCATTCCTCGGATAATCCCTTGTCTCCAGAAAGCAATCAGAGACGACCCGGGCATTGCTTCAAAATCGCTCGGGGAGCAGTTCAACAAACTACTACTTCAACCGCTGCTCAATCTTGACCAACTCGGCCAGCAACCTCAAACCGCTGTGATTGTGATCGACGCTTTGGACGAATGCGAACAGGATAAAGATATACGAAACATAATCCGATTACTGCCTCTTTTAAAGAAGGCACACGTTATTCGCCTTCGAGTGTTTGTGACAAGCAGGCCAGAGCTGCCAATTCGCCTTGGATTCCAGAATATCGCGAATCATGATTATCAGGACCTAGCTCTCCATGAGATCTCCGACAAAGTAACAGAAAACGATATATCTTTGTTCCTGAAGGATCGATTTGCGAAGATCAGACTTGAGAGAGATGTTCCTCGTAACTGGCCCAGTGATGACGTCGTCCAAGATTTGGTTGCGATGTCAGTCCCATTATTCATTTCCGCGGCAACTGTGTGCCGGTACATTGAAAATTCAACCTGGGACCCCACAATACGCCTTTCAGAGCTTCTTAAGGATCAAGCTCGATATGCAGCGAAGATGGATAAGGCGTATCTGCCGATTCTCACGCGGCTACTGGATGATCAAGATAATAATGAGACAGAACAGCAACAGCTCTTGCAAGAGTTCCAGAAAATAGTCGGGATTGTTATTTTTCTCGCCGCTCCACTTTCCGTTAATTCACTCTCTCGGTTTCTTGGCATTGGGGCAGACCTAATCAGCAATCGTTTGAATTCATTCCAGTCTGTGCTAAGCGTGCCGACTAGCCGAGATATAGCTGTGAGGATTTTACATTTGTCATTCCGAGACTTTTTGGTCCATTCCAAGAGCAAATTTCGAGTGAACAAGATAAAAAAGCATAATGAGATTGCTTTTAACTGTCTCAGAATCATGCGAAATCACCTGCAGAAAAACATCTGCAAATTAGAAAGCCCTGGCACGTATAGGGCAGACATCGACCCTCAATCCCTCCGCCAATGTTTCCCACCAGAACTCGAATACTCCTGTCGCTACTGGATACACCATTTCGCATACAGTGAGATCTCAACCTCTACGATAGAAGATATATTATTCTTTCTGCAGGAGCATTTTTTGCACTGGGTGGAAGCAATGAGTCTACAAGGGCTCGTATCGGATGTAGTAGGGATGATAAACCTCCTCCAGAAAGTTCTACCAGTATGTCCCGCAGGAAGTCTTATATAACTTATACTAATAGAACAAGGGCGACCATTCTGAAATGTCTGATATCCTGTATGACGCAAAGCGCTTTATCCTTAAAAATCGCCAGATAGCAGATGTGGCGCCTCTTCAGCTTTATTGCGCAGGGCTTATATTCGCCCCGCGGTCATCAATAGTTCGTGGGGAGTTCGAAACGGAGTTTCCTCCTTGGATATATCAATTACCACAAGTTGAGGAAAGATGGAACGCAGAATTACAGGCTCTTGAGGGCCATTCAGGCAGAGTTCAATCGATGGCCTTTTCGCCTGATGGCCAGCTATTGGTGTCTGGTTCTAGTGATAAAACAATACGCCTCTGGGACTCGGCGACTGGTGTGCCACAGCAGACGCTCGAGGGCCATTCAGACACAGTTAACTCAGTGGCCTTCTCGCCTAATGGCCGGCTGTTGGCGTCTAGTTCTAGTGATAAAACAGTCCGCCTCTGGGACTCAGCGACGGGTGTGCCACAACAGATGCTCGAGGGCCATTCAGACATAGTTAACTCAGTGGCCTTCTCGCCTAATGGCCGGCTATTAGCGTCTGGCTCTATTGATCAGACAGTACGTATCTGGGACCCAGTAACTGGCGCGCTACAGCAAACGCTTCAGGGCCATTTAGGAAGGGTTCAATCAGTGGCCTTCTCGCCTAATGGCCGGCTATTAGCGTCTGGTTCTAGTGATAAAACAGTGCGCCTCTGGGACTTAGCGACAGGCGCGCGGCAGCAGACGCTTAAGGGCCATTCAGGCAGGGTTCAATCGGTGGCCTTCTCGCCTAATGGCCGGCTGCTGGCGTCTGGCTCTATTGATCAGACAGTACGTCTCTGGGACCCGGTGACTGGCGCGCTACAGCAGACGCTTAAGGGCCATTTAGGCTGGGTTTACTCGGTAGTCTTCTCGCCTAATAGCTGGCTACTGGCGTCTGGTTCTAGTGATAAAATTGTGCGGCTCTGGGACCCAGCGACGGGCGCTCTACAGCAAACTCTCAAGAGCCATTCAGGCTGGGTTCGATCAGTAACCTTCTCTCCTGATAGCCGGCTGTTGGCGTCTGGTTCTAGTGATAAAACAGTGCGCCTCTGGGACTTAGCGACAGGCCCGTTGCAGCAGACGCTCAAGGGCCATTCAGACACAGTTTGGTCGGTGGCCTTCTCGCCTAATGGCCGGCTGCTAGCGTCTGGCTCTAACGATCAGACAGTACGGCTCTGGGACCCAGCGACGGGTATACTACAGCAGACACTTAAGGGCCATTTAGACAGGGTTCGCTCAGTGGCCTTCTCGCCGGATGGCCGGCTACTCGCGTCTGGCTCTAACGATCAGACAGTGCGGCTCTGGGACCCAGCGACGGGTATGCTACAGCAGATCCTTAAGGGCCATTCAGGCTGGGTCCAATCAGTGGCCTTTTCACCTTATAGCCGGCTGCTGGCGTCTGGCTCTGATGATAAAACAGTGCGCCTCTGGGACCCGGTAATGGGCGCTATACAGCAGACACTTAAAGGCCATTTAGACACAGTGAACTCAGTGATCTTCTCACCGGATGGCCGGCTGCTCGCGTCTGGCTCTAACGATCAGACAGTGCGGCTCTGGGACCCAGCGACGGGTATGCTACAGCAGACCCTCGAGGGCCATTCAGGCTGGGTCCAATCGGTGGCCTTCTCACCTCATAGCTGGCTGCTGGCGTCTGACTCTGTTGATCAGACAGTACGTCTCTGGGACCCAGTGACTGGCGCGCTACGGCAGACCTGGAATGTCCAAGGAGAAGCGATTGACCTCGAATTTCTCCAGGACGGTTTATACCTAAACACTAACCTTGGCATCCTCAGTTTATCGTACTCGAACGAAAGCCCTACATCAAATGTACTTCATATGAATCCACGGATCTCCATCGAGCATGGGCAGTGGGTCAACTTCAACGGCGACAACGTACTTTGGCTTCCTCCCGAGGTTCGGCCTACCCGTTTCGTGAGTACAGGGACCGTACTTGCCCTAGGACACGTGTCAGGGCTGGTTTCTTTTATAAGATTTCGTGTCCAGACGCTGTGAATGATTCTCATTTGTCTCCGTTCCTTTATTTTTCTAATCACTTTGCAAATTAAGAATTCGGAAGGGCTATGGAATTTATATTGCTTTTATGGTCTTCGAATATCACCCAAAGCTCTAGTAGGTTCCAAAGCCCATGCGATGGCCAGTCCGTGTAACCGGTTAGGATACTTCAGTCTGCCAAATCATCGAGTAAGTAGAGGAGAGATTCTTCTAATGAGCAATTTTTGAGATTTACTGTGGACAGGGCATGGTGGAGGGAGGATACAGAACGTGTTTCAATGTCACCTTTCCATACGTCGACCCACGGTCATATGCATTAGGTTCCCCGAATACGTATTGTAATGTACGCAAAGAATCTACGACATGCAAGAAAAAGAAAAAATAACTCAGCGTCAAAAGCAGGCCAGTTCTCCACTAGTCATAAATTTTCCAGGTGTGATAATTTTGAATTAGCATTACGCCTCAAGATACTATCATTCAATAATAAGTAGCTTCTCTCCGCAGGTTATGAGCCGGATCGAGGTTCAGGTTGGTGGCCTTATATAGCTGTAGGGTGTCCACCTCGCCTAGGTGGAGGAAGGCGTTCTCTAGGCAGTGGTTGTCGTTGTCGCCCAGGTGGAGGCATGTCGTCGTGCCTAAGTGGAGGCCTGCCATCGTGCCCAGGTGGAGCGTGATCGTGATCTTCGTCTTGTTGATATTCATTCACTTCCTTTTTCCAAGCATGCAGTTCACGCTGGGTACTAGCTGACTTAATCGCGCTCCAGATGCTTAATATTAAGCATATCTTTAGCCACCTTACTAATATCACTTTATTTATAATCTATATAGCTATATATAAAAGTAAGATACTTCTTAATATATTAGCTTTTAATAAAATTAAACAATAGATAAAGCATTATAAAGCATATTAGATATTGCAATGCATAATTTCTAAGCGTTTTATGACTGCCAAGAGTTACCTATTTTGTAAAAATAATGCAATTTTGGGTGCTTGGCAGGTACCCGCCCCAAATACCCAACTACCCATGGCCCATGGGTAGTTGCTATAGTTTCCTTATCCTCTTAACTGCGTGAGGTCACTAATAATGTAACGGAAGAGAGTCAGGTCAGGTAAGGTTGACGCAACGGTATCGATATCAGGTCGAATTGAGACACTTTGCATGAACAAGACTTAGATACAATTTAGTAGAACAGTATCCTCCGAATATAACAGAGACTGATTCTTAGAGAATCATTCTTAGAATCTCCCAGACTCCCTGTGCGGGGAGGTCAGGGGTCTAAGCGTGGACATCCCGTGATGATCCCGTGATTCAGCGGGGTAACGTGATTGAATCTCCGTTCCGAAAAGGTATGAAGAGTTATCCTTTACAAATAAAACTTGTGATATTGAAGAAAGAAAATAATATTTGAGGAGTTCCTAAGCATACTAATGGTTGCATTTTGAGTGACTGAGTGTGCAAGTGTTGGATATCTTTCGTGCTCTTTAGGAACTACGTCCTGGTGCGGGAGGGTTTACTTATAGTGAGGATCTAGCGTTGTTAGCCATGTTATGCCGCGCTCTAAGAGGCGGATAGATAGGTAAATCGATAAGCGGGGCATCGTGGTGGTTGGATAGTCGTAGATAGACGTACCTAGCGTCCACAATATGGCAAGAACGACGTGATAGCTTTGTGGAGCCGTAATATACTGAGAGCGCAGAGAAGGGAAGCGCCGCGAGCATAGAAGCCAGCGAAGACATGCGTGGTAATAAGTTTTAGAGCGTCACGATAAAAATAGGGTCAAGGAGCAGCACGCGAAGCAATCATCAGAAGAGAATGTGCAGATACATGCATATAAAGCCCTAGAACCCTAATGGCCAAGAGAAGCCAGGCCCAAGAAGGTAATTCATGGGCGAATGAGCAGTTTCCGTGGCAGCAGTGCTCCTACATAGACAGGCCTCTTCATTTTGCGGACCGGCACGTACATGCATGTTGATTAGAACCCTTTCTCTCACTTCGTTCGTTTCAGGGCATTGTCACGTGGTAGAATGTTCTATAAATTACTTGTAATACTTCTTCTACCAAGAATCCAGAGTCCTGAGCTAGCTCGTTGACGACTCTGCTTGTTCTTAATTTCCTTGCTACGATATTCACTAAAGTGGCAAGGTCAATTTCTTCCTAGTAGTGCGCACAAAGTCAATCTATGATGGGAAAGATTATTTTGGGAAGTATATAAAAGCAGAACTTGCTATGTAAACAGGCGATATTCAAATACCAAACTTATCTAGGTATTTATCTCTAAGCCCTCCGATTCCCATTCCCCCAATGCTTCGGAATTGGCTAGAGTTTGCGGATGGTCTAGTCCCAATCTTTGCTTCTGCTTGGCTAGGCAGTTTCTTATTAAATTGATGGCTTCCGCATTCCGACCTGAAGATCTTCAGGTACAAGCGAGATTCGCCATACCGGTCAGCGTGTCGGGATGGTCCTCGCCGAGCTTCGTCTTACTCGTCTCCATCACCTGCAGCTGGAGCTGCTCGGCCTCCTCCCACCGGCCCTGATTTCTATACGTTGACGCGAGATTGGCTATACTGGTTAACGTGAAGGGGTGGCCCGCGCCAATCTTCGTCTTGCTCATCTCCATCACCTGCACGCCGAGCTGCTCGGCCTCCTCCCACCGGCCCTGATCCCTATACGTTGACGCGAGATTCGCCATACATATTAGCGTATTGAAATGATCTTCGCCAAATTTCGTCTTGCTCATCTCCATCACCTGCACGCCGAGCTGCTCGGCCTCCTCCCACCGGCCCTGATCCCTATACGTTAACGCGAGATTCGCCATACCGGCCAGCGTGTCGGGATGGTCCTCGCCGAGCTTCGTCTTACTCGTCTCCATCACCTGCACGCCGAGCTGCTCGGCCTCCTTCCACCGGCCCTGCTTCCTATACGTCGACGCGAGATTGGCCATACCCATCAACGTATCGGAATGATCTTCGCCAAGCTTCGTCTTACTCGTCTCCATCACCTGCAGCTGGAGCTGCTCGGCCTCCTCCCACCGGCCTTGATACCAATACGTCGACGCGAGATTGGTGATATATATTAGCGTGGAGGGATGGTCCGCGCCAAGCTTCGTTTTGCTTATCTCTGTCACCTGCACCTCGATCTGCTCGGCCTTCTTCCACCGGCCCTGCTTCCTATAGGTCGCTGCTAGGTTGGCCATACTGGACAGCGTGTCGGGATGGTCCACGCCGAGCTTTATCTTGCGAGTCTCCATCACCTGCACCTCTAGCTGCTCGGCCTTCTCCCACCGGCCCTGGTACCTATAAGTGACTGCTAGGTTGGCCATAATAGTCAGCGTGGAGGGATGGTTCACGCCGAGCTTTATCTTGCGAGTCTCCATCACCTGCACCTCTAGCTGCTCGGCCTCCTCCCACCGACCCTGGTCCCTATAGGTGGCTGCTAGGTTGGCCATAAAAGTCAGCGTGGAGGGATGGTCCGCGCTGAGCTTTGTTTTGCTCGTCTCTATCACCTGCACCTGGAGCTGCTTGGCCTCCTCCCACCGACCCTGGTTTATATAGGTCGTTGCTAGGTTGGCTATAATAGTCAGGGTGTCGGGATGGTCCACGCCGAGCTTCATTTTGCTTATCTCCATCACCTGTACCTCGAGCTCTTCGGCCTCCTTCCACCAGCCCTGGTCCATATAGGTCAACGCGAGATCGGCCATACTCCTTAGCGTGGAGGGATGGTCCGCGCCGAGCTTCGTCTTGCGAGTCTCCATCACCTGCACCTGGAGCTGCTCGGCCTCCTCCCAGTGCCCTTCAAGGGACCACGCTCTCGCTAGTATCGCAGTGCTATCGAGGGCCTCTTCATGTTCTTCACCCAATAGTTTTACCCTCTGCTTCCTTGACTTTAATGCCATATCCTTCATATCCGCGAAGATACCTCTCTGCCACGCATACCATGCACCATGAAGAAGCAGCGTAGCCCAATTCCGTGAAGATTCCTGTGATTTTGGCCGCTGCGACATCGCTGCTTTAACATGAGGGAAGAGCGGTCGGCATATTTCCCAGTTGTCATATTCACCGATCGGAAACTTGTAGTAAAGGTTACTGATGAACCTCTCCTTCCATCGCTCCGTTTGACCATGAGTCTCCAGCCACATACGTGTAGTCAGTTGCACTAACCTATGCATCGTGAAGAATACGCTGTTTTTGCTAACAGATATGAATGAAAAATCCCTCAGTGTCGTAATATCATCCTCGAAATCGTCGACTATGTCGGATTCAGATAACCCCTCGTCATCACTGGAGTCATCTGAAAGCTCCAACCTTGATATTTGGTTATTCTCGGGCTGAGCCCGGAGAAGTTCCTCTGGAATCCCTTGCCGGTCGAAAAAGCTCATGAGAGAAAGTAAATCCGCTGCCGACGGTTTTTTTTGGCGAATATGATCGAATGATATTTGCCACGTCACCAAAATCGAGTTCTTTGCCTCTAAATCCCGGTAGATATGACCCGCCTCGGTTTTCAGAAGCTTTATTGCTTCGCGGTCATTCTTTTGGAAGTCTCTCAGATACTGCGATACCGAACAACGAGGCGCTCGATTCCTAATATAGCTTGCTGCCTGTACAATCGCTAGCGGCATAAATTCGAGCTCTTCCACCAAATGTCGACTTTCTTGACTTTCCCCTTGTTGTTCAAGCTTTCTTTGGAGAAGCTCTAGCGCTTCAGACCTTTCCATCGGTTTAACATCAATAAGGTCTTTATAATCGACCATTTTTAATGCAACCTCTCGAGTCCGACTAGTGACAATCACAAATCCATTCAAGCTTCTAGGGAGGTATTCCAATAGTGGCTTTGTGGAGACGTTCACTGGACTGTTCTTCGGATCTCCCTGACCAGTCACCGGAGGAGACTTATGGAGGAACTCATGATCATCGACATTATCAAGGATAAGAACCCATCTTCCTCTCTTCTCATCCCGGAGCCAGTTTTCGACTAGATTGAATATATTGGCTTGCGGATCCTTGCGCCCCGGGATTTTAACCTGGTCCGCTATGTCTCGGAAACTTTGCTCGAATCGGCTTGCGTTGCTCGCATGGACCCAGAGAACCCATGTTGCGGGTGCTTGGGATCGGACTAGGTAGGAGTATTCGATGGCCAGTTGTGATTTCCTTTTAGTTATTAGCACTGGATCGCGTACTGGTTGCTCTACACTAACCCGACCCCACCAAGGCCAACAAGCGCAATCCTCGACCCTAGGACTAAGCTTTTGTCGCGAATCTGATTGAGCAGTGTGTCGCGACTGACAAAGTCTGGATCGCGTGCGAATGGGACAGTTGACAAAGGACTAGGCGGGGTTTCCGGCCGCTCTAGTGTAGGAAGCCGCGGTTAGTCAGTCGATTCTGACCTTGCTCGGTTCCGTTCCAGACTTACCCGGAGGCAGATGGAAGTCTGCCGTAATTGTACCATAATTGATTCCCACCTGGGCTCCATAGTTGACGCCAGAGTGGCTTGTCGTCGCCATGATCGTACAAGCGTGCCTGTTTGTAGCTCATTACAAGCTCTAGGTCTTAGCTGTAGGAGGGGGCACGTCCTCAGGTGACTCGGCTCCTCGGCGCTAAGACGAGAAACACGTCCAGGGCTCCACAGATACTGCAGTTTTTGAGGACTTCATTAAACTGATTTCGATCCATGCTGTATCATTATGGATTGGCTGAAAAAAGTATATCATGATTATTTTATAGAAGGTCAGAGAAAAAAACTTGGAATTGTTCTATATTTTAAGGTCTTATTTTCCCTGTCCTGCATTAATAGAATCCATGGATACATCGTCCGGTAAAGCAATAGATCACCAGTGATTACGTGATTACGTGATTTCGCGACGCCATAAAACCTTGTTGTGAAATTTCGTTTATAAATCTTGTCAAGCTCGTATCGCCCGCAATCTAGCTGAAAAAGTTTTCATCCCTGGATATCTTACTTTACAGCTTAGCAGATAATCATGTCTCTCGACGCTGCTGCAGCCCCTGAGGCGACCAAGACCAGCCAAGAGATCCAGGAAAACGAAGATGATCGCGAATTGTTGAAGCTGGGCTACCGCGCTGTTTTGGCGCGAGGGTGGGGCTCTTATGACAATTTTGCTTGCTCATTCTCTGCTCTTTACCCAATTGGCGGTATTCGCTTGTTGTTCTATATCGCAATCAGCGGAGGTGGTCCTGCTGCTATGTAAGTACATCCGAGCCACCCGGGCAGCTTTCGCATTCAACCAGTTCCGTCTCTAACAATTTGCACAGGTGGAGCTCCTGGGTTTCGGGTAGCATACTTTCGATCATCACCGCCGCCTGCCTTGCTGAAGCCTGTTCCAGCTACCCCGCCGCGGGGTCGATCTACTACTGGGCATTCCGTTCTTGGGGTGGTGGACGTATGGGAAGATTCATAAGTTTCCTGGTTGCAGCATGGACACTAGTTGCGTGGACGGCATTCCTGGCAAGTGATTGCTTCGGTGTTGCCAACTACCTCGTGTCGGAGGTTGTTGTGTTTAACCCAGACACGAGCTTCCCCTACGATACCTCTGATGTCCGTGCACGAGCGATCGCCTGGGTCATCTCGTTGTTCTTCCTGGGAGTCGCCACCAGCCTGAACTTTCTCCCGTCGCACATGTACTCGTGGGTGTTCCGTACAGGTGTCATTGTGATTGCCTTCGATATGCTGTTGAACTTCATATGGCTCCCTATTGGTGTGTCGCAAACTTATGGCTTCCAATCAGCTGAGTACGTGTTTACTTCGACCTACAATGGCGGTGATACTAGTCCAAGCCTCAATTGGGTTCTATCTTGGTTTTTGACTGCTAGTTGTCTAGTGGGCGAGGACGCATCGGGTCATGTTGCCGAGGAGACTGTGTCGGCTAAGAAGGCCGCTGCTAAGGGTGTCTTCTGGGCAACCGTTGCATCGGCACTTTGCGGCTTCCCGATCATTATCTTGTTCCTGTTCTGCATGCCATCTATTGAGACATTCTACAACACCAGCGCTCCCCAGCCATTCACCAACATGTACGCATTGGCGCTTGGCCCACACGCTCATGTGGTCATGACTATCGTCTCGATGATCGGTGGTATTCTCAACACTTCAATCTCGCTGGTTGCCGCCTCCCGATTGGTCTTTGCCGTGGCACGCGACGGAATCTTCCCATACAGTCACGTGCTGGCTCGTGTTTCGAAGTCAAAACAGCCTCACAACGCGGTCATCTTCATTTCGACAATTGCTGCTCTTCTGCTCTGCACCCAGTTGCCTTCCCAAGTCGCCTTTGCTAGCTTGATCTCAACTTCGGCTGCCGGCTCCATCGCAGCCTATGGTCTTGTTGGCATTGGTCGCACTTTCATCACCCGCAAGACATTCCGTCCTGGATTCTGGGACATGGGCCGATTTGGCGTGGTGGCAGCTGTCGTCACATTCGTTTGGAATGGTTTTGCGTTTGCTGTTCTCTGTGCACCGGAATATTCCAACAGCCAGATTGATAAGGACTCGAGTCTTTTCAACTACGCGATTGTCATTATGGGCGGTGTCACCATCCTTGCGCTCGCAGAGTGGTGGCGCAAATCGAAGAACGAATGGTTCCAGCACCTTGAGCCTGTCGACACAGCGTCGGAGACCGATGCCTCCATCCAGCGCGAGACACATGGGTCTACCTTGGCCGAGTCCAAGGAAGTTTGACAAGTAAAGTCGGACATGAACTTCGGGATGGCAATATCGGCTTGCCAGGTACGGTAGAATGAACGATCACTCGGCGATCTAGCTTGGACGATGGGTAAGTATAGCCTTTCGAGGCGACACAGCAGGCATGACGGGTGTTCGAGACTTTGCTTAGCGAGGCCTCGTTCTGAGAAATTACCGTTAGAACTTGATCTGGACAATACCAGCGAAAGGACATGCATGCTTCCTTCACCTACCTCTCTCTCTCTCTTGGTGTATTTGTTCTCAGACCCGGTCTGAGAACAGATGCTACTGACTCTGGTTTTGTAGACACGGTTTGCCGCTGGAAGTGTTTCTAACCCTGTCAACATGGGCTGTGCGAGAAGCTGCATCGGTGTTCACCCGGACACGAACCTACCAAGTGGAGATGCTGTATGTTCTCGATGACCACTTTGGCAAGGTGCGCTCCTGCATGTTAACTTGAGGGAACGCCCCAAGCATCATGGGATACGATTCGACAGGAAGGAGTACCCCGGCGCCTGTCCTCGCTGTCGCATCCTTGCACCCTCGCATACCGGCTCCCGAACCGCTAGCCTCACACCCAGAAACACGCGGCAAACCATGGCTTGTAGTTTCGTAGTGTATCCGTAGATTCGGTACCCATAGGTAGTTTCGATTGGTTGTTTGGCACACCGAGCTGCATAGCCTAACCCCATCGCGCCACTAAAGCCCTAGAAGCAAGTATTCCGTCATATTCTACCCAAGATCAAAGAATATGAAAGTAAGATGCAATCAAGCTTGAACAGAAGTCTGCTAGTTTAGGACCCAATCCAACACTTGAACCTTTACTTCATGTGACCCAAGGATTGATGCGATTCTTACTGCCTAGTCAGTCGCATTACTGCAGAGAAAGCACTTGATTTGCTTGAACATGCTCAAGGTTGATGAATAAATCGAGTGGATAGATCGCTATATCACCACGCAAAATAGTCGCGTTATCTGATAAGACAAGCAATGCAAACCTAGACCTTCCCACGGCTCGATCATGGGCCAGCCCAGGGGCCTTAAGAAAGTCTATCCGAACTACTCAAATGTACAAGACCCAACCCTACCTAATCCATTTCTACATACCACGCAAAAAATTCATAAACGTTTGAAGCAGCTTATCTGCCGGTACCGCATGCGGGTAATTACTTTCTCCACCCCCACCGCCCCCACGTTACAGGGGACAAGAGCCGCCCCCTTCCAACACCAATTTTGGCGCGTGTCCATTGCCATCTAACTAAATTTCAACGCGTAAACCGCGTGACTCAGTCCTTTCCTCTGCAGCATCAAGAGAGTTAACTCTCAATCTTGGAAGTCTGCTGACGTGTCCTATAGCCTGTCTCATTCCACTCGCTCCATGCTGTCTTGAACTTTCAAGTCACAAATCTGCCGTCTCGACTGTCGCCTCTGGTTTATTGCGAAGTGAAGCGCCCTTCTTGTATCAAGCCACCACCCTAAGCGATCAGGCTTTCTTTAAACTTTCCTGTCATCCTGTGGAATACCCAACCTCGAGCCTCTCGTTTTGGCCCTTTCGATCCCACGACGAAATCACAATGTCGAACAAAAAGAACGAGGATATCGAGATGAGTGGGATGGATGAGGAGCGCATTGAGCGAGAGAACTTGCTGGATCCTGCGCTCCATCACCGGGCTCGCGTTGATAGCGGCACGGATAGCATTTTCTCCCAACTCGAGAACAATCCTGGCGCTGCTGTTCTGGCCTACTGCTTCTCCTCGATCAGCATGACGGTCGTGAATAAGTATGTCGTTTCGGGTTCATCCTGGAACTTGAACTTTCTTTATCTGGCCATTCAGGTATGCGCCGCGACATCCTGGCACCGCATCAAGACATTGAATCTAACACTTATTCGATAGGCCGTTATTTGCTTTGCTGCAATCCTGGTCTTAAAACAGATGGGTTTTATTCCTAACCTCGCTGCATTGGAAAGTGGCAAGGCGAAGAGATGTATGTCTGCGAAAGCCACCTGATACTCAACCTCCAGCCGTGCTAACACCGAATCAGGGCTCCCCGTATCTGTGTTCTTCGTCGGTATGATCTACACCAGCACTAAGTCTCTTCAATTTCTATCTGTCCCGGTATACACTATCTTCAAGAACTTGACCATCATCGTCATCGCCTATGGTGAGATCCTGTGGTTCGGCGGCAAGGTCACCCCACTTCTTCTGTTGTCGTTCGGTTTCATGGTGCTCAGCTCTGTTGTCGCTGCGTGGGCTGATATCCAGGCCGCTGTCAATGGCGTTGGGCACTCGGTTGAGTCTGCCGCCGCTATCTCAACATTGAACGCTGGATACGCGTGGATGGGGTTGAACGTCTTTTGCACTGCCTCGTACGTCCTGGGCACACGCAAGTTCATCACCTCGTTGAACTTTAAGGACTGGGACAGTAAGTTTTGAACAACTACCAGGCGTTGCAACTCATACTGACTAGAATCTACCAGCCATGTTCTATAACAACCTGATCTCTCTCCCTATCATGATCATCTGCTCCCTGGTCACCGAGGACTGGTCTTCGGCCAACTTGGCTAAGAACTTCCCTGTCGAGTCACGCAATAGTCTCATGATTGGCATGCTCTATTCTGGCCTGGGTGCCATCTTCATCTCGTACTCGTCTGCCTGGTGCATTCGTAAGACTTCGTCCACAACATACTCGTTCGTCGGTTATCTGAACAAGCTCCCGCTCGCCATTAGTGGCATCGTCTTTTTCGATGCTCCTGTCACGTTTGGTAGTGTCTCGGCTATCCTCTTAGGATTCTTCAGCGGCCTTATCTACGGTTATGGCAAGATGAAGCAGAAGCAGCAGCCCAAGCAGGTCCTCCCCACCTCGCAACCTCCCATGAGCGCTAGCTCTCAGCGCCAGAAGGATGCATATAAACTATAAGCCAGTACTTGCGAGGCTGCTCGAGAGTGACCAGAAAGGACTTGAAGTAGTGGGGACGCCAGAAATCCTCACTAGGGCTTACCGAATGGCTACCCAGATCTCCGTTGGAGAACCATCATCTCACTTTACACCCAACATTGCGATCACCAAACGCGTTCGGGAAGACCAGCCGTTCGTCCACGAACAAGAATGGAGAATTCGGGTAACAGCAGCGTGGAGGAGCCACCATCACCACCGCACGTTGATTAGACTTATCCAAGTTCCCTGGTACTAGTAGATCTCCAAAGCCTGGTTCGGAGATCATGACACTAGTAGGCGAAATATTCCCAGGAGCATGTAATATAAAATATAATACTAATTGAAAAAGTAACTAGCAGACTCCATTGTGGTGCAATAAATTGTAGCAAATATACCTGGATGGATGCTCACGATGATCCTAGTGCTTTGTTGATGAAGCAATAGACCAATTTAGGCGGAGTGATACGCTCAGACTCAGTAACTACTGAGGCTTCACCTTCCATACATCCTGTTCTTCTTTGCCGCACTTCACACTATTACAAACGTAATCTTACGGTTTGCTGTCCTTGCATTTCCGCTCGTACACTAGGTATGTCTGTCGAAACCCAACTTTGATGCAATCACCGAGTATATTTATTGCATGCCCACCGTTTTGTTTAAAGTTCTGTAAACCCGGGAATCTTCAAGGGTCCCAAGTAGAAGTTGGAACGAGAGAAGAATTTGATACCCAATACCGATGATTCCAGAGAAGCTAGGGACTTTGACCAAATGAATATAGCGACATAATAATTAAGACCACGATGGTAGAAATAGACCAACTGCATACCCCACGTGAATGGTTGACGTCAGTTGTTCCCATCCCTGCAAGTTCGGGAAGATCACCGATCATTACCTGAACCGTCATGTCTCTCCGCATTTTGAGGGGTCGTCAATTTTGGCATGATAAAAGCTAACCACAAGCTTATTACATATTTCTAATTCCCGTCCCTGGATTGACCCTGTCACCAATCACAGCGTAATCTGCAAATAACATGGCATTCGCTCGTCGCCTTGCCATTCTACCCGGCGGCCTAGGTAGGGATGAAGGCTGACCCACTTAGAAGAGCAACAATGCTAACACCACACTAGGTGGCCTTGGATCAAGCATCGGCCAGAAGTTAAGACAACAAGGTGCTCGCCTTGCAATCTTATACGCGCCCTTCGAGGCTGCACGCCGTGACCAGCTCCTCGAGACGGGGTATGGGAGCAGCACAGACCTAGATGACATCCGCACTTACGAGTGCGACATTACGTCCGCCGAGTCCGTGCAGTCTGCATTCGATGCACTGGAGAAAGATACAGTGTCACCAAACACCTCTTCTCCTTCCGAGAGAGCCTTCCCAAGCATCCTGATTAATACGGCTGGATATGTTTCTCTCAGCGATATGGAGATCACACCACCCGAAGAAACAATGAAGCATCTGACCACCAATATCTTCGGACCAATGCTTTGCTCGCAGGCCTTTGCCCGTTTGTATTTTGCTGCGTCGAAGGCAGCGGAATCTTCGACTAGTCCTCCGCCGCCGGGGAGGATCGTTAGTATTTCATCGCAGGCTGCACATGCTGCTCTGCACCAGCATGGAGCTTACTGCGCTTCGAAGGCTGGTTTGATAGGTCTGACGCGCAGTATGGCTTCTGAATGGGGACCCAAAGGGATCACTTCTAACAGTGTGTCTCCGACTGTGGCTTGGACGGCTCTCGGACAGAAGGCGTGGGGTGAAACGTCTGTGAGGGAGGCATTCTTGAAGAACATTCCGACCGGGAAATTCGCGTTGCCTGAAGAAGTTGCGGACTCGGTTGTCTTCCTTTGTCAGGTAAGTGCTTTCTAAAAAGCCTGCGTGTTTTCTTCTAACTTTGTTCTAGGATTCTAGTGGGATGATCAATGGTGCAGATATTCGGGTCGATGGTGGATTCACGGTTCGGTAAAGTCAATAACGCACTAGACTAGATCATTGTTCTTTCTCAGTACAAGCCTTTAAGAGTTACTGTAGACTTTTCCTTTCACGGCCTTCATTTCAAGGATGCCACATCATCCCAGCCAGACGGAACACCCCAAATCCACTATTAGCTGGCGCGTATTTCCGCAAATCAATATCGAAATGCACTGTTTCCTTGAAATTGAGTTTATCAAAGAAAGGAATAGAAGGAGCCTCTGCACAAAGAGCTAGTGGAATTCCTTCAGCCTTGGCCCGATCGAAGCCCAGCTGGATTAACTTGGAGCCAACCCCATGTCTCTGGACAGACGGCTTCACACACATATAAATCACATCTACTAAAAGCATTAATGATACCTTAGTATATAATGTCAGACAAAGAAACTCACCAAAGCGATGTTTCGCCTCAACCTCCTTCGCGATCCGCATCGTCGCATTGTTGACCTCAGCGAGAAGTGGCGGGTTCAGTCCATCTGGAACGTTGTGTTCAGCTTCGACTTCCCGATCAGTGTTCTCTGATTTCTCGGGCTGTTTATGCTCCAGGACAATGTAACCAATTATTTCTTGGGTCACATTATCCACCGCTTTAAAACATTCAGTTGCTGAATTCTCATGTCCGTTTTGCACAGCCTGGTAGTAGACCTCGCTTTGGATTTTCTCATTCGGCCAATTTAGGAAGATGAGGCGGTTGATGCTCAGAGAAAGTTTCGCGGTGTGGATAAAATTTCCGAGAGTTGGAAGGTCACTTGAAACAACAGGGTGGATGGAGTAATCGAGGGCCATGATGTTGCAGTCGAAGATTATGCTGGTGGGTTTGCGGCTTCTAGTTGCGACATGGCAAGGCTTTAAACAACGACGAAGAAAATAGGCAGCTTGATTTCAATAGCGATATCGCGATAGAAGGGGGCTGCCTGGCTAGGCGTTCAAATATTGAGAACTCGGTTGGGAGTGTGTCAGAAGGCACCAGCAATTTCCCCTAACTGTTCTTGGTCCCCCCCTCTCTCTTAGATAAGCTTCTACTGCCCTATCTTAGAACGAATAACCTCTTCGTATGACTACTTCGTCTCATGAATTAATAAGAGTGACAGAAATACTAAGTCAACTGAGTTTATAATGAGGTCGAGAGTGTATCTGTCCGGCATCGTATCATGAGAGAGCTGCCTGCTGGAGGGTGCACCTCCTCCTCCTCTTGTGCGCCCATATATCCCTGCAACCTTAAACCTTACAAGCCCACCTAGGGGAGAAAGAAAAGGAAAAAAGAAACACGCAATGAGTATTCACAAGATAGTAGCAGTCTGTTGGCAAAAAGATGAATTCTCTGCATTTGTCAATCCTCAACCACAGATGCAGTGTAATCTGAAGATATCCACATCACTAAGAATCAGCATCACAAGGTGTGAGCATCCTTAAGACGTCACACATATCAAGACTCGTGTCAGTATTGTTACTAACAGCTGTCATAATTCTTGTTATCTCACTCCTATTACGGTTCCGGTCATTCTCGCAACTCTGTTCCTGCTTTCGAACAATTGGACATAGGACAGAGTCGATAATATGACACACCCCATCACTCGCCAGGCCATCCTGCACTGTGACATTTGCCACACCATTGACTCTCATAGAGATCAAACCCCCACACCGCGTAATGCCAACAGATAAATCATGGCCTTCAAGAGATGTAGGAAGGACAAAGCGCCGGCTGCCCTTGAGTACTCGCCAATTTCGATCATCTTGGGTCTCTGGTGTAGGCACGGTGTGGCTAGGTGTTGGACTAGGTCCCTGCGCGAATTTATCGGGCGGAGTATCCGCCGTGTAAAGGCAATTCGAATAGAGTGTCTGGCTTATACCGACATGATATTCTATCAAAGTTTTCAGATATGGCTTTCCCTCATCACTGAATATGAGGGTTTGCGTGGGTTCTGAAAGTTTATCGAATGCGGAATTCGTTGGAATGAATATTGTGAAGCCACCACGGATGTCAGGACATTCGATTCTTCCAAGATGAAGGTCTGACAGTTGAAAGGCTTTCTGAAAAATTCCGAAGTCTTGTGATGGCAATGTCTTGATCAACTCCCGAATCGAGGGTGCAGGAGGAATCGGCTGGTCAATGATGTGAACTAAACCGTTCTTGAAGAAACAGTCAGGCTCAAGAATCGTAGAATGGCTATTTATGCGCAGCCCTGCCAGGGAAGGACGTAGTGTCACTCTCTGCACTCCATTTAGCTCGGGTGACCAAAGTAACGTGTCAACGGTTGGAGCTGTGAGTAAGAAGTAAATGGGTGAGAATCCGGGCGAAATGTGTCTTTGAAGAAATTCCTGAAGATCATTTTTTGAAATATTGTTCCAAGACTCTGTTGATGAATCTTTCGGTGCCCAGATCGTTGAACAGAAATCTGGGCTCTGTAAAAGCTCCTTTATAGGAGGACAGGCGTCAACCAACTTCATAAAATGCGAAACATCTGGCCTTGAATTCAGACTCTCATAGATTGCCAAGTTATTCTTCGGTGCATCGGAAAGAAAAGTCAAAAGGGCATGTTGGTACCCTTGGTACTGATGGCCAAGGTGATCTAAATCATGCTCAATCGAGGCTGTTGCGGTCAGCCAACGTTGAATATTGGAAACAGTCATGCTTCAGCTGATGAGTCTGAGCGGATCTAGCCTCGAATCTTGTTGACGATTGTTGGGGTGTTGAAGGAAAGAGGTAAGGAGAGGCTAGGGACCGCAGGTCTTTAGCCACTTTTATGTCACCAGAACCTCAATTTGATGAAAGTGAGGGCATCGGGAGCAAACGGACTGTTCTATCACAAGACCCCCCAGGTATTCGGGAAGACTCGCTATAAAGAATTCTTGTACGCGCCGTTGTTCAAAATAGTATCAATCATAACAGCCTCTTATTGGTTTCTCTCTCGGACATCCGTCTAACTCCGTCGCAAGTCCGCCAGCCAGCTTTCAAGCTTTGAGATGCCGGAGCTAGTACTACTTGTTATCGTTATCGATGATAAATCATTTTCGTGTAATTGAAACAAAACAATTATCCCATGCAATGATATTCAATTTTATGGTGCCTCAGTCACCTACTTCAGTGTTGCATGCTAAAGTCTTGCGGGTTTGTACATATTTGAGAGACACCAGAACAGACAGGTTCGATAGGTTCACGGGTGACCTAAAACTAATTTCCCGTTCTAGGGCACTGATCGGAGATGATTGGACTACATTTATGTACCAAAAACGAGATCTTTATTGCTGCTCTGATGTGAATTAATTCTTGTTGTGATTAATTATGAACTTATAATCACCACTTAGGAGGTGCTCATAGATTTGTCACACAACAATTTATGTGGAGAAAGAATCAAGTAGAATGAACCTATCTTAATACCCTCATTTATTAGACCTTTCTAAGTCTTTCAAGGACATGTCGCTATTCAAGTTAATCGGAATGTACAACTCGGGGTGCCAAAGCTTTCATCCAGCATTTAATAAACTATACTGCCTCGATGGGCAGGGCGCATATCCAATTAATTAGAATGATTCAAGGGGGATGGGATTGGTGAGGAGGATGAGATGAGTTACTAATAGAAAAAGTAGTAATTAGATGAAACATGTATAAGAATCCTGTGGGCTGTCGCTATCGCCGCATAAGCCGCCCGGCTTGGGAATGGATTTGGAAGGCGGTGTTCAGTTGATTCCATTTCCGTCGTGAAGGGTTGACAATGTTAAATGGTAGTTAGTCTATCCCACAATAATCGATACAGAAGAAGGCAAATAAGAGCACCAATACCTTCCAGAGATCAGATATTTAGATAAATGGATCCACGGATTTCAACAATGAGCCTAAATGGTCTGATTAAAATTTCCATGCATGGTATCATGAATTATACCCTCTATTGGGGTCCTCCCTTCACAGGGTTTCAATATTCACAAAGGAAAAGCGTTTCTAACAGCAATTAGGGGATGCACGCCTCCAGGGAAGTCATATGTCTCGTATAAATGCCCCGAAACGTCCCCTATACTACTCACATGGCTATTGTGGTTTTCGGAGCCCTGGCTTTTGATTGGCCTGGACCTTCACTCGCGTGGTCGCGGACCCACATTCCCCCCAAGGGCCAAGGCCAGTGTGCCTGCTTTACCTTCAACCATCTCTCTCTCTCTTATACTCATACAATGTGCCACCCTTGTGAGGTAGTATTCGGCTAGCAAAATTAGAGCCGATAAAGCGCCGTTCAAGTGCCGAAGTCTATTTCTCAGCCGTGATTAAAGGGGCGATGATGGACCTAAACGAAAACGAATCGACCACTTTCCTGATTAAGCTAATCCCGAAACCCCATCTCCCGAAGTGCTGCAGTGTTGCATCGTGCGAACCAAGCATTTGGCCCCGCGTTTGAGTGATTTGAAGCAACCTGCACGCACTAAATGCTGACGCCCCTCTCTGATTGGAGGCTTCTTCACACTCCGTACCTGAAGTGTTTTAACCATGACTCCAAGGTTACAATGACTGATGTCTATAAAGAGTCCCTAATTTCTATAGCTTGATCTAATCCATTCTAAAAACCATTCTTCTAAATCAAATATAAGGCACTCGAGATTCTCCAAGATGCGCACTGTCGTGTCTCTTCTCAGCTTGGCTGCCGTCAGCTACGCATTGGAAAAGAGAGCCTCGGCATCGGCTTACAGCTCCAACTCTGCTGGAAACTATAAGCTCTCTTCAATCACCGCGCCAGTTCAAGGCGCAGGTGACCCTGGCTCAACCTCGACATGGAAGCTCAGTATCGACGACACGAGCTCGGGTCACAAGCAAACCATCGTGGGCTTTGGTGGAGCTGTGACTGATGCAACTGTCACGTCCTTCAACACTCTGTCTAGCTCAGAGCTCCAAGATCTTCTCAACACCCTCATGACAGACTCGGGTGCTAACTTTGCTTTGATGAGACACACTATCGGTGCTTCTGATCTGTCTGGAGACCCTGCCTACACTTACGATGACAATGGTGGCTCTGCAGACACATCGCTCTCGGGATTCAGTCTTGGAGACCGTGGAACAGCCATGGCCAATATGCTGGCCTCCATGAAATCTATTCAGTCGGCTTTGACTATTTTTGGATCTCCGTGGAGTGCTCCTGGATGGATGAAGATGAACGGTGTCATCGATGGGTCCACAACGGACAACAATTTGAACGATGGATATTTGAACGGGGGAACCGCAAACTCCGGATATGCTAGTCAATTTGCGGACTACTTTGTCAAGTATATTCAGGCATACAAGGATCTCGACGTGTCTATCGACGCCATCACCATCCAAAATGAGCCTTTGAACAGCCAGTCTGGATATCCTACGATGTATGTTTATGCCGAGGAGTCCGCAGAGCTGATCCAGAACTACGTCGGCCCTGCTCTTGCTAATGCTGGCCTTGACACGACCGTCTGGGCCTACGACCACAACACCGGTAATTTCACCAGCCCCTCAAATAAGCCTCCATATTAACAAAAAGAAAGATGTTCCCAGTTACCCTCAGACCGTCATTGACGGTGCCAGCAAATACGTTGACTCGGTCGCCTGGCACTGCTACGCTACCAATGTAAATTGGACAGTCCTCACCACGTTCCACGAGAGCAACCCAGACGTGAAGCAGTACATGACCGAATGCTGGACCCCATCCACTGGATCCTGGAACCAGGCTGCCGACTTCACGATGGGGCCCCTACAGAACTGGGCTTCCGGCGTAACGGCATGGACGCTGGGCACCAATTCCGACGATGGCCCACATCTTTCCAGCGGTGGGTGTGGCACTTGCACTGGTCTGGTCACTATCAATAATGACGGAAGCTATACCTTTGAGACGGCATACTACATGATCGCTCAGTTTAGCAAATTCATTCCTACCGGCGCTATTGTGCTGAGTGGAACGGGAAGCTACACTTACTCGAGTGGTGGGGGTGTGCAGTCTGTGGCCTCGCTGAATCCTGATGGGACACGCTCTGTTGTTATTGAGAACACCTTTGATAACGATGTCTATGTGACTCTCAGTACTGAGAGCGGCGAGGAGTGGTCCGGCGATATTCCCAGTGAGTCTGTTACCACTTGGGTACTTCCGGCTTCGTCTTAGGAGACTTGTTATCTGTGGAGGTGAAGTGATGTAAATATTATAGTCGAAATATTTCAATTCCTGCTGGTCTAAAATATATGACTAATTATACACATTGTGGTGACTTCGTAAGCGGGTAATATCGGTGCGGAATCTGACCGCCATCAACTCACCATATGCATGCACCTCCAAGGGGTTTAGCTAGTGTAAAATGTCTAGTGCAAGCCACAGATGTTCTACCTGCAAGCAAACCTTCTCCAGTCGAAATCATCTCAAACGACACGAGGCAACATCACGTAAGGGAGAAGAGACCGAGTTGAAGCGCGGAATCTGACCTTGAATCTACATAGACAACTCCCAAGCACAAGTGACGTGCGAGTTTTGCGGGCGCAAATACTCCAGACAGTAAGATATTACACCGAGCTTGAAGACTGAAATATCAATAACCAACTCATTAGAGACGCGCTTCGCCGCCATTATAAAAGCTGTACCATTGGGCGGCAGCCTTTGCCCAGGAAGGCCGGACGCCATCGGAAATCATGTGACACCTGCGCAAAGAACAGAAGCACCTGCGATGCTAGTTTCCCTTGCTCTTCCTGTGAGAGCCAAGGTATTATTTGCACTTACCAGCGTCTTGACGGTCGCACAGATGAGCCGCTCGGGGCGACCTCCGGTACTCGGGTGTCAACCAGGAGTCAGCACAGAGAAGCGACCGCTATATCGGATCAACAGCGACAGTGTCAATTGTCAGTTCCGTTTTTGTTGAATTACTCTGCACCAAGTAATCAAAAGAATCCTGGGGATGTCAATCATGCACTTTCTTTGCTCTCGACCACCGAGTCAGATGACCAAGGGCTGGATTCTGCGCTCCCGAGTCTGGAAGTCGAAGCTGACAGAAGTGATCTTTTCTTTGAAGATTCTTGGGCTCTTTTCTTTGGGTCGGTCACAAACGACAAGCAGCGTCAAAGCTCACCATCGCCGGAAGGACTCGACGACCCGGAACAACGACAGTTGGCAGCTGACAAAATGATCGATTGCCTATCCCTGGTCTGGGAAGAGTTCGATTTTGACCGTGAGCGCACTTTCTTCAACGAGAGAAATGTCAGCGATTTTATCAATGCCTATTTTGACCATACTGTTCGCCCTCGATCTCGCATCGTTTTGAAATCTTCGTTCAACCTGAAGACTACTTCGGCACCACTTCTTCTTACAATTTTCTTATTGGGCGCAAGCTGTGGACTATCTGACCATGCAAAGCCACAGGCCACGATTTACCTTGATATGGTGGAACAAATAGTTTTTCAAAATTCTAATTTTCTTCAACTCGTCTACAACGAGGACTCTCGAGACAGTGACAGTTTGAATCAGGCTGAGATTGAAAACATCCAAGCGGCAATTCTAATCATTCTTATTCAGCTGGCCAGCCCCAAACCAGAAGCTCGGCGTCGAGTGCGAATACAACGATATCCAGCTCTTGTGTCTATCGCTCGGGCGACATCCATGACACAAATTAGGAATCAATGGCATGATTCTACTACGCCCTTGAGCCATGCAAAGTTCATTAAAAATGAGACTTGTATCAGGTGAATTTATGTTTCTTCTATGCGCATGTTTCACAATTCTAACAGCATACAGACTGATGGCGTCTATAACTATGCTTGACTGCCACAATATAATGTTCTTCAATACTCCTCCCCAATTCACGGCATCGGAGTTTGGATTCGATCTCCCAGCTGAGGAAAGGGGTGTTGATATCCGAGACAGTGCTACATGGGAGATATGGGCACAAAGCGAACGGAAACACCAACGCCCTTCGCCGCTGAATATATTTGTACAGGAACTGCTATCCGATGACTGGCCAGAGCTTCATGATGCAAGATACAGCAAACTCAACGTATTTGCCCTTTTTATTGTTGTCTCTGGTGAGAATTCTCTGATACCCCGACTCCCACGGACTGAAAGCTAATGTAAAAGTTGACCCAAAGCATTCCAACCAATAATATTCGGACTAAGATCGAGCCTCTGTAATATGTCTGACGCCACACGCCAGCTTGAACGGGCACTCTCCAGATGGATGAGTCTATGGGAACGACTCAAATCACGATTAAGCCAGCAAGAAATCTACCGAGCAGGAATTACCTACCACGCACCCGATTTATGCGTCTTCGCAAGACTAGTACTACAAAAGCCATTGTCCGAGACCGGCGAGGTTGCAAAGGATTCAATGGCTCAAGTCCATCAACTTCTAAAAGGGCCTTCAAAATGAAGCGGGTAAATTCTCTGTGATTACACGATACCCAAGCATCCACCCTATACATGTTATCTAATGAACATCCTCCTTATCTCCGGGCTTGTACAAAGCCAGTCCCAAAGATGCACTCATAGAACAAACCAAAACAACCCACGAGGCCCTTCCACTCTGTTTCTTGTCCAATAGACGACCTGTATCCCAAACCAATTGCTTCAATCCGTTGAATGCGTGATATGTGAAGGACATTGATATCCCAAACTTGACACCGGTTTTGACTGCACTCGGTAGCGTCCCAAATGCATCAACTATAGTTGTCGAGTCGAGGTCGATACCCAAAGTTGGGGAAAGTAGGTACAGTGTTCCGAAGGCGTAAAGACTTCCTGAGAGTATGATTCCGGTGATTCGGTGAAGTATGGATGCCGAGGAAACAAATTGCCATTTGTATATTCTGAGGTGCGGGGAGACTGGTCGGTTCAAGCGTTGTGTGGCGAGACGGTAATGGGCGGACTCGATGGGTATGTTTTGGTTTGAGAGATTTCTTTCAGGGAGACTTATTTCAGGGATTCATTAGAATGATAGCAGTATGGAGGAATTGATCTTTGACCTACTGGATTTTGACTCCATTGACTCTGAAGAGTCGGGTTGTTGTTGGGATGTGGCGTGACGCACGCAACAACATCTTGAAGCTGGGAGTTGTTGGGTGAGATGACGAAATTTAGCAGATGCTTCGAAGAACCACTTACTATTTCAGAAGATAATTTGATTGTCTCTTCTTTTTCTCCCTAGAATTTTGTCTGTGGTTGAAGATGGAACATACATGCAGGAATAAAAGTGGCTGTTTATACTGGCTGGAGAATACCCACTTGTGGGTATTTTCCGATCAGCGGCCCCACAAAATATTCAAGGTCCATTCATTGAGTGCAAAACCGTCGGTTTCTTTTATGTTTGCCTTTATTTTCTTGTCCTGGAGGGATTTAAGCCTTTTTTGAAGTTGGCTATTCCGGGTGGACAGAAATTGAAATTCCTGGGACAGCTACATGTCGGATTTCCGCTCCTAATTCTTAATTTTCCTCTTCCGGATTAGTGCTTAGTCCTCGCCCGCTTTTTGCTCACTAAGTAGAACTAAGCACGCCCCTAAGCGCCCTAATCTAAGTATGTCACAAGCGAGCGGGTCACCCCAAAGTACTGTACAGAGTAAATGCGATTTGATATCTCAACAACAACGCATGTAAACCGTATCAGATTTTCGATACTATTTCTTGAGGATTATTAAAATGTAAATCTAGAGCTTAGTGTAATTTAATGGGGGTTTCTACAACGTTACCATAAAATACACCATGGTTTAGCCGCTGGATCTTTAAATATATATCTTTGACTCAACCGCCTATAAAATCAAAATAAACCCCAGGGGTGGACTTCGGATAGCATAAAGAATATCCATCTTTAAGAAAAAATCTCATAAAAGCTATGGTTGTTGAAATATAATGTTGTAAAATATCGCATTTACTATTTGTTTTGGGGATAAACTCGCCAGGTGGTCGGGTTAACGCGACCAGCGTCGTCTGTCGGTATTCTACGGTTCATCCGAAAAGCTGGCTCTCACCGCTTTTCTGGACCAACACCCTAGAAGTACTTAACCTTCGGCCTGAGAGCGCAACTGACTTATATCTTTTTTGGTCAACCCTTCTGTTTTCTTCCCCCTCCCTCCTCCCTCTTGCCCCAATATCCTCCGTCGAAATGTCCTCAAATCCAAATCCCGGCCGCATATTCACGTATGCCGACTTTGACCTTCAAGCTCTGTGCCGTCAAGCGAGCATGCTGCGGCAGGGTGTTTCATGTACTTGTGATCCAGATCAACGTCCTGCCTCGGGAAGTTTCAACTGGGCTATATTTATTTCATTTGAAGACAGGGTACGATGGGTATTCCGATCTCCACACCCCAGAACATTCATGCTGATGGAAATGGGGATAAAGCTACTGGCAAGTGAAGCTGCCACGCTCCGATACCTCAGGGCTCATAGCGATATTCCAGTCCCGGAAGTATATGACTATTGGTAACGGAATTTCCCAGACTATATTGTTCTTGTCCTGATCTATCATAGTGCCTCGTCCGATAATGCCATCGGGATTCCGTTCATTTTTATGAGTGAAGCGCCTGGCTGGCCACTATCAAAAGTTTGGAGACCAGCCGGCTCTTCTCAACCTGACCTAGAGACCCCTAGTAAGGCCAAAGTTCTCTCCCAGTTAGGCGATATTACCTGGAAGCTTTCGCAGTTGCGGTTCGATAAAATCGGCTCACTCTTTAAAGAAGATGAGTCCTTCAAAATCAAGGAATGTCTCTCGCGTGGTCACATGTTACATGAACGATATTCTTTAGAGATCCCACGAGGGCCTTTTACTTCCGAAGCGGAGTTTTATGACAGCCTTGTTTCTGCGTTCTCAGAACATGCAGAGATTCTGCAGTTATCTCATCATTGCTTTGTGGCACCTGTTCCCTCACGTCAGGACTATCAATCCAGTATGAAATATGAGAGCGCCGTGGACTTATGGAACGATTTTGTTACCATTGGACGTAAGACTGACTCGTCTGATAACAGACTGGATTATATAATTGCAGGCGACGCTCTCCGCGATATTATACGGAAACTTAACTTCCCAGCTATTAATCCGGAGACTTTTCCATTATGCCACGCTGACCTGAGTGTCAATACCATATATATAGATGATGATTATAACATTACCTGTATCATCGACTGGGCATTCGTTTCATCCATCCCTGAATTCATGATGTTGGTCACACCGGGGTTGCCACAATACCGCGACGAAATTACTTCGGAGTTACAAATACCCTTCATAGATGGCTTTATTGCTGCTATGCCCGCATCAATGGAAGAGAGTTTGATCCGAAAATATCGCGAAACACTTAAGCGAGGTCAAGTCTCCTGGAGATTGAGTCGACTCCTGAACTTTGTACATGGCCTTGAAAAGGACCTAGGGCGATACTTTTTACAACAGCGGCGTTCGCCCCACTACATCCGGCTTTGTAATGATGTTCAACAGGAGGATCAGCCGCCTTCGAAAATCGAAAAGGATGAAAAGGAGTATTTTCAAAACAAGGATCTTAGAAACACAATAGATAAGAAGCTGACGCTCATTTCTGGATGGAAAGCACAGCATGTCTTTAATGATCCACCGAGACTTCGGAAGGATATGTTTATCGCTTCTCCCATATTATGGAAGTGGATTCAGCGATTTGTGCATGACTGGGAAGACATGTCTTGATGAGTCTACCCTAGGCATTACGATCTCGAGCGAATGCGCTCAACTGGGGCTTCCCACAGATCATTGGTCTCATCGTCCATCCCCTTTTAAAAATTACATAACACATCAAACAGTTTTTAAGGGAAAGTACCGTTTACAATATAGTGCTTGATGTACTTGAATCAATTGTGCCTTCGAGCCATTCAATCTCCATAATAGCTTATATGATGCCTCATTATAGACTTAGAATTTAGATGTTACCTACTGCCTTCGCGACAGTACCGAACTGCGGCACCTGCGATGTAGTATGCTCGTTTTTCCGCCCAGCTGGTGGGGTTGGAAGATCTGGTGGTGTCGATGGCTGGGGACTTTTCAGGCATGGTGATCAATATTATAATCTTCTTTCGACGTCGATGGGATCCGATGATGAATAGGTTTTACTTTTCAAGGACATGGTGGTAGGTTTATATTTTTGCTATACGCACTGGCCTCGTGTAGCATTTCTTCCACACTGTTGCCGAGGCCACCCACCCATCAATTAGTGGCACTCGACAACATTGTAAGACAAGGCTAGACAGTAGGCAGTATAATTTCGAGTTTTTTTCCATGATCATAAACCTGAAACAATGATAGTCGCTTCGGTCTTCCCTGCATTTGCATCCAAGCGTCACGTTTACCTATTATCCTGTCTCGCAAGAGAGATCCAGATAGCGACAGAGCTACTGCTTATATGCTTATCCTTAGGCCCTTATAAGGGCCTCCTTTGGACGTGTCGTAATATCCATGGCACGTAACCGATCATGTGACCTTGACCACCGCCTGGCAAAATTACATCACGGCAAATCGCACGCCATTCGAGCTTCCGGAATTGGGGCAAGAACAGGACCCGCCGCAGCTGCACTCCAGATGACACCATCGCAGATCATTATGTGCTTTACAAGTTCCATTAAGCTTCTCGAAAAGTGCTAACATCATCATTAGGCAATTATGCTAGACCCTGAGAACCGGGGCTGATGTTGTGGATTAATCAGCCCGGGATCTGGGAAGAGCCGGACTTTAAGAGGTTTCCACGAGCTTCGGAGCTCCGCGGGAATGATTGCTCAGCGCTAGGCATGCCCTCTAACCAGATTCGAGGTTCCTGCTTGATTATTAAAAGCATAATGGGGTCAAAACCGGACTTAATCCCCCAGACTTGACTCATTGAGTATGTACGGGAGACCACAAAGACCAAAAATGCCGAGAATGCAAGCACGCAATCACGCCATTTCAGGCACCCAGGCATCAACAAGCACGCCATCGAATTTTCAAGGACCCACTCGAGACCCCGATGTCGTGCTCAAATGAAATGGCGGCTAGGGAAATCGGAAGTATGCCAGGCACGCTGAAAAATCACATCATTGCCTCACAGCCTATATTATTTGGAGCCTGGCCTTGGATTCCTCTTCTCATTATCATCTCCATATCCCTTTTCGGTGCTTCAATTCCCTGTTGTGTATAGTTAAACACCTAACTCTAGGTGTTTATACTTCTATTTCTTTTACACATTACTCTTTGTGCACGCCTTGAAAATGCCGGCCAAGATGCCTGTCCAGTACCCCTCCGATGGAGAGGGCATTGACTCTCGAGACAACATGACCGAGTCTGGCTATGTTAGCGGTGGCTCCTCTAGTGAAGAATATATCCCAGAGATTGTCTTCACCAAGCCTCATCTTCAGTTTTTGAACCGCCAGTTGCAGTTCCTCGAGCCTCAAGGTATGCTATCCGGAAACCCCGCTATAACAAAGGTCCCAATGTATAGTTTCTGACTCTTACCCCTCTATAGATATCTTGAGATGGTGCACTACATCACTTCCTCATCTCTTCCAGACTACGGCCTTTGGTCTTACTGGCCTGGTTACTCTGGATATGTTGTCCAAGCTGGATGTACCCCGCCCCCAGATGGTGGATCTTATTTTCCTCGATACGCTGCACCACTTCTCCGAGACCCTAAGCCTGGTCGACCGGGTCCGCAAGCGTTACCCGTTGAACAATGTCCACGTGTACAAGCCTGCCGGTGCCGAGACTGCTGCCGAGTTTGAATCTAAGTATGGCTCTCGTCTCTGGGAGGTTGATGACCAGCTCTACGACTGGGTTGCCAAGGTTGAGCCTGCTCAGCGTGCCTACCGCGAATTAAACGTCCACGCCGTCCTCACCGGTCGCCGCCGCAGCCAGGGTGGCAAGCGTGGTGACCTCGACGTCATTGAAGTTGACGAGGCTGGCCTTATCAAGATCAACCCAATGGCCAACTGGTCCTTCGACCAGGTCAAGCAGTACGCCCGTGACAACAACGTCCCCTACAACGAGCTCCTCGACCGCGGCTACAAAAGTGTCGGTGACTGGCACTCAACTCAGCCTGTTGCTGAGAACGAGGATGAGCGCTCTGGTCGCTGGAAGGGTCAGCAGAAGACCGAGTGTGGTATCCACAACCCCCGCTCCAAGTATGCTCAGTACCTGATGGAGATGGAGCGCAAACGCCAAGAGGAAGCTTTGACATCCGCATTGCACGCTCAGCTTTCTACAGCCCAATGATCCTGGCGCTCTTTTCTTGTGCCTCGCATACTCCATCGCATACCTCATGGCGTTATAACGATACCTCCTCGGCTCTTTTTTTTTTTTTCTATCCCCGTTTGAGCGGTGCGAATCGGCTCTTCAAAGACCGACGCACATTCATGATTTCTTATATTATTGGGATACTTTTCCCAAAAAGACAAAACAGCCTACTCCCACCTTGTATATAGAGAGTTTGGCTTCCGCTCGTGGCCCTTATTGGGACCGTTGAGACATGATAATGACCTTCGCATGAATAGATATTAAAGCATAACTTGTGTCTTCAATGAACATCTACCTCTTCTATAAATTATGATAATTTCAAGTAGTCCTGAACATTAAAGATTTTTCATTTTTCATTTTCATGCAGTGTTCCTCAAAAGTCTCCTTGGGAGGGGTTCTCACGTGCAGCCCACCAACCCTAAGTTTGGTCTCATGAACTGCTGCAAGGGGAATTACTTGTATTGAGCAATCAGGCTTTTGAAATGCGATTATCATATTAATATCTCGCAGCTTATTACCCAAAACGGGGCTCGATTCACCTCCATTTGAAGCACATAGAATCATCTTACTGCATGACCCAAGCTAGGTGACTTCGTACTCGCATTTCCCATGCCAAATAGTCGTTTTGGAGGGCTTCCGGCCAAACAAAATGCTATAATAACAAATATTAGACCTTTAAATTCATTCGGAATTGCCCTAGTCTACAGTATATCAAGTTGTTCTTCCACTTCGATCTTTTATTGTGATCGACGACCCAATCTGCCTATCACATACCGATGCTGGCATGAAGTTTTTGGTCCTAACGAGCCATGTTGCCCGCCAAAAAAATAATACCTCTAATCATGCAGCTAATGATTGTCTCAACTTATTGTCTCAACTTATCACTCATGCCAATTAATTCTTGAATGAGTACTTTTGACGATTTGATTAGAAGTGACGCAAGCTGGAACGGAACCCCACCAACTGGCCACGTGACGGGCTAGGATCGACAATGTTTTCTCGAGAAAGCATTCGATGAATTCCCTGGTTAAGTCTCAACCAGTCCAACTTCTATCTAAACGCCTCAGTGAAAGGCCATGGCTGACCAAACCACCTCCCGCCAGCGACCCTCGCTAGGCCAAATGCGCAGCAGCTCATTCCTCCAAGATCACCAACAATATAAGCCCCCGCTCTCCGTCAGCCAAACCATCGGCGAGGTCTTAGGCTCCCAACTCAGCGAGAGACTCTCAATCAACCCTATAAACCCAGATCCTGAACGGGTCCACGACAGCGGTGTCACCCACAGCATCTTCAACCACCAGGCTAACCCCCTCGAGACCGGCACCCCGCGCATCGTCGCAACAATCTTCTACAAATCCTCTAAACCCGTTCACCCCCACTTTCACCCCGATTCTTCGCCCAAACCGGCTGCGGGCGAGCAGCTGCCTTTACCCCATGTTCCTGAAGGCTCCGCCCCCACAGAAGACATGGACAAGTTCCCCCGCGAGCCGCCTGCCCCGGAACCGGAACCGCTGGACCACATCTACGGACCTTACGTGTCGCAGTTGTGTTTGACCAACTTCCTGCAGATTCTTGAGTCTCTGCCGACGCCTTACCAGCGTATGAACACCTCACACCGTTGTCTGGACCGTGTTGCCCATCCCCGCGTTGTAGAGGTTACATTCTCACCCCCTCCGGACCCCAAGTACCTCTCTTTTGAGGACCTGCGCAAGCACGAGAGCATCTGGCGCTTTGAGCGCGAGTGGAATGTTGAGGTTGTGCTGCAGCAGGAGAGTGTCTTCCGCCGACACAAGCGGTTGGCTGTGTTTGACATGGACAGCACCCTTATTGAGAACGAGGTGATCGACGAGATTGCCAAGTTCATCGGGGTGGAGAAGGAGGTTTCTGTATGTCGATCTTGTCCCTCATTTCAAGCGTTGAAGAAATCTAATTGTGTATAGGAAATCACCGAGCGCGCGATGAACGGCGAACTGGACTTCGCGGCATCGCTCAAAGAGCGTGTTAGCCTCCTCAAGGGCGTCCCCGCTGATGTCTTCGACAAGCTCAAGTCCGTCATCACCATCGCGAAAGGTGCCCGCGAGCTTTGCGCCGCTTTGAAGATGATGGGATACAAGATGGCCGTTCTGAGCGGTGGCTTCCAGCCTCTTGCGGAGTGGTTAGCCGGACAGCTTGGACTCGACTATGCAGTCGCCAATCACGTAAACACTCCCATCCAACTCTACTATTCTGCTAATAGATCGCTTCAACTAACCCGGTATCTAGCTCGAAATCGACACTGAAACTCAGACACTAACCGGCAGACTGGTCGAGTCGAAGCCCATCATCGATGCTGCCCAGAAGCGCACTCTTCTTAAATCTATCGCTGCTGAGAACAACATTCCCATTTCCCAGACACTGGCTGTCGGTGATGGTGCCAATGATCTTCTCATGCTTCACGAGGCTGGCCTTGGTGTCGCCTGGCGCGCCAAGTCCAAGGTCCAGCTCGAGGCCCCAACCCGTATTAACGGAGAGAGCCTGGTCGATATTCTCCACCTGTTCGGTCTCGAGAAGGAGGATATTCTCGAGCTCACCGGCAAGGCCCAATAAGTGGCCTAGGCTAAGTCGAGCCCTTTCTTTTCCAGTGGATCTTTTTGCATCTTGGAACGCAATACCCATTTTATGTCCGCTTTTATTTGGACGCGAAACAGGTGACGACGGCTTATGAGCTACCTGTTTCGGCATCTATGATACTCATTTCTTTTTCATTTTCGACAAACAGCCTTCGAAGTTACACTTCAGTTAGAGGAAGAGGAGGATAAGGATTGAGGGGAATAGTCTCGTGATCCTTGGACGTAGGTGGTATAGTTGAACTGAACCTAGGACTCGCCCGGACGTACAGCTTACTTTAGCTTCGCGACCGAAACGTAGTCTAATGAGAAATGCACGAATGAGCAGAAGTTCTTGAAAGTGAAATGTAAAGATTTGTTTGTGTAGTTGCTTCTAAGAAACTCCATGCAAGCGCCTAGAATATAGACAGGATCGAAGCCGTTGATGGTGATACAAGACAATGTTGAAATGAAATGTCGAAAGCAGTAAATGAAATCCCAACCCCAAACCGAAGCCAAACCTGATGCAATCTCGGCGCCGAGTGAATGATGCACAAGCCACTCTCTATCAGACAGCGGTCATGAACCATGCATATTATTTTGTTTAATAAAGGAAGAAACAAGAACCGGAACTAGCGAGTTGCCTCATCAACCTGAGCAACAGGCTGTTCGGCAGTCTGCCCAGTAGCGGCGGCTCCAGCTCCACCACGACGCTTCTTCAGCACGTTCTCAATGAACGCCTCACCAGCCTTGTAACTGCTGCGAACCAAAGGTCCAGAAGCACAGTACAAGAAACCCATATCCAACGCACGCTGGCGCCAAGCCTCAAACCGATCAGGAGTAACATACTCATGAACAGCCATATGACGCTTAGTAGGACGCATGTACTGACCAAAGGTAACAACATCAACATCCACAGCGCGCAACTGACGCAGCGCATCCCAAAGCTGCTCATCCGTCTCACCAAGACCCAGCATAAGACTCGTCTTAGTGATAAGATCCGGCTTCGCCTCCTTAGCAGCCTTCAAAACCCGGATCGACTGCTGGAAAGTAGCGCGACGATCACGCACAAAAGGAGTGAGAGCCTCAACAGTCTCAACATTGTGCGCATAGACATCCAATCCACTCCGAGCAACCACCTGCGCCATCTCAAGGTCTCCACGATAATCACCAGTCAAACACTCAACCAGGATACTCGGAGCCTTGGACTTGATCTTGATGACCGTCTCGGCGAAGTGGTGCGCACCTCCATCAGCCAGATCGTCACGGTCAACACTTGTCAAGACCACATAGCCCAGTCCCCATCGTGAGATAGCCTCGGCTGTGTTCTCCGGTTCGTGAGGGTCGAGTGGTCCGGGTGTACGGCTGGTCTTCACACTGCAGAATCGGCATCCACGGGTACAGGTATCACCCATAAGCATGATAGTAGCGGTAGCAGCGGCCTTATCATCTCCGCCCCAGCAATCAGAAATGTTAGGGCATCGCGCCTCCTCGCAAACGGTGTGCAGGTTCAATCCACGGAGATCCTTCTTCAAGCGCTGGTAATTCTTCGAGTCAGGGATAGGAGTCTTGAGCCACTCGGGAAGCCGGGTCATTTCCTTCTTGCGGCCGGCTGGTCCGACCATGGCGGTTTTGAGGGCATAGGCCTCTGCCGGGTCGAGATTTTCTTCTGCACCGCCGGAAACGAAGTCGGAGAAGGAAGGACCGGCGTTTAGTTTGTCATGGAATGAGGTCTTTCGCCGACGGGTGATTCCCGGTGTGTTGGTGGCGGAGCCGCTGTCGGTCGTGGCATAGGTGCGGTAGTTGAGGGGGGAGAGGGTTGATGTTGGGGCAGATGAGAGGGAAGTCCTTACGGACGATAGGTGCCGTAAGCTTCGTGCTAGAACGGCCATTGTGGTGTGTGTATGTGAAGTGTTGAGGTCGAGGTACGCAATCTGCAGAGAAAGATAGCTGGGCTTTCCCGCGGGATTCTCGGATGACTCAGCAGTGGAGATGGGGTGGCGGCTCAATCATCCAAGGTGCTTCCCGAGGTCCCGTCCGTCACCGATGTATGGTTATGGCAGTGCAGCGTATTTGTTTAACTAATTAGAAAAGAGAGTGAGATTATAGCAATGGCTATTATGATTATGCTTTACTATAGTGCTATGATACTAATTGTATATGTGACACAAGCTCAAGAACAATCCGAGGGAACGAATCGCGATGACAGGGTATGAAGATAACGGGAAACAAAGAAGGACGGTCAGACAAGTGATGCTGAGATAATTGTTGCTCTGAATGAAAGAGAGCCATGCTGGATAGTGATGAGTGAGGAAATAGGAAATGGAAACCAAAGAGAGGAGGTTTGTAGAGATACAAAGAAATCGGGAAAGATAGGGAAAGAGGGAGGGCTATGGAGCATTGACTTCCAAGACCTGGGCAAGAACTTCAATCGCAGATTTAAGTATTTCGTCAGATCGACCACAGATGGCGAATAGTAGGTTGTCGATAATTCCCTCGACTTGCCGACGCAGTTCTGAACTGCGGGACCCAAGAACTCGGTCCTTGGTGCGGCCGGGGGACCCGGATGGGAGCTGAATGCCCAGTGTGCTGTATGCTTTTGTGGGGATGGCATCGATGCCATATGTGTCATTCCGCGCCAGTAAGGAAGGTTTGTGGCGGTGAATAGTTGATAAGGAAAGGAGGTAGTTGCGGGCAATGAGCGCTGCACAGAGACAATCTAGCAAGTTCTCTGTGACTTCAGGGAATATTGTTCGGAATGGGCGAAGGAAATTCTTGTCATCACTTTTCCGTACATGCAGAATTGCAGGTGATGTTAGTCGAAGCATGTGGCGAGGAAAGTCCTTGACAGAATGTTCAAGTTCGTCGAGGGTCCATTGATGATCATCCAAGGTCCACTCATGGTCAGCATCATCCCATGGTGTTGCTTCGTCTGATTCGTCTTTGACAGATTTAGTAGACCTCCGGCTAGGAGAATGCTCTGATTGTGGCGTTGCTTCTGGGCTTACGCTCCCAGACCGGATTTCTGGCTGGTGGAAAGTGTCGCGCTCTCCCTGCGCGGTGCCAGGTCTTTCACCGATCACAGTAGATGTGACACTGTCAGAGGTCAACGACCCCGGGTCAGTGTATACATCGTCATCTTTGCCGTCTGCATAGGTGCTCAGAGAGTAACCAGACTCCCGCGTGCCATAACCACTATCCGACATGTCCAGCGGGTTTTCAAGTGGTGTATCAGGACTGAAAGCAGATACTTCCTCTTGCCGCTGATCCGGCGTCATTGGCAGAGGGTGTGGGAGTAATGATGGCGGTGGCGGCATAGGAGATGATTGCCGAGCAATATCGACCAATCGTGGCTTGTTCTTTGGCTTACTCGCAACAGCAAATCTCTGCAGAAATGTTAGAATGACTGGAAACTTGTCAGCTACAGTCTGGGAGAATTTATGACTTACCAGTGGTTCGTCAAGAGATTTCATCCCCGGGATGAAATCTATCTTCGGCATCGGAAGTGGTGGATCTTGTTCAACGATCTGGACCTTTCGACGATTGGATTCTCTGATGTTATCATCTTTTCCAGAAATCGGATCAAAGGGCACGCCTTTCAGCCATGTCTCGCAATACGCCAGGTTACTGGGTATCCAACTGGCTTCACTTGAGACGGTGGCGGTCCTCGGCCGTTGAGGTCTCGGAGAGCTGCCTGGTACATGACTGTAGGTGGGTCCTGGAGGTGAAGTGATGGGACTTGAAAGCCCATCATGGCTCGGGGCGGTGTTTCTTGACTCATTGCCTTCGCACTGCCGGATGAGATTCGAATGTGCTTCGTGGACACTAGTAACTTCCGTCCACCTTTGTTCTTGGGGTTGTTCGTGGCGTTCTTCGTTCCAGTCGGGTGGGCGGTATGCTTTATAGTTAATCCTTTCTGTGTCGCTATCCTCCGTTTCTCCACTTAGCCCAATCGGCTCTTCCAGTTCGGGCAGACTCGGCTCTTTTTGTAGGTCCTCATTTATAATGTCTGCCTCTCTTGGTTCCTCTTTGCACTCAAAGTATGATGTATTAGCCCCAGCACTGACAGCTCGGGATTCTGATATCGGGGGACTGGGCAAAAGACCAAAAGCTGACATGCTGGCACACCCCAAGTTTTGATCAGAGCGCCATGTTCGCAGTGTGCGGCCACCTGGTAGCTTGGATTCTCTGGTTGATTTCGGGCGGAATGTCGGCGCACTGTCGCATGATGCTGGTGACGATGGGAGCATCAACTGGAAAGGTTCCTTCATTCTGCGTACGGAGCGAAAAGGTGAGATTATGGGAGGCCCTCGACTCGCGGGCCGCCGGCAGAGGGAGGTTGTTGAAGAGTCATGTATCTCCGAACGAGGCAATGTGGGTGACGGCACGAAAGATAATGTCGGATATTGTCTGCTCCTCCTTCGGGGCTGATATGTAGGAGACCATCGGCGTGGCGAAGGTATGGGGTCCGGAATTGCCATGGCATCGTGGTTCGGCGCGGATGAATATGACTCTTGGTTCTTTATGTGAGTTTGAATCGGGGCCGGAAAGCATGCATTGGTGGGCCTTTTAGTAATACCGCAGTCCATGGTGGACATAGTGTGCCTTTCAGACGAGGCGGTTTTAGTCCCAGCTCAAATGCTGAAAAAGCAACATGCGGTCGCACAAGAGTTACCCGGATGAGAATGAAATCCAGTCGTGGGAGCACTGGAACCTCCGCACGATGCAGGGGCACACTATTGACTTATACAGTCACAATGACGCTAGTTTTAACTTCCAAGGACGAGAGGGTCACCAGGTATACAAGGTAGGACATCCCTTGACAAGGAACTCAACACCCTGCCATGAAGAAACTCGAGTATGTTTCGATGAAGTTTGGCCCCTTCAAGGTTTTTGGGTTTCCTTCTTGCACGAAAGAGCTCAGCTCAGGCACGGGCCATCATAATAATAGTTGAGAATGAGAGTCAAGTCGTCCTTGCATGCCCGAGAAAGGTGAGATCTAAGCAGGCGGTGGAGTGATGATTGGCCCTAGGTTGCTATTCATGGTCTGCAGGACGCCGTCAACGTGGATAGACCCTTTGCGGGTCGCCTATAATCGTCATAGTTTGGGACGAAGAATGAGACAAACGGGGTGCAGAGAGGGGGATTAGCGAATCACGGTCCTTGAGAAGGGCAATAAGATCGACCACAGGGTGTGTTGCACTGTACCCGAGCGGGTCTTCATTAGCTGCAGTGTCTCGTTGCAATAGCAATGGGAGAGCCCCCCTTCATGGGGTTGCCATCCCTTGCATCGGAGGCACCCATGCCTGACCAGACTCTGAAACTTGGAATATAAATGATAGCATGCTTCGTCATGGCGTGCATCAGTGTGGTTTTCTTTTTTCTCCCAATTGTGGTAGTGGCTCTGAACATGCCATGTAAAATGCCATGAATTCTGATTGACAAATCCGATAGATCACCATAATGAGTTCCCTAATTCCTGCTGGGCCACTCCAATTTCGCGGATTCCGTCGCCATTCCCCGGGGTTTGACAGGTTCCATTGTAGGCCCGCTTATCCTCAAACACGGCTGGCGTAGATGATAGATGTTAATTCGACGGTCCTATTAAAACAGCCGAATTAAAGTAAACGTGAACATGGGTCAGATCTGATCGGATGAGGAGAAAGTTTAGGATTGATCACATCTTCATAGTTGCATTTCCTGGTAGGCGGTGGGGCCACAAACAGTGCAAACTGCCTTATCGATTGGACTTATCGCGTAGCTTTTTTTTTCTTTCGGCTGGGAAGAATGATCTTCTAGTCTCCCCCATATTTCATGCAAGTGCCCCATTCCCCATGATTTCCGAATCGTTCATAGCGGCGACGCTGTCATCCGCTAAAACTCCGACCGCCACTCTCCGGGATGTCGGGATTTGCGTGCATGAATTCCAGCCTGCCCCCCAGCTTCGATCCACTTTCAAGAAGAGCTCGACCACACCCAATTGCGTGGCCGTGAGTCCATACCATATCTTCGCGGCGCAGGCCGATAAGGCAGTTGTTCATGTCTACAGTCGGGAAAAGGGAAATCAAGAGGCCTTGGTACCTTTCCCTGAGCGGATCCGCAGCATTGCTGTCGTCGGAGCCAAGCATGGTGATGTGCTAGTCCTTGGCACGGAGGGAGGCCGATTGATACTGTGGGAGGTATGATATGTCAATTGCGCTTATCTTTGGATATGTCAGAGGATTAGTGGATACAGGCTAACTCGCACCGCGTGTTTCAGACTTGCACAGGACGTCAAGTGGCTACCACTGCTTCACACCTGCAGCCGGTCACCTCGCTTGTCGTCGACCCCACTTCAAACTTCATTCTATCGGGCTCCGCTGATGCCAGCATACATGTCTGGTCTCTGCCTGGCATTCTCTCCTTTTCCAAGCCCACTCAAAGTCAAGATCGACAGCCACCAAACTCTCCCATTCGGACCTTCTCTAACCACCGCGCCGCCATCACATCTCTGGCTGTTGGACACAGCAATGGACGAAACAACATCGCAGTCTCAACAGCGAAAGATAATACCGCTATTGTATGGGACTACAACACTGGACACGTTCTGCGAACATACCTGCTTCCGTATTCGGCGACCTGTCTAGCATTGGACCCGGCAGATCGAGCTGGCTATGTTGGATACGAGGACGGCAGCGTGCAATCAATCGACTTTTACCGCAGCGGCTCAGTAAAACACAGTCTCCACGACTCCTCTCTACAATCGACTCCTGCCCAGGTGTCCGCTGAAGACCGATGGCTTCCTCCGTCTGCTGAGTCCGGTGCTACCCGGGCCCTAATTCTCTCATATGATGGTACCACACTGTTATCTGCACACGATAGCGGCAAGGTTCTATCATGGAATATTGCGCGCCGAAAGTTCGCGACCACTGTCTCTGATTACACACACCCCGTAACCAACCTGGTTCCCTTGCCGCTAAATGGCCTGTCAAACTCCTCGCAGGAGCCAACCCGCGCTATTCACACCATTGTCAAGCCTCGTCACGACGGTGCGCTCTCAGACCCTTCTCATGCTCCTGGTGCCGTTCCAGCGGCATACACTTTCCACACACACCTGACGGCCCCCTCACGTCTCCGATCTCGCCAAACATCGCAATTCTCTCAAGCCCTCACTCATGCAGCCTTCCCCATCTCCATGATTGAAGAGGGCCTCGCCGAGCTGGCCGCTCTCCGACAGCCCGGCGCTGAAGTCTCCCGTGTCGCGTATACAGCTCCCATAGTTCCAGATACCTCGGCTGATGTTGCCGGTCAAGATGATCGCATTGCTGAGCTGGAAGCCGAAATTGCTTTGCTGAAGAAAAAGGACGCAGTCAATGACAAGACTCGGCACTCTACCACAGACGAGGTCGTGCAGCTGCGCTCGGACCTCGCCCATCTGCAAGATTACATCAACGAGATGCATGAGAAGCAGGAGGCCGCTCAGCGTGACAAGGTGCAGCGGCAAGCAAGGAAGGAAGCTCGTGAGACCAAAAAACGGGAAGCATGGTTCGCTGCCGAGGGGAAAGGGCGCAATGGCGACGCAGTGATGAAAAAGATGGACATAGATGGCGGTATGTTGACAAGTGACTCAGATGATCAGAGCGATGAGTAAAGCTTTCCAATTTTGTGATTAATTTCGGCTTTTGGTCTACTTAAAATGGGAATGGCGCCCGGTTAAACATTTGCATATACTTCACGATATTTATTCAAGGAATATTCAGTCAGATATGAACTTTGTCAATTCATACATGTAGATCATCTCCTCCACTAACGTTCGACAATCATCTGCCTTATGATAGTTTACTTTGATTCTTGTAGCCAATCCATTGGCTAAGGAAAGCACACACTAAGCTACTTCCACGCAAGCATCTCACAGTGCAACGCCGCATACCAGGCATCCTCCGTCTCAGCCCACTTCTTCGAGGCCTGTAGCGTCTCATTTATCTCGTCTTGGGTAATGCCAACCTCGAGCCAGCTTCGGTGCAAGGGATCACCAGGCTGTAACTGGCTCTCAGCACGCTTAGCTAGCCACTGTCGAGTGTCTGGACCCGAGAAAACCGAGGTTCCAGTGCCGATACGAACCTTGCCCCCATCAGCGTCAAATCCCGCACGACGAAACAATGCAGGCATAACGGCCGGCGAAAGGTCTGCTTCAGTATCCCCTTTGAGCACCGCTCGACGGAAATTCCCTACCCAGAGCCGGTCAAGATCCACACTCCGTGGGTAAAAGTGCTGGTCGACTGTATCACGCGTGGCCAATATTCCCCCAGGCTTTAGTAGCCGTCTCATTTCGGTAAGTGCCTTAACAGGCATGTCTGGTGGCGGCATGTACCCAAAGGTTTGAGCGCAGAATATGATGTCGAACGTATTATCTGCGTAGGCGAGCCCTTCCAGAATATTACCTTCCTCGAAATCAATGGAGCCTGGGCCCTCTTTAGGAATGCCAGAGTCATTGGCCACTTTCTTGGCCCTTTCTAAGACGTTTGTTGAGATATCAATGCCGAGCGTTCTTCCTTGACTAGCGTATTTGACGAAACCCGCGGTGATGGTACCAGGACCACAGCCGACATCAAGGATTAAGTCTGTCTTTTTGATGTATGGTAGTAAGAAGGCGGCCTCTGATTCAGCTGTGCGAGTCTGTTGGGTTGAGACAGTCTGGCTGGAATAGCCTTGCTTGTAATTTCCCGCTTGGCCGGTGCTTGTCATTGTTGCTCTGTAAGGTAGAAATGAGTTAGCATGCTCTTCCACTGAAAGCCTTACAACCCCAATTGATATTCTACGGACCTAGATCCTGGGAGCGAGGAATGTATTGTGTGATCGGATATGATGAGAGGGAGAAGATTTAACCACCAGAATCATGTAGAGATATATGTGTGCGAGTTATAAAATGAATTAGACTTAAACAAACTTTCGGTTCTGAAATATGTACTTGGTGGAAAGACAAGATATTCAATGAGGGGAATTTCATCGATTTTAAGCTGACAGGAATGCCGGTTCCGCGATTCCATACTGTGGACGGTGTAATCAAAGCGGTACGACCGGGCCGAGACCGGCATTTTATATAAGAAATACGTTAATTTGAGGATTGCATTGCCCTGTGATACGGGCTCAGGGTCACTTTTAGAACTTGATCGTTTTTGGGCGCTGGCATGTACATATGTATAAATGTAATTGATGTATATCTCTCCACTTATTCACAAAGTGACGCAATCATTCGCTAAGATCCAGACTCCTGTCCATGCCGGGTGGGCACCTTTTTCTTTTGATATCAATAATTTGTTCCTTGTTGTAAATCTGTGATATGTCAAATCCCGTTCCTGAATGCGAGATGATATAATGGTTGAGATGCGGGGTTGACAGAACGCAGTGCTGAAGCGATTGTAGTGAAATACAACCAGCCTCCGTTGTTTATCTTTTAGAGCGCACCAGATAATTTAATTTGTAAAATGCATCATCCAATTCTAAGAATCATCCTCAGTTTATTGAATGACTTGATTAAAGGAGAAACCTTGGAAAGGGATGGCAAAAAAAAACCAAGTTAGAGGGCATCAGGAGCTCTCAATATGACCCCTGTACAATCCACATTAACCATTCCATCCACCTATATGGTACTCAACGCCAGCAGCATGTGCTAGCTTCTCACTGGATCCCACTCAAGCCACCTAACCAGGGCCACTTTGCCCCCACTAGTCAAAAAAGCCACTTTGCGGGGCGAATGGCAAATGAAATCATAACTCGCCACATGAAAGCATAAAAATAGAGAAAGCCAGCACATACATTTCTTGCATCAAGCATACGAATTAATGATATTTGCATCGAACGAGACCTAGAAAAACCTTTGTACATTGCAAATAGTTAAAACCACAAGTCATTCCAACATGTCCGACTCCTACACCAGTTCTTCCTATTACTACAGCTCTTCTTCAATCAACACGGACGAAGGCACCACCACGGCCACCGGACACCGATACTCTACTACTTCGCACACTGAGCCTGATGGAACGACTATCGTACGTACGGCGCACCAAGACCTGGGAGAGGCTCCAATCATCGAGGAGCGGCGCTATGATAGCACAGGCCAGGAACAACTAGCACTCCCTGGCCCGGCGGGGTCGTCCGCTGGTGGTGTGAGACGGATTACGGATCTTGATGAGTAGGATTGGCTTTCGGTACCTTTGTACTGTTAACTTAAAAAATCATGTGAAGCCCGACTACATATTTCCAACCTCTGCAATATTATTGTCTCGCGCCCAATCTGCTCAAATATGTAATCACTAAGGTCTACGTATAGAACGCAAAGTTAAAACTCTATCAATGAATCCATTTTTTTTGGGAAATTCTGTAGGGACATCTGGATACTATACGCATTTAGGCCCCCAACCTTTCCACTATACCGGCGGTCGCCTGACTGTAGGTCTTAGATCTTGATTACGCGGCCAACGGGTTCATGTGACCTGTGGTTCCTGTTATATCCACGAGTCAAAACACTGATCCAATCTGATGCGAGTTCTATAACTGAAAATAGAACGGCTATGATCAATATTATCATCCGAGTCACTATGATGTTTACTATAAGAGAGACATGAGCGGGTATTTATTTTGCCCAGAGCCACCCACCAATGCAATCCAGTGGGTCCAATCAAATTGGCAACGGCCAGCTTACTGAGACATGAAACCTTGGAATTTCTCAGTGCTGCAACAAACCGCCAATGCCCTCAAATGTTGCATATGGATATAATTAGTTAGTGACCTGATGTCGTATCGAGACTGCCCTTAGGCGGTGATCATTGACCGCTGATGCACACAGCTTGGAGCTCAGGACGCCTGAGCTCACAAGGAAACACTCGGAGACAAGCGCTGGATAGAAATATAAATAAACCACCCGGGCATAGAAATATTTCTGAATCAGTCCATCAGAAATAATTCATATAAAAACCCCCCCAATCCAAATATAAGGCTACCTCCAATTTCAAAAGCATCCTCTGTCCATATACAGCCATGAAGCTTTCTACCTTCGCTCCTTTGGCTCTCGCCATGGCATCCTCAGCATTTGCGTGGATCGTCAATGACTACGCAGAGGTAACGGACTGCAACATCATCGATACGGACGCCAACGATGCCGACGCATTTTTCAGGGAATACAACGGGACAGATTCCAATACATGCCACAATTTTGACGGAGGCGAGCCCGGCTCTACTTGTTCACAGCATAGAACGGAGGGCGAAGTTAGCAACTGCACGGACGATTCTGTTGTTTCCGGGAGTGTCACTATTCTAGACTCGCCCCAGTGCGAGTTCTTCACGGCGAGTGACTGTGCAGGATCTTCTCGTATTGTTGCTTTGGGATATTGTGTGACTGGAGAGTTTCTTTCTTTCTCTTGCGTAAGTGAATTGCTCCATCTGTCAGAATGTGAATGAATAAGCTGATTTATTTCACATAGCCGTAAATTTGAGCTTTCATTACGGATGAGAAACAGGCAACCTGTGGCGATTTGAAGTTGCTCTGAACGCTGACAGAAATTCTGAGTGGTGAAGGGAATGGGAAATTGCTGGCTCTAATGTGATTCAACTTGAAAATGTCGGGATGTATGTGGGGAAATAATTTATTATCAATTGATTGCTTGCATCTAAAGATCCAGAGATCACGAGACCTGTAGCTCGGAAAAACATGTATACACACGTGACTAAGTGATGACGTTGGCCTTGGCAGCGTGGCAAGACATATTACATAATACACGCTAAACTACTTTCGGAATTACGGTCCAAACGAAAATCGGGCAGTTGGGAAAGAGAGGACTCTCGGACGAAAGGAGCAGTGCATTTTATTCAAAGTGCAGTCTCAGGGAATAGTGTTAGAAAGACAGAGGAAAGAAGAAACAGTCTAGAGGTGACGTTGGACCCCGAATCTGGGGATCGGCCGCCCCTCACCGTAGGACCGAACGAGGTTTTAGCGTGGGTTAAGCGAGCGACCGGAATCGGCGAGGAAACACTCACCGGTTCATTCTCTAGCGTGCAGGACCCAAATCGCTCTCACTCAATCTATCTGCGCATCACTAGAACGCGGAGGCCCGTTCCCCATAGCTCGATATATAAACTCATCTAAAATAAACCTACCTAGACAGGCTTTTGCGCTTCTCCTTTCCTTTCCCAGGCCCGCATCCCCCCCTATTTCCGTCCATGCCGTCCCGGATCATGGCCGCTGAGGCCTTTAAATTGCAGACTTTAGGATCCTATATCGGACTTGGTCCAACGGAACTAGGCTGATCCTAAGCCCGGGCCTCGTGCAATTTCTTGTCCCTGCTTAGAAATGCCTCACGATGGTTATTACGTGCTCTCGGACGCTGTTCCCGCTTAAATAACGCTTGAAAAATCTATCCGGCACTGCGATTTTTTTCCCCAGGCAACTAGCTAAATCGACAAGCATAATCTCTATTCATTTTGCACTCGAAATTCTTCCCCTTTTTTTTACTGTCGGACAGAATTTCGGACTTTTGGAAAGCTACAAACTTTCCCCTCTCCCTTCTCCGTTCGCATCCGGAGAATAACGCCTTCGGGGAAATACTATTTTTTTCTCTGGAAACACGCCACCCATTCATTACCCCTCCCTGGGGACCTTGTTCCTGGGCCATCTTCTAGGTCAACAATCATTCTTTGAACATATTTCTCTTGAAAAATAGAGACAAATTCCAGAGAACTTGCTGGTCTAGTCTCTGTTGCGTGACCTCGGACCACGTCTCAAGCCGGAGATCTACGGGACTCGAATCCGCATGGGGATTCCCTGATTTCAGGCTTCAGATCCACACGTGCTCCTCTTCCACACCTGTATAGCTTCTCCCTTTCATTTCATCTCCCTTCATAATGTTACCCCCGGTACCTTCGCCGCTGGACTACGGCATCTCCCCAGAGAATGGCTTTCTGTCACCAGAGCCTCCGCTGGAAGTTCTGCCAGATCCATATTATGCCAAGTGGGAGGCGATTGCTGCAAACTTGCAGCCCTTGCTTCTCAGTAAACGAGTCCGGGGTATTGTGGATCGGTTGCCCGTGCTTTCAACTGAGTACCTGCGTACAGATGCCGAGTGGCGTCGGGCATATGTCGTCCTGGTATTTATCTTGCACGGCTATGTATGGGGTGGTGACCGTCCTGCCGAGGTAAGCAATCCTTCCCATTAATCAGCAACAACTCCAATACTAATAACCACCAACAGAGAATCCCACCTCAGTTGACCATACCCCTGTTCGAAGTCTGTGATCGACTTGAAGTCCCCCCAGTAGCGACATACGCCGGCGTATGCCTGTGGAACTACAAGCCCATTTTCCCGGACGAGCCCACCGACGACCTGGACAACCTCGCCTGTCTGCAGACCTTCACCGGATCCCTAGATGAACAATGGTTCTACCTCATCTCGGTAGCCATCGAAGCCCGCGGTGCCCCCTCTATCCCCCTCATGCTGCAAGCCATCGCCGCAGCCAGACTTGGCGAAACCCGCGTAGTAACCGAGTGCCTACAGCGACTCGCCGAAATGATAGATGAGATCAACTCTCTCCTGCAACGCATGTACGACAACTGCGACCCATACATCTTCTACAACCGTATCCGCCCCTACCTCGCTGGCAGCAAGAACATGGCCGACGCAGGCCTACCAAACGGTCTGCTTTATGACGACGGTCAAAACGAGCCCAAGTACCGACAGTATGGCGGCGGCAGTAACGCCCAGAGCTCCCTGATCCAGTTCTTCGATATCGTGCTGGGCGTGGAGCACCGGCCGACTGGCGTTTCTCGCCAAGAACAAGCCGAGAACACGTCTGAAGATAGCCCCAAGTCCCGGAACGGCTTTATCCATGAGATGCGCGCGTACATGCCCGGTCCTCACAGACGGTTCCTGGAACACGTCGATACAACCGCCAATATCCGGTCCTTTGTTGAAGCTCGACGTACAGACCCTGCTCTCCGGCTCGCATACGATGCCTGCCTAGGCATGTTGCGTGCGATGCGTGACAAGCACATCCAGATCGTGTCTCGCTATGTCATTCTCCAGGCACGTGGAGCTCGTCGCGAGTCACAGGCCGCTAAGTCCAGCCAGCCAGCACCACAGAATCTGGCTACTGCCACCCCGGCCGATAGCAAGAAGCTACGAGGAACAGGTGGTACGGCACTCATTCCGTTCCTTAAGCAGGCACGTGACGAGACCGGCGAACCGGCCATCGATGCATGGGCACGACGACTTCTCAGCAATGGACCTGCAGCTGTGGGCTCGGCTGCACTGAGTAAAGTCGGTGAGCATCCTGATGGGCATCTTGAGGTTGTCGGCCTCTGCGGGTCATGGACGGCGGACGACAGCGAAGGTGGAATCTGTCACTGGTGATTAAACTTATTTTCATTATTACGTGATTTATGAGCGTTCATATCTGCATCGGATCGTCATGTTTATTCCTGCGTATGGCAGCGAATAGTGGGCTATTAGGCGTTTGTATTGTTAGCTTATCTTCTGGGCCCTCATCTCAACATTCCCGGCCCTTATTTATTCTTAGCATCTAGATTCTACATTACATTAGATAACCTCTCACGTTATTTATGATCATTCAACCTAAGTATAGTAGGTAGAGGGTGAGCTACCCACTAAGTACTCCCTAAGTACTCCCTGAGTAGTTAATGAGTACCCCCCAAGCCGCCTTAAGTGCTCCTAGAGCAGCCCTGAGTACTACTGGAGCAGCCCTGAGTGCTCCGGGAGTGCTCCCTAAGCAGATCAGAAAAGTGGGTCATTAGGTATCACGTGGCTTAATGATGACTCAGATACCGGTAAAAAGGGCGTCAAAAACGGCGTCCCAGGTAGCCATTTTCGGCGCCTAATTTACCGTCAACTAGCGTTGGCGTGTATTCTCCGCTTATAGCTATTTAATATAAATTTAGAAAACACTCTTACTAAGGGTATAGTCCATAGTATAACCAATTCTTGAATATTTAAGGGACTTACTGTTAAGGTAGAAGAGGTTGACTAGACGAGGTCAAAGATGTCACATGCAATTTGGACGTAGTGTAGACAAAGACTAATCCTTGAGGAACGAGACGGTTCCTCAAGTGCATCAAATATATACATGAGGGGGCAAAGCCCCGACTTAGCGAGTCATGCAGGTGCTCTCCAGGATTAGATCGGGCACGTTAAGGCACCACATCAGCCTGCCCTGATATCAAGCCCTAACATCCAGGTTAGGCCGTAAATTCGTCGATCCAATCTCTGCTTCTAAGCCATCCGTGCGGAGGTACAGCAACCTCCTAGACAATCTTTTGACGACAACGGAAGAGCGCACATTCTTACGGAGTATGATGCCTGCAATGGCAACTCCGGCTGAGGATGCCCTCGTGAATCTCGGGAGTAAGAGCGAACCTGAGGCCTTGGAACCTACACCACTGTTCGTCGCTCCATCGCAGGTAGAATACAACCCCTCTTTAAATGCACCACCAAGTTGGTTTTGAGCTTTTGGTCGTAGTTTCAATTTGACAAATACTCGGTGCCAGGATGCACGGAACACCGATTGGCCTCATCGTTATTGGGAAAATAGCCTTGGTCGTTTTTTTTTTTGGTTTTCTTTGTTCGGCGTAGGACTTAGAGGTATATTCGATTACCAATCGTATTCGCGCATATCGTTTTGTTGAACAAACTCATAAACAGTTCGGGTCCGCTGCTCGGGGTCTGGTAGCGCGGGGTCGAAGCCACAGGTCGGAACCGCGGCTGTTCGGCAAACAGACGTAGGCCGTATAATTATTTACCATCTTGTAACCTAGGTGAATATTGCTACTTCCTACGCCAAATTGGGCATATCGACCTAATTTGACCAATTTATCTCCTTCGCCAACCATATCTCAAACAACTATGTACAAACATACATACAGGGAGCTGATCAGCAAGCTCCCAGTCTCTCAGGAAGATGTCGACTTCTTCGCCAAGATGCCTTTTGTCCGCCCTTACCTGGATAATTCCAGTTCCTACCAGCTGGTACCTTTCGTCACGAGATACGACAAAGGAGACTTATCCGACAAATTCTTCAATAAAGCGATCAACTCCAACGACACTATTCCACGAGTCTTAGCTTTCATGCGAACAGGATATTCCTTACAAAGCCCATCAACTAATAACGAGGGCTCTGACCAATCACAAAGTCCGGATGAGCCTCATTTTGTTACCTTTTGTCAACTTGAATCGGGGGTGAGCGGCTACATCAACACTACCCACGGAGGGGTTCTGGCAGCCTTGTTCGACGAGACACTGGGTCTTTGCGCCGAGACCTACCGCGTTATCGTCTCAGAAGAACAGGAGCATTTACTTACGGCTAGACTCGAGGTGTCCTACCATGCACCCGTGCCTACTCCCGGTGTAATTGTCATCAAAACGTGGGTGAAGAAGAAGGAAGATAGGAAATGGTTCCTTGAGGCACAGCTTCTGGATCAAGAAGGTTCACTGAAAGCGACCGCAAAATCTCTCTACATCCGGCTACGATCTCCGTTATAGAAATAGCCATCCAATGGCTCTTCCAATAATCAACTTGACCAGTCATCTTTCCTTCTCCTTGTCAGCCGTAGGATGCAGGATCATAGAAAAAGCCACCCGGCTGGGCTTTTGCTCCGTAAACAGTGGGGATTGTGATTACAGCCTCAAGTAAGATGGTGTGGATTAAAATCGCCTGAAAAGACAAAGCCCGTAGGCCTTCCGTTGTCTCGGAGGGCAGCCTAAGTTAAGTCAAAAAACTTCACTCAAATCCATCTATCACGGGACACTAAGACCCTCGTGGCTAGATAGAAACCACCAGAAAGAACCAAGGAAACTCCCGTAAACAACTGCATTGGCACGTAACCAGTTCCACCCTCATCACTGAGAAGCTGTCCAGCAATCGGTCCAGTACCTAAGACTGCAAATGACGCAACCGTGATACCGATCCCTTTTGAATTGTGTTATTTTTCAACTGAAGAATTTGAGTCAAAGAGAGTAATCAAGTCACTTACCATTCCAAGACCCAATCACCTCTGGCGCCGGTGCCAGAAGAGATAAACATGGTGAAAATATGGCTTGAAGAGCACCGGACAAAATGCCGTATACTACAGCCCACGCAATGATGCCTCCAATTTGCTGTGCACCAATCCACGCGAAGCCGACCACCCCGCATGCAAAAGTGGTCACTGTGAGAGAATTATAAAAGCCCCATCCGGAGTCCGCTATGATTCCCAATGCATAACATCCCAAAAAACCACCGCCATTCAGGATTGCTGCAGTATAAAAAGCGAGGCTCTCAGGGGCACCGTATTGCATTGCATAGGAAGTGATGTAAAACTGTGATTTAAAGGAAGCTCGTTAGTCAACTGAGGACACTTCATGTATACATGCCACGTACCCACGGGATATAAATCCCCAGATTCATGAAGATCATTGCGGTGGTGAAGATGATAGTCCTTTTATCGGTAAAATACTTTCTCATGGGGAGCGCATCAAATTTCGAGGTCCGTGGAAATCGCGGCCGGACTAATAGGGTGGCGGCAATCATCAAACCCAACTGCATGAAGCCAATGATGCGCAGCGTCCAGCCCAATGACATTCCATTATGGGTGAGGAGCGCATCTGTCATTACAGGCCAGATGATTCCTGATTTGGAGAGATGAAGATTAGCCATGGAGACAGAAGGAAAGAATCTGTACAATGCGGCCAGATACATACCTCCCACGTTTTGGCCCGACATGACAGCACCAACAACAAAGCCGCGTCTTTTCAGAAACCATTGGGACTGAATTGCCAGCGCTGGTGTGAAGATCAAGCCCATTCCCAATGCCTCGCAAAACCCCTGGGATAACAGGAACTGATAATACTTCGTCGAAATAGAAGCCATCATGGTGCCAAGAACCAAAAAGAAGGTTCCCACCCCAAGGGGCACGCTTGGTCCATACCTGTCAGACAACCTACCGGCGAATATTCCAAAGGCAAAGCAACCCCAGAGCTGCACACTGCCAATCCAGGCAATATCGGAAGGGTTTGTTGAGGACAGCGTCGTTGTAACGTAGTAGCTCTGGAATATAGAGCCACCGCTCATGAAACCGATAGTGGGAATGAATGCTAAAAACCCACCAAGAGCGGTGCGCCAAGCATTGATACCACCATCTGGAAAATATACTTCATCTTGGATGGAAAGAACTGAACAGCTTCCGTTGGTCTCATTGTCATTACGGGCCAACTTTAGATCTTGACTCTCTGCAAGAGACTGGTCGACCTGCCCCCTCTTGTAGGTGGCCATTAATTTGGTTGATTTCAAAAACAACTGCAATAGCAAAGAATGGGGTTATACCTAACTCTAACTTCGGGACTTTAACTGTGGTTTAAATGCTGAATTCAACGAGGGGTATATCATGACCACTACATTACGAGACTTGCGTCGCTTAGAAGTCAATATACAGCCAACAAATCCAAATATTTGTCGAGATAGGGCTCGGACCTACGAGATAGCCATATGACGGCGGATAAGGAATGATAAGCCTCGTGTGGTGAATATCAATGGGGTCATTTACCCCGCAATTGGCTATATTATACTTCTTTAACTTAACTCCCGCGGGTCACATGGTTTTCTTATCATGTCCTTGTGATGATTGGACATACAAGCCGCGTGTTCTCGGAGCCGCGGGTCCGACGATTATACTTTCTGCATCGCACCGGCGGGTTGAATCTACCCGCCTAGTTGAGTTCTAGGCCAAACCGAGCTATTCTGCCGAGGATTACCTTCGCATGATAACGTGGCAATCAGTTAGGATTAGCGAGTTCTTACGACAAATTGATTACTAAGCTGTAAGGGTGATCCTAAACCCCGATAAGCTCAACATGCTAGCTAACTTCAGGTACTGATAATATAAGGGGCTAGATCGGCATATGGTTTACTATCGGATCAGTCTCAATGCATCGAGAATATCACTTTTACGCCGGTCTATTTGCAGATTCTTAAAGCACGAAGTCAGATAATTTCCTTAAAGACTTATCAGAAAGTACATGGAGCTATCTATTGATGATCTTGCAGCACTCAAAAGAATGCTTATGAGAGATGCTGATATGATGGGAACGATGAACAGTCTATCTGTAGATGTTAGCATAATTTACCTTGATAGGTCCGTGAAGAGGTCTATCTCAACCACTCCATGCCTTTCTTAATATCGCCCCATCGCGCGATTGCTAGATCCCTCCAATAGTACGAACGCGGCTGCCACGGAGCCGTAGAGGCAGCCTTGGGAAACACATTTCCCCCTTTCTTCACGTAAGTCGCAGATAATGCTAAAAACGGACGTTCTTCTAACTCCTCCCTTTCTTCCGCCGTCATTCGCGGCACAATTACCGATAATCCCTGTTTCCTCATCCGGGTCAGCAAGCGGCACACTAACTGTGCCGTTGAGTCTGTCCCCAGCGTCCAGCTTGCGTTGGTGTATCCAAGTGACAGCATCAAGTTAGGCAGACCTTCCACCATGGCAGTCCGCCAAGTAAAGTGGTCCGATGGTTTATGCGGCTCGCCGTTGACGGTAATGGCGATACCACCTGCCAAGCGTAGCTTAAGCCCAGTTGCTGTCACGATGATGTCGGGATGGAGCTCTTTTCCAGAGGCGAGCGCTATGCTAGACGCAGTAATCGTTTCAATGATGCCGGTATGAATCATTTGAATGTCTCCGCAGGATTGACATACTGTACATGTCAACTAGGCCTGACAAATTCTTTCTTGAGCAAAAATAGACTTCCATTTCAATTTGATTTCAATAATAATATTATCAATTTAAATCGAATAATCACAATTACAATTATAACATGAATTGAGTGCGAAATCAGGCGTTGCTGGCTCGTAGAGCTGCGAGGTTGGTTTGAAACATCCGTGCCAGTCTTATTACCGGAAGAAAAACGATGCAAGGCCCGCCTCTGCGCCCATGGTTTTCTTGTCTGCCAGCCGCTTCTCAGTGCTCAAGTAGACGTCCGGCAGCCATTGTGGTTTTGGTTCTCCCAAGGCCATACGAGCAATAGCCTGGCCAGATAACCAGGCCTGGCACATGCCATATCCATTGAAGCCGGCTGCGACCCATTCACCGCCCTCAACGTCCCTTTCGCTCACGGAAGCTGGCAAATTTCCCACGATCGGGAGTTGATCAGCGGTCATACCAAGTATTCCACACCAGATCCGCTGAATCGCACTAGCGGAAGTTAAGGTGTCATTGGTTATAGGGTTAGTCCAGCCCTCGTTGAAGAGTCTCTTGGGAAGCAAGGTGGTAAGGTTTCCCACGGAGTCCGCACTGATGACTGAGTCGTCAGAAGACAAAAAGTCGTCCAGCCTCTGAGTGTCTCCTCCAACGAAAAGATCCCCAGTCTCGGCATTTTGCTGCATCCAATATAGCCCTTGCTCGACCAATGTGGTGTTAGGATCGAAAGACTGTTTCGAATGGAAAAGCCACGAGTAGGGGCGATTTCCCCATTGCGGACCTGGCTTTTGCGTCGACATAGATAGTCGGCAAGGGAATACAGACCCTCTAAGCTTGGGTAGAAGGTGTCCAGTGAAGCCATTCACGCAATGGAAAACCTTTGCCGCCCTGACAATCCCACGAGGGGTGTCCAAAACATAGGGATATGCGGTGTTAGAATCTCGGGAAACTGTGATTGAAGTCACTGGCGTGTTTGTTTCGACTGAGAACAGTTCCGCATGGCTTTGAAGAAGGCGCTGGAGTAGGTTTGTTACTAGCTTATATGGCCAGAAGACGTGAGACTTGACCACCAGAGCACCTTTGGACTCCTTGAGGTTATATGTCTATTGGGAAATAGTCAACCTGTTTTCGAGAGGCTCATGTATGTGGCTGAATATGAAACGCCTACCTTCTTTGCTGTTTCGCTGTCGATGATTGTATATTTCTCCTTGGATCCGGGGACGGCTTCTTCGTACATGCGAACTGACCGACAGGATTTCTCAAAACCTTCCTCATCCTCATAGCTAGACACCGCAGTCACGTCTCTTATCTCGCTGACCTTGTCAAGGTTCTCTTCCTTGGCAACCTGGATAATCTCCTCCAATGTGCGGTCACAAAATAAGGCAATTTCCTTAGCAGCTGCAGCACCGAAAGCATCAGCAAACTGTCCATAGAACTGAGGCACATGACTGAGCAGAAAGCCTCCATTGCGGCTTGTCGCTCCAGTAGTCAGAGAACGAGCTTCAAAGACGACGACCCTCTTATCGCGGCCCAGTTCACTTTCGAGAATTGTCTTGGCAGCGCTACAACCGGTGATGCCAGAACCAATGATTGCAAAATCGGTATATTGTGGCAAGTTCTTTGACTGAATAGTCGCGAGAGGATGCGGAGGCTCTTGCCAAGCCGAGACTGTCGGATTTGGAACTGGAATGCCGGGGTCTTGGGCTACCTGGCCAGCCAATTTAAATAACAATTCTTGTGGGAGTTCAGGAGTCCCCATATCTTGTCTAGTTGGACTGGGCGTTAAAAATTGAGTTAGTCGTGACCGGTTCTTGATTAAGATACTTTTGGGTGTATATAGACACTTAGATGTCCGTGTGTGCATATCAAAAAGGAACGATAATAGGAGGCCCCGCGCGTCTTTTATCTTATTTCTGAGACACAGATATTTGAGTTCCGAACTTGATTCTGAAATTAGAATTCTTTCCATCCCTCGGTCATCGCGGGGAAGCAAAAGCTCACACTATCAAATCCGCGCAGGCTTCAAATGGCCCATTAAACAGACCACAGCTGATTACCTGGTTCCGCGGCTCCGTGGCTCCGATTGCGGATGCCACCCGCAACTCCATCCAATCTACCGAGCGCTTTTACCACTCATATGGTCCAGTTTGCGAATCGACAAAAGTCATTTATCTGCCAATCAATAGAAATTTTGCTATACTTGGGAAGAGAGATGCCGCGGAGCCGCCGGTCATGCTAGTTATCCCGAACTCGTGCTAGTTATGTCGAACCCGACGGCAAGTCGTCCGTCTCATAGATCAGCTAGCACAAGTCTTAACTACTTAAAGGTATGCCTATATTTCAGGCTATATGTAAGTTAACATGAGATTATTACGCTCGGCACGTAACCACACGTCCGAAATCAAAAGCCTCTTTCCTCTTTCCCAAAATACGCAGAGTCCTTTTCAAAGCACAGCACAATTACAACATGGCCTATACCTCTAGCACTCGCAAACCAGTTGTCTTCATCGGCGCCGCAGATGCGATATGCGGTGAGGCCGTTATGATTTTTGCAAAAGCAACCGACGTGCCCATCGTCCTCGCAGACGCCAACGAGGATGCCCTCCGTCAGGTTGCTTCCAAGCTACCTGGCAGAGATGTCACCATCCGAACCGTGGACATTTCTAATCCCGACCAGCTGCGGAAGTCCATCGCCGATGCTGCTCTTGTGATTCAAGGTGCACAGCCGTATTATCGGACTTCGGCTCCCGTGCTCAAGGCGTGCATCGAAGCAAAGGTGTCTTATCTCGACTATTCCGACGATGTACATAGTACACAGGAGTCACTGAGTCTACATGAACGGGCAAAGCAGGAAGGAGTTCCTTGCTATATCAATTGCGGCTCCTCTCCTGGCATGACAAATCTTCTCGCGGTGGAAATTGCAGAAGAACTCGATACTGTTGAGAGCCTTGACATTTGCTGGCTCGTCAGCGAGGAGGGCAGCCAATTGGGAAGAGAAGTTCTAGAACATCTTATGCACATCACTGGTGGACCATGTTTGACCTGGGCCGACGGTAAAGCAGCAGTTCATGAAAATTGGGTCGAGACATCATATGTTCCCATTATCAATGGCTCTAATGACCTCGCCTATGAGAGCGTTCACCCGGAGCCAGTCACATTACCTCGTCGATTTCCAAATGTGAATCGAATTCGGACCTTGGGCGCTCTTAACCCAGCCCCATTCAACGGATTTGCAAGAGGGCTTGGGGCTGCTGTCAATTCTGGTGCTCTATCTATGGAAGCCGCTGTCGACTTTCTCGAGAGTGTGCAGAACAAATCAACTGGGAGCTGGAGCGAAATTATTAAGGCAATCAGTGCACAACTCTGGGGTGGAGATATCTCACTCAACCAACTATACGGCTTGGCTTCACATGGTGCTACATCACTGAAGCCGTGGAATCTTGCTCTCTGGGGCATTATCAATCAGGTCCGTAAGGGTCAATGCTCAACGAGCGAAGCTTTCAGCTTTCTGGTCAATAATTTCCGGGGCAAAAAATCCCCGGGTCGCACTGGCTTGCTCGTTCGGGGTATTGGCATCCGTAATGGACACCCTGCGGTGGTCATTAGACGGACCCCCACCAGCCCGGATGGCTCTTCTTCGCGGCTAGGCATGGCTTCGTCGATCGGGGCATGCTGTGCAGCCTTCGCGTTGATGGCCCTTGACATGGGAGCACAGAGGGATCCGGGGGTCTACTGTCCGGAGGATTGGGCCAAACCGGTGGCATTCTTCAAGTATATGGAGAAACTCGGTATCCCACGGAATCAGCTAATTGAATCACTTCAGGGATAGACACAAAATCAATGTGCTCTTCAAACTCCACAGAATAGACTTTTGCAGACAGGAGCTTCCTTCACAAATTGGTTACTTTGGCCCCTCTTTCATAATAGCCGAAGTGGTCTGGAGGGAGCATTGTCGGGTGTGGTGCATTCCTACGAAGATCATGGCATTGCCCGCCTTCTCCATGTAGTGGCCACGTACTTTGGAAATTCCGGTGCCATTTCCGAGACGGCCGGCAATCTTGAGGTTGTCGATACCGCGTACCATAGTTCGGTGGGCGATGAATTCTCCAAGGGAGGCTGGACGATGAATCCATCTAAGTTCTCTACGATTGATGGCGTCGAACTCCGACAGACCCATGGCAATATTCATTTAGCAAGGAGTGACGTTTCGGCGAGTGAGCCGGGTTCTATTGAGGGAGCTATTGCCAGTGGCGCACAAGCTGTTCGTAATGTCTCTATCAAGCTGGGCAAAGGGAAGCTATAACCCTAAATAGTCAATCCTCGAGACAGTTTAGTTTACTTACAATAAATATATCCTCTATTTCTCAAAATTAAAAGTGATGGATAATTTCTTGATCATCACCCCCCTCCTGGGGTGGATGTCCGAGGCAAGTACAGTAATGTTCGAAATCAGCTTTACCTTTCACTCTCTTTCTTTATCTCCCAAAGCCCCACCCGCCACCCACTAGTCCAGATTATGACATAACTCTGCAGGCTTTGCATTTGCATTGTGTAGGTACCTGTGGTCAATCGCTCTAAAATTGTAGGCAATGCAAAGCCTGCGGAGCTATGTCATAATCTGGACTAGTGGGTGGCGGGTGGGGCTTTGGGAGATAAAGAAAGAGAGTGAAAGGTAGAGCTGATTTCGAACATTACCGTATCAGGTCAAGCCTTCTCTCCCAAATAGGACCGAAGGTCTTCATCTTCATCCCTTCTACTTTAATTGAATTTGACAATGAAAATGTCCTGCCGCATTCAATGTGGCATTTAGCGAATTGAACACATAGCATCTTGTCGAAATGCGAGACCACCCCGAAAAACCATCAATCACAGTTTTGTGGGGTGCTTGAACTCAATTTCAACCCCAAATGCCCTTGCCCCAGATATTCGTCAACTACCGCAAGTATCAGTGGCATGTTTGTCCCGGGACCCGCGGACCCCGGGAGCCGTAATCCGAACCCCGCATATTCTGTATCATGGGCTAGGTAGGCATCCCTTTAGCGAGCTCGCCTTTCATGGCCTTCGTGCGGAAGGCGAAATGTATCCTTTTTTTTTTCTTTTTTTTTTCAATTCAGTGACCACGTTACGTCTGGAAATCCATTTCATCGCCTTTTGTGTACCAGCAAATTCGGATAGTGCTTATATGGACCTCGGCAGTATGGCGTTTGCCAACCTAAATGGTTCTCCCAATGATTCTGACGTGCTTGGTGCTGAGAATCACGACTACAACGATGTTCTGGGCGCTTTTGCGCATCAGGATCACCTTTCATATTCTTACCCTTTTGGCCGGATTGGATATTCCGGGATATTTGCGCTGCCCTCTGCTTCCGACGGGGGTCCATTATTGACCTACTCGGGCCCCATGGTTGACGAAGCAGAGCCGGTGCAATTGAACGGTGAGGTCTTGAATCCACCAGATCTTTTACGTCTCTCACAGGGGGCTGATATGCTGAAGTCCCCTTACACCCAAACCGACCAAAAGGCCAAGAAAAAGTCCTCTCCAGCCTCACAGAACCCAACACCTGCGAGTAATCGGAGACCCCACAGACCTCGAAGGCAGAATCGCTCGTGCGATCCCTGCCGTTCAGCAAAAAGGGCCTGCGATTTGCCCCCCAATGCCACCCTCTCAAACAATTTTCCTCTATCACCGTGTTCCATGTGCGAACTACGGGGCACTGTATGCACAGTTGCATGGCGTGCGAGCAAGCAGTCTTCCTATATTACCAAGAAGCCTGTGTCTTCCGTTAAGAGCCATTTTACCGACCATGGCACTGATATTATCAACGAGCACACCGACGATGGTCTCTCGCCTACTACTGCAACAAGTCTGTCAAGCCACGACTGTACTCTAGTTCACCGTACGATGGCTTCCCAGACATGCTCTCAAAAGTTAGGAGTATACATTGACATCTTTGATATTCCATTGTCAAAAATCCTTTCAGAGAAATGCGTGCCTCCTTGCTACTCTTTGGGCATCGCTGCCTTAACACCACTGAGACACAATACACAGCTAGCCGCACGATTCAACCAAGCTGAATTAAGCATCATGAATTCTTGGGAAATGGGACCTTTTTCAGGGCAGCCAACTTCTGCTACGTCACGTCTATTCCTTACAGCTAGCATTCTTGATTTGCTGTTTCATCGTCCAGATTCTCGCTCAGAATATGGGCGATTATCGCGCGATATTGCCTTGACTGAAACGCACAAGTGGGTTGCCATTGCGGCCGGGTCGCAATTTACTGTCAATGAAAATGGCGCTGAGAACGAAGAAAAATCTCTCCAGCAAGCAAGGGATATGGCATATGCTGCATGGTCCAAGGCAAAACACATGGTGTTCGAGAATATTGCAGCAAGCAAATCTTTCCGTCTAGGATTGTCGCTTCTCCTCTTTGGAACAATATTGCCACCTACAGGGATGGATCGGAGCCGTGATTTTGAAGAGGACGCTGCATATACACTGCAAGAAGGCATTCGTCGACTGAAAATACTATGCGCTGAGGCTCGTACTTGTCTTCAAGGTGGTGATACCCGCTCTAGTATTATTACGCCCTTGATGGGACTGCATCCGCCCGTGCAAAAGCAGTGTCTATTCCAAAGCTTGTCCCTAGAAGCCCTTGAAAACGTTCTAGAGCTGATCGGAGCTTTTGAATGGCTTGCTGAGATATCACAAGGCGTAGCAATCGCTCTTGTCCCATTTCCAAGTTTTCTTGTTGCACCGCCTCTTAATAACTTCAGTACCGGGAATGCTCACTTGAGAAAGGAAATAGCTCAGGATTTGGATGTCAAAAGCGTGGATAATGTACAAAATCCAAGACCAGTAGATGATGCCATTATTGCGCGAGTCAAGGGAGTGGCCGAGCCAGTGACAGTGCTATGGACTCAAGGCTCCGCGGAGCAACTTATACAAAGTGCCTTGCTCGAATCAGCGTCTTTGGTGGTCTTAATGTGGACATCACTTGCTCGCTTGACTATAGCAACTCAAAATATGGGGGCCGGTCAAGTCAACTATACAGAGATTCACCAGCATTTTGAAAGGATGATATTGCTCGTTGATTTATGGAGAGCGGCCTTTGGCACAATTAACTACGACTCGGCTATGAGACTGCAGCTATCAACAACCGATATAAGGCGCGGTGTGATTTTTTGCGCAACTGATGGCGATCTCGCGGTCCTTCTCTTTTACGAGCTTTCTTTCTATCTTCAGAGTCGTCTTGCGAACCAGCCACTATCGTCAGGAAATAGTCTCCGCGAAACACTAGAGCTAACCAAAGGTTACCAGAATAGCCAGCGAATTACCAGCGCGATGCAAATTTCCTACCTCGCTTCAACGAACCATGGAGTTTCAAGCCCTGGCTTCCAAGGAAAACATGGGCTTAAGGCAAATATTGAAGACATTCGGGCGCACCCTGTAAGTGCAACTAGGTTTTGAATCGGCTTTTTATCACACTAAATACTACAGTATCCCACTATGGTGGTGCAGGCATACCAACTAGCCGCCAAGGGATTGGCACAAGAGATTCAGAGCTCCGTGTCGGCAGTAGATATAGAAGGAATTTCAGTCCTGTCTGCTGCTCTCGAAAGCTGTCTACGGGAGCTGCGGGGACTGCAAAGTGCACTTGTCATGTATCCAACTACAGGAGGGAGTGATGAGAATGTAGAATTCTCTTGAACTCAGCGGATCGCCGAGTTTATGTGTCGGGGCAGGCTTAATGATAGTAAAAGGATAGAAAACAACGACGGCTGTCAAGCACCAACGTCCACCGAAATTGAACTCATCCTAGGTTAGAGATTTTCTATTCCAAATAGCTGTCGAATTAAAGATCCACAGGAAAGGTTCCACATTAAGGCAGGTTTAGAAAGAGATATCGCGCAACGTGTTCTCCAGTGAGGTATTCTTAGGATAAGAAATGTACAAATGGCCGACATTGAGTGTCAGGATAGGATTGAATGACTGGCAGGAAACCTTCCAAGGGTCTGGTGGATTAGGCCTGGAGTTGCGAGCTCGTTCCCATTTCATGCTGCATGTGATTTTTTTGGGACCGAATGAAAATACATTTTCCCGACTCTTATCTTCCTATACTCCTTCGATCAAAACTCTCCTACACGCTAGATAGCGGGGACTCTTGTCTACCTCGTCAAAGGAACGCCTACCCAAGCTACTCATGATGATTATGGCCAGCACGCCCGATGCCAATAACTTGCCTAGGGTCGGGATTGAAAGATCAGCGGTCGAGGAAATTCTCAGAGTCTCAACTAATATGAAGGTTCACGACTATCCAGACTCCGCAAGCGTGATTCGCGAAATTCGCGAATGCCAGATCGCTCATTCCGCATGCCATAGAATATCAAAATTCATTTGACCCTTCTCAAAGTGGTCTTTTACTACAGATTCCTGCTCCAAACCCAAGACAAGATATCCTGAGTGTCCTAAAACTTTGCGAAAATCGTCCCACACAACGAATAAATGCCTACCAGTCTGCGTGCTCGACTGCGGAGAATCGAGTAAAACATTTGGTGCATAAGGTGCTCCACATTGTCAGCGGCTTTCAGGTCGCCAGGTTCAGGCACGTCACTGGGACCTTATGGCCGTCCGATGACAACGTGTGCGTGAATATTGCGAATTCATTTTATGCTGAGATTTCTCAGAATGGTACTCACCCGGAAAACCGCTTCCCCTTCGATGATAACCTCTCGGACCCGGGGAACGGAACCGTGAACGGCCGGAAAATTGATAAATACGTCTTACACGGTTGTTTGGGCCTATCATAATAGGGATAGGTGATCTGGGAAATGGTTTTTTATTGGACGCATATATTTCGAAGCAGCTTTCAAACAGTTTTTTAAAGTAAGCAAAAGTTTTTCTTCGCCAGGCATACTATCATCCGATCAAATGGCTACTAAGTTATGAGCTAGCTGCGAGACGGCGGTATCCCAATCGCGCAGCTGACGTGATATATGCGCAAGCCGTCCACCTTGTTGCCGCAACCTGTGAGGCGCCCCTATTAACCCGAGCTCGCCAGCGAGGATACCATACAATCAAGCTACAGTTAAGGCAGTTGTCGGCCATGCCACCGCAGAACAGTAAACACCTTCGACCCTCCAGCACTAAACCAGCTAATCACTGGAGAAGTGCCCTTTAGTGAACCGTGTTATGGCAACTTGCCACCAGTAGTCCGGGCATGTAACGACGCGAAACCCCTTACCTTGATTTTCTGGACGAGCTCAAGAGCACGCGAAATTTCGTCACGGGTTTGTGAAGCGAAGGACCAGAGTGAATTCTCACCCGGTTCTCACATAGTTCCTACCCTTCTCATCCCCCGTTCTCCCGTGTTCTCATCCGTGTCACCCAGGAGCCGTACTAACCATGTTTCTGTTTTTGGTCTTCATTTTCTCACACTCTGTGCAAGCAAAAGAGACATTCAATCTTTGGTTTGCTGATGGCACCCCTTGAAACATTTCGTGATACACCGTTGCTTTATATTATGTGCGATTCGTACGTTCTTCATACAGGTCCGAAACGTTGGAAACTGTTGTAAAAGGTTGGAAAATCATAACTCAGCAATGGTGCTGCCGTACAGTTTCTGCAAAAGGCGAATATGTAAATTTTAGACTTGACGCATTTTGTGCGAGATATACGAGCTGTTTCCATTCCAAAGGAGTGCTCTAATATGGACACAGTCTGCCCGGCAAGTGAAACAAAAACTAATCGCTAAGAGAAGCTCGTTTCTATGCTGTCTATGCTGCATTATTATTTATTCTGGAACGTTGCTGTGGAATTACTTTTACACACTCAACAAAACGCCAATGAGTAATCACCAAACGCATTGTGTCTGCTGGGGCTAGAGTTAAAAACGACTGTCTTTCAATTTCTCATTTTGCCAATAAGATTTATACATGAGCTACACCGAATGACTCGGAAGTGAATCTTAAATGTAATCTCATTCACTAAATCCATGTGGAAATCGCTTAAATACTCTCAATAATCTCGTCCTTAGGGACTCCAACGCGCTCCAGGGCACTGTAAAATACCTCGGGCTTAGCCCAGTCCTCCGGACAAAAAACCCCACTGCGCTTGTGGCCGTCTTCTAGTGCCATTAACATGAAGGCAGCAGTTGGGGTGCCAGTCATTGTACCCATACTTTCACACAAGTAGGAGTCTTTGCCGTTTTTCGGATTGCGCTTCGTGATCACCGTCGGAACACCACCGCGCATACCAATGGCCCTCACAAGTATGCTGCCTTTGTTCTCGACTTTCGTTCCAGTTGCTATGTTCGTGATGTGAGTCACAACCTCAGCAATAGTGCATTCTCCATTCCAGATTTGCTCAATCATTCCCCACAGAGCATATCGCAGAGGGCCGACAACGTGGCTGATTAAGCAGTAAAGCTCCTTAAGAGTGATATCGCCTCCGCGGAGCTGTTCTTTCAAGGCCCCGAAGGCTTCACCCAAAGCACCCAATCCGCCTTTGAGCGGTGGATTGGTTGTAATGTTATAAAGAAACTCGACGGCTTCGTCCATTGACAATGCTTTTGCGCGAACAGCAGAGCCAAGTCCTCGAGCAATACCATTGAGTGGCTTGGGGTCCAACGAGCCGAAGCACTGAATGCGAGTAGCATTTGGGAAAACACGCGGGAGTGTCACAGGCTCTGGGTGAGCAGTTTCATGCAAAAGTCTCTCTCCATCATCAGTATACATTGGTGCGTAAGTGGTTCCGACCCAAGACTCGTTCACTGTTGGCTTCGAATCCACCCACGTCAGGCATGGGCCAGCAGCAATATGCATCAAATGATAAAGCACGGCTTTTCCAACACTAGCCTCATCACCCACAAGCCAGCAAAGATCAATGCTATCCACCGAGTCGAGTTCGCTGGCGGCATCGATGGCCATGACGTTGCTCAGACCGGGCGAGGCACCGCAACCGATATAGACAGGTACACCTGCTTTTCTGGCTTCTTCAGTGAGAGCAAGAGCTGCTTGAGTGCTTTCAACATCGTCGTCAAAATCAAGGTACGGGACCTGGGCCTTAATGCATGCCTTGACGACGGGGTGAGAGGTTTTGGAATACGGTCCTGCACCCAGCACAACCAGTCTAGCACCGCTGATTAGATTGGTAAGGGCAGCGTCATTAAATAGATCGAGCTTCTGAGTCTTTGCCTGACCAGGTGGAAGCTTGGCGGCAAGGGATTCGATGACGGCGGTGTTGAGATCGGCAAGAATAAGCTGGGCGTTGCTGGCCTTGGCAAATCGTTCGACAGCGATTCGACACATCTCACCCGCAGCGCCGATGAAAACGACGGGCTTGGAATCAGTGGAGTTGACCATATTGGCAAAGTCTTTTAGGAGGAGGGTTGTGTCCTTGAGGATGTTATGAAAATTCCACAACTAGGGGTCTCGCTCGATAATTTATATTGTAGTGACCTCGGAAGACCGTGAGAAAATCCCTCTGCCAGAGATGTCTTAACTCACGAAAACCCATCACATAGATAAAATGAATGGTTCAACTTTAGCTGTTATCCGAGATATCTGACGCCGGCTCCGGGTTGCGTTCCGTATGTTAATTATACCTTTTCCTCCAGGCTCAGAGCCCGCGGACCCGCGGAACCGTTGCAATGACACCGAATTCCGCCCATATCAGAATATAATGGGGTAGTAATTGCATTATACAAGATTTTGCCGTCTTGTTGCTGTCTAGCTTTTTTTTGAAGATGATAGAATATTCCCGCGCAATATTTTGTGCCAAATGCTTTTTGCTTACTATCTTAACATCTCATTTTTCCCCAGGTACAGTTGTCTTGAAATACATAGATCCCTGGGATGTGGAATTTTAAATGCGACATAATTGCTTCAAGTTCAAATAGGAAATGAGAAGCGGTCAATAACGAACATCGTTGCTCATAACCTGCGCATGCCAAGATTAGGCGAAATGCACAGTTTCACCACCCCATTCTATATCTAGGTACACGATTAGAGTACTTTTCGAGTCCATGTAGCTCCCGCAGGTACCTATTAAACCTAATCGACATCTCTGATATACGTTTCGCATCAGCTACATTAAAGGTGTTCTGAGTCTCTTCTGTAAGCCCTTTGGCGGCTAGTTTGTGTGTTTGTACCACCATAGTAGGGTGCTACGAGTAACATTTAGTTCGAGAAATCCACACCTTGGATAGCGGATCTGAATCTAACTCACAAGATGAGCTAAATAGCCTTATCTCTATAGCAACGTGATTAGATAGGCATTTGCCTTAACCCGCGTAATAATGGTATCGTCTATTTGCTTTGCGGTTCCCTCTTATTCTCGGCCCCCTTAACCTCGTTCCTTTATACTATCTTCTCTACCAGACTAGTACCGCTGGCTTTAAAATTATTGATAGACGGTGTAACAGAACTTTAGCGTGGGGAAAGGGCGATCGCTACTGACTGAGATATCTTAACCAGCCATTCAAAAGCTATAGTAAGCTCCTAAGTCATTTTTGCGGGTTTCGCTGGATAAGCTTTGCAACAAGTATGGCTTTTTCTTAGGATGACAAAAGTGGACTTCGGATGTGCTGGACAGTTCATGTAGTCACCGAGTTACAAAGAACATGCGGAAAAACTACCCTGCCATGGCGTAAAGTATAAACTAGCTGAGCATGATGTAACTAGACTACGGATCCGCGGGTCCGCGTCCGCGGTTCCCGAGTCAAGCTCGCCACCAATATTTGCAGTAAATTTACAGCTTCGGGGGCATTCTGAGTTCTAAATGAGTTCAGGCATTTCCAAAAATCGAAAATATGGTCAGACTTTGCTCGTGGTGGTTTATTGAGTTTTTGTGGGAGGAGGCTCGGGACACGGGTGAGTTCACTATCCGACATTAGTTCTCGTTCGGTACACAACCACAACAGCTTTATATCGCGCGTAATATCAATAACTACCATCCTGGCGACGTACAGAATCACTCATCATTTGCAACAGTACTTAGCTATACTTCAAAGTCAATGGTGGCATAGTCTGTCGACTGCAGGATCACATTACCAGAGAAGGGATGATGTAATAATAACATCGGATTTCGACTTCAAAAAAGACTAATAAATAACAAAACTGTGAGGGTAGCTAGCTACTCAAATCTTCGCTTTGGCCAGCCTGAGAGAAACATTACGAGCGGCCTGTGCGCCGCTTGACATAGCACCCTCGATAGAGCCCGGTTCACTGTCGGAAATATCACCTCCTGCGAAATGAATATTGCCATGTGGCTTTCTGAGCTCCACTGCCCCAGTCGTAAAGAATCCAGGTCGATTCATCATCCAGCCTCCTTTGGCAAATTCATCGGTCGCCCAACTATGGTATGCAATATCGACCACCTCAATTCCAGGGATAAACATTCGCAGTGCATCTTGCACTGCCCGTAAATCTTTGGCACGAATTGCAGCATCATCGCAGCACATGCAAACAACGAGTGTATCCCCATTGAAGTATTTCTCTGTCCTCAAAGCATTGAGCGGAGATTTGCCGGCCGGTGCAGTGATAGAAAAGGGCTCGATCTCACCCCGAACCCGGATCCAGATCTTGCCAGCCATGGTTGGATTCCCCTTTGCGATCATGGATCGTGCTATGGGGGGTAAGCTTGGTGAAATGTGCACGTCACCAATGGTGTTTAGAGGGAGCGCAACGATTGTCGAACGAGCACGGATTGTTTGGTCATCTCGAGTTCTGATGGTAATTTGGGAGCCTTCATCGATGATGGAGGTTACTGGAGTCGAAAGGAATATCTTGGCGGTTGTTTCAGCCAGAATAGAGTCGATCAGCCCCTTGGTGCCGCCCTGAATGCTCCAACTGCCAGCTGTCTCGAAAAAGGCCCCATAATTACCAAAATATGTGGCCGCAGCTTGGAGCAGCTGGGCAATGCCATGATCTTTGTAGGAATGTACCAAGCCAGACAATGCCCCTTCTAACACAGCACGCTCATATGAAGATAGATTCAACGAATTGATGCGGTCCTCAATTGTCTCCATTTCAATATCAGCGTTGTCGATTGCAGTGTGGTCAAAAGGCATCGGGAATCGAGCCCGGCTGTCTGCAAACATTCTGTCTAAGAGCGGAGACATAATGCCAGAAAATTCTTCGGCGCTGCCAGAGTGCACGGCTCCATCGGCAAGCCAGTAATGCCGGCACACCTCTATCGGAGGGTTCACGAGAATCCCATGACGCCGGAGCTCATTCCAAATGTGGGGTTGCGTCCAGTGTACATAGGCCCCTCCCAACTCGAGGACGTCGCCACAAGCGCTATCCATATAAGTTCGTCCTCCCAATCTATCGCGTGCCTCTAACAAGGCCACCTTGTGGCCTTTCGCGCTGAGGTCACGCGCGGCAATGATCCCGGCCATACCGGCCCCAATCACTGCGATATCGAATAGTTCGCCCATTCTGATAGATTTTCGTTGTATTTTCGGTGTTAAAGGGGATTATGATGGAAGATTTGGTGCACAGAAAGTTTCCAAACTCAAGGTAAATAAAAAAAGAAATCTTTTTCCTCTGCGGACGGAACGAACGAGAATATTAGCTACATATATACTAATTTCGGGAGATACATCATTAGGTGTCTGAAGAGACACCTACCCAATGATTCCCTTCTGATCACTCGAAGATGGACCACTTTGGAGTTTCTGCAGATATTGTGAAGTGGAGCCCTGTTGCGCGGAACGCCAAGCACTGGGAACCGCGGCCTCCGCGGGTCCCGAGAATTGCGCCCTAATACATAACTACTCATAAGAATTGTCCCCAGTCCCCATCAAATATATATATCTACAATACAGTGCACTGCACCACCATACTTTACGTGAACTATATATAATTATATGCTTACAAAGCTTGAATTCCGCACAATCTTTCGGTTAAAATTTGGAAGTTTCATACTGCGTATAATACCCTCTGGCTCTAAAAACTGTCGCCAACCGTCTGGGCATGCTCATGATCAAACCATCAATTTACTATCAGGGAATTACCCACCAAGCCTCCATTATACATACTTTAAAATATGCCTAATTAGTCTCCGATCGACCTATATTCATAGGCTTGAGATAAAACTAAAATCGTTAAAGCTTTAAATATACGTACAACGATTTGATTAGGTTCAACATAGGCGGGCTACATTCCACGTAAATTCTATGCTCCTTAAACTAGTCTCTCATCACATACGTGTTATAAATACTCGCGTTGCCTTGCTTAAAGACTCCTCTAGGTATGAAGATCAGAAAGAGACAATTTTTATGCACATCTACATACGAATTGGTGTGGTATAAAAGAGGGAAAAATATATGGGTGGTTTTTAGCTGGACAAGTGAAGCGGAACAATTTTTACGGACGGGTATATACTTTATCCAGAAAATCGCGTAAGCCAATGGTAATTGTCACACGTCTTGACCACTATAACACCACGAGAATACGTCATTTACTAGCTCCATTCCCAGGAGCACGAGTAGGCAGCAGTGCGGTTACTGTCGGAGTACGTGAAAGAACGGAGAATTAGGATCAGATCGAATGGGCCAGTCGGCCTGAGCATTAGGGTCAGCGATCAGGCTGCTCAGGGTTGCTCAGGGTTGCTCAGGGTCGCTCAGGGTGTGCTCCGGGGTACTCGGGGAGCGCTCAGGGCGGCATCCGGACCAATTCACGCTATGCTCCGGGAGCCGATCTCTACCCGAACCGGAAGCCTTACCGTCAACAATATTCCATTATTTTTGTGCATTCGATCGGAACTTAAATGTAAGTAATTAATCGCTGTGAAGAATACCTTAATTGAATAGAATATAAGACTTCGGTACATGCAAAACTCATAGCAGAGGGCCTGCCGATTCTATCTTCGCGGCTGATCGGTCAAATGTATTGCTACGATACTGTGGCTGTTGGCTGTGTTGGAACTGGATCTCTTTCTTGTGGATCGGATGTCATCAATTTCTCCAGGTGGACATACTGCCACGGCCCAGTCTCTTCAGCTGTATGGCAAAGGGATCCCTGAGGGTTCTCAGAGTGGGTCCCATAGTTGCGCTTGTTCTTGATGCCTCGATAGACCGACGACGCGGTCCTGTGATCAGTGAGTGATTCCAGAAGCCCTGTAACATGCTACCGTTCATTTACTGCCGAACTTTGCTCTGGAATTTCGCCAAGGTAATCAAGACTGGCTACACTCCGCTTGTGCACTGTGGTATTGCTCAAGCTCCATGTAGGGTTGAGAGTATGGATAAGCTTGCCTCGGGTGGTGGAAGCCAACTTTGATGATGAGAGGCAAGGAAATATTGCTAATATCAGGATAGTCCCTCTGAAGCCTATGGTTGTTAAGACATATAAGGACTGTCCCCCTCTCGGCCGGATTATCATTCGTGGTTTGGGGCAGACAATCAGAAGTGGTGTCATTTAATCTGATTAAAAAGCCATAGTATCCTTATCATGTATGTACTTATGTTGTCTACTTACACATTTGGTATGTTACGTAGATTCGCCATTTGGATAACCAGAAAACTTTTCATACTATACTAGCTACCTAGTATGCGTAAGTAAGTATTAAGATAAGTTAAGGTCGGTGGATTAGGTAACATAAATAAATAATAATCAAAAGTAAGACGCAGCTCTGCATTGCATCAGGAGTCAAGACTTCTCCTTAAGCAATGAGAGTATTACTTGATATATACCGATTTCATCATTGCTATACAGCCACAGTCTCTAAGCTTTGCACGATTGTTTTCTAAATGGCTCCACTGTAGTGTGTGGAACCTTCTCTGTGCCGTTCCTGTCACTTCATGACGCATTTTCCACTTTGTGGTGTGTGGGGTATCACGTGAATGACATCAGTGGGTGACGTCACCGATCATGGTGTTGATGTTGTTACGTAGTGGCTGATTTATGACTTGCAAGATGGAGATATCAGGTTGGATGCAACTATTATATAAAGAGGGGAAGTACCACACATTTCTTCTTCATCAACAAAACAAACAAACAACCTCACACAAACACCACTCTACCAACTTTCTTCCACAATTTCCATCAACTTCATCTACAATCAACCACAACAATGTCTGACAACAACTCCTCTACCATTGGTTCCTACGTGAACTCAGCTACGGGCGCCGCCCAGCGCGCCGTCGGCGCCGTCACCGGCAACTCTTCCACTCAAGTAAGCCAACTTCCCGCAATTCTCTCACTCCAAAACCAAAACAACTACTAACAACCTTTTAGAGCAAAGGCGAAGCAACCCAAGATCTTGCCAAAGAGCAGCACGAGAACTCTCACACTACCGCCAAGCTAGGCCCCGTCGCCGCCGACCCCAACACCGGCGCCACAGCCACCGACGACCCCAACCGCTCCAACGGTTCCTGGGACCAGACCGTCGGCTCAGCCAAGGAGTCTCTGGGTAACCTGATCGGTAACGAGAGCCTGCGCAAGGCCGGTGTTGAGCAGAACGCCGCCGGCAAGGAGCAGGAGGCGAAGGGACAGCTTAAGGACTGGGGCGAGGGAATTCAGAACCGGGCTCAGGGTGCTATTGGTGGTGTCGCTGCTGCTGTTACTGGTGATCGCGCAGAGGAGCAGAAGTTCCATGATATGCATGATGAGGGCAAGGTTAGACAGCGGGGCGCCGAGGCCGATATGGCTAAGCGCCAGGGTGATTGAGTCACCTACTTGTCTTACCTACCAAAGGTTTTGCCTTGTTGAGCTGAGTTGAGTCGAGGCTCGACTTGACTTGATTTTAGGGGGTGGCTTCTGCAGACTGCAGTGTATTATTTTGGCTTCTTTAGCTATTACGATTTTTATGATTCAAGATATCCAATTTGAGATTGATTTTCCTTGATTTTATTCATTCCGGGTTTATGGATTGTATATCGTTGTACTCCGTGTTTATATAGTTTTATCGCCCTATGCAGCCCTGCTGGATCGACTGCCGATCAAACACAAATCAGCGCTGGCGCATGTTTTGACAGCTTCTTAAAAATGATCATCGAAGAAAGTTGTAGCTCTGCCCAAATTTTCACTCCAGTGGATTATGTCCCAAATTTGTATCAAGCCCTCGAGAACCAACACACGCCGCCGCAGTGATGCGAGGGACAGCGAAAAGTCTTCGGATCTACCTTAGCATTAATTATGTATTTTCCATCAACACCGCATTGTATCTCCTTGATCAGGCAGGATATGTCCAAATCTGAAATTAGATAGGAAAGCATATGCGATCTTTTTCCAATGCCATTCTGCTAGGTCATGTGCATAAGTCAGTAATCTCTAGCCCACATATCCGCTGATCTTGACCTTTTCTTGTCTACTCAAATGTCCCCCCATAAATCCTCAAAGTATGTAAAGCCGTTGATTTCGTATGCTATCGTTAATTACAAAAACATTATTTCATTTCTCAAAGCGACCCAAGAAGAGACCCAAGTAGTTTCGAGACATCCTCAATAAGCTATACAGATATTAGTCAGCGGTCTCCCAGAAACCAGCAGAAGTAGTCACATACCGGTGTAGCATCCCCAATCAAAGTAGTAGTGTTATCCACAAAGTCCTTGGTCAACAACGAGCCAGCGTTGGTCAAGATAGTCTGCAGTGTGTTGGTATTATCATCGGAAAGAACCTTAGCAGCATTGGTGATGATAGTTTGAAGGTTGCTGATATTTTCATCGGTGAGCAGGCCCTCAAGCTCGGAAATTGTACTGAGGAGGCCGCTGGTACTGGCAGGAGCGGGAGCAGCGACGGGGTTGGGTTGTGGGGCAGCGACAGCCAGAGCCACGGGGGCCGCAAGGAGAGGGAGGAAGATGTGTGTGAATCGCATTTTGCTCTGATAAAATATACGTTTAAGGGGCTTGGTAGATCAGCGCAGCTGGAAACGTTGGGAGGAGGAAGAGAGATAAATGTCGATGTCCTACGAAATAAAAAGAAAAGAAGGCCTAGTCATAGAAAGGAATAAAAAGCAAGCCTCCAAGACTTGGCCTACAGTAGTGTATACATGGATAAAATCCACCCCACATGCAATCTAGACCAGTCGAGCATGTCTTAGATTGATTTTCCTATCGGAGTCAAGGCCAAAGAAAGTATAAAAGAGCAAAAGACAGGACAAAATTCCCCGAGACTCCAACCAGGCCAATGCGCATCGAGGATTTCATCACAACCACTAAGGCTCAAGCCGGATTAGCATCGGATCTCTCCGTCAAGAAGTCAAACACAGAAAAGGATCAATGGCCGAGGTCGATCGAACCGACACCGAAAAACGGGCTGCCATGTGAAGGCTCTATAACACATACGACAAAGCGCGAACCTAGAATATACCACAATTCCAACAATTACTACTCAATCGGGTCTAGCACCAAATGCAACTCAGACTCACACTCATTTCCACCCGCAGTACGAGCTCAGGTAGTGACATCCCCACATCCAAGTTCTCACCCCAGACTACCGGCGTTGGGAAAGGATCAGCAAACAAGGGCGATCAGACCCCCTCCAAGTGGAGCTAACCCCTCTTTGGACCGAGTGCTCCATGTGATCTCCATTCCACGGAGCACGAGTTGGCTTCGGTAGGGATCGGCATAAGCTGAGACTACCGAGAATTCCAGTTCAGTGGAGAATTGGTTGCTCAGTACGCTCCACGATGATTCACCTTTGGTTCTCGATATTAATTCATGCATGATGATGTTTGAAGTTACAGTAGAAGTTATAGGTGGGACGCCGAGGAATCGGAATAAGCATGTGCGTTTCCACAAAAAGGGGTTGCGCCACCAATGGTTCGGCGTTTTCCTGTCCCTGGAACCAGGAACGAGAACCAGAGAACCAAACCACAGGTCAACGTAAGAAATTGATTGATGTCATGCGCCTCATCACTTCGTCTATGCACGTAAATACAGTGGATTTTTCCTCGTGGGTCCTCATGCAAGATAAGAAAGCCTTAGATTCATAAAAAAGCAAAATAAATCAAAAGATCCTGTGGCAAGTCAAAGTATTCACAGTGATCCAGACGCATTCCAGCTGCAGGACCGGCAGCCACTTTCCCAAAGGATCCTAGCGACACTCCCCGCATTAGTTCGCCCCACAGTCTCACAACGCTATGACCAACCCAGCAACACTTAACCCGATCATCGCGGTGAATACCGTCGGCCGCGCTGCCACACCACTAGATGTGGAAGTTGACGTGGTCGCAGAGCCTGTCGACATCGCCGTCGCCGTCGCAGCCGTAGCACCAGCTCCACTGGTAGCCGTAGTCTGGTATCCCAGCCCAGTAGTAGCAGTCAAAGCGCCGTCCTGAATCTGTAATCGGACGACAGACATGTAGCTCTTCACATCGGCGGGGAGACTGGAGTACCAAGCTGGTGTAGTGCCAGCCTTAAATTGACTAGCGAGGGAACTGCGAGATTGCGCATCGATTAATTCCCAGACTACCGTCAGAGGAACGACCGAGAGGATTTCGGGGATGAGGGCTTTGGGTGGCGGGGAGATGTTTGCGAAATTGCCTGTTGTTGTTGCGCTGGCGAGGTTGGCTCTGGATTAATAATCGTTATAAGATTAGTTTGTATTCATTGGGTTGGAGTCGGATTCTAGGACGAACAAGGCACTGGATAAGGACGCAAGGTTGAAGCCGTCCTCTGTTGTTGCTGGGACGGTGGTTGCGTCTCGCTTTTGTGGTTCAGCCCAGGCAGTTGCCGTTAGAAAGAATAGAACTGTGGTCAATTTCATGTTGAATTGTATATGTATAGATTTGAGTTATAGTGGTGACCTTGAATCGCAGTTGGGAGCAGGAGATTATATCGAATGCTTGACCCCTCTTTGTCTGTCTGTTCGGAATGTCTTACGAGTGGGTTCCCATATTCATACCATGGAAAGTATACTGATGTAGGCGATTCACCTGTACTGAGAACTAGCCTATAGGCGCTTTCATGCAAGCAGGTTTTCTAGACCGGGTCGGTTGCATCTGTTCCGAGGCTCAGCTACATGGCCTAGACAACCCATGTCAGATGCCACGACTGTGAATGCGGGGCTTAAAGAAGTCTATGCATTTTGTCAGATTGACCATGCGCATACTCGTGAGTCAGTGTCAAATATTCATCAACGTTGATGTACGTGATCGCCTGTCGATCTAGAAAATAGAGACAAGATTTGATCTAAAATTTGAACTTACACCGTTTCAAAAATTAATTCAGAAGACAAAGATCTAAGTAAGAGTGGGCCTGAGCGAATCTGACTTTGCATATGAAACGTTGACTTGAAATTGTGAACATCGAAAAGGAACTGAAATTAAAGTCAGGGCGATACCGGTTTGCGCTAGGAATGACTTGGTCGGATAGCAAAAAGCCTTCTTACTAATGATTTTCGAGGAATGAAGACTGATCATAGCACGTAGCATATATTAAAGAAAGGGTATATACAAATGAAACGATAAAAAATCCACTAAAATATGACCACCACCTTAAACCACATTCAGCTTCTCACGCAGACGATCCTGATAGTATCGCAGCGGGTAGGCGCGCATCTTATTAGGCATAGCAGGGTAAACAGCAACCGAGAATCCCATCCAAGTCCGGTACAAAAACCTCGTTCCAGCAGTAGATTTCAACCCATACGCATCCCGCAACTTCGGCGGCAACATCTCAATAGTAACCACCCGCAAGAAAGGCTTGATCCGCTGCACCCACTTAGGCATATCCTTACTCTCATGCAACTCCTTCGCGAACTTGGCAGCATCCTCCGAAACAGTCAACTGTCCAACCTGATCGTCCCAGAAAGACCAGAAAGCCTGCCGAGTCTCCGGCCAAGTACCCGCAGGCATACCGAGACAGTTAATCAGCATAGTAAACTCGGCGTACCCGCGCTGAGCGGTATCGTAGTCAACGCGGCCATACACGCGCTGGTAGTAGTCTGTTGCTGTTGCGTAGAGCGTTGCAGCCATCCAGCGCTGCAGAGGCGGGTGGTGGGCGAAACGGTTGTTGTGGCCGCCGCCTAGACCGGGTGCTTCACCTCGTTGCAGTAGGTTGAGCAGGGTCTTGCGCTCTGCGTTGGTGCCGAAGACTAAGATTGAAATGTAGCTTAGGTGGGCTTGGAGGGCGTCGAGAAGTTCTGTTGCGAGGTCCTTGGAGCTTTCTTTGATTTCTTCTTCGCGGATTGCTGGCATGGCTGCTTGGAGGAGTAGTGCGGCTCCGGAGCCGGCAAATAAGATGCCCTCATTGAGAATTTGAGGGAGGATTTCTAGTTGTTCAAGGGCGTGCAGGCGGCCAGAATCTGTGGTCGTATTGGGGCCTGCATTCTCCAGTTGGAGTTCTGGTAGAGCTGCGGGCTTTTCGTCGTCCAGCGGAGATACTGGTGTGGAAGCGCGCGACATTATTGATTTTTGGATATAGAAGTGTTGCTAACGATAAGTTTTATTCAAGGATTAATCTAGGCAGACATTTTGAATAAAAGACAAAAGGCCTCCCCGCAAAAAGAAATACCCACAAAAAAACCATAAGTGAGGCCGCCGTCATCAATAGTGGATGGCTCGGCCCATGTGAACCCCCTATTTTGTGTGCTAGTGCGCCACAACACCAAAAACACGAAAGACCGCGGTTCGCAGTAGATCGCCATCTCCTCCGCTGATCCCTGCTCCATGCAGCTGCTTGCGCTCGTGAATCCTATCCCAGACAGGGAATAGTGCTCCGAAGCACCGTGACCTTAATCCACTTTTTTGGTTTTTGGGCTCGTTTTCTTTTTTTTCAAAGTCCCTCGTCTCCACCCGGATCCTCACTGGGTCAGTCCGAACAATGGAAAGTCCGGGGCGTCCCCATACGGAGGCGAGAGGGAAAATAGAAAGGGCTTATTTCGCTTGTCCTCCATAGGTCATCTGGCGATCCCCGGTTCCCTCTTTTCCCCGGACCGTCTCGATACATATAGGCGACCGCGTCCCGCTTCTGCTCCCTTCCCCACGGAGAGTGACAATACAAGAGGCCCCCAGAACTCAAGCCTACAGCCGTCACAATGGGAAAGACAATTGACGACCGGCCAGCCTATTTGAGCTCTGATGACGCCAAATACTCTCTAGGTGTTCATCGTGGGCCACTGGCCACCGCGGTCGATGATCCTAAGCTGGAGAAAGTCGAGACTTCCGGTGGTCTGTCGCTGGCTACTACCCAAACGCGAAAGGAAAAATTAGCGCGCCATTGGAAGCGATTCTGGTGCTGCTACCTGATCGGAAATGTCATTTTCTTGGCTATTTTCTTGCCGGTCTTGTAAGTTCCCGCTATAGATTACTGCCTACCATTGAGTTGCGCGCTAATGCAATTGGCCCCCAAACAGTTTCCTGGTCGCTATTCCAGCAATTTCACAGCTTGTCGTTAACAAGTCAAACTTGGTATTGGTCAGTGCGGCCGTCATGCAACCTGAGCCGAACACCATGCAGCTTACACTGCAATCGGCGCTGGATTTGAAAATCGCGTTGCCCGTTCGGATTGATCCTATTACCCTGAATTTGTTTGTTCGCGATAACGGCGCAGCCAACCCATGGGGTCAGGCCAATCTGACTGGCATGACTGTTCGTGGAAATACCACATTGGGCGTGACCGACAAATTCACACCAATCCTTAACGAGACTACCTGGACCGATTATGTTCGGAAGGTCGTTTTTCAAAAGGAGACTGCACTGTCCATCAAGGGCACGACGGATTCATTTCTGGGCGTGTTGAAGTCGAAGGTCACGATGAACAAGGATGTTGTATCTCCGAGTAAGCTTACCTAGCTCCTGCTAAAACTCCAAATAGTCTGAAACAGCATGCTAACCAAGACTGTAGCACTGGACAAATTCGCCGGTTTCAGCATCTCCGATACCTCGCTTGTTCCCACCCGCAGCGATGGCACTAATCTCGTTGGAAATGTCACTCTGCCCAACCCATCCGTCTTGACCCTTGAGATTGGCACCATCCTTCTCGACGTCAAGAGTGGTGATTTGCTGATCGGCAACGCTACTGTCGAAAATCTAACCCTCAAACCGGGCAACCATGCGAACGCCATGACCGGTATTTTAGATCTCGGCGTCATCCTCAAGAATATCGGCACGGTCCTGAAGGACCAGGCCTCATCTATTAAGAATGGCAGCCTCAGTCTCACTTCCACCACTCGCGAGGTAACCTACAATGGTACCCACGTCCCATACTACTCCACCGTTATGTCCGAACTCCCTCTCACTGCCGACATTTCCATTGGTGCTACCTTGAAAAACACCATCAAGAGCTTCCTCGGCAGCGGCTCCGGCATGAACTACACTGAGATCATCGCCAATCTCAAGAACCACACCTCCAGCACGACCGCTAGCGATCTTCTCGCAGACCTGAAGGAAGGCCTTCAGGCGCTCGAATCGAGAGATTTCGTTCCTGAAGAGGAATTTGACGATGGCGCAGACACCGCCAAATCTGTCGCCAAGGCTTTGAAGCGGAATATCCATGTCCGCGATATCTTCCAAGATGAACATCCCATCAAGCGCGACGCGATGATCGACTCGCTAGTTGGATGGCTTGGTAATCAACAGTAAGAAACTTTCTAGACATAGAACTGTTTAGAGCTTAGAGCTTAGACTAGACATTTGTCTTTTGCGCAGTTCTGTTTGACTCTTCTGTTTACACGGCGTTTTTTCTTATCTTCTAGAAGATGCCGCCACGTCCCGCGACGTTGACGCAGACATGATTTGATTTTGTTGTTTCGTTTTTGATTTTGATTCCCCGGACTTGGTGGACAATTCACGGATTAATAGAGTTACGGCCTCGGCTATGTATATCGATTGATGTGTCTGATCGGTTGACTGTCGATATGAATAATTAATATATGATGATTTCTTATTACCCAACTTCTTTTGGAGTCAAATGAAACAAAATAATTTTGGCCAATGAATCATATCCTGCCGATCTTGAATCGCCGATCTTCCAAGGTTTGAGTTACATCAACGGACACCAACTTTCTCCCGACACTCTAACCGAGCCGCCTCATTACGACAGATTGCAGAGTGCGCCGATCATCTATCTCGCCAAATCATGGCCAAGAACCTCGGTCGCGTTCTGATATCCAATCTGGAATATGCAGCCGACAAACTCAATCGTATCGATCGTATAGCCTCCCCGGAGTCATGTGAGAAACTCTATTCGGTTGTTACATCACCCCGCACGAGCCGTTAGCGATCATGTCCGAGGGTGGAACAGTATAGTGTGTTGTGGATCTTGGGTGAAGTTTATGAAATTAGGAATTCCTATAATTTGGTCGACGGTTTACTTTTCTTAGGCAACACTATAAATGTTGATTCAGTGCATGGACTGCGTAATGCCACTAGGGATGTGTACAGTATCTGGGTATGAAAATTTTAGTATAGTGTAATATTATTTTAAGATTGACAGATGATAATGTACCTTCTCGAGAGTACTTTTAGTAAAGTAATACTGCTCATTACTTTGCACATCGGTTTCTGTTCTACTCGTACTCATGTCAGCGTGACGTAGAGCCTCCGTGCCTCTGCGTTCATCATCAATGGCAGGGTTCTTGTTACTTTGTTTTTGGCTTTTATCTCAAGAACCTTTTAACCGCATTGATAGTCAGGCCCTTGAATGAGCAAGATTCCCCCAAGGTAAGAGTCAACTGTCCCAAAGCAAAGTTTCAAAAATCCATGCGTCATATCGATGCACATAAAGTATGGATTTATCCTTTCCAGAATTCTCAAATCCTGTATCGGAGACTGCCAATTTGAAAAAATTTGGCAAGAGTCACTTTCCATACTCTATGGTCAATCTACACGCAAGCATTTAACTTGTCATATAGAAGGCCCGTAAACAAGGCCCCGGGGGCCTCTGAACTTTTATGCCGATGTCTAGTCAGTTGTAAACAGATTACATCAGAACTCATATTCAGAATGAATTTAGTAAAGTATTTGACTATGAATATCGATGAGAAATCTGTGAGATGTTTCCAAAATTGCAGATTTGCAGAGACCATCAAGATCGAAGTTGCGTTTTGCCTATATAATAGTAATACGAAAGATACCTATTTATCTACTCCCTCAATATGACTCACAGTCTCCAATTTATCCTCAGTCTCCTGTTGCCTATCGTGAATCTTTCTCATGGTACGCGAATGAGCAGGAACCTGCCACCAATGCTCAGTCTCGCAAAACAAGTTGTTCATCTCTTCAAGTGAGAGGCCCTTCGTTTCGGGAAAGAAGAAATATACCAAAATCGACGCAAATATTCCAATGACAGCGTACACAATGTAGTATCGATATTTGATGGTGACAAATGCAACAGGCGTGATCTCCGCAATAACAAAGTTAAACAGCCAATGTGTTGAGGTGCCTATGGCCGAGAGGTGAACACGCAAATCTTGCGGGGCGATTTCTGTGCTGTAGAGAAAATTTGCCCCTAGGAAGCCGAGCGGAAAGAAAGTCATGTAGAAGAAGAGGAAGAAAGTCGCAGATACGGAGGCAGCATAGGTATTATCTGTCTGGATAGCCCAGACGGATACGGCTAACGCAGCCATACTTACGCCCATTCCTAGACTGGAAATGATAAATAGTGGCCTGCGACCAAAACGGTCCACGGTTAGATATGCCGAGATGGCGGCAAATATTTTCCAGGTCAGCACACCAGCGTTCAGAAGCGATGCTTTTTGTTGCTTCAGGCCGAGTGACGACTGAAATATCGTAGTGCCATAGTAAGAGATGGCATTGGCACCTGTCATCTGGGCACAAAAGTTGATGCCGATAGCAAGACAAAGTCGATAGAATAGCCTCTGAGGACTGCTTCGGAATAAATCAACGAAGCCTCGCTCTGAAGTAGATGCCTCTTGGAGGGCACTTGAAATGTTGCGAATATCAAGCATAATATGATCATCATTGACATCTCTTGCATCTAAAAGCGCAATCATGGCAGCTCGTGCTTCCTCATTACGACCCTTGCTAACCAGCCACCGGGGTGATTCTGGGAAGAACATCGTGCTGGCTATGAGGATGAGTGTGAAAACCATAGGCAGTGCCAAGGGGAGACGCCAAGCAATCTCACTGTTTGAGACGTGCGAGAGGCCATAGTTGGTCCAACCGGCAGCGGTAATGCCCGTTGCAATGAAAATTCCAATAATAACAACATTTTTCCCACGGCTTCGGGACTGTGAACACTCGCTCTGCCAGACAGGGACCACAGCATTGACCCCACCGTTCCCGACACCGGATAGAATACGCCCGACAATCAACTGACTAAGACCAAAGGATGTGGCTTGTATGAGAAGGCCAACAGTCGCCACAATAGCGGCCGTGATGAGAGACTTGCGACGACCGATTCGATTGCCCAATTGTGTGATGCTAAGAGCCCCAATGAGACATCCAATTGTGTAGATCGCAACGACCGTTCCTGTTGATTGAAAATACAAGTCAGACGAGTTTGGGGGAAAAATCGTACATGCAGACTTGCCTTGAACTGTAGCATTTGTGCTTTTGATAGATCCCTCAGTGTTGACTGTATCTATGGTAGGAAAATACTTCACAAAGGAAGGATAGTCCAAAACTCCTCCAATGTTGGACTGATTGTAGCCAAATAGAAGAAAAGCAGGAATGACAACCATGAAAACACGAGCCCGTGCCAGAGCCGTTCCAGTAAGAGCCAAGAAAGTCATGCTGGATAATGTTGGTAGAAATATTTGTGACTTGAATTTTTTTGCGAAAGAAAATAAGAGCAAATGAATATGCTCCTTAGGAAAGGCGAGTCACCTGAAAGACTATCCAGGGAGAGGAATCCTTCTCCTTTTGTGTTCCTCAAGACAAAGCCACGAATTGGTCCCAGGCATCTTCCTATATGCCAAGCCTATCATGAACTGGATGCTCGGCATTTCTGGCAGCATGTACGCACCTCCTCACCCCGCAAATCAAATCCCGAAGTACGGGGGAAAAATGTAAGACGACATTAAACAAGCATTTTGTACTTTTGATTGGTCCATTTTCGATAGATTGGACATATTCCAAAGAAGTGGCAAAGTTAGAAGTATGGTGGGATAATTTATCGCCGAAACCTTCCACCGATAATGGCATTCAATACGTGTAATGGCACCACCTCATAAAAAATCAATTTAGCCTCGACATTGAGCCGCTTTCCTACGTCTATGCATTCTAAATGTAGAGTAAACTTTGAAACTGATTCTTTCCTCCAACTTGCAAGCCCGCGCCAATAAATACTTCACACATAACCACACTGATCTAGAATGAGAATCATTGCCCGAAGTCTCTTGCAAATGAGTCGGAATTGCATCAAAATGTCGTCCCAGAAACCTCTTGTCTTGTTTTTCAACCCCGTGAATCATGCCCATGCGCAATACCAGTCGCTGCAGCAGGTTGCTCGTACTGAAGTTGTGACGAGTCAAGGCCGAGATGAATTCTTTAAAGATCTCCAGACCAAGTACAAAGACGCATTTGCGATATACCGCACATCTGCAAGTGGCATGGTAAGCTGCAAAACCCTTGTGGATGTTTACTTCCAGGCACCTTCCTATTTGGGATTTTTCGGCGACACAAAACAAGAGCAGCAAATTGACAAACATATTTGAAACAGGTAGCTGGAAAGTTTGATGCCGATTTCATCGACTCTCTTCCATCAAGTTGCAAATACATCTGTCACAATGGCGCGGGTAAGTGAATTCCTAGGAAATCCGGAAGACGTGGAAGGTTCCGGGCTAAAGATATTCGGCTCAGGCTATGACCCCATCGACACGGCGGCATGCGCGGAAAAGGGGATCATCGTGACCAATGCCCCTGACCCTGTCACTGACGCCACTGCCGATCTGACTATATTCCTATTACTGGGAGCATTGCGACAGTTGAATCCCTCTATGATGTCATTGCGGGCTGGTGGCTTTAAGAAAGGCGTCGATTTTGGCCATGATCCCCAAGGTAAGACTCTTGGAATCCTTGGAATGGGTCGGATTGGACGTGCTATTAAAGCGCGCTGTGATCCTTTTGGTTTAAAAACCATCTACCACAATCGCAACCCTCTTTCGAATAGGGAGGCAGCAGGGGCTGAATACGTTTCATTTGATCAACTCCTCGTGGAGAGCGATATCATCAGTGTCAATGTACCCTTGAATGCGAAGACGAAGCATCTGATTGGAGCAGGGGAGATTGCTAAGATGAAGGCCGGGGTAGTAATTGTCAATACAGCTCGAGGTCCGATCATTAATGAAGCCGCTATGGCTGATGCGTTGGAGAGTGGGCATATTGCGGCCGTTGGCTTAGATGTATATGAGAGAGAGCCTGAGATCAACGAGAAGCTTATGAAGCAGGACCGGGCTTTGATGGTACCGCATGTGGGTACCCATACATTCGAGACCCTGGCCAAAATGGAGGCCTGGGCCATGGAGAATGTGCGACGTGCTATCACTGGAGAGGCTTTACTCTCCCCAGTCCCAGAGCATAGACACCTGGTTGTCAGTGAGGTAGCAAAATAAAGATAAAATAGAAAAAAAATTTCCTTCAATATAATTACTCCTTATGACGTTTGAAATACTGCCAATCAAAGCATTTAAGTACTTAGTGAAATAAATTGATTATCGAATAGGTTTAATGGGTCGCGGGAAGGGATATCTACGTCTGTAGAGGCCTCAGAATAAAGAATCTGAAAGTACGGTTGGCGGTAGCATCAGAACAAATTGAGGTAGCTTATGTCGAACATCACCCATCGCTTAAAAGTGTTGCCTTGTGGATGGTGGTTAGATGGTAACTGCGAGGCTTCAAAAGGGTTTTCGTGTGAGGATGCGGCAATCCGGGTGAATTGAGCCGTTATCGGTAGAACTTACAGCCGATGTTCAAGCGGTCCAAGTTAGAGTCAGCGAGCCCACTGGCCTATCAACTTCATTTAAAGAGGCGGGAACGCCTATCTAAGGAACCTTCATATTTTACATGAACAACATTCAAACCTTCTCGTCAAAAAGGAGACCACCGTCGCATCGTCTTCAGTCAGCAAAGCCTCTAATATTTCATCATAATGGTCAAAATTGCACTTCTCGGTGCGGCAGGTCAAATCGGGACGCCCCTCAGCCTTCTTTGCAAAGCCGCAAGTACTCCCTGCGTCTTTGGGATTTGTTTCTATGGATCTGTTTTGCTGAAATTTTTGTTAAGAGTGGTCTATTCGACCAAATATCGTTATACGACATCGTGCATGTTCCAGGCATCGCCACTGATTTAATGCATATTGACACTAAAGCCAAAGTAATTGGCTACCTTCCCAATGATTCGGGACTAAGGAAAGCCCTTACAGATGCAGATATTGTTGTTGTAACTGCCGGTATTGCTCGAAAGCCAGGCATGACCAGAGATGGTAAGTGATAAGCTTTTGTTGTCATGTCATCTCCGTTGTCATCGAAGGTACTGATTGAGCTTCTTAGATCTGTTTAAGGTGAATAGGTCCATCCAGTTAGATCTTTGCTCTCCCTGCTGTACTATTGACAAGCTATGAAACTAACTCAGCCAAGACTAACGCGAGTATCATCCGCGACATTTTCACTGAGGTTGCAGCAACATGTCCGAATGCAATTTCCTGCATAGTCACCAACCCAGTAAACTCCACCGTCCCTGTTGCTGCTGAAACTTTGAAGAAAGCCGGTGCCTTTAACCCTACTCGTCTCTTTGGTGTTACGACCCTCGATGTGGTGCGAGCCTCAACATTCGCTGCCCACAAATTAGGTGGTAGTGCTGATCCCAGAGACTTCGTGGTTCCTGTCATCGGTGGTCACAGTGGAGCCACCATCCTGCCTCTTTTTAGCCAAGCGCAGCCTCCGGTCAATTTTAATGACCAAGAGCTAGCAGAAGTTATCAATCGTAAGATTCGATCGTGAAGAATAATGAAATGAGATCCACTAACTCTCAAATAGGCGTACAATTTGGCGGGGACGAGATCGTGCAGAGCAAGCAAGGGGCTGGCAGTGCCACTACCTGCATGGCGTATGCTGGTTTCCGGTTTGTCAAGGCCATAGTGTCCGCCATGAATGGACAGCCCGTGACTGAGGAGGCTTTTGTCTACCTTCCTGGTGTTGCTGGAGGCAGCAAAATTGCCACAGAGCTTGGCGTTGACTACTTTGCGGTCAGAATTGCTTTGGGCAAAACGGGTGCCACGAAGGCGGTTACGATTGGAGAAATTTCAGATAATGAGAGGAAACTTCTCCAAGTCGCTATCCGGGAACTCAAGACAAACGTTGAGACTGGTGTGTCTTTCATGGCTGAGTAGACCACGATTGCAAAAGCAGGTGGCTTTCGCTGTCGAGGCATTCAATTCTGTGTGGATTTTGAATGTAAATACGCGTCTTCGGTTTGTTTTGTTTCGTTTTGTTTTCTGTTTTTCTTCCTGTATGGGCAGATTAAACAATATATCTCTCTTGTTTCTGTTCTTTTATCGTGTGGATATGATAATGTGATGGATAAATTTTCAAATTTGCCGGTGCTCAGCAACTAACTGTGACTGCCAAGTGTCCAGTGATATATAAGTGGGAAAAGACCCGCATAAGAGCCCCTAGTCATGTGACCCATGCCAATGCGATAAAGCTTCCACGTCTATCCTAGAGTGGATTAATCTCCACATGGCGGATGCACAACCGCAGAAAACCTCAGGTCGCGTACAGCGGGCGTGTGAGCAGTGTCGCACGCGCAAGATCAAATGCAGTGGCCACCGACCGTGTCGGGGATGTGAGCACCTCGGCCGCGAATGTATTTACAAGCCCACCAAGACGCGCGGGCGGGTCAGACGGCCGCCTCTCCGCTATGCCAAGATACCTACCCTGCTGCAACCTAAAGAGGCTACAGCAGTGCCTGGTAATACAACATCTCATCTGATACCGGAAGACTCCGAGGTGTACAATAAACATCTTGAAGTGAGAAAAGGAATTGTCGCTACCAATCCCAAAACAGGGGCGTTTCAATACTACGGTATGCCATGATATGCATCTTCAAGTTTCCATTCGATTGTAATTCTCATCCCTTTATTGATGGTGAATACAGGTTTATCGTCACATTTTTGTTTTGTACAAAGGATATATCAGCGCTTAAAGCAGAAGAAAATCAACAACCAGTCAGGAGTAAGGCTCTTCAACCGGCCTAGAGTGCTACCAGAAGGATTGGACAAATGGGGCATGCAAAACTTTATCTTCTCTAACGAAGCTCACGATGAAGGAATTGGAGAATCTGCCTTTTTCCCCCAGGAACTCGGTGAAGAGCTAATTCAAGGGTTCTTCAAATACATTCATCCCCAAGCCCCCATTCTGGAGTATTCGATCGTCATGCAAGACTGGAAGGAGATCTACAAGAACCCTGAGAGTGGTGTGAATTCCGATCGCCGCCGGGTTCTCCAGATGGTTCTCGCTATTGGAGCACGTGTACTGTGCTCTCAGGACAATCGAGACTCGGGTCTTCTGGAGAAGTGGTCAAATATTCTCTCGAAGCAGGCGGATATTGGCCTTAATTGCTTTGGAGATCCGACCCTCGGTGGGATCAATGTTCTCTTACTAAAAGTAAGTACTTGTTTCGTGTCTTATTACTTCATCTGCTCAATAAAGAAACAACAGACTCTGTATGCTTTGCAAATTATGAAAGCGAATGAAGCTTTCATGTATATCGGTCACGCCGCCCGCAGCGTCCTTGCACTGGGTCTCAACCGACAACAAGTCGTGCACGCGGACCCTCAAATGACCCATCATCTCAAAATCTTGTTCTGGTTGATTTATATCTACGAGCGATCGTCGGCCTTGATGACGGGACGACCCTCTTGTCTCCAGGAAAATCAGATCGATGTCTCTTTACCAGATAATACCCCGTCTCAGCTGCCATTATCAGACAGCATGACCGACTGCGCTTGGATCCGAGCGATGGTGGAGTTATCGCGCATTTCCGACAAGATACTCACGCTTATTTGCTCGACCGTCACCATCTCCAGCGATATTGAAGACATAGAACGCTTTATGAATGAGTGCAAAACCTCTATGGAGGCCATGAAACAGCGTCTACCGGCCTACTTGCACTTTTTTAATGCGGAGATGCCCATTGGCACGGAATCTCAGGAAATTCAGCGTTCACACCTCGGCTTCACCTACTATCTGATTTCAATGGTACTACATCGTCCAAGTCTAGTGTACTCTAGCCTCTTTGAATCCCCAGCAAAGGCACAGGAGAGTACAGGTCATGCATTGGATGTTCTGAATTCCATCGATATTGCAATGCAGTCGGCACGACATTTGATTCAACTCGCCTACAACGTCTATTTCCATCGATTTCCTGACATCAAGCAGGATAAAGTTATTGTAACTTACTTGGTCTACGCGTGCGCGACTTTACTGTATGATGTTCTGGTGCCCGGGTCTGACATCGGATACGCACGTGATGCATTTGGGAGCGTCGATGATGCCATTGAATGTCTGGAACAAGTCGTCAACATTGGCACGACAACGGGGAAAAACGTGAGTCTGGAGATCATGAAAGTGGCCAAGGAGACTTGGGCCGCAGCGGGACATAACATTGATTCACATGTTGATTTTATGGAGGATTTCCCGTGGCTTGTGTAAGTGCGCGTTCAGACACGAAAACTGACGATCCATTAACTTGAAATCCATTTGATAGAAACGATATGACCGACCAACTTGTGACCACTGATAATGACGGGTTCAACTCTGCATTATTCGCTCTACATGGACCTGTGGACTTTATGACAGGATCCCTTCAGTTCCCGGATCTTCCACCAGTCCCGAGCTTTATGCCCAATGAATCCATTTAAGGATCTGACTCATTGTCTTATCCAATTTGTGCGAAATTTCTTTCCACCATACCTCCTACTCACCCTACAATTTGACTGTGGTCCACTCGACAATCTTAGTAGGAGGTTTTCCCGATGCCACGAAACTAAGAGCTGCAAGTCCTTCGCACTCGTAGGTTTTTGGACATAAGACGTCAAAGCCGTTTCAAGATACAAAAAAGGCTGCCTTTACTCGAAGAATGGATTCAAGTGACGACCTTAACTTGCTGTGAATGACCGAGAGCTTTAACTAGCCCTTACGACCAGATTACAATGACCATCCTGACCTTTCTATGAAGGGATGAACTTCAAACCGAAGAACTTCATTGAACTAAGATTTCTATTGTTTGAATCTAGCATTTTGTGGATTTATTTACTCTCCGGAATGTGCGCAACAACCTCAATCTCCACCCGCATATCATCCTCCCCAAGTCTTGGCACCCCGATGACCGTCCAGATGGGGTTATGGTTAGGACACCACTTCTTGAAGTTCCGAACCATAGCATCCATAGCCTCGTTGTTGATAGGCACATGGTACGAGACAACACGGAACACCTGGTCCCAGCCATATCCACCAGCGTCTTTCAAGTTCATCTCAACATTCTCGAAAGCCTGGTCGATCTGGGCGTTGATTTCGCGATGGATAACACCATTTTCAGGGTTCCAACCACCTATTTGCATATATTAGCCGGTGGAGTTTTACACCTATCTCTATCATTTGTTGGCTGTGCTTACCCTGCCCGGCGCATTCAATGCGATCACCAATGCGGACAGCCTGGCTGTACTGGTACTGCTTCTGGTTGCGCTCACCAACACCTTTGTATGCGTAGTAGACCAAGTGAGACATTGCTTATGTAGTCTGGTGATTTATTGACTTCTGTAAAAATCGAATTGACGATGGTGGCGGTTGGAGATTGGAAGTTGGAAGTTGGAAGTTGGAAGATGTGGTTTTAGCTGAGAGAAAACTATCGAGTTGATTGATGATGATTGAAACAGAATCTCCCGGCGTTAAATAATGAATTCTTCCTAGACCTGCCTTGATATCCTTTAATGACAATATTACTCAAGTAGTGAATTAATAATGCTCAACTGCTAGAATTCTCTTATCTGAGCTGCATAGTGATTTAAGGTTGATTGCAGCAGCGCCCGGATATTACCAACCAATTAAATGAAGCCAAAAGGTTCCGAAGGAAAAGCGAACTTCAGTACTTGCGGATAGATTAACCAATGATATTCGAGCTTTGGATCCGAAAATGTCCTGTATCTCACCGGTGTAATTTAGGTATGGGTCTCCATATCACCTCTCCTGATTAGCCGATGCTTGTTTTCATCTCTACTTTCGGGATTGGTACAGTAAATTTGTCATTTTCTCAAGGTCGACCAGGGATTATGAGACAATAGTTCGTTTCCATTACTGTACGTAATTGGTTCATGTATTGTATCAGCCGGTAATTTGAAGTTTCATGTAATAATTTATTGTATGTTAGGAAATTCTAAAACAAAAAGCTTAAATCCATCTCTGCATTAAGCCTGGAGATTTCTCCGCACTTAGTATCTCTGCCTCTACCAACTTTCAATAAATCTTACGTGGATTCATGTTATCTGAAATCTTTATCATAGCTTATCCTGTATCTTTATTCTAGGGCTTTTGCCGTTGATACCAACCACTTTGGCCGAGATAAACTAGTTCTTTCTAATTGTAAAAGATAGAAGTATGAGTAATTTGTCAATCTTATAATCCTTGCTGGTAGATCCGATTCAAAAGGCTTGCTACTTATTTTGGTATGGCCGATGAATGCTCATATGATATAAATACTCTGCTGTCCGCTTTTCTACATTTAAAAAGTTCCTTCGACTACTACACTACACATTTCGTTGCGTGGTTTCTCTCCTTCAATCAATATATATTGAATGTGAATCAGTGCCGTTGTGTCCATATTCAGCATCATGACCACGACCATCATGCCCACAGAGAGTGAGAAGAAGATAGAGGCGACAGACAACCCCGCCTACCAAGAGGAGGGCATTGGGGCTATGAAAGCCGTCGATATTGATGCCTTTCGATTGGCAGATATGGGGTACGCGCAGGATATGACGCGAAACTTTTCAACTCTGTCACTGCTGGGTATCAGTTTCACTCTAACAAGTTCCTGGTTTGGCTTCTCCGTTTCCCTAGTCACCGGGTTGAGTTCTGGGGGCACTGTTGTCAGTGTATGGGGGATTCCGCTCATGGCCTTCATCTCTGGCGCGGTGGCAGTCACATTGTCTGAGCTGGCTAGTTCCATGCCCAATGCAGGTGGTCAGTATTTTTGGACGACACAATTGGCACCGAAGAAGTATGCCAATGGTCTGGCGTTCATGTGTGGTTGGGTTTCTTGGGTAGCTGCGATCTTTACCACCGCGAGCAGTGCTCTGGGGCTTGGAACGACCTTGGTAGGAGTCTGGCAGTTAATGCATCCAGAATTGTTCGTTTGTCGTCTTTTCTTCTCGTTTCAATTATCTCCCCTCACTTTCTCTTCCTCCTTCTTCCATTTCCTCCTTTCATACCGTCCTTGTTTTCACCTTTCTTGTTTGCTTTCTGACACAATGATTCTCATAGTGTTCCACAGCCATGGCATAGTGTCGTGGGATACCTACTCGTCAATTTATTTTGCTCCCTCTTCAACTGCGTGGGAAAGCTGCTGCCTACCGTCGCCACAGTCTCCATGTATATCTCCCTAGTCTCTTTCCTTGTGGTCCTCATCACTGTGCCCGCCGCATCAGACTCTTACAGTGATCCCGAGTTCGTATTTGCTACTTTTACAAACTCCACCGGCTGGTCAACCAACGGACTTGCCTTCCTTTTGGGATTGATCAACCCAAATTGGCTTTTTGTTTGCCTCGATGCCGCTACACATATGGCGGAAGAAGTAAAGTGCCCAGAGAAGATCATCCCCAAAGCCATCATGAGCACCGTTGCTTTGGGTTTTGCAACTTCTTGGGTATTTTGTCTCGCTATGTTCTTCAGCATCACAGACCTCGAAGCACTTCTCACCACGTCGACCGGTGTTCCAATCTTGGAACTCTTCTATCAATCTCTCGAAAGCAGAATCGGTGCCTCTGTCCTGGGCGCTCTGATTGTGGCTACCGGTCTCGGATGTCAAATTGCGTCACAGAGCTGGCAGTCTCGTCTATGCTGGTCTTTCGCTCGTGATGCAGGCTTACCAGGTCATGTTTTACTAGGGAAAATCCACCCCACACTTCGTGTGCCCTTGAATGCGCACATTGTCAGTTCTCTCGCTGTTTCACTCCTCTCATTCTTATATCTTGGTTCCTCGGAGGCGTTCAGCAGCTTAGTGACGGCCTGCATTGTCCTCTTATATGTCTCATACTCAATTCCTGTCGTCTGTCTTCTTATCAAAGGCCGCGAAAACCTCGTTCGTGGTCCATTCTGGATGGGAGGACTTGGTTTGATCAGTAATTGGATTTTGCTTGCTTGGACTGTCATCACCATTGTGATTTACTCGTTTCCTGCAAGCTATCCTGTAACACCCAGCAGTAAGTTATTCCTCTTACAAACATGTTCAGTATTCTTTCACGAGCTTTGGTTGACCGGCAGCTCTTAGGTATGAACTATGTGGCAGCTGCCTACGGTGGTGTAGCCATTGTAATTGCAGTGGACTGGCTGGTTCGCGGGAGATACGTGCATCGCCGTCTATCAACGGAGGAGCTTTCAACCTATTAACAAAGCGGAATTCAATGGGAACAATATCAAGACTGGAAACTCGCATCCCCCTATGTCAAAAGTAGGACTTTTGAATAAAATCTTTTCAAGTCAATAATTAACGTATATCACAAGCGAGCGAGCCACCCGGTCGGCCGAGCCACCCCAAAGTACATAGTAAATGCGATTTTATATCTCAACAACAACGTATATAAAGCATATCAAATTTTCCATACTATTTCTTGAGGATAATCATAGTTTGAATCTGGAGTTTAGTTTAATTTAATGGAGGATTTTGTAATGTTACCATAAAATACACCATGATCTGGCCACTGAAGCTTCAAATGTATATCTCTGACTCAACCCCCTACAGAAATTAATTAAACCCCAGGAGTAGACTTTAGATAGTATAAAAAAAAAGTAGTCATAAGGAAAATCTAAGGAAAGCTATGGTTGTTGAAATATAAAGCTGTAATTTATCCTCGCATTTACTATGTGTTTTGGGGTGGCTCGGCGGACCAGGTGGCTCGCTCGCTTGTGAAATACGTTAAATGAAATCCAAATTAGGTAAAAGCTTCCCCAACGCTTCGATAACCTAGGCAGTACCTAAGAAGCTGCTGAGTAGCCGCATCAGAAGCACAAGCCTTCTCAACTTGATATTATACATATTGAAGACCATGTGTGCGTGTCGATCAATATCGCTTTTCCACTGTGGTCTTCAAATACAATCATTTTTGAAATTTCCGAGCTTGGTTTTGTCACGACGTAGCATGTAACGTGATTCCCTAGCGAACCGGCCACCCAGTCAGCCCGGCCACTCCAAACCGCATAGTAAATATAATTTCAGACAACAGAGGGGATATCCATTAACAAGGAGACTTCAAGAGAAGTTGTGGTTATCAAGATATTAAGCTGTAATTTACCACATTACTATGTGTTTTAGGGTGGCCGGTTCGCTAGGGAATTACGTCAAGAGTTATCGGGCGTGACAGTGAATAGTCTTGATATAATGACCTATTTACAATACCTGCATTTGCATTCCAATATTCTTACTAGTATACAATTCCAGGCCAGTCATTATAGTTATCATCTGGATGTTGATAAGGTCCATAATTGACAGTCCCGCCACGATCGTTGGATGCGAAGGGAACACCGGTTTTCACACGAGTCACCAGATCCTATGAAAGTGAATATTAATTAGCCAAAAGAATACTTGAACATGGATGAACACGGTAAAGGTGATCAAACAAACCGGATTGTAGATAAATGGCCTTGCAAAGGTAATCAAGTCAATCTGATCAGTTTTGACGAGCTCGTCGGCTTCTGCAACGGTGTACTCATGGTTCACCATGAGCATGGTCTTACTGCCAGGGTATTTGATCAAAGAGGCAAATTGCTTCATAGGCTCGTAATTCGGTGGGAGGAGTTTGCCTTCGGGTCTTGGATTCGACTTAAAATAGTCATCTTGGTTCCTTCCTACATCGCATCCTCGACGTGAGAGGTTGATGTAAGCTAGATCGCGCTTCATCAGTTCTTTGATGTAGTACGTATATGTCTCGGTAGATTCTTCGTAGGAAACTGCAGAGTCATTGTAGTCGTCAGATGGGCAGATCTTAATGCCCACAGTCCGCGGGTCCCAGACAGAGAGAATCGCATCGAGAACTTCGAGGGGGAATCTGCACCGGTTTTCGACTGAGCCTCCATATGCATCGGTGCGATTATTGGAATGGCTTAGAAATCAGCATTGTGGTAATTAATGATAGCAACATGAGATACTTACGAACACAGGAAATTGTGCAAGAGATAACCACTGACACCGATCGATCAGCACTTAGCCTTCATTAACATCAAAAACTCGTACCCTTGAGATAGGAGCTCAATGCCATCAAATCCTGCCTCTTTCGCCAACATTACAGCCTGCCGAAATTGCTCAACAATGAGTTTCGAATCGTCGATTTCGGTAATGTTCTCAGTATGACCCTGTATGTTAACATTTTGTGAGACAAGTCGATGAAAGAATTGATATGTCACATCATACCGGAGCACCTTCTAATGTTCGGAACTTGCCACCCTTTGCTCTAATCTTTGATGGAGCTAGAACCGGATACCCGGTCTCCCTGAGCATCGGCATTTTCTCATTCTGAATTCGACCTGGAGGGGAATCCATTGAGCCTTCGTTTCGATATAACCTCATTTCAAGATGTCTTTTTGATACGAGAAAACACTGACCTGGATGCCAGGGCTGGAAAAAGATCTTTCCCCCTTCCTGATGCACCGCATCTGTCACGACTTTCCAGGCTGCTGCGTGGCTACTACCATACATGACCGGTGCATGCGGCCATTCTGCACCGTGGGGCGAAATGAATGTGCCTTCCGCAATGATAAGTCCGACACCGTCACGGGCACGGTCGGCATAATGCACGACTGACGATTGTGTGGGCTTGTTCGCATCCACGCAGCGATTCCGCGTCATAGATCCCATGCAGATGCGATTCCGCAAAGGAATTGTATGGCCGAGTGTTGTGGGTTGCAAGATGTGCGACATTGTCGTTGACTAACAATATATTGATTCTCCAATGTATAAGGGATTCGAAGAAGGGAAATAACGTCGTATATAAATACGCAACTTGCTCGGCTTTTCCAAGATTGCCTTCCACGACCCACCGTACTGACCCACTGTCGTCAGACGAGGAATATAGATTCCGTAGGTTGGACAGGCTCATCCTTCCGCGTTATTTCCAGAATTGTAATGGAAATACAATTTCCTAACTTTGGAAAAAAAAAAAAAAGGAATACGTAAGATATCCAAGGACTACCTTACGAAGAGAGGAACACTCGTTGGCAGCACACGCGGCAATGTGCGGGTCGATCCAGCAATGTCAAAACGCAATAACCACATTCGCACGAAAACATCGGAGGCAATGCCCGTAGGTATCAGATCAGAGAGGCGTAGAAGTGCGTTATTTAATAGTTACTATCTCGAAGTACTAATCAGAACGTATAGTATACCAGTGTACTGAAATGCGGCAATGCGTCGTCATAATACAGACCGGCTATCCGTACAGTACCATGGTCTCGAGAAGGAGTCCCCAATGCGCTAGATATTTGTAATGTCTGTTATCTCTACTTGATATTACGGGTTAGTCCGAATGAGGGTTTCCGACCTGTATTGTAACACCTGTTTTTCAGTACGTGGGTCTACTGGGCACGGGTAGTCTAGCACCTCAAAGATAGTATTGAGTATCATTCTTCTACGCCTCTCTCATCTGACTCATACATTTAGTTTTCATGGATCTCTCGTACGATCTGCGAGAGCTTGTATTGTTGTTTTGTATTGCTGAATCGGCCTGTACACCACCGAGAGTGCTGCTAACGGGCGTTCCCCTATTCACTAAATAGTATGACGAAGTAATAGAGCGAGCTTGAATACAATTATCGTTAAGTCAAGGTCAACGCAGTCAGAAAATACATACAGCGGTATCAAAAAATGCTATTGTCATGGTCATGTCGGTACCGAGACAAAAACAGGCTAGCCGGGAAATGTTTGGTGGCGTTCGCCATGACTTACGCGGGGGCATGGGGTAGTATGGGGTAAATCGAGGATTCCAGGGACATACCGGGCACGGGCTTTGGGGCTTTGGGGCTTTGGAGGCTTTGCTTCCTGGGGATCCCCGCGTTCTCATCTCGCTATGTCCCATCTCCTTCCCAGCGCACCCTAAGCCCATCACAGGCACAATGCCACCGACTGCCCCATTGGGGAAAAAGCCGACTGCATGTGTGCCTTGTCACGAACGCAAGGTACGATGCGACACAGCTATCGTTGGTATCCCTTGCACTCGATGCCTCACTAAATGCCGAGGCGACTCCTGCCTACTGCTAGAGCGGGGAGCAAATAGGTTGGTCCAAGGCGACTTATATCAATTTTTCATCAGATTTGATTGAACAAGGCAAAACCTTTAGAGCGCATAAACGCAAACGAACAAATGCAGATGGAACTGTCTCGCCTGGACCCCGTGAAAATACTAGTGCCGGTGAAATAAGGGTAAGGGTCTCTCAACTTCAATCTACTGATTGAAACTGAATTTGCTTATGTCTCCGAGAGTCGATACAGTTAGGAACCCCAGTGACTCCGCTGGTCGCTTCCACATTGCAAAATAGGACTGTTACTACAACAGATTTCGTGGGCCAGAAACAATACCCCTCAGTACCCGACCGCACATCAAATATCAACAGTCAGATTGACCCTGGTACCGAACCTAAATCTGTTCCTGTCCAATACATGGACTCCGAAGATGATGCTCACCTGCAAACGCTGTGTCGAATGTCAGATGGGGATGCGGAGCAGGTGACCCCTGTATCACTATCGTGTTCTGGCCAGGGGCGGCAGGTCATTGAATATTATGGAGAATTGAATTCGCTAACTGTTCTCGGTGAAATTCTGGGCCAATCCCAGCGACGGCTCATTCGTATCGATCTACCAGGCGTTCCTGCAGTGGGTGCAAAACAAAGGGAACTCTCGCGATTAGAGCCCGCAGATATTTCCTATCTCACTGCAAAGCGAGTTCATGATCTTCCTTCTAGAGAAACGTGGTATGTCCTCCTCCGTTGATCTGTTTCGAGACATTCTTTTCTCATCGTTGGTTAGTCTCTCTTTTCTCCGTCTCTTTTTCGAACTTGTCTATCCATACACTCCAGTCCTCGACCGCCAACAAGTTTTAGACGATTTTGAATGCGGGAACTGCTCAACCTTTGTGCTTTGGTCTATATTTGCAAATGTGGCTCCTTTCACCAACCCGGAGCTGCTGTTGGACGCCGGGTACTCGGAGTCCTCCGTGGCCCAGAAAGAATTCTTCACCAAAGCTCGGCTGTTATATGACTTTGGATGTGAGACTGTTCAACTCAATCTCATCCAAGGCTCCATATTACTGAGCTCATTCCAATTCTCAATTGCTCCGGACAAGGACTTTCGCTTTTGGTTTCATAATGCTGTGCGAATTGCAACCCAGATGGGCTTCAACAGACAGTCAGTTATTTCCCAGAATTTGCCTACATAACTAAAATGGGAACTACAGGGACTTAGAAAACTACCTTGATCCAAGCATTTATGGACTGGCAAAGCGGATTTGGTGGCTTCTTTACGTCAGTCTTAAGTCCCTCACAAATTGTCCAATAGCGTGTTTTTTCAAACTGATTTTCTCAAAGTCACGGGACGTATGGTTCAACCTCTCAGGAAGTGACAATACTCGACGCATAACCGACTGGGAGGCGGATATAGAATTTTGCAACATTGACGACGATTGGGCACTCGAAATAAACACTGGAAGGCACCGCGACATATTGCCAGAGATAACAGACATTAATCGCCATTTCTTTCGAGAGAATTGTCAACTTGCTATTTATGGTGTGTATGAAGGCTCCATCGGGTCAAATTGGCTATTCTTGAGTGTCAGTCTGATGGATTTTTTCAAGGGGCACGGTTTCTCACAATATTCCGATCGGACAAATCCCAACCATCAATATCAGTGGCAGAAGAATTCATCAAAAGGTTAGCAACCTGGCGAACCACTTTGCCAGAATGTCTTCTTCTCGATCGAATCGTTGAGTGGACGAGTAAGAATGTATGGGTTCTCTTCCTGTGGACGATGGGCTACCGCCTAGAGTGTTCGTTCTACCGAACATTACGCCAACGAACACATGGAGTCAATACCGAAGTCGGTATGTGGGCCACGCAACGATTACCCCGTTCCGTATTTGAATTAGATACGCTCCTCACGCGGGCAGTTGTTCACGAGGTGGCCCGATACTGCCCTCCTGCCCTGTAGGTTCGCTAACTTCGGTCTTTGAATACGTTATTGACAAACTAAACATAGGGTTTTATGCGCATCACAACTGCTTGGATTCCAGCTAGACATTGCTCTTGACCCAGTCAGTAGCTCATCACAGAGACTAACGGCTCGGACACAGATTCACGCTGGTATCGGTCGCCTTCGTGACGCGGAAAAACAATGGTCAAATGCCAAATGGTCATGCCGTGTCTTTGAGCATGTGATGAACTTTACAGGGCTTGCCATGACAGCAGAGGAGTCGAATGCGCAATGGGGTCCCGGAAATTCAGGTCTGCCAGCTTGGCGCAACGGTCACTATGAGCACCCTGCTTCTGACACAGTCTTTGACTTAGGCCCATCACCTATGTTTCAGCCCGTGATGGAAGCGATTTCTGATCGATGGATTGAGGACCTACTGGCGGACAATCTGATGAACGGCATGCATGGTGGATTCTTAAATACGATCGGCCCATGAAAGGGGTGATGATGCTGTTTGACCTGGGGCCCAAAATACCATGCTTGTCTATTCTTGGTCTTTGAAGCAAATTATTGAACTGTTTATGCTTATCTGTGGATCCGAGCACGTGTCTCAATGTTAGTAAACAATGAAGTACAGACAGACGAGTTAATGCTTTTTTCAAAGTAGGGCTTGAACATTGACCTAAGATACACCATCACCAGATTTACCTAACCAATTTTTCTTCCGGCAAATATAAACTCGAGTCTCGCCATATTTCAAACGCTTCCCGTACTTTGATCATTGACATCACATATGTGCTCCGAGGATGGAAACTGTTCCGACTCAATGCCCTTTTCGTGTGACCGTCTTTCGCTGTCATGCACCACTTCCTCGCCAAAGACCGCAGCGATTTCCTCTAGGGACAAACCTTTGGTTTCGGGAAGTTTCCAAAGGAATGGAACTCCGGCTGCTGGCACGATTATGAACACCAGATAATATTTCCAGCCAATATTTGCAAAAGCAGTGGACGCAGGCTCTGTATAGACTGAGTAGCAGTCAGCAAAAAGCAAAGTAGATCGACCAATATGAACACTTACTCAAAGTCATCAAGAATAAACCGAATATTGAGAGTGCAACCCCGCGGGCCCGCAAGTGCGTAGGAAATATCTCAGCACAATATATATAGCTAACGGCATCCACACAACAAGCGTAAAAGGTGAGGTGTAAGAAGAGGAAGAGAATCCCAAAGGCATTGCCGACTTTGTTGGCGGTATTGCTGTATTTAGCGACCATCGCTGCGTAGCAGGCCATCATACAAGAGCAGCCGATCTAGTGCAGAATGAGCTTGCAATGAGAAACGCTGCGTGGAAAGAGTCTTACCATGCCGATCACCATCATTCTCACTCGTCCAAAACGATCAACGATCCGGCTCGCAACCCAGTTCAAAATGGAGGCCCAGGCAGTGTAGACTGAATATAGAAGAAGGGGACGAGAGCCAGACAGACCTAGATTGTTCCAAAGGAGGACCTGTCCAGTGTCAGCTCGGAGAACGAAAATGAGGAAAAGAGGCAGTGAGGTGAGCATACCTGGTAATTGCTAATGACTAAAATGCCGGAACTCTGGGCAATGCATCTAGAAAAAGAAATGAATTATTTGACTTAGCCAACCGGGTCCCTTGCTCGGTATTTTGCGTACTTACTGCACTAAAAAGCCGTAAAGGAATCTTTTCCGACAATTGGGATCTTTGATGGTCTCCAGGAAGCTTTGCGAATGCTCGGATTCCAGCTCGATCTGGCCAAAGATTTGAGCAAACTCTTCCTGAGCAAGCTGGCCACTTGGGTCTTCCTTCCGATGGTGTAGTCTTTTCAATACCATAAGCGCCTGGTCATTCCTGAAGTTCTTAATGAGCCACCGAGGAGACTCTGGAATTATGGGCGTAGCGAGAACCAAAGCTAAAGGTGCAATCACTATGAACAAAAAGGAGTTTAGCTCGGCCTGGCCAAGAGTTTGAATGTAATTTATCACAAACCTTGTAGAGCCAGACATACCCGCCATTGAACCTGAGGGTTGGCTTCAAAGTAACAACCATAACCTGTCCAGCCTGCTCCACACTGCTGAGGCGTTAGCTTTGTTCTTCTTTCTCCATACATTTGAATTTTTTTCTGAGAGCAGGATGCCACTCACATAACCACTGACGATGAGAAATCCATGTAATCCAACCATCTTGCCTCGCTGCCGTGGAGGCGAGATCTCGGATTGATACAGTGGGGTTACAATACTGAGCATGCCACAGCTAATGTCCTTTTCGTCAGCAAGGCCCAAATTTGTATACTGATTTAAGGATATCGCACGCAACTCCACCCAGGAACCGACCGACCAAAAACATCACAATATGCGCCGATGCCGCTTGAATTGCTGCCCCAATCACTGCCAGTACCGCGGCAATCCGAATGGCCCATAGTCTTCCGGCGCGATCCGCAAGCCACGCGTTAACAACTGACCCGATCATCCCACCACCTGCGAAGAGGCCATTGGCGGCTGAATTTCATTGACGTTAGTCCTGCTGTGAATTTGGCCTGAAAATGAGACTATCACCGGGAACTCACCTCCAATAATTGGCGCTGAACCGCTTCCATCGAGAGTCAAATTGAAGTATGAAAAGAATGATGGGAGCCCAAAGACGGATGTAATGATTGCGGAGCTGTATCCATATGTGAAGGAGCCTAAAGCTACCGCCAACGCAATTAGGAAGTTGTAGGTACTGTATTCTTTCACTTTGTACATGATGGAGTACTTTGCCAATTTCTCTCTCGATAAAGCTCTGGCAAATGTATCTCGCTGCATTTATATTCGTGAAAATCTGGGGTAACTCGGTGCCGAACCCACCCTTATCTGACATGCGTGTTCGGCAGATCACACCAATCCTGTGCATTAACCGAAAGTCTCTAATCTAGGCCAATCGATAGAGACCGAGATGAATCGGTGTTATCCAATGCCTGTTCTTAATTATTTGATGTATCTAAAAGTCTAAAGAAATTTATCTCATTGTGTTACAGCCAATTACTATGATGACTTCTCTGAGTCTGCAACATTAGAGCTTCATAGTTTAAAGAAATTGTAGGCAGTGCAAATGTCTTAAAAAAGAACCATTGAAAAGAGTAAGTTAATCAATCTCATATGATTGCATAGCTGTAAGCCTCAAATTTAGGCATTTAGTGCGTTCACCATCCAACTATATATCAGAGCGTCGGTCTTTTGCCGAACTAGGGGGCTAATCCACTTAGATCCAAGCCCGTAGAGATGCATTTGACCCCATTCAATCTCCAGATGATGAGGCACATCAGCCGCTTTGCAAAGAGCCGCAAGGTCTTTGCCTTCCTGTAAAGCAAATTCTCCCCCCGCCCACTAGTATGAGTAATGGATTCAACCCGCGAACCTCGGCGGTAGTTCGGCAGAGGGGATTTACGTCCGACGAGTCTCCTGGTGCTCCGTTCAACCACGAAGCAGTGAACTTTGGAACAGTTACGTTGGCACCGACAATGTAATCAGTTTCAACAAGGGCATTCCCTCCTTTGAAGCATTGCAATCTCATGTCTAACCATGGAGATATCAAGACACTCCCTGCGGGCTGAGGGAGACCTCTTTTCTTGACCTCTAGAGCGCTTAGCACGCAGAGACCACCTGTTAAGGCAATGTGTCAGTCTGACTAAAAGTTTTACCAAATTTTCAAATCTATTGCATGTCAATACGAACCTCCTGCTGAATCTCCCATGAAAATGACTCTTTCGGGAGGAACTCCTTGATCAAGGATATTTTGATATGCTGCGAGAAAGGCCTGCCGTTGCGCAGGATGTGGCGCCTCATCGGTGAGAGCTAGAAATAATTCACTTAGCAAGCTAGGCCAAATTATTGCAGCGGAAAGTGACAAAGGATGTATCTCACGGTACTCTACACTGAGAAATGTAATTTCTAATCCCACCTTTGCGGCTCCATCTAACCATCGTTGCATATAATTGATATACATGCGGGCCTCTCCGCGCGCATAACCACCACCATGAGCGTAAATGACGAGGCATGCCTTGGACTCAGAGTTATTTTTCAAATGCTCTAAGCTTTTAGTTCCTGGTATTACATAGCCAGTCCAATCTGAGCCAACTCGGCGGGCTTTGCTAGAGGGGCAATCAGTCACGGGAAGACGGTGAATGATCTCTGGGAAATAATAAGAGCTGGAAGACCAATAGGCTCTTTGGAGTTGCAGGCGAAAGGATTGATGTTGTGGAAATCCGGGCAATATTATTCGTTTAAGAACAATCACAATTACTTGCCCAATCCACGCGTGTAAGAACTTGAAAGAGCGAATTGGATTCTGGAGAACCAATTTCCAAAGTTGAGGCATTGCGAACTGGAGGAAGGGGTTCGGTATCGAAGTTCAGTTTGATGAAGACTGTCTTGTTTGAGATACAGTGACTCCGAAGCCCCAAGTTTATTATACAACATATTATTTTAATCATCTGATCAATATCATACTGCAGGGGAGCGTCATATTTCAAATTAACCGATGCTCTCGGTACCGACGATCAGGTGAACTTCGGTACCGACTCAAACTAAAAGTGCAACGGTTGATCGATACAATAATACAAAAAGAAACCACTTAGTAGATGATATTCCTATGACTGATCTGTTCAAGAACGTAAAGTGACTGAGATTGGGTGATTGTCCAAGGTCCTTGTTCATCTACTACGCCCTTCGTCATGGCATCCACCCCCGCGACTGCTTCACTGCCTCAGCAAAATGGCATATTAAATGACCATTATGCAAATGGAATGAGTCCCACACAAGATTCATATCACATTCGTGAAACGCCCATGGGTACCCGGCGACCCGTCAAGGTAATATTCATGGGCATGGGTGCTGCAGGCATCAACTTTTCCCATTTTGTTTCCACTCAAGGCAAGAACATCAGTTTGCAAGTTTATGAAAAGAATGTGGACATTGGAGGTACCTGGCTGGAAAATCGATACCCGGGCTGCGCATGCGACATCCCCAGTGTTTGTTACCAGTACTCCTGGCAGCGAAAACCGGATTGGTCACAGTATTACTCAGGATCACGCGAGATCTTTGACTATTTCAAGAGCGTGACCGTCTCTCACAAGCTCGAGCAGTACGTGAAATTCCAACACCGCATTGTTGGAGCCGAGTGGCTGGACAGTATTTCCAAGTGGAGAATCACTGTTATGCGCGGTAATGATCCAACCACCTGTTTCGACGATTTTGCCGACTTCTTTCTTAATGGCGGAGGTCACCTCAATGCTTGGAAGTGGCCCGATATCAGGGGCTTGCAGCTATTCCAAGGTCCTTGCGTGCACAGCGCCAATTGGGATGATGCCACCGAGCTAGACGGCAAACGCGTGTTGGTTATCGGCGCGGGCAGCTCCGCCGTCCAGATCGTTCCAAATATTATCAACCAGGTGGATAGCCTGCACATTGTTGCACGTTCAACGACTTGGATCACCGCTGGTTTTGCGCAGAAATATGCTGGTCCAGGAGGTGCCAACTTTTCCTACTCCGAAGAGACCAAAAAACAGTTCCGGGAAAACCCTGAACTCTACCTGCGTTATTGCAAAGGGATTGAGTCAGAGCTAAGCCTGCGATTTCGTATTGTGGTCACTGGCTCTGAGGAAGCCCGCGAAGCACGGGAATTCTCAGAAAACCAAATGCGACAGAAGTTGGCTGGCAAGCCTGAGCTCGTCGACGTGCTCATGCCGAAGAATTTTGGCATCGGTTGCCGCCGCCCAACACCGGGCAATGGTTTCCTGGAAGCTCTCACCCAAGATAAAACCACGGTATGGACCGAGAATATACGTGAAATCACAGAAAAAGGGTTCTTCAGTGCCGATGGGCAACACCATGAGGTAGATGTGATCATTTGTGCCACTGGGTTCGATACTACCTTTCGTCCTCCTTTCCCACTACGAGCCAACGGCCGGAATGTGCAGGATGATTTCCACAATGGTGAGGTGGTCGGATATCTCGGCGTGAATATGCCCTGCGTTCCCAACTACTTCATGTTTAGTGCACCCTATGGGCCTTTGGGTCATGGATCTTCCATTCCCATGATTGAGGCCTTTACCAGCTACATCCTGCAGATCATCACCAAAGCCCAGATGGAGGATATTCGCAAGATTCAGGTCAAGCTTAAGGCTGCACAGGAGTTTACACGACATGCGGATTTGTATTTAAAGCGTACAAATTGGTCTGGCCCATGCAGCTCATGGTTTAAGGGTGGGCAAGTAGGCCACAAGCCGGTCCTATGGCCTGGTTCTCGCATCCACTACTTGACCGTGCTGCAGAGTCCTCGGTATGAAGATTATGAAATTGAATATCTCACGAACAATAGGTTCAATTATCTTGGAGATGGATTCAGTGTTCGTGAGTATGATGGAAGGGATTTGACTTGGTATTATGGACTGTTAAACGGGGAGGACAAGCAACCAGAGAGCTTCCCGCCGCCCATGTATTAGAAGCCTTGTGAGTGGTGGATGTTATAAGTTTCGAAATCCAATGTTGAAATTTCTGATCTAAAATTGCATATTCAATACTATTCACATGACTGAGCATGCCGTAGTCTAGATGAGTAGTCTCAGATGTCGATGGGTTGTCATTCGTACAGCCGTCCCTCATCCCCCTTCATTTCACCTCCTCAGCATGAACTTTATTTAAATTCCATTACATCAATTCGGCACCCGATTTGATCATTTAATCGCCGGACATGGGTTATCTCCATAAGCTGTACTCACTTCGTCTTGTCGGCGGTTGAGCTCTCAAAGAACACCTCTTCACTTACGAAACCCACATGCACTTGCTTAGGAATTCAAGATCAGTTGAGCCGTCCAGAATAATCAGCGCAGAAATATCGTGAAGCGGGAAACTCAGGAGATAGCGGCTCACCACTAGGTCTTCGGTGTCTCCACCCCTCTCGGTACCGAGCGCCACTCGACCCATCTGCTCGCGAAGCATTGGCTTCAGTATAACGAATTTATTTGCGAAAGAAAAACTTGAAGGAATATAAATTATCCTGTGCATTGTCGCTCTGCATGACTTGGGGCAATCGGAAGATCATTAATGAGACCCTTCTCACTTTTTGTTAGTGATACGAGGATCCATCAGTGGCAACTATAGATGGATGTAAACCCGGAGGAGTTGGCACAGCCTACAGGGAGGAAAAGGACAAGGGTTGCATGCGTCAGATGCCACCGTCGCAAGGTCAGGTGCACTGCCCATGGCAGCTTGCCCTGTCACAATTGCGAGGCTGACGGAATGCAATGTATTTTTACTGAGCCGCAAAGAAAACGACTAAAGCGCCGTCCCATGTAAGAAGCATGTTTAGGCGTTTAGAACCAATGGCTAATAGACCCAGGTCATATCATAGATCCGAGGACCATATGACAGAGAAGAGAAAGTGTCAAAGAAGTCAGGGGGCGCTCTGAATGCATTCCAAGAAAGCAATGTGGAGTCCATTCATAATCCGCACCCCGGGCATCTTCATGAGTCTGAACCACAACATGAACAATATCAGTTTCAGCCCAAGGGTATCAGAATACCACAGGTACCACCCACTCCGGCTTCAATAATTTCCAACGAAACACAAGATCAAAATCAACTTCTAGCTGCCTGGCTCAAGAGGTGTCCAATATTCCATGTTTCAAAATCGCCTCCGGAGATTTCATCCACAATGTTTAAGGGAGAATCTATTAGCATACCGACCGAAAGTGCCCATGATTCCCCCGATCGCGTCTATAACGAAGTCTTCGACGAAACCAGCCAACATGGGTTTGTACGGTCTCCAACAGAGAGCGATCGCAGTGAGAGTTGGTGCCAAAGTGAGATGGAAGACAAAAGTGTGAACACTTGCTTTTGCCCATCGTCCAATGATGCCACGCACGTGAGCTTCCGACATCTGATCGCAAAATGTCAAAACCTAATGCTCCTGTCAAGCAGACTCAGTGCTGCTGTACTTGACATATCGTTGGAATATCAGTGTAACGCTACACTAGCACGGAGATCTCCTTACGCTTCTGCCCATCCCGGCTTCAGAAGTATCAGCGGCGAGCTTGATAGCTCCTCGCACCTTCCACTGGATACGTTTAATACTTTTCCGGGCATTGAAGACCCTATTGAGGACTCATTTTTTGACTTGGAAGTGTGGGGCTTAGGTCGGCAATAATAGTTGATTATACTATTCTCTTATAATGAATACAATGTGATGAGAAGACAATGAGGTCCCCATTATATGTATAATGGTGACTTGGATGTCTAGTCAGCTTCTTTACCTTAACAATATATCGAGTACCTCTGGCTAGGCTTGTTCGCAATGTCTGCTGGGTGTCTTTTTATAGTTTCGGAGAATGAATTGAAATTTGGGCAGGTAGTGGGATATAACAGCGCTCTTCTAGGGTATTATTGGCACGGTCCTGAATTTGACCAAAGGATGCCTTGCTCACCCCGCTTTAGTTTCTTTCCCGACGGATCATACTTCTAGAGAGGGTAGGCACTCAGCATATGATATTATATAGCGGTGAATAATCAGGAAAGCTGTGAGGCTATGAAAAATCGCGGGTTGAACTTAGGCAAGCTGTCAGAGCTGTTTGTGTCCAATAACATTCTCATTGGAGTTCTTAAGAGACGCATATTCAACTAGGTACCACAGAAGTTTCCGTTCATACTCCGCATTGAGAATTCCGCTCCGAGTAGCTCCGAGATATCATCATTTGCGTTTCGGTATTATCTTATCGAACGCTCGGTACCGATGCTAAAGGCGTCCAGCAAATGACTTTGTCCGCGATCATCGCATAGGTCAGGTATAATTGATTGCGAAATATTTGCACAAATAGTTCCAGAAATCTGACACGAGCCTTTCCCCAAGAAAAAACATCTTTACCATACTCAAGGTCGCAGAGATGCAGAAAGAAGTGGTTGACCAGGTCAGTCTCGAATCACCCTACAAAATCAAAATTCCAGCCACAGACATTTTTTCATATGTGGTATCATCTGGAGACTCCATCTCTCGTAAATCGCCCCAATATTTCGACGCGTCAGCGCCATCGTCAAACCTCAGTCTTGAAGATGCCGAGGTCATGGCGAAGAGATTTGGCAAAGGCCTACAGGATTTGGGTCTCCAGAAACAAGAAAAAGTACTGCTTTGTTCACCAAATACTTTGTTCTTCCCTGTGATTTTATGGGGCGTAACAGCTGCCGGAGGTGTTTTCACTGGGTGTTCTCCCACAGCATCGGTTTACGGTGAGATATTGGCCTCTGAGCATATTTTACTGCGTGAGATATCTGACATGAATGATTATAGAGCTCGAGTATCAGCTACGTGACTCTGAGACTAGATTTATGCTAGCTACACGAGAGAATATCGCAGTCGCTATACAGGCTGCAGCTCGGACGGGGATGTCTTTGGAGAACGTGTTCCTGTTTGAATCAGAGACACCTAATGATCGGAATGAATTCAAGCATGTTCGCAACTGGGTGGATATGTGGGCTTCGTTGGACGAGGCTGAGAAATGGTCTTGGGAACGTATCAGTACACTGTCTGATGCGACATCGACGACTGCTGTGCTCAATTATTCGAGCGGGTGCGTGAATGAAATCTTTCAATGACCATTTCATAGGCTGAACTCATAACAGAACAACGGGACTTCCGAAAGGTGTTGAGCTTACTCACTACAATTTGATTGCAAATGCTGAGCAAGTCATCTTCAAGCGCTCTAAAGTAGCCAATACCACCCAAGCACTCGATCGCCAAGAGCGGCTGCAAATATCAGGAGACAGGTGGCTCGCTGCTGTTCCAATGTACCATGCCTTCGTGAGTTAATCGTTAGGATAAACGTTAATCCTCACCTGATATTGTTCGAAGGTAAAGGCTAAACCCATCAGGGACAAGGATACTTTTGCATTCTCGCTCCTCGCATGTGTGCTAAGGTTTTCATCATGCAAAAGTTCAGCTTGCTGGACTATCTGACTTACGTGGATATCTATCGAATCAACTTCATCAATACTGTTCCGGCAATGCAGCAAATGATGTGCAGAGTCGAAAACCCAGGTCGTTTCAATCTAAAGTCAATCGAGTCAATGACAAGTGGTGCCGCCCCTTTAGATCACACTACCGCTTGCCAATTTAAAAAGCTGTTCCTTCGTCCTAGTACGCATGTGAGGCAGGGATGGGGTATGACGGAAACCACCTGGAACGTGACGGGCTTTTCCCCAGATGATTCGGATGACGGCCGCTCTATTGGTTGGTTAAACCCAAACTGCAAAGCCAGAATAGTCTCAATCCATGATGGCGACCATCCCGCCAGTCCTGCGGGTGAGAAAACAGGAGAGTTGTGGATATCCGGACCTAATATCATGAAAGGATATTGGAGGCGAGAGCAGGAAACATCCGAGACGATAGTGACCGAAGGTGAACATAGATGGCTGCGAACGGGTGATATCGTTTATGCCGACAATCGTGGATGCTTCTACATTGTAGGGCGCATCAAGGCAGGCCTACCTTTCATAATCATGACATTAATGTCTCAATACTGATAAGAATAGGAATTGATCAAAGTGAAAGGATTTCAGGTGAGCCCAGCGGAACTGGAGAAGGCTTTGATGAGTCATCCAGATGTTGAAGACACAGCGGTGGTTGGAGCTAAAATGTGAGCCATGTTCCCATACTAGAATGTGAAGAGGAGGTGTTAATTTTACTCCATTTTACCAGAGGAGGGGATGAGTTTCCACGAGCTTTCGTCGTCCGCAACAACAAGTCCGTTACGCAAGATGAGCTGCAAACGTTTATCCAGACTCGATTTGCTCGACACAAGTGGCTTACAGGTGGTGTCTTCTTTATTGAGTCCATCCCACGCAACTCAACTGGCAAGATCTTGCGGAGGGAGTTGCCTAATCCTATTGAGTCCAAGTTTTAAAATTTAGTCTTTGTTGCAATTTACTTCGGTTGAGGTCCAATAGGAGGCCTTACTTGAGGGCACTGACAGCTGCTTGGCCACTTTCTCCTTGTTCATGTGACTATCTCCGCCTTGAGATTGTTACTTTCAAGTTATTGCCATCTTGTCTTGCATGATTGCAAACAGAGACTAGCTCCAGTAATAATCAATTCAATTCATCCGTCCTAGTTCTTGGTAAGAATACTGTTGTTTTATCTGTCAAAACTTTTATCATATATGCTGTAGTAGGGGACCCCTTCCTCCTACCATTTAGGCCCTGACACAGCATTATTATTTGCTGTCCGGTAGTGCGGCTTGAAGGTTTTTTTTAAAGTAAGCTGCGACTCGCCGATACTAATAGTGTATCTAGCGCGTCGAAAAAGTATTGAATGACACACTCAAACACTTCTCTTAACCCCTGCAGGCTGGGAAGTTGCTCCAAGCTCTGTTACAACTTATGCTGGTAAATATTGTAGTTTTGCTGTTTCTAAAAGTTACAAATCTTTGAGCGTGCTGCGAATGGATGTTCCTATCTTCACTAAGCAAGCATTCATTTTTGAGAGCCCCAAAAAACTACGAAGTACATCATCATCAGCTGATGGTTTGTCCGAGTCAGGCGACCAGCCTCCGTAGTGCAGATTTACGCTTTTCACTTTTATTCTTTCTTTCTTTGACATACACCCACAATAACATATTGCATTGTGTGCTTTTTCTCGTTTACCTTAGCCCAATGCGTGCTCGAGTACTGCATATATTTCATATTTCTTTTCCCCGGATCTGCCCCTCGCCTTGAGCCCTAAGATATTTGATAATCAAAGCTAAAGAAAATCTGCAGCATGAGCCAGGGCAAATCACGCATGGCAGGAGTCGGGGCAAAGACCGAACCATCAACTGAGAGTAACGCATGGAGACGGATATCTTCATCCATGGATAATTTACGTATTATGGGAGAAAGGAACGGAAGCAAGTAAACTTGGAAGCCTTGGAGGTAGTGGGAATTTGAAGGGAGGGGGAGGTATCGCTAGCGATGTAACAATTGATTTCAGAAGGGGTTTACAGCTTGAAAACCTCATTGTGAGCTTTATAAATTCGAGAGTTAAGATATCCATGGATACATATAACAGCTTGTGAGAACAGCATACAAAAAGCCTCACGGTCTGTGAACTCTATTCATAAAATGGCTTCGCGTTAATAAGCGCCTCCGCAACCTCTTTATCATGACCATAAAGAATCTTTGCATTGAACAAGGTCTGCAAGCGATCCACCATGGCTGAACTTCTAATCCAATCATTATGCTCCCTTGCCAGCCACCCCTGGGGCACCTTTGCCTCATGATTTTCCTTGACATGATATTGGTCAGTTGTACAGATGATAGTTCCGTCTCTCTCCAAGTTCACTTGCATAATACATAGTCCAGGGGTGTGTCCAGGAGAATGGTGTAAAGTAATTCCCTGGTAAAGATCTACTCGACTCTCGTGTATAGTCTTCCAGTTAAGACGCCCCAGATCGAGGCATTCCGCTAGATACACACCAGAGTCTGCACCAGTTGCTACCGCCCAACAGGCGTGTTTGAATTCTAGTTCATGGACATAGACTGGCCAATCATTAGTCGCTGAATTCAGTCTTATCAGGACCAAAGGGGGTACTTAGTGCTTACTTGGGACATCCGTTCCAATAAAGTGCTCAAGGCCACCGGCATGATCAAGGTGAAGGTGGCCCATAATAACGGCCTTGATATCTTTGATGTCATACCCTGCTCTTTTAATAGCGTTGGGTAGTTTGTGTTCTTCTTTATACTCCGTACGAGGAAATACGTCCGTTAATGGTGGGCCCCATGCCTGGAATAAAAAGCTCATTAGTGATTGAAATTACCATTTGATGGATCAAATGTACCACGTCGATATCTTCGGCACACCCCGTCTCAAATAGCAGCAGTCCTGCGTGAGGATGATGAATTAGGACAGCAATTGACATCAAGTCCCTGCATTTGCGCTTAGGGTTTTGATTGCCGGCAGTGCAGGTATTTGCACCACGTAAAAGCCATCCCTCGTCTGCTGTAAGGGTTCCCAGATTCAAAATATGAAGCTTTGTTCCATTTGGACATTGAAAGGCCGGTATCACTGCAGACGACACAAGGGTAGGAGTAGAAGCCATGCTGTAACATGAAAAACAATTATAAAGGATTTGAAAAACATTCAACAGGCACACTAAGTCCTAAATATCATAATGAAAAATCTGCGTTCCGCGAAATACCGTTTCCCCGCATCTCGGATTTTCACTTTCTAAACTTTAGATTCGGTACCGAGAGCTCGGTGTACAGTTAGTCGCATTTTAATTTGATAATCCAGTGTGGGCTGTCCCCAAACGCTAGTCATGGAGATAAGTCTTGCCATTTGAGGAAGACTGTTGCATTTTTGTCCGTAGCAAAATGCTCAAGGACATCTGGCTTTCAGGCTTTTTTGACCAGAATTGGAGAACTAGGTGCCATCCAAAGCCGAAACCAGATCTTTCGGTATTTCACTTTCCCCTCCATAAGTAAGTTCAACCTTCCAGTTGGATTATCGGCAATTTATTATATCATGCACCCAATAATACTTGAGTAGGAACAGCCCCAGTTTTTGCTATTTCAAATGACAGCCGGGATGACAGCTTCTACCACCAACAACAAACCGCCTCGGCCCTCGCGATCTCTTCAGGGGAGGGTGGCCATCGTCACAGGGGCGGGCACCCTTCCATCTGGTCTTGGAAATGGCCGTGCCACAGCACTACTTCTAGCTGAAGACGGATGCGCAGTTATTTGTGTCGATCTCAAACAAGGCCTTGCCCAGGAAACAGCGGACATGATTCAAAAGGAAAACTTAGGATCTGCGAAAGCTGTGGCAGGGGATGTTACCAAAGCGGAAGACTGCAAGAGAGTGGTTGATCTGGCAATATCGCAGTATGGTCGTCTTGATATTCTGGTCAATAACGTCGGGGTTATAGGAGCCAAGGGTACCGCGGTGGAAGTCGACATGAGTGCATTCATGGTCGGGTTAGAAGTCAATGTAGCCAGCATGATTCAGATGGCCAAATACTCAATTCCGATGATGGCTCACAATGAAGGACAATGTGCTGGGTCTATTATCAACATGTCTAGCGTTGCCGGTCTGCGTGGTGGTGGACCAAATGTTCTATACCCAACCAGCAAAGGTGCTATTATCAATATGACGCGTGCAATGGCTGCTAATCATGCTGCACAACGTGTTCGAGTGAACTGTGTTTGTCCCGGTGAGTGGCTTCATTCTTTGCGTCTCGACATTGTTCAAATTTCTAATAAACGTCATCGGTAGGTATGGTTTATACCCCAATGATGTATGGGGGACAAGGGATAAGTGATGAGGAGCGCAGTGCACGAAAATCACGCAGCTTGCTCCAAACTGAAGGCAATGCATGGGACGTGGCGTGTGCCGTGAGATATTTAGCCAGTGATCTTTCCCGATGGGTTACTGGAGTTATTCTTCCGATCGACGCTGGAACCACGGCAGCTACGGGTATTGGGATGCAGGGTCTGAATAGCTCTACAAGCTTAGGCGACAGATCCTAGATTGAATAAGAAGTTTATGTTGACTTCGGATTAACGATTGAAGATTCTTGCTATAGTATGTCAGAATTAATGTAATTCTACTGGCCCCAGACTTAATCTAACCACTGGGCACCAAGGCAACTAATGCAGCGGCTGATGTTGGGACACAATTAAGAGATATTCTTCAGAACATTGTAATAAAATGGTAAACATAACTAATTGCGAACTTCATAAATTTCATATTCTACAGCTTGCACGTCTCCCTCCCGGAACCATCGACCACGTCCTACAAAGGGGGTAGTTGTCACCCACTTAAACTCGACGTCTAAGGAGAAAGGTCAACAGATGCGCGGCAGGTAGTTGATAGAAATACGGCGATAGTTACCACTTGATTCGATTTTAGGCGCACTCCACCAATGGTGGTCCCCATAATTGGTAGTTTCAGCATCGGGAGACCAGGCCATGAACCTTTGGCCAGCCTCATCAATTTTAAGAAAACCTTGATAATGAATGTAGACACATTCTCCAGCAGCTGTCCGACCTTGAGTTCGGACGTCAAGATGAGCAGTATTGGTGCTTTCATCAAACAGGATCCAATCGCTGCCACCAGCGACCAAAGACGCATTCATTCTCTCCCCACGACTTCCAGGAACGCCGCGCAGAAACCCTCCCTCCAGCGCTGTAATGTGTCGGTGTGGCCCTGAATTATATTGTCCTGCATTCACCGTGTCATGGCCCATGTGGCCACGGAGGGTAAATACATGGTCGAGCTTAGGTGGGTTGGCAGTAGTCATGATCAGGGGAGCAGAATGGCAAATCAAACGATCGAACCTAGGAGCCAATTGAGTCACGGATTGAATAGATAATGGGATTTTAGATCCAGGGTAGCCCGCCTTCTTTATCTTTGGTGTGCGGGACAAATGTAAGCCCCAGATTGCGGGGTAGAGATTTGACTCGGTCTAGTTTAGTCCGGTGTTGGGAAACAGAGTGGTGTTGGGTATCGATAGAATACCGAGAGAAGGGAGTCGGTACCGATATCATTATTCGCCGAAGGCGGTGCAGTTCCGCATGGGACATTGTCCCTAGCAAAAAGAGTTGGCGCGTAAGCACGGTAGCGATGTGAACTCAATTCGCGGGTTGCGCCATTATCCAGACCACAGGTCGCGTTTTTTCTTTTTTGACCTGATCAACCTGATCTACCTGATGAAAGGGCCACCTGATTCACATACTCACCTACATAATTTACCCTGTGCCTTTTAACTGTCCCTATTCACTAACACATAGGGACGAGAGCGGCAATAAGAATTGACCCTGGCTCGATCTGACACAGATAAAAGCATCGATTACTAATGTTAAATGGGTAATTTGCACTGCTCTGGCGTACGGTTATAGCCAGGGATTAACTCAAGGTCTGGTCTTTTTGTCCCGAAGGTAGCTGTTTGGAAAGTTGGCTCCGCGTCAATCTAAGCTCTTAGGGTGCCATTTCACGCCACTAGGTGAGCCACGCAACAGGGCCATTCACCTTATTTTCTCGGGCATCGCCATATTTCACGAAATAGAAGTAAAATCCATTGTAATCAGGGTGCTCGTAAAATTGAGCTACAGGAGTTAGAATCCGTGGCTTAATGGCTCAGCTATCATCATAAAGAATGCGATACAGCAAAGCAGCTTCTCAAGGCCAATCAAGAGCATTTCTTGCCGGAATATTAGGGAGGTTTGTGAGCGTAGAGCTGGTGGAAGATTATGTGATAAGTAAGGTCGAACTTGTCAGCTTTTGACGCTGGTCAAGGACCAGAGGAGAAAAAAAAGAAGAACCACAAGCTGATATAGCTTGCTGCTATAAGAAAGAACGAACAGACAGAACAATATGCTAGTAATTGTGTGGTATGGAGGCGAGAGGGAGAGAAAGAGGGAAGAAAGCGCTGAACTACACGGACTGATGGTCACCTGATCTCCAGGTTCCGACAAATTTCTACGATATAGCTAGAATATCGGGATTTTTCTGGTCGCAAATAGTAGTAATGAGAATTTTATAAATATCTCGTTCTATTCTGGAAGAGATACGATACACAGTGGCTAGGCTCTTGAAGAAGAAGGTAGATGTCGACCTGGATATAGTACATGATCTAACTCCGCAGTGTGATAGACTGACATAGGTCCACCCCGTTCCGACCAGTCAAAAGTGACAATTGTATTCAACTATCTCCTTTTTCATTGTGGGGATATCTCAATTAAAGTATCTATCATCTGCAATGCTTCATATTAACCACACATGCTCTTCCTTTTAAGACGTCCACTCCCTCTTACCGCCGTTGCTTCAAATTCACCGCTACGACTCTTCGCCCAACAACGAATTATGTGTTTTTCAAATTTTCAAAGAATCTTCTTCTTCAATCTTTCATAACGCTCTTCATAACGCTTTTCCTAACGATGAAAGTTAACTACCCAGATGGCGACCCAGCTTGCCTGTCGAATTCGTCATCCAAAATCACTCGCTTTGAGACCGGAAAAATAGCTAAATTTAATCTTTTAGACTGGCACAACGATCTTAGTACCGCTGACACCCTCCTTGAGCTTGTCCAGTGCTGCGTGTACTCTGCCCAAACCGCCACTCTCGATCTGGATAGTGGGGCTGGGGACTACTTCACCGGACTGCAGACCAGTCTTCAGCCATCCATGAAAGACATCTTTAATGTGCTTGCTCCTTGTGGTCTCTTCCATAGATGGGAAGTTGAAAGTGATCTGAGTGTTGTTGAGAGTAGGGTGACCTTCTGGGAGAAGGGGCGAGTGTGCAACCTTGGCCTGCGCATCGCCCTTGGTTTCCTTGAGGATATCCAATGTTGGCTGCAGAGCTCCATCAACAACGCAATGTGCGGTGTGCAACTTGACACCATCCTTCTTCACAGCGCTAATTATCTGGGAGACGACATCGCTTGCCTTATAATCGAAAACCGCATGGGCTCCGAGCTTCTTGATAAGATCATGGTGTTTGGGACTGGCGGTGGCGTAGACAGTAAAGCCAAGTGTCTTAGCCGACTGAACCGCAAACGTACCGACACTACTGGATGCGCCCCAGATCAAGACCGCTTGTTTATCGGCAGAGGTGTACTTAGTGTTGAGCGGAATGCCGATGGTGGTCCAAGCAGTCAAGGCGGTCAAGACGGCCAAGGGGAAAACAGCGCCTTGCTCAAAAGATAGATTCTCTGGAAGTGGAATGACAGCTTCGGATTGTGCCAAAGTGTACTTTTGGAAGGCACCATGGTCGGGAGAGCCGTTCTGGTAGAATGATGAGGCAAAGGCAATGACGCGGCTTCCTGGACCAGGCACATTGGTGACATTCGACCCCAACTTGACGACAATACCAGCTGTATCGGATCCAATGATAGCGGGGTAGATAGGCACAGGAGGCATGCCATAGTCACGCTGGTAATGATCACAGGGATTCAAGGCAACGGCTTTGACTTCAAGAAGAACATCGTTTGGACCCGGTGTTGGGGTTGAACGCTTGCCAAGAGATAAGGGACCACCCTGCTGAGGAAGAATGGCAGCTTCGTGCTCTCTGGCCATAGTGGATATTTGACGATTTGATGCTGTCATTACTGATATAGGTGTTAATCTGCTAAAGAGTTCGTGCAACCTGTGCAGGCGAAGCATGTAGAAGGGAAGAACCTTTTTGAGAATGATAAAAGAGGAGATTTTCAAGAGGTCGAGAGGTGAACAACCAGGGAGATTTTGTATTTTAGAATTTTATGATATAGCTACAGAGGAAGGATTCATTTTACTTTAACTCCGATACTTCCCTAAACCCCGATTTCGGGAGAGTGTTATTCGTTTGTTCCGTTGACACGTCATTAAAGCACTGCTATGATAGTGGTGTACGAGCCAAGTGATAATCACGATCGTCAAATCAGAGTGGCAACGGTACGAGACGTGGTTAGTGTGTGTGGTTAAGTAGTATCGTGACTGGCGACGAATACGAATGGTGGTTAGCGTCTTTTTTTAATGTGGACCCACACCGTGTCCAATAATATGCAAGGTACCTTTCTAACAGCCAACGGCTCGGATGCCTTTGAGTTTTGGTCTGATGATTGGGGCAGAACAGTTTAAAAACGGGTACTACTTGAGGAGGCTTGGAATTCTTTGCCTTGTGCGATATTTTCTTGTCTAAAATGAAACACTGGATAAAAGCGATAGAGAAGTTGAGAGCATTATGGGCAGCGACCAAGAGAAGAGAAGAAGAGACAGAATAAATAGAGAAAAGTAGATAGTGTGAGAGCTAATCTCATCCTATGTCGGCCGCTTGCACAGGCTACCTAGCAGCCACTGCATGAGAGAGGGTGATTTGTGGTTGGAGATTCAAGGTTAAAGTGTTCCGTCTTCAGTTGCGTCGAGAGTTTAGGTATGAAGCAAGGATACATATTCAATGCGAATTGTTCTTTTATTAATAAAGATCCCATTTGATCTAGGCAGGCGGCATACAATCATGCTACCGACACTCATATATCTAGCTCCAGTACTTCTCTGTATCTCTCACCCACGCACGGTATAAGCAATAGCTTTTGGAAACCATCCAGTCGTTCCGGGACTTGTCTCTCCTTCCAACCCTTTGCAAAATCACCATAGAGTACAGTTTCAGATCGCAGTTGATCTGATTCCGCAAGCCATGAAGCACTTGTACTGAGATCCCATAGAGTAGTCTCGGATGTGAAGGGCAGTATACTCATTGCCTTGACATTCGGACAGCACCCGGTTTTCAGTGTCAGATACAAGCCCTCAATCATCATGACAAAAATTATTGTTCTTCGGACACTCTCTGCAAATGTCCATTCTTGCCATGTGAGCGCAGGGGTCAGCTCTCCGGCTCGGAGTTGTAATTGAAAAGTCCAGATTCGCAATGTATCCATGTGTTCCTCTGCTAATGAGCGCTGTCGAATATCACCATCAAAGAGCTGAACGATTTGAAACAGCATCAGTGCATGCACTGCGGCGAGGAGCTGGGGCAGGGTACTTTTGTGGTGACCTTGCTCCACGAGGCTAGTAGTCTTGCTTTCCAGTATACGGAAAATCAGATCCTCTGTTTCTGATGTCTTGGTACCATAAGCTGCCAAAGCTGTAAAAGCATCTTGAATAGTATCGGGCAAGTATGCATCGTAGAGGCGGGAATGAATGAATGGTGTTTTTCGAGAGCTAACAAATACCTGCGGGTAGCGTTTGATATTCTGTAAAAGCTGATTGGTTGCCCATTTATCTAGGATGTTGGTTTCTGGGAAAATTTCAGCTGGAGATAGTGATGGTATTGTGAGCAGAGAGGGGATCGAAGTAAGCCATGAGGTAGCAACACTCGTATCGTCGGATGATGAGTCAGTCAACGGCCAAAATGATAGAGCATCATCGGAAACAGGGCATGATTCCGGCCAGACTTTCGAAAAGTGTGATGATTCCAACTGTCTCGATACATTCGGGCGCTTTTGTGGGGACCATGCACTCAGGTAAGTACATTCTAACCCCTGGGCAAGACACCGTGAACACTTACGGGTTTGACGATTGCAACGCCGCTTTCCCTCGGCGCAAGCAATACATGACTTTTGTCGTGAGCGGGCGTATGGCGATCTGTAATCCATGGTCTGTATTGTTACGATAAAATAAGAAAAATGCCCACAGATGGGCAGCCCCGCAGGAAATCAAGGCTGTGATGACAAAGCTCCGCAGAACTCCGCAGACTCCCCAAGCTCCCAAAACTCCGCAAGGCTCCACAGCCCGAACTACGATGTGCAAATTTCAAAATCCGCAATTCAGCATATGGCAGATTTGTAACTATAGTGGATGTTAAATCTATATAAAGGAGGCAAATGGATATTATGAGTTCTCTATACGACCCTTGAAAAACCAAATATAACATTTCTACCTGTACAATGGCTGTCACCGAGCTTGTTTTTCCATGCGTCAAACCTGACCCAGCTACACTCGAGACGCTTGAACGAGATTGGCCAAGCTTGAGTAAAGGACTGACTGATCCTAATCCCGGCTTCCTTTGCGCATTCCGTGGCTGGGTTCTGACCGAAGATGGACTGAATGTGAGAGACGCCTACAAAGAGTTCCTTCTTTTCGGTAAGTTCGCCTAATACGCCAAGCTTGGGTAAATCTGATCTGGCATAGAATGGAACTCAACCGACTCGTTTCGTGCCTTCGTCGGCTCGGAACAGTATGCTGCTTTTGCTGCCTCAATCAAGCATTTGTTGACTGGGCCGCCCACCTTGCAACTGTTTGAAACACAGTTGTCCCCAAGAGATGCAGCTTCGGCATCCATGGTTGAAATAATTCGGGTGACGGTCTCCAATTCTGAGTATGTCGAGGAAGGCCTCCAAGTGTGGGAGAAGGCATCCCGTCATCTAGCCAGCAATGGAGAGGGCACGACTTCTGTCACCTATGGCAAGAGTAAGAATCTTGAAAAGGATGTCATTGTGGGTATCATAGGGTGGCCAAATTTGAATGTAAGTCTAAGAATCCAATCTTCCATAAATGCGACGCCAACCATCAACAGGAACACCAGGACGTGTCCCAAAAGAAGATTTGGTCGGAAACGCTAGAGTCTCTCAAGTCGCTGGGAAAAGTGTCACAGATCACTGTGGGCATCGATGTAATGGACCTGAGTGTGTAGTAAGACGTCAGAGGGGCGCAGAGGGAAGTTGGTAATATATACTTTTCTCTTTTGAAACTTGATTTGAGACTTCCATTCTGGCCCTTCTTCAATCATACGGATCAAATAAGAGGTATAAATTGAAGGGTGTATACCGACCGTGCATTTGACCCTATGAAGCAAGCCTGCTGGCTCTTAAAGAATGAACTCAATTGGTAAGAATTCTCCTGTTCCACCAGATGCTTTCAATTCGCCCCACGGGAGCGAAGGTAGGCCCATCGCCCCATTGATCATTTTTCAATTCAACTTATTTTCTAAGCCTAGTGGGTTTTGAGAGCAAGCGATGAGGCTGACATGGGGAGTTCCAAGAAATTCCGACATAGCACCTAAATAACTGTACATTTGATCATGGAATCACCACCCCGGAGAAACATGCCGATGAGGACGCGCGGCCGATTGAAATTCTACTCAAATCATGTCCAAAGTAGGCCGCTAAACTAGTCCTATTAACGAGGTGTGCTGTAAGGCCACAACTTGATCTGATTTGGGAACTATCCTCCAGCTTGTTAAACCCAATCTGTATTAGAATTCGTGATATGCATGGTTCATCAATTGTCCCGACGCGGTTTGTTGTCAAGAAAAGAATGCGCTGCAAGTAGGCTCAGCTGAGATGGTCTATGTGGTGGCAGCGCAATTACGGGTGAAAATTACCGAGCTATCACTCGATTCTCACCCCATCTATTGCGCACTCACGCCCTATCACCCTCTATGACGCAAGGCTAAAGCGTCAAAGCGCGTATGTATGTATCCATGGATGCTTGTCTTGGTTGACTGACTCGGTTCACTCGTGCCCTCTTTACTCTTAATTCTCGGAAATCGTTGCCAGAGCAATACTCGTATGCAGCGTGCTGGAGTCGAGTGCCTCGGAAAGGGACTGAATTTAATTTAACTGAGTGTCATTGGATTATCTAAGATGTAAATATTCAATTTTATGTCGCAAAATCTCTCATTCGCTCGTCTCGCCCGTGTATTCCACATGCTCTGCCTCGACAGGCTGACCCATCACCTTGTCATTGGCAGTCCTCCGAATCTCCTCATCCTCGTGCTCGATATACTTTTGGGGTCGGGCTCTGCAAATGGCATCGGGATCTCTGGTTACAATCAAAGATGGGTTGGAACGGTAATATGTATCGATATCCTCGAGACTCCGGTTGGCTGTGCAAATTTTTAGTCAAATTCTCTAAGCTATTTTATCATGGGACTGACCTGTTTCTGGATAGAAGAAGTAGATGATGGGTAGGAAACAAGCGTTTGTCACGGTCCAAACAATCCCTGCTTTTCGTAAGCACTAGAAAAATACTCCTTTTGGTGGCAGATGACTTACAGAACTTCCAGCCAATGCTCTGAATTCCGATTGGGGTGATTTCGACAATCGCAAAGTTGGTGATCCAGTCGGTTGCGGTTGCAAGGGCTGCTCCCTTTGTTCTCATCGGTAGAGAATTGATCTCGGTTGGATACAGCCAAGGAATTCCCAGCATACCAATACCAAACGCACCGTGGAACTTCATTGCATAGAGTAGTCAGAATTTAGAGCATTTGATGACCGGCGAGCTGGATCTATGCAGGAGACTTACCAAGAAGAAAAATGCGACAGAGGCCGACCCGAATTCTTTGCTTTCGTCACCAGTAGCGCTCTCTGAGTATCGCAAGAGAATGGTAATGATAAGAAAGCAGAAAAATTGGCCAAATGTTGAAAGAAGCATTAGGCCACGTCGACCCATTCGCTCAACCAGAAGAACTGCGAGACCCGAGAAGATCATGTAGGAGATAGCATTGCATGCAGTCAACAGGCGGGCCATACTCTCTCCCATACCAACAGCTTGCTCCAGGACGGTAGGAAGGTAGTAAGACATGATGTTGATACCGCCAAACTGCTGCATGAACTGACTGCCAGCTCCGAGCAGCAACCGACGCAGTGTCTTGGTGTCATTATCGTTCTTTTTGAGAAGATCCCGCCACCGAACAGCATTATCACGCTCATAGCGAATTGTGTACTCGATCTCGTTGCGCTGCGCGATGACGAAGGGGTCGTTAATGGGTTTGGCCTCGAGGCAACTAATGACTTGGACGGCTTCTTCTTCTCTGCCGTGCATGAGAAGCCATCTTCAAACTGTTAGAGATTTTCACAGGAGTTTGACAGGGGTACCGACCTGGGAGACTCTGGTAGCCACGGAACAGTAGACCAGAGAACAATCAGGAAGACAGCCTGCAGTGCGATTGGGAGTCGCCAAGCGATGGCACCTCCGACGAAAGACAATCCATAGTTGATCCAATTAACTGTAGCATATCCAGCAATGTTCATCATCATTTCAAACGTCACCAAGCGTCCACGCCAGCGTGACTGCGAGGTCTCGGACTGCCAGATTGGTGCGCAAGCCGTATTTATACCATTTCCAATGCTATTGACCGAGCGTGTTAGAAGAAGTACTCCCCGTTGTTTTATAATCAACACTCACCCAGACACAACGCGACCAACAAAGATATGGGGCAGACTGAAGGACGTGGCCTGGAGAACTGTGCCAATAGCCATGATAGTGGTTCCCCATAAAATAGACTTCTTCCGGCCTAAGCGCTCGCCGAGTGTGAATGCCAAGATAGCCCCTAAGAAACATCCAACATCGTATATGGCTGTCACCGTTGATAAAGTCTTGGTCTTCGTCGGTCCCTCGAGATCGTGGATTCGGAGGAAGTCCTTGGTAATCACGACACCACCTGAGACAAGTTAATTGAGAACCATGGATCCCCATATAAACAGAATCTCTTACTAAAAACACCCTGGTCATAACCAAATAGGGACATGTCTGTCGCACAAGCAACCTGAACAAAGTCAATGGAAGTCGCACGTATAATTGCAGTTTCGGGGAGCATACCGTAACCCACACGGTGAGCCATCCTCCTGTTAGCCCGAAGTAAGGCTTCTTCTCCTTTATCACCGCCATTGTTTATCGAAAGGCACGAATATATCCAAAAAATGGGAGTATGAAGAAAGCTGACTTGTATGATGAGGGCTCCTCACAATCCGCTGCACGAAAAGAGGAAGTGAAACGCGGAATAGCAACTCGGGGATTTCCCGGCCGCTTTTATACACGCTGCCGCGTCTCCCATGGTCACCACCCATTCAAGTCACGATGATCATCTTTCGGCTAAATGCTAGTTGGAATTCGGTATTCCCCCGAAGTCTGGGGTGCCCCAGGGTGGGGGATCTGCATGGGGGAGCCTAGTATTGACGAATCAAGTGATTCTGCCGAGTGTCTCTGCATTTCCTTATTGAGTAGCAATCGGTGATTGGTCGGTATCCACCGCCGACAACAAAGGATTGGCCGCGCTAAACAAGTTGGGTATTACCGGGTCGGCGTTGTCGCGGAGTTGGCTGGTCACTCACCAGGCTTTGGGCGAGTTTGTAATTGCGTCATAGTGCGGAGTCGCCCAGTGTGGGGAGAGGATTCTGGAGAATCCGGGGTGGCCTAACATCAAATATGTCGAGTGGTTTCTCGGATTTAAGAGTATTCACCATTTACAAGACCAAAAGAAAGGAGAAAAAAAGTAAAGGAAAGATATTCTAGGGTGCTTAAAAAGCCACACTGCGACTGCCGCCTTTGTTGCCCCTGACAAGAAAGTTTCCCGAGTCATGAAAGAGCCCCTTGTCACCAGATTAGCGCTTTTCCTGTTTTGCGAAACCTGCAAAGCCTCATCGTAAGGCCATTACGCGTCTCCACTTTGGCGTTCTAACTCAGCTGGAGTGATTTCAAATTACGTCATCGCTCATACTCAATCATCTTTACCTAAATGAAAGCCGTGAGCATGGGAACAAATGCTTGGTTAGAGGCCAAGATATCACGTGCGCTGTAGGCCCTATTTGTCCTAATCCCCTCACAAAGCTGTCTGCATAAATAACCTCCACATGACGTGTGACAATCTCGAGGAATCCAGGATCCACCCTCTGAGCCATCCAGATTGTGAGCTGCTTTGACAGGATCGACCATCTCTTGCTGGCGTCATTTAAGTGTGTAGGGCGTAGTATGGTCTGGGAGACGGGGGCCTTTAACCCAATAGAATCTAGGACTTGGGTGACAGTGTCAATCTATGCCTCGAAGCAGTCAGGCTCTTCCAGTATCCAGTCGAACTCGAGTTTGCTTAAGTTAACATCCTTTGGCGCCGGGAGGTCAACAGACTGGTCTTCTAGAGGCTCCCGGTTCCATGCTTCCCAGTCAGTGATAACCCTCTGGAAGGAATTCTGCATAGTGGTCGCGAAAGGTTTGCATTCATAGGTCGGTGTTAATATCTTGTAGTTTTGTGAATATTTGGATGGTGATCTGGTGGTGTGATGATCAAATAACGTTTGTCAAATAACGTTTGCTTAGCGTAAGCGGAAGAAACCAGAAGCGAGAGCGTTAAAAGTTCACGGTTTAAATAATTTGAAAGACAATCAGAGATTCACTTAATTGATCACGTCCTATTTGAATCTCTCCCCTCTTCTTTAGTGTCATATCCATTTCTTTTTCTTGAGGCGCCCCTCCAATCTCCTTTTGAGAACTCCAAAATAGACCCACGTATGCAAAAGCTCCAAGAATCTTAAATACACTGACTAAAGTATTTTCTTCACAGCCCAGAATCAGTTCATCGAAGTCAGGGAGGCAGGACACAAAGGTCTAGGCACGTTTGCAAAGGTCGACATACCTCGTGGCACACGGGTTATCTCTGAACTAGCCCTTCTCAACCTTCAGCTCGACGATGACGGAAGTCTCGCCTCGAAGCAAATCTTACATGATTTCGAACTTCTCACACCTTCCCAACAAGAATCATTCCTGGGGCTCAGCGAGTTCGCGAGTGAAGCATTGAAATTTTCATCTAAGGACGAATTCCAGCAGGACTGTGAAGAAGTTCTAGAGTTGCACCGTAAAGTGATCTCCATCTTCAGGACAAATGCTTTTGGTGGCATGGTCTTTTTGATGGGCTCCCGCATCAACCACTCATGCATTCCCAATCTACACTTTGCGTGCAACAACGCGATTGGCAAAGGGACATTCCATACAGTGCGCGACATCGCGGCGGGCGAGGAACTCACCCTTACGTACATCGATGGAGTCAATCGTCCCAGGACACGACGCCAATCCGAGCTGCTGCAGTGGGGATTCTTGTGCACTTGCCCAGCATGCGAGGACACACCCGAGGGCAACTTGAAGGAGAAAAGACGCCTGGAATTGTTTTGGATTGACCAAGTACTCGCTATCAATGAGCCTACTGGTACCCAAGAGTCTGCCCGGGGGGCCCTTCGACTTGCACAGAAGATGGCAGGTATCCAGAAATCCGAAGGCTTGCTGAATAGGGCTCTGAAAGTTTCGTGAGTGGCCTCTCTTAATTATATTATTACTATGCTTATGTATTATCAGTTACCGTGACACTGCGATGTACTCCCTAAAATTGGGTAATCCCCAAATGGCACTGCTATGGGCCGAGAAAGGGCTGGAAGTCGACCTTTACTGCCTAGGGGAAGATCATCCGGACTATCAGCAGATGCTTGACACCGTAGATGCGTTGCAAGGCTTCAACACTCTTCAGGGGCAACTGAATGAGATTCTACCCGGTCTCATCAATTCAATGGCGTTCCCGAGGGGTCAACCGCGGAGATCAAATCCCCCGCATTAATTGCCAGAAGAGTTGCGACTGCGGGAGAAAGAGGCGAGAATCTGAGCAAGAAGGACAATTTCCGAATGGAGTTCATATTTGTCGGCAAGGATACACTGTTTTCCACTGCACCATTGAATACCTGAGGAAAAAAAGGAGTTTTATTTGGTTTCTCATGCTGGCCGCTGCAAATAGGCACAAAATGAGACATTTAAATACCTGAGTACCCCTGACAGCACATAGTAGTACCTACCAGTAACCACAATCGTACGTTCATAATATCTTTTAAATATAACAGTTCGACATACCATTGTATTCTGTGTAGTTCATCCGACATCCTAAATATTTCGCCTTCACTCGGGATCCCGAAATATCCGTCAGTTGCGGCAGGCCGGCAGCTTGACGGCTTAAGTCGCAATGACCAGAGAAAGCGCCGCAGTTTCCGGATTGCTTATAGTAGTCAATCGTTGGACAATATCCAATTCTCCATCACTGAGAAGAGAACATACTAGATCGTGCTGGGGAATTAGGCTTTTTTAGTGAACACTTCTCATTTTGACTTTTCTTAGCCTGGCCTTGCCGAGCGGAACCTATCCATAAGCCTGCTCAACCCCGTTTGTGATTGCAAATAATAACATATTAAATGATATATGGTGCTCCCTAGGCACTATTATAAAGGAGAATTTGATCCGCCACGGATTGGAGGTATGGCTTTTGTTGTGGGAGACGAAGCAGACAGAGCGCAGGTGGGAGCTATTTAGAGGCTGGCGGATGAAAGGATCCAATGAAAATCATACGCGTGCGGTAGCAAGACTTGACTAATTAGGAGATTTATGGCGGAGTGAATGTTTTGTGATCGTTAATGCAGATCAACTACGAAGGCTGAGCCAAGGATTGATTAGGAGCAAAGTTCAGGCTCGTCTCCACTCGGTCATTTTATATGGATCCACTTCAGCGGGTTGGCTTGAGATAAAGTTGGATCAGAAACCACTCTTTGTAAACCTCTATACGTTACCCAAAGGTGATGAGAAGATGCTGCGTTATTTTTTATATTTGCTAACGAGGTCTGATGCATGGGGAATCTGAGAGCTATCGTCGCGACATCGTTGTGTAGAGTCTAGCGTCCATACCCTGCACATAGAATGAGACTTCATAGCTACCAGGCCGAAGCTCCACCGAGAAAACTTTATTTCCCCTTTTTATGACCAACTGCCATAATGTGGATACCTCGATGGAGCAGCGCAAACTCTCAACCATGTTTTGCCGGATCATACAGTTTTTCATAGTCAGACTGAAGCGGATGCTCTTTATCTATTTCTGAGCCATGGTAGACGGATTGATACTATACAAATCGATCGGCCTACTTTAGGCGAATTTGTTATTTGTTCATATCCAGAGACGTTGTGCTCATGTGAAAGCCCACTAACAGGCGATCCTGATAATTATCAGGAATGGAGTTTCCGCTTACGGTTAAGGATAGACCTTAGCCTTATCTTCAACGCGGCACAGAGAGCAAGGCAGGCTCAGGAGGCCAATACTTTCAGACTATATTTTCATCTTTATTTCGCACTAGGGTACTAGCCTCCAGCACTAGCATTGACCAGAAGTAACTCGGTACCCCTTTTGAACCGAAGCGAAGGTTGATTTTGTTTACCTAGCTCCTCCTCGTGTATATCAAGTCGGACCCTCCCCCGAGCATTTTTAATTCTCTCGCAGCCTCCGAAATTCAAAGATAAGCGCATATACTGAGCCCAGTTCCTTAATACACAACCATCATGCGTTTCTCTACTATCTTCACTACTGTCCTCGCCGCTGGCACTGCCGCTGCCACCCACTCCCATCCCGCCAAGCGTAATGTTGAGGTCGACCTATCCGGCGTCTCCCTCCTGGACATTGTCAGCGCTCTGGTTGACAAGCTTCCCATCGATGGCGCTGTCAACGATCTCACCGGTGGCCTTCTGGATCTCACCCAGGTTAACGTCCAGGCCGTTCTCAACTGCGTCACTGATGAGCTGCCCCTATCCGCCAGCGTGAATCTCTTCCCCATGCCTACCACAAGCGCTGGAAAGACCTTCACCATGACTCGCACCCACACCGTCTACGTTGCCCCCACCGAAACACCCAGTGTTCAGAAGCGCAATGGCATCGACCTGTCCAAGATCCCTATCCTCAGCCTCGTCTCTGCCATTATCGATAAGCTCCCCATTGATGCCAGCGTCGGGGTCCTCCCCGGTGGTCTCTCAGATCTTACTGAGCTCTCTGACATCAACTTGTTGAGCATCGTCACCTGTATTCTCAAGAACCTGGGCATCAACCTTTGATCTCCTTGTGGTTCGCATTGGGGGATTGCGCTTATTGGAAGGGCATGAACCGGCTATGAAGTTTTATACCATTTGTAATTTAGAATATTCTTTTCATAATCATAATTCCAGGTATTATGTGCTACCCGGCTCTGAACTGGTGTTCGGTGGCGGAATCAAAATTTGCAATCATAGGATATCGCCTTGTAGGATACTTTACACAGATTTTGAACTTCATTCCACGCTTAGCTCTTTGACTCCATGCTACAGAGAACTATCCCATAAAATTTGAGATGCTTAGAGTGATGACCATGTCAAGCCACATGGCTCAGGCTTGACCCACTGACGTCTTTGGCGTTCTTGGCCTAGCGCTTCTTCAAAAGGGGAGCATGTGGGACCACGCACCACCAATTATCGGGGATGTCACTTACCCTGGAAGGTGGGGCCTGGCAGTCTGCCCCATGTAATCTCCGAGAGGGCGTTTCATGCATAATGTATTGGTGGACATTTGTTGCTATATTTCGCATGAGTGGAACCTCCGAGGTTTCGCCACAAAGGTCTGGACCTCGACATGTTTTGCCGAAGACATGTCTTCAGAAAGCTTCTCGAATGGAAGGACAGACGGAAGTCCCTCAAAGCAAGTTAAAACTGGCAAATTGGATAAATGGGCTTGAACTAAAAATGGTGAAGAGTTCGTATATTGCATGAACTTCCCCGCGTTTGCAATTCTTCACGGCTGATATCCGCGAAGCTTACATTTACCCTCTGCTGTCACTTTTAGCCGTGGCATGATTCGTGGTTGTTTAAAGACAGGCTTATTTATCCACTAACTTCTCCTTGACCCTTTTGGCTTTTTTAAGCCCAAACTAGCCTTAGACATGGCTTCACGCCGGTGCTTGAAACTGCGTTTCAGACAGACGATTTGTGGAACTTCCATTGACGGGAGGTTCCACCACAAGATAGTTTAGCTCCACCGGGATCGTCCCTTGAACAGAATAGGCTACCGGTTAAATATGTCAACAGGGTATCGTCTCATAGATGTCTCAACCTATATTGCACACAACAGCGACCGACAAGTATAAGAAGCTTGTAACACCTCCCTCCTCCTTTAGCTCGCAACTATCCTGCACCTCAACCCTGTCATACTACATTTCCCATTTCCGTCTTTCATAATGAAGTCTATCACCACGTTTCTTGTGGCTTCCGCGACCGTGATGGGTGCCATGGCTGTGCCTGGTGAATACCACAAGCGACACGAAAAGCGCCAAACCATCACTTCTAGTACGACTGGAACCAGTGGTGGATACTATTACGAGTTCTGGACCAACGGTGGTGGTACCGTTGACTATACCAACGGTGATGATGGCGAGTACAGTGTCACCTGGGAGGACTGTGGTGACTTCACATCCGGCAAGGGATGGGAAACTGGTAGCGACCGGTAAGAACATTCTATCTCGCCCTGTGACATATGACTTACTTATTCTCCTCTCCAGCGACATCACCTTTGAAGGCACCTTCAGTCCTTCCGGAAACGCATACCTGTCCGTCTATGGTTGGACTACCAGCCCACTAATCGAGTACTATATCCTCGAGAACTACGGCGACTACAACCCCGGTAGTGCCATGACATACATGGGAACTGTTACCAGTGATGGCTCCGTTTATGATATCTACGAGCACCAGCAGGTGGATCAGCCCTCTGTTAGTGGTACCGCGACCTTCAACCAATACTGGTCGATTCGCCAGGATACCCGGTCTAGTGGCACTGTTACCACTGCCAATCACTTCAATGCTTGGGCCGATCTTGGAATGGATATTGGTACTACCTTCAACTACCAGATTGTTTCTACTGAGGGTTATGAGAGCAGTGGATCGTCCACAATTACTGTGTCTTGAGCATGATGTACTGGTGAGAGAAATGTACCACGGGGGGCTTTAGTACTAGGAGCAGGCTTCCTGAAATATGAATATGTGACTTTGAGTCGTGACTTTGGAAGTGATGAAAGTTATCGTAAGCATAAAATACTCGTGAAATAAACATGCCGCATGTCCAGATACCGAAAATTCTTGTTTCAAGATGACCCTAGGATCAGTCGTCGTAAGAACAAGATACTAAGGCAGACAAACCCTGATGACATGTAAACATTTTCGATATGACTTGACCTCTGCTATAGCTATCTGTCGCCCTGATCCCTGGAAGACTAATGTGAACCTGTAGAATGTGGGGGAAATTTGGAATGCGGGGCCCCGCACACGTGAAGTGGACCCGAAAGATGAACTTGTGGGTACACTTCTCCTCTCCAGGCTCTAAGCGACACAAACTGCTTACATCGGACGCTTTGACTTTGAATCGGAATTACCGATCTGCCATTGTCTGGATCTCCCTCGGGCTATTCTACACCGGACGCCGGGGTGCAGAATGCGGAGAACCCGGGGTTCATCTCATCGAGGGCGACAGGGTTTCTGCCCACACCGCGCTGTGAGAGAATTCCAGCGCCCAAGAGGAACTATTTGATGCACTCCTTAGGATCATAGGGTTTCAATATGTGGTTACGATACGGAACTTGACAACCCCAAAGGTATCCACCCAACCTTGGAATGTCCCATCAGAATCGGGCATGGTATTTTCAAGAGCCTCGGTTCAACTTGCTCCTGGTTACCTAGATGAACATTTAATCCCAGAGTTCATCTATTCGTGGCTTACCCCGCTTAGAGCTAGCAGTCATACCTTGCATACTTAGTGCTCTCAACCTGAGATATCACTCGTCTACAAGAGTCTCAATACCACAGTAGTCTCACGTGGTACTAAAGCCCCACATCTTCGGTTCAGTATTACCCCGTGCAGGGGTATTGACAGCTCCTATAGGTTTATAATATAAAAGAAACTAAAGTAACGGAAACAGCAGTTACTTTTAAAGGTGCAGCTTTACAGGAGTTCGCAGCATTATTCTTCATGCGTACTCTCTCTTTATTCTCATTGGCCACTTTGGCCGTACCGGGAGTCGTTTCAATTGGCACAAATGACCAAGTCGACCCGAATATTGATTATGGAACTTTTCAAGACCCATCATCGGCTGTGAGGCCCCGCTTTCGGTACTGGGTAAACGATGCCTCGATGAATCTGAGTGTTGTCGCTGAAGATGTGAGATCCATTGGGAAAGCGGGCGCGGGGGGAATTGAACTCCTTGGTTACTATTTGTATGGAGATACTTCAGCTTATGGCGGAGGAAATTCTGCGCCATTGCAAACGGATTGGACTGTTTATGGCTTTGGCGGTGCTCCCTGGAGTAAGATTGATCCATCTTCCCCCCGACCTTGAGCCTAATCAAACCATCACAGAGGAAATGGTCGATACCATCCTTGAAGTCGCGAAAGAGGACAACCTGGTCATCGATTTTGCGAACGGGCCGAACCAAGGAGCAGGCGTTCCGGCACCTTACAACAGTGATGGTCTTCTATGGGATCTTGCTGCATACAACTCAACATTTTCAAGCAGCAAAGGCTTTAAGGGCACCTTGCCCGGGTGGGGATCCGGTCGTTTCATTGCAGCTACGACAGGTACTTTGAAGTCAAGCACTACATCAGAGGCGGTGCTTTATGAGAGCTCTCTCCAAGATGTTACGAGCAAGGTGTCATCGGATGGAAGCCTAAATATTAAGGCAACCAGCAAATCTGAAGGGACTGAGAGCCTTGTCTTTGCGTACTACCTTATTCATTCCCGTTATCGTGAGGCTCCAGACCCCACCGATCCATCAATTGTGACAGCCGTTCCACAATCCCCGGTTACAACCTACTCTCAGAACGGTTCATGGGTTGTCGACCACTGGTCCGCTGCCGGAGCACAGGTCGTGGCCAATTTCTGGAAGGAGTCTATATTGGATAACGAGATTGGACAGTTCCTTCGAGAGGTTGGAAATTACCTTTGGGAGGACAGCCAGGAGTACAGCGTCGCTACTTTCTGGACACCAGCCCTTCAAAAGAAATTCCTTTCCAACCGAGGGTACAGCATCAACAAATATATACCACTTCTTGTTGGATCTGGAGGAACCACATCCACTATCACATACGTCACGGATGAGAGCGATGCAGGCGCTAGTCACATTGTGGACTACCAGCAAACAGTTCGTCTCTCACTTCGCCCCCCACCTAAACAATATGCTGACTTGAATAGCTCACGGAGCTAAATGCCGAATACCTCGATGCTTTGACCGAATGGAGCAACGACCTAGGAGTTCAATTCTCAGCACAGATCGTCTACAACCTCCCCATGGACATGCTCGCCAATGTCCCGCATGTGAACGCCCCCGAATGCGAAACTCTCGGTTTCAGCGACAACATCGATGGATACAGGCAATTCAGTGGCCCTGCAAACCTCGCAGGAAAACGTGTGATCTCAAGCGAGGCTGGTGCGATGTTTGGCGAAGCGTATCAGGAACCAATATCTGAGCTTCTTTGGACATTCAAGCACTCATTGGCTGGATCTGTCAACAATTTTATTATCCACGGATTCCCCAATTCCGGAAACTACGGGAACACGTCCTGGCCTGGGTTTACGACTTTTACGTATGAGTTTTCGGCTATGCATGGACCTCGCCAGCCTGCTTTTACATTCTACTCCGATTTCCTGAACTGGGTCTCTCGGAACCAGTTCATTCTGCAGACCGGTGTTCCAAAGGTGGATGTTGCATTTTGGTTAAAGTCGACAACCTACAAGAGTATTCCAACAAGTTATGCGCCCGTGGACTTGCAAGAAGCAGGTAAGGTTGATATATTACTTCGATTAAAAGGTTTTATGTTTCATAAATTGACCAATGTCGCTCAGGATATACCTATGAGTACCTCAGCCCGGATAATTTTGCGCTGCCGGAAGCCTACGTCTCCGGTGCGACCTTTGCCCCGAAACGACAGGCATTTAAGACGCTGGTTGTTCGATCCAACGAGACTCTCACGGCTCTGGGTGTCAACAAACTTGTTCAGTATGCCCATGCTGGTCTTCCAATCATATTCCCAGGTGGACTGCCATCAAACTTTAGTGGATACGACCCAACAGCTGCGACCAAAGCTATCCAGTCATTGAACAGCATTAAGTCTCTGAAGAATGTTCACTTGGTCAAATCAGATGGCCTTGCAGATACGCTTGAGTCTCTCAACATTCTACCACGAAGTTCTGTTACCGCAAATGGCACATGGTATACACGGTGGAGAGAGGATGCAGCCGGCGAAAAATCCTATATCTACGTGTACAACGACGCCACAGGCCTCTCCTTCGAAAAAAGCATGACATCTGGAACTTTATCGTTTGAAAGTACTGGTGTTCCATTCTTTTACGATGCGTGGTCGGGAGAAGTAACTCCCATTTCTTCCTATACTCAGTCAAAGACGCGCACAACAATCCCTCTCCAGTTAGCTGGCAACCAAACTGTCATCATCGGCTTTGAGAACAACGCCAAGTCGATCGTGCATATCCAAGACACCACGATCCCCGTCCTACCTACGACAAGTGACCCCAGCTCGCTCACTGTCCTCAGATCCTTTGATCAAAAGTCACGAGAAATCACACTGTCCACCGGAAAAAAGGTATCTCTATCCCCAATGTCCACCAAGTCCTTCACTTTGGACAATTGGAAATTGGAGATCGAATCATGGACACCACTACCGGATTTCTATGACGTCGAAGGCGCAACTCGCACTAACCAAACATTCCACATCCCAAGCCTTGTCCCTTGGAATCAAATTTCCCACACTCTGGCCAATGTCTCGGGGATAGGATACTATACCACTACATTCACGTGGCCACCGGTATCCTCATCCAGTGTGTCGGGTGCTTTCATTGATCTTGGCTCAATTACCCACACAGCTCGTGTCATGATCAATGGACACCATGTGCCAACGCTAGATATTTCCTGGGCTAAAGCCGATATTGGATCTTTCCTTCAGCATGGGAAGAACACGGTGGAAGTTGTTGTCAGCACAACGTTGGGTAATGTGCTGCGGACGTATTGGGATGAGCTTGAGACAAGTGGGAAGCTTGCATCGGCTGTTGTTGCTGACCCACCAGCTGAGGAGGACTATGGTCTGATTTATCCTGTGCAGATTATACCTTATCGCAAAGACCGGGTGGTGTAATCTGTACACAAATTGTGATTTCCTAATAACAAAGTTCACGTTCCGTCTGAAAAGAATGAATAAATTAGGAAGTAGGGTATTCAAAACAAAACAAAACGCCAACTCAGCTAATTAAAGTCGTTAATGAACGCGGAAATATCGTCAGAGAAGCCATTTTCTTCAACCGGGGTAAACTCCTGGATTTCCGTAATGGGAAAAGCTGTAACCGGGGCCACTGGAGGGATTTGATCTTTAGTGGCATCGATGATTGCATCGCGAAGACTGATCTGATGTCTTCTGTGCAAGGCCTGCTGGCGGAAGAGCAACACCTCTTTGAATCTTCCCGTCGATTTTAGTCAGCTCGGTTCTGTTTGATGCCTTATATGAACGTACATTGCGGTTTTCCAAGCATCAACATTTACTTCAGCGTTATCGAAACGCCAGTCGAATGGTGAGTCTACTACCGGCTCATCTGTGGGATCGTGGTAGGTTGCCACGTAAGGGTGTGATAGTGCAACCTCTGCGCTGATACGCTCGTCAACGTCAAAAGAGAGCATTCTCTCGAGGATGTCAAGGGCTGTTTGTGTAAGCTTTTGGCTCGATGAAATGAACCTTCGCGAAGACATACCTTCGCGGTCCATATCCGGGAATGTTTCTGCCAATGGCCGTCGCTCGCACTGTGGTAAAGACTGGACGAAAGCTCTCGTCTGAAAGATCCTGTCAGTAATTATCAAATCAGGTTAGTGGATGGACGTACATTTTTATTCTTAATCTTTTCCATGATACGCTCTGACGGGTTGCCAAGGAGGTTAACGAAAAGAGTAAATTGATCGGGATGGCTGTTAGCTGGGAACAACGGAGTCCCTCTCAGCATCTCTGCTAAAATGCATGCGGCGCCCCAGATATCCACTTTTTCGGAGTATTCTTGCCAATTAAGCATGATCTCTGGAGCGCGGTAATACCGTGTTGAGACGTATCCGGTCATCTTCAAGTCTTGAAGTCGAGCATGGCCGAAATCGCATATTTTCAAGTCGCAATTTTCATCAATGAGTATGCTGGTTGGCTTCAAATCACGGTGGATGATGCCGGCTGAGTGAACGTATTTCAATCCACGCTATTTTCGTTAATAGTTATTCATATTTTCGTGCAGTGAGAATAAAATTCAAATACCAGAATTTGATATAAAAAACACCTGGCAAAGTCGCCGTGGAGGGGACCTTTTGAGATGAGGACTTGCAAATTAGTCCACATTAGATCCGTCACGATGTATCTGCAAAAGTTAGCAAAGCTGAGCAACCGAGAAGCTTGATGATATTTTTTGGACGTACAGATCTTCTCTCGGAGAGATAAAGACGTCCCCAAGACCGATTATCTACCATACAATCAGTCACTTGGCTTTGAGCATCAACTTATTCTTGGGCTGGGGAGACTGACATTTTCATGTCGCATATATCTAAGAAGTTTCACTTCACGAAGGGCATTCTTCGCCAGCGTAGAAGAACCAAACGGTTTAGTGATTTTCTTGATCGCGACCAGTTTATTCAGAATGCGATCCTTAGCAGAGCTAGAGGGGTTGGTCAGCCATAAGATTAGTGCAGGCAAATGCATTGACACAGGCCTACCATATCAGCCCAAAGGCGTCTAGCTCGACAGGCAATGGATCCGAGTAGCTGTGAAGACATTAGCTTTAGCTTTAGCGGGTCGATAGTCACGGCTCCTAATTACCGCGAGGTGAGCTCGAACTTGACGCCCATAATGGGCGTGCATACAAATTCCGACATTCTTGCGCAACTTTGAGCCGACAAAGGCTGCAACGACAGCCCCAACCGTTATAGCAAAAGGAAGAGGGTGGTCAGACGCACGCCAATGCGGACGAGGGGAGCTAGAGGTGCAACCGGAGCTACTGGGCGTAGATCGCTCTTAAATTGGACTCGCGGGTTTAACTTGTTCTTTGGATCGCCCTATACCTAAACGGTTTCAGGCCCAGGCCCTTTCCATGTTCCAGGATATTCTACCAATGAAACGTAGCGGAAAAGATCGCCCAGGGTTCAGCCACAGTACATCCGGAATGCGTCTTGTCCCATTGGCCGGATATGATTGGCTGGTCTGGGTTGCCGAAAAACAGGGAAGTTGAATGACATCGTGTTCTGGGCCACGCTAGTCCGAATGGGGTCTAGCGCTTCATCTATACCACGCAGGTTCGTGATCGTTCCTTGGTTTCATACTTCTGCCTCCTTGATTTTGCCCTTGATTCACATGCTTATCAGCTTATCATCTTCTCACTCGCCACAATGTGGGTCACCGGGGATCATGCCGACTCCACACATGCCCCTGCTGTGCCACAGTTTCCAAAGATCTGATTGCTTCTTGGCCTCCCGCCAATCACAGACCCCAGGACAACATTCTCCGCAGAATCACCATGTGCCGTCCTATGTTCACATCTCATGTGGAATCCCCGCTATGGATCTCCATCGGCTACAATCTCCCTTTCTTCCTCTCCATCTCTGTTCTTCACGCTCTATGACCCCTCTTATGCGGCTCCTTCCACATTACACGACAGCGCCTATGGATCGATCAAGTGCGTTTAACGGCTGCACGATAATCACCAGCCGTCAACCAACATCAAGACGCTAGGTCGAGGCCTTGGCAACAACCCGAGTAACCCATAGTGGCTGGCTCGCCCGACAAATAAAAACGACTATGTCATCTCCCTCGACTACGGCCGAAGACCATAGTGCTGGGCGCCGAGCGAGGGAGGTTTATCGCTTTTTTCGCCCGGAGCGCCTCTGTCCTATCAATGAAAACTCGGCACCTGGTAGTGAAAATGGCTCGATTCGGGATCTTCACGCCTCAGCTGCATCGGCCGCTCGAGGCCGTTCACCATGCAGTCCATCACAATCCCCAGGTTCTCCAAAAGTACCGACGCAGCCGGTAGCGAATTCTTTAGGTCCGATGCCTGAATCTCTCGTCCTTGGTGATGCCAACACAACTTTGAATTCCTTCGCACAGCTGGCGGCACTGCGACTGGGTGTAGACCGCGCCTTCATCAGGTAAGATATTCGTCTCCAAATCTTAAATGCTTCCTGTGTATTAGTATTAACGGTAGTTCTGCCTCTAGTGTGTCTGACAGGGACTCACAGTACATTATCGCACAAGGCGGTCAGACTATGGAAAGTACAACTCAGTATGACTTGATCGGGGAAGGCATATATGCAGGCTGTTCGACGCTTGATGTATCCACGTGGAACATGTGTCAGGTAAACCGCACATTCACCGATTCAACCCAGCCCCTGTAGAACATTTTGACTTACACTTATGACAGGATACTATCGCTTTATCCCCATCAGATCGAGTTCAAGCAGAATACAATTTTGTTGTCTCCAACGACATGGCTCAGGACGAGCGCTACCACAATTTACCCCTAGTAAAGGAAAAGCCAAACTTTCGATTCTATGCTGGCACGCCTTTGACCACAGACAGCAATATCAACGTCGGTTGTCTCTTTATCCTCGACACGAAACCCCACTCGGAGTTCTCCAACAAAGATAGAGTCACCATGGGTCATATGGCCATGTTAATTATGGGCTTTCTGAAAGTCAGTCGTCAGGCTTCAGAGGGTCGACGTGCTGCTCGTTTGCTGCGAGGAATAAACAGCTTTGTTGAAGGCCGTTCAAGTCTTGTCGATGATGCCGGGAGTACTGAAAGTTCACATCAAAATTCTATTGATGCGTCTAGGAGCAGAAAGAGAAGTCGCCATCGGAGGGACAGCAGTATATCTTCCCTTTGCTCTCGCTCTAGCAGTAGCAGTGCACATTCATTCTCTGATTCTGAGCCAAATGCCCCATCTTCCTCCTCAAGTTACTGTTCAGCAAATCCGACTAGACCAGAGCAAAGCCTAAGTTCGACTGACAACAAAATGGGAAATTCGTGGACATTTCGACGTGCTGCAAACCTTATCCGCGAGAGCCTCGAGCTCGGCGGTGACAGTGGTGTGGCCTTCTTTGAAGCGGGTAATGACTTCATGTTAGATCGCAACAGCGACAGTGAGTTGTCCAGCTCCTTTGAGACTGGCAAATCTGCCTCCATTCTCGGCCTCTCTACGGAGGACTGTTTGTATGGTCCATCAGAAGGATCAGCTGCGTCGTATCCCGTCTCAAATATGCAAGACGAATTCTTGCACCGACTTCTGAATAGATATCAACAGGGCAGAATTTGGTCTCTTCATCGCGATGGCCAACTTTCTAGCTCTGACAGTGAGGATGGGTCTCGCAAGCAGTCCACCTTCAGAAAAGATTCCCCTCCGTCAATGCCTCCCAGAAGTCCAAAAAGGTGGAAACTCAAGGAGAACAACATGTTGAATCAGTACTTTCCTGGTGCTACTCAAGTCATGTTTATACCATTGTGGAGTGCCGCTAACTCGCAGTGGTTTGGTGGATGTTTCTGCTGGAACAACGTCGAGAGTGATGTTTTCGACCCATCAGTGGAATTAAGTTCTTTGTTGAGTTTCGGATCGTCCATCATGTCTGAGTGTAGCCGAGTTGAGTCGCTTATTTCAGACCGTCAGAAGGCCGATTTCCTTGGGAGCATATCGTAAGTTTTCATCTCAACTTGTTTAATATTCTTCCCAGGTAACTAATGGCATTATTTAGGCACGAACTGCGAAGTCCTCTTCATGGAGTTCTAGCAGCAGCGGAGATTCTGCAGAGCACTGCTCTAAGCCAATACCAGAGCTCTTTAATGGATACCGTGAACGCATGCGGTCGGACCTTGCTAGATACCATGAATCAAGTCTTGGACTACAGCAAAATCTTATCTCTGGAGAAACGGTTCCGACATCTTGATCGACGAAGGATTCCAAGCCGGGAGCTCAAGAACATGCACCGGTCTGCAGCACACCTCGACAAATATGCCGCAACAGACCTCTCACTCCTAGCCGAGGAGGTGGTAGATGGAGTCTGTTTGGGTCACCATCATATCCAAAAGTTCTCTTCTTCCTCCGATTTTCTGACAGCTATTGAAACAAATCGCGAGACGATTGGTGCAAATTCCTCCACCCCAAAAGTCGACGTCATAATCGACATATCGCCCAATGACTGGGTTTATAACATTCCTCCCGGGGCGGTTCGTCGCATCATCATGAACATATTTAACAATGCGATCAAATATACAGAGGCAGGCCACGTCTCCTTACGATTGGAAGCTGACAGCTCGTCCTCACGACACGGTGCTCAAGAAGACATAATCACCTTGACGGTGGCTGATACTGGCAAGGGTATCTCGGAAGAATTTCTACGATCTAGACTTTTCGTTCCCTTCATCCAAGAAGACTCTCTTGCCTGTGGCTCTGGGCTGGGTCTCTCAATTGTTCGCAGCTTGCTCAAACCCCTCGGTGGAAACATCAGTTTCCAAAGTAAGCAAGGCGCCGGAACGACGGTGAAGGTGACTCTGCCTCTGGTCCGTCCTGAGCATGATTTCGAAGCCTATTTCGGATCCACACCACCACCGACACCCGAGCGACCTACAATATCAACTGCAGCCCATCTTCTGCGTGAGAACTACACGGGACGAACCGTCGCTTTTGTCAATGCAAAGTCCGAGGATGCTTCCAATAAATCATCCTGTAACGTTATGTCACCATACCTAACCGACTGGTTCGGTCTTAAGACGGTCTCGCCTTCATCCACAACACCAGTCGATCTTATTTTCCTTGACTCATTGCCATCCGAAGAGGGGTCTAGCAGTATATTCTCCGACCAAAATTCATCTTTCCTTATCTTGAGCAACGATTATATTGGCCACGACTCGATACAAGTTGAGACCGCATTTGGGCCTCGAAATGTTCATATAATCAATCGTCCATGCGGTCCGCACAAGCTTGCCCGAATAGTGAAGAGATGTCTGGATAGAGAGCTACCCCAAATAACGGCGAAACCGATCACTCTCCCTGGAAGATCTCCAGAACAGCCCAAAGATGAAGGTGCGGCCGGCGAGAACGACATTCCGAATGAGGAAACCGAAACCGCAGACGCGAACACAGCTCCGGCAGTGTCTGCACCAAACGTCGAATCTCCAACAACCCCCACCTTGGAAAAACCTGAACCCTCATCGGAAAAGCAAGGTGCCCGAATTCTGGTGGTTGAAGACAACAAAATAAACCTCAACCTGATGCTCGCTTTCCTGAAGAAACGCGATCTAGCAGCCTTGGACTCGGCTGAGAACGGCAAGCTAGCCGTATCTGCCGTGAAAGAAGAGCAGCAGGGATACGACATCATCTTTATGGGTAGGTTTTCACCCCTCAAACTACCAGTTAAATATTCATACTAACCAGTCACCAGATATATCAATGCCTGTTATGAACGGCTTTGAGGCCGCACGAACAATCCGCGCCTTTGAAAAGGCACGAGGTGATGGAATGAAGCGATCTAAGATCGTCGCCCTCACGGGACTCAGCAGTGTAGCTGATGAGACGGAAGCCCTTGATGCTGGAATTAACTTGTTCCTCACGAAACCTGTTGCATTCAAGGAGGTTAAGAAGATCTTGGATCGTTGGGACCAAGGAGAAAGTGATCTAGAACAAGAGGCTGGAGCGTCTGAGTGAGACTTTGGAGTCCAGGGTTGATTTCTTGACTATGTATAATGACTGTAACGAATGTTATGACAATTGTGTATATTCTTTGCATGATGAATGCGACCTTCCTGCAGGCACCCTGTTCTTGAATCTTGAGAATGGGGGCTGATTATTGAAAACAAGTCTTGATTGAACCCCCGACTAGACCACCTTTAGCTTGCAGTAATTCTAAGTCGGCCAATATTTTGAATACCAGATTGCTCATGCATTCAAGCACACCTGAACTCGCTTGTTTCAAACAGGACGACCGACCAAGAGTAACCTTTTGGTGAAAACAATTAAATTATTATTCTCAAGTACCCTTCACACTTGTGTGATGATCCTACATAGTATCAAGCAAGATCAAAGATATTTTAATTTGTAAACACTACTTTGTTATTCAAGATTTTAAAAGTAATAATTTGTTGATGGTGGAACATTGGAATGGGCGGGGAGTATTATTTGGTGGGATAGGTGGGGTTGGGCGGCCGTGGCCGATTCAGAAGTACGCTATTAGGCTCAGCGTAGTGAGTAGGCACGTGATGTTGAAATCATTCAACAGCCAGCCGACATGGTGCAGACTTTAACACGGTTAAGACGGTCAACCCCGAACAGCCGGCCCAAATCAGACACCTGGAACGACCGAATGCCCATGATATTCTTATTGTACTTTTATCCAAAATGGGTCGCAAGGTCGGTACCACCTTCCTTGATTCGGGTAAAAGGCATTGACAGCGGAGGTCCAAATCCTTCCATCGGCGGTTGATCTTATTTTTCTTTGCTTTTCTTTCATTTTATAATTTTTGAATTATGCATGCCAAATGGCTATAATAAAAGAGCTTTCAGTGCGCTTCAAGGAAGGTCATTGAAACCGACTCTTATTGGTGCCGTGCATTCTGCTCCACACACAGGTAATCTGCCTAAATGAGTAGTATTGAAGTCCACATGCGTGCATTCCAAAGTGGCTTCTGACAAAGTTCGTTACATTCATAGAGATTATTGTAAGTCTTGAACAGTTCCAACAGTCAAGTTCCACAGCAAATCACTATAATCAAACGCAGTGAGCCCATCATGATCCTTCTCCTTGGAATCAACTTTGTCAGAAGCAAGAAGCAAATCAGCCACACCAGGACTATCATGCATAAAGGCAACATGAAGTGGTGTTCTCCCAGTGGCATCTTTTGCATTAACAATGACCTTGTCAGACTCAAGCATGCATCTGACAAAGGGTACATTTGCGCTCGAAGATGCATAATGCAGCGGAGTCTTCCCATCGTAGTCGCGGGCATTAGCATCGACTTGTTCATAGCTCAGCAGAAGCTTTGTCATCTCTTCGTCGCCGTATTGTGCAACTGCGTGCATGACTGTCCATTTATTGAGGTTGCGAAAGCGCCCGCTGACTTTGAAGGGTGGATCAATTTGGCCGGAGTCTATGAGGGCTTTCACGTTGGCTATATTGTTGCTTCTGACGGCTTGGTGGAGGGGCGTAACCATGTTTTCGTCCTCATTGTCTGCGTCGGTGTGATTTAATTGGAGGAGGATTTGGGCGATTTCGCCTGTTTTGTCATGTTTGGCAGCGAGGTGAAAAGCGGTTTGCCCGTCTCGGTTCTTGGTATTGGTTTTGACTTTGCCTGAGGTGAGGAGTAATTTTGCGATGGCAATGTTACCAATGCTGAGGGCTTTGTGAAGGGGTGTTAACCCCTGCATGTCTTCTTGTTCATCGAGTAATGTGGATGGTGACTTGAGGAGAAGGTGTGCGACAGGGTCAGTATCCATCGAATCAAGTGCCATGTGTAATGATGCCCGGCCAAAGTCATCCTTGGCATTGACATTAGTTCGTGTTGATTTTATGAGAACCTCGGCAACGGAGTTGTGTTTCCTTTGAATTGCAACATGAAGAGCATTTCGTCCGTTTTCGCTGGGTAGATTTGTATCTACAGAAGGTATACTGAGAAGGTGTGTGACGATGGCTTCATGCCCGGAAGCAGCAGCGAGAAAGAGAGCTGTTTGGCCAGAGTTATCTGTTGAATTTGGATTGACTTTGCCGGATTTCAGGAGTACTTTCACGATTGAATCAATGCCTTTTTCAGCGGCAAGAAGCAACAACGTTTGACCATCGTCAGTATTAATGTCTAGCATATTGCCCCCAAGTAACCGAAGTAATGAATCATCGCTCTCGGGGACCTTTGCTTGTTCCAATTTGCAGACGGCGTGGTAGAGGCAGTTAGACTTTGCATATGATAACAAAGAAAAGTTCTGATCAGGTATAGACTCATGTCTAGGACGAAGTTGTCCCAGGGTTTTGCCTAAGTCAAAGCCTGGAGTTTTTCTGAGTTTCAAAAGGCTCATTGCCACGTCTCGAACAGTATTCGGTACTTCAAAGACAGATTCCACAATTTTTGCAGGCGCCGAGTTAACATGTAGTGTTGCGTTCACTCGAGTCGATATTTGCGTCTCGAAGATGCCGTAGTTGAGATAGGTTATAACGATGTCAGCCATCTTCCGTTGTGCTTCCTCAAGCGTGAATCTTGATGGAACGATTGGTTCTGAATCCATAGCCTCTGACCCAACCAAGAACTGTCTGACACTGCTATGAACAAGCCGCACAGTATTTTCTTCTTCATCAATTGTGAGTAAACCTCCGCAGCATTTCAAAATGCCGAATATATCATTGACAAGCTTCGACGGGTTCCATGTAGTATTACCTGGTTCCACACTGAGGGCCTCCCGCAGTTCTTCGGGGTTCAGAGGATGCCGAGCTGCAACTATTATTTCCAGTATTGATCTCTGATGTGCTCTGGCTAAGTTCGAGTCAAACCTTCGGAGGATGCGATCAAATGTTTCGGAGAGGGTCCGCGGCAGGTCGACTAGTGCTTGACGGATAGCTTCATCTGTGCACATCGTGCAAAGATTGTCTATCTGGAGAGCCACCCAGAGAAACATCCCTTGGGATCCTTTCAGTAGAGCATCTTGTATCTCTAAGATGAGGAGTGGATTCCCGATCGTCAACTTTCCTGATCCGATGCAGAGTTCCAACTCCGTCTCAATGAACACTTCGATATCGCTGGCATTATCTGGAGTTGCAGCAATTTCGGCAAACTCCAATCTCTCCCAGGCCAGGTCAAGTCCATATAGATCTTGAGGTTCTTTCCGAACAGAGGCACAGACCAGCAGCGAGATTCTTTGTTGAAGCCATCGGAGCTCCTCGATCACAATCTGTCTGTCCGCAGTTTCGCACTCGTCTAGACCATCGAGAACAAGATAAGCCTTGAGGTCCGGTGAAAGGCAGGTTTCAATTAGGCGTCGTATTGTTTTGAACTCATCAGGCTCCCCTTTCAGGTCAAAATTGCTGACTTTGTCTGCCATTCCAGGTGTTGACCAAAGCAGTTGTCGTGCTATCGAGCCAATAATGTTTCGAGGCTTCAGACTTTCTGGAAGATCATGCCTGCTGAAGAAAAAAGCCACAGTGATGTTCTGTCCTTGCATTTTCAGGTTTAGATCATCAACCATATTGGCCAACAAGACGGACTTCCCCGAGCCCAGTCTACCCGTAAGAATTACAGAGCATGATGAGGCTCGCTCCCGCCAGTCGATATATTGCGGGCATTGGCGGAACAGGTTCGTATTACCGAGTCTTCGCGCTTGCTTCCACGATGCCATGTAGTCGTAAGTGGAACAAAACTCCAGCGCTGCAAGACATGCTTTCATCTGACGCTGATGCGTAATTTCTTTTGAATATTTCCTTGACCATAGCTGGGTGGTAAAGCTGGCTTGCTCCTCAATTCTCTGGGCCATGAGGTAGTTCACCTCATCTTTGATGTCCCTGGCTCGGGACTCCAGCTGTGTTCGGAAGGTATTCAGATCAGAGTCATCTAGTGTGGCACCTAATTTTCCAAGAGCCGACTTCCGAGTAAACTTTAAGATACGATGGCAAAGCCGAACCACCACTGTGAAATAATCAAGCAGCAGCGACTGCAATTCCTTGGACCGAGGATACAGAAGAGCGAGTTTCTCGTAACGTGGCGCTGAGCGACCAATGATCATAAAGAGATTGGATATCTTCTCAAAATATGACGAGAAGTTGAGTACCAACTACGAATTATGTGAGCAATTGCCTTCCGGTTGTGGTAAGGAACACATATTTCAGTGAGCAATGCGGGGGGAGCAGACCGTCAAGGATGTCCGTACTAGTGCCCAGACTCCACTGGCCACCAGATTCTGGGTTCCCCCAACAATTATGTCGCCCAGAGATACAAATTGCTGCACAGACTGCAGAAAACTGGTTGTTCTGGTTCCTAGGCAGCGACCACGAATTTTATTGGAAAATTGTTCATCAATATCCGCGGTGAGCTGCATCACATCCTGAATTGATGGAGGTTTCTCACATGCGCGAGACCTGTAGCGATTGAACGCCTCCTTTTGGCCTCGGGTAAGGTCGGCCTCATACTCGGACACTGCTTGCGCCAGGCGGATGGCAGGCTTCAAGCGGGGAGCAGATATCAGCCCCTGTGGCATACTGACCATCTTGTAGGATATTGGCCCAGCATGAGAATTGATGGTGCATTAGTGTCGTCGCGGAGCGAACAGCTTGGCAGTTGGAATGAGCCTAAATGATTGGTGGGGTATTCGTCAGGAACGGGGCCAATTGTCGGGGCGAAACGTTAGTTCACCGCCCGTATGCAATAAAAAGCGCATGCATGAAGTGCAAAGGGGAAAGATCACATTAGAAGGGCTCCCATGTCAGTACGAAGAAAGATCATCTTATCCTGTACGATGTCTGTGCAAAGTCGCAAATGAGGAACCGATCGCTGGGTAGGTCCCCTTAAAAAACCAAATGCACAGCCACACATTTCATGCAGGTATTGGTGTTCTTTTTATAGAAGCTTATGCTGGTACATAGCCTATTTTCAGCCATCTAGAGTGCCGTGATAGACTATAAACACCAAGTCAACTCAGCATTCATTTCATATCGAAGTGAAGAGCGAAGCAAAGGGAATCGCGGGTTGTGTTTACTTACTTTAACCACGGGTCATACCCGCTGCATAGTGGACACACCCCTGACATCTGTCCAATCAACTCCGCCCCACCCCCATGCGCATCAATCACATGGGGGTCACTCCCGCTCTGTCTTCTCCCTTCCCTCCTTCTCCGCCTTCAACTTCGCCGCGTTCTCTTCTCGCTCCTTCTTCTTCCCCTCCTGCTTTCGATCTCTTTCTTCCCGGAGCCACTCTTCCAACTCCCGGGTCTTGATCCCCCAATACCGGACCCTCTTCGGGTCCTCGAGGCACAACATCACGAGCTCTCGGGTCGCCCGCGAGTCCTCCAGGGCACAGTGTCCGAGCTTGCTACCTTGGATGGCGTAGCCAAGGAGCTCTCTAGTCAGGGTCTTCAGGCCCCAAATTCTCGGGGCCGACTTTCCGGCAGGGTGGTCTGGAAACACCGCGTCGCAGGTGAGAATTGACGAGTCGACGATGCGCAGGTGAATGAAGCGTAGAATGTTCAAATCGTTGTAGAGGGCGTGCCCGATGAGCACGGTGTCAGAGTCGGCGAAGCTGCGCAACCGATCTCTAGCCTCTTCCCACTGGAGTCCTTTGCCCGTGCGCATGGCCTCATTCATGGCTTGACGAGTCACGCCGCTGAATCGGGTGTTCCAGTTAACCACTTGTCCTCTTGGCTGGACGTAGTGATTGATTAGTATCTCACCAGTGAGGAAGTCGAGAGCGGTCAGAAAGGCGAGTTCCAGGCAACCTCCGGAAAGCGATACCATCTCGCAGTCTATGACAATGGCCTTTCTCTTTGGGTGCGCTAGAGATGGAATAGGGAGAGTGACTAACTCCCCTAGGGGAATTGGATTTTTTGGCGTGTTCATCCTTTCTGCCATTCCGTTGCGTGGGATGGTGAACCGATGCGCGAGAAGGACACTTGCTGGATGACATTTCGACATCAAATCGTGCAAGAGGACCTGGTGGCTTGGCGAAAGCAAAGCAGGCTTGATGACGGAGCCTGCGGGATATATGATGGAGCCTAAGGCTAACAGACAATTTTAGTATGCACGTAAGCACATAACATGGAAAACCTATCACTTACCTAAGAAGTTTGTTGATGCGATGGGTGCATGCTGCATGACAGAGGTCGCGTTCCCCGAGAGCGCAGGTTTTGATGTGCTAGGCGCTGATAAGTCAAGCCATCGATCGGGATCAGCTGTCCAGCGATTAGGGTCATCTGTTGCTGTGTCAACCGCTCGTTTCTTGGTCTCACGACGTCTTCGAGCAGCCTGCTTGTTGGAAACCATTTCAAGCAGCTGCGACGTGGCGAGAAATACTTCTTCTGCCAATATGGGACAAAAGGCGCAGAGGCGAATGGTATCTTGTGATTCACAAAGATGCGAAGGTTCGGAATCTGGTCGCTGGCTGACAGATGGGAACAGTACGTAGGCTCAAGGAAAGGAATACACAGAATGTGGCAAGCACGAGGCTTGTGTTTTACGCTAGCCCAATGTGGAGTATAAAAGCTTTGGGGTGAAGCTTCAGAATGGCACGTGGTCCTGAAAGCAAGATGATTTTAGGATACGCTATCTAGTGACAACTAGAACTAAGTACACAGAAGATCGGCCATTCACGACCACACCCATATCCTGAAATACCATCTTTCACTTATCCTTCCTTCAACCTGATTCAAGAGAGTCATAACAATATCAGCTAGTCGACTGGCGTTCCACAATACCGATGATATTGTGTCTTCATAGCACTTAAATCCCATGTCCATAGTCAAGTTTGCTCACATCCAACCGTAGATCAGACCTTCAAATTTCGTATCACAAATTTGCATATCAGTCGAGAAGATGAACAGAACACACAGTTCAAACGGAAAGTTTCTCATTTTCCGTGGCCCTAGCATCCCACATCAACAACCCACAACCAACACAGTTAACCGAATGGAGGATAGTCTGGGGCCAGGTTCGTGGAATCCGCGTGCGTCTCGCTAAAGCAATACTCGTTTCCTCGATGGAAAGGTCGGGATTAAGGCCCATATAGGAAATTTGATCAGCAGCAGGGTGGATCTTTCGCTCGTAGGCCCATACACATCCCTTACAGTAGAAGTGACGAGTGGGTTCAACATGAGGGCGCTCCACATGCGGGAACCATGAGGCAATTGCGCCGATCAAAGGATTGAAATGCTCGTACAATGGTCGGCGTGGGTATGGAACTTGCAAAGGATCAGTGCCGAATGGGGGCAAATTAGAACGGAAGAACCGAAACAGCTCGGCATCCATCAGCTCAAACGAGGTTGCATCAGGGTGACGGTCTGGGGATTGGAGATCACCTTGGCGCTGCATCTTCGCAACTGTCCCCCAACGTTTGACGCCGGCCTCAAAAGCGCACTTGACGGGAACCATGTACTCGATGTATGTCAATTTAGCCGGGTAGACGGTGGAACGGTATGATTGCGGCTTTATGCGAATGATAGGGATGCGTCGGAGGTCACGGACGTCGATAGCGAATGCTGTTGTGGCGTCGTCCACCGTGATACACCAATAATCCTTGTTGAGATCACAGCAGTTGGGGCAAATACGTTCGCATGTTGGGAGAAAGACGTAGGATCCACTTCCGCCGCATGATCTGCATTCAGGGTGCTGCAGTTCGTTCCTGAAGTTGCCAAGACTGTTCCAATATCCCAGTCCTGAGGCTGAGAGGGTCTGGCGAATGTGAGAGGCATGCTCCATCACCATCCTGTAGCTTGGGTGGTGATTGACTGCAAGACGAGCAAAACGACAGGTCCCGGAGAATCGTGCAATAGTTATGAGATCCATGTGGTTAATGATCTCATGCATTACCTCCAGTGACAAGCAGCCGAGGAGTCCCAGATTCATGGTATTAGCAGACCCGTGGTCGTCCAGTTCTGGGAGAGGCTTGAAGGCGCCGAACATTTGGTTGTCAACTTTGTCGTTGTATGCGATCAAGACCTTCAGAGTCTCCTCGTCCCAGGTGAGTGGATCCGAATATTGCCGCCATTTAGCATGGTTTAGGTGCGCCGTAATTCTGGGATTGTTCATGGCAATGATGCCAGCCGGGATCGTTTGCGCAAACGGGATACCGAATAGTGGGAAAGGGAGAGGGCCAGCCAGATTCATGATGCCGGTAAATTCACGAAGGGCCGAGTTTCTTCAGGAGTATTCGACTGGTTGGGGATGTGTTGACGTTGTCTACACAAATTTTCAGTCTAGAGAAAATCAATCAACAGCAAGGATGTGGAGGTAGTATTGGTGTGGCATGGAAGAAAGTGAATGAAGAGACAAAGAGTGAATGACGAGAGTGAATGGTATAGTAAACAAACCGAATCGGGCAGGTGCGATAGTTCCCAATTAGGGGTTGGCTAACGGTATGAAGCACGAAAATAATATATGCAATGTTCATGTTATGTAGATAAGTTGTATACATGGCCAAACTGGCGCTGAACGTGATTATCCGAAGCGATAGCTTCCATCAAGAATCATTTATTCCACCTCTTCCATGGGGTTTGCGAGGTGGTCAGTTCGGACGATGTAATCCTCATCATCATCATTCAGCGGACCACCTTGCATATCGTGCTCGTCGTCTTCAATCGAAGCATCAGAATCTGCACCGCTTGGGCCCTTGCCCTTCCTTCCAGCCACGCTTTTACCTTTGCCCTTGCTGCTCGTTGTGGACTGACCACTGGCACTGCGAACCATTCCACCGGGCCACTGCTTCAATCCTTTAATGCGACCATGAATGCTTCCTGGGAAAGAGCCATCTCCATTGCTAATCGCGATCTCATTTGGAGACTCAGGTCCTCCCAGGTTGAATGCTTCCATGGCTTCGGCAATGGTCTGAGGAGCGGCTGCGGCAGGGTCCTGCTTCTGCTTGTCGACTGACTCGAAGCTTTGACGAATCCGCTCGAAATGTTCGAGTTCCTTTGCACTATTCACAATATTAGTACTGATTGTGGCTATACTTATTCCAGGTCCATGAAAGACTTACCTAACAGAAGGCACAAGCTCTCCTTGCGCCGCCACGAAGTCCTCTTCAGTTACATTGACGCTGACATCCTCCGGAGTCGCAAGATGGTCGAAGAAGTACGCCGTAGTGACTGGACCGCCTGGAAGTTGCTTGATCTTGTCATCCACGGCGGTGGACTTTCTTGTGATGGCTTTCAGCATGGCATCGGAGCAAAGGGCGTACAAATCGGCACCAGTGTAGGTCAGAGGGAGCTGCTCCGCGACTCGATCCAAAGACACATTAGGATTGAGGGCAAATTTCCTGGTAAGTGCCTCAAGAATTGTAGCTTGCTTCCTGTGTGTATCTGATACACCAAGGTAAAGCATCTTGTCGAATCGACCAGGCCGAAGAAGGGCAGTATCGAGTAGATCGGGTCGATTAGTAGCTCCGATGACAAAAACGCCGCCGCTGTTCTCCTCGCCGCCGTTCATTCCATCCAGCTCTGCGAGCAGCTGACTGACAATACGGTCCATGACACCGCCACTGTCACCCTGGTTACCACGCTTAGGTGCAACCGAATCCAACTCGTCGAAGAACACGACACAGGGGCGGGCATCACGGGCGCGCTGGAAAACTCGGCGTACGTTGGCTTCTGATTCACCAATGTACATATTAAGCAGCTCTGGACCCTTGACGGAGAAGAAGTTGAGGGAGAACTCGGTAGCAATGGCCTTAGCCAGTAGAGTCTTTCCAGTGCCAGGAGGTCCGTAGAACAGAATACCACTCCGCTTCTTCATGCCCTTGGCGAATAATTCGGGCCGCTCGAGAGGCAGCTGGATAGTTTCAACCAAGGCATCCTTCACGTTGCTCAGACCACCAACATCATCCCAGCTAACGTTAGGGATCTTGGGTGCACCAATAGAGTCGGCGAAGTTCTTCCGAGCAGCCTCGACTGCAGCATCGAAGTCGGCCTTAGTGACACCTCGGGCCGCGTCTCCACCAGAGAGCAAGACATCCCGAACACAAACCTGCGATCCAGGGAGTTGTTTGCTTGCAGCATCTGCAAGACCCTCAAGGCGGGCAGTCCTAGCTGTGGCAGCTCGTTCCACGACATCAACCAAGTCTCCAGCAACCAGCGCCGCGGTCTTCAAAGCAACAGTTCCCAGCTCTACATCAGAAGACAGTTTGATACCACGTTCTGAAACTACATTCCGGAGAATGCCTTCACGCTCCTTCTCTTCGGGTGCTCCCATCTCAAACTCATGGGTGAACATGCTGCGAATTCCTTCCGGAATTTCCTCAACATCGGTAGTCGTGGCGATAATAACTCTAGCTTCATTCGCGATATCAGTCATAGCAGTGACCATTCGGTCTGCTGTCAAGACCTCAATATGTCTGATAAGCAGGGCGGTGCAATTTGATCCGCAGTGGAAAGCCCGTTCTGCCCGTGCTTTGAGATATGCCTCCGTCTTCACATCGCCACCGTTCGCACCACCCTCGGTAAGAATATCATAAGAATCAATGGGGAAAGTATGGAGTCCAATATCGGCGCATGCTCGGGTGGCAATTGTCGCTTTACCGATGTGTCTCTGTTGAGAACTCAGAAGAATAATAACGGGCTTCATGCCCAATTGGATTGCACGCGGGCTTGTGGCTGCCGCCATCAAATCACGGATTCGTTTTTGCAACGGAGGAATAAATGCCTGGGGAGGGTCCGTGACAATCCCATGAGCTGCTGGGGTCTGGTCCACAGATTTCGGGATGGTCTTGACACCAAGCCAGTATTCCCACCCATTGCCCAGAATTCCGGGGACACGGCTGACATCACTGCCAGCCTGAACCATCCGAGTACTGGACGGGTCGATGACTGCAACACCACCCCACTGGTCCTCGTCGGTCTCTTCGAATTCTTCAACCGCAGTCGGTGTTACTTGTCCAACCCGGAACCAAGCAACACCAACCTTCCGAGCCGCAGAGTTATCATGATTTGAGCCCTGACTTAGTCTTGAGGTAATGTCATCCTCCTGGTTTGCCGTGTCACCACCCGCAGTTCCAGAGAAGACAGCTCTGCCTAATCCTTCATCGACGCTGATACCAACCAAGTCACCGCTCTTCAAAATTCGTCTGCGAGATTCAAAATATTGCTTCAGTCCAGCAAACAGCGCCGGTTGCAAAACCCGATCCATGGAAAGTGGAGTGGAAACTTTGAGTAGGGTGACTTCCTTGGCCAAAGGTGGGTTCTTCGCGGCAGTGTTCTTCATGTGGTGCAAAAGACCAGGCTTCGCAGAACTGACGACGGGAAATGACATGGGAGAGATGCGCAGATACTTAGGGTTGTCGATATTTCCCAGCAGCAAGGGCGGCACGAAAATTGAAGGAGTCAAGCGTGCTTGGGGGCGTTGTGAGAAGCTTGATCGACGCTCCCCAGAGTGGTTAATGGCATACCGAGGCTTCGATGATGGAAGTCCTGGTAGGCCAAATACCTTGACTGGGCGCCAGTCACCAGAATCCTCAGGAGACTCGTTGAAGCTTCCAAATTTGAGCGAGGCAAACATATTAAGCTGAGGTTCTTCTGTAGCTTCTATTCGCACCCAGTCTCCAGAAAAACAACCAATCTTGGCTAGTGTGTTGATGTCAACGAACACAAAAGAGTCGACATCTTCGTCATCGCGAGGGCGTGGGTGCAAAACCTCATTGGGAACTTGCTGCAAGAGCCCTTCGACCTTGAAGACCTTTCCACCGCCGCGACCAGGTCGCATGGTCGCTGATGTGAAATTGGAGGCAACCGACCCGGGAGTATGGATCCCATCGGTCCGACGTCCACCCGCGCGAGGAGTCGCAGATGTCATTGCAGACATCACACCTGATGCAGGCTGTGGCAGCTCCGGGGCAGATAGGGATATCATATCTTCCAAAGAATCGTCAGATGAATCACTGAGGGACCCAGCAGAGCCTTCGGTTTCAGATTCTTCGGCCGCAGAAGTGGTTTCCATATCCGTCGCACTCTCTCCAGGCTTATCCTCAGCAGCTGAATAAAATTGTTCATTGGATGTATCATCGGCTTCGTCCTCGGCGACCTGTTTCAACAGCGCCGATCTCGGAGGCATTATCTGCTGGCCGCGGTTGGCTTGCGAGCGAGCGTGAACAAGCACAATCTTTGTCGCAGGCATCAACAGTCCTTGTGAGACTGGCTCGCAGAAGGATATACGGGCGGGTGGAGCGGGCGCATACGTGATAGGATGCGCTGGTAGAGGGAGAGGTAATACATCCCCGGTATGAACAATGCGCTGTGTGGCTAATGCCTCGCGCACGGCCGCAGTCAATCGTTGCTCTGCGTCGGCCGCCTCTCTCTTTGAATATCTCTTGCTCTCCAGACTCTTTCCAGTCTTTGGCCACAACCCAGTCGGCCCGGAATTCTGGAAACCACCGCCGAACTTATTTTGAACATCATCATGATTTCGCAGCAAATGTCGCTCCACAGTAACAAATACCGTATCCAGGTGCAACGGGGCAACATCGAGGATCCGGATTTCTACACTGCGGTGGGTCTGCAGCGATTGACGTGCGGAGTCGAGCTTCCCAAGAGCCAGAAGGAACGACTGGAGCGAATCGGCTGATTCAGGGAAAAGTATAGTCGACTGAGATGTCGGCGCCTGTGATCTTGCTGGTTGGATGCGAACGGGGAGAATCGTCCATGCCGAGTCCTCGGCAGAGGTATAAGTAGGCGTGTGCGGGGAAACTGCTACATATAGGACTCCGTCTCCGGTCGCAGAGTCTATCGATTGAGATTCATCCAGTTAGTCCAAGCTGCAATGAATTACCATATGAATTGACGTAATGCTACTTACCCAGAAGGGACTGGTGAGAGAACAGGTCATTTGCTATGTCCTCCGATATGACACCAACATTTCCACGGAGCTTGGGGTCGAGAGCTAGTCGAGCAGGAATCGGAGGCTTGTTATTCTGTCGCCTCTTTCCCACTCTCTTGCGCCTTTGCTTGGGCTGCTGGGAGCTTTGCCCGAAGTGATCGTAATCCATAGCGGTCCGGGGCGGGCTCCGGGCTCCGATTGCGGTCGGGAAAGGTACTGGGTGGCTCAGATAAGGGTATTGAAAGGCTTTTTTGGATGCGATCTATCGGTTCTATTCAAGCCGCGCAAATCAGAAAGCAAAGAGCCCGCAAAAAGGAGATGTAGACGCGGAGAGGACGTAGCGGGACTCAGAATCCGGGGGAAATCACCACGCGGGCAACTCGGCACCGCCCGCTATTCTGCCACTCCCGAAGCCGAGGTCCAATGCATCCCAAATGGGGCTAGATCAGGACATGCCGATAATCAGACCTTTGGGAGGCTAAAAGTGCGGTCGTACACTTGTCTTACTCTTGAAGTAACTCTCCGGGTGCTCAATTGCATAGTTAGATAGATACCCTATCAATGCCGTGGGCTTTGACGCCTCTTGTTATGGTGATATATATTGTAGGCTTGTGATCGGAGTTATCCTGTACACGTTGCCTAATATCGTGACGATCACCTGGATACTAGAAGGGCACAAGGTTGCCTGCTTTGCTAGCCATATTTACATTAATTATCACTCATAGGCTTGATTAGATTATTCTACGGTTAATGTAGGTATCAATGTGGGTTATCTATTGCCGAATTCAGTATTTCTTACAGCATATGGATCCCTTGTCAAGGAAGAGTTTGATTGAAGATTTAAGTTGGTTCCTTCTTAGATATGTCTAATTAAAGAACAAGTCACACGTTCACATGGATAATAATGGGTTGAGAATGATGGATGAGTTGGTATGATATCATACGATCCACAAAGGATTTGAACTGTGGGAGCATATCAGACATCAACATGAACTTGTGTCAAGAAGAAAGTACCAAGTAGTATAACATCAACATCAAAAGTCAATTGGTATCAACATCGACGCAAAGAAACACGGTCAAGATCTTTTTCAGGGCCAGTGCTTCTCCACTGCTGCCACTTACCCCCAGCCACTAGCAAATAGCAAAATATTCTTGGCAAGGTGCTTCTTCACCTTATCAGTCCAGTGGCCATCCTCCCGGGCTCACTTTTTCGAGGTGGGTGACGACTTCAAGAATTATGCTCCGAGATGCCAGATAACGAAGCTTCAGGGGGGAAGAATGTGGCCTTTCAGCAGACTCGATTGGTGGAAGCGAGTTGTGGGGGCATCTGGGAGGAGAATTGGCAAAATCTGAAAAACAACACAAAAAGTTAGTGGGAAGATGGGGGAATGATGATTGAAGAAATACCTTGAAGCTTGACGAGGCGAGTTGGGAGGGTTTGTTGATCAGAGTATGTAATCAGTGTGTGATCAATCTATCAAGGAGGATTGATGTGGTGGATTGATTTGAAAGATAGTTGGATGAATAGATGCATGGCGGAAGTTCAGAGTGAAAAAAAGGTTGATGTTGGAAGAACGAGGTTCAAAGAAGGAAGACGGAATTTGGAGATGCAAGCAAGTTCTAAGTTCAAGGACGAAAAAAGAAAAAAGTGGCAGAAGCCGAAAGGGGTGAAAGCAAGCTTGAAGAAAAGGAAGGAGAAAGAAAGATGAAGGATTTGTTTTGGTTGAGATGTATTGTGTGTGTGTGTGTGTGTGTGTGTGTGTGTGTGTGTGTGTGTGTGTGTGTGTGTATCTGGAATTTGGAAGTTGGAGATAGAAGCAAATTCAGATTTGAAAGATGAAGCAAGAACTTAGATGTTCGAAGCTGAAGAAGGAAGAAATAATTTTGTCTTTCTTGAAGTTGTGTTGTGTTATTGTATTGTTGTGGATTTGGAATTTGGAGATAGAAGCAAGTTCAAAGTACAAAGCTGAAGGAACTTGCAAGTTTGAAGCAGAAGCAGAGGAGTAAAGTTGGAACTTATAAAGGATGGAGCTGGTTTAAAGTTCAAAGAGAAAGTTGGAAGTTCGAAGTCAGAACTTGGAAGAGATGGGAAGTGGATGATGAAGAAAGAAAGAGGGAGAGAGAAGGTGAAAAAGTTGAGGCTATTTATACCTTTGGCTAGAAACCTGGGGTACCCCAGGATCACTCAGTCTGACGTGAATCGACCAATCACGCCAAATATCAAGATCAACATTCAGTCCCAACTTTCGCATTTTGGTGATCGTGATGATCTGCCCATTGCGATAGGTAGGACTTAATTTTATCTTTCACGGTATACATTAGATTCAATGAGTCCTCTTTGGACGCTTCTACCTAATACTTCACCCCCAGGATATGTGAAGCCAGTCGCTAGCTGTGGATTTCAATCTAGATATACCGCAACCTTCACGGCTACACTGCAAGTCACGACGCTTTGCGCCTGATGTATGATCTCCAGGGCTGTTTCTAGCCTTCTGGCCCTTCTGGGCTGCCCGCAGATCATACGCCGAATTTCCAGAGCTTAGAAAGCAGCCTTTTATCAATCTCTCTGGGTCTTCCGCTTTCAGCCCTCAAGCCACAGGGCTCCACTCCGCACAACTTCCCGATTTGGAAGTTTATGCTCGAAAGCTTGGCATTCTTTCTTTGGCCACTGACCATCGTTCAATATCGAGATATTATATAAAAATGACGGCTAACTTGTGGATACCCACAGTCTTTTCCCAATCTGAAGCTACACGACAATTATACGGGGAATGATTATGCAGCAGCTTGACTTTTACTAGCCGCATTTGGAAGCCAAGGGTAGAGTGGCCGCGATGGCTTAGAAATTTCTTTTTCAGTAGTGTCAGGCCTTTGGATATAAAATCAGCACTGTCTACAGGGTTTGAAGCACTATAAATATGGCAATTCATCTTGCATCCGATGATTACAGTCTGCTCTTACCATGTCGTCGACCCCGGGCCAAGCGGCTTCTACGCTTGAGACATCCAAGATGACAACTCGCTCAGACCCCACGGGCATACAGACACATGAACCTGATTTGGAGAAGTTAGGTAGGGACCGCCCAACTCACTTCTCTAGTCAATGGTCGGAGCTAGCCTTTTGCTTCTCCATTGTCATGTCCCAAATTTTAGCAGTGCGTCACCTCCATGCCCAAAGCATACGGCAAGTCTGACATCTTGAACAGGAATTTTACATCACAGGATCGAACCTTCTCCTACCGACCCTCATCAAAGAGCTAGATATCCCCGAAGCTTCCACAATATGGCCGACTACAGCCTTGTCCCTCGTGGTGTGTGCCACGCTACTCATCTTCGGTCGCTTGACGGACATGTATGGAGGATACCTCCTTTATAATGCCGGAGCCATCTGGCTCACAATATCCTCGATTCTAGCCGGTGTCTCGAAAACCTCGCTCATGTTAATAATTTGTCGTGCACTACAAGGCTTGGCCCTGGGAGCTCTGCTCCCATCCGGGATGATGATACTCGGTAGCACCTATCGTCCGGGGCCTCGGAAGAACCTGGTCTTCAGTGTCTATGGCGCGTGTGCTGCGCTAGGATTCTTTGCCGGCTTCTTTGTTTCTGGAATCTGTGGCCAGTTTCTTACTTGGAGGTGGTACTTCTATATCGGCGCAATTCTGTCCGCCATCATGGCTGCATCGTCCATCTTCTCTATCCCTCGCGACTACTATGAAAAGAAAGAGCTTGGAATTTGTATGGATTGGGCTGGACTGGCTCTCTCTATCACAGGCACTACACTTTTTGTGTTTGCCATTGCGGACAGCTCATACGCACCACAAGGATGGAAGACACCATATATTATCGTTTTCTTTGTACTGGGTATCGCGTTGCTGGGAGCGATGGCTTATGTCGAAGGTTGGATTATTCCAAATCCCCTTCTTCCAGGTGACATCTTTCATGTGAAACATATGACAGCCCTTGTCATTGCTCTATTGTTTCTTTATGGAAGCTTGGGAATCTTCCTGCTCTATGGAGTTCTTTAGTGAGTCCACTTACCTCGTTTTTTGAACAATTCTACTGACTCGATCGCAGCATGTCCGACTTCATGGGCGGATCGCCCCTTCAGATCGTTGCTTGGACTGTGCCCATGGCCGTCGGTGGCTTGATACTCTCAGCGACGGGTGGCTTCATTCTACACAAAGTATCCGGCACGCTCTTGATGCTCATCTCCTGTCTCGGCTATGTCGGATCAGGACTGCTTTTTGCCGTGATCCCGATCGGCGGAAATTATTGGGCATACATCTTCCCAGCGATGATATGTGGTACTGTTGCAATCGACATAAGCTTCAACCTCGCCAACATCTTCATCACGACCAGCTTGCCTAGGGCAAGACAAGGGCTTGCTGGTGCCATCATTTACTGTACTATGCATATGGGAATAGCCGTTATGCTTGGCTTCGCGGATATTGTCCAGACTCAAACCAAGCATCTTGGTATTCGAGAGAGTTACAAAGTTGTCTTTTGGTTTCAGACAGGGCTGGCTGTTGCCGGACTGCTAATCGTTCTATTTTTGGTGAGGATACGACATGCAAAGAGCGAGTTGACGGCGGATGAAATTCAAGCTCTGCAGACTCAAGATAGCATGACCAGGGAAGTTTGACTAGTCAATATTCAGTCAGCCATAAAAGGCTCTATCTTTGCCAATCAGTTCTATACTCGTCGTCCGATTACCGTGACAGTTTAGGCAATATAGTAACGAAGCATTGTGTGGGGCCAAACGTTAAGTGCAGAATGGCGGGTCAAAACTCCAATTTAATCGGAGATATGTCCAATGGCCTACCACCACGGGTAAAAAGCCTCAGATCAATTGAGAGGCCTACGACTAGGCCGAGACTGTTGGAGATTGACTCTTCAGGCAGAATTATTTTCTTGCCCTCGCAACTACACTATGAGCGGTTTGGCCAGAACCTAATTGGACAATGGGGAACATACCCGCGGAATGCTCGTTCTGCCGCGTAATCCCCGAACCCTTCTACCTGGTCCGCGTGAACCCTGGAAGGTTCCATGATTCTTAGTACCCAGGAAGTAGAAACTCTGGAGCCTTCAGGTTTGAAATTCGCATCGTTACTATAGGATACGTCTGTTGGGCTTCGTGATAAAATTCCGACATTCACGATGTGCATGTAAGTGTCAAATGTAAATGTCAAATATTCTGCAAATTCCGAACCGTGGTTTTCCATCTTCCAGTCTTGAAAATTAAGTATAGCAACTCGGTTTTCTTTCCACATTGTCTCAGCTGCCAAAGAGGTAAGCTTTCGGGACTGAGATGCCACTTGGCCGCTGGGGAGGAGGATAAGCCGGGAATATCAGGCAGCGATTGAATACGAGGCCGAGCCATCCGAGAGGCTCACATTTCACGTGTATTGAAGCCCCACTTTCCAACGGATTCCCATTTTTGTACGGAGTACTCCGTATCGAGTGGATCCTGAGTGGGTGGATCGGAGGAACCGGTTCCCTTTTTTCTATTTTTTTTTTCTTTCTAGGGGCCCGCGGGGCCCGATGCTATTTTTGCACTGGGACGTTGGGATGGCATGATGATCGTAGATAGTGACATGCAACTGGAAAAGGAAAATATATTGTAAATACAATAATCTGTGCATCGTCGTCAGCATTTTTGATGGTCAATGGTAGGCAGACGGATTTTCCAGTGCTGACAAGGACAACAGATCGGATGAATTTATTGAGCCGCAACACAGGAATGGACCCCGTTGCTCTTTCCATTTTGGGAGCCCGAGGAAGGGATCTTGTACATTACGAGTAAGTTACGTCGGTACAGGGGAATGGGGCCATTTCTCACCAAGCTTCCCCGTGATCTCCAACAATACAAGGCTGAGCTTCGTATTTGCGTGACGAGGGCTCGACCAATCGATGTTAAAATTACATGCTCAGCCATTCACGCTATACCCGACCAGGGCTAGCGGGCTTCGTCTATCAGGCAGACACTCATCCGTCATCCTCCTTCACGCCAAAGATCTCTTTTCCCCCGGGACCCATCTTTCTCCAGTCTCCCTTACTTTTGATCTTTTTTCTCACTCCACCTATACTCGTTATCTCGTATATTTGGCACTTGTACTCATTTTTTACATATATTTGCACTGCCACGAATATTGGCTCGGTGCTTCGACTTGTCTCTCATATCATCTCCACGCTCATCTGAGGGCTTTACTGTCATCGCTTGCGATCGAGTATCAAATCCAGTTGATCTGGCACCAGTACACGGCCTTTTACCAAACGAGCGATCCAACCCTGTCAAAGTACCGCTGCATCTCTTATCATCGGCGTCGTGTTGCCAAGTTGAAGAGGGGCGTGCAATCGACCCTTATATAGAGTCTTCAGCCCCGCACGCGCTCAATTTCGTGACTCAAACGCCAGTAATAGCCTCGTATCAGCTGGATCCGTCTTCGTGAGTCACGCCCGCCTGGCCAATCATCAAGGCTTTAGTGCTGCATTGCAGCCTTGAGACCTGTGCTAACCGGAACTAAGTGATCGACTAGCCCATCATGTCGAAGTCCCAGGCTGAAAATGCCCGTGTTCATCCGCGTCGCCGGCCTGTATTAAACGCAGACCTTCCTTCTCTTGTCACCGAGTCAGCTGAATCCTCCAAGATGGCTTTAAAGAAAGGAGAAACTTTTCATACCCCGACCTCTCCTCCATCGAATGATCGTGACCCAGTCTTGAACATTCGATCTTTGCCTCGTCGTTGTCCAACTTCGCTTGAGGCCATCGCTGCCAGTGAAGAGCGCATGACGTCGATCTTGAACCGGTTGACCTTGGACTCCCCTGAAGATAGCGGGGAAGAACCATCGGACTCTACTGAAAGCGCTTCGAAAGCCCCCACTGGACCAGCATCTTCTTCCGGTAAATCGCGTCGATCCTCGGTTGGCGATGATTCGAAAGAGAAAAGCCAAAGCCAGGAACACGGTCATGAATCGGACAGTGGTCTGGGAACATCTGTTAGCAGTAATGAGGAGCTGGCAGGAGAGACAACAGGTAAATATACTCTTCCGATTCGGGAATTTGCGTGAATGATGGACCCAATGCGTTCATTTTTGACGTGAAGCGGATGACGTCCTTGACGTGAATTGAAATGAGACGAGAGCGTTCGCCTTGTTGTTGCCTGGAAAACGACGCTAACGCCTCCAAATAGGGAACGAAACGTCACAGTCCCCCATTACCAGCCCGATTTCTACTTTTGAAGTCTGCACCACGGCCAAGCGACAACTTTCCTTGACCGCTTGCAAACAAATCGAGCGTTACATCCTTGTTCCTATACTGAAGGACCCCAAGCTCAAGCCTTTCCACCCACTGGTCAAGTCCATTCCGTCACGCATTCTGAATCGGCATATTCTTTGCCTGAGAGACGTTGAGAAGTCGTTGCTGTGGCTCGCTCCTGTAAGTCAATCCTTTTATGCCTTGTGAATTCGTGCCTTTATCATGCACTCGTCCCATTATCGTCAATTCGTCCCGTCATCGTGAATTCGTTCCATTTCGCATTTTCCCTTTTTGGTGTCCCTTTTAGGTCACTTCTTATCGTGAATGCATTGGTCATGAATACTTGTTCGGAGCTTATATTTTGTGACAGAGGTTCTCCAACTCTCGACACGCATATCTCAACTTCGCCGAATTTACGATTCAGTGCTTGCATACTTCAGCTGCGCATCTTAACGACCGCGATCAGAGGTTACCTACCGATCGACCATACACTAACGGATACTTCCTTGACCTTGTTTCCCAGGTGCGACGATACGCCGCAATGATCCGTGCCAATCGTGAACGAGCCGAACAGGCTCAGGCCCAGGCCCCAATTACCGACAAAGAAAACAAGATTTCACTTATTGCTAGCGCCGCCCTCGAGGGTGGTCTCTCCAAGAACGGCAAACCTGCTGAGATCGTTGTGATGCAAGATGGCAAGGCCATCTCCATGCGTACCGGTCTACCATTTGTTGCTGAAGACACTCCTGCTACATTCAAGCGTACTATCAGCTTCGATGAAAGAGTTGATGAGGGTGTCCAGCGCAGTATGGCTCGCCGCAAGAAGAATGCCCCGCCCATGGACATCAATCAAAAGTGCAGCCACTGCGACAAGGTCTTCAAGCGACCTTGCGACTTGACCAAACATGAAAAGACTCACTCCCGTCCGTGGAAGTGTTCCGATTCGACTTGCAAGTACTATCAGATTGGCTGGCCCACTGAGAAGGAACGCGATCGTCACGTCAACGACAAACACTCTGACACGCCTGCACTGTACAAGTGCAATTTCCAGCCTTGCACCTACGCCTCGAAACGCGAGAGCAACTGCAAGCAGCACATGGAAAAGGCTCATGGTTGGGTGTACCTTCGATCCAAAAACAATGCCCGCGGGGACAGCAAACGTGCATCCTCCAACCAGGCCTCTCGCACTCCTAGTGTGTCTACCCCAGCCTCGAAATCCGTTGATTTCCCTACTCCGATGACCGGACCAAGCCCCTCTCCTGGCCCGAGTTCGTTTTTCCCTGATTCCCTTCCTTTCAACTTCAATGATCCTCCTGTCGCCCACAGCGATGACTACCCACGTCTGTTTGAGACTTCACCCTATCCTAGCTCTTCCGGCGGCGTGAGCAACGACATCAGCTTCCCCACCTCTGTCAACCTCGACTCCTTCCAAACTCAATTCGAGTCGGGCGATCCTCACGGACTGATTCCCTCTCTGGAAATGCACCGCCAGTCGATGAACTCAATCTCGGTGCCTTCTGCAGAGTCTGTGCCTGATCTCATGGGTATGTCTGGTTACGATGGTTCTCCTATGGCCAATACGGACAACAGCCTCAACTTTGACTTTGAGTGGGGTAACCTGGACTACTCTGAGGTGGATGCGGATTACACTTCTCTCAACATGCAGCTGCAGACTCCTGCCCAGGCCGAGCATATCTACAAGGGATACCCGGGACAAATGACAACAGGTCCATCTCACCTGTCCATGACTGCCCCCCACAAGATGGCCGGTCTTTCTCCCAATGCGCAGGGTAACCCTATGCTGTACTCCCCTGGCTCCGAGCACTATGAGTATGGTGCCCAGCATCAGAATGGGAATGACTTCATGCTCTATGGCGAGCATGCTGGTATGCAGATGGCTCAGATGATCCCTTCCATGACCCAGCATCAGGCCACTCGTCAGTATGCCCAGACTCAGACCATGTTCCCTCCTCTCACTGAGCAGGATGCCGTTCTCCAGGGCCTGCAGTCCTGGGCTACCGAGCCACGCCAGGGAGGCAAGCCGGAGTCCTACATGCACCACGATATGGAGCTTGAGTTCATGAAATAGGCAGTTTACCTTGACATGTGAAATTCTTTCAGTCTTTTATTCTTAAGCGAGATTCAGCAAGCGTTATTAGTCACATTTCCCCCATGTTGCCAGCATTTTCCTGTTCATGTGACAGCCCGAGAGTGGCTTTAATCTAAGAAGTCAGTTTTATCAGATTTCCCTAGGTAGTGATGAATGCATTTGATCCTATTTGCTCTTCAAAAACTTACTATAATTTCCTTGTGTCTCGATCCCCATGTAATGTAGATGTAGCTTTACGGATAAGTCATACATATTCCGGTTGTAGTTATACCTAGGACTTAAGACTTGCGCATTACCAACACAAAGTGTATTCGCCGAGAACTTGCCGCATGACGTTCAGCCCTGTGGGCCCTTCGAATGCCAATTCTTGGGGCCACCCATGGACTAATCCAGACTAGTTAGATGAGGCCGCGTCAGGGACGCCACCTGCCATATGTAGTAGGATATGACAACATTCATAGCCAAGACTGAACTTGACGAAATGCCTCTCGGCGCCTTGGTAGAACAGGCAGAAACAAACTCATGTTGATGCGTTGTTATGTAATACATAGTTGTGTGTCATAATTTATTGCATGGCAATGAGATCCTTACCATAGCCCTGCAGCTAGGTTACATAGAACATGACAATCTCTGCATCGTACCACTTACAAAACCCATTTATATATATAAATAGTACAAGCCCATAAGTGGAATGTGGCATTTGAAACAAACTCCGAAGTACAGATGCTTCTGATGCCATTTTCCGTAAGAAGACGCCTCATAGCGCATTGATCGACGATCCTCGGGGCGGCCAAGCTAAACACCTTTAATACTGCCAAAGCAGGTGACGACATCATCTCCCCGCTTATCATCCAACTCCTTTTTTTTCCGATTCAGTCATTTCTGTCCCTCACTAGAATAATCAGCAATCTTCAATTTCTTCATTGTTTCGACTTTGTGACTACCGCAAACTGCCAGCTTTGTCGTGAAAGCTTACGGGGCTGTGGTCGGCCGCTATTGAATCTCGGCGTCAACCCAAGCAGGCAGACGAATTCTGCTGCAATTCTCCTTAACTCCGATTTCTTTTAGACAGTTGGGAGCGACAAATTATTTCCCTTCACTACTTTCAACCCACGTGACAATGCTGGAATCACAGTCTACATTGTCTAACGGCGATCAAGGCGAAAAAGTGTCTGGTCAGAATGCGGCCCCGCCGTCAGGACAGATCCTGACAGGCAAGCAGGAGCACTGTGAGATATTCAGCCCCTTTTCGCCTTTTGGATATTGCTGCGCATATTCGGATACACTGGCTTTTATTGCTCCATTGCTAATCCTCGCTCCGTATCCCCAGATCTCAAGCGCGAACTCATTGCCCGCCAAGTTCACGGAGAAATCTCCGAGCTCAACTCCCCAACAGCACTCCAGCGCTTCGGTGCCCCGTTTCGATCAGAGTTCGGCGAAGTCGCCCCCGTTGACTCCGAGCTTCCTATCCTTCGTTATATCTTCGTGCACCATGTTCGCAATTTCCCATTTCTCAACCAGGCGGAGGAGAAGCAATTCTGGCAAGATAAGCTGCAAATAGTGGGTTTCACTCGTGTGCGCAATCAGCACAGCAAGACCGAACGGATATTGACGGTCGCTTTTGTTTATAGTTTCTCGAATCCTTTGCGAACAAGCATGTCTCGTCGTCGGAAGATCGGTTGGAGGAAACAAAGCGCCGGAAACTGGCTCGCAAGTGCGAGAAGCTTGTGGAGCTGATGATGGTCTCCGGTGTGTCGACGGTGTCAGGATATGAAGAGCGCATCCAGTTCTCGGAGATGGAGGTTGTGGAGCGCGGAGCCAATGAGAAGGGTTTACTTGTTAATATGCCCGAGGGCAATTCGATTAATACTTGGGACGTGAACGTGGCTGCGGTTCGGGTTACTTCTGTCAAGCGGACAGTCCGGTACCACCCCCACGCAGTAAGTAACCTTTTCGAGCGTCTCACCTTGGAACGCTTACTGACAGCCTGGTAGGAATTCCTTATTCGAGTCCGTCGAGACGATCAGGAAGAGTTCCACATCGGCAGAAGATATGGCGAATTCGTCAACCTCCATAAAAGACTGCGCACTGAGTTCCCAGGCAAGCACTTGCCGCCTCTCCCTCGCAAGAACAAAACATCAACAACGTCTAGCTGGTTTGGCTCAGCAGATGACGATGCTTCTTCCGTATCTTCTTTGTCCTCTACCCAAGATGCCAGCCTCCCTGATGACTCAGGACTCGCGGGTCGCACTTTGGCACCCGTAGCAACTCATATGCGGTCAACTTCACGGGGGTCTTTCCGATCTACCAAGTCGCCTCGCGCATCCAGTGATGTCTCAAGGGATACTGTTCTCTATCGCGAGGAGCAGCGGGTGTCTTTGCGCGCATTCCTCCGTACCCTTCTACAGAATAAGCGCATCGCGGAGTCAAAATCCATGGAGGAGTTTTTGACTGCGCGACCCATTAAACTTAATGAAGAGGAACTAATCGATGTGCAAAAACGGAAGAACATGGACGCTATTAGAATTGAAGAGCAAAAGCGATTCTACGAGATCGCCAGACAGCGAGCCGCGGAGTTGGATGTTTATATGGAGAATTTCCGAAGGGATATTGTGGAAAGCAGTAAGCCTTCCCCATGGCAGCACTGATTTGGTATTTGCTAATCTGAAATAGATGGCTTGACGAAGCTTTTCGCCGAGATTCGGGAGAAACCAACCATTGCCGACCTAAGCTCGCAATATCAGAAATTCGCAGAGTGGCTTCGCATTGAGTATGTTTGAAGGCTATTTTTGCTGCTTCATTAACTAACTGAAATTAGGGTTGCCGCAACTGTGTATCATTTGTTCCTTGCAGAAGACAACTCGCCTGAATTGTTTGCGCAGGCGAAAAGAATTCACGGTCTCGTCCCATATACGTTGTTGAAGAATGTGATTCGTATCGCCAACCCTGCTGCCGTCATGTCAGGTGTTCTCGATCTTTTCTTAGCTCAACCATTTGGCTCGCGGTCACTGCTACAGCGCATTTTCTCTTTGACTCTCAATGACAGCATCAAGGCCTTCCAAAAGGGCATTGCTTCTTTGACTGCCAAGGTTGAGGACCCGGTGCTCGCTCAAAAGCTTAAGAGCTTTGTAGATGCTGAAGAAGACATCAAGAATATCATACGTGAAGAAGCCGAGTCTGAGGATGTTGACCTTATCGTGGCCATTCTTCGTTCAGAAATATTGTCGCCAGAGCTCACCCCAGAGCAGATCGAGAAGGTATTCAATGGCTGGGTCGCCTGGAACTATGCCGTTGACAATGTCGACCTCGAAATGCAGCAGGGTGCTCAATGGTTTGCAAACATGAAACAACTACTCAAGCTATATACCCGCCAGCGTGATAAGGCCATGATGCTCAGCATTGTCGAGGAGCCTACCACTCTGCAACTCTTCCGCGACTTGTTCACTATCTTCTATGAACCACTTGTACGAGTATACAAGTCTGCGAATGTATACAGCAGTATCACTGATTTTGCTCAATTCGCCGATGACGCGATTGCTGTTATTGAGAGTTGCCAGCGCCAAGATGCTTCTGCCGACCCCAACCAAACAGTTCAGTCCTTCATTGACCTCTGTGCTCGCCACCAAGATAACTTCTACAAGTTTATCCACGAGGTGCACCAGCATGATAATGGACTTTTCCAGTCCCTCATGTCCTGGATTGAGGAGATCCTTGATTTCCTGCGCAAGGGACCGGCTGGTGGCAAGCTGGACATGAATGCCATGTTCCAGGGGGCTGCTAGCGTCGGTCAGGTCGATAAGGACGTTGCTCTCGCTGAGATCAATGCCTTGATCAAGTGGCACGAAGATCGCAAGCGCTGGCATCTAAACAAGACTCGCCAGAAGATGGCTGCTGAAGGCACCACTGAAACCATTCCTGGTTCTGCGACCTTCAAGGGCAGTGACTTCGGCCTTGATGAGGTATGTTTCTCATTCCAAAGTTTCGCTATTTTTTTTTTTTTTTTTTTTTTTGGTTTATCTAACATTTATACTAGGGTGATCTGGAAGATCTGACGATCTCTGATGAGGCATCTGATTCTGAAGATGAAGGAACTGAGGATGATGAAGAGGATGACCCCATTGCTTCTGAACGCCGTCGGCGGATTAAGAAGCAAGACCAGCTCCGTCGTACTGCGGGAGAGCCGGTGAAGCCTGAAGTCACGGAAATTCTCAAGCTTACTGATCCTTTCGTGGTTATGCTACGCCATGTGCTGGCTGATTAGATGCTCGCTATTAATAGACTCAATACATTGCTCCCCTGTGCAAGTTCTTCTATCTGATAGTAGAACTTTCTTTGTTATGATGCGCTCTGGCCTCTTGCTTCTACTACCACCTCGCGGTGGTAAGATTAATAGCAGCGCAATTTTTGATATCAATACAATACCCATGGCAAATTGCTATATACTTTCCAATCTCTTACATACAAGCGGATATCCATAGTCCCTCGCTATATCCAACGGTGTTCTCCCTTCCAAATCCCCCAAACTAGGATCAATCCCTCCAGCCTCGAGCAAAGCATTCACATTCTCCAAAAACCCCATAGCAGCAGCCTTATACAGAGCCGTCTCCCCATTCTGGTCCCTCGCATTCGGATCCGCCCTCCGCACCCCTGTGACTAAACTATTAATCACACCCCCATTGCCATCCCTCGTCGCAGCCTCACTTAAAGGCGTAGTCCCATGAACATCCGCCAACTCCAACTCCACCCGTTCACTCTGCACCAAGACATCCACAACCCCAACTCGACCTTGCTTAGCCGCCACAAAAAGCGGCGTCTGATGCTGCCACCCATCTCTCAAATTCGGATCCGTCTTCTCCCACCCCAACAAAAACCGCACAATCTCAATCTGTTCCCGATCCGCCGCTATCGAGAACGCTCCTCGTCCATACCCATGGTCACCGCCATTAGGATCCAGTTTCTCCCCAAAGAACTGTACAAGATACTGCACAATCTCTAACTGACCCATGATAGCCGCATAGAAAAATACATGTTGGATATGAGCTTCTTCGTTATTCCCATCAAGAATAAGCCTCAAGTGCGTAGCGAATAAAAGATCCACGTCGCCTTCCGCTTCTCGATCCCGACTCGCTTTCGACAACGCCGTCGCACCATGTCGATTTCGTAATCTTGGATCTGCGCGTCCACTCCCTACAAGCAAGGAAACGGTCTCCCAGTCGGAGATATTAGCCGCTGTCAGCAATGCCGTGTCCCCGTTCTTATCTTCTAGATTAACGTCCACACGCTCATCTCTCAATAGCGCACGGACAATATGTCGATGACCTTGCTTAGCAGCCCAGGAAATTGGTGGCCGGAGATATTTCTTATCTCGCGCGTTTGGATTAAAATTTATGTCGTCAATTTCTAGCAGGAGAGATAGGACACCCTCGCTGCCGTAGTAGGCTGCCAAAAGAAGTGGAGTACAGCCCTTAACGTGATTGTCGAAATCCGAGTTGAGTTGTGGATCTGCACCCGCACAGAGAGATTTCTTCGTTGTTGAGAGTCGATTATGCTTTGCGGACCAGTGGAGAGCGATGCTGGTCTGGTGGATATCCATACGGTAAAGTGGTTTTGTGAGGAGGTCGTTGAATGTGCTATTTGTGCGACAAAGGGCGTTGAGATGCGAGGTCTTTGATAGGAATGATGATATATGAATTAGGAGTTCCTTTGGAAGATCCATGAGGGATCGTTCGTATTGTTGAGTCATGTTGCCGGGTGTATATAGTGGTTATTGAGCGGGTTGCATTGGGTCATTTCTTTGCTGATCTCATGAAGGCTTATAATTGTAAATTTGGGGGTCCACAGGTTTTATAGCTGAGCAGTTTTTGTGGGATTGGAGCTTTATGTGTGGGTATTCAGCCTCTTTTGACGAGGAGAGGATTTTGGTATGACGACATTCGAGCTGGGGGGGGGTTTCCATCCTCCCACTTATGTCACGTACTAATGGCTTGTGGCTTGTGGCTATGGTCTCAGACTAGGACTCCACGTGTAAGCTTCTTTAAATTAGCGAACCTATAAAAAGATTCATGTCAGTCTTAGGGCGTAACGTCTTAAAAAAGAAGGCAATAATGCGGGGCGTGTCTTACTTGGCGATAGGGTGATAAGCGATAAGATACTATACGATAAGAGTTTCCATGGTGACGATCATTCAAGTTGTACCTTTCATTCCTGCATTTCGCATCTTCACTGCACAGTTGAGCCTTCAAGATGTCATCTCCATACAAAAGAGACTTCAAGTCGCCCAAATCTCCTAGATCCGCAGCTCGCTTGAACGGTCTCTACAAAGAGAGCGCGTGGTACTGCAACTGCAGCCCAGACCGAGAGCCAGCCATCAGGTTCCAAGTGAAGAAGGAAGGGCCAAATAGAGGACGATGGTGTAAGTAGAGCCAGCCCTCTTTATTGCAATAGCTAATCATTCTGGTTTTAGTTTACACATGTCAAAAACCCCAGGGTCAGCGCTGCAATTTCTTCCTCTGGAACGAAGACGCCGAGCTCCGCGAGAAACACGTCGTGATGGCAAACACCGACTCTGAACAAGACGTCCGGGCTCAACCTCAATCCAACATACCTTCAACTCCAACCAAGAGCACGCAACCTTCCAATGGTTTGTTCACACCTCAAACTGATCGCAGAACAATTGACATCCCGCCCCGCCAATCCGCCTCCAAACCCGCGAAAACCCATATGACCCCCAAAGCCCGCATGATGGCTGAAGATACCGACGAGTTCGGCTGGGACCTCGACTCAGAAGACAACGCCGAGCTTACACAAGCAAGCCAAACCGCCGAAGAATCATTCATGTCGCAACCGAACTTCCATTCCGGCTCCCCGCCCTCCAAAGCACCCCGCACCCCTCGGAATGACTCCCCGAGCAAGCGCAAGCTATCAGACTACGCGTACAATCAATCAAATTCCGCCGAATCATCTCCTTACTATGGAACACCTGGCTCAGCGCTCTCGTCCTCATTTCGCCCTCCACCTGCATCGGCGGAGCTATGCATGACGCCCACGCCGAAGAGATACCGGGATAAAGATGTACTCAATGTGGACTCGCAATCCGATGAATCAGATTTGGCGAAGGAAATTATGGCCATATTCAAGAAACATGAGGTTGTCATTCCCAATGAGGCGAGGGATGAGTTCGTTTCGCGGATTAATCTTGAGGATTCGAGGTATAAGGGTGCGCTGAGGGCGAGGGATATGTTGCGGGAGGCGATTAAGAAGAAGGACAAGGACATTTTGGAGTTGAAGGAGAAGAATACGAACATGAAGGCCCAGGCTGAAATGGTCCAGAATATGGTTAATTCGTTTCACGAATGATGCTAGTTGTCATCCACATCTTGTTTCTTAGCGGTGTTCATTTCTTCTGCGCGAGGAATTCTTTCGGCTTTTGAAGGTCTTTAACGATATCATGACTTTATTTTATGCTTGTTTGTTAGCGGCTTTGGAACCATATGCTAATGCTAGGCGGATGTGTTCATTTACCCAGCATTTGTAGGTAAAAACATTTTAATCAGTGAACATCAATCAAAACATCAAAGTTGACTTTTTACTAAAATTAGGCATTGGTAGACCTTCAAAGGCCACATTCTATCCAACACAACCCCAGATAATCGAGCAGGAATACCTTAAATGGTAGTCATAGACCTTAAGATACACCAACCAATCACCGCCCGCCATCCAACAGCCGCACCTCACGTGCCCGATAAGGAAATAAATCCATTATCGACGCCCGATATAATTTCACAGCACGCACCGACTCTCCAATTGTGCACAGGCCACCTCCTTTCAATGGAGTCTTCCAACGACGAGCGCCAGCAGGTTTCCAACAACCTCCCCGATATGTTCCGGCCACCCGTCAACCGCGCAATGCGCACCCTCGACCGGTCGTTCTTCCGCAAGACCGTGCCGATCGCCGCCGCCAAGGTCTTCAAGAACTCGGAGATCTCGAAAGTGCGCCAGGAGCTTCATAAGGTGCGGGACTTGTTGGCTGTTCCGCGGTTGAGTTGTGTGCGGGATTTGCAGGGCGAGGATGGGGTTAAGAAGGCGCTTTTGCTGCGGGGGGATTTGAGGCCTGATGGTGGGTGGTTTCTTGTGATTGATTGATCAGCTGGGAGGCTGCGATCTGGGTTTTGATGGTGATGCTGATTTTCGGCTTGGTTACAGATAAGACGACTTGGTCTCCCACTATTAATGCGCTTGTTGAGAAGGGGACTGTTGATGTGATGCCTTACGACTTGGTTTTGGATTATGAATACTGGTCCTACGGTACGCGATTCGATGCTTGCGATATTTGCGCATGGTCATGTTCGATATCTAACGAGAAATGTCTTTCAGCTGAGATTATTGGCGCTATTCTGCCTGAGAAGGAGATGCAGGAGGTTCCTCAAGGGTTCACGCAGGTGGGGCATGTTGGTAGGTTTCTGCCCGATGCGCCAAATACGATTCTTCAATACTAACGGAACCAGCACACCTCAACCTCCGCGAACAATTTTTCCCGTATAAATTCCTTATTGCCGAGATTCTGAGAGACAAAAACCCCTCCATTCGCACCGTTATCAACAAGATTGAAGATGTTGGCTCCCAGAGTCAATTCCGTACATTCCCATTCGAGGTGCTTATTGGCGAGAATGATTTGAACGTTGTTCAGCACGAGCAAGACTGCGAGTTCCGATTCGATTACGCCCGTGTATACTGGAACAGTCGCTTGGAGACCGAGCACCGACGACTTGTTGACAAGTTCAAGCCGGGCCAGATGGTCTGCGACGTTATGGCCGGTGTTGGACCGTTCGCCGTTCCTGCGGGCAAGAGGAAGATCTTTGTGTGGGGCAATGATTTGAACCCGCATGGATACGAGGTGATGCAGGATGCGATTGTGCGGAACAAGGTCCAGGACTTTGTGACGCCCTTCAACTCAGATGGTCGGGAGTTCATCAAGACCTCAGCCAAGTCTCTGTTGGAAGCGGAACCGGTTACCGTCACTATTAAGCCTAAGGTTAAGTCCCGCAGTGATAAGAAGCGCAAGATCGAGGAGGGCCAGCAGGTGGTTGAGCCCCCAGCGGAGGTGTATACTCGCCCGTCCATTGTGGACCACTACGTCATGAACCTGCCTGCCACTGCCATTGAGTTCGTCGATGCTTTCCAGGGTGTCTATGCTGGACATGAGGAGCTTTTCGCACCGAACACTGCTCAACTTCTTCCTATGGTCCATGTCTACTGTTTCTCGGGCCACTCCGATAACGAGGTGGATGATCACATCGATATCTGCCAGCGGCTGTCTGAGCGCATTGGGTACACCATCACCCACGAGGACCGAGTTGGAGGTACTGGTAATGAAGCCATTGAATTGGCGATTCACAATGTCCGACTGGTGAGCCCGAACAAGCAGATGTTCTGTGCTAGTTTCCGTCTGCCGGCAGAGGTTGCATTCCGGAAGGTATAGAGCCGGACATTTCACGGCGTTTGAGAGATGTAAAAAGGATAGACAAAAGAATCCATAGATACCCTACTCAGTTACGAATTGGTATGATCTTTGTAGTTGTCCAAGCATATGCCTGATTGGGAGCATTGCATTACTTGATGCGGTGAGTTTCATCTCTCACCGCCTTTAAACTGCCGGCAAGAAACTTGCAGAGTTTCGCGCTCAGCTCTGAGAAGATGAATAGCCTCAACATCTAACGCCTATCTCGCATCCAGTTACCCACCCCCGATCTATTGTGCACAATCTACGATATACGATATTTCATTTCCATCCCATCATAATGAGCGTTCAACTACCCCCACCCACTCACCGCCAGCGCGTGCTGCCACAAGGTGAACTCGAAGCCGCATCAACCCTGAAGCTGGGAGCGGACCAACACACCCACACCCTCTCCCTATCCGAAGCCCGACTTGTCATTCACAAGGTGTTAGAAAACAAGCGCCGCGGTGGAAATAAGTACGAGGAGCCGGAGTATGTGCACACCTCCGAAGCTCGGACTCAAGAACGGAATTGCTGATGCGGGGTGGATCTAGGAACCTAACCAAGACCCTGGACTACCTGGATGTGTTTGCCCGCTTCAAGGACGAGGAGAACATCAAGGCCGTGGAGCGATTGCTGAACTCGCACACGGAGCTGGAGATGTTCGAACGGTCGCAGCTGGGTGAGTTTCGGTGCATGCCGTGCATGTATATCGCATCAGGCTAACGGTTATTGCTTCATCAGGCAGTTTGTGTTGTGACAATGCTGAGGAAGCAAAGTCACTTATTCCCAGTCTCCAGAACAAAATCTCCGATGCCGACCTCCAGGAGTTGCTGGATGAGCTGACCAAGCTGCGCAACTTCACCGAGTAAGATGCACGCCGACGCAGATCCGGATGCAAGGGTTTACTATTAGGTAAGAGATCGGAGGACAGTTGACCGTTTACAAATCCCAAATTTGGGTAGCATGGATTCAGGCGTTCAGGCGTTGGAGGATTTCCGGGCTCTGTAATAGACTTTGGAGCATTTTCCGACGAATTCCCATTAGCAATTGCCACCCGGATCAGTGTTTTAGAGCAAGAGCTCACATGCCCGGGGATTCCTTAAAGGACTCCGTTGTGGGGCACAAGTTAAACTCACCTAATTGTAATCAAGGCAGTGGCAGTTCATACAGTAGACTTAGCCGTCGGCACCCCACACCGACCTCGAAAAGCTCTGATTGGCCATCATCCAGACCCTTATCATGAGACTATGATTGGTGGGTAGCCTAGCTGCTTAAACCAAGACAAATGATTCGTAGTTCTGGGTGATCTGGGGCAAAATCCAGGAGAACGTTCGCCTTCCTCCTGATTTCCCCAGATAATTAATCCCTGAAGACCTGCACCTATGAGCATCAGTTAAAAAGTCGCCATGAATCATACGGTTTTAGGGGGAAATGCAGCTGAGCAAGGAGGATTAATCAGTACGTAATAAGGATGGAGGCTCGTTTGGGTGATCCAATCAGCGGAGCGGGTCTTATCTGTGACAATTTGAAAGTCATAATTAGGATCGAAATGGACTTTCTGTTACGAGAGCAAAAAGGCGATCGTCTGGGTCAAGTCGGGAAGAGTCCATACATGTGCATTGTATATCGATGTCATCATGTTCCCGAATTCCTACTTTTCTTCCATTTCTCTTTCACACTACACGTCCTGGCTTTGCTTGTGAATCTTTTGGGAGATTTCCAATAGGAATGACGGAGCGTACAATTCGCCATCTTATCCTATTACAGTCGCTGGCGGGTTCATCTGCTTGAATACTATAGGCCCCCAGGAGCTATAGAGGTTGATCGTCGGAGATAACGCTTTTTTTTTTTGAACTGGTTTGATAAGAACATTATCACTATCTCGTATGTCTCCCTTCCTTCCTCACCTACCTTATCTATTCATGGATATACCGACCTAAACAACGAATAACAACTAACCATTTCCAATTCCAGTTCCCAATCATAATACCCCATCAATTTATACTCGGATCTCCGGTCCAGATTGCGGAGGCCTTGCGGAGGCCCCAGACTTATCCCTTTACGTGACAAGACTCACGCGCTATCTACTTTTTTATCTCCGTACTATCTACTGCCCACTTTTTTTCCTTTATCTCCCCAGTTTCTCCCTTTCCCCATAATGGCCACCGTCATTACCATTCAGCCTTCTACAGCTAGCCCGGCTGCTTCGCCCTATACCCAAAGCCACCATTCCCCGGACCTACGGCGCCGACCCCAATCGATCTCCACTCCCAACCTTTCTCCATCGCCCATTTCTGTCAATTCGTCCCTACCCCGGGTCCGGGATGGAGCCAGTTGTGACGCCTGTCTCCGTAGAAAGAGTCGTTGCGCTATGAATGATATGGTCAACAAATGCTATTCGTGCGACTTTCATCGCCAGGATTGCACTTTTACCTTAACGGCGGGGGACGGCCCCACCAAGAAGAGAAAGCTGTCGGAGTCCGCTCGGGACGATTCTGCCAAACGGTATGCCGAATGTCTCTAGTCGAGTCATAGTGGAGATGGAATAACTGACTCATGTTATAATACCAGGCCTTCTACTGTTCAGTCCACACATTCCACTGAGGAAGTTGCTCGCCCTGGCCATTGTCACGCCATGATTCGCCCCGGCTTCTTTAACCAGTCGACCCAACATATTGGCATGACCACAGAATTGGAACCTGCACTATTGGAATTCTTACCACTGGATGAATATGATGAGTTCTCAGTCTCGTCCTCTCGCATTCGGAGGTGCGCCGACGACCGCACGTTTATGCGCGTCGTCGATACCGTTCCCGTTGGTGACTCGCAGGCCGTGTCACTAGATGCCATTGAGAGCCTGGTTGCTCCCTATGGATCGACATTGATCGAGAAGTTTTTCGAGCACGTGCACCCGTCATTTCCGATTTTGATGGAGGATGCATTCCGTCAGTCATATCGCGAGCGTCGTCAACTATCACCGTTGCTATTGGCAGCGGTGTATGTGTTGACGTTGAAGTTCGTGGATGTTGGTGCTACTTCGCAGAGACGGCCAGATGCTGCTCGGTTGGAGAGTGCAGCGTTGAAACTGCTCCTCGACTCATTACCCTTTCCGAGTATCTCAACGATTCAAGCGGGTTTGTTGTTGACACAGAAGTCGACACTGGCTACTTCATCGCTGAATGGTCAACTGGTGACCGCCGGATTTGAGCTTGGTCTGCACCAAGACTGCACGAACTGGCGAATGAAGACATGGGAAAAGGGTCTGCGCAAACGACTTGCCTGGGCTCTATACATGCAAGACAAGTGGTCCGCACTTGTGCACGGCCGCCCCTCCCATATTTTCGCCTTCAACTGGACTGTCAAGGATCTTGTGGAGCAGGACTTCTCAGATGCCTTCTTGTCCGGTACCCACTCCGCACACGACGAGGCCGCAGTCGGACATGGACCCCTTCTCTTCTGCCACATGGTAGCCCTGACGACCATCCTATCCGACATCCTAGACCGTTTCTACACCCTACAAGCAGTAGAAGACTTCCACGCCGCAGGGAACCAGCGAACACGGATCATCCTGGAGAAAGCCAAACCAGCTCAAATCCGACTGAAAGACTGGTTCTCCTCACTCCCAGCAGCACTGAAGATGGAAACCGGCAGTGGCGAACTAGTCGAAACAATCACAGACGAACACGCCCGAAACGGCGCTCTCCACCTCGCATACTTCGCCACTGAAATCACTCTCCACCGCTGCATTGTCCGTTCTCTCGCTACAGACGGAACAGACTCTTACCTCGCACACATCTGTCGCTCAGCAGCAAAGACCCGGCTTATCTCAGCCATGGACTTCGTCAACCGTCTCCGTCCCGCGCATCTGCGCTCTTTCTGGCCCGCATCAGCACGCACGAACTTCTCCCTCATCGGCTCCTTTGGCATGTTACTACGCATCACCGCGCCAACAACCGAGGAATCTGAGTTCTACCGCGTCCGGTTGTGCGAGTACCGGTGGACATTGAGCGTTAGCCACAAGAACGCCGAGTTCATGGGCTTTGCATTGGAAAGTCTTGATAATGCTACTGCGCTCGATAAGCATGTACCTGCGAAGCCGACCATCGATGAGCTGATGGCTTCGAGTAAGCAGGCTACGTCCAGGTTGCCGCCTATGCATGCTGCGACTTATGACGAGGCTATGGGTGATCCGGATAATATTCCCGGTGGAACCGGTGCTTCTTCGTCGGTTATTTCTGGCTTGGCTTCACCTGCTACCTCTGTCAGCGATATGGATGAGAACGAAACTTCTATGATGTGACTTTGAAACTTCTACCACCTACCACCTACCTTCTACCTCTACCTCTCGACACACACCTATACCCTCACCTCTATCTCACGACATATTACCCGGCGTTCCAGGAAAGGAATCTCAGTTCGAATGAAGCGCATGACTGATTTTGTTTGACATTGATTTGATTTGAATTTGAATATGCTTGCATGTACGCCTCATCAAAAGGCATTGACATGATGGATATGGATACGTTGGATTTTTCGCTTGGAACTACCCTGGACTGGACTGCTTGATATGAATTTCTAGCACGGAACGGATTGGAACTGGAAGGATTGATCTAATATTTATAGACTTTCCCGGCTGGAATGCATAGATCGGATGAAATGAATAATGATTTGATATATGAAAGCCCGCTTCCTTCCCTCTTTACGTAAATCCTATACAGAGTCACAAACCCAAATCCATCCTAGAAAAGCGAAAACTCCTGTCCCCCAAACGCAAAGTCCTCCAATATAGAAGGATCAACCAAATTAGCCAGCATCTCCGCCCTCGTCCGATCAGACTGCTGCTGCGAATCTTGGCTAAACAGCGAGAAAAGAAATTCTCGTCCTCAGGCTGGAGTCCTGATCCCTGCGCTTGCCCCTGTCCCTGCTCTGTCAAAAGCTCCGAAGCACCGTCAAAAGAAATCTGCGGCACGCTAACACCCGCAAACCCATCCGGCGCAAGCGAACCAGACGCAAGGCTCGATCCCTGAAGACCATCCGACGACGAATACCGTGTGGGCATTTGTGTTTGAGATTGTTGCGTTTGCGTAGACCGTCTACGCGCAAGACAAGTCCTCGCAACCTCGAGAACTTCACGGAGCATCTCCGCACAGCGTCGGGCTACGATTATATCGTCCATTGAAGAGAATATCTCGAGTGATTTCTCGACGTCTTCGAGCAGTTCCTCGTCTGGTAGACCAGGGAAATTTGAGAGAATTAGGTGGAGGAGGATCATTGAGCCGTATAGGGCGTAGGTTGTATTATACCACCTTTTTATTAAGTATTAGTATCAGATATCCACTTGATTGTCGGTGTGGATATGTGTATAGGTATGTACTTACCAAGTACGAATGTAAATACGATGCATAAAAGACTCATACTGCATTTTTATACTCATGCGTGCTGCTTCAAGACATATATGCAGGTGTTGTCTGAACTCGCATGATTCGGCATTTGTGGTTGATGCGACGAGGAATGGTTTGTGGATTAGGATTTTGGTATTGTAGTATCCTGATAATGTTAAATTTTGCATTTTATTTTCTGTACTGGGAGGGGAGAGGGGACTGACTCAGTCTCAGTACGAGCTTTTGTTTGAAGGCCCATTCAGGGTCGCTGAGTGAATGTGCGTCTAGGTTTAGGAACGCTGGGATATTGGATTTCCACTCCTGGAGTCTTGCATCGAGGGACATTGCTAGACGGGATTTTTCGCTTAAGGAACGTTGTGTTGAGTGGTAGAGTTGGTGGGATGCTTCGGACATGATTTGGGCTATGGATACCATGACTGGGATCATGGCTACGTCGTTGTCTTCGGCGTCGGGGTCGAGGTCTCCGAAGTGGATCTGGTTCTTGTTAATACTATACAGCATGGGGGTAGACAGGGTGGTATTCTTGCCTTGAGTTTGGGGAGAGACACTTGGTAATAGGTTAGCTCTTTCATGCTGTCCAGACGGCCTGATGAGCAGCACATTTCTCTGCATTGGGTTAGAATGATATGAGAGACGCAAGATCATGACTGCTTACATTTCATGCGAATAGATGCACCTGTTCAAAATTAGCGCTTGTAGAACAGCTCAGGACATATTTACTTACCACCATGTGCGCTTTGCCTCTCGACGCCGACTGGGTGGTAACGAGGACATGCTTGAAGCAAGTCCAATCGCTGCAGCCGTTCGGACAGCCATACCACTATACATATAGCAGCTATGAGGCTGTAGGGAATTTTGTCGGAAAACGCTCTGTAATCAATCAGCGGTGTAGATGCTGTCTTAGGGATAGACATACCAAAAGCAGTAATGCCTGAGCCGTCTCGAGACAACTACTCTCAAACAAATCACCCAGAGCCACCTTCGCAATCCCAAAATAGAATTTAGCAAAGTCCAGGGCCGAAAAACGGGCCGCTGGCGCTGGTCTCTCTGGGTCGGCAGACTGCTGGTAAAAATGATCCAGAAGAGCGGTCTCGTTCGGGCTAGCATTGATAGCACCCAGTGCAACCACTGCAAAATACAGCCCTGCAAATTTAGTAGTGCCCCGGAAAAGCCCTGCTCGTCGGGAGATGGGCCATGCTTCGCGCTCGCAGCGCCGCATGAAGGCACCTTTGGATAACATCGGGTGAATATAGTGCTTATTCGTGAAGTAGCTACCGATAAAAATCTTTTCGATTTCCAATTGCGCTCCGTCAGTGATCTGGGCGAATAATGCAGGAAGACCACCGCTTTCTTGGGCTGTTTCTTTGCTATTAGCTATCTTGTTTGGAGAACAGTGCTACAGAACTCACAATTGACGACGCCCGGCGCACTCCTCGGGGCATTTGCATGGGAGGAACTTTTCTGCGAACTACCTTCTGTACTATCATAAGATTGCGGCGACGGATGGCCTGTGTAGTCGGCATTGTAGAGTAAGTTCACAATGGAAAGTTGTGATTTGCCAGACGTGGATCTGTTTTCAGGTGAGGACACTTGTGGTCTGCTCACCGTGGTCTTCGCTGCCACATCCTGATTACCGACTGGGTCGCGCCCTTCAGATTGGTTCTGGGCTCTTGCGAAGAGATTTCCTAGGAATGCTAGGTTTGATGAGTTTCCATAGAACTCAGTTCCCTTAGTATGGAGGTTCACTCCACTCAGGCCATCTCTGCCTGCAGCGTCGCCAAGCTCTGAAGATGCTGAGCAGGTTGTCAGCTCCGAATTCCATGTCCAGTAAAAAGAATATCTTACAGGATTCATCATCGTCATCGTCATGCTCAGTTGCTGTTATTGGGGTCTCAGGAGTTGATCCCAAAGGACCAATGGGGTGAAAAGCCCGTGGTGCTTCTCTCATTCGTGAGATGGGCGATTCTACTGCCCCGGAAGTTGTTTGGTTCCGATTCCGGTTCTCATAGCCAAAAGCGCTTGGAGCGGTATTATGTTGGGTCAATCCCGCTGGCCAAGGTGAAGGGTGTACCACATTATCGCGGCTGTGTGACTGTCAGAAAAAGCCCAGATAATCCAACCCGATCTGGAAATGCCCCTCGACATGAAAGCGCAGTCTAAGATTCTCACCTTTCCTGTGGAGTTCTGGCAGCTCTTTTCCTTTGAGCGTGGGGATCCCTTGCAGTTCCCCTGCCTCCAGATGTGCGGTAAACACAATTAAATGAGTGATCTTAGCTCGTCAGTTAACTGCCATTTCATGCGGGACAAGGCAAGAAACGTACATGCGCAATATGAGCATGGTTGAGCTTGATCGCACTACGATAAACGTCAGTTGCACATAACCAAACATACTTTAGCTAGAATTGGCATTGAACATTTACATGAGGTGGGGGGTGGGGGTGGAAGCAAGGACGCATACCTTAGTCTTGCGAGAACGGCAGGTCTCGCAAGCACGCGACGCTCGCGGCAGGCGACGTTGCAAGGGCAATCGCGGCTTAGCCTCGGAAGAGTCCATAGCGCAGTTCGGGATCCACGGGGCTCTGTATCAGGAAATTTGGCCAATCCAAGTCTCCATCATGCGATGTTGTAGGAGAAAATGTTGCGGCGGACAGTAAGCGCAGAAAATCATCGAACGCGTGTACCGAACCACCCGCCCCTCAAACCTTGAACTTGAACTCATCGCGGGGAACCTGGAGTCTGGGGATATCCATGGCTAACTGAAGCTTGGACCTTCTTTTTCCTATCTTTTTCATTGAGCCTCTTCCTCAGGCTTTGGACTTAGCTACTGTCGGTTCGGGATGCCGGGACATCGGGATCTATTTCTACTGAAGTTCTACGTGACTAGAAATAATTTACTTGTTGACGTACTCGTTCCACAGAATTAGACCTATATCCGGTTTCAAGGCTTATACGCATGTTTATGTGACTTTTCACAAGTTTAAAGGGGTACTTCTTGTGAGGTCGAGGGTGACATCTATGACATAGTACGTTGCCGCGAACTTCCGACGGAAAGTGGAACATCCGTCGGATCATCTACAGGTCCACTCTACATGCATACTCAACCCTGGAATCTACTTTCTGTTTAGTTCATGAGACATTGCCGGAGCATATGGGGTGCGGGGAATATACAAGTAATTTAGACTAATCTGATTGGGACTTAAGTAGTTCACCATTAGTAGACTGAAAATTGATATAAATTGGAAACCATATTCCCCAACGATTGAGTGGAAGAGATCTTCATATCAGAACTTGGGACGCATTTTTACTCCATTACAAGCTTGCATTATGTCGGAACCATCTACAAATGGCACCGGAGCTGCTGGCCTCAATGGTATCAGCGATCGCACGCGAGCCAAATGGGCAGCAAGCTCTCCAGAAGACATCGCAGCTCGACTACCTCCAATGCTTGACTTGACCATCGAGAACATCACTGAAAATGTGATGCAAATCAACTCATTGTGTGACAACCCCCGAATGATGTATCTCATCACGAAGCTAGTCAAAGCCTCGCACGATTATGTGCGAGACGTCAATCTGCAATTCGATGAGTGGGAACAAGCCTGGCAGTTCCTCACGCGCGTAAGTACAAGCTTCCGCGATCACGAAGATTATATTAACACCGAGATAGGTCGGCCAGATTTCAACCGATGTCCGCCATGAGTTCGTTCTCCTGTCTGATATCTTGGGTATCTCGGCTCTGGTGGACGCGCTATCATACCCTGCCGTCCCAGGCGCAACCGAGTCTTCGGTTTTGGGCCCATTCCACGATGAAGAGGCGCATTGTTTCGAAAACGGAGAGTCTATCACCTCTGAGGGAACCCCTGGTGAGCCTACCATTGTCCGTGGGTCTGTCCGCGACATCGAGGGCAATTTCGTTCCAAAGGCCCTGATCGATGTTTGGGAGACCGATGGCAACGGAGTTTATGATCTAGAATACGACGGTAGCCAGGACCCGAACTGTCGTGGAAAGATCTTTACGGATTCTCGGGGCCAGTACCTTTTCAAGTGTGTCAAGCCTGTCGCATACCCGATCTCCAATGATGGTCCAGTCGGAGAGCTCCTGCGCAAGCTGAAGAGACACTGGTACCGACCAGCACATATGGTTAGTCTCTATGCTTCAAGCTTGTTTGGTTTTGAGTTCTGACTTTTTGGTTATAGCACTTCATGGTCATGCACCCTGACTACGCCAAGCTGATCACGGCCCTGTATTCTCGGGACAGCAACTTTGTCGAAAGCGATACTGTTTTCGGTGTCAAGAAAAGTTTGATTGTCGACTATAAATGGTCTGAGGATCTGGAAATCGCTAAGCAGCATAATCTGGTTCCCACGAAGAAAATCTTTGATGGCAAGGAGTCTACAGGGTTTTGGCTGTTGGAGCAGGACTTTGTGTTGGTGAGAAAGACTTCCCCTCCTCCCCGTAAGGTCAGGGATGATTAGAGCCAGATATGAGTATAGCAGTACGAACATTAAATCTATATGAAATAAATGTTCTTGTCTCCTCCATATGGCCAATTCAAATTGTTTGATCTATTTACCACGCAGTCTGGATCCAGCACCTGAGCCTGCCACCTATGAAGTCTACCGAGCTCGGATGATCATTTAGACCTACATCATCTCTAGAAGCATTTTGGATGTACAAGTTGTGGATCTTTATGATTGAGTTTTGTGCGATCATAGGCCAACATATGATAAGAGAAGTGATGTAGAAGGAGTCAGGAGAGTGGAAAGCAGATTGGCATTTAAGAGAAGATAATGAAGAAATTGCAATATAATCTGAGCTTTTACCCTCAAATTTCTATGAATAATCGTTTCAATGTCATTTTCCACAATCAAGAATCTGGCCAAGGTTGACTGAGCAAGCAGCATATCAACCATATCATATTATCTATAACTTCTTCGTTTGGAAATCTTTCATATGAACTTTATACGACAAATGATCAAAAACAAGCTCGGGAGTATTTTATTATTTGATATCTCAGATCTACGGTATCCAAAATGCATAGGGATTCCAGTTGCTTGCCCTCGGCGAATCGACGGCGATACGGCACTTCCGGCAGACAAAAGAGTTCATGAATCTCCGACGGATCGGCATCCTATTGGTGTGTACCGCCACGCTTCACCATAGCCCCAATGATGTGGATTTAGATTGGTAATGGAAACCAGATTGTGGTTACGTTCCCCGCATCTATGCCTGAGTACGTGCTCCATCATCGAGGTACTCCGATACTCTTATCGGCGCCTCCGACGGATCCCCGATAACGGATAATCACGGTGATAACGAGATCGGTTATCGGAGGTTTGTACATGTCGGACTGAATATAAAGGGAATCTAATTATCTGCGATGTTTTGTTTACACTGCTTAGAATTCATGACAAGAACATTACTTCCTATCCAACCTTACAATATACTCCGAGCCTCGATACAATACTTCACAATCCTTGGAACCAAGCTGAAACGGGCTATACTATGACTGAGAACTGGGACCAAAATGCGCTGCGGGCGCGCTTTTGTCATGCTCTCTCTGAGATGTACAAGAGTGAAGTCCCTCTTTACGGAGATCTCATCGATGTGGTCTGGGAAGCAGATGCAAAAGCTATCCAATCCAGCCAAAACTTAAAAGGCTCGCAAGTCATCGACCCCGACGACATCTTGCCTTCGCGACACCGTGTGGAGAGACACGGTGCCATTCGATTAGGAACACCCGAGGAATTGAGCACAATCAGACGGATGTTTTCCGTCATGGGAATGTACCCGGTGGGATACTACGACTTAAGTCTAGCTGGATTTCCCATGCACGCCACCGCATTCCGACCAAAGACACACGATGCTCTCGCCGAGCATCCATTCCGGGTTTTCACAACAGTATTGAGAATGGACCTCCTAACAGAACGAACACGAGAATTAGCACAACAAGCGCTGAAGCGGAGAAACATCTTCACACCGAGACTCCTATCCCTCTTGGAACTTGTAGACACCAAAGGATCCTTATCTCCGACAGAGTGCTCGGAATTCATCACGAACGGCCTCGAGACTTTCAGATGGCATTCTAAAGCAACTGTCTCCCTGGAAGAATACCAGTTGCTCAAAGCTGAGCACCCTCTTATCGCCGATGTTGTCTCTTTCCCTAGCTCTCATATCAATCACTTGACTCCCCGCACTATCGATATCGATCTAGTGCAACAGCTCATGGTGGACCGTGGAATGCCCGCCAAAGAACGAATCGAAGGCCCCCCCAAACGAGAATGTCCCATCCTTCTTCGGCAGACAAGCTTCAAGGCCCTAGAAGAGACTGTCTACTTCCATGATACATCGGCCGAGTACGTGAAAGGGTCTCATACTGCTCGATTTGGCGAAGTGGAGCAACGGGGTTACGCATTGACTCGAGAGGGACGTCAGCTTTACGACCAGATCTTGGACCGAGTCAATGCCGAGGCAGCGAAGAATAAGATCAAGGGTAACGATTACGACATACTTCTGGAAGACCGATTCAAAGAATTCCCGGATACGTTGCCAGCTTTACGTGAGCATAATTTAGCATACTTTCGCTATCGGGTAACACCGAAGGGCGAGAAACTGTCGGAAGATGGCGTCAGTTTTTCCAAATCTGGAAGCTCCTCTGTGCCGCTTCAAGAACTTCTAGACCAGGGCGTTTTGAGTTATGAGCCTCTCACTTATGAAGACTTTTTGCCATTGTCTGCGGGTGGTATTTTCAACTCCAACCTTGGCGGTGTCTCACAGTCAAAACAACTTATCATGAGCGCCGAGCCTGATCTTGACGGTTTCCAGCGCTCTTTGGGGTGCCTTATCGCGGATGAATTCCATCTGTATGCTGAAATGCAGGCGAACTCGGTGGATGTCTGCAGGGGCCAGCTCGGACTAGAGAGGATTGAGGTTTAACGGCATAGGCCTGCCTGCTGGTCATACTCACTTTCCTATTTCATCAAGCGGTTTTTCCGGCAACTACTCGCGAGATCATACAATTAATAATTCAATCTGAACTTTCCATAAACTGATTAATGACTTCACACAATAAATGACGTTTTGAAAGGAAATAACCAAAATTCGATTACTGCTGTGCCTATGATAATCAGACAACATCCTGCATTTCATTTGTAGAAAGCATCATAGATTCCTCTCGGCAGGAAAAGAAAATATCCGCAAGAAAATCGCCGGGACAGTGGAGACTGACATCCCTAGCGCATCTTCCCCAGATTCCCCACGCAACTACACCGTACTACGAACTACATCTACAATCTAATAATCACACCTCTTCAAGAGATTCCAATTCAACTCGTAGCCAAAAAATGAATGGAAATTATGCTGAAAAACGTAACACGGCTTCCCTTTCGCCCCTTGGCACGGTACGGAGTTAACCCATCGGCAAATCTCCAACCAAGCCGAGCATATAATAGGTCGCCACAATTAAATGCCGATCCTAGTCCCCGAAACCCCTGTCGCAAACAACCGCGCACTTACCATTTACGTCTGAACGACAGGAGAACACAGCCGCCAAGATCAAAGAAGATATCGGAAGCGCCGATAATGCGGCAAACCGGGCCGTATACGGGCGTATACGCCTATACGATGACGGCGACACCCGCTCCGGCCGAATGAAAGCCGCGTACCAAGGAATAGGAATTGGAAAGAGGCTAAGCAACCAAGATGTGGCTAAACTGATCCATGAAATTATATTGGCGTCAGATCCTATCCGGTTAACCTTGTTTATTTTTTCAAGGTTGTATATAAGTCCAGGGTCTTAGCGAGATGGATTATGGATCCAAAGCCAAGACTATCGTTCATGCAGGGTCCCGATCTCGACCCGCATGGATTCAAATCAGATTTCGGAGGTCGATATTACTTGGCATATCTATGTGGGAACTATCGCTGCCATTGTCCCTGCGACTATTGCGGTTGCTCTGAGATTTTTTGCGAGATACGTCTCTAGTGCTGGATTTTGGTGGGATGATTATACTATTGTGCTGTCTCTAGTGAGTGTCGGGAGGATCGTCGGAGGGATGGAGTCATGCTAACATTTATTCCAGGTTGTTAACTGGGTTATGGCAGCTTTGAGATGGGTACAAATTTCACTGGATTATTATGGTCCTAATGGTCATGCCCTACCTCCAGAGAAAGTCCAAGGCTTCGGAAAGGTACGAATATCTATCTTGCTGTCGGTCATTCTATTTCTAATCAGCTATTTGATAGATTTTCATGGCGCTTCAATTGGTATACACCCTCAATACCGTTCTCACCAAATTTTCTCTTCTTCTTCTATACCATCGTATCTTTGGAGTAGTTCGAGGCTTCCGCTGGGCTCTTTGGGTGACCGGAGCCGTGGTGATCGCTTGGTCTATTGCGCATACATTCGGTGTTATTTTTGGATGCTGGCCTATTTCCAAAATTTGGGATCCTAGCCTACCAGGGAACTGCATTAATATTGGAGCATTTGGACGCTGGACTGGTGTGGCCAACCTCCTCATTGATGTCTTGATTCTTTGCCTTCCTTATCCCATGGCCTGGAGATTGCAGACTAGCGTGCGGCAAAAGATCATTCTGAGTGGTATATTTCTTTTGGGAACTTTGTAAGTCTACTCTTACTTTTGGACCTAACCAGTTTATTCGATTCTAATGCTTGGCAGTGTCTGCATTATGTCTATATTCCGGGTGACAAGTTTTGATTACGATACCCTTGAATATAGTTCTTATAAGAGCATTGAGACGGCGACCTGGTCTTCTATTGAGCAATCGGTTGGGATTATCTGTGCTTGTCTGCCTACTCTACGCCCTTTTTTCAGGTGGCTATCTGGTAGCTTAAGAAAAGATACGAAGAATAGAGACAGTGCTTTGTCGGATTTCCCAAGGCAAACTCCTTTGTCACGCCGAGCGCCTGTTGCGGATGAAGAAAGCGTATGGGGACTTGAAGATCCTCCCCAGCAAGAGGAGATTGAGCAGGTTATTGAGGACCAAAACGAACAGGACAGACCATTGTCACAGCAAACAATGGAGACCACTGTTTCTCAAGACTCTCTACGAGGTCAGCCTGAAGCTCGGCCTGAGTCTTTTGCATAGCTATTTTCTTGTACATAACGATAACGAGTCAATGATATCACGACTAGATTTCAATCTTGTATGAAAAAAAGATTCGGATGTAAGATTATCAGGAATTCGAATAAATTTTGATAAGATTCAAAGAAAATATTGATATAAAATACAATGCATGCAAAGGATTAGCCAAATTCCATCTATCTGTACAAATATGCTGCAAAGATTCATTGCATCACATCTCAGCAGGACAATTCACCAACAACTATTGGCAAGCACCTGCATGACCCTATGACCGGGCCTCGATCTGAGGGGAGTCCGCCGCATCCTCAACCACCACAGCACCCTCCTTCAACAGCTCTTCGGGACTCTTCACCCGCACATCCATAACCCGCATAATAGTGTACCGGTGCTTGCTCCGAGCCTGCTTTGTGTGTCTCTGTCTCCGCTTGGTCTTCTCCTTAATGCGCAAAGGCTCCGACTCCACACCAATAACACGGACTCGGCACTCGAACAGTCGCTCGTCGATGTGGGGTGAGCCCTTCAGAGTAAAATCGCGAGATCCAAGCGCAGAGGCCCGGTTGAACCGCAGGATATCACCGGTCTTCACCTTGGGCATGAGGAACGGCAGGCGGACGTGATCACCCGCTGTTAAGAGGAAGGGTCGGGCGTGAATCTCGGCAGTAACGTAGTGAGGTGTCTGGCCAACGAGGTGGGGAAGCTGTGCCATAAGAGACTTGGTCACCTCGAGGGGAGAGGTGAATGTCGGAGCAACGGGCTGCTTCGCGAGGGGAATATCATCGCGTGTTTGAGAAATAATGTTGTGGATGGAGGTCTCGGGAATAGAGTCTTGCGCGCGTGGGGTAGCGGACAAAGGTGTTTCGGGATTAAGAGATGAGGATTGGGTCTGAGATTGTTGTTGCGCGTTCCGGAGCAATGCCGTTTGGTGAAGGCAAGCTCGTTGCGGAAGGGGAACTGAGGAGATCGAGGGCGCTGTCAAGCGAAGATCGGAGGTGAGACTCCGCAATACTGAGCGGGAGAACATGGTAATTAACTCCTTCCCGGTGAAGAACGAATTGCGGGAGAAACTGGAATTTTGGTGGTCTGGGTTGCTAGAGCGGCTTCCTATTTCGAGAAAATCAGATGCTGCGCTTCTGGCCGCTTCGCCGCCCGTATGGTCACGTGTAACATGTTTCAATCCATTATACACTGAGATTCCGAATTATAATATTTGATTTTTATTGAGAGACATAAGATATAGTGGAAGATTCAATTATTTTGCAAGATTTTTCATATTCAGCAATAGTGCGTTCTGAACTGCACCTGATCACACACTGTAGATCTTCGAACCTGACCTGGCCCAATGTTGATAAGGAAGTCACGTGGATCGCTATCTTTGCCGTCGAAACAACTTTTTCGGCTGCGATTAGATCTTGCAGTCCAAACCACATCTAACACCCCACCTTCTGTGCGCATTCTGTATTCATCATGGTACGTCCTTGCATCATAAGCAACGTGTTCTCTGATTTAGTCAAGTTAACTAACCGATTTTTCCCACCTACAGCCTCAGAACGAGTCCGTACCCTCCCCGCCAACCACCCGATAAAACTCACAGCTAACCCACATAAAACAGGTACATCGAGCGCTGGCAGAAGCAGCACGGTAAGCGTCTCGACCACGATGAGCGCGTTCGCAAGCGTCAGGCTCGTGAGGGCCACAAGGCTTCTTACGATGCCCAGAACCTCACTGGTCTGAGAGCCAAGCTGTACCAGCAGAAGCGTCACAAGGAGAAGATCCAGATGAAGAAGCGTATCAAGGCACAGGAGGAGAAGAATGTCAAGTCCGCTGCTCCCGACGAGCCTTCCAAGACCCCTCTGCCCCAGTACCTGCTCGACCGTTCGCAGGCTACCAATGCCAAGGCTTTGTCCAGTGCTATCAAGGATAAGCGTTCGGAGAAGGCTGCTAAGTTCGCTGTTCCCCTGCCTAAGGTTAAGGGTATCAGTGAGGAGGAGATGTTCAAGGTTATCAACACCGGAAAGAAGACTCACAAGAAGTCGTGGAAGCGTATGATTACCAAGCCTACCTTTGTTGGTAACGACTTCACTCGTCGGCCCGTCAAGTACGAGCGATTCATTCGGCCTATGGGTCTGCGTTACAAGAAGGCCAATGTCACTCAGTATGTTTTTCTTCATCGTCAAATTTTGGTGTGGCCATGTTTTGGTGGATTCGATTCTAACAATGACTTTTCAGCCCCGAATTGGGTGTCACTGTCCAACTTCCCATCCTTTCGGTCAAGAAGAACCCCTCCAACCCCTTATATACTCAACTCGGTGTCCTGACCAAGGGTACCATTATCGAGGTCAACGTCTCTGAGTTGGGTCTCGTCACCACCTCCGGTAAGGTTGTCTGGGGTAAATGGGCCCAGATTACCAATGTGTAAGTTCCTCCTCTGCATGATACATACAGCTTCGAATGCATACTAACGAATGCCCAACTACAGCCCCGAGAATGACGGCTGTGTCAATGCGTAAGTGATACTCAACTCTACTAAGTCTCAAAACGATGTACTAACCATCCCTTCAGTGTTCTTCTTGTCTAAAATTGTCGCTCTTGTTAGACCGGCATTCCTTTATTCATCACTCCTGGCAGACAACTGTCTGTTTTCGATACCACCGTGTCCTGGACACTACTATTGATTCTTGAGGTTCATACGGTTGATGTAGACCATGCTATTACTCTGGTGTTTCTGGCGCATTTTCTAAGTATCTGGTCTTTGAACGAAAAGTATCTTGCATGCTTTGGTTTTCCGTGCATTAGGTAGACCAAATAGTTACACATTCATGCAATTGTTTCATGATGAGAGAGATACCAAATTTTACACTATCTTAACGTATACACTAGGATATCACCAATAAGTTTTCATTCTGGGAGAAAGATGGAGACTACTATTTTACTACCCGTACACCAATGACGGACGAAACAGTAAGGAGATTGAGAGGATGGTCAATTAAACGTCGTAACCAAAATGGAGTCAATGCATGAACTCCAAGGTCGAATAAGCCGATATCCAGAGTCGGCATCCAATGCGATAGAAAAAGTATCCAAAATCATATACAAAAGTAAAGATCCACAGGGTTCGCTGAATCGCTTAGAGTGACGTGGTGATAATAATGAAAAACGGATGCAGGAAGGGACGAAAAAGCAAATTGACAGATAGATATCAGCCAAATCAGCTGCATCGATTTTGAAACAAAGAGTAAAGGAGAAGAAGCTCTCATCAAACACCGGTCATAAAGTCGTTCTAGAAAAACAAAAAGGCTTGAAGCCCATCACAAATAATGAAAACAAAGGAAATGGATACCAGTCAGGTGTGTCAAGGATTTTCTTCTTCCAAGGCTGCTTTAATCTTCGCAAAGAATCCGGCGGGCCATTGAGCAAGCTCTTCGTCCTTGGGAATGCCACGCGCTTTGCAGTGGTGTACAACGTTGGCGAGGATACGTCCAAGCATATCTTGGGTGACAGGGACGGCGCCCTCAAGCTGAGCATCGGGGTGCAGAAATTGGTCTCGGGGGCCCAGCATCTCTTCGATGGTTGGTCGAAGTGTTTGGTCACGCTGCAGACAGCGCTTCAATGTTCGAATCAGTCCAGGAGGCACGGGGACGCCGCCAATAGCATGGGTAGGAAAGTCGATTTGGACACGGGGGTTGGGAATGGCCATGATACGCTCATAATATTTGGCGATCTTGGCAAATGGTGGGTGGCCGTAAACCATTTTGTACAAAATGCAGCCTAGACTCCAGACGTCACTAGGCTTACCCAGTTTCATCACCTTGCCAACGCTCGCAGGGAGCCCAAGGGATGCGTTGGAATCAACTAAGGCCTCGGGGGACATGTAGTTGGGTGTTCCAACTTGTTGTTCTCGGTGAACGTTCACGGTGTGGTCCTGAATGGCGTTTGCAATGCCAAAGTCGATCAATTTTAGGCGTCCCTGAACCATAAGGAAGTTGGCCGGCTTCAAATCGGAGTGGACAATGTTATGTTCGTGGACAGCCTGGACACACTCGAGCATCTCCTTCCAGTAAAAGCGGGTGAAGTTGATATCGAAGACAGCATCTTCCGCATTGAGACGGTACACGAGAATCTTCTCTAAATCAGATTCACCGATTTCCATGAGGACGCTGAGCGAATGTTTGTCCATATTGAGTTCCCAGTCGAACAAACGCACCACACGCTCAACATTTTCCAACTTCTTCAATAGATCAATTTCACCCTTGTAGCCAGTGAGCGTGATCGGGTCGACATCTTCCAGATTTACGCGCTTCAACGCGAAAATCTTGTAGTTTTCAGCCATTACACGATAGACACGAGAACTACCTCCACGGCCGATGCAGTCGAGTCGAGTGAAGTGCTTTTGGTTGATGGATACTTGAGTTCGCTTTTTTCGTGACTGTGATGTCGATGCTCCACCAGTTGCAGTTGCAGTCTCAAGGACGGACATTTTCGGGGGAGGGGGTGCCGGTCGATGAGGGGTGTTACTACTCCTGGTAGCAAGAATCTTGCGTGGTGAGTTTCCTGCTGGTGTTTCGGCAACTTGTTTCTTTTCGGTTTCGTACATAGATGATAACTTGTCGGGTTTGTCCAGCACATTCAAGCCCTGTGGCTTTGTTCGTCTGAAAGTTGGCGGCGGGTCATTCTCTTGGTCCCTTGCTGAGGGTAAATTAGGTAAAGAGGGGACTTTAAAGGCGGGTTGTTCTCTTGCGCTGGATGACCTTGAAGACTGGTCTGATGACGCAGGAGTAGACCTGGATTGGGATCCATAAGACTTGGGCGAAGATGGTCTTGAAAAAGGGCCATCATTCCGCACTGTGCTTGGAGGTCGTTCAGATCGTCGCCATTCACTCTCCTGTGGTGGGCTTGGGTCCGCCCATGAAACCTTGGGTGATGATGGCTTTTCAATATCTCGCGGTTGGGACTCAATGTTATCATAATCGGGTTCTCCATTCTCCCTTAAGCCGTCATTCAAATAGTTATCTTCGTTGTTCTCTTCACTCTGGCGACGCAAGACTCCTCTTCTAGCAGGTCCGTTGAGGAAAGTCCCAGTAAGTCGCCCAACCCGCTTGACTCGCAAAGAGCTCTGCGGGCCGAACTCATCCAAGTTGCGACCACGTAGGACTGAAGAAGTACCGACTCGTGCCACAGGATCATCTTCGTAATGCGATTTCCGGTCGCTATCAGACCGATCAGCGCTACCATACTCATCGCCCGAGTTTCGTTCTGAAGAACGATTCAGAGACGGCGACTGGGATGACGGCGACCTCGTATTACTGCGCGACGCATTGATTCGAACACTTCGCGGTCGCGGCGCAGGGGTTTTGAAGTCATCGGGATGCCTTTGCGCTTCCGGCTCGGCAATATGACTGTTGGAAAGTGGAGATCCTTCGCGAGAGAACCTGGAGGCACCACCAATGCGAACAACCCGTGGTGCTGGGCTACCCGTAGAGTTGTCATGGGGCGATGAGTTCCGTGGTGATTGGCTGCTTTGTCTAGAGCCCATTGCAGCGGCGCGTCGCTCATATGCTGCATGTCCTTTCTGGAGGCTGGGAGAGGACCCTAAGCCGTCTCCGTCCAAAAGCGCTTTGACGGAGGCGCTGAATTTCGGTTCCGGGACTTCATCATCAGAGCTGTCGCCAGAGTAGTGTCGGGAGAGGGATGTTTTCGACCCCGCGTGCTGGGTGGCTGGGGAGACCCGTCTGGATCCGGGACGTGAAACCGCGGATCGGGCCACCGGTCGGGATGGTTGTTGATACAGGTTGCTGTTGTATGCGGATGAAAGGGAATTCGGGGAGGCCATGGCGACTAGCGCACTACATTGAAGTCGGGAATCAATGTAGGCCTCGGCGACCCGAAGTTGTCGAATGTCGAATGTCGGATGTTTGTTGTTCTCAAAACGGGAAAGTCCAATTAATCTGATGTTCCCATCGCGAGTGGGCGCGCTATGGGGTCACGTGTTGTGTGGTTGCCATGGCGATCACCACAACAAAGAATGTCTGAATGGAAGGGTTGCCTCTTATCACAACTACCAGAACTTGATTTTGGCTGCTATGAGCAAGAGAAGGGTGATTCAAGCTCACTACGTGCTTTCTTGTCAAAAAATGACAATTTTGAGGCTTTGAAGTTCAACTTTGACGTCGGAAAGTAAAGCACGATTACGTAGCGATCTACTTCAAGCAATTTTCCCTTTCAGTTTGTCAATTATTGCTACTGATTGATATGAGGAAAACTTCAAACATCTTCCAAGGATTGAAAAGAAATTGAAGAAACGAAAACTTTTATTGCTTCATTTCAAATTCATATTCCATTGATTCAAAAGTGGCGGGTAATTCAAATGTTCTAACGCGCAAGTGGTTGTGATGAACAGGTATATATTTCTTCCTAGAAACCACCATCTGCCAACAACCAAAGTCATTCCACCAACCTCGGGGCTTGGAAGTATATCTACGAATGAAAATCATTTTCTATTTGTAACGTTATAAGCCTGAATAAAAGGCTTGAAAGGACCCGGGAACGCATCCATATACTTACCTGGTAAAGATATTGGGTTTAAAAGTTCTAGACACTGGTATGGTTGCATAGTTACAGGATCTATGAATGATGTATTTTCCATCCATTTTATGCTCAAATATCAAGCCTGAAAAGAATAATACAATCTTGGAACGGCAATTATATTCGCCTAGTAATCATCTCGATTTTAACGGTCCTAATTAGTGGTATGGTCGCATAATTTCAACGTTCTCCATATTTTGTGACCTGCACATGCCCCGAATTTACAGCCGAGGCTGAATAACTAAACCTAAGGACTTGTAAGGCAGCATTGGGAAAACCAAATTTGGAATCCTTCTCCAAGTTTGCCTGAAAAAAGGAGAAAACAATCGGTAAAGTTGAAGTACAAATGTTATCTCCCCTTTGTTGGGTGTTCATGACCAAACTCAAATATAGATCGTGTCCAGCCCTGTGGGACACAGCGGTCGCAGCTGTCAACAACGTGAAATGAGCGGAAAGCCTAACATTGAACTGTGGAAAAACAAACATTGGAGCTATCAAAACTCTGAACATAGACTATTGGAAGTACGCATGCGATTTAGAAAAAGACCAATAAAATCCCTGTAATCTACTGACTCACCTGTCAAAGATCAGGACTGGCCGCGTATTTGTGTGCATGGGACGATGCAGATGCAAGATGAAGACTTCGCCACCCTCTCCAAGGCCGTATTCTGCATTCTGCATACAGTCTCCACGGTTCGCTTTGTGCCCTGTAAGCACCAAGGGGCAATCACTTTGGGGTGGCGCCGAGGCATCGATCCAATTGGGCAACAACCGGGTTCCTGCATGGATTCGAGTCCCCTCAAGTGCTGAGGGATCCGAGTTTCTCTTTGTCACCGAGATGAAAAATGGCAGGTCATAATTTCCAGCATGTGCATGGTCTCTTTAATTTGCCATGCGCGATGCAATGCAATGCGATCCACAAAGGAAGCCCATTGGCAACATTAGGCGAGGTGCACATGTGATGACGGTAGATCGATCGAAATTGATTAATTGTCTCGGTTGAATGTCCCGTTTCCCGTGAAAGTTTCTGATCAGCGAGAAGCTAGAAATAGGATCTGATAGTTGATAAAAATAAAGATAAAAATTGGAACGAACGAGCGGCCGATGTCCCAAGGTGGGCATAAGTCCTTTTCCCCCAGTGGTTCAAGGGTTCGGATAGGGCGTTTCATAGGGCCTAAATTCGAGGTTAATTTGTAGAACCAGAATTTGGAAGCGAAATCAATAGATCGAAACGCGATCCAATTGAAATCGCCAGTGGCTTGCTTCTATGAATGCCATGGAAGTAAAAATCGAAGAAAAAAACAATAAGTATCCATAGATGGTGGATGCTTGGTCACTTCCGCCGGTTACCGACCGTAGGAAGCAGCCGGATAACATGCAGGTAAACTAAATCTCAATCGGAGAAGATCACTTGTCCCACGACGTTTCATTGCAAATCAGACTGATCGTAATTCGAAGCGAGAGCCACAGGGACAACCGTGTACGCCATTGAGCAGTTGTTGGCTCATAAACCTTAACCCTGGTGGGCTGAGACATGTTCGAACAAAATACTATATCTCACACCCCCCAGGTCGCCATATGTCTCTCGCACGACGCCTCAAAAGCCTAAAAAGCTGTTCTTAGAAGCATCAGAACCACGGTTGATGATGAAACCGCGATCGCTTCATAGAATCAGGATCAGGGTCAACGAACCGGTTCACCATTCCGAAATGTGGTGATGGCGTAGCCACTAAGTGCTAGCGTTGTTTGAGAGCATTAGTTTGTGGAGCCTAAGCTGCAGACAAGCTTAAAGGCTAGCAAACACATCGGAATTCCCCACTCTGGTTAAAACTTTCTCCTGCTCCGAGTGACACTACGCCGTACTGAGTTAAGCCTAACCTTCCCCGAGGCCACCGTCGGGTGGGACGTCGGGAAACCCCTGGATCTTGGCACTTGTTTTGTATTCCACGCTAGTGTGAAGGACGCCAATTTTAGGAACAGCCTCAAACCCTTGTCCGTTTTACCCCTTCCTACTTCCGAGCTATGGGTCTCCTTCAAAGCTGCGACACGGATTTATGGTTCAGACCTTTTGCAAGTGGGGACTTCAACTGCAGGAGAGCTTCGCTATTGTTCTGAACCCGGCCGTGGCGTGCATTAGTGCTGGTCACAGCCTTGGAAACAACCCTGTTCCTGGATTTGAGCGGATTTTGGGTCGACTAGTCTAGACAGCCTCGGAAGTCGACAGTGGAGATGGTCCCTGGGGGTGGGGTTTCCAGCTCATGCAGACTGCATCCTACAGTACCTCGCCACTGCCTGTCCTTCCGGGATGGTGCCGTACCTGCATAACCATGGCATAACATCTGGCAGGTCATCACCCCGTTAAAAGAAAATAAAGATCATCACAGGCAACGAGGCACGGTACGCAAACACGGTAAAATTTACGGAGTACATACGTCAACGGTCCTATAAATACATCAGTATTTGAAAAAGACCACTTAAGTAATCAATGACAGGTCACCCATTTGGTAAACTCAACCGAGCTCAATGGTGCAATGGTTGTGCACTGGTACTTTTGGTGTATGGAGTCCTGCTCGATAGGTCTCTTTCAGGTTTTCCAGTGGAATTGACAAAACCGTGAGAAGTGAATCCACACACTTCCAAAAAGCGTATAGACCGTGCAGTATCCTTGTCTAAACCCCCGGGGTTGCAAGCCATATTGGGCGGATCCGTAACCAGCCACTCGGAACCCTTTCACGCCGAGCTTCCCCCTGCAGAGGTTCATTTCAGGTACCAAAAAAAGAAAAGAAAAAAGGTCTGTGACAGACCAGACCTCGAGTTGATACTCCCAAAAAACAGGAGAGTTGAAAATAGCCACATCCAAATTAATTTTTCGGGTTATGGGTCAACAGCCGTTGGTGGGTCCCTGACGATCTTTTCCCCTGGCTCTGGGTGATGACCGAATGTTTGCCTAGGATTTTCATTCTGTTTACCTCGTTGAGAGATTTTGCCGACCTTGCCCTCGTGCATTGTTGTATGTGTGTGTTAGTACGTTTCAACTGTACTGGGAAGATCTGGATAACCTGGCAACGTGAGATGTCGCAGTGGGCCGGGCAGGCCCCAATAGATGTGTGGGCCACTACAGTCGGTATGCAAATCGAAGATGATCCGTAATCTGACACCTTTTCTGACGACCTTGCCACAGATAGACGGCACGGGCGTGGCTTTGTCTCCAGTCTGGCTGGTGGATCGTCACGTATCCACATCTTGCCCTGGAAGATCCAGGTCTACCCCCCTCGTATCCGAGAGCCTAAGGGGTTAGTTAGCTCGAAATGTGGACTAGGGCTTCGAGACCGGGGTAGCCCTCTTGGTACAGCGTGGATTCAGTTGTCTCCTGCCTAGGCCGATTTATCCTGCTCCTAAGAGGATCAGGGGTATATAAAGATTGAGGATCGTCACCTCGATTATTATTGCTTCATCAGTTTGTTTTTCATTTTCAATCTTTTCCAGTCTATCGTTAATACCTTCGCAGACGGCTTTGTTAACCCGTCTTGCTATTCTTCTTTTCTTGTCTCTTTTTCCGACATTTTTTGTATAAAACTTTCGCTACTACGCCTATACACACATTCGTTATCATCATCACCTGAGGAAGATGCGTTATTCTCTTGCTCTGCTCGCCGGTCTGGCGGGCTCGTCCCTGGCCTACCCGGCTGAACTCTCCAACGAGCGCCGTACTTTCGGTCTCGTTGCCGAGATCCTTGGCAACGTTGGTTCTGAGGTTAGCACCATCCTCGACTACGTTCTGGGTGTTCACGGTCACGCTAGTGGCTCTGTTAGTGGCTCCGTTAGCTTGCTCGCTGGTCTGAGCGCTCGCGGTGCTGCTGCTCTTGAGGGTGGTGCTCTTGGATGCAGCCACTCCACCATCCATGCCGGTGCCCGTGCTGAGCTGAAGACCTGGTTGTACAGCCAGACCTACATCACCGGATCCCTGAAGACTTCCCTCTTGAGCTGGTGTGAGGGTTCAATCGCCACTCTCGATGCTGGTGTCACTGCTGGCCTCGCTGTCTACATCCCTACCTGTGCCGAGCTCGCCGCTGAGGAGTCCATCTACGTTACCATCGATGGTATCTTTGATGTCTCCGAACTTGAGGCTACCCTTGTTTTCAGCTCCTCTGCTCAGGCTTCTCTCGCAGCTTTCATCTCCGCCAACGCCCACCTCGATGTCGATGTTAGGGCCGGTCTCCACCTCTGCGCCGCTGGTGGTATCGTTGGCAGCCTGGGTGCCGACATCAAGGCTTCCCTTCTCGCCTGGGTTCAGGGCTCTGACTGCGGTCTCAGTGCCACCCTGCAGGCTTCCGTTCTTGCCTGGATTAATGGTGAGGCTGGTGCTGATCTCGTTGCCTTTGGCTCTGTCTCTTCCGATGCTCTTACTTCGCTCTCCGTCGGTGCCTCTATCGAGGTTCTCGTCGAGGAGTCTGGTGTTCTCTCTGCCTCTGCCCTTGCCTCCATCGCCACTTTCCTTGAGGCTGATGTCTCCGTCGACATTGATGTGAACGTCCGTGCCGCTCTCAAGGCCTGTGCCTCGGGCACGCTTGCTGCTGGTATTAGCGCTGATCTCCGTACTTCCCTGGCTATCTGGCTGTCCGGCTCTGACTGCACTATCGGTGTTGAACTCAAGGCCGTTATCCTGCTCTGGTTGTCTGTTGCCGTTACCGCTGAGGCCTCCGTCGATGTTATCACTGGTCTCTTCACTGATATCACCACCTTCCTGACTGAGGAGGTCATTGCTGTTCTTAGCGTCAACCTCCGTGGTGCTTTCGCCCTCCTCGAGGCTGGTGAGAGCCTGACTCTGCTTTCCTGGGAGGCTCGTGCTGAGCTTGCTGCCTTCCTCGGTGGCTGCACCAGCGTTGACATCAGCGTTTTCATTGAGGTTATTATCATCGAGTGGTTCACTGGCTGCAGCGTCTCCGGCTCCGGCTCCGGCTCCGGCTCTGGCTCCTCTCCCTCTGGCTCTGCCTCCGTTCCCAGCATTCCTTCCGCCACCGTCTCTATCCTGCCCAGCAGCCCCGCTGGCTCTGCCTCCGTTCCCAGCGTTCCTTCCGCCACCGTCTCTATTCTGCCCAGCAGCCCCGCTGGCTCCGTCTCCGTCCCCTCCGGCCCTGCTTCCACTGGTCCCGCCGGCTCTGCCTCCGTTCCATCCGGTGCTTCGCCCACTGGCTCTGCTCCTTCCAGCTCTCCTAGCTCTGGCTCCACTGGCTCTGGCTCTGGCTCCACTGGCTCTGGCTCTGGCTCTACTGGCTCTGGCTCTGGCTCTACTGGCTCTGGCTCTGGCTCTGGCTCCACTGGCTCCGGCTCTGGCTCCACTGGCTCTGGCTCTGGCTCTGGCTCTACTGGCTCTGACTCTGGCTCCGGCTCTACTGGCTCTGGCTCTGGCTCTACTGGCTCCGGCTCTGGCTCTACCGGCTCCGGCTCTGGCTCCACTGGCTCCGGCTCTGGCTCTGGCTCTACTGGCTCCGGCTCTGGCTCTACCGGCTCCGGCTCTGGCTCCACTGGCTCCGGCTCTGGCTCTACTGGCTCTGGCTCCGGATCTACTGGCTCTGGCTCTGGCTCTACTGGCTCCGGCTCCGGATCTACTGGCTCTGGCTCCGGCTCTACTGGCTCCGGATCTACTGGCTCTGGCTCTGGCTCCACTGGCTCCGGCTCCGGATCTACTGGCTCTGGCTCCGGCTCTGGCTCTGCTACCGTCCCTGCTGGTCCCGCCCCGACTGAGACTGCTGGTATGAGCACCCCCTGCGCTGGCGGAGCTGGTGCTGGTGAGACTGAGACTATCAGCTACAGCACTGCCTTCACTGAGACCATCATCGGCACTGGCAGCGTCGGTTACACCGAGACTGTTTACTACAGCACTGCCTACACCGAGACTGTTTACTACAGCACTGCCTACACCGAGACCGTCTCTGCTCCCGCCGTCACTGCCGCCCCCTCTGGCGTCTCCCCCGAGGCCACCGGTGCTATCACCACCGTGTACGTCACCCAGACCGCCACTGTCTGCGGATGCGAGTAAATCATCGCTCACGCATTAATCTCACGACGCCCGCCGTCTACCATCTACATTTCCTTTCCCCTCATGATAAGACGACCATAACCACTTGAAGTGGTGTGGCCTGCAGATCTGTTCAAACTCTCTCAGGCCATGGTCAACAACATTCCTCGTTCCTACTCACCTACGTGGTGATTTGTTTCCTTGCCTCTGTCCTGCCTGTAGATATCTAATTCTAATTCTAATCTGCTTTGGGAGATTTGGTCTAAACTGTTGGATAGACTCTTGGCGGATTGTGGCTCTGTGTTTTCGCAGAGCGAAGATCATTTGTTATTTTTCTGAAGATTTGAGATATCCTACTCATTCCCATCAATGGAGTACATTCCTTAGCCTCATGTATATTTGTGCATTCCTTTTTTGATTTTTCGCCTTTGGCTATCTCGAGTTGACTTACTGCAAAGCAAAATTTATTTCTCATACAGCAAACGAAGAAATTAAACATACCCTTCATTTGAATAAGTCTGTTTTCAATGTAGTTAAAATATGCACTTTATGAACAACGGCTTTAAAGATCTTTCATTCCGTATTAATATACGGTGCTATCCTAAAATTGAAGGTGTAGTTTTCCAAATACGAGTTTAAGAATCTAACAAATGTTTTCAGAGTATCAACAAATTACATTGAGAGCCAAGTGTAATACCCAAGAATGACGACAGACTGTACGAAACAAAGCCCGAAATCATGACAGAAAATCTACTGACTATGAATCCTTCTTTCAAGCTTCTACAGCAGCCATCTGTGTGCCATTAGTCTCTTCAATTGCCACCTTCTCTTCAACCTCGCTTGCAACCACAATGTCTGGCACAGCTTCTGGTCCAGGGTAGAAGTCAATCTTTCCGCCCTCTTGGATAACCCCAGTGCGATCCAAAAGACTACGCGCACGCACATAGGGATCAAGCCGCCAATAATTGTCCGACAACTGCTTGATCACCACATCACGATGGCTGTCCAGGGAATCACCCCCGGAACCTGTGATCCACTCCGCATTCATTCTGAACAAACTATCACCAAGGGCTTTTCTTTCCTCAAGAATCGCATCTCGGGTCGCCGTATCACGAAGCCTCTCGTTCTCGTTAGGCCTGGGCTCGACATATTTGACCTCCCAGTCTTCTGGACCCCCAAGCTCTTTAATAATATGCTCCGCAGGGACGAGATTCTCCAGCTCTTTGGCGCCAGTGACAAAGTGGACTTTGGACGCGACAACCGGGTCCAGGAGACCATTGATAATTTTCCAGAAGCCTGCGAAGCTCAACATGTTAGCCGGGCAATGACTATTGGATATGAGATGTGGATAGATTCGGGACGCACCGGAAAAGATCCAAGGGGCATTGTAGAAAATCAGAGCGCCCAACGATTCAGGATAATTGTCTTGAAAAGAATCAATGATAAACTTTACGGGAGCCAGTTCCTGTCAAACGTCAGCTTCCATATAGTTGAAAGTCTAAATCAAATGGTTCATCCACATACCCAGTTCGAAATGGAGAACGAATTCAAGTCAAAAACAATAGCCTGCATTCCAAATCAGGGTTAGTATCCACTGAACCATCGAAGTTGAAAGCTAAGCGATCTTCCAGAAAACTTGGAACTGGAAAATCCGGGGTGCAACTGAACGTGTCATGCCGCATACGTACCATCGACTCCACGGGAGGAACCATTAGTAGCCGCACGAGCTCAATTAAATGAATAATATAATCGTTCAACCCCTTAGTCGTTTGTGCGCCCGGCTGATGAGTCCGCACCCGCACAATACAAATAGGACGACCTTCCAGATCAATTCCGTGCAGATGTCCTTTGCCCGTGTACGCCTGCAGCAAGAATCCCTCACCATCTTTCTTCGCGATGGAGTCTCCCTCCATTTTGGAATTGATAAATGCGTGTTCTTCGCCTTTGGCCAGGACCTCCTCGTCCACCTTGTACTCGTTCACACGCCAGTTCAGTACGCGTACGAGCTCGATCCAGGCTTTAGGGACATCCCATTTCTCTGCACGTAGGAAGCGTAGACATAGCGCGTCTGGATGATCTTGTTTGAGGATTGACAGGAATCCACTGCGGATTGTGTCGCCGGACAGCTGGGTAAGGAGTGATTGTACTGCTCGAAGCTCGTTTGCATCTGCGCCTAGATGTTTCAGAGATGCGAGCAGATTCGGTGGGATTGTAGATAGTTCTTCATCGGTTGGTTCGGTCGATGAGCGACTAAAGGAGAAGAATCGTCGACGACTTGATGGGACTGTATTTGAGTTGGCTACTGAAGTTGTGTCGCCGGTACTGGATAATTTGGGATCCCACGATTGCTGGATGATTTTCCAGAACTGCTGTAGTTTTTCTTGTTGAATTAGGGTGAGGTTCCCCACATAGCCTTCTGGGATGGGGATCGGGTCAGGCATTGGGGGCTGGAATGAGTAATATTCACGGTGCACGAACTGCTTTCTAAATGGGATCGAGGGATCGAGCTAGGTACTTATGTGCTTATTCGGCAAAGGATTCGCTTTTCCGATAGCTTGGACCCCATATCCAATGATGATAACTCCTTGTCCGCCCCCCCCATGTGATCTGAGCTGCATTAGCCCCGCACGAGAAGCCGAGGGAAATCTCCTTGACGAAACGCTGAGGGTTCGATATGCAGTTCATGGCATTTGTGACAAGTAGGAACCGGCGTAATATTCTGAACTTGGAAGTGATGAACTACTGGGCCTGTGATCGAGTTCATCGGGGTAACATGGCTTGACGTCTTATGTCTTAGTGGGGGCCCAGTTTCACGACTATTTTAAGATTACTAGTTTGAAGAACAGGGATTTCGTGTATGACTTGATTTCTAGGAACGAACGTCGCCGTAGGCATGTTGCCTAGAACAAATACCTGATCTTTTCATTAAAAATACATCGTTTCAGTCGAGACATTATGAGCGTAGATCCACATCAATATGGAATTGTGGATATTCCATTAGATGTTTAAAATCTCAAGCGCTCCTCGAGTGAGGGGCTCGTCGACCTCACTCAGCATCCTTCATCTCTTGATCCTCCGCCTTGGATTCCATCTCGATTTGTTTGGGAGTGGGTCGGTCTTCGGGCTGATCAGCATTCTTTGGTTGTTTCTTGTCAGGTGTAGATACAGATGGGTCACGTTTTCTGTGAGTAGCTGGAGGGTATCGCTCCACAGAGCGGCGCCGTTCATGCTCTCTGCGAGGGCTGCGGCTGCGGCTGCGGCTGCGACGTCGTCCATATCCTCGGCCACGAGTCTGTTCATTGTTTAATCGGGAAGCATCGGGTTCATATCGTCCTCTATTTCTCTCACGGGAACGTGGGCGATAGCGAGGGGGATCGTTCGAGCCAGAGTTCTTCCGGTCCTGGTGCCGAGAGGATGGGCTCACGCTGCGGGAGAACGAGCGGTGTCCTGGTTCGTCTCTGGGAATTGGTGAGCGGGAATTATTCTGGTCAATGGATCTGTGTCGATCACCGTAGTCTGGGCTGCGCCTGGTTCCTTCGCGTTTGCGCGAGTTGGGGGAGATGGATCGGCTGTAGGTTCGGCGGCGGCCTGGAGACCGGGCACGACCTGCATGACGCGGTTCCCGAATGGATGACCGAGGAGGGGAATGGGGGGAACGAGATCGAGAAGGGGAGCGAGAGTGACGGCCTTGGTTCGAGCTAGACGGGACGTAAGAATCAAAGTTACGGCGAGGTGGGGGTTCACGGTATCGGTCCCGGCTTCGGTTGCGACGGGGAGGGGATCGCGATCGTCGGCGTTCGAAATTGCCATCGAACCCACGATTACGACCAGGGCCCCTCTGGCCTCGTTCGCGATCTCCACGGGCTCCGCGTTCTCTGTTTCTGATATCACCCAACTCGCGCTCCCGGGCCATATCTTGCTCGCGCTGTCGTCGAGCGGATTCGGCGGCCCTCTCGGCTTCAGCCTGCAATATAATGCATTAGCGAAGGACTTGGCAGGTAATTTGCGCGGAGTCGCGGGCTTGGACTTACCTTTTCTTGGATGAGCTCCAGCTTCTTCGCTTCAAGAAGCTCCTTCGGAACACCCTGGGGGTTCTCTTGGCCGCTCAGGCACAGAAGCCAAAGATCCTTGCAGAATTTGGGGGTATCTTTGTCAAGAAATCCTGTCAGTTGGATTTGGATTGCCTTGATATCAGGCTAATTGATACACGGGAACTGTCAGTAAGGTGCCAGCAATGACCAGAGGACACTGCAGGTAACATACGTAGCGGGTGCCTTCAATTAGGCCGAAGCAAAGCTCAATGACTACGTCGTCTTCATTGCCAAGAATCTCAGAAATCCGGCCTGCGATCCATCTGCAGTTGAGTACGGTGATTAGCATAGGGTCTTCGCGATCAAAATCCGGGGAAGGGTGGACGAACTTCTTCATGACCTCAATGTTGACTTTTTGCATATCAACCTTGCGGCTAAACTCAGGGGGAAACTTGGTCTTCCGAAGAAGCTTCGCATCCACCGGAGCGGCCATGATGGGTGTTGTAAGGTTGGGCGAGCAGTGGTTGAAAGTGAAGCAAGAGTCGCGTGGTGGAGAAAGATGCGCGGATTCGAAAGCGGTCTGGGAAACTGCCGTACTAGATTCACCGCTCCCAGGATTATCGTCGCCTGAAGGATCGGGCATCAGTGTTTGCTCAAATCCTAATCGAAGTATGTACTTCGGTCCACCCTCATGCCACTTACGCAACCAAAGATGTCGCTAAAGGCCCAATTATTCGAAATGGGGCAGAAAGAGTGCAATCATATGCCACAGATCGTATGTAAAGCCCCTCTTGCACCCGTCATAAAGATGCAGCGGCCTCCGGCATGCCCTGGACACCTTTCAATGCCGCATTGCTTATTCCTGTGCTCTCTGGGACAACTTCTTCACAAAATAGAATTATCGAGCTTTCTTTTACACGCTCAAACAGCAAGAAAAATGCTCATTCACATCATGCTTCAACTCGGGACAACGAGGGCCATCCTCTGCATGCCCTGGTTTGGCTGGTTCTTCAGGCTCTGCGGGTACTTTGTCTTAATTCCGTGCTTTGAACCTTGGAGCCAAAGGAGAAAGAGGCTTGGACTGCAATTCATGATGGAATAAAGGTAAATAACAGTAGAGACCAAACCGCTTCGGCAACAGTACCTGCATGGTAATATCTTGAGCTTTGGGCTTAGTCGAGGGCTGCATGGTGATGGTGCTAGATTGCAGGGACTTTGATGAGGTGAAAAACAGAGAGAAGCAAGTAAAAGTGAGAAACGGTTGTCAGGTCTAAGAATGAACGGTTCTGGGGGATAAGGTCAAAAAATAAACGAATATCACATGCCATTCGACTCCAAGTTACGTGCCTTGGCATTCAATGCTTATTGCAATTTACCCGGCCCTCCACATGTCTAAAGACATAAGCTGCTTAGTGGCTTTACTTCTGGTTTATTGACACCCTTCTTGTATCTTCTCCAAAATAACTTACTTTTAGGCTCTACATGTAGCTAGCTATTGAATTTTCCGCCACTGATCCGAGACTTTTATCCATAAAGATACTATGAATCAAGAACCGGATACAACCTGCAACCAGGGAGAACTTTATACCACCATTTTTCACTAAATCCTGCAGACATAGTATACTCCCAGGGCTAGAGCAATAATACCTGGCAACAGGTAGCAACACAGATGAAAGCTTGGAAGCGGATGGATAGATGTTTGCTAAGTATGGAGGCTTTTCTTAATCAACTCTGCATTATAACACCCAGGCCAGTATTGAAACCAAAATTATTTCCGTAGTTTGACACTGGAACATTCCTAATATAATCATAGTAAACATGCCTTCTGGTAGATTTGGGTAATACTTCCGTTTCCGAAAGTTAGGTGGACAAAAGGAACGAATATGAAGCAGCTTGTGACTCGGATTTTGGTGTCATCAGATGTGAGAATGTAAGTCAAGGCCAAGGAAAAAGCGTTACTAGTGTTTTTACAACGTTGGAGCTACCGAAATCCCTTTCATGCCCAGGTGGGATTAGTCCGCCATAATATTTGGGGGCCCTTCGCCCTTCGAGTATTTTTCAGGCTGACGCTGATATGATATTATTGATTTGGATTACAAGACTTCCGCTCTGGGAGATACAGATATACCGTAAAGACCAACTGTCCGATGAACACGATGCGCAGATTTTCGAGGACTGCTGCGAATAATTAGTTGTAGATAACGCCGCGAAAGATTCCACCATGCAATGGAAAATTGTAAAAGAGTAATATTGATCAACCCGTCTCTCCAACATCACACACTGCAACTCCAAGGGCCCATTCTGACCTCAAAACCTCCGCTGCAGTGAGTCTTGACTCTGAATCGGGGTGTAACATCGCATAAATTACATTTCGGCAACGCTGTTCCGGGATGTTAGACAATTTGCTCATGCTCAATTCTATACAGAATGGCGAAGGACATAACTCACCAGTCTAAGAATCTGTATAGGACCGTAACCTTCAGCCGTCAGGCGACAGTTGAGATAATTAGCAAAGGGCTGTTCAGGATTTGTCATCTGTGCCCTGTGCCAAAGGAGCTTGCCGGATATCAGAGCCATGTAGATTATACCGCATGCCCATATATCTCCCGCTCGAATATCGGAGCCGTGGTGATGAGCATAGCTTTGATGAAAAGAGCCACGTCGACCAGAAAACCTCTCCGGGGGAAGATAAGGAACACTTGACTCCGAGAGCTTTCTCCGAATGCGCATTTTTGGCTTATAGTTAGAAGCCGGAGCCAAGCTTAAACTGGGTCCCGACTCGGAATAAGACGAGGTGGGATTATCACCATGTAGAAATTCCGCCAGTTCTTGAACTGCATCTTCGTCTTCCCCAAAGCCACTTATCTTGACTGCGCCTTGCGATGTGAAAAGGATATGTTCTGGTTTCAAATCGCCATGGACAATGTCTTTTGCGTGTAGGAATGCCACTGCACGAATGATTTGAATAATCCAGCAGTTCAATTCTTCGTTCGAGATCTTATCCTTTCGTGGTCCTTCTGGGAAAAGAAAGGATTGCAGGCTGCCACCGCCACAGTAAGGCATGACAAGGCAGAGATGCTTTTGTTCGTTGCAGAGGATGTCGATAATTGGAATGATGTTAGGGTGGGATAGTGAGATAGAAAAACTTTGGTTGTTGTACGGGAATGGTGTCGTTGATTGGGCATAGTGAAACATTTTGACTGCATAGAGTTCTCTTATCGTCTTGTTGATTATGGAAGCCCGCCTCAATTTCGTCATGACAGGGCTCGACGGAGATCTTCCTGGCGGTTTGATCTGTTCAACCGGAATTTTCTTTTCGTATAGTTGAACGGTGGTGGAGGAGTCATAATGGAGAACTCTGTTGAACTTTCCATATTTATTTGCGAACGACGTTTGCGGTGTTGTCTTTGCCTCGTGGTCTATCGCTGGAATGCTTTGCGCCCGATCCGACTCAACAGAAGGCACGGTCGTAGAGTCTCGACGAGGTAAGACTGTTCCCGATTCCGAACGGGCTTCACGTTCAGGGGATATCCATCCCCATCCAGACAAAATATTGGTTAGTCCATCGAAGATGCGGGGAGTCTCGAAATCTTTCGAGTCTCTGCCATCGTCCTTTCTTGTATGATGACGATGAGATGGCAAGGGACGAGAAGGTGATTCGACTTCCTCAAAGGGATCGTGGAAATAGGTGCGACTTTGAGGGATCTCCTTATCCATTCTCTATTCCCGCGTCTACGGGCTCTGTGAACGATGTTCGTGTAATTGATATGTTGACCTCGAGTTTTTTGATCAAAGGCCTTGGGCTGAAAAAAGCCTATTAAAAGTTCCAGAAAGACAATCGTGAAGTTAGATTTAAGTGATGCATGACGGAATGATAAATCATGGCACCTGACTTGAGACGTGTAACCTTGGTTCTGATGCTGTGTACAACCAATGGCTGGATCCCGCTCGCCGAGTACCACAGCCACAACATGTATAACCCGCATTAGGCATTGGGGAGTCGAATTTACTAAGAATTTTGCAGTATTCCAAATTATCAAAATTATTCACGCTAGACTATGCTTCAAAAAATACTAACGAATACCCTGCATTGATATGAGACATATCACTTTCCAACCCAGGAATGTCTAATTAATCTATAGTTGCGTAAACCGAATCATCATCACTTTCAAGCTCCACCAACCATTAACTTAACAGCACATGGTCGCATGATCTTTCAAGCTCGTCACAAACCCGCTTTCAACTCTACCGGTCGATAAGTGCTATGATACTAAGCAACTTCAATGATTCCGGGTCCGTACAAAGTCACAGCAGCAACCTCACTAGCGTCTGAAAATGGTCCAACATTATCAGTGACAGCGGCAATGGTCAATCCATCCATCTCATATTCCTGGTAAGGGAACGGTGCAGTGAAATGAACATAATCATCAACAATCCTGTTATTCTCGTCATCAGTCGGAATCCCTTATAAAAACACCCTGGTGACATGGGTCGACAAACTTACTGCACATTGGAAAGCTTTTCCACCACTGGTAAATTCTGCCCGTTGATGTATACCAGGCTCAGGCCCTCGGTTTCGTAATTCGTCTCATTTGTATAGAAACTGAAGTGCAAGTCCTGTGTCTCCGCCTTAGGATTGCTTGTGTCGACATTTAAAGCGCCAAAGACGGGAACGGGTAGACTGTCAGGGCAAGAGCCGGGCACTATGACCACTTGGTACAGCGCGGATAGCAGGAAAGGGCCCGATGATGCGGTGAGGAATGGCTGGGTGGACGGTGGTATGGCGGATTTGTCGATGGTACGATAAAAGCCATTTTGTTCACCTTCTTGACCAATGACAGAGCCAACCAATCCAAGGAAGTCCGCCCCATCACCATCGGATCCAAATACTTTCAAAGCCTCTTGGAGAGTTCCAAGAACAATGTCGGTAAAGACTGATGCGAAATTGATGGCATCATCGAGATTGTCCACCGGGAATGTATATTCGCACGGCTTGATCTGATCACGTCCAGCCGCTTGGAGGATACCATTTGCTCCGAGCGCATGCAGTTCTTCCTGTGCCCTGACCGCTTCTAACGCAGTAGAGATAACATTCTGTGCAGCAGGACCGGCAATTTCATACCCAGAAACGCCGTTCGTGATGTTTTCAATGAGGTTGCTAAAGTATGCTACTTCGAACAGCTCATTGAAGGCAATTAGCTGCCATACGGTCGCGGAGTCGTCTGCGATCTCGGTAGGAAGAGGTCCATTGGGCAGTGTGCCATGTGCTTGTTTCTCGATCGCTTTTAGAGCATCCGAGCCTTGAGAAATGCTGGGAAAGCCGTTTGCGAGTGGAAAGGAGAATGGCTTTTGACCTCCCACCGAAGTAGAATTTTGCAAGCCCCGCGGCGCATGAGGCATTGCATCCACTCCCAGGGAGAGAAGGACAACAGCAAACAGACTGCAACGCATTTTCCGTGTCTTAATAATAATCCAGAAAGAATAGAGTAGCCTGAAAGGAAATGGAAAAAGTGAAGTTGGAGGAGACCGAACTTTTATCAAAACAATGCCTCTTTGGCCGATGTAGTAGTTTGGAATGGAATGTCAATTGTGTATTTCCATGGAGAGAGAAAGAGAGAGCGGTTTTATATATTGATTTATAGTTTTGGACCAAGGGAATGGCCCCAAATACTGTAACCGAATCAGGTTAATCCATTCGAGCTTAAATGTTATTATAATCCCAGGCAGTGCCAAGCGGCTTGAAAAGCTTGTGAAAGCCTGACGTTCATTTGCCTAAATTGGGTATTCGTGGGGATAATTTTGGAGATTGGGTGGGGCTGGGTAGGGCTGGGGCTGACGTGAAGATCTGGGGCTATGCAACACGAGGTCATCTGGCCGCTTGGGCCCTCGTAAGACTCCCAACAGTCTAATCCCGACCATAGCCACATCGGCTATTCCAGGATCCGAAAGCCAGACCGCACCAAATAGGACAGAGCCATGGCGGTGAAGAAGCACCCACCTTCAAAGCGAGCAGCGGAAGAGTAAGCCACTTGGAAACAGCATGATGAAAAAGCACCTTGTCCAAATTAGTTTTTTATTTGCTAGTTGCTGGGGTAAGTGGTAGCGGTGAAGAAGCACTGGTCTCAACAGATCGTGTTGCCTTGTGGTTGTGTGTTGATACTAACTTGCCGAGCTTGGCTCCCGTGTTTGAGATCCGGATTTGAACTTGCATGAAACTCATATTTTGTACCTGATTATTATTCAGACAGTGGTCGTTAATATTACTCTATCAAACCTTCCATATAGCTTCCTGCATTCGCATGAGCACTTCCTCCAGTCCCTGAAATTTTCTTGACATGGCCTTTCGGGTTTTCTGATTTAAAGCTGGCTTGACACCTGTGAATTGCTTGGATGGAGGGAATCAGAAAAGCTGTTTTCTTTGAAAACCAGAGAATCGTATCCTTCCAACTTGCCCCGAATTCAATAACTCTTGATCTTTTTAACTCTTGGCTTGATACAACCCTCCCCAAGCAGGCTGCGCATCCACAATCATCTTGTGTATCGGGACAGACTCAGATTGAGCGTTGACCAAGCCACTTACAACTCGGAACATGGTGCTTGAACTCGTCACCAATGTCAAAAACAAAACAAAACAGAAACACAAAAATGAAAACCTTGTTGCTGTCTTCATCCAGGCTCGAGGATCTGATTGCCATGTCGTTATTCAAATCAAACAAATTACATCAATCTTTCCATCTCCATGTTCGACTCCATGGTACATGCGTAAGCTCCTGATGAAGCGCCGACAAGCTGGATAGCTGATTACGAGGGTCAACTCTGTAGATAAACATTTTCACACCTGCATGATTTGCAAATTGCAGGTTCCTTTGTGCTCTGTTTTCCTAACTAAGCGCCGAACAATAACTCAGAGGGAACTCCCCCTTTGTGGGTACGTGGAAGTGGAGTCTCGTACCCATGGTAACATGTGAAAAATCAACGGCATCAGCCACGTTGAAGCATCCATTAAAGACAGAACCCTGTCAATTTTACTAAGCAGTCAATACTGAGCCCACTTCTTACTGGTCATCGTAATCGAAAGCGATTCAGTTGTCAAAAGAAATTTAGACAATGAAGGAGCGACCCGAGAACGGGCATCTGGTGGGTCTCTAGACGTTAGTGGAATCCTGGGGGCTTAGCCATCACCTAAACGCGCTTGGCGCAAAGCAATTGGATCCTCAGGTCGTGAAGTGCCCGCAGCAAACATACATGCCCCCACTAACTGAAGGGCAACCATTCGGCAGGTTTGTCGGAAATACTAGAGTTTGGCTGCAGGATCTGTACCCCTGCTAGGTAATTTCTTGGGCTTTTAGCGGCGGAATTTGACTTCTTGTGTTGATTCAAGTGGGCGTTTAATTCCCCAGTAATTTTTTCAGTGTTTATATTTTCTTAACTCCCTTACTGGCAAACCTTTCATCCGTTTTAACTTCCCCGGAATCCTCTGCATGGGTAGCTAGACGTTAGATTCTGATTGGGACTCTGATCGCAAGCTATGGCTAGTGTAGACGCTGTCTTCGGCCAGGCGCCCTCGGGCATGGACCTGTCGGAGAGTCAAGCTCACAATATTACAGGGGGCATTAGTGCAATGTTGGCTCTATCGATTATCAGTGTTTCTTTGCGCATTTATGCCAGACTTGTGGTCAAAAAAGTAGGATTGGAACTTGATGACTGGACGATAATTGCCGCTCAGGTTTGTAAGATTCCAGGATTGTTCGACCGAATCACAGGTATTCTAACAGACTTTATGCAGATCCTTGTGGTGGGTTTATTTGCAGCAACCATTTTAGGTAAGGCGTACTGCTGGTATTATGTTCGTGGGCAGTTCTGATAAAGACAAGCCGAATGTTCTGGGATGGGAAAGCACATCTGGGCTGGAACAATGGATGATGTGGTGCAATTGCAGAGAGTTCGTACATGCTATCGACTACTGAATATTCCAATTTATTGACTTGAAAATGAAATAGAATTTCTGGGCTTATGCTTTCGTCTATATCGCCTGTCTCGTTCTCGTGAAATCCTCGATCATATCCTTCTACCGCCGCATTTTCAACATGAACTGGGCCATGTGGGCATGTCTCTTTATCGTTATCGGATGGGGGATTGGAAGTCTCATCACGCTATTGGTCGCTTGTCAGCCGATTTCATACTTCTGGAACCAGTATGTCGATCCACATGGAGGAAAATGTCTCTTCGATCTCTATCCTTTCTATATCGGGAATGCGGCGGCAAATGTGGCGGCCGATGGCCTCATTCTCATGATTCCGATGCCGATCGTCTGGAGGTTGCAAATGCGAAAAATTCAGAAGCTCCTAGTCTGTGGGATATTCTTCCTCGGAGGATTGTAAGTAAAAGACCAATAAAATTTCCAAATTTCCAATAGATGGCTAATTCGGTCTTCATGTGGATTCTAGTGTCATCGTGGCTAGTATCACCCGCATATCTTCCATGACTAGTCTCAAAACCTCTCTCGACGTGTCGTGGGTAATGGGCGGCGTGTACATGTGGTCTCAGATTGAAATTTCTGTGGCCGTGATTTGCGCATCTTTACCGACTTTGCAACCGATTCTTCGTATGTGGGCAATAAGCCTGACATCTTCGAGAGGGTCAAAACCGTTTGGCGAGGATTCATTTCAGCAATTATCCGGGAAGAAAGGGAGCTCCAGGAACAGAATCGTTAATTTTCGGCCGGACGGTGACGAGGCCATGTTGACTTGCAGTTCTGCTCGAGTGGAGATGGACAGCCTTCCCAAAGATCGTCATAGCGAACTTGAGAACGATACTAATATTATGAGTATCAAGGTGCAGCGAGACTTCCATATGAGGGAATATTCACGTGACTAAAAGGAATTCTATTTGAAGTATATAACATTGCTCATATCCGGTCCTCTCTTGACCTTGTATCTGGAACGAAAGCTAAAAATGGATGCGTTCCTCGAATGAAGAGATGCTTCAATGGTACATTGCAGCCGACAACCCTTATTGGGCCTCCCGCTCCTCTGTTCAGCTGCATGCAAGGGGGCATAAAAGCAAATCTGAGCATTCAACCAATCAGACTCTTATCACTACAATGAAATCACGAAGTGTGGTACGTCACATCAAATTACTTTTTATGGTTTTCCAATAGCCTTGCGCTATGCTCATTTGCTTTTTCTCTGTCCAAAGAATACTCCTTTAAAGACAACCTTTCCTCTCAATGATGCCGTTTTTACAAGCAACCAAATACCTGGGAGCCTTTCATCCAAGCTATGTGGAAAAGCAAGACTTACCTGGATCGTGACTACGGATCTGCATTGACGATCAGCCTAAATGATCCTTGCTATGAGATATACTACGGAGAAGAACAGACTTTGACCAGAATCCCCACTGCATCTTCCGACCATGAGGAGGATGAAGTGACCGGACGAAATCTCGCTGGGCTCTTATTTGCCATCGTCTGTTTTACTTGCATCGGCACGGCTTTGGCAATATTCTGCGCTATCATTTCAACACACCCTCGCACCAACCAGGTGTCGTGATTCATATGATATGAATATATGTAAGCTTTAGTCATATGCGGACAGTTTATTACTGTACGTGTAGAGCGAAGCTGACATTATAGCTTCTGGAGGTCTTTGATCAATGGAACTCTACTTTTCCACGACTAAGAATTGAGAAAGCTCGGCCTACGCATTTCATTGCCGTTTTGGATCCAGTTTTACGATTTTGTTTGCCAAGTGATGATCTTTCACATATCTTGTATATATATAACATGCTAATTTATGTGCATTTGTTGCAAGCAGGTAAAACATTTATTTCCTACGGTGACCCGTGTATAATCACTGACTTGAAACATAGAACTCTTATCAAGGGCTGGATGTCTTCAAGGTCGGCGAGGGGGGCGACTCCAGGCGAAAGGCAGACTTAATAGCCCAAAGTTCCAAACAAAGAGTTTTTTGTTTGGAAGTTGGCGAGATGAAAATTCCTATGGAAGACACGGAGGCTCATGGATTCGCTTGCTTGAACGGGGCCGCGCACTGGGTGGGAGTGATAGTACTCATCTATGGCTCCTCTCAATCTTTATGTCAAACTTTTGGCATGAAGGCACTTTGTTTCATGTGACCTAGGATTGTCAACTCACATTTACAATTTTATTGACCATCCCGAACGAAGGACGATCAATGAACTCCTCATGAATCTACCTTCTCTCTGTAAAGATTTTACTAACAGAAACAACTGTTCGGGTATTTTGGTTTGCCCAGGTGGTACACTCGCATGATGTAGTGTAGACATCTGAAAAGTCTTCTCTTGCGGACTGCTTTTCTTCGCCATCGTTCCTCTGCATACACTTGCCAGGAAATACTTTTGTCCTTGCATCCGTATCTTCATACAGTATGTACTGTACACTCGGTCTGCAGACGAAGTACCTAAGTCTGACAATACCCAAGCACAAGCAAGTATCCTAGATTAGGAAGTTGTGGGGTAATTGATCGGGGTACCTTCAAAACTGGCCACCTTGCACCGACCGCCGCTCCTCATCCTCACGAGATCCCGAACAGGCAAGGATAGTCATGATCTACACTATGCATCACGTCTCACAACTGCTGCAGCTCATGCAGCCCATTCAGCTTGCCACTGTTGAATACCACCATTACACCGCCAATATGCGCTCAAGTGGGTCTTGTCCGTGTGGCTGGCGGAATCCCACTTGGGGGGGTTTGTGCCGACGGTACACACAGTACACAGTTTTCGATTCAGCTGATTCAATCAAGTCAAAGCACTGCTATCGTGTGTTATAAAATCTGGAGCAAACGGATACAACAAATCTTTTCAATGTAAAGTGCTAAGCGGCAAATGCCCAATGCGAAGTACTCAGCATTAGTATTTTACTCCGCCAAGTACGAATAGGTTCACCAGCAAGCTTGGAAGGACTGGTGGGTCTGACCCTTGGTTTTAATTAGCCCAAAGACATGACACGATTCAGAGCGATTGCGGATCATCCCGTCGGCATATTTATCCGGAAAGGCAAACATGCAGATGAACAAGACAGACACGTCACTCATCAAGTAGGGAACTACTTGAACAAGTCGCCTACATGCACATACTCCAAAGAGTCATCTCAGCATCCATGGTGCTTGCGTACACTTTATGTATTGTTCTTGGTTCCATGATTCACGGAAAGGGGATCTAGGCCAGTTGGAACGTTGATGTACAACATCTTTGAGTGTGTGATTCGTCTAGGTAATAAGGTCGCCGCTGTTTGAACTGTTTGATATGCCCTCTGACGTTGGCCAGAACGTCTCCCTTGCAACGATCTTCTCTTTCTCCACCATTGGTGTGTAATTTCATTACTGAGTGGTTGGGTCCTTGCCTTGCCTTTTTCAAAAAGTACCTCACACATCAACTATACCGTCAGAAGGCCAATCGAATCCCTACCCTTAGGGTCCAAAACATGAAAAACTTGCATAGAAGCTCGCATTACAGATGCTCTGACGGAAGGACTCAACACAGTTCGCCCTTGGCGAAAGCCATTGGACAAGGATGAGGGGGAGCCCCCGGGTGTAGATCCTCAATGAGGGGCAAAGCTCAATTCTCAGGTATATGTACCTCGTCGTCGTCTCTGGGTTTTTTTTTCACACAGATTCATCCTAACAAAAGACGAATAACGGAAAGAACACCAGAAAGAAAGCCCACTATGAGTATCAGCAAAGCTCATAATGTCATCAGCTCATACTTCATCGGACCCAAGTCCGAGAATATGGATGACTTCCGAAAGAACATCTCTGCAATCCTAGATCAAATCGTGCAAACTCGCAGTGAATACCAACCCGAAGACGATGTGTGTTCCAGTCCCCATGAAAACATAATGTAAAACAAGAAAGATTGACGCAGAAGCTTATGGCAACAGGTCTTCATCAACGAAGATGTTCGAAAGTCCCCAGAATTTCTGAAAATCACCGCAAACTTCCACGAGGCAGTCAAGAAAGCCGCAGCGCTCCTTGGGAGGCACTCCATTCCATTCTGGCATCCTCGATATGAGGGTCACATGTGTACGGACATGGCCATGCCGGGGCTACTGGGGTATTTCATGACAATGATCTATAACCCCAACAATGTGACCGTGGAGGCCAGTCCGTTCACGACGGTCATCGAGCTCCGAGCCGGGAAACAGCTGTGCGATATGTTCGGATACAATACCGAACCAGAAAAAACCGATCTAAAGAAATCCAATTCAAAGAAAACCAGTGCAAAGAAAACCGATCCGAATGAAACAAAAATGCCACTCTCTTGGGGTCATATAACCTGTGACGGCACTGTGGCTAATTTGGAATCGATATGGGTTGGTCAGAATACCCCTCAATTGTGATATCAAAGACGCCGAGTATTGACAAATACATAGCTCGGAATCTAAAGTTCTATCCTCTCAGTCTCTACCAAGCAATGAAGGAAGGACAACTGGGATTTATTGCCAATACCTTCTACGTCACAAATTGTGTCGGGGAGGAGAAACTGTTCAGGGATCTTGGGAAGTGGGAGCTTTTGAACCTTCGACCGGAGGTCATCTTGGGCATGGGCGATGCTTTGTATCAGCAATATGGTATCACTTCCAAGTTCCTTGAGATGGCCTTGACACCATTCAGTATTCAAAGCACCGGAAAGGATGCCTTGGAACGCGAATTCGACATTACGAAGCCCACGAAGTATTTCCTGGCCCAGACGCGACACTACTCGTGGCCAAAGGGCGGAGGTAATCATCAAATCCCCTTCAGGCTGTTGCTGTCTTTTACTGATTTTTTGTTTTTTTTTTAGCAATCGCTGGAATCGGGTCGGACAACATGCAGGGTGTCGACCTAGACATGGATGGGCACATTTCTATTGATGCTTTGGAGCGAGAGCTCAATAGATGCCTGGCCGAACGTCAGGCCGTATACGCGGTAGTTGCCATCATTGGATCCACGGAAGAAGGTGAAGTGGATCCTTTGTTTGACATTATAGCAATGCGACGTCGTTTTCAAGCTAAGGGGCTCTCATTCCTGGTACACGCAGACGCAGCTTGGGGCGGATACTTTGCCGCTATGATTCCGCGACATTACATGGCTCCGGGAAGACACACGAAGAAAGGTGATGGTAGAAACGCTGTCGACGACGTTCCTTCAATGGCTTTGAAAGAGGATACCGTAAAGCATATGATTGCTCTCAAAGAAGCGGACTCTATCACGGTTGATCCCCACAAGGCGGGTTATATACCTTACCCGGCGGGAAGCCTCTGCTATCGGGATGGTCGCATGCGGTATTTAGTCACCTGGACTAGTCCATATCTCACTCAAGGCTCGCTGGAAAACATCGGGGTATATGGTGTGGAGGGGAGTAAGCCCGGTGCTGCGGCGATGGCTGCCTGGCTCTCTAACCAGACTATCGGCTTGAATCCGACAGGATATGGAAGGCTGCTGGGAGAAGCAGCATTTACCAGTTCAAGGGTATGACTTCTGCATGCTTTTAATATGATCCACCTATTGACGGAACTAGCTATCGGCATGGTACGCAGCCATGCACAGGCGTCAACCCACGGATTCTAAAGGGAACCCTTACTATATTATCATTCCATTCAATAGACTCCCAATCGAAAAAGCCGGACATGACATCATGTCAAATGAGGCAGACAAGCGACGCGATGAAATCTGGGATGAAGTGCTCACGAAAAATAACAAGGAAGTGAGCGGAAATCCTAAGGTGATGAAATGGCTCCGGGAAATTGGATCAGACATGAACATCAACGCTTTCTCATTGAACTGGTACAAGGAAGACGGAACACTTAACAAGGATCTCGAGGAAGCAAACTACCTCATGAGGGAAGTTGTCAACAGACTCTCAATCACAAGGAGCACCAAAGATCCCAACAACATCCCCCTTTTCTTGACTTCTACACAATTCGAGCCCGCTTTATACGGACAGTGTGCGCAGAACTTTATGAAGCGACTCCAGCTGAATCCCTGTGCCCAGGATCTCTGGGTTCTCCGCAATGTGGTCATGAGTCCGTTCCCGACCGAACGAGGCTTCATAAAAGAGCTGATGGAATACCTGGAGGAAACTATCGTCGACGTAGTCAAGAATTCTTGTCGACCTCGAAACAATCCCAACGCAAACAAGATCCAATTCCTACTCCGCGGAACTGACGAGGTGTTCTTGGAGTTCCAGACTTGTTTCCATCGTGCCACCCAACGTCAACAAATCATCCTTGCCGTGAAGCTGGACGAAAATGTTAAGTCGAAATATATCAAGCTGCGAGAAGGCCATCCTAAGGATGATATCGTATTCTTGTCGAAGGAGCCACAACATCTTGAGAAACTAATCATTGAGATTGAAGACGGCAGCAAAGACCGTCCGATAATCCCGGGTGAGATTGGGCTCCTCGAGGGAGACTACTTGACGAATCCGATACCGTGCAGCGTAACCATGAACCAGGTGATCAAGAGTCGAGGATTAAACTCCAACTTTCGAGATGACCATTACCCTCGCCACTTCATGCCGTTCTATCTCTTCGGTTCGAAGAAGCAATACCATATCTCCCACATGCTTCTCCAAGCTCCCAACATCAACCTTTCGGCGAGCGACATCAAGTTTAGTGACGAACTCCATGAGGACGTCGCATGCCTCCTTGAAGGTGGAAAAGACCTCATTCTCACGCTGTCTGATTATCGTGAAGAAACAATGCAACCATTCCCGCTGGACAACAACAATAAGGCGTTCAGTAGCAATCACTTCTTCTTTAAAAGCGGTCGAACCTTCCAGGTAAAGGTGTGGATTGACCGCAAGGAGCCTAGTGCCAATGGACCTGGATTACTGGATGAGTTGTCAGAGCTGGTTGGACAGGGCGAGATGACTCTCGGTGAAGATGTGTATGTGGATGTGGAGGTGTTGAACAACGATCCGTTTGAAGATGAGACAGTTGACGTTCCATGGGATGAGGAATTGAATGAGATCACGAGTGTGTTGAACACTGCCAGCGCGTAGTAGACTGACACGCTCCTGGGTGGAATCAAGGAATCTTTGGGAAGGAAGGAAAGATTGGGTTCATTAAAAAAAGGAAAAGAATAACGCTCATTAACTGAATAGGAACAAAGAAAACCTAAAATTTGAACGCAATAGTTTTGGAAGACACAGAAAAGGGTCCTGGTAGTCGTATCAATTTCACCAAGCCTCAGGAACCAGAATACCTCAAACATTTCAAGAGCGGAACGAACTTGACATTTCTTCTGATCAAAAGCCACAGGTTCAATTGTCACTGCGCAATGTATCAGACCGTCCCATACCTGGTCGGGTAGTATTTGTTGATGACTACAAGCATGTATACCTTCCTGGAGACCTGCATGAGCGGATTCTAGGCCTATAATACACCCATTGGAACCGTGTTGAACAAGCAATGCCCCTGTAAGGCTCAGGATTAATTGAATCGAGGAAGTACAAACAGCCCACGGGGCATTCAGTCTCATTCAATGGCAAGGCAGCGGATGTCTGCGTAACCCAATCCCCCTGAAAGTCCCGCAAACCCGTGAACCAATATAAGAGCATCATTGAGAGCGACAAAGCCTCGTAATATAGCTCAACTGTACAATGGCATTTCAAAGATTAAACAATTCGTTCACCACTCACTAGCGATGCCCTCCCGAAATATTTTGTTCCTCACCAACAGCGAGCTTGGTCAAGCCAACGTGGCTCTCGCAGTGGCAGAGGAATTCCTCCACCGCAACGAATTCTCCGTCCACATCGCCTCATATAGCCAGCTAGCACCACTGGTCAACGAATTAAATAAACGATGTCCCGAGCCAGCGAAATTCCACGAAATACACGGGCCGTGCATGGAAGACCTTGCGATCCGCACTAATGTCGGCCTAATACATCATAAACCAGGAGCTACAGGCACAGTGGAAGGCTTCCAAAAAGTTCGTACAGTAATGTCTAGCTGGACATTTTCAGAGTACGGAAAGGCATACCGGAGCTGTGTCGATATTTTGAACGAACTTAATCCTGCAGTAGTGGTTGTTGATCCGATACTGCATGTTGCTTTGAATGCATGCCAGAGTGTTGGATCATGTCGTGTTGTTGTTCTTTGGCCCGTTCCGCTCAAGGATGTTGTGATATTGAATCAGCCTAACGCAGACTTTTTATGGAAATATCCCATGTAAGGCGAGAATCACGTTACCGACTTTGCGAGGTGATGCTCGGATTTTGCTGATTGAATGAACTATAGGACTGGGTCGGGGTATTCATATCCTTTACCGTGGACGTTGATCCTTCCGAATGTGTATCTCGTGCTTCGTGCAGCTATGGCTATGACCACGAGGCACCCTTTGTCAGAGACAGAAGAACTAGGAAAAGATACTAAAGGATTGAGTCCGTTTCCTTTGAAAAATGCCTATCAAAAGGACTCGCTGCATTTGACACCAGCATTTCGGGAAATGGATTTTCCCTTGCATGTACCAGATAATGTCGTTTGTTGCGGACCGATCCTGCGGTTCCACCAGTCGCTTTTGGAAAAGGATCCTGAGATGGCGGCATGGCTCACAAGGCCGACTATTCTCATCAGCCTTGGATCTCATGTTAAGCCCACTGAAGATGTCGCTATTCAAATGGCAAAGACGATCAAGAATGTACTCGACAATCATACCGACCATCAAGTATTATGGAAACTACGATACAAATGGAAAACTTCAGATGCGTTTCAAAAGGTTCTTGGGACATTCCTTGATTCGGGGTCTGTGAGAATAGTGCCTTGGATCCAGGCGGATATCATTGCTGTTCTCGAAACTGGCAAAATCGTGGCATATGTTCATCACGGAGGCGCAAATTCATACTTTGAAGCATGCAAGTATGTAACCCCCTGTCCCAGATATGACTTGTTGCTGATTCCTTGTGTGATATTTAGGGTGGGTGCCCCGCAAGTCATTCTTCCGCAGTGGCTCGACACATACGATTGTGCAACGCGAGTCGAGTGGCTAGGTATAGGAGTCCACGGAAGTCGAAAGGCAGCTCCCAGGATTGACGCAGAGGAGTTTTCGCACGCGCTAGGGACAGTATTGGGCGACAAGAATATCCATGCCAAAGCTGCTGCCATGCGAGATATTTGCAAGACGACGGAGGGGCGGGTTCTGGCGCACGATAGGATCGCGGATTTCGCTCTTTGAAAGGGTTCTGGTAATTATTTGGAGATTGCAAGGTTCACTCTAGCTCGCTCAGAACCTGTTCCACATCTTCGCGGGCCTTTCGCAATGCATCGTCCACCTCACCGCTAGAGTGTCTTGATTTGAATTCGTAATGGAGCTTGACCAGTTCCTTGGCTCGTCGCAAGTCTTCATGTTTTTTGTTCGGCTGGGTTCCGGTCGCTTCGTCAGAGATATTTCCGGCTGAGCTGTTTAATTCGGTATCGCTTGTTCCTGTGGCAGATTGGTTTGCATTCACGAGGGAAAGGGCTTCGTTGTGGCCCTAGGCAATGTTAGCCGTTAGGTGGCTCGAGCTGACAAGGGATCGGCGCGTGGAGGGGCAATCCGTTGGGGAATCAGGGGAGACCAAGGTTGTGGTTCTTCGAGGACCCGAGACTTACGCAAACCCGTAGTGACGTGATATCAGATAGAATCTCTGCTACCTGCATTATGAGTGGGGATCCGGTCTGCTTGATGTTGAGTCGAGAGGTTGTAATGTTGAAGTTGGGGTCCGATGACGTTCGGGGGTAATAAAGAATGTCTTGGCGGAGATACGAGGCGATCAGCTTGTGAAACCAGTTAACGATCCACTTTCTTATATGGCGTGGACCGTTGTTTTAAGTAATTGATTGTAACGGATCTACAATGAATCGTGCGCGTCTGGTTTTCAAATTGGTAATCTTTTCAATATGGATTTTCGATGTTCCACGGCAACGGATGTTCTAGACCTCGACGATTTATTTTGTAAATATACGCAGCGCCAAAGATATAGATAGATCACCCAGACATGTGTGGGTATAAGGATCTGGGACTTTAATAGTCAAAGCTTTTGGTCATTCAATTGAAGGAAATCATAAGAAATTTGACAGCGATCAAAGTAGATCAAAGTATCTCAAAGTATTGAAAGAAGCGACAACTCTCGCGGGAGTCGGTGAGCGGTGAAACTCATGTGAGCGTGGGGTAAACAGAAAACATCCCGCCACCTTCAAGATTTCTCCTTTTTCTCTAATCATATTAATTACCCCCCATAATGTCCACCTCATCATCTCCGCTCAAGGCTAATCTCGCCTATGAGCCTCAAATCCTCAAATTCGGCACCAGTGGCCGACGTGGCTTGATCGTCGATTTGACCCAGCTGGAAATTTACATCAACGTTCTTGGTGAAATTCGCTACCTCCAAACCATTTCCCCATCTGAGGGTGGCATTGAGCGTGGTGATGACTTTTACTACGCCTACGACTTGCGCCCCAGCTCAATTAACTATGTTGAGCCGAACCGCGGCGGTCTTTGCCAGGCCGTTGAGAAGGCCCTGAGAGATGCGGGTATGCGGCCCATCAGCCTAGGCGCTATCCCCACCCCCGCTCTCACCCTTTTCGCTTTGCAAAGAGGAAAGGGAAGTATCATGGTTACTGGTAGCCACATTCCCTTTGATCGCAATGGCTACAAGCTCAATACCTCCAAGGGAGAGCTGCTGAAGAAGGACGAGCAGCCTATCAACGAGTCTGTTGAGGTTGCCCGGAAAGAGCTTCTCGCACAGCCATTTGAGCAGTCCCTTTTCAACGAGCAGGGTATGCTCCGTGCTGCCACTTCGACTCTTGAGACTCCCATCCCCGAGGGCAAGAGCGAGTACATTCAACGGTACCTTGATTTCTTCAAGGGTGATACTCTGCAAGGCATGAAGCTCCTGGTGTACCAGCACTCTGCTGTCGGACGTGATCTCATTGTAGAGCTGCTCGAGCTTCTTGGTGCTGAGGTTGTCCCTGCAGGCCGCAGTGAGACTTTTGTCCCTATCGACACTGAGGCAATTGACCAAGCTCAACTTGACACTGTCCAAGCTCTCTCCGACAGCACGGGGCAAACCTTCGATGCGGTCATCTCCACGGATGGCGATAGCGATCGTCCTCTTCTCCTTTCGCCTGAGGATGGTAAGCTCCGCTTCTTCAGCGGAGATCTTCTAGGCATGGTTGTTGCTGAATTCCTCGGTGCCGACGCTGTCGTCGTGCCCATCAGCACCAACGATGCCATTGACCGTGGTCCTCTTGCCAAGGCTCTGCTGCCCAAGACCAGAATCGGCAGCCCCTACGTGATTGCCGGTATGCAGAACGCTGCCCAGCAAGGACGCAGCCGTGTTCTAGGCTGGGAGGCCAACGGTGGTTTCCTCACTGGCTCCGATATCGAGCTCGATGGCCGAAAGCTCCCCGCTCTGCCTACACGCGACGCAGTCCTGCCACTTCTCTGCGTCCTATTCGCAGCACGCAAGCGTCAAACTAACGTCCCGACTCTTTTCAAATCGCTGCCCGCCCGATCCAGCAAGGCCGCGGTGATTCGCAACTTCCCTCGCCCAACGAGCGCAAAGATTGTCGCGCGCTTCTCACCTCTAAGCAAGGAAGACCATGAGATTCTATACTCGGGGGAGGGTAAGGAGCTGGGCGTGCAACGCTTCGATTGCAATGGCAAGGTAGTGGATGGCATTACCGTAGCTGATCTTCGCCATATCGGACAAATTCGTGCCGAGCTTCAACAAGTATTCTCAGTTGAAGCTGGCTTCACTCCTGTCAAAAAGATAAACTATACCGACGGAGTCCGTATCACGTTCGAAAATGGTGATGTCGCTCACATTCGGCCTTCTGGCAATGCCGACGAGCTTCGCATTTACTCTGTCAGTGATACTCAGGCTCGCGCGGATGAGATTTGCAGCCAGGGTATTGAGGAGCCTAATGGCTTGTTGAGACAATTGGCAAGCAGGGTCTAGAACGAGGTTCAGTAGCCTCAAAAATCATCTAAATAATGTTAGACAATGGCTTCGAGACGAACAGCCAAGTTTCAAGATTGAATTTCTGCTCCTTTGGCGTTCTGAAGGCAATCTTTATCGGCCCGGTAATCTTAATAGGGTTCATGGCACTACCCGCCCGTAGCCAAGCAAGCTGCCAAGCATGATAGCTGTGGTTCGGCGGTGCTTTGCCCTTCTTTTATTGGCGAATCGATAAATTATGGTAAATCTTCAGGGGTAACTTGTTTCACTATCTCTTTTCAACATCCGAAAAGGCATAGATGGGACTGAACCCACAGCAACCAGCTACCCATACCAGAATGCGTGAATCGGCAGATTGAAGTCAGCCATGCATGAGTATTATGTAGTTCCCCTCCAGTAATTATAACATATCTGAAGCTTTTAGCTGAAGTCTTTTGCATCGCTCGAATCCAGTTTTCATAGACTTCAAGTGGCAGCAAAAGCGAAATTGTTGCATAATGCAAGCCCTGGGCAAATTTAATCCATGTGATGTGCGTCGTTCGATATGACCGAACCCAAAGAGCCCGCAGCACGTTTGAGAGCAGACTCTTTTAGAAATATTGGAAAGGAAATTGGAAGCAAGTGCTGCAGAACAGTTTCATGATGAGTAAATTGCGAATCGTATGCCTCATTTTGGCTGGAAAGAAAAAAATTTGAAAAATAATCCCACGCCGAAGATATAACCAATGATAAACTAAAATGCCTTCACTACGAGTCTTTGCTCATCGCTCTCCCGATTCAGATCTGACTTGGAGTGTACATATGTACTCATCTCCATATCCGCCTCATTTCCGGTGAACGGAGGGTGAGATTGGTTCACGGGGCTACGGGCGCCCTTACAGGAGCCAAGCGTGGAACCATCGATTCTATATCCAGAGCCGATTGTTTTTCGACCGCGATTGACAGCAAATGTGATCAAGGGTCGGTAACAGGGAAGGCAAGCGGCGATTGGGTATACGCCCGTCTCAATAACACTCCAGTTCAGAAAGGTCACTAAGATCCAAGTGCCGTCGAGGAGGGGGTTGTTGGTGAAAATGGCGACGCAGCGGCAGATGGAGGTGACCATGCCACTATTAAGGAATATGATTATGCTAAGGGTTCTAAAGTAAGGTTATGGGCGTAGGGGTTTATAATCTTACATGCTGCCTGTAAGAAACGTGACCGCGAGACCGAGCTTTAGAAGAGTGCGTGCTGATTAGAGCCTCTGGGGCGTTTGATTAGGTGCGGCCCGTGTGGAGTCTTAGCTCCTGTTACTGTGCGTGGGGGCTGGGAAACAATAGATCTGATTGGCTCTAATATGTTTGCCCTTTCTTTTAATTAGGGGTCGGATTCCGCACGGCCCTCCGTTGATCTGCACTAAAATTCCAAGCGAAGCGCGGGTCTTTTAGAGAATGCTACATAATATATAAACGGACCCCAAATTGCTAGAAAGAGGCATCGTGGCGTTGTAGAAAATAGCCTTGGCACATCACATGCGAGCACAGATCGTAGATTACTTCATGAGTCTCTATTTTTATTAGCGAATCGCTCAATTGAGGTAAGTATCACTCTAGTTTCTAACGTTCCATGTTCCAATATATGTATATATTTCCGGTAGCAGCCCTATGTAACTATCACCGAGGTATGCTTGATTAGTCAGTTGACTTCTTTCGGCAGTGTCCACTTTCAAGGGTTCTTTGTTCGGATATCCCCGCTTCCAATTGACCCCCATTTGACCCCAACCTTCTGCTCTGGAAAATATTCTAGGACCATCCTCTCCAATTCTCATAGCCTCCACCATGTCGACCGAGAATTTTACCATTACTGAACATGTCGTTCCTGGCTGTCATATTCGGGAATACCCAGGAAGCACCGTGCACCAGGAAGATGTGTTGGAGCTTCATGTTAAGCAATACACCCCGAAGAACCAAACTTTGCCCATTCCCTCCGATGCAATTACCCTAATTGCTGTTCATGGAACTGCGCTACCAAAAGTGAGCCCCCAAACATTGGCTCTCTACATCACATACTGATCACGCCCCGATACAGGAGCTGTATGAACCCCTATGGGATGAACTATTGGAGAAAGCCACCGGCTTCAAGATCCGCAGTATCTGGGTAGCCGACTGCGCAAGTATGAACACGAGCGGGATCCAGAACGAGGACAAGCTCAGCATGGACTGTATGCATTGCGCCATTGGCCCTAAAACCATCATTTCCATCTCACTAAACCGCTCCTAGGCTCCTGGATGGACCACCCAAGAGACCTCTTCTTAATGATCAACCACTTCCGCGATCAGATGCCACGTCCGATCGTAGGCCTCGGCCACAGCTTCGGAGGAAACATCATGTTCGTCCCCGTCTCCTCCCCCTGTAAACCCATTAATGAAAACCTATAACTGATCAAATTCCACAGCACCAATCTTGCCTACTTGCACCCACGCCTCTTCACAACCGTTCTTTTGATCGACCCCGTAATTCAGCTAACCCCACCAGCAATGGGCTTCGGTACTGACGCCCCCGGTCCAATTAACTACACCCTACGGCGCAGCGACGTCTGGCCGAATCGCGAAGTCGCACTGCGCGCAAACCGCGCTCTAACAAAAGACTGGGATCCACGGTGCATTGGCCGAATGGCTCAGTACGGGTTCCGCGACCTCCCAACCCGCCTATATCCAGACGTGGATGCTGTCAAGGCGCGTTTCAACTCAACAGAAACCCCTGTTACTTTGACAACGAGTAAATATCAAGATCTAATTGGTCAGATTCGGGAAAACTTTGGTGCCCGAGACCCGGCTACAGGCCGAGTTGTGATTAATCGCGCAACTCACGCGGACTTGGATCCACTTGCGGCTTTTATTCCAATGTATCGCCCCGAGCCACCAAGTACCTTTTTACGTTTGCCGAGTCTGCGGCCTTCATGTGTCTGGGTACTTGGTGGTTCGACCTATTTGAAGCTGGACGAGATCCGGGAGGGTATTAAAGCTTGTGGAACAGGGGTGGGGGGTAGTGGAGGTTTGCCGGAGGGAAGAGTTCGCGAGGTGACATTGGCGGGGTTGGGGCATTTGATGCCCTTTCAGGAGGTAAAGAAGGTAGCCGAGCCGTGTGTTGCATGGCTTGAGGAGGAGATGGGGCGGTTTCGCCGGACCGAGAAGCAGTGGGAGGAGGAGCGAAAGGGTATGAATCATTTGGAGCTGAATGAGACGTGGTACAAGGTTTTGAAGGCTATTGATGGCGGACGCGCTGGTCCAAAGAAGCAGAAGTTGTAAGATACAACATTGGGAAGTATATAGATAAATATAGATATCTGAAGGGTGTGGGGGATGAATATAGTATACTGTGATATATAAATGAAATCTGGTGACATTGACACAGCCCGTTTCTCTCGTTATCTCTATTTTACGAATGAATGAAACAAATTCCGCACAGCTTATTGCCATGAAGCCAAATCTCCCAAAAAACTCATCCACTCGATTACGTCTATTCTCGTGCCCGAAACTCCATCACTGGACCCTCTTTGCCGACAATGAAGTTGTCCTTCATCTTATACTCACCATTATTTCCCACTCCGGAATTCTCGCTTCCCGGTGACAGCCGCACATCATAGAGCCACAGCGCTCGCGCCACACCAATCTCCAGCTCAGCCATCGCCACACTGCGACCAATGCACGCCCGCGGGCCGATACTGAACGGCACAAAAGCGGCACGCTGACGAGTCATCACATCAGCTGACACGCCTTCCGTCCCCTCGGCTGCATCACTCCCACGTAGCAGCCAGCGGCTGGGATCATACTCGAGCGGCCGGTCAAAGTGATCAGGTGAGTGGTGCAGTGCATAGGTAGGCACGCCCACAACCGTCCCAGCAGGAAGCTCCCAGTCCAGGACTCGCAGACCCCCTGGCAAGACCTCACGCGGCAGATCCATGGGAATAGGCGGACAAAGACGCATGCTCTCTTCAATGACTGCACGCAAATAGCTCATCTTGCCACTAGAAAGCACAGGGCCCGAGACGATAGATTCTAGAGTGGGAAAGGTTGATCGGACCAGCGACGTTAGGCGATTCCGAATCTTGTCATGCTGGCCGAGGAAATACCAGGTTCCCGCCAGTGCAGTATTGGCAGTATCCGCTCCTATGATGACTTTGAATTAGCAATGATGTATAGTGTGTTTCGAGCAAGAATTTCGCACCAGCACCCAATAACAAAGTAACCTCGCCGATCAATTCCTGCACTGAGTACCCTTTCCCGGTGTCAGGATCGCGCGCAAGCTGTAGATAATAGATAATATCACGACGCTCCGTAGGATTGGCCTTCAAGCGCGTAGCAAGCTGCTGCCGAGAGAAGGCGATCTGCCGATCACGGTTTGCAGCAGTCCCATAACGCAGGTAACTATCAAAACCAAAGCGACGTAATACCGGCATTTGACCACAGATATTCATGATACGCACACTCAGCGCCATAAGCGGGAAGAAAAACGTATTCTCATCGCTAAGTGAAGTATTGAAAGTCTTTCCAAAGCAGATCTCGCCTAGCACATCAAATATAAGGCAAGCGCTCCAGTGCACCATATCCTTAGGGCGCGACCAGCCATCTTTCTGCTTGACACCTTGGCTGGGATGCTTGTCACCGAGGGCTAAACACCAGTCGCGAATGGCAGATAGGATATGTGGCTCCATAGCGCGCACGGCCTCGGTTGAAAAGGCCTGTGACATGACTCGACGCTTGCGAGCGTGTTCGTTGCGGTCAATGACGTTGAAGATACTGACGCTGTAGAAGCTGTGGTACCATTGTGATTTTTTAACGTTGGCTTGGTGGCCGTAAATTGGCTCTAGGGCTTCGGCATCCAATATCGTGACGCGGTTGGGTCCGATTCGCACGATGCGGCCGTGGCGTTGGTGAAGTTGGTAGAGGTCCATGTGGCGGTCGCCACGCATTGCATGTACCACTGAGTATAGGTCGGTCAATTTGGCGAAAAACGGTCCCGGATAAGCAGCTAATGGATGGAACCACACTTGGTAGATCACATAGCTCGTGGTCTATGAGACGAGTTAATTGGGGTGTTTTTTAGAGGGGTAAAGTGGGAATACGAACCACCACACAGATGAGGCTTAGGACAAGCCCCCCGAAGGAGGTGGTGTTAAACACCGCCTGGACTGCGTTCTCAAGCATTGTGACCCTTGAACAGAAATTAATTAACAAGTGTGGTGTATTAGAAACCTAGGCAATGTTTTTCAATTTATAGCCAACTCTGCGGTTCATTAGTTATGCCCGAAACAATCCGACTTAATGCTACCTGAATTTTGATTTTGTTTGGCTTTTTCTAATTTTGTACCTGTTTAATCAATCGACAGTCATTGGGTTCCCGCGCGGGTTCCCGGTAAGTCCATGCGCTCCCACCCCCGCTGAGCTAGCTAGTCTCCGCCGAGCTACCCATCGTTGAGGGCCCTGAGACGTAATCGCCGTATTGTTTACAATCGCTGTAACGTAACAGTGGGATAAATGAATTTGTATATTAAGTCGGCATCATGTTCATTGTCATTAGGTCTTGTGTCGGTGCACTGGAAGAAGCTGTGAGGTTACATCTCCCCACTGCACACATATGGGGCCAAAATGACACCAGCTACCCGGGTACTAGTCAGGATCTCAGTCAATTATGTATGCCTGATTGGCGTGCAATCTATGTGCACAAGGGGGCGCATGAGATCCCGGGGCCGAGATCGCGGGCCTGTCTTTTGGGAGCGGTCGAGGCTATCCGCAAGACGATTCAATTGTCTCTCAGCTTGCATTAGTTTGATTACGTGGAGATTACCGCTGGTAGAAATGGACGTTGTTGTACCTGCGCTAATTGATTTTAATTTGGCCAGTGCTCAACCAATTTTGTTGTATTCATTCTCATACTACCCGCTGATCCCTCCTCCGCGATTGTATGGGCTCAAAGAGGTGAGAGTTTGTTTTGCTTGAACTCCCGGCTCAGAGTGTCAACATCGATTGCTTTTATATACACGCGAATCGTGTACTCCATTTTTACTACGCCACGGGTATATTTAATGTGATCCAACCTTGAATAAAATCATCTTTTGAACTAGGCATGCTTGCATTCACAGCCTGTTGCTGGAATGAGAGTGTTTATTAGACCCTTCTAATGTGACAGCCATAGAGTGGCGCATGGACGAGCGTAGGAAGTCAGCAAGATGAGTGTTCGACGTAAAATATGTTGGAAGTCTTGAGATTCTCGCTGCTCTTTTTGCATAGTTGTTTATTTCTATTTCAGTATATAGCAACCCTGGAGCAAGCCACAATGGAGATAACCAGGAATAGGCCATGTTGCAATCAATTAGAAATAGGCCAGTTGAAATTGTGAGATATCAAGCAAGTACACACCCAGTATCACTTCATAGTCTCAGCTGAAGCTTTCAAGCACGTTCCGATTGCCAGCGAAACCAACTTGCAGTCCTGGAAACTAAATGTTAGCATTTCCACCAAACGTTCGTCCAGATTCAGTGACAACCTACATCAAAACCTGCATGGATAGCAAAAATCTCCTTGTTTGAAACCAGACTGCAAATTTCCGACCATTGTCTGTATTTGCCTGGCTCTCCTGGTGAGCCAACCCATCCTGATGAATGGAGTTCTAAGGCCTGCTCTGATGCGGATTTCACTCCCGTGGTACAGACCCGAATGGCTTGAATTCCTTCCTGCTCAATGGAAACCTCGAATCCCCTAAGCTGCTCCCGTGACCCGATATCAATGATACACCGTTTTCCAGGAATTCGATACCCGAAACTTTTGTTAGGTACCATACTCTCGGTAATGAATTCCATGCCGGCAATGAAAGCTCTAATTGGAGTTTGAAAAACCCAGAATCCAATCTTAATAAAAGCCTTAGGGAGGATGACAAACTCAGTAACTGGACATTCCTGAGGTTGTTTGGGGATCCAACCCCTTAAGCCCGCCGCAAGCTGTCCATTCGCTGTATGCCAGCAAGCATCAGTGGCAACTCTCTGTTCTTCTTCAGAAAGCGGCATATATGATACTTTCTTCTTCACACACATGTCTCTCATCCAGCGTAACCTCAGCCAGAACCAGTATTTAGCCAGAATACGCTGGCAAGACCTCCGACTTTGCATTCTCAACATTCTGGCTGGTTGGGTTTTATAATATATCTTATGCCAATCAGCCTTGCCCAAGCGGCCCCTATTATTATCCTCCTCCACGAGACAGTTCAAAAATCCTCGTTCCATGTGAATGTTGAATCTGTGACGCCAGAAGGTTTGGGTGTGGAACAAAGATGCCATGACCCGTGAGGCAAGCCGAAGATTGAGATAATCAGCCATATCAGTCCAGTCGGCTATTTCTTTCATGATTTCCGCGGGCAAACAGGAAAAGGGATCGGCAGGATTTGCATGTATGACGGTGTCTGACTCACTGACAACCAATTGCTTGGCGTAATTGGGTAAAGGCGCACCCATATAGGTGAAACCTGTGGTAAAAGGATGCCACGGCCCATAGGCTAGTGCAGCCGTGAGAATAAATCCATTTCTTGTCAATAGAATGACGGCATCACTCACGTTGATCAACGCTTTGCGAGCCACGGCGCGTATAGGCTGGCAATTTACTACTAATGGCCTGAAAGAGCCTGTTGAGGTCGATGTGGTCATAGTTGCAGTGGTATGTGAAGAATTCCCAACAACAGCTGTGAACCAGGTGTGCAACTTGTGAATCTGGTCTTTCAAGCCATTTATCATCGATGTAATTACATCGTGCCTCCGAAAACTTGGCATCCGATAAGTGAGCCTGGCCGTCCAATAAACATACTGTTTCAGAAATTTTAGTTGGCATATAGAGCACTGACCTATTGTGGTACTTACTTGCGCGCGCACTTTTCATCCAGGAACGGAAAGATGATGAATTGATCTCCCATTCGCAGAAACAGCATTGCCAATTAGAGGAATGATCAGTCATGATTAATTAGAAGGGGAGTAGGCTCATCTTATCTTCGTTGTAATTGTAAGTTGGTCAAAGGTGTAAGATTTTCTGACTTTTTGAGGGGCTTGCCCCGTATAATGGTCACAATTACATCAACCAGCCATCCATACGGAAAGAGAACATAAAAATCTGAAAAACGTAGTCAGGAGCCCCTTCCCCTACGTACTACCTAACGAAATAATTAAAAGTATTGCTAGTCTATATTATGACGGTATGGTTAGTATGCTGGTATGCTAATATTTCGGTATAGCATATCTAGTAGTTTGAGATATTAGTACTGAATAATGCACTTCTACATCTCCATGATTTAACCTCTACGCGGCTTATTATATATTAGATCAAATTATGCAAAATTTAGGTCTTGTCGGTGTGGGTTTTGCCACTAGTAGACCAGCCCGCACATCTTAGAATATGCTACCGTCGTGCGTTCTCCTTTTTAATACTAAAATGAACGATAAACTAAATTTAACTTATTTTTGACTCTACAATAGAGATTTTTCTTTTTTTCCCCTATTCCCCTTATATCTATATCAATGGTGCAACAGCTACACATTCGGAAATACGCATAACCTCAATTTACCTCTCCCGTTCTTCCCTAGCCTATAAACCCCCCTTCTACAAATAATTTTTCTGCTACCAGACTAGATTCCTACTATGATTAACTTAATTTCTAGATATTAAATATCACTAAAGGTCGCACCACACGTCAACTATCATTATCACTATTTTAACGTCCTACATTCACAGACATGAAAAAATAACTTTATCACCAAGCTGATGAAATTATGCATAAGGCAAGACTTCATGGACTATACTACTATTCTCCTTTGAGGGTGTCTAGAGCCGTTGTGTCTGCTAAAAATATGCAAAGCTTCGGGCAGGGCCATGGACTAGGCATGGAATGAGGGGACATGCGGAATCTACATAACCGTTACGTCGGAGAAGCAAAGATGAAATAAAGGAACCTGCTAATAAATTGACCAGTATACGAGAGAGAAATAGATAGACGACAAAACGTAGTGGACTGGGGCTACTACAACTGTGAAGCAGACATGACCGCAAAAAGCTGTGTTAATCAGGTTGCGGATTTATCAAAATCACATCCTAGGCTCCTGACCCCCCTGGAGGGAGGGGAGCAGGGGGTCCTGGGGCTCCTGGGGCTCCACCAGGAGGGTAACCTCCAACAGGGGCATAGCCTAGTAGAGGAGCAGGGAGAGGGATAGCCGGGGGAACAATCGGCCCTGCAGGCCCATGTCCCCAAAATGCGGATAAGGAAGCAGGTACACCTGGGGGTATTGGCTCGGCTGCAGGAACAAGAAGTCCCGGATTGATGTAGGCTGGCCCTGGCATAGGCTGGGGTGGTGGAACTCCAGGGAAGACCACGGGAACTCCAGGTATCCCGGGCATCGCAATGCTTTCCCCGTGCGCTGTTGGAGGATTGAAGAAGCCCCCGCCGTAAGCCATGCCTACTCGAGGCACTCTGGCCACGTTAAGTGCCGGCAGTATTGCCCTATCAATAGTTTTGCATGTTGAAAGAACCAGCTGCCGGGAAAGATTATTGTCTGGCGCAGTGGCATGGTACAAGAGAGACCGCAACCACGGACCATCAAGCCGGTGAAATGAATTGGGTGTAGCGACACCTGGGTTTACGGTAGCCTGAACTCTGGTCCATGGGATGATTCTTTGGCGGCCCGCGTCTAGAATAGTCATTTCCAATTCGACTACTTGTTGTGGTTGCAGCCTTATTCCTCCAACACCCGTCATAGTCGTAGAGCCCATGCTGGGAACCGCGTTGAAACGGCCAGGAACAGTACCAAGCATGTCATTGGCATAAGGACCCAGAATTGTGTTCAGATCGGATTGGTAGATACTCATTAATGTAGATCCAGTGTCCCACAGGAAATCGAGCTCTGCCCACGACGCGACACCCGGTATACGCAAAGCCAATCTGATCTATATATTGATATATGGTCAGAAAGGATAGAAGTCAACGAATATGCTGGAGGATGGGATGAGATCTTACTTGGTTATACCACGGTTCATTCGGAAGTCTTTGGCTAATTATCGTATGAGCCTGTGGCGCAGGTCCGGGTGACATGAGCTGAAGTGAACAGTATCAGCATTGTCCACTTAGAAGGATGAGAACCGAGAGAATAAACTTTTCACTCACCCCTTCCACCCAGAAACTCCAGATATCGCCATTTGCACGTTGGACCGCTTCGTATTCATCCCAATCAAACGGTCTTGGATGACATAGCTGCTTCCCTTTCTGCCAATACGTGACGAGGCCAGGATTCCAATCAAGCGTCTTGGAATTATATGCACCCATAAGAGCTACAATCGTACATAGCTTTTCTTGGGGGTCGCCTTGCTTGACAAGCCCCCGACCAATCATTCTAAGATGCTCCAGTCGCTCGATGACATTCCAACTGAGACCTTCAACCTCCTTCTCGGCCGTTTTACTTGAGAACGTCAGATATGAGACATGGTAAGGTAGATCGATTAAAAACTTACACCCGCCTGTCAACTTCCCATTCCAACCCTGACAATCGTGCCTCAAAAATGTGTGGCATAATATTATCTGCGATTCTCTCTTTGCATCTCTCGATCTGAGCTTCCAGATCCCTGCGCTATCAATAGATGGTCTTTGCTCAAAAAAAAGGCAACACATACTGTTCATCCAAATCATCATCATACGCGCTCCAGTCAGCGGGCAACAGAGTGTAGTCTATGAGTGGCCGACGGCCTTTATGCTGCCATCTCTTTCTTGCAGGCCTCTCCGGGAGCGGCCCCTGTCCCTCCAGCGGTGGCCCTATCTCCCCTCCCACGTAAGACTGGTCAAGATTCAAGTCTTTGACATCAAGAATTTTACGTGGTGTTGGGTCATTAATACTGCCATACGCGATCTTTTCGTATTCCTGGTCCGCTGGGTTCCTTTTCGTCCTCTTCGCTGGCCGGGCTGGTTCTTCTGTCTTTGTCTCCCTCTTCGGATCGCTCATCTTCGCGAGAATGTTATGGCAGAGTCGCCGCAATAATGTCTGGTTACTTGATATGAATGTAGGACCACGAGAAAGTTTGCAGAGGGCCAAACTGAACTTATAGAGCCTTTTTCGTAGTATCAAATGAAGGCCCTTCGCAGCAAAAATAGCTCAGTCGATCAAGCCATTGCGTGGAGAGATTCGCCTCAAAGAAACTAAGGCGATTGACTCCGGACAGAAGCTCTTCTCTTTCATTCTCGCTATGTCCTGTGTCAGCGCAGAAAGCTTAAATAAAGAACTTGCAAGACCCTGAAAGAGATATCATACAGGGGTAGATCGCCGTGAAAGATAGCCAGATTCATGATTCTCGGGGTGAAAGGGAAACATATCGAATCTAAAATTAGAAGAGGCTCCTTACCCCACAGCAGGTCTACCATCAAAGAGATAATATGAAAGGAAACTCTGGAAAAGAAAAAGATAAATATATCCGAGATTTAGAGAATCGATCCTTAGAGTATTGGCAAGGCCTCGGATATGAATCAAATTCACAAAGCGAGTATTCCTTAATCTATACTATCCACTCAAGCACCCAAAATCTTGCAAAATGATTCGCTAGGATGTTAGCAGATGTCTTTCTTTTTAAAACTCGACAATCTATTCGTTAATGCCTTCGAATTTACATACCAGACAAAATTTGCAGTTTGGATTATCTGTAGACAACCACGGGTTCTCAGCAGTGCCTCCTTTTCGAGGGCCAACACGATCTTAATCACTGCGTTTTGCCGACAGCGCCAATGAGAGCAGCATTCAAAATTCGCCGAAACCGGGGACATTCATTCTATCACCACCGACTAGCATCGTGGGTCTACTTGCTGTTACAGTAGAATTCGAAAACAGATTCGCCCCAAGACACATACGCTTTCTTTCCCAGCGCCCCACTCTGCTTGCACTAAACTTGATTCGGGCAGGCAAAGTCCCCACAAGCGTCTTTAGATGTATTCCTGGTAGATCAGCAAAGTTACCGTAATTAGACGTTCTGGTGCTGGGCAGAAAAACGGCCGAAGGCCATAGGGTAGCACGGTTAGTCGGAGGCCATTTCTGGCTGCCCTCCTCAATGTTCTGCTCAGGTTCTCTGTGACGTGATGCCGCTAATGCGTTGCGTCCGGGGTGTGATTGGCCCTCGGCTGCCCTCAACTCGCTGTGGCCTCCCCGCATCAAGGTTTTAACAAGTAGGTAGTTGAAGATAGTAGACAGGAAAGGATACGTGATTTCTGATGGGGTAATCCAGTTAAAAGTGGATTACGTTCTATAGGTTAATAGAAGGTATCGACGGACTCGGACCTGGGAGCGTCGTCTTTTCTCCTCTCATTTTTTGTCTGTACAAATCTATGGATTCTAATTTACGGAGTAGTGTGTCCTAAATAGAGGCCCCACTGGCTGGAAGATACCAAATCAGGAATTAGCTCCACTTTTCCGGTTTCCCCCTCTTCCATCTGAACACTTCCCATATCTCCGCTCAACCCAATGGTGTTATGGACGACCAACGGAACTCATACGTCAGATGGAAAGAGTGCGACAGGCTGTATGTGACCTGCTGCAGGATTTCAGACAAAGAGAGCAGAAAGAATCCGCTAACAAGCATACAAGACAGGCCCGATACCCCACAGGTGGTTCTGGAGCTGGGCGGCTGCTCGACCGTCTGGACGAAGCCGGAGATCAAAGACTATTTCTTGTCTCATCTTCGGAGGCTTATAAGTGATGAGTTTAATTACCGTGACGATCAGAATGAGAGCGATAGCTCAAACGACATCAACCAACTATGCTGGCTGCGCTGGTCCCCCGCGGCAATCGACCCTGCCCTGGATGACTTCATCCTCTTACACCATGATCCAGATAGCAAGATTCTCCAGAGAATTGGTGTTGAGGAGCAACCCATATACGGACCGAGCCGAATACTGCATATGTTTCCAAATGAGCCGCGGTCGTCCTGGACAAAGGAGGCGAAGGAGGCCCATGATCGCCATACGGTCACCCACAGACTGTCCATTCCTGATGCCTGGAAAAAGCTGTTGCAGCCAGGTCATAGCTACGATTTGCTCTGGACAGGTAAAGAAGTTGCCCACTGGGGCTGGGGCAAACCGCCGCAGTTAGGAAAAGAGGCTTCCGAGCCTAAAGGTCCACCGGTCCTGATTCCGGGGGGTGCGCACTTCACCTTCACGGTGGTAGAAGCGCTGCCACCTCCCGTTCCACGCCCTGATACACCACCGCCTATCCAGGCGAGTGAGAGAGTGTGAGTGACTGATTAGTGACATTCAGTCGTTCCCCTGTTAATATATGCAATAGTCCAGGGGCACCTGTCCTCAGCCTTGACATGAGCTGTAGTCCAACAATGACCCTGGATGGGCGACTGGAGGTCCAGATCAGACTCACTTATCACGGTCTCTCAGACAATAATGGTGCTACGACAACAGGCAAAGAAGAACCAAGACCGATTACATTCCACACCTATGCATTTAGCCCGGTAGATGGCGCATTCCGCGTCTATCGCCGTACCGGTCCAGATCAGCCGAGCTCGGAGACAGAGGAGGAATGGGAGTCATTCTACGGCGGTGGCTGTCGATGGGGGCTCTGGGGTGATCCCGACCAGCCGATAAATGTCTCCCGGAATCTAGGCACACGATTTCAAACCCTCTTCCCCGGCGCATGCTGGACGGACTTCTGGACCATGGAGGCGGACGGAGACGGGTTACCCGAGGATCCTAAACCCGGCGAGAAGTTCCGATACCAATTCAAGGGAAATACGTTGGACTGGTGGGATTGGGGAGCAGCCGAGGACCATGCAGAGACGGTTGTCACAATACCTGCCGCGGGGGGTGGACCTATCGTCGACCCAGAGGATAATGGAGGCCGGCCAAAGGTGGTTGTACCCGCGTCGAATATTGTAGAGTGGGCGATACTTGATAATTGAGCAGTTCCTGTTCTTATCCTACCGAGGGTCTTGATTTGAGATTGGCGTAACCTTGGCCAAAACCTCGAAGAGCCTTTCCATCCGATGTCCATAGTGTCCAGATTCTTGCATCTTTTGATCTGTCTATATTCAACGTATTAGCCACTCGAGACTTTGGAATCAGATCGTTGTGTTGGTTGGAAACTGACCGGGATACTAGAGATTTTGGCGCCATCGCCTTCCCTTGAGCTGACAATTTCGGAAAATCCAATATCCGAGACCGGAAGCTGTTGGACTAGCATCTTGCGCCAGCCTGCGTTCTTTCGTACAAATCGAGCCAAGGTTGAGGCCTCTCTGGTCATAGGCAAGTCATGAACCTTGAACCAGCAGCTATACAGTCTTCCTTGGCAGGAAAGATAGAAGGAAATGTCTCAGTCAACAGCGGGTTGAGTATCTTTTCATCCATTCTCTATTCGGAGTCATTAATCGGAGTGAAGAAAAGGGTCTTTTGGATTGACGGCGACTTTGCTGATCAGTTCGAACCAGGTGCGCGAGACTCGCTGAGCAGACGTGAGAAGCGTGCGCATATCCATCCGAGTAAGGATCATCTCCAAGATTGCTGGATTATCCAGGATTTTTGTGGTTGCAGTTCCATTTTTTAGATATTCTTCGACACGACTTGACATTGTTTCTGGTTGGGATCTTGATGTTGGAGAACGGAAATAGATGGCCATAGGGGGACGGATAACGAGCGTGCATCTGCATTTCTGGTAATACGCAGCATCTTACGTCACGTAGTAGTTCTAGAAATTAAGGGAGGGGAGGTAGATATAAGAAGTCAGACTTACAAATTTAGCGAAATATAGATGAGGGTGGTTTCAGGTACGTGCCAACAAACAACGCGAGTATCCTTCAGGAAATCTGAGTCCGACTCTCACTGTATTTACGGTAAGTTGAATAATCTACTAACGATACATCGAGACAAGATGGTAGGCCTTGTCGAGCCTGGGACTTTTGCTATATCACTGTAAGTATGCCGCATGAATTATACTTCCGAAGTATGGCCGAGGGCGTTTGTCTACAGCGCCAGAACCTGTAATTACGGTAACTTTGCTGATCTATGTACCAGGAATACATCTAGATAGGCTGGTGGGGACTTTGCCTGCCCGAATAAAGTTTAATGCAAGCAGAGTGGGGCGCTGGGAAAGAAAGCGTGTGTGTCTTGGGGCGAATCTGTTCTCGAATTCTACTGTACTGGTAGTCTTGGTTGTTTTTTGAATTCCTGTCCAAGGTCCTGTTGGGGTCAAAATTGCCGTCACAATCAGTAGCATGATCATCCCAACATCCTCTCCCATGCGGCTATGCAAAGTTGCCTCTGTCCCAAATTTATGGATTTTAGGCTCACTGTATGTGTTGTGAGAGAAATGATGGTTTTTTTCTGGCTGAATGACTCTCATTGCTAAGGCCAGTGGACTATCTCCTCTCGAGTCAATGATATCCACCTCTTCCGTATTGGCTGTCTGCCATTGGTCTTTTTGCCAACCTCCTTTTTGCGATTACTTGCTCCCACTTTTTAGCAGCCTGGGATAGAGAGGGGTAGTTTTTCTTTTTTTTTTTTTTTGGAAAGAATTCTAATTTTTGAAGAAAGATATTCATGCATTACTAGGCAACCCCGATATGGAAGTAGGAAAACCCAATGCCGGTATGTCAGACCCTGCGGTTTTGAGTATCAAAGGCTGATCATGAGCTAGCTCAATAGCAGAGCTCGGATAGTGCCATAGTGGTATTCATAACCCCATGAGAATTTGTAGAACTCTTCGCTGTTCCCCTCAAGATTTCGAGCATATTACCTTGTTGGAGAGGCAGCACGGAAACGTGCCCTCTCTCTACAATTGTTTCACTCTTAAAGTTACGAGTCTTCGTTTGTGACACGCAGAGATAGCAGACCTGGTATGACGCCAAAATTAACCGACCCAAAAGAAGTTACGTCATTCGGGAAATTCATCTTCCGGGACCGCGTTCTACTGCCATAAGCTCAACTCCTCGCAAACAAAACTGACTGTGTCATCATCCCGCCAACATGTGGTTTACACTATGTACTGTTGATGCTGATGATGCCGAGATCTTGGTCCGAATATGCGACTTTCCGGCAATGCAGGATAACCCGTTACATATGACAATGTTCCCGAACCCACGTAAGGAAACGGAAGAAGAAGAAATAATCTGGTCCATTGAGGCATTACGAAAGACTCTTATATCACAACCAGGGGATTTTCGCAAGATCTGCTTAGAGGACGGTACGCCTGTCGGATTTGCTGGATGGAACTTAGAACAGACTACACCAACGGGTGGCGCCTCCAACAATCAAAATGTTTCAAAAGAGAAGAAGCTAAACGATTACCCCAAGCGGGATTATTGGCACCCAAAGTCCTTGGATGTTGAAGCCTGGATAGGAGTTTCGCGATTGCTCAAGAAGGAAAAAATAAGGGTACTCTGCAATCGAAAAAATATCTGGCGTAAGTTCAATCATTCGATGGCAGTCGTTTCAGTATATTTAGGTCATTTTTATAGGTCTGACTATGATTTCGGTGGATCCAAGATATCAGCTCCAAGGTATAGGCTCTATGCTGTTACGGTGGGGCTGCGAAGAGGCAGATGCACACGGACGAGATTCTTTTATAATGGCTTCTCCAGCGGGTATACGTTTGTATACTAAATTTGGATTTAAGGCTGTTGGGGAAGTCCATACATCAACAGGCACATTTACAAGCATGTTGAGAGAGACAAACAGGCAACACAGCGAAAATAAGGATTGAGGGATTCAATTAACATGGAAAAGCGAGCATGAGCAGACAGACGTAGTGCGGATGGTAGCAGAGAAAGGACATTTTCTGATTTTGGAGCGATGTTCCTCCATCTCTTTACATTTGGCCAGTCGATAAATTTTGCGCGGCCTCTATAAGCTGCGACTACGTCTATGATTTTAGTTGTACCTATTTGTGACAAGGCATTGCAGACTTCAGCGTGAAACAATTTCTCTATGATTTCAAGGCAAATATCTTTCAGTAGCTGATAGCCTGGACGAGAACTCAGTATTGATTACGCTACCATTTACGACACCCCAAACATCAACATCAAAAAATGAAACTAAATATATTTAGCCCTATTCAATGCTCCATACATTCTAAAATATGAAACAAGAATATGGTAAAGAGTGCTCCAAAGATGGATAACCCAACCCTACCCGAACTTCACTCTGCGTGCGAAAACACCCACCCTCGCCGAAGACCTGTGGCTCCATGACCATTGTTCCCTCACTCCTCGTCGGAATCGGTCAAATCCTCCTCAGTGATAGGCTGAAGAATAACAAACCGGTGCTGTCTCGTCCCATCCGGCAACTGAACCGACCCATCCTCAAACTGGTGCGCAAGCGCATAATCCTGCTTCTCAAAGTACTTCTCCTCGAAAATGATGAAAAGGACCATATGCTCAAGCCACGGCCAATCGTATGTCTCGTGTCTCAACCAGTGAACAATACGACGACGGTAGAGGTTGTTGTCCAAGCCAGCAAGGAAGGGGCCGATATGGTCAATGTTGTTATTTGGCCAGACTGCACGCATTCGGATACGGTATAATCTTGCTGCTTCAAAGTATAATTCGAGGGGGTTACCATTTTGTTTCATCTTTGCTTTCAGGTTGAATTCAAGCTCGGCATTGGTAAGAGCTTCTTCTTGTTCCTCTTCTTTGTTGAATGCGTTTGTAGAGGCATGTTGGCGTGGAGCAGATTGGCGTGGAGTCCGCTGGGTTTGAGCTGTGTCAGTCATCATAGTATCTTCTGGAGGTTCGGTTTTGACTTTGGTCTCTGTGATTTTGTCTGCAGCTGCCCTTTCTTTCAACTGCCCCAAAAGAAAACTGATTGCACTGATGCAATTGATTATTGCCTCGCTCTTTCCATCGGTGGCCTTTGTGTATTTGTTCACTGCCTTCAGGGTGTCTTTGAACTGGCGTTGGAGCTTGCGTAGCTCACGAGACTGGTCACCTTCAGCTGGGGTTGGGTTGGGTGTCATGAGCGAGCCCATTATGCCGAGGAGGTCTTTCAAACATTCGCATAGATAGTCGTTGACCTCTTCGGCTTCGTTGACTGTTCTCTTTGTCTGCAAGAGGCGCGCTCGGTCAAGGTCTGGTTTGTGCGGCGGAGTTCATAATTCCAGAGTAGGTGGGCAGGTTTCAAACGAGGATCACGTTGTGAGGGTGGAGTTGCCGCCATTGTCGTGATCCAGTGTAAATCTGTGAGATGTAGTGAGGTGAATTGGGGACGTGTCGAAAGAGAGGAATTTGAGAAAGAGATGCAATGAAAGTTTGGAGAAGGAACTTTGGAGGCAGTGAAAGAGTGATAAATCCAGAACCGCAGCGAATGAGAGAGAGTATGAGAGCACAACGAAATTGCTCAATAGGAAGACACAAGGTCAGATAGAATACGTTACAGCCAGAGACACAGCGTAGTATTACTAGGAAAATAACCGTGGGAAACAAGTCACATTTTGGCCCGATCTATTGATTAAGTACGGTAGTAGAGACATTCTTAACCAAACTGAGCGAGCTAGATACAGAGGGAAACGGAGGAAGAATGCGGAAAAAATAAGAAAGCCGTGATAGCAAAAAAAGTACGAGCATATCACATCTCCGTTAATTGCAGGGGACATAGGAAACCATAGCAGTGGCGCCGATGGCGGCCCGCGTCCATCAAGTCTTCATATAGATAGGCTCCAGCCAATCCATCGAGCCACCGCGCAGCGGGAATGTTTCAAACACAGAAAGCCACTTTTTACGCAGGTTCTGCGATCATAATCCGCATCAAGACATCAAGGGGAAAGTTTAAGGTGTTTAGATGAGGTCAGCAACGTTCATGGGCATCTCCTCGACCTGGGTGCTGTAGAACTGCTCGATCTCGCGGAGCATGCGAACATCATCAGCGGTGACGAAGTTGATGGCAACACCCTTACGACCGAAACGACCACCACGACCGATACGGTGAATGTAGTTCTCACGGTTGGCGGGGAGATCGTAGTTGATGACCAGGGAAACCTGCTGGACATCGATACCACGGGCCAAAAGGTCAGTGGCGATCAGGACACGGGAGGAACCGGAACGGAACTCCTTCATGATAACATCACGCTGACCCTGCTCCATGTCACCGTGCATGGCGGAGACGGTGAAGTCACGGGCAGTGAGCTTGTCGGTGAGCCAGTCGACCTTTCGGCGGGTGTTGCAGAAGATGACGGCCTGGGTAATGGTGACGGTCTCGTAGAGATCGGACAGGGTGTCGAGCTTCCAGTCCTCCTTCTCAACAGCAATGTAGAACTGCTTAATACCCTCAAGGGTAAGCTCCTGCTTCTTGACGAGGATACGGATGGGGTCACGCATGAACTTGGTGGTGACCTCAAGGACATCCTGGGGCATGGTAGCGGACAGCAGGTTGACCTGAGTGGACTGGGGAAGGAGCTGGAAGATGTCGTAGATCTGCTCGGTGAAACCACGGGACAGCATCTCATCGGCCTCGTCGAGAATGAAGAGCTTCATGGTGGAGGTGTTGAGGACACGGCGCTGGATCATGTCGTGGACACGACCGGGGGTACCGACAACGACCTGGGGACCGTCACGGAGAGCAGTCATATCCTCACGGACGGGGGTACCACCGATACAGGCGTGGCAGGTGAGGTTCATGAAGTCACCAATGGCAACAACAACCTTCTGAATCTGCTGGGCCAACTCACGGGTGGGGGCGAGGATCAGAGCCTGGCAACCCTTAATCTCGGGGTCGATCTTCTGCAGGGCGGAGATAGAGAAGGTAGCGGTCTTTCCGGTACCGGACTGGGCCTGAGCGATAACATCGTTACCTGCAGGAAATTAGACTGATATCGCAAGAGACAACTTAGACAGACGGAAACTCACCCTTGATGATGGGCATGATGGCGCGCTGCTGGATAGCAGAGGGGCGCTCGAAACCGTAGGCGTAGATACCTGAAATGATACCCGTCAGTAAATTTTCTTCGTGCCCCGCCGCCCACGAGGGGAAGCGCCAAAAAGTTGGAAATTTTATCACATACCGCGGAGCAGCTCAGGCTTGAGGTCCATAGCATCGAAGGAGTCGGTGATCTCATCGTAGTTGGACTCGATCATTCCTGTTGGGTGAAAAGCCGAGTTAGTCTTGTCTTCGTCCCTTTCTTCATCTTCTCGTCGCCACCTCAAATTCTTCCAGGGTGTGAAAACCCAAAAAGAAAATGTAGGAACTTTCAAAGATGATTATGAGGGAAGAGGTATCACATACCCTCGGGAAGATCCTCCAAACCCTTATCGTTCGACATGCTGGGTGGTTGTTGAGGTTGGTGATCACAAGCGTTTCGCTGTGATCTGGGTGGTGGGGTGAGAGAGTTTTAGCGAACGTGCCCTGTGGGGTAGTTCGCGAGTGTTGTAGAAGCTAGTATCTGAACTCTTCAAGTTGAAGAGTTGACAGGATACTAGAAGTAAAAGTTGTATGGGTGGTGGAAAGTGAAAGTCGTAAAGACTGAAGTGGGAAGAAAAAGGAAGTGAAAAAATCGACCAGCGGAACTCCCCATTTGCTGCGACGCTTTTTTTTTTTTTCACCCACGGTCGGGACGCCCTCACCGCTTGCCCAATGTGGGGCCTCCCGCTTTATCCCAAGCGAGTACAACGCTGGTGATCGTTCCAAGGTTAATTTCTATTCCATTGTATTGTTCCTGATTTTTCCTTGTTCTGCCGCGTGGCGCTACTTCTTCCCTTGATTCGTTTTTCTTGCTTCCTTTATTCCTTGCTTACTTTTGTTTTGTTGGGCTTTCCGGTTGGGCTCTATAGTCACTCTAACTATTGGGTTGTTGAAGGAGCGCTCGGACGGGCAGAAAAAAAATCTTGAAGCCCTAAAGTGATTCCCGTGGACAATGCCTGACATCACAACGCTGCCGAGTTATCCACTTCCCCAAGATGAGGATCTGGGCGTTGAGGTTATTCCCAGCCATCCGTTAGGCGTCAAGCCTAGTGGCAACGCATTATTGGCCACATCGAATCTTCGTTCGGCAATCGGAACATGGCAACTGCTACCCGACGAGTTAATTCTTTTGCTATTGGAGTGCTTGGATGGAGCCAGTCTACTGGCATTTGGAAGGACATGTAAAGCTTTTTATGCGTTTACGCGTGCAGAGGAACTGTGGAAGGCTTTGTTTATTCAGTAAGTCTAAGCTAATTGACAGCCTTGCGTGAACAATATGTAGATCTTTGATCTATATATCGTGGCTGATTCTGCCAAGATCCACCGTGACAACAGGATGCGGCGAATATCCAGAAAATTAACAACCCCAAGACTAATTACACTAATAGTTGTTCTCCGGAATCATTCACATGGCGAGGAACATGGCGGTCCACATATCTGAATCTGCCAGCCAGCAAAGTCCCCGTAGTAGATTGTTCTAACCTCTACTCGGATGCTCTATACCGACCATTCAACTGCGCGCACATCGTTATGGATCCATATGTCTCTGAGATTCCTAAGCGCAATCAGATTCCACGTCTACCCGACTTGTCACCGGAAGAGTTCCACGAAAAATGGGCTGATCGCCCGTTCATTCTAACCGAGCCCATCAAAGACTGGCCAGTCTACAAGAACTGGACGGTTGGACACCTGCTCTCAAAATACGGACAGGAAAAGTTCCGCGCAGAGGCAGTCGACTGGGTCCTTCGTACATACGGCGACTACATGGCCGACAATGTGGACGAAAGTCCGCTGTATCTATTTGATCGGAACTTCGTCTCCAAGATGGGACTGGCAGTCGGACAGCCCAATGAGACTCCCGATGCAGCCTACTGGCCACCAGCGTGCTTCGCTGAAGATTTTTTCTCCGTGCTGGGGAATGAACGCCCGGATCGACAGTGGTTGATCGTGGGACCAGAGCGGTCGGGTAGTAAATTCCATAAAGACCCGAACGCCACCAGCGCTTGGAATGCAGTGCTCAGGGGACCCAAGTATTGGATTATGTTCCCGTCTGGCGATAAGCAGGATCCGCCACCGGGAGTTTTCGTCTCGGATGACCAGAGCGAGGTTACCTCACCGCTCAGTATCGCCGAATGGCTACTGACTTTCCACGCTGAAGCGCGACGGACGCCAGGCTGCATGGAGGGGATTTGTGGCGAAGGCGAGATTCTACATGTGCCGTCTGGCTGGTGGCATTTAGTCGTGAATCTTGAACCGTCGGTCGCCATTACCCAAAACTTCATGCCCCGAGCACATCTCTGTGCTGCGTTGGATTTTCTGTCCAATAAAGCTGACCAAGTCTCCGGGTTCAAGAAGACTGTTCAGAATCCATACCAGAAGTTTATCGACGGCATGCAAGACGCATACCCGGAACTCTTACAACAAGCCCAAGAAGAGCTGCAAAGGAAAGCAGAGGGGAAGAAGCGCAAATGGGACGATATTGTCCATGGCAAAACAGAAGACGCCGAGGAAAAAGATGCTGGTGGTTTCAGCTTTGGATTTGGAGATGATGGGAGCGATGTTGAAGTCCCATGAAGCAATTATACTGAGCCGGAGAGGACACAGTCCCAAGATAACAACCATATATCAACGAGATAATTAACGCCTTCATAGCAGGTGCAAAATAAAATTACGAATTCATGCTCAATGGTTCAAGTCCCCACAGTACATCATGAACACCGAGATAAGCCCGGTCTTTAGTGGCAAGCAACCGATTTGGCAGCAGGGGTACCTTCAGCAAAAGCCAGATATCCCACGAAGGCACCGACGGCAACAGCAATCATAACTGCGCCGTTGTATGTCATGAAAAGAAGCCTGCAACAGAGAAGAGGAAATCAGTAATCATCAACCAAGCCCAAGCCAAAACAATGGGAACAACTCACATTATGAAGAAGCTATAGAAAACCTGAATGGCATACAACGCAGCCATAGTGAACTTTCCCTGGCGCACGACGGCAGCCCGATTATCCCTTCCTACAAGCAGTGGTGAGCGTTCGTCGTTATTGGTAGGAAGACCCGCATTCTCGGAGACGACGTTGGCGAGGGATGGGTCGGTGATACCACCATCTGAAGAGCAAGACATCAATGAGAGCTCGCTCAAGCAGGAGTGGAAAGGGGTTCAATAATAATCAAACACAGAACCTCAATCTCAATCTCAAACCACCGATGCCAACGCCATATAGTTCAATCGACAGCAATAAAGTGTGCATATTTGGGCTCCCAATTCAAAACCTACCTCCTGTAGACGATACTGCCGTAAAGGCATTCAGGCGTCGTGCGTGTGCAGCCTCATATTTGCGAGTAACTTGGCGTACTCCTTCGTAGCCCGCTGTGAGGAGGACGATAAGAACAAGCGAAAGAAGGAAGGAGATCGGGCCCGTGATGCGCCACCAGCGGAAGATAATGCAAAGGTTTTCGGAAGACCATGTGAAGATCATCTAGCACGAAGGACGGTTCGTTAGTACTCGTTTCATAAGACCTGTTAATAGTCGAGTACTTACGTTCATGTTGCACTGGCCACCCATATCCATATCGCCATGGCCATGATCCATACCAGGCATATCATGAGCCATATGCATCGAGTGATCCATGATGAAGAAAAGAGGTGGACTGATAATCAGAGAACAGGAGTTTAAGAAGAATGAAGAGGGTAGTTCTCAACCTAAGTAGCACGAAGGTACGTCTGACTACGTAGTCGGAAAGTAAACATCATGCGGGACGTGAGGTGATACCATCACAAGTGCAAACAAGGCAAACATCACCGATAAGCTCTCGGGTCCGAACCGCCTCAACTCTCCAATCCAATCCAATCCAATCCCGCATTGGTTCCTGTTCCCCGTCTCGAGCCAGCTTCGACTTTTTTTTCGCTTGCATGCTACGCGCCGGGTAAACTATTTCTGAACGACTGCTATCTATTCTCCCTTTCATCCGATATGGCGGACACTGCCTCCGCCACGACAGCAGCACCCGCGACCGGCGCGCCTGCGACGCCAGCAGGCGGCGCAACAGCAGGGGCTCCAAATGCGCCTAATGACCAGAATGCCGCGAGTCGCGGATTGCCATACTACGAGAAGTTGCGCCGGGAGCTCAGAGACACCTTGTCCAAGAAGCGATTGATGGATAGGAGCATGGTGAGTAACTAGACTTCCAGCAGCGCGTCATTCTCGTGCCGTTTTGTTAGTGGCTGCGAGCTTTGCAACAGCTCTCAATCGGCTGCACTCGCCGATTCGAGAATGACCCGCCTACTCTTTTGCTGCGGTGCGAGGATTATCGTTCATAGACTAACTCCTCCACTCCCCACAGGCCGCACTTGAAGACCAAATTTTCCGCTTCGAGCAATCTTACCTCGAGGAAACGACCGCCGGCAACATTATCAAGGGCTTCGATAATTACATCAAAGGGTCCGCCAATGCGTCTAGTCTTGGCGCTTCCGGTCTGAGTCTTGGATCGGGTGTTGGTGGGCGTCGGAAGGCGCAAGTCACAGATTCAGATCGGGTTTTCTCAAGGAGTTCTGCAAGCTACATGATGGTATGTGGAAGGCTTGAAAGCTTGATGTATCAATCGCTAATTACTATCTTAAACAGGACTCGCCTGGTCCCTCCTCCGCACAAACTACACCCTCACACGCAGCTACGCCTACATCCATTGCCGGTGGCAACGCACCCTCGGTGAAGAGCAACGGAGGTGAAGCGTCAGCATCTGCAAAGAACGCATCGGTCTCTTCGAAAAATAAGAAGAAGTCTGGTGGCGGGTCGAAGAATACGAAGGGAAAGAACCAGACGGACGATCTGTCTGATGAAGATAAACCGCCGGTTAAGCGGTTGAAGATTAGCTATGGACGGGATTAGAGTTTCATTTCCAGAAAGGAAATCACTATTCTTTGAATAATTTAAGGTTTGGAGTTTGGGAGGCGTTCATCTGCGATTTTTTAACGGAGGAAGAAGGCCCATGGCGCAGGGTGAAAAGGTCGATTTCTATTGCGCATCATGTACATCACGACCGATTAAGACTACAGTGTTTTGAATACCAGATATTGACCGTCATATTATTGACTAAAAATTTGGCATTCAAAGTCATAGCAAACTATTTCAATGAATCCAATGAGCAACAAAGGAACCAGGCATCAATGCCCAGGATCACAGCTGCAATCGGAAAGTAGCGATCTCGAATGCCCGCAGCGTAAAGGCGACCTCAACGCTATCAACCATCTGCACGAAGTCCATTTCTTCCTCGTCGTCCTCAAGGACATTGCATTTCCAGACACGCTTGACAGGGAAAGTACTCTTGATAGCTCCAAGAGCTTTGCCACCAAGAGACTCATAAACACGGATAATGATACTCTTCCCACTGCGAGCCGGGATTCCCCCAGTGGAAACGTCCTCGTCATCTTCACCTCGCTTGAATGCGTCCAAGATCACGGAAGGTGCGCCCTCGATCGAAACGCCGCTGAAATCAACGTGGTTTACAGCATGGGAACTGATTTTCTCAACAACAAGTGGCTGGTTGAAGTTGTAACCGGCACGGATTGTACGGTCGTCAAGCGGGCCAGAGTGTGGAAGGATGGCGTAACGAATGCGATGGCGGCCCATATCTGCATGGGCATCTGGAGCCTTGGGAGCACGGAGAAGCGAGAGACGCATGAGGTTGCCACATGTTGCGAAGCCGTACTTTGAGTCGTTGAGAACCGACACACCGTATCCGTTCTCGGAGAGATCGGCCCATTTGTGGCAGCAGACTTCAAATTTGGCCATGTCCCAGCTAAAGTATGTTAGTCTCAAATTAACCAATCATCATTTGGGGTTTTATGTACCTTGTGTTGTAGTGAGTAGGACGACGGATGATACCATATTGAGTCTCGTAGGAGGCTTCCGTGTTGGTGATATCGACGGGGAACTCAACCTTAAGGAACTTCATAGTCTCCCGCCACTCAACTTCGCTTTCAAATTCGACATATGAGGGCTCGGAGGATACTGAAGCCGATAAGCTAATGGTTGTCTTGATCCAGCTCTTGTCACTAATCTTTGTCTCCGTCACCAAGCTTACTCGGTGGGGATCGCTCTCAGCAATGACGGTCTTGCCACGAGGAAGCTCCTTTCGTGATTCTAGGTGGAAGACTTCGACATCCCAGGCTTGCCAATACAGAGGCTTGTCATCGAATATCACTAATTGACCAGCCTTGCCACCCTTTGAGATGATTTGTCTCTCGGCCTCGACATCAAATAGCGAAACAATGACTCCATCCTGTACATCAACCCTGAGCTTGCCGTTATCAAGACGGAAAACTTCAGGTTGGGTTTCCGTCACGGTCACCGAGTTTGTGGTCTGGAAATTAACGTCTCGGCATGACACCACGCCCATCTTACCATCGATCAGCGCGTACTTGGAGCCAGATGCTGTATTAATAGACTCAGGAACTTTGACCACTTCCGACCGAGTCCAAGGCAAGGTGTTAATAACCGCCAGGGCTTCATTGCGCAGGGAACTAGTGATTCCCAAGGCCGCCAGAGCATCCTGACGCAACTGGGATCCAATTTTGAAAACTTGAGCATAGAGTTTGTCGGAGTCATCATAGCACATCTCGATTGAGCTACCAGGCAGACAATCGTGGAATTGGCAAAGAAGGGTATTCTCCCACATTTCATCAATCTCCTTCTTTGGGTACCTGTAATCCTCATCATTGCCACGAATGGTAGCCAATGAAGCCAAAAGCTCGATCTCGCGAAGCAAGAACTCAGACTTGCGGTTGTTGCGCTTATTGTTTGCCTGAGTGGTATATGTGCCTCGGTGAAGCTCGAAGTATAGCTCTCCATACCATGTGGCAAACTGGGTACCATTGGCAGCGGTTGCTTCCAGCTTGTCAAAGAAGTCGTCAACTGACTCACCCATCTTGACTCGGGGAAGGGTGCCGATCTTGTCACTGAGGCCACGACAGCGACGAAGCTTCTCAAGGTGCTCGAATGTGGGCCCTCCACCACCATCTCCCTTACCAAAGACTAATAGGGAGGACTTATCAGCATCCAAAGATTTATGCTGCGTGATACTCCGCTTAAGATCACCAAAATGAGCTTCAGCGGTATATGTCTCTGCAGGTGCCATATGGCACATCACTTGGCTACCATCCAACGCAACCCACTGGAAAGTGGTGTGAGGGAAAGTATTGATGTTGTTCCAACTCAGCTTCTGGGTAAAGAAGCGACTCATTCCGGCGAGGCGGCAAATCTGGGGAATTTGGGTGGAGTAACCAAAGGTATCTGGCAACCAGAAAGTCGAGCATCGTTTTCCAAAATGACTCTCGAAAAATCTTTGACCGTAGAGGAACTGTCTGACCAAAGACTCTCCACTTGGCATATTGGTATCATGTTCGACCCAACTACCACCAATTGGCTGGAAGTGGCCCTTTCGCACCCATCGCTTCACACGATCGAAGACCGACGGATAATATTGCTGCAGCCATTTGAATTGCTGAGCCTGCGAACAAGTAAATCGGTGTTCTGGGTACCGATCCATCAAGTCGCATTGATTCGACCAGGAACGTGCGACCTTCCGCTTAGTCTCTGCCCAGGGCCACAGCCAACAAGTATCAATGTGGCAATGGCCAATGGCAAACACAAATGGATTCGTATCTGCTTTGTAAACCTCCGAAGAATCCACCTTGTCACCGAGATATTTTTGAGCGATTTTTCTACCCTCAAGGATAGACTCCTGGCTTCCATTGCCTGCAGTGAAAGCATCAATGATAGCATTCCCGATCACGTTCGCCTCATGTGCCTCCCAAGAGTCACCGGGGAACTCGCGAGCAGCATCACCAATGATCCAGAAATCGTAAAAGAGTGCCCGGGCGGCTAGATTTACAGCGGTAATTCGAGCCGTGGTGAGTTGGTATGACTTGTCTGGTTTCGGTGGTTGGATCGAGTCGCCCCCAGGGGCATTTCCAAACATGCCATTGCATGCCATTTCGATATAAAATGTATGCTCCTTTCCATCGCGCCATGCATCGGGAATGATCCATTCAATTCGTTCGCCGCCACCGGTTAGACCTTGCAGTGGGTGACCGTCCTCTGTCCATACTAGTCCTTCGTTGTGGGCATCCCAGTGGAACTCGAGTCGCTCCTTTTGTCGCATATCCTCAGGTACGGTCAGTTTGATGCGAAACCAATGCGTTGACCAACTGGGTCCGAATGATTCTCCGACATGAGTAGGTGTGAATTCATGTGAGGTTGCTTCCTCGAATGTCGGCCGTTCCAGGTTGGGGACCGAATACACTGATAGCTTGACATGATCTTCGTCCGAGTTGGTTGCTTCGAAAAACTTGGAGACGAGGTTTTGGCCTTCGTATTGGCCTTTTTCTGTGAACTGCTTCAGTCGGTCGGTGTAGATTTTGGTAATGCGCTGGCCGACCGGGCGCTCGGACAGTACTGGGAGGGTCTTGGTAGCTGGGATGGGAGTAAGATGAGGTTCTCCACCCATGTTGATGATCGCTTTCCAATTCTGTTGATTTGTTTTCAGATAAACGTTATGTGTGACAAGGAGGGGGATGATAGCTGTGCAATGAGTGTCAAGGGAGGAGCTGACCAGATGCGGAGGCATGACGGAATGCGGAGTCAGGGCGGGGGATCAGCCGAGTTACATCCACTTCGCATCCACAGTTCATCAATATTCTTAATCCTATGAATATCTTATTGACATAAAATTGACTATCCAATATAATTAACGCATTTTTTAAATTCCTCATCGGCCCTTAATCGCTTCCAATCTTCATCACGAAGACACACTGTAACAGCCATTTCCCTTTCCAAGTGGGGACTTTGGCATAATGAAGAACAAGCCTTCGGCCGGCATAAACGCTGATCCCCGTACTGACTCTGGCTTTTCAAGTCCAAGATTAAAATAAAGATCATAGTCCTTGATCCAAGCCCATGAGCTTAGCGCAATGCAATGCCCTTCGAGATATCTATACTAACAGTAAAAGATATCATCATTTTACCGACCAATTGGGTGAGATATGTTGCAAGAGCACAGACTCTATAAGCAAGGGCTCGTAACTTTCCAGCTGTCTGCGAAACTCTGATGCGATACTTCCTGATGGTTGTTCTGCTATATCCTGGAGAGAACTCGAATTGCTACAGGTCATTCATATCTGGGTGTAGGGCCTGTAAAAGTCTGACTGTTGGCCTAGCCACTCAGGAGTCTGTCTCGTTTTCTTTTGTTTTCTCTGCCAATCCAATTTGTTTCCAAAAATGTTGAATAGATGGCCTTTCCATGGCGAAGTTACGTCTTTTGATAGGAAGCAGAGATACCTACATAGGCCGATGTAGGTATTGCTAAAGTGGGTCTTTGGTGGGTTGGTCCCACTAAGCGTTAGTCGACATGAATCCAAGTGAGTTCCATCACGTGATGGTGGGTCATCGTGGGTTTCCAAGAAGCTTTACCGACGTGACCTAGGGTTCTAATATTCGAAGAATACCGGGGGTACATCTTGCATTTACTTGGATGAATTACCATATGAATAAATACTAAAAATCCAAATCAATCATCCAAGTCCATATTTACATGGATTGAATGTATGTTCATACATATTTCCTTGTAGCACGACAAGATATATCTGAGTCGGAAAATTGGAAAGGGATCTCAGAATAGTATCGGATTGTTGGAGGCTGTTTTATCATAGTCCGCTCAAATTGAAAGATTCGAACCCCCGGAAAAGTAGATATGAAGGCTTCAAAGTTTTAGGTACCTAGCCTTGTAGGTGGACGTCGTAACCCGAGTTCTGAAGCCCCAAGCTGCTTAGGTACATAATGGATATTCTTACATCATACATTCTGCCATTATGAGATCAAGGAACTATCGAAATTCAAGTTTTCGCTGTAGTCGTTGATTTTCAAAAATGACAACGTTGGTATTCATCCTTTCTGCGGAATAGCAGCAACCCGTCCAGGTGCACGTACCGTCTGAGTGGCATTCCCTACACACCAACAATTCCCAGGTAGCTGAATTTTGGTATCTTGATCGTAAAAGGTGCTCCCAATATCATTTCGCTGTTGAATAGAATTCATCGAGTCACACACATATAAACAATCATGCAATGTCATATTAGGCAGCAGCATCAAAATAGATTTGTCACCCATAAAGTCATAGTCACAATGAATGAGATATTTCTGTGCGTTCATTGTTTGTATAGAGTTGTCTGCAGATGGACAAGAGATTGGGGTTGTGGAGTTTAACGTGTCTGCCCAGATATTCGTGCGGCTATCTGTGGGACTAGACGTGGAACTATTCGATGAGCTATTCGTGAAGCTATTGTTCGATGAGGCCCATGTGCTTGTTGGTGGTTGATCTATAGTTCATGAATTAGTGAAAAATTCTATATAGGAATGAAATGTGCATACCATTCTGATGTCTCAGGCTCATTGCCATCCCGATCGCGATGGCGAACGCCACAATCGTCAATGATACAATGGACATTATGAGCCAAAAGGTGACCCTTCGTAGACCGCAGATAGTCCGTTTTGGTGGTGGGTTAACCTTAGCCAAAGGGGTATCACCCAGATAGTAATGCGCATGGCGGTGGTCAACCTCAAGAGGAGCTTGGACAACTTCCAATCCAACGGAAGTTCTGATTTGCTTGGAAGTATCAGCGAGAGACATGATAATGGATCTCGGAAGTCAATGCTTTTTCGCAAAGATTGGGTATGAAGGGGGTTTAAATCAATTGACTAAGCTCGCTACAGACCAGCACTTCTCAGTGGTATCATAACTCATGTATCCTCGAAGCTATTTATGATTCCCTACACAAAATACCTGTGATCCAATAAGATCATTTAGTCATGTTGGGCCACACAATAAAGCGACGATCCATGCAGGGGCACACCATGGGCTATGTAGGCAGGCTAGAAGAATGAATACTTTCATTCTTCTACGGTCGCATTCAGGCCTCCCACGTCCGCATTCTCTGATTCCTAGCAATCTGAATGAATCCATTGTAGAGTCAACCTAAGAAATAAGAGAAAGAGATCTGCTGATCAGCGAAATTCCATCTCGTAGCTCGAACCGACTACGTGTTGGTTATGAGCCGAGATTTTAAATTATGTGAATATTCAGATCATGGTAAAACTTGACAATGTCTCTCAATTTGGTAATTTGCCGTAAGAAATCAATAATAAAACCAGATTCAATACACCTATCCAGCTCGAAGATAATATCTCAATCCATTTCATCCACGAGAAAGAACTCTCCTCCCAGCCTCCAACCCTTCAATCTCTGCCTGTAGCCGCCTACGCTTGCGCCGGATCTTCATGTCTTCCCCAGCAATCTCATCGAGTTCCTCAGTGGAGAGGCCATCAACCCACAAGGCAGAAAATAAACTCATGGGGGTCCCAGGCCCGGTCACCAGACGGTGGTCCGCTGCTTGCATGCAAACACTATCCACGAACCGTCTACAGGCCACCGTGTAGTATGATTGCAAAATGTCGTGGATATCTTCGCCTGTTTGTTTATCATTGCTCTGGGAGTTTTCTGCAGCAAGATCCATTAGTCGAACAACTCTTCCTAGTTTTGGAGCGAAGATGGCCATTGGGGCCATGTTAGACTGGACACGGTCCTGTCGACTGCAACTCCGTATGTTAGCTATCACATAAAAGAACTGGATAGGTTCTCAATTGAGTGATCAGTTATGGGAAACAGGGATACTTGCCACTTTTTGAGCCTGTCGTTGAGGTAGGTATTCAAAGTCATTGGTGTTCCTTCACGCTCAATTTTCAAAAGGAAGTTGACTTGAGAGATCGACTCCCGGTATTTGCTCATGAGGTCATCCATTAACAGCAATATGATATTCGAGGGGATGTTCTTGTCTATGGAGACAGCTCCAAGGACTGTCTCTATGAAGTTGTGAATAATGATAATAATATCATTCATGTATCCGTGGGCTATTGTTGGCCATTTGATGCTTTGGCTCTTCATCAGGGAGGTAAGAAGTGTATGGTTGAAAGTGCCAATCTCAAATCCTTTTGCACCATGATAAATGGTGTCAATCCAACTTTCAATGCCAGACGTTGAAGGGCACTGAACCTGCAAGTTCTGACACAGGATTTCGTCCAGCTGTTCCAAATTGCAAAATTTGCGGCTCTCCATAAGTTCCTGAGTCTTGCTCTCTTTGGCTTCACAATTGTCATTGTTACTTTGAGGGCTTCCTTCTTCGGCCGAAGCTGGGGATTCCTCTTGAGCCGGAGTTGAGCATCTAGTTTTGAATGCATATTCATGGCCAAAGTCTGCCATATCATCGGAAAATTGGGCATTCCTGTTTGAAACTAACGTCGCAAGTCTTGCCTCTTGTTTATCAAAAATGTCATAGGCCCCGTAATTCGTGCAGAGCGCATGCTGTGTAATCTTTGAAACTCTGAAACGATGTCAATAAGCAACCGTCTTTGCTGTTCCGGGGTTTCCCTTTCAAATCCAAGAAGCCTCAGGGCGTCCTTCGACTCTTTGAGTCTTCTGGAGACCTCAGAGCGTACATCAGGGAAGACTCGGCGAACTGTTGAGGTAAGAATATCTCGAAGGCGAATCTTCAAGGATCTGATGCCATAGTTCTCATTTGAAACGAGATTCTACCCACTCAGCATATAAGGGTACTGCCATTTCGAGAGATCAGGTATTCCCGCGTACATACACACCGGATTTTGTCCGGCAACGCTTGGCGCTCCCCTTCCGTTCTAGGGCTCACCCCCTCGCCGCTTTTGCTCACTGAGTACGGAGTAGAATTTGTTCAGTGACCATTATGTATTCAGGATGATCCGCTCACTGAGCCTGACCTGAGCATCCTAATTCGCCTACTAAGCCCCTCGAGAGGCGGGGCCTAAGTTAGCAGGCATAATTAAACGCGACATGCTAGCTCGATTCCCCGTACGAATTTTTCCTTTTAGATGATATCTCCTATCCTTTAAATCAGGGGATCGTTAGCTATATACAGATTACTAATCAATACTTTAAGTTAGTTAACGTATTCGGGAGTGTACATGTGGTGTCGCCAATGACATAAGCCACAGGTCGCCATTGACTAGGCCTAATTAGGAAATAGAAAAAAGTTCAATGGCGACCTTTGCTTATGTCATCAGCCTCGGGACCTGTAATTCTAGTCCTAATACGACTGTATTACAGAAGTGTTTAGGGCTAGATCTGCTACCTTGCTTTATACCCACATTCTAACTCTTCAAAATTCAATAAATCCGGCAAAATGTCAACAGAGGCAGAGTGCAAGGTAAGTACTTAACAAGCACTTAGAATTATTTTACTAATTATCTTCTATTTAGATACCTCCGATTTACCTTACGTCTACCTCTAATACCCCTCTACACGCGCAATATCTTGAATATACCCAAGATCTCCCTGAATATCCACAAACACATGAGAATGGCTTTGCTTATATTGTTTCTATGTCTGAAGGAATAGAAACAAAGATTGAAACTGCGGTTGAAAGTGTAAGTGCCTGTTAAGCGTTTGGTAAGCGCTTAGGAAGCGCCTACTCACCTTCGAAAAGGTGCAATACGCTATGCAGCGAAATCATACACGACGCTCTTCAAATCAGCAGTCTATTTTTGGGGATATAGGTTATTTCCATAGCACAAGCGTGTGTACTGGAGTTAAGGTCTGCGAGTGGATTCATCCTGATCTATATCATATGTGTCATTCTAAGGTAGATGATGAAATATGGGAAAAGATACGAACAATTCGGCATAGGGTTCCCTTCCAACCTATGGAGGAGCCGCAGAGACGTGCAATTAAGTGAGTAAAACCCTTGCTAAGCGCTTTTCTAACGTTTAATAAGCGCTTATCTTTTCCACTAGTGAATATCAAGCACACCAACGGCTTTTCCAACCAGATAACCCGCGTATACCTTGCACGCAGGGAGTTGATACTTGTGTACCAGCCCTTAAATTTAGTGAATCTGAGGTTAGTATTATGCTCCCCTATATGCGTTTGCTAAGCGCTTGCTAAGCGCCTCTTTTAACATATATATGCTAATATCATATAGACACCTCTTGGCGTACCAAGGATATATATCCAGTGTATACATAGAGACTCTAATAAATTAGGGCACTATACGTCACCAGCTCTCCCTAGACTAGGCGAGATTGATATACCTTTTCTAGAAGATCTCTTTAAAGATAGAGCAAATCTTCAACAGACACATTGTGGAACTATTGAGCGTCGAGCTTCTAGGCTTCGATTTTGCGGTATGTGAGTTTGAAAAGCGCTTGTTAAGCGGTTGCTAAGCGCTTTACAGAGTTTGAACACCCTCAGGGTTGCGGCAGGTTCACCGAAAAGAAATGCAGTGTTCGTTTCCATTGGCTTATACCTAAGAACCTTGATCAATATCCATACTTCCTTTTTCTCTCGACTGGCGAGCATACACACCCCCCACCACCGCCAGGCAAGACACCAAGTCAAATCCTACAAGGAGTCTACGAGCTGATCAAGTCTATACGAGACCCATCGCTGACTACGGGTAAGCGCTTTGAAAGCGTCTTCTAAGTGCTTGTTTAATGCTGATATCTCTATATAGGCAAATTCCTTCTCAGTCCAGCGCTTACAACATTCTGCCAGCGTTATAATGCGTTTTCATTACCCGAAATTCACCAAAGCTTTAGCAATATTGATAGAATAACCGCTATTATTCAAAAACAGCGACTGCTATCATTTCCAGCTGGGCAGGATTTAAATGGTGTAATCTTTGAGATGGAGACGAACCAGAAAGTGCAGGTAAGACCCCTATATGCGCTTGATAAGCGTTTGTTAAGCGCTTGCTAAGCGCCTCTAGGAGTATGTTCAAGCCATCTTCACAGACCAGGGGCAGATGATTATATGCCTTACTATTGAACAAGCATCATTACTAGTTAATGGTGAGCCATTCGAAGTGGATATGGCAGCTAAACGGCTTTATCGTGCGGATCTTAGAGAGGTTGTCTTCGCGAGGAAGATTCAGGACCGCCAGAGAAGTGAGTAAAGCGCTTTGGAAGCGCTTGGCAAGCGCTAATCTTTGCTAGTTCTCACACTCTGCCGGGTATATACTACTGAGGACACACGAGATGGATACTATCTCTTATTTAAGAGAGTATTTGACTGCGCTAAGCGGCTACTTAAAAAGGAGTGCTCATTTCGATGCCTAGATGGCACTGGTGTTGAGGCAATTATTATGGATATGGATACAAAGCAATATGGAGGTAAGTCTAGATACTTTCTAAGCGCTTTACAAGCGCTTACACCTACTAGGTCTTGGTGATTACCTCCATGAGATTGATCTACTACATAGAGACTCTCGTGTGCTATCAGCAAACCAGGTTGTCTTCTGTCAGATCCACTTCAATCGAGGTATTAATGATTGTTTAAAGAAGGAAGTGTCTATTCCTACTGGCGCAGCTAGTATCATGAGATCAATTTTGGAGACACCAACCTCTGCTGAGTACCATGAAGCTCTGGATTGGATTATTGATAGTAAGTGCTTCGAAAGCGCATTTTAAACGCCTACTAAGCGCTTAATAAACTAGGGTTCAATTCATACAACTTTATTCGCGAGTGGGCAAAGCACAAGAAGCAAGACTGGGTAGCTCAAGGCCTCTGCCAGAGCTGCTCCCCAATTCCACTAGCTATCTTTCGCCATTTACGCAAAAACACAAATGCTGTTGAGCAAACACACCATAAGGGAAATGCTCGTGGGCGTGGATTAACTCTTTTACAAGCATTGATAAAGTTAGTTGATCACAGAAGCGCTTCCTATACGCTTGTTAAGCGCTTACTAAATGCTTCACAGTGGTCGCCAAATTGATGAACTTGATATGCAGCAATATAATAGCTGGAGAACTGCAGGTATCCGGCCCACATACCGCGCAGGTGGTGTATCAGCACAATATGATCGCTTTATTGACCGAGGTAAGTTATAATTTATATTTCTATATTATAAGCTCTATATCTAATTAAATATAGTGCTTTCTAGGCGTCAAAGATATCTAGAGGCTACTGAGATAGATAACAATGATGAAGAACAATTGCTTAGATTTAGCAATCGTTCAACCACATCAGGCGTGCCAATCCCAATCAGGGTTTCAAGATCTGAAAGATCACGAGGCAGATCACAGAGGTATGCTTAACAAGCGCACATAAGCCGCTTATCAAGCGCTTAACAAGCGTTTGCTTACATCTTTTAGGTCAACCAGCCTCCAGCAACAAGCGACAGCTAATGCGCAAATAGTAGAGGACTCATCAGCAGCTTCTAATCTACAAAAGCAAATTGATATAGAATCCTTAAAAGCACAATTAGTTGAGCAGCAGATAAAAACAAAGAAACGAGAGATAGAGCTAGCAGAGCTTGAGGAACAGGCTAATAAGCGCTTTGCAAGCGCTTATTAACTGCTTTTATGTTCAATTCTTTTTGTGTTTTTTAAATTATAACCAGCAATCAGTTAACTATAAAATCAATCAATGAAATAATATCAATCAAACACTCTATTCCTGCTCTTGCACATCTTCCTCATCTAAGAAGACTGGTTTGGTGCAACATAGTCTGATGGAGCATCTACCGCATTTGTGCAATCAAAAAACGCTAGATACTCACAGCACTCAATATTTGCAGGACATTCTATATCTAATTAGTATAGGTTAATCTTTAAATAATAGGTTATACATACTATCTGGGTTTCTTGCGTGTGCTGTACAGCTAGCGCATGGGTAGTCATCAATTGTAAGAACCTCTAGGGCACGTCTTGTGGCAGTCTTGCTGATCTAGAGAGATATTAGCCTATATAAGCACTTATTAAGCGCTCCGTAAGCGCCTTTAGAGCGCTTTCGCAACCACTTACACGACCAGTGCTCGTCAAAGGCACGGGCGGGACATCACTCGCGCGTACAACGTCATCAATCTCAGCTTCCTCTTCTATCTCTTCTTCCTCAATTTCATCCTCAAAGAGCTCATCATACCACTGGCGGGCTTCTATCTGCTCTGTAAAGGTGACTCGGCCTGTACGCTCTAGCTCTGCTAGCGTTCTACCATGTGTCATAAGATGCCAGCGAAGATTCCGCGTTCGCATAGGGATCTAAGCGCTTAGTAAATGCTCAAGAAGTGCTTAGAAGGGCTCACTTACTACAGATCGAGGGCACATAGGAATACGACAAAAGACTTCTCCAGGAATAACCTTAATGCGATCATAGGTGTTTCTCTAGGTAAAAGTAAGCAGGATGAAGCGCTTACCAGGCGCTTAACAAGCACTTACCCGCTCAACCTTAAAAGCTGGCAGCTCCAATGTTCCTTCTATACCTTCCTGTATATATCTTTTATAGGAAGGCCAGTCACGGAGAAAGGTTGGTGCGTAAGAAAGAGGTTCATTAGACATTTTGGTAGATAAAAAGTTGAGTTGATAGAAATATTGATATAAATTGGGAGAGAGATATGTGGAAATATATATCTTGAGATCACCTGAAAATAGATATCTAATTTCTCATAGCTTCAAGGATATTTCTTTATTAAAAAGTGGAAAAGTCTAAATTCTATGCTTTCTTTAACATAAAATCACAAGATCTAGCTATTAATACTTCCTTTATAATATATCAAAGCCAAGTGGATTAAGTGGCGCAGCATAAAGAAAATCATAAAACAAAGAAACTTTGGGTATCAACGCTAAAGCACTTGATAAGCGCTTAAGAAACACTTAACAAGCACTATCTAATTCAATCTTCAAATCATTACTTTCTCCGGCACTAGCCTCAAACTTAGCACTTAACAAGCGCTCAAGAAACACTCAACAAGTATCTGATTCATTCAAATCTTTACTTTCTCTAGCACCAGCCTTATACTCAGTACTTCCAGTAGTATCAAAGTACTGTAGGAGTGCACAGATCCCAAAGTTCTTTCCGCATGCTAGGCGCTTAGTTAGCACTTAACTAGCACTTAAAGAGGTAAACTTACTAGATGGCTTTTTGGCCTTAACACACCGAGCACATGGAATTTGGATCTTTGGATCGCGCGCCTTGCTGGCCTTCTGGACACCAGCTTGGGAAATCTGATAAGCATTAGTCAAGCGCTTAACAAGTGCTTATGAAGTACTTACTCGCTTGCTCTTCGCAACCAAAGGGCACTTAGGCTTAGGCCGACTTGGAGAGACCAAGGCAGCGGTAGGGAGGACGGCTGGACATCCAGTAACTAGAGTTTTGAACCACTCTAAGCACTTCGTAAGCGCTTGACAAGCATTTCAAGTGAGAGTAAAATCCTTTACTTACCTCTCACCCGATCCTTTCGTTCATTTCGCAGGTTTCCAGTCTCAGCGGTCGCGATGGGGTGATCCTCAGCTTGCTCTTTAGGGAGGTGGGATTTGACATGAGTACGGAGATTCCGGGTGCTCTGCTTAGTCTAGATAAGCGCTTAGTGAGTGCTTGACAAGTGCTTGTGGGGGTGCTTTTATTACCTTGGCGCGCGCACAATCTTTCCACCGGCAAAAAGCCTCTCCAGGCTCCACAATGATGCGACCGTCCTCATCCTGTCCTCTGGTAAGTGCTTGTTAAGCGTTTAGGAAGCGCTTGTAGCTCTCACTTACCTTCTCATAAGGAGGGAGCTTCAACTCACCAGACTCCCCAAGGCGAAGATATTCCACATAGTTCTCATCGGCCTCCAACCAGACGGGGGGGCGAAACGTATTGGCCATCGTGAATCTAATTCAAGTACTTAATAAGCACTCCACAAGTGATCAGAGTAACTGCTCACAGCGAAAGGGGGGAGTTCACGAAGCGGTGAAAAAAGCGGAGAAGAGATGGTTGTGGAAGGAAGAAGAGTTGGTTTTTGGTAAACAGTAATCTATTGTGGGGGCCTTCCTAATCGGGTTAGCTTATTTTCAATGGCGACCCGTGACTTATGTCATTGGCGACGCGACCTGTACCCTCCGTATTCGGTAAGCGAGCTGCGCATGTAAGCCAGCTGCGCAGCCGGAACACCATAGTAAATACGATAAATTACAACTTGATATCTCACTTACCACGAGGTTAATTCATTTCATTACTTTTAGATAGCTATTGATAAGGCTTTTCAACACCATATATCAATTTCAAGGAAATCTTAAAACTACATTATGGTGGTTACGAAAATTACGTTGATTAGAACCCCAAATAAATATATCTCAACCACCAAGATATAATAATTCCCTAAACTCTCTCAAGCAGTTAGATATGATATGTAAAGTATTAGGCTACAAGGAAAAGTCCCTACGTATCTACGTTGTTGAGATATCAAGTTGTAAATTATCGCATTTACTATGGTGTTCCGGCTGCGCAGCTGGCTTACATGCGCAGCTCGCTTACCGAATACGTTAACTTAGAGCTCTTACCGATTACGTCACCACACTAACCAGGGGTTTACTGTGTACGAGAGCCATACAACCCGGCTTGGAAGTGGGGTAATTGACCCGTGTTAAAAGGAGAAAGGGGTTCCGAATCTCTCTGGAAACGAGGAAGCCGCAGCAAAAGGCACGCCTAGATTTATGACAGTTATGTTTCCACACAATTGTTCTCAACCTAAGTTCACCATGAAAGCGACATCGACATTTCTACTTCCCTCAAGATGGATTTAGTACCACAAAGCAATCTCCCAGCCGTCCCAAAATCCACTGCGAAACGAAATCGAGTCCCGCTTTCTTGTAATCCATGCCGTGTGCGCAAGTATGTGGTGCTCTATTGGCGATCGGATTGAGAAAATAATGAACGCCTCTTTGCAGATTGCGATGCGATCGTCAACAACCCTGCCACAATTGCATGGCGCGGGGGTCCAATAACCTGTGCATGTATGCAAATCGCGAGACACAGGAACGAGATGTGAATGACTCGGCATCCCAGTGCAGAGCCAAAAGTCCTATCCAAGGACGACTTTGTAATGAAGACCTCTTCTACCGAAGTAACACCCACTGGGATAATGTCCTGGCGGAGGTGCGCTCCTACAATCTACACCATGCTGTTAGATTTATGTTTTTGATGCTGATGCAAACTTCAGTTGGCCGCATTGACTCAAGATGATGGACTGCAAAGAGATACTCCTTCGTGCATCCAGGGGTCACGTTCATTTAACGGGTCTTCCCCTACTGCGAATGATGATCTCTTGGTCATCATGCCGTCTCGTACTACAGCAGACCAACTGGTTTCAAGATTTTTTGATCCACATTGTTTTGTTGGCCCGTTAAAATGTAAGATCCCTCATAGTAGCTGTGTCATAACTAATTCCAATATTAGACATACTCCACTATTCGACCTTCATGAAAGAAGTTTGTGGCCATGCTCCTCGATATGGTTGACCGTTGCTGACTCAAATAGTACCTGGGACATTGGAAGAACCCGTCGTCAACTTCGCTATCATGGCTGGGACTTCTCTATGCCATCTTCAGCCTGGCGATCTATTTCCTTCCTGCGGCAAGCGACGACTACATGGGCTTGTCCGGGACACTTGCCGCACTTTATCACACTCATTCCGGTCAATGCATAACGAGGATCGGTGCAAACAAAGCCAATTTGCAGACCCTTCAAGTCATGATCGCCCGCAGTGTGTTCGGATTCTCTAACCGGGAAGACTGGGGTGCTGGCCTGATCCCAGACATCGGCGCTATTGTGCGCATTGCCACGCGACTAGGCCTGCACCGTGATCCATCGCATTTCTCCGATATCACACCGTTCCAGGGAGAAATGCGCCGTCGGATCTGGACGATTATATCCCAGATTGACACGCTCTCATCCTTTCATCTAGGAATGCCTGCTGCCATCCGCACAGGGGACGGTGATACTGAGGCGCCACGCAACCTGCTCGACACTGACATTGATGAGGCAATGTCTGAGTTACCACCCTCGCGACCGTTTTCGCAGCACGTTCCGTTGGGGTACATGCTTGTAAAAAATAATATACTAGGTGTGATGAAGCGGATTGTTGAATCATTGAACTCCATACACGGGGAGCCCTACGAGGTTGTTGTGCAGCTTGATAGAGACCTTGCTCAGGCGTACGCCATGATCCCCGCATATCTGCGACTCAATAACTGGGAGAATGCGCACAAGGACCCACCATATCTGGTCCTCCAAAAGGTCCAGTTGGACATGCTCTACCATCAGACGGTATCTGTACTTCATCGGCGATATCTGCGAGAGGCGAGGTCGGATTCAAAATATGCTCTCTCAGAGCAACGATGCGTTGATTCATCGATGATCCTGCTGAGCCATCAAATCACTATCTACAAGGAGGTTCAACCAGGCGGGTATCTGAACCCCAACTTTGGGTACATCATTCCCCCTGAGAGCATGAATTTTACCCTTGCTGCGATGATACTCTGCCTATATCTCCAGTACCGAACAAAAACAAAGCGAAAGGATGTCTTATCTGCAGATACAAAGGACCAAAAGCTATTACAAGTTCTGAACACCACGCACACAATATGGAAAGATCTATCGAATGAGCATCACGAGGCGGGCAAGGTGGCAAACGTACTTGACAAAATCCTGAAGCAATTGCGTCTGAGGTTGTCTTTTCCTGATGATAGATTATCAGCCCTTGAGCCGGGAGTACCATTCAGCTGCGGAGAAAGCTCCCATATCGGTGCTCAATCTACGACTCGTTCCGAGTCAAGTCTCAATCTTAATACTAACTGTACGGAAATTTTTGGTATAGAAATGAGTGACTTCAATTGGGTACGCATATCTACACTTGGTAGAATGGAAATGGCCATTAACATGCACCTTCACCAGGACGTTTGGGACTCGTTTGTTCAAGGTGACAGTTTCGAGACGGCATATCTTAGCCTTCTTGGCCAGGAACCCTCATTGCAGGCAGGGGTTCGTTTTGACCCTGGCATTTCCCCATCAGCTGAATGGTTCACAAATCCGTGTGCAACATCTGAGCCATGGGACCAATAGCCTGAACCCATGCTTCGACCGCAGCTCGGGGCATCCCATCCGCAACATATTTCTGGATCTTCCCATCCATCTCCGTGACCTCCAACCCGCTTACAACACTTGCAACATATTCCTTCACTGGCATCCCCTGTGGCTTCTTCCCACCAAGTCGTTTCGCCATCTCATCAGCGTGCGCCACATCCAACTCAGTCTCCACGTACGGCGGAAGAATCTCCACAACGCTGATGGCGGTGTTCTTGAGTTGATTTCGCAAGATAACGGTAAAATAATGCAGCGCCGATTTCGTGGCGCAGTAAACCGGTAACGTAGTGACCGGGACCAGGCCTAGGCCTGAGGTGACAAAGGCAAGAAGGCTGGCCTGGCTTGGTCGCGAAGCACGGAAGTGCTCGATGACACAGCGTGCGAGGACAGTCGGACCAGTGAGGTTGGTCGTGATCTCTTTGGTGATATCAGCCGTGGTCGGGTATCCAATGGTTGAGGTGTTGTCGGCGGTGTAATCTAGGAGTATCTGGATACCGGCATTGACAATGACAGCATCAATTGCGGGAAATGTGGTGAATGCTTCATTGATCTGTCTTGGTAAAGCGTCGAGGTCTTGTATATCCATCTTATTCTATGTCAATATGGGAGTAGATCAAGCGCCTAGAGTTACTTACTTGGACAATGCCCACTCCGGGTAGCTGAGCTGCTAGAGTATCTAGTCTCGCCGCTCGGCGGCCCGAGACGATTACATGCTTTCCTCGTGAGTGGTATTGACGTGCAAGTTCCTCGCCAATTCCTGAAGTGGCTCCAACAATCAGGATTGTTCCAAAGGCAGTCATGATGTAGATGTTACAGGAATCTGAGATTATGGACACCAGTGAGGTTCAGTCTGAGAAGAAAGTATATATAGTCCCGAGGACAATTGTTGTCTGTAGGAACTTGTTATATTAAGTCACTCCTCTTCCACGGGATTAAGCCCACCGTCCTTGACAACCAGCCAATCCGAGTCTTTGCTCAATTATCCATGCTTATCTCCGCGGATTTAAAAAGTGGGGCATTGTCTATTCTGTGATACCTAGCGCGTTAATGGTACTATCGGATATGTCTGGCTAAATTAACGAGGTTTCCTCGTTATTGTTATTTAGAGCATTAGTTTCTAGGGGTATAAAGAGATTTCCACAGCCGGGATAAAAATAATGAGTGGCCTAACAACTCCTGCAATAGAGGGCTAGAGAGCTGGCAGGGAACTGAATACGGCAGGTAAGGCAGGGCCGTGTTTTAATAGGAGCGGGCAAACGTGATAGTCGATAAGCAGGGCACCGCGGAGGTTGAATAGTCGCAGACAGACGCATATAGCGACCACAATCATGGCAGGGATAACGCGTTAGTATGGTGGAGCCGTACCAAACCGAGATAGTAGATAAGTATGAATTACAGAGAGTACAGAAGCCACCGAATTCACGCGTGGTAATACATTATAGAGCGTCGGGATAAAATAACGGTCAATAAGCAGTATATAAAGCAATCATCGAGCTAGAAGGTATATATACATACAGACAAAACCCTAGAATCCTAACGGCCAAGAGCAGCTAGGCTCAAAAAGGCAATATAAGGGCGAATGAGCAGCGTGCGTGGCAGTAGAGTTCCAACGTAGACAAGCTACTTGGCTTTGCGGACGCGCACGCACAAGCACGTTGATTAGTTCCCTTTCTCTCACTACGTTCGTTTCAGGGCAATATATTAGATTTTAGGGTCGCTGTAAGATACTGTAAATTCTAGAACGCGAATAATATATATAATACGGTATATTACACGAAACTCCTATACGCTGCTCCCTCGCTGTCCCTCCGTGCCCAACGTACCCTATACCCTACCAGCCATTATTCTGCAGCATCACTATCTCAGGGCCAGAATCATACGAGACTAATCGGTGGGCGAATAAGGGTTACTGATGTGCGATGCGAAGATATGATGTGGTGAACCAATCTAGTGGACACATCTACCTAAGATACAGTAATAGCGCAGCGCACACTAGCTAGCTAGCTAGAGGGCTGTATACGACCTAAGTTCGTGAAAAGTCTGAGGAATAAATCAATCAATCAATCTTCCATCTTAGCCAAAACGTTAATGGGGTCATTCATGAATCTCTCTGTGAGAATATCGTGCATTTCAGGGACCGCGGCCGAGAGTAGGGTAACCACCTGAGGCACCTAGGGAAAAAAATGGAATATGCCTTAGATATTCTCTATCTATCCACGCTGTAGTTAATAAGTAAGTGTTGTTGTTATAACATTCCACTAGGAACTTACAGAGAGCATTTCATCGGCCGCGTCCAGAACGAACAGCTTAACAGCATCATACCTAAAGGCGGATTTACTGATGATGGCTTAGATACGGGCGGGGGTACCGATGACAACATAGGGACCATCACGCAAGGCATATATATCAAAGGATAGTGAGGTACCGGGGATACAAGCGTGCACATTAACAGCCAAGAATTCACTAAGGGAGATCATAAAGTCGTAGATATATTTCGCTAATTCACGAGTAGGAACAAGGACGATGGCCTAAGTCTTCCTCAATTCAGGGTCAATACTCTAGAGGGTGGCGATGGCGGCAGCACCAGTTTTTCCAGTACCGGACTAGGCCCGGACGGTGACATCTCTACCTATAAACTAGGGCTAGATGCGTTACAGGTTCTAATAAGATATTCTCGAAGGCTATCTACCGCTAAGGATGGGCATGATAGCACGCTGCTAAATAGCAGAGGGATGCTCAAAACCATAGGCAAAGATACCTGATCGCCGTCAGTTTTGGATCTGATAACTGTCTCTGATCATTTATTTCTCAAGGAAGTCTAACTCACCGCGAAGCAAAAGCTCCTTCAGACTCATTTCATCGAATGAAGTAGCGACCTCGTCCCAGTTAGACGATATCTCTTCTGCGTAACGCAAAGCATTCGGATTAGCGGCGCGCTTTTCTATCATCTTGGCTAACCGCCCATAGCGTCAGAGTTGTCGCAGGCATAGTTCACCAGTAGCTTCCAATATCACGAAAACTTCAAAAGTACCTACTCGCATCAGTAGCGAATTGTTCAGCCATAATTACCAGAGTTGGTTGGCTACCAGCGAAAAGCTGTGGTTAGAAATGATCCCGTGGAATATCGCAGGGGCTATTAGACATTAAAATAAATTTCTAAATCCCGTCTCGGACCACGACGATAGCGCTGATGGAAGACGGTAGAGGGGAGAGAATGATAGTGTTCCTTTGCGACCACACACAGCGACCGCTCACCCTTTAAATGGGTCCAGTCCGCGAGGGACCTCATACTATTACTAACCACAAACAATCAGCGAGCATAATTTCGATTTGTTGCTACGTATCACATGCAGCACCAGGTACTTAAAGCACGTTATGTACATCCAAACCTTACTTTATGGCTAACTTTCAGGTATCAGCGTGGACATTTATATGGGCGATGAGACAGGGATTCTGTTTGACTCTCATTCTCATTGCCTTTCTCTTTCAATCATCTCGTTCACTCCCCGCAACTAATTTTCATGCTCAACCTGCGGGAGGGCAGTATTCCACAGTTCGGCAGAGCGTCACAGAATGCTCTGTCGGTATACAGACTCTTAGAATCTGCGCTAAAGTTTGCATGCCGCCTACACACCGCCCTTTCATACACCGCCCTTTCGGAGAGCAGGAGAATCGGCTAGGGATGTTCTGATTCGAAAGATCCGGTCCAGCCCGAGGGCTCAGAATAGAGCGGAGGTGCCCGCACCGTTGACCCTGCAAGTCGCTGAAATAATTTCTTGCCAGAGAGAGGGCAAGGTAGAGAAGTGTTTTTGGTGGAAGTCGGCTTGCTGGATTGGCTTCATCGTCGGGGATAGATGGGGAGGGGCTACATTGGGATCGCGTAGTGAAAGGCTGCGGAAGTATCCCGGGGTTGGGGAATATTGCGAATCCTGCTCCCATTGTTCTAGCTCTTGGGGCTGATAGACAGAGTGAGTGCAATACGGGCTGGGCTGTCGCTCGTAGTTACACACGATCGAAACCCTGGAGACCTGTCAGCTTACTGCTGTCCCAGCCGTAGGCAGACACCAGGAAGGAGAACCATATTGGCCTACCAGGGTTAGTCCTCTATAGCAGTAGCACAGCCTTCGTCATAAGATGTATATGAAGACAAAGGCTACGGATGAAAATGAAGAAGGGAAAGATATCTGACTGTTGGATCAAGCCAGATCGCCAGATCCCCGTCTTTGTCCTTCTGTTCCCCTTCAAAAACCCTGCCTAGAACATTCCATAGAAATTAAAAAGATATTCTTAAAATAGAGTTATTAACAGCTTATCCTAATATGGGTGGTCGCGGGTACGGGCCGAGAAACAAAGCGTGAGTGTCCATGGGGGAATCTGTTTTCGAAATCTACTGTAGCGGCGGAGAACTTCGGAACAGAACCGCGTAGGAGTGGCGCATGGCATCCTGAGCATAGGTTCCAGAAGCCATCAATGCAGCCGCATCGATCGAGGAAGCCTGCCAATGGCTCTAATACAGGATCTCCATCAAGAAATCGACGTGTGTCATTGCTAGGAATAAGCATGCCGCAAGAGCAACAAGCAATATCTCGGCTGGAGATAGTCATTTCCTTTTCAAATCGAGCTATAGGCTGGCGCACAAGTGGGGTGGATATGTCCTGGGGAAACATCCCCGAAGCAAGCACGCGAGACTCATGTTCCTGGAGCAGGAATCCAATAGCCCGGTCGATAACGGAAGACTGACTTGTACATGGTAGAGCCGGAGGTATAGATCTTCGACGCTTGGGTTGAGGGGGGTTCGTGGGTGTAGTTAGTGGTGGAAAAGAATTTAGGTTAGGGTCAAAAGATATACCAATAGCCTGGCGAAAATCGGAAGGACGCTGCACCACATTCGATCTCCTCAATCTACAGTTACGACAGCGCATGACACCCGGTCGAGCGGCGAATGGAAGTCGACAGTCATAGCATGGACTATATTGCGGATTTGAAGAGAGTAAAGCCTCACAAGGCATGCAGCGAACATTGGAGAATCCGCGGGAATTGGAACGAAGCAGCACAAGCAGGGGGGTGTTTCCCGTATAGGAGGGAGCAGGGAACAACGACAAGCAGGACATATTGGCGATTGAATAGCCGTAGACAGACGTACTTGACGCCCATAGCCAGAGCAAAGTCGATTAGATAACATTCCGGGAGACGTAGACAAAGGTAAGGTGAGGGGCAACGGAAGAGACAGCGGTCTTTCTATTCTAAGAGGAAATTGCAGTGGCGATAGAAAGCATAGGGTCGCAATAAAGTGATGGCAACAAGCAGATGATGAAGCAATCAAAGTAGCGGGAGGTGCATAATTATGCAGAGCAAACCCTACAACCCTAAGCCAAGCCGATCTAGTCCGAAGAAAGTGACAATAATGCAGGTACGCGAACAGGCAAGGGCGAATGACAGACGTGCGTGGCAGAACGAAACATATATAGACAAGCCACCTCTTTTTGCAACGTCTCGCGCACACGTACATCCCTGTTGATTAAAACCCTTCCTCTCACTACGTTCGTTTCAGGGCACAGATGGGTCATTGTTATAATACCGTAATTTGCCTTGGAAGTCAATAGAAACTTTTATGCAAAGAGACCAAACAAAAGGGGCCATCCTGACTCTGGCAAGAAACTCTCCCTCCATTCCTACTGTACGTCTTCGAAAGAAGTATTGTAATCTACCTGATATTCATCGAATCCCCAAACCCTAGTAGATCTGGCGTTGTGGTAAGATTGTCTGCTCGCTGTCCATTTTCCTAGTCTACGGCTGCCCCTTTTAAAGCAGCCTTCGTGTACGCCCACCTGTCGTGTATATATAACATAATGATTTAGTAACCAAAAGTGTTCAAATTGATGGAATTGTGTGGTCATGCCCTATTGACACCTAACTATCCGATAGGTCAAGGTGTGCAATCAAGTGGCCAGGTCCTTCCAATCATTGACCAGTCAAGCTTAGGATTCATAATCCACAATGGCGTTCGCGAATGCACCAGCCCAGGCATCTTTGATTGCTACAGCAGTACGTAACTGAAGAATCGGTGCTTTTTGAATGAGTGCATCAAGGTATTCCTGTAATAATGCGATTTAACATTTTGTATCTAGAACGGGGTCATATCTTGTTAGCCTTACCACGGATGATTGATTCAGATTTAGAAGGTCTGATAGAATCATCGAGCCCGCTGGCGGTGTGAGTGCGTTAAAATCATCTTTCTTTGCAGAGAGACTGTGAAGTACGCTAGTCATAGTATCCAAGATCTTCCAGGCGTTAGTCAACAATGAATTGCAATAGATCTAGGAGCTTGCTTACAGCAGACAGATCCGCATTAATTTGCAGCTCTTCGGTTTCACTGAACACCTTAGCATCTATGGCATGCTCCGTGGCAGAGTTGAAGATATCCTGTAAGTCCTTCGAGTCGGAATCGATCGCCTAAGAGTGTCATTAGAAGTGTAAGCAGAAAGAACCCTGGTAGGCCTACCGATGCACCAACAAGCCCACTGGCGGGAAACCCGTTGACATCATTCGATAGCTTGGTTATCTGCGGAGAGATTTTTTCGGTGAGGTCATCTATGACGGTAGATTGCGCGGCCACGCCGACAAGCAGAGTCACGAAAGGAAGATAGAATTTCATTGTAAGAGGGTTGGGATATGGTAATTCAGAAAGGCCACTTGGAAAATGTATGCTGGCAGGAATAGCATTAGGGTCTTTATATAGATAATCTCACCGCTATGTTTCGTGGCTAGCCAGACGCCATCCACTCCGTCTCCGTCTGTCGGCTTGTTGATGGCTCATTCTCGATCGTGGCATAATTGAACTCTATTTTGTCAGCTAGTTATTGGCTCATTCTCGATCGTGGCACAATTGAATTCTATTTTGTCAGCTGGTTGTTGGCTCATTCTCGATCGGCGCACTATTGAACTCTATTTTGTTGTGCACATTCTGAGTATCCCCTTATTTGGATGGATAGATTGCCCTCGCCCAGGGAGCTTACCTTTCCAAGGTTCAAGGCCCTGACTGTAGCACGGTGTAACTCGTATTTCATATAACTACAAATCTCGAAGGTAACCTAATATGGGACGATATTCTTTTTACTCATATTGTACTGAAACCCCTGTGGTTGTGTCCGGGTCGGTCCGCTCACATGATATCTGTCGATCAGTGAATCTTACAACTCTATACGTACAGTGATAGGGTTTAATAGTCTGTAGATTGGAGAATGGTGGAATACTAGTATGGCATAACCATAGGGACACCCCACTTATGTTAGACCAAGAGCAGCTACTCAGTATACAGCAAGAAGCGTGGAGGCACAAAAAGGTAAATAAGAAGGGGATACTAATTTCGAGCTGCTCTCTATAAAAAACTCATGCCACACCATCTAATTGATCAGTGATTCATCATTTTCACCCAAAGACGCCGTAACGCCTAAAACATATTTCCTGTCCAGGCTAAAGTATTTTACATATGGATATTGCTTTCTCGACTTGCTCGGCCCACTTTTCAGGAGATTCCATGGGGCGTTACGGTATTATAGCTTTGACCATTGTTCTGTTACAGCTGGGTATAACCATTACGGCCCTTATTCTGCCAAAACTACAAGGCGGTAGCCTAAAGCAGATTAGCGCACCTCAGACTTATTTTCCGGGAAATCGCAAGAGTATAGAGGTATAAATGACTTCGAACATTGCTGGAATGAGAAGCAATTTTCGTCTATGCCAACTGAAATTGGGGTTAAGTTCCGCAAACTTCAATCTTTAAGCCTGCGTGTCGAAAGTGGCCTCTAGCGCTATCTGTCTTTGCACCGACCTAGGGTTCGAGAATGTCAGTCTAAGAGTGTAGAGGTAAGTCTGATTCCGAATGCTACTGTAACTACGCCAACACTCGTATGTTAACTCTTGATTTCCCTATGATTTTAGGGGATATTTATTGGCCATAAACGGAACTAACCTGCTTACTAGTACTAACTAACACGGTGGGTCCCCTATATACGAAGCTATTTGTAGGGTCAAAGTTTCCCATTAATAATTTAGACACTACTGACTAACTACCAAATAGAAATATCTAATATAGGAGCGGTACCTAAGGAGTTAGTGTGTGAAGTATAAGGATGCGGTCGAGAAGGTAGAGTTATTTCTACTATTTATGATTTAGAGAAGGCGGCCTTATAATTAGGCTTCGGCAAATAGGGCCCTATGACTAAATTCTAAACCCCACCCTACCCTAAGAAATCCATGCCCCTATTAGGGGCCCTATAATAACTTCTTATTATAATAGGACTTATAACCTTTAAATTTACTTCTAATTCTATAATTATATACTTAGCTATAAAACTCTAAGAGATAAATATAGCGGGATAGTAATAAGAAGGGATAAAATTCTATATTAGAGATAGAAATAGATAGAAGACCTTAGATATTAGAGACGCTAAAGTTATACCAAACACTAACGTGATTCACTACCTAAAGGATTAAGGCATTAATATAGGGAACAGCAACCTTAGAATGCATATATTAATATACCAGCCTTAAAAGCTAGTGTTCATAATAGCTAGGACGGGAGACCTTCTCTATCTCAACACCTAGTCGGAATCCATTCAGCGTATCTAAACCTATGCGATTATCAAATACTTACAGGTTTAGCCGACTTTTACCTACCACAACCTTCAGATAGATTCAAAAACGGCTGCATTTCCGTATCTACAGAAAAGCCCTTGAATCATCAACTAAATTTTGAATACCGGGGCGCATAGCTAAAATAATCATCCCGATCCTCAGTGCTGTCATGACTATGTTCTTGGTCTCAGAAGTCTTGAATTCCACCATCCACATTCGCCCAAGAACATCAACATGAAGGATAGAATTTTGAATGTAGCAATTTGTCGCTCCGCTAGTGAATTTTGTAGCATTACTGTGGATAACCCAATCATGCAATTCTCTGTCAGACCTGGGAGCATGGAAAAAAACACCCATGCTTCTGCAAGATTTTCCACACAGTCCCGTTGTGCTGGAAGCTGCTGTCGTCCATCGGTAAGTATAAGAGCGAGTGACTCGACAATACGTGCCGGCAGGGAATCCTAGTTGTTGAGAAAGATGGGGAAAGCACACCGGTCTAACTTGAAACACAGGACAAGGAGTTCCAATACTTTGTGGTTCCCTCCGTAATACAAAAAGCAGTTGACGATCAGGATATCTGGGATCCAAGAATGGGGTAATATTTTTTCGTAAATCCAGGTTCGTCAAGATTCCGTGCCAGTGCGAATAAAGCCAATTCCTTGATGGTTTTTCAAGACTGTGGAGCAGTGATAGAATGACAGTGGCTAGACTTTGGTTTGACGCGGCTGCATGTGGCCGGTATTCAATAATGACATTTACTCGATCGAAGAGTTCTTTGAAATCCTCAATCAGGCTACCTCCAGCAGTCCGCTCTCTGACAACCTCATCAAAACCATTGAAAAGAAAGAAGATTCGTATCGTATTTCTAAAGAGCCTTTTCCATAGTGCATTAGTGAGGCGTTTTTCTTCGGGATGTTGATTTTTGCGGTCGCTTGGTCACTAAAGTGGGAAGAGACGGCAAAACGTTGGGCTATTCAGTCGATCACTCAGTTTGATCCGATGCACAGATTAGTTTTCGCTCTGGGCTCCCTCGAAGGGGTTTTGGGCAAGTACTCTGTCCAGTCATACCCGCACAGCCTCATGTCATAGCCTAAGCGTGGGGTCACAGAAACTCTACGACTATGAGGCCCGAGCGTTGCAAGCCCCGCAAGCCCAGTTACATCTGTTAGAAGCCCAAACCCTTCGTGTCGTTGACATTCCCATCTCTCTCATACATATTGATACCTTGCTACCCACAGATGGCTAATACATTAATTTTTGCCAAAGCAGAGAATTTGTTCCTTTTTCGCTTCCCCACCAACGGAGCTATAAAATACTGAGACCAGATCTGATTGTGAGGCACCTTCGCGCTTATCGGGGATCCGAAGTCCTAGGTTCCCAAATTTCGATATTGCAGCGCGCCATGGCGATCTCTGAAGACCAGATTCCTGCCATCTACAAGCGAGCGGCAGAAAAATACCAAGAGATTACCAAGGAGCCTGTGGATGTCAACTTTGCTCGAAAGCTTCAGACGGTCGAAGACCTGACCAATGAAATTGACGAGCGGAACAAGTCGTTCAGCGAATTTCGCAACAAACGGGCTTTTTTGTTCGATGTGCTTAACGGCGCTCTCATGCCAGTGCAGCTTTTCGGTGCCCTAGCTACGGGTGACGCGACAATGGTGTTCGCTCCTAGCAGCCTGGTTTTCGCTTCGGTAACATACCTGATGGATGCTGCAAAGGGCGTGAGTACATCATATGATTCCATCCAGGAGCTCATGGAAAGTTTGAAGGTAAGAGAAACTAACTACAGTATCCGGCCACATAATTTATAACAGCATTGCTCTCTGGCATACTAGCAGCGCTAATATTTGTCAGGAATTCACCATACGGCTGAATGTTTATACCCAAGAGAAGATATCCGACGCTCTTGGTGAGAAGCTGAGTGATATCTTCGTCACTCTCATTGAGATCTTTGCTCTCTCTACGAAGGCCATTAGTCGAGGCAGATTAGGCAAATTTGTACGCAACGTTGCCTTGGGAAACAACGATTCAATATCAGGAGTTGTGAGGAAGCTGGAAAAGCTGACCCGAATCGAAGCTAGTCTTCTTGGAGCGGAAACTTTGACGGAGGCTAAGAAAAGCAGCCGCATTATCACTGATGTGGCCGCGACCTTGACCGATATGCAAGAGACTCTCCAATCCGGCCGTGCTCAACAGCAACGAAAGAACATCTCTGAGGCATTGAAGATCTCGGAACTCGACCAGCAAAGCGTGTATGAGAAGATCAATAAAGCACGACTTTCCGGTACGGGTGACTGGGTCCGAAGTGAACCAATCTTCAACAATTGGTTGACGGGAGATTTCCCAATTATCTTTCTTTCGGGTAACCCAGGAGCTGGGAAATCCTATCTCTCAACGAATATTATCTCCTTCTTATATGAACAATATCCCCAAGACGTCAGGTCTCATATGTCGATAGCGTACTTCTTTTTCAAGGACAACAATCCCGATACACGCTCGGCTCATCAAGCTCTTCGAGATATGGCATATCAAATCAGCTTGAACGACCCCATCTATCAGAAGTACATTGTCAGTATTGAGAAATTCGGAAGGATTGGCACCTTGGAATTTGCATGGAAGCTGTTATATGTTGACTTCTTTCTCAAGAAAGCACATCATGACAGCTGTGTGTACATTCTTCTTGACGGAGTGGATGAGGCCTTTGATGATGGGAGAAGGGCACTTCTGGAATGCGCTAAAGATCTCTACGTGAATCCAGATTTGAAGCGCATTCAAATTGCTTTGGTCGGACGATCTCATCTGCGCGATCAACTGTGTCAGAATCTTGAATTGGACGATGTGCCCACGATCCATGTTGGACCCGAGAAGAACTCCGCAGACATCGATGATTACATTCAAGCCAGCGTGAGAAAATCCATGATCCTCAGAAAGGTGTCATCCAAACTCCGACAGGAGATTATAGAGACGCTCTCGGCCAGGGCGGAGGGGATGTTTCTCTGGGTAAACCTCATGATGCAAGAACTTGTGAAGCTGCGATCCGAGGCTAGTATGCGCAAGAGCTTGGAAGAAGCGCCCAAGGGCTTGAAGGAAATGATACGACATGTTCTTTTCAGTTATTCAGAAAACTCCCCAGCTGAAGAGCTGGAATTTTTGAACGAAATTTTGATCTGGACAGCTTGCTCCACAGAGCCATTGAGACTATGTGCTGTGGAAGATATCCTCAGACTAAAGTCTACGGAAGGAGATGGCATGATCAATCTAGAAGGAGCACTTCGCAACCAGTTTGCCTCATTTATTAACCTGGACCGAGAGGACGGGTTGACTACGGCTGATCTGTACATTCTGAGTGTGAATCAGAAGAGTTTCGAAGATTCAGACGATGAGCCAGATGCAAAGTCTTACGATTATGAGGAAGAATTTGAGGATACGGAGAAACTTAAGGGGTTCAAGTCCGGTAGATTCACCGATGTGACATTTTGTCATGCTTCGATAGGTGATTTCTTTCGAGATGAGCGTGAGGGAAAGCTTTCTGCTGGGACAGATTCAACAGCCGTCGGTGTTAACTGGCGGGAAGCAAAGGTTCATGTTTTTAAAACCTGTCTTCGTTTGTTCACGGACCCAAAGCTTCGGGAAGAGCGCCTTTCTCACTATTGGCTAATGGAGTACGCAGCCGCAAACTCGTTTGGCCAACTGTTATCGACTCCATCCTCATATGCTATCCGGAATGACCGACTAGAGATCGCGAGCATGCTGGCCAAGTTGATGACAGAGGAGGAAGCCATGGAAATGTGGCTTGAACAAGAGAAGGAAATTTGGTCCACGACAAAGCAATCTCTTCAGGCCATACAGCAATGGTGGGAAGACGGGGACATTTTGAACGCATTGCCATCACATGAACGGACTTTTGTCATATCAACCCAAGAGGACCCATCCGCGACTTTCAAGCCTCTCGCCATATTTTGCCTGAGAGTCTGCTTGCATAAATGGGTCATGGCCCCAGACAAATATGTCAGAGCTGTGTGGAGCTACCAGAGATTTTTGGAGGGCCAGGAAGTTGACCTTGCTACCACGTCACTCAATCCGACGGCCGGAGAAATCGTTGAAATGGGCAAGCTCATCGACGCAGACAAAAATGCTGATTGGTACCGCAGTATGGCGAAAATCCTTGTTGAATTCAATCACCACAAAGAGGCCCAGGAATATTTAGAGAATGCTCGAGAGGCAGATCCAGAGGATATTGGAACCTTGGCAGAGCTGTCCAATGTTCATATGATATTTAATGACTGGGCAAAGGCTATTCAGGTTGACAAAGAATGCGAGAGGCTGCTAAAAGAACTAGGTAAGATGGATGGATTGGACATGCACAACTGTCTGGAGCGCATGAGTGTGAGCTACCAGAAAATGAACGACTTTGTCAAATGCCTGTCCATGAGCCAAAGAGCAGTAGATGTTCATACAGACTGCCGTACTTGCTTCGAAACGACCATCTCCCTTCAGCACAAAAATCATCAACACGAGGAAAATATCGCACTGTTAAATATGCTGGCAGAAACCAAACATTTTACCTTCAACTACGCCTCGTTGACTTCATTCATCATGAACGTGAGTAATAGGTTGTTTTTTCAATATATTGCTGGTTCTGCGCTGGCCACGAACAATTTGCCCTTCATGGTTGATTGTTGGCGGAGGGTTGCAAATGTGGCCGCAAATGGGAGAAGGTTCTCAAGACATTTCCCTCAGCAAAAGGAGCACGACAGTCCGACTTCTTGACATTCAAAGCGTCGCGTATGCTTGCAACCCATTATATTTCCAAAGCTGTCGCAGCAGGTGTTGGTACGCCTAATGCTGAGAGACAGGTTGCCAACTTGGAAAACTTGATTAATCGGGTCAATCCAAATACATCATCACCATGGTTAAGGTCAGGTGCCGCACCCATTGCACTCGGGGTCTACTATCGCTTTGACGGACGAGAAGAGGACGCCCGGGCATTGTTTAAGCCTCTCGTCAAGCAGGCCTTGGAATTCCTTTCAGACGATGATCCAGAGAATCATACAGAGGGTTTAAAGAGGCTTATAGAAGCCCTCCTGGCAGCAGGGGATGTTACAAACGTGGTTGCAATTGCTTATGCTCTGGGACAATATGACGACAACAATGAGCCCAAAAATTTCGAGTGGAAGAGCTGGAACGATGATTCTCTGATCATCTGTGCTGGGCTATGCAGCGATAAACGATCTGCATATGACCGTTTGTCTCAGTGTCCCATTTGCTTCGACATGAACTTTTGTGAGCCGTGCGTGACGCTCTTAAAAGAAGGGAAATTTGAAATGAACCGGTGTAGTACGAAGAATATTCAGCACTTCGTCTATACTCCCCCTCGGCCGCTGAAGCTAGAGGCTGAACAGATGTTGGTTGACGGCACGGTTATAACGTTCTCTGAATGGCTTGATTCTTTGAGGGAACAGTGGGATTTGTAAACTTATAAGGAAATTGCTACTTGATCACCACCCGTGAATACCGAGGGTACTAGGAAAGTTGCATTATTCGAAGTTTGAAATAGTAATATGATTGAGTACATGCCCGCTCACACTAGGATGTACCTGATTTTTGTGATGTTCTAATACAGTCATAAGATGATTCTGTCGTGAAGTAGCCTTTCGTTGATTGACCTGAGAAGGGCCATACAAATATATGTATGCCTCACATGGTAAAGCGCAATCTCATTCGGGACAGTCAGGGTGCCAATGTTGTGATATTGTTGGTGCTCTTGATTCCTGCCCACTGACCCAGGGAACATTCAGTTCCTCCAAGACCTCTGAGGGTGTCACAGTGTATAGACCTAATAGCCTGGAAAATTCAGCATCTATGATTGGGTTTTGGTTCCTCCTTTCTCGCCGGTATACTTACCGTCATTGTCATGACTTGTTGGCCTGAAGAAATCGCAATCATCCTTTCTGAGAAGACGTAAGAAAGGCCGTGAGAGAACAACAGGTGAAATACAATGGCGAAGAGGTAAAGAGAGAAAGCAATAGAGAAACCTTAAAACAACATGTAGCCTGATTAAGCAATCTGGTTCTTTTCTCCAATGGAGAAGGAAAAGCACCTCACAGCATTCCCATGCGCCAACTCACTCATCATGCCACTTTACCATGCCAATATTGGCACTTGGACGGTGTGCGATGGCTTCGGAGCCTCCAGGGTCTCCGGGTAAGAGTCAGACTCCATATAAGAAATCCATTTGGTGTGGAGAAAGAAAGAAGAGAAGAAGAGAAAAAGAAAAGAAGAATTTATAGTCGTTGCTGCCTAAAGAGTTGTTTGATCAACAAAGTATTTCATGTGAGCTACAGAGTATTATATATATGATATTGTATAAATGATACTGGCGTTGATGAAGTCTCAATGTGAATTTGAGTGTTTGGCCTGGGGCTATCTGATATTGAAGTGTTATATGGGTATTGTCAGGAGCAGGGGATTGTGTATATAGTAAGACATCGATCTCGTTTCCCTCAATCTTCCTGATCCTCATTCATGATATATCATTCAATAGCACTTAGATTCTCACCTTTTTTATCATCCCCAGGCTGTACACAGTCGCACATATTCATCTACGGGGATCAATTCCAAACTTCATTTGATCTCTCCTCGATGCAGAAATTGAATAGTCGTCAAAATATCATCATGAGATCATCTCAAGACCCCCAAGATAAGATAATATTAATAGAAAGCTAGGCTTTTGATTTCCAAAATGAATCATCTTTAAATTATACCAAGCTCCGGGTGGCAAACCCAAGCAATATCTCCGAACATGCACATGCATGCAAAAGTTTAATCAGCTGGGTCGTGCATCTAAATTTAATCAAGCTTGACATGTACAACAAGCACAGAGCCTCGCCTGCATCTAAAGTACTCTATGAACAGAATTCACTGGATAGGCATTACGGATCCATTGATGAATCCACTAAACCCAAAACAGCGCACAAATCCCACGAGGGTCTACGATTAGCTCCAAAAACTGGCAACAACCAGATCTGACTGGCCGAGCACCCAACAGCAGAGTAAATCAGTTTACAAATCAGGTAAGATCTTCCAATATGGCATATCCCAAGCAAGAGCATAAGCTCATAAGATGCCGAATCGGGTAAGGGGCCTTATGTCATGACGTTCTATTTTTAGGGCCCCACGTGGAATGGGCGACCTTTCTACCATAGTATCTTAAACCTAACCAAACAGCCCCAACGTTTAATTTTAGGGGGCGAGGATTCAGAGCTTCTGCCGATCTGAGGAACGTGGGCTAGGTACCTGGCTTTACTTGGCATTGAAATAGTAGTGTAGTTAATTAATCGTAGATCCTGTTCCCCGCGTTATGATGCGGCTCTTGTCTCCAGCTAAATTCAGAACCTTATGAGTTGATTGTCCGATCATGAAAAATTATCCTGCAGGTATCCAGAGATGTACCTCAATTCTCAACCTGAAATCTGAGCAGCTGATTCTCGACGCCGACCGACACCAAAGACCAAATCCATCAAGTGTCTTGAGGTGGTGGCAAACATCATCCCACCCCCACGATCTCGACATTTTGGGGAATTCGTTATCCGCCCCCAAGAAGGATCTTAGCTGATCATAATTTCCACATTCGTGGATGCAGCGTTTCAAAACAGACGGCGGGACGCGAAGGATTTTTAGTTCCTTACATATGTGGTGAGATCCTTTTTTCTCCCTTGTTGGATCGAGGGGGCGATAACGCTGCGTAAGTGGCTGGATCTTTAATTGAGCTAGTGCCGGTACATTTAATATGCATGAAGCAGGGGGCTGCGAGTTGTTCGTGGGGGTATCCCTGTTGAGTAGTCGAATTTTGAATGTCGAGTCGAAGCGATTGATCGGTATAGCGTATGGAGATAAAGTGTGTTGAGATAAAGGCAGGCGAAGGGTTGAGGCAATAAATGCATAATATATTGATCAGAATAATGAAGACAATAACTAAATTCTATATTTCGTAGACCTGCTAGGGATCCAGCCATAGCTGCGGGTGCATGACAAATAAAGACCAAAAAGCCAATCCGGCGCAAAGAACAAACAAGAATAGCAGATAAATGCTGAAGATTTTGACAGATAACGTCCCAGAAAAAGATAATGGATGCAAAGGAAAATCGAGCATGCACGATCATGGTAATAGCTCATGTGGTAGTCGGTATAAATCGCTAAATCAACAAGAAGACAAAAATATGACAAATGAAATATGATCAAGGAGACCAAGGATCAGGCTGGGGCGCACACAAGTGCGGATTAACAGCGCCGACAAATTTAATCTTTGATTTCAATAGTTCGCGACGACGGTCGTCTGGCGTTTCGGTCATTCTCTTCTTTGCGTCATCAAAGGAAGTCTGCAGAACAGCCAAAGTCTGGCGCTTGGCTTGTTGGTTGGTCTTGGGTAGTGTTGGTGTAGGCGGCGGCAGGTTTGCATGAGCAAAGTATTCAGGGGAGGTCGTAGCTCTGTGTAGTCTCTTAAGCAAGCCACTCTTCTTCTCTTTCGGAGCAAGAGGTGATGAGCGCGGTTGTTCGAAGACATTAGCTCGGCTGGAGCTAGCTGTCGATGTAGCGACCAGTTGAGCGTGGAATTCGTCCATCTCCAACTCCTCATCGAAATCTTCGTCGTCTCCCATAATCGATGGCGGGTGCGCGCTGAGCGGGCCCATGGGTGCAGTGAATCGGCGTGAAGGAGGGGCTCGTCGAGCACTGACCGGTCTATCCTTCTCTTCGGCCTCGTCACGAGCCAACGTCTTGTTGACATATGATTTGATCGAGTCCCGGACAGCAGGCTTCCAGCTCGATGAATGCATAGAGTACCATTTCGGTGTCTTGGCAGAAACGTTCAAGCGGCCTTCCTTGCCGGTCCGAGTAGAAGCGGGGCTCTCGCGGCCGCTAGTCTGACGGGTAGAGGGGGTCGCGAGCTCAGGGAAAAAATCCCAGGTTTTTTCCCGGAAGTAATGATTGGAATCTATTCTCCGAGTCCAATCTACCGGACGACCGTAATGTGCAGATGTGCCTAGGATAATAGAGGAAGCGTCGATGTCGATGGGACTGGCGTCCGTGCGTTCCTCGGGGTGATGGAGATCAAGTGGGGACGGGACTGGTACTGGTTCTTCCAGATTTAGGTGTGCGGGGGCGGGATCGAAATTGGTGAAGTCATCCGAGTTGGATCGGACGAAGATGGGGAAATCTCGCTCTCGTGAGTAGCTTGAGGAGACGCTAGGACTTTGTAGGCTTTCATCGAGAGTGCTCTCTGTGTCGCTATCCGAGTCGCTGTACATGGTAGAGTACTCGCCCTCGGTCGGAGAGTCTAGCATCATGATAGGTACCGGTCGGCCAGGGAGGGGTTTGTTGATGAGGATTTCAGAGCGGTGCGGTGTGAAGTACATCATCTTTGGTGGAACCACCTGTTCCATACCTTCTAGCGAGTGAGACGAATAGAGTGGAGGCGCAGTACGCCGTGAAGGGTTGGCGGACATCATGGTGGGTAGGGCGGAGACTTGGTCACAACAAAAGGCGCTGGTGGGTGTGAAGATGTCAAGCCTCTTTTCTTTATGAAGATACCGAGTCAAAGAAGAGAAAGAAAAGAGGAGTAAGCTCGTTTATTATCTAGCACCGATCGTGCACGGACAACGCGAGGGGCCGCAAGGGATAGTTGAATACAAGACAGGAATAGTTCTAGATTTCCTCAAGGAATTAAATCGCATTAATTATGCTGACGGTATGCATTTATTTTTGGAGTCTTTTTTCCCCCGAAAGTAGATCCATTTCTGTTTCCAGAAAGTGATCCCAGTGGCCCACTAATCCCAAAATGATGCGTTGTCAGAACCGACGATCGACGATCAGTAGGAACATGATGACGCCAAGAGTGACGGCCCCCAATTCTCCCAGTAAGGAACTAATCCAACTCCAGTAATCGGTCTAATCATTTTCTGGTCAAGATAGGGACTTCTATCTTTGCAATCCTAACTAAGTTTGGCTGCCCTCTCCATTGTCTCAAGAGTCAATTGATCAGACCGTCTACGAACAGCACTGAGACGACCTAGACGCCTTAACTTGGCGATCATAGCCTCGTCTCCAAAGTGACTGTTATGCTCGAATTCTGGCTCCTGGTCATAAGCCACGCGTGCGGCATCCACAATGATGCGGGCTGTCATGCCGAACACGCGATAGCGCTGGACCTGTCCATCCGGATCCGCCGCTAGTTCAACATTCCCCTCCCTGTGGGGCTTTGGCTTGACCACCCGGGTATTGGCGCGAACAAAGAACTGGTGCACTAGTGTCGAAATCCTGATCAGTTATCGTGTTTTTTTCGTGGTTTTGTGTAATTTTGTTGGGTACAAAAAGCAAAATAGAGCAATAACACGAACAGATCAGAAAAACAAATTATGTTCGTATCACCAGATCCACTTGGAAAACATGGTTCGGTACGACCGGTTTCTCCTTCTAGACTCAAGCCTTGAACCATGGAGAGTGGGTCCGATTTGACAGGGCCCCTTGCCATGTGTGAAAACGGGAAATTAAAAACAAGGGCGTTGAAGAAAGGGGCTCGGTACCCTTAACCAGAAATTGTCATGCAAGCGAGAAGGCAAACGAAAAAAGGGGAGAGAATACGTACTGCGCCAGTTGGAATTGTGCCACACACTCCACGATCCTCGATACCATTCCCCCGGATCATTATCATAGCCTTTAGCGTCCGCGCCCAACGAACCCTGATCAGCCCGAGCTGAACCCACAATTGAATCCGCACTCTCGTTCTCCTCCAGCTTGGAATTCGAAGCCAATTCCTCGCCATCTCTCAAACGTAAAAAACTGTAAAATGGTGCCGTAAAAACAGCAGCCACCTCCCTCGCATCTAGCTTAGGAATGAGCGAGATTTCGGGGTCTGCATTCTTACCCGTCTGTGCATCGTATGAGTGCAATAGAGCCACGCAGGGCCGGACCACGACTTCTGTTTTGGCAAGATTTGCCGGTAACTCGCAGAGGTGTTCGACTGTGAAGGGGTGGGGAAGGGGTTGATCGATTCCCGGTAGCCCGATCTCTTCCCATGCTTCGCGACGTGCGGTCTGGAACGGCGTCTCCGATGGCGCATCTGCTCGACCTGAATTATTTGTTAGCGAGGATCCACTCGGTCCACTTCACCGTTGGGCTTGTTTTGTTTGCGTTCTTTTCTTATTTCCCCAGACTGAATGAATGTCTTCTTTTTCCATTTGGGGAAATTGTGCCTGTTGATCCCTTTTTTCTTTTTTATTTGTCCATTGTTTTTTTCTTCTTGTTCCTCGTAACCATAGGCTACATATCCCTTGTAGTATATCATATGTAAACAACTCACCTCCTGGTAAAGCCGCATGTCCCGCATCTAAAATGCAGCCCAACGAAATAGGGGGGCATCAGTTAGCGCAGTCCGAATGTCGTGCAGCATTGGCGTAGGGTAGCCCTGATAAAAGGGCTACTCTAGTTGCAAAGGGGGAGGGAGATCCGTACATGAGCTCAATGTCTTGGCCCGGATCGTAATCACGACTCTCAGGTCTCCTTTAGCATCGGCGTACAGCAGCAGCAGTACTGCCGCCCGCCTGGTCACCGGGACATCCTCGTACGCTGTAGGCGGAGGAACATAGTTTCGGAGTCGGTGGATGGCTTCCTGTTGTCATCTATCATATTAGCCTAAACATCCTTCGCCATTCTTGTTTTTTGTTCTTTTTATCTTTCTGTGGCGTTTTTCTTGTCTTTCTTCTTTGCCACGCGACGTTGGGTTGGGTTTCAGACATCTATTCTTCAGGGGGATGTCCATCCACGGGTGCCGTCAAGCCAATCTTCTTGAAGAAATGTGACACACCCCAATGGAAGGCCTGTGAGACTTGAGGGTGGAACTCAAATATGCGGATACGGAGAAAAGAAAACAAGACCGGAATGAAATCATGACAACACAGTATCCACGAGATAAGACAGGGTCCCTCTTGGTCGCATAGATCCCATGCAGGAAATAAAATATGTAGATAGAATGGGTCGCTGGGGTCCGAGTGTACAGGTACACACGCAGACCACGGGTGGGCACAGGTAGGTGCATAATTAGGTCGAGCATGGAAGTACTATTCCCCAAACGTAGAGACACCGCAATTGTGGCTTTCGGTGCATCTCAAATCTTGCACATAACGTCACTTACCAAGGAAGTCTGGTTCAGCGGCGCCATATTGGAAGAAGCGCGGCCACTTCCCACCTGGCACAAATAGAGGCCCTGGAAGCGAGCTGGATCTGGATTGGCGGGTATCGGAAACTTGAGACTGATAGTTCGGAACAAATGACGTGGATGTCTCCGCATAGCACTCTATGTATGTGCTATAGAGTAGGAATTCGGGAAATATGAGAATGAAGAATATACAGAAGAAGCCAACAGGAAGCAAAAGTAAAAAGCTCGGAGAATAAAATGTTAGTTAACTAGTGCAGCGGGGGGATCCCGTCTCTTTGGACGCAAGGATGAGTGATGCGGTTCGCTGCACGTGATCTGGGTCGTACTGAATAAACTCATTCTATGTTGTGCACTAAAGAAAAGGAACCAGAAAACACGTAGATGTTGACAATCACGTTGAATTTATTTTTCGACTTCTCTGATTCTAATAACCTGTTCCAAAGGCTTTGGTATGGATCTTAGCATTACCCTCGCCTGTTCGATCCGCCCATTGTGGCCAGCTTCATAGTGGCCCTCGGACAAGACCGATTGCTTGGTTGCGGGGGAAAGAGTTCGGTCCCAATTGGAACAGTAGTTTTGCCGAGGTTGGGCATTGTTCCGGCTAACGATATCATTCAAGGTTACCGATTAATAATCCTTTACTCATACTTTATGAGGTGTTTGAATTCAAATGAGATGCATCATATGGATTTGTTCTATCAATACATGGCTTTTTACCCTGAGCTCCACATCAATGGCTGAGATTCTTGCAACACATCCACCCACTTGGGCAGAGATTCCGGTCTTGCCCATACATAGGGCACCGCGACAATTCGCACCGACTGCCTTGCACACCGTAAAATTGCAAACGGGAGACACAACAAACAGGGTGGGATTCAAAAGAACGTATCAGCAAAGACCCAGAAATCAGGGCAAAGAAGTAAAAGAGGTGGTAGAAGGGGAAATGAGAGGGAGAGAAAGGTCGGAGAGAGAAGGGGGTCTATAGCAACATAGCGGAGAAATAACACATGGGGAGAACAGAAGGGAGTCAAGAAAGAAAAGAGACAATAAACAAAAATCTATATGTTATCCAATAAAACAATCCCCGGAAAGAAAACGCAAGTGCAAATCGAGCCATTCATGAAATCTACGAGCTTTCGCTCTTCTTGGTCTGCTCAGCCTTGGCACCCTCGGCCATGGCTTCATTTGCTTCAGCGGACTGCTTCTCGGCGCCGTTGGAGGATGCCTCGATGCGGGCCTCCTCCTTCTCGTCGATATCTTCGATATCCTTGGGCGCGGCAACGTGGCCCTCGTTTCCACTGTTCTGCACGCTCTCCTCCTCAATGAGCTCCTCCTGCTCCTTGATGACCTCTAGACGCTGCTTGTTGGTGGCAGCACCCTCGGCGTTGTGGACCTCAAGCTCAATCTCGTGGAACAGCTCCTCAGGAATGCTAGAAAGGACTGACTTCAGAGCATCAATCTGGGAGGCCATGTCGGACTCCTTGCCACCCTGGGTGTACATGTAGGCATTGCTCAGAACCAAGAGAGTGGATGGGACACCCTGTTGAAGACGGAGGTCGAGCCACATGGCAAGGTCCTCACGGAGACGAGCGGGGGAGACACCGTGTGTACGGATACCGCGAGAAGCGCTAGCCATCTGCAGCTCAGGAACGGACAGCGAGTCAACGCCTTCGTAGTAGATGGCGCGGTCATCACGCTTGATCTGGCGCATGCGGTGACGAATGTTGTAACGGAGCATGGCGTCAGTGCCGAAGGTGTTCAAGTTCATGTAACGGCAGATAGCCACCAACTGAGGGCGGGACAAGTTGTCCAGGGTAAGATCATCCTTGAAGATCTTGCAGACCTTGACAACATCTTCGGTGGAGGGAGACTCGCCGGTGGTGCGGATTTTGCGGAAGAAGTCTGCGAACTCCTCGTTCTTCACGGTCGCAGCGGTCAGGGGCAAACCGGTCTCACGCAATGTGTTGCGCAGGAAGCTAGAGACCTCTTTGCGAGTGGAGCTCAGGTTCGTGGCCTTCTTTTCGCGAGCGGACTTGCCCTCGTAGGTGCTAGGCAGCAAGTTGGGGAAGATCTTCAGGGCGACGGGGAGCAGGAGCTCGGCGAAAGGAACGATAAGGAAGACAGAGAAAGGAACCAACCGACCCAAGTCCTTGGTGGTACGTTGAAGCTGTTACATTGCAATCCAGAATTAGTCAAATGATCCAACCCGATCTCGGCAATCAGAGATTTGACCTACCTGACGGTGCTCTCTCCGACTGAGCTCATATCCAGCTGCCATCTTCACAGCTAAGCGGGTGCTAATCTTGACCTCTGTCGCCAACAGCTTTGTGCCATCCCAGTAGTGCTGCAGCTCCTTCTTCACCTTCTGTCCCATCGTCAACTTCTTGACCTCCTTCTCCTCGACCAAGTTCTTCTGAGAGTCCACTGCAACATTTTTACCAGAGGCCACCTTGGTATCCTTAGTGGCAGCTCCAGACTTATCAGCCTTGGCAACTGTTTGTGACGATTGCGCTTGCTCTTGGGGGAGGGGCTTCTTGGCTTGCTCGGCATTGAATCCAGGAGGAGGGTATGATTGAGAAGAGTTGGATGTGGATTGCTCAGTGGCATAGCCACGCTGTTGGGGAATTAAAATCGCAAGGGCAGACATATGCGATGGAACACCGCGCCCATTTCGGAGGAAAATGTTCGCCGCAGCGATGGAAGCTGGGCCGAGAGCGCCAGCACGAGTGCGAGCTATTCAGGGAAGATAGAAACATCAGTCAACACGTTCCTCGGTCTCCATAATGTAACAGCGATGACCTACCAGCCAGTGTTGACCGCAATGCAGACGTGTTGCGCACGAGTTGAGCAGACCTCATTGTGGCGGATATTTGCGGAAAATGTTGGGGGCGAGAAGGGAAAGGGCCCGATCAGTCGAGCAGGGGGTCGCGGAGAGCGCAACAACGATTAGACTGCCTTAAATGAAGACAATTCCGAGATGAACAAGATGATTGAGACAAAATTTGGATGATAGAGAATACGGAAGGTGTAGGTGACGCTGCCGGCCATCACGTTGCTCCACGTGACCGAAAGCGGTCTCGGAGTTGTCATCGGAGATAAAATCGATTGATTTTCTATTGGCGCTGTAATTTCACTCATGCAGCCTTTGGCAGCCTTGTGTTACAAATATGCTAAGGATTTTCTGTCATCAAACATATATACGTGTTGCATTAAAAATGTCACATCGTGTCAATCTGGATTTGAACATGAATGATCGTCTCTTATGTAGTCAGGTCTGAAGCGTATTCCATCCACCAGCTCAATTGAATCTCAAAACAATGCAGCATGAAAAGACTATGTATCAGAAGGGCAAACGCTATATATATTTGCAAGGATAAAATCATTTACGCCAAGGGGTATCATGGACGGTTAAAGAAAGTAAGAAACCCCGAGAATTAGGTTCTCTCGCGAACAGTAGAATCGGTATCCCGAGCAGCGTCACGGAAGGCAGTTGAGGCAGCCAGGTTGGCATCCAAGAGAGGAATCCTGTCGACACTGCCTCGCTTCTCGAGAGGAGCATGAGTCCGGGATGCATCGGTGGCGACTGTAGCGGGAGTATCCGGGAAGATGAACGGGCTAGCTGCTCCATCGGGGGAACTTTGCCACCGAGCAACGTCCGTCTTCAGCTGGTCCAGCTCCTTCTGGAATCGCTTACCAAACACATCGATATAGTAGGTAGCGCCGTTGTGGATACTCCACACGAACAAAGCGGAAATATAGATGCCGCTTGCATTCCGGTACCAGAACCAGATGGGGGATGGGATCATGGTCGAGAGCGCAAAGACGTATTGGATCAGCATAAAGGCAGGTTCTTGCAGTGCCTCCGGCAGGCTCAGGACAAATCGTCCAATCCAGGCCTTGGAGTATGACTTGCGAAGCCAGGTAAAGCTCGTTGGTCGTCCCGCCGCAATCTTGTCTGCACGGCGCACGGAAATCATGAAATGATATGCCAATTGCCAAGTCAAGTACGGTACGGTAGACCAGATTATCATGGCCCATAGCGAGTAATGCTCAGGGTCACCCGGCTTGCTGAACTTGATGGCATAGACCGCGGGGAATCGCTCCTTGAGCATCTCGACCGGGGTCAAGTGAACCACACAGTGCAACGTGACCGGGGGCATGATGTGAATAAATAGACTGGAAAGAAGAGATCAGTTTACAAGAACATTCTTGAGTCAAGACGGGGAGTAGATACCTGACGACTTTGTCCATACTATGGAAAACCAGCGAGTTCCGCCACATGGCGATAGCCGCCGCGTTGTTTCCGAACGTCAAACAGAAGGTGCCCAAGAACAGCCGTTTCGAGCCAGGGAAAACCCACAGACTCAGCATACAGAGCATGTTCACAAAGTAACACAGGTCGGCGAGGAAGTAGTGGTAGCCCTTGGCATGGTAGGTGTAATACCGGATGGGCATAAAGTACGCCAGCTGAGCGGTAAACCAGAGATAGAAGTATTCGGGGCAAGCACCGATCAGGTAGCCGCTAATGAAGATGTTGAGCACACCCGCGATGAAGGAGGCTTTCTCGCGGAGAGTGACAGTGGCGGTCTTGCTCCACTGTTTACCCAGACGCTCCACCCCGGTCTTCATGCGCTTTCGGTATTTGTCGAGCTGCTCATCCGCGGTCGGAACGCGACGCTTCCACTCTCCCACAACACGCTGTCTGGCGTTCTGCCCGGTTGATCGGAGCTTCTCACGCTGCTTGCGCACCTTCTCTTTCTGCAGATTGATTGTATGTTGCCATTTCTCCATACGTTGTGTAAGCTGGAAGTTGTCGAGGAGATCGAAGATAGTCAACTTGTCCAGGGGCGGGAATGTTTCCCAGTCCTCTTGGTACGAGCTGCTATTTGAGAAGGAGCCGTTGCGCGATAGCTTGCCCGGGGAAGGGGGAGGGGAGTAAAATTCATCTCCATCGGCGAACTCCTCCAAGAAAGGGTTATCCAGGTCATCAGGCCCGGGTGTCGACGCCAGTGACTCTGGCGCGACTGCCGAGTCGGATTTCCGACGTTGGTGGGCGCTTGATTCTTCCATCAGGAACTGTTGTTGGAAGGAGAAGAGGGTAGGTCCGTCCCGAAGGTGAGGATAGGGCCGGCTAAGGAAACGACCAAACGTTAGCATCCCCATGGTGGCTCGAGCGCGTATTTTGCAAAGTCACCGCCATGTGCAGCTTCGACCCTTCTTATCTTCACATACATGAGGGGCAAAAAACCAAGAGGCGCGACACCTACCTTATCGGAGTGGAGGGGCGGATCACGACCACGGTGCACGCGGAGAACAGCGGAGACCAGGGGGAAATATGGTTGGTAAGACTCACCTCAACGTACAGAGGCAAACTCGCTAAAACAGAAAGTTGACTTTGGATGAAAGTACCGTCCAGGGTGCAATCGACCAGCAAGAAGTTGATGGCGGAGCGTGTGCAGTTGACGTGACCGCTGGTTGGTTTATCTGGATCCCGGTCCAGTCTGCGGGTTAGTCCAATCACGCAGCTCCACTGGGTCACGCCGATCAGGGCCCGCGTTTATTGTTGGTCCCAGACTTTGTATACTTTTGGTTGGATCCCGATCTGCATTACTGAAAACGGTATCTATTTCCTTAAATTCGATCCTTTGATAACCTCCCGATTCTCGGCTAATAATTTTTGGTTGGGTCATAAACTTCGAGGGTGAATACCCATTGTATAGCTTGGGTCACCGTCTATTCACCGCTGTGAGAACCTAGGGATCTTCTGTTGAGCGCCCAGGTGTGACTATGGCCCCGGGCGGCGGTCACTAGGAACAATCGGTCGCAGTCATATCTGCTATGCTGTAGGCAGAGTCAGATCATGACTGAGTCATCTTCATAATATACTCAGATGAGGCTTAATCTATACGCCACGTAGGTCATGAAATACGCCTCACATTGCGCCCTTTTATCACTTGTCTGCTCGTGTGACCGTTGAGCCACTTGATCGATAATAGAGATGGCGCTATCTGGGCTGGCTAGGGCTTCAGGCAAAAATCCTGCGCCTTGGGCTGAATTCGGTCCACAAAGGTTTCAAACGGTTTGTATGGAATCTTTCTCCGAATTATCGTAGGGGCATTAGTAGGGGCTCGAGTAGTCATTGGCTCATCAAGCATTCTGAGAAACTCTGTTGTGAATTGGCCCTCATAAAGATGTATAAATTCTTTATCTTGTATATTCGTCACAAGAAGTCGTGACTTAAAATGGGTTAGCAGAGTAACAATACCAAAGGAAAGCCAGTTCCCCTACAAGGGCGCATACCGTTCGACTGGCCAACTGTGAGTCTTCTTGGGTACGTTCTTGAAATTGCGCAATAGAGATCAAGACACATAGCAGATATGGGTCCTCGGTCCATTCCTGAGGGGTAGCTCGTGCTACCTTGATATCAGAAATGCGTTGACAGACATCATTCGTTCTTTCTTTTTCCGGATGTGGGTGAGGCATAAGCCTCTTCCTGCGAGACGAATCGATTTGTAGGTAGTCCATATAGCCAACCAATGGCTGTACGTCCTGCGAAGGAGACTGGGCTGTCTGCATACGGCGACAGAACATCATATAAGATGGCTGGTGAACAGCTTTCCCGGTGAAGAAAAGATCGGCCCCTTTTCTATTATAAGTTTGTATTAGTGATATGATATTAAGCTTTTCCACTGGTGCAGCTCTGCTGTGGCCCTTACTGATACTTATTAAATACGCTTCTTTCGTTTAACAGAAGATGTAATAGGAGGCGAATTCTCTTATTGGGCGACGCAGTAGTGGAAAACAATTCCACTTCCTCCATCTCCTTATTAAACTTAGGGATTGGTATGTCACTCGTCCTTTGCCTCGTGATCTGGTCGATATCAGCGTCCTCGACCGGGACGTAGTCAATGTGCTGGAAACGGCATCTCAGCGCGTTCAGCTGACGAAAGGTCCAAAATAGTGGGTTTACTAAGAGCTCCCGATTATGGCGTATGATTTCAGGAAGTGAAACCAAATCAGACTCGTTTTTCATGTCGATGGTTGAGGTATCCGCTTAAGCCCGAACGCGCACGTAAGCCATTTTGCCGCGTCTTGACCGCTTTAGATACAACAATCTCAGATCAGTGTTTCATCTGATAAACGAGAGGCTCTGGTAGAAAGCTGGCTGGTTCACTTGCTGAGCTAGGTGGTGCTTAGTTAAATTGTCTACAGTTTCTTCTAATCGAGTTAATTTCATCGACACATGTGCATAAATTAACTCGAGACAGTCAGTTCGGTATGCTATATATTTATGCCCGGTTAGCCGTTGTGTACTGCTGAAACGTAAAACCCATCTTTACATATATTCACCCCGATGGCTTAACTAGATGGCCAATTATGATAGGAATCGTGCAGCTGCATCTATTGATAGATATCCAAGGTATAGAATAAGAGAAAGATGAGCTATATACCATTATTTATATACCCTTGTGTAGAATCTCCTCAACCACTCCTTGCCTCAATATGTGCATGAAATAGCAACATGATATATGTTGCTAGGAAATAAAAGTATTTGTAGGTGACCTTATCAGCTTCTTTGTGACGGAGCACAACCAGTCGCATAGACAATACTGACGTCGAAAGTAGAAGGCAGAGTCCCAGAAAGCACACCGAATGCAGCGATGAGCAACGGTGCCCGGTCAGCGTAACACTCGCTACTGCAGCCATAACCATCATAACAGCAGTTCCAACCCGCAGCCAAAATTTTCCTCGAGAGCTTAGAAGCAACGGTACTGTCTGGCGGCCTGTATTTCTATCTCCCTCCATATCGTGAAACTCCTGGACATGAATGGTCATAAACAGCCAAGAAAAGATCACATAACCCAAAGAGCTCTCATTTTTGAAAGAAGGCACATGACGAGCAAGCACAGAATCTATGAGATGCAGCTGAATGACAGCACCGACGGCCGTAAAGGCATTTCGCGCAACCCAGTTGTCAAATTTAGGCCACACGTAAAATAGGAACGTCCAGGCCTCCCATGAAAGGAGCAGTGTCGCAGCGACGGGACCAGTAGTCATACATATTACGGCGGGAAATAGTGACCAGCTTAGTGCCCAGCGGATGTATGCGCCCTCTTGGCTCATTTGTCCTGACGGGATGGGCCTGTGTGGTTTGTTAATCGAGTCCTCTTCAACGGAGAAGGCTTGGTTTGCGATGTCGAATGTATAGGCGAATGCGATGATTGCGAGGACCATGTCTGGAAACAGGGACTTGAGCTGTTCAGGTAAGATGCTCAGGTAGTGTAGACGAGTGGAAAAGGATGCGAGCGCGATGCCACAGTGGGCCGTCAAATTGTCTCCGAGTAGCCCTTCGGTTATTGACTTTTCTGCTAGAACAGCAGAGATGAAATTTTTCCTGTGCATGTTAGTACTGGACGGTTGGGATAACGGGAAGAGGTCCATACACGAAGTCAAATGGCTTTTCGGGCTTCATGTTGAAGGCAACAACCCGCTATCTTGGTTTTCAATGTCTAGAAGAAGGTCGCTAGGAGAACTTTTAGGTTCTCAAGGCTTGGAGGTGAGGACTTGTGGAGTTACGATTGTATACCCCCTCTTCTTGCCTTTGCTCGCCATTTATATTACATGTCCTCGTCACTATCTTCCTTGATTTCAAATCTTGTGTCTTGCTTTCGTAACTTTTTTTTACGACACCCAAACCAAAAATAGGGCTCATTGCGTATAACTCTGATGGGGCGCCTTACATAGTACTTTATAGATAGGAAGCCTTACGTAGAACTCAGACAGGGCGCCTTACATAGTACTTGATAGGATAGATAGGGTGGCTTACGTAGCACTTAGCTAGCATGCCTGAAATTTATGAGCTTGGTATTTCTACTTTAAGCCTTTTGCCAGACAAAAATCAGGGTGCCTGAAACCCCATCGGAGCCACGGCCTTTAGCTACCATTATATCCGTAGATGACCCCACCCCCAGAGAATATGAACACCCTAGTCTGCATCCTCGATTTCTCCTTTCGAGATTTCCTGCTTTCTACGGATGAACGCTTCTATGTGGATTAAGGAGTATAGATAATGTAAGCCAGATCTCGAACAAAGACAGGTCAAAGCCTGGGTTGTTCAGCTGTCCAACACGATCACAGGTTTGATGTCAATTGGGGATGAAGTGGCAAGATGAATCAAAGCGGCGGAACAAACTTGAACAGCCTTAGGCTTTCCCGATGAACCCGACGTATGAAGAAGATGACTTCTGTGATCTTCAGGCATGCCGGATCTCACAGAAATATCTCCATCTATCTCCGCCTTTCGATCAGACGTCAAAAGGGGTTCAATTGCCAGTACCTCAAACTGAGACACTCTGGCCGAAAGGTCGGTCGTTGTTAGGACGAATCGCGCACCCAAGTCGGAGAGCATAGCCCGGAGTTGAATGTCAGACACAGAAGAATCAATGGGAGTACAGCTTCCAGCTGCTCTCAAAACGGCGACTTGGGAGACAGCTTGTTGCCAACCTGGGCCAAAGAGAATCCCCACGGGCTCTTGAACGCCCAGTCCTTTCTCAGATAATTTCGCAGCTAGAATGTCGGCGGCAGAGATGAGATTGAAATAAGTCAATTTCTGGTCCCCATCAACGATAGCTAGAGAGTTGCGGGCTTCGTTAGCTCGGTTGCACAATAGATGTTCCATCTTGACTTGGGTCACAACAAATTCTGCATCTTGTTGGTAATAGATAAGAAAGTTGACACTGGTTATTATGAAGTAGAGAAAATCAGTTATTCAATGAAGAAAGGAATTGTTTTTGAGGTTATTTATATGGTAAGTCAGTGGTGCAAGGGCCTCAGAAACGTCGGCGGCGTTAGACATTCTGGGAATAGGGCCGTCTGCAACACGACGAAAGTAAATCACAGATCAACAAAAGTCTCTAGTGTTGTTGGTGAAAACAAGTTTTAAAAGATCCATGATCTAATATGCTTCCGTTGAAGGCCAGACGTAGTTTTGGTCGTACAGACTGAAGGGTATGTGATTTGTTCGCATTCTACGCGACCCTACACCCGGTGAATGTACTTCCTTTATGCGGACATTTGCCTTCCATTCCACACTGTAATTAAAGTTCGTCTGGAACGGGTATATATTCTCTGATGTCATATGCAGACCTCCTAATAAAGTAAGACTGACCGCCGGATGACTATTTATGGGATCAGAAAAAGATTATTAGCAATATTATACGAGACATTCAATTAGCGCATCTGCAATTAAAGTTTGCGTCAATCACGTAGTGGGATACTTTAAGGGATTCAGGGTTCAAGTATACATCTCGGCTGCCTGATGAAAGGTGATAAACAGGTGCTTCCCGAAGTTTAAGGTCAACCTGTGTTGGTAATAGTAGTGATAATGCAAACAAAACTGTGATTTTCGAGACATTCTGTATCTTATTACCCTTTCTATTCGAGAGAATAAAATCTTAGCTCATGCTATACTAGATAAGATATCACAAGAGTAAGTCGAGTATACATATTGACCTTAATTATCCTTCCAAAAATATGGTTAATAGGCTGACAAACCTGTCATAGGTACAGTTTAAGAAGCATGCAGCGTAAGTTCGTCAGATAGCGGTGACCTTGGGCAGTAGTACAAGGATCAACATGAAGATCTCTTGGCTGGCAAGATGAATGCGTCAGAATTAGACTTCACGGACCTATATTCTCTTCTGGCGGGTTTACTTCCATCCATACAGTGTCCAAAGCGTACGTTGTACATGCCATTGACATTAATTGGGGAAACTCAAAGCAATTCAAATTCAAGTTATTAACCATGATTAACTGGTTGTTGCCTTGGTCTGAGACTAGACGATGCATGTAAACTGATAAGCCTCCACTGAAGGGACGTTCAGAGTCACTTCGATTGTCCTGCTGGAAATGTCACTCAGGACCATGGATCCACAGATGATCTCAATGCTGCTTTTCTATTATTTTTTTGGGTTTTTTGACTTAAATTCAAGCGTAAATCGACGTCAGAACGAGTTTCCAAACTATTACTACACAGTCACAGGCTAGTTTGTGCTTCTGCTCTGTGTACGGACTTGACCTACAGCCACTGCAGATGTAGGAGACCACCCAAATATACACCATTTCAACATCTAGATCATGATGATTACCCCGGTACAATCTGAGGAGCTTAGAACCGCCAAACACACAGCGGGAGGAGCCTAGATCATTCTATCTAGAAAGTCATTGACGGTTGCTGTATTTCTAGCCAATTCCATCCTCACATCTACCGAAGAAACGAAACCCCTGATGAAAATGCAGTGTTGTTGACATTGTACTAAGTGTACGGAAGACCCGAATTCACCATCTCTCCACAAAATCACGAAAGCAAGCAACAAAGGACCAAGATTGGTCTGGATTAGCCGACCGGCTTGACCCACATCCAACAAGCAGTCGCGGCCCGCGATAAACCGGCGATAAGAACACAGAATAGATTGATGTGGGGCGGAGTATGCTTGTCCCGCCGTTGTCATCGAGAATCTCTCTCTTTCAAAACCAACACAATTCCGCCATTGACAAATATCTTAGCTGCAAGCTTAGGGGTCGACGCTTCTGTCCCAGAAAAGACGGTCGCATTGAGATCTAGACGTCGCGGAACAGCTTTAGCACCTCCGCCATGGCGAACACAACAGCAGGGACGCCTAAGCGTCCTAATTTCCTCTTTATGCTTGCAGATGACCTGGTACACACAATTTATCTTCCTGCTAGGAAAGATTTTGGCTAATCGTATCGAATCCATCAGGGTTTCTCCGACATTGCATGCTTTGGCAGTGAAATCCAAACACCAAACATCGACCGTCTGGCCGCAGATGGAATCCGCATGCTAAACCACCACACTGCGGCCGCATGCTCGCCTACCCGTGCTATGCTTATGAGTGGGACGGACGCGCACCTTGGTGGACTCGGGTGCTTGATTGAATCCCGGGCCAGTCCCAAGGGCGGAAAGCGGTGGAATGGCAAGGCGGGGTATGAAGGGTATCTGAATAACGATGTCGCAACGTTGCCAGAGATTCTTGCGGATAATGGGTATTTTACGGCTATTTCTGGCAAGGTATGTTCAGAATTTGGTTTCCAATCTGCGATACAGTGGATTCTAATACAATATAGTGGCATCTGGGTCTGCGGGCTAGTCAGGGCCCTTCTGAACGTGGTTTTCAGAAGGCTTTTGCTATGCTTCCTGGATGTTGTAGTCATTACGCGTGGGAGCCTGTTCAGGAACGGTTCCCGATGGGTGGCTCACCGGTTCATACTGAGGGTGGTGTCAAATTTGATGTGTGAGTTCTCAGTCACAGCTCGTTCTTCTTGTTGGGATTCTGATCAATGCAGGCCACCAAACACAACTGAAGATCCGGAAGGATTCTATTCATCCGATTTCTACACTGATAGGTTGATCGACCATCTCAATACCCGATCTGAGGACGACGCATCGAAACCTTTCTTCGCTTTCCTGCCGTATACAGCCCCTCACTGGCCGTTGCAGTGCTCCAAGGCCCAGCGTGACAAGTAAGATCCACACATCAATGCTAGGAGCTCTTTGAGACTGATTCTTGCTTAGGTACAAGGGCATGTATGACGATGGCCCATATGCGCTCCGTGAGCGCCGGCTTAAGAAGCTTGCTGAGATTGGCATTATTGATGAGTCCGTTATTCCCCATAAGATGGAGACCTCGACCCAGGGATCGGACGAATGGGAGGAGTTTACATCGGAGGAGAAGAGGTGCTCTAGTCGGTCTATGGAGGCTTATGCTGGTATGGTTGACTCAATGGATTACAATGTCGGCAAGGTCATTGCGCATTTGAAGAAGACTGGGGAGTATGACAACACTTTTATCGTGTTTATGAGTGATAACGGAGCAGAGGGTGCAGCGTACGTATTTCTCTCGTCAGGCTTATCTATATTTGCTAACGGATCACTATAGATTGGAAGCCAGACGTAAGTCAAGAGAGTATTAACACCCAGATCCTGAGACTAATCAATATGCAGCTGTTATGGGAGATAACATCAAGGCTGCCATTCACAAGTATTACGATAACTCATACGAGAATATCGGTAACTACAACTCATTCACATGGTACGACTCATCTCGCACAAAAACCAGTACACAATCTAATATGACTAGGCTCGGACCCCTCTGGGCTCAAGCCTCAACCGCCCCGTCACGTCTGTTCAAAGGATTCCCATCGCAAGGCGGAATCCTAGTCCCCTGCGTCGTGAAGCCCCCAAAAGATACCTTCCTCTCATACACCCCAGGCTCCTTCAACCGCTCCTTCAGCACAGTAATGGACTGGTCCCCAACATTCCTCGAGCTAGCAGGAATTACCCTTCCACCATCCTTCCCAAAAGAAAAGCTAAGAGCCCACGAAAAGACAACAGTGATCCAAAAGATGACGAAATTCCGCGGCAAGGACGTCCACGCCATCCGCGGAAAATCATGGGTCCCCTTCTTCGCTCGCGGACAAAAAGCCGAAGACGAGGAACTGTGGCATATTCATTCCTCTTCTGAACCTATCGGGTGGGAGCTATTTGCCCGTGCAGCTATGCGCAAGGGCGATTGGAAGATTGTTCATATTGCTAAGGCGAATGGTGGTATTGGGGAGGATAATGGTGATGGGTGGGAATTGTTTAATGTTGTTGAAGATCCTGGTGAGAATAAGGATCTTGCTGCGGTGCATCCGGAAAAATATGCGGAGCTTTTGGCTTGTTGGGAAGACTATGTTAATGAGTGTGGGATTGTTTGGGGTGAGAATGCTATGGATCCGGGGTTGTCGATTGAGGATGCGCCTGAGCTTTGGGAGGATGAGGTTGAGTTGCAGAAGTGTTGGCTTGGTGCTAAGGCTGGAGAACGTGTTGAGTAGATGTTCTCGGTGCTGAAAATATTCATTTTTTGTTGTTGAGATTTGCATTGTAGTTGGTCCAATAATCCATGGATTTATCATACCGATTTCATATAGATTTCGAAGACAGTCTCCATGGCCTGGTGGTGGCTATGGGTATCATGTATTCGACCTTTCCACTTCTTCACTATTTGACATGCGAATGACCCTGGATCTCAGGGATGAGTGAAGTGGCATATTCATGGCCGCTTGATCTGCGGCGTGGCTGGATACAGATCCAGGACCGATTTCTGCCTCAGTTGGCCTGACTTGTAGATTCAGCCATTCTCAATTCATGCTGCGCCTCGTCGGGTACCACATGAGATAGCGGCATTTTGTTGACATTTGGCGCATCCAGCAGTCAAAACGTCGCAGCCGATGGCTGAATGAATAATCACATATCCGACTTTGCATGAATCGGGTTGGACTTTAGGTTGTCACTCAGTCTGTTTCTCTTTGTGAGTACTTTTCGAAATCCAATGACCAGATCCAACCCCGGAGCTCTTGATCAATGTGATCGGCGATCCGCAATCCAGATAACGGGTATTATTGTTGATATCAGTGTCGCAACGAAATCGTCCATCACACATAAGCTCTAGCATCCTTGCAGGATACAAGACCCAGCAATTGAGTCGCGACAAACAGAGATAAGCCCAGAAGATAGCAAACAAGACCAATCTGAAAGACGACTCTCTGAACCTTAGTGAACTTCGAATACTGGCGCAAGCCTATACCAAAGTAGATCAGGCCAGTTCCCACGACAGCCACAGTGGGCGCCATCCCCTTCCAGACAATATCCAGCATTTTCTTGGTGAGCGATGATTTAAAGTGAAAGAAGCTACTTCGATATGAGCATGAGAGTTTGCCGGCTTTTCCGGGTGCGGTTGAATCCTACCGTTGTAAGTGGGGCGTAGGGCGGATGGGGCCAGTGATGATCGTGGTTGGAGATCGCGATCAACAATACGACAAGCGCGTGAGATAGAGGACTTTGCAGAGGATGGAATGTAGAATTCGAAGCCCAATACGGAGTACTTTGAAGAGAAATAGTTTGAGAAGAAAGAAAGAAATTATGATCGGGTGAAAGAGCTCTAGTTTGAACGACCGCGTATGCTCAGTGGGGCCTCCACGTGTACCGCATCCCGTAATCCCGTTCGTCAGTTCCCGAAGGTCAAGTTATGGTTAGTATTACCGACCAACAAATCAATACTTAAGCATAAGACTCCCGACGGGAGGTTAAGACCCTGATCTGATTAAAGCCCGGGTCCATTCAGGGGTAAAACATAAATTAAAACTACAAAATTCCAAATACGCATATTCAGTGAAAAGGAATATATATATAAAAAAAATAGTATAGACCTCCGGGGCTGCTTATATCTGCTCAAAAAATACGATGATACCCGTGTTCGCCGCGCTCGTAGCCATTCAAATTAATATTTTCTCAAGAAATTAAGAGCTTCAAGCTCTGGAGTCAAACATAATCATTTCAGAATCCATATTGCGTCATTGAATGTGGCACGCTGGGCCAGAATGCCGTGTTCTTCTCCGGAGGCGCAAATGGCTGTGCATAATATCCCGACATGGGATGAGGGTGAGCATGAGGGTCCGGCATTTGCTGCTTGATGACTGGCGATGCATGCGGCATCATGTTGGGTGCCATCCCGATGGGGTAGGCGCCGTACCCCGTAGTCGGGCTGTGAGGTCCGCTCGACTCGCTGGAGCTGGTTGCGGGGGATAGCGGAACGACTTGGTGGTTTGGGAGGGTGTACTGGTCGGTGGTTTCCAGTAAGGGGCCCTGGTCTTCGTCGTCTTGCTCATCATCTTCTGTGTCGAAGGATGTGCTGGGGGCGGAGTGGACGCGAGTTGCGGGGTCGGTCGCTAGGTAGCTTGCTTCCGGGAGGTGAGTGTGAATCACCTGGACTAGGGTGCTTGCATCTGGGGAGGGTTAGTGAGATGGGCTCTAAGCACTTCGGGGATTGAACATACCGATCTTCCCGTCAAGGTATCGCTCTTCCATTTGTCGGACGAAATAGATCTCATCGAGAACCTGCAGGCGGTTTGCTGGGCTGATCTGGCGTCGCACATCTTGGCCTGCCTCTCGCAGCTTCTCTGCTGTGACTCCGTGGCTGTCTTTGAGTTCACAGAGGATGTGAACTAGGAGTTTGAGTCGGTCTAGTTGTTTGTTAGTATGAAATTACTATTTGGTAGTGTTTGATTAGGTTGATGTTTACCTCGCTTCAACAGGTGATCCGGCTCTTTGTGCAAGACATCCTTGGGCCACCATCCAGGCTTAGTGAGTTCAGGGTTGACGCGCTGAGATACTCCTGCAATGACCTTCCGTCCATTGTATGGGAAATGAACCTGTTTCCGAGGTTCCACAAGTTTTATGTACGACTTGGCGATGGCCCGGCAGTTCAATTGTTGAAAATCCTCAAATGCTTTCTCATAGTACCGTCGCAAGAGATCCGTATTGTCAACACGAAGTACACTTCGTCCGGGTGGGGGCGTAGGTGGAGGTGTCGCAGATTTGGGTCGAGGTCTAACCATGCCCGTTCGTTTCATGTCTCGTCGTTTCCGTCGACTCTGCTGTGATTGCCATTCACAGGGTATCTTTTCCGGAGATCCGGTGTGGCTGGGTAGTCCCCATTGTAAGTCTGATTGCATACCCCACGGCGAGGAAGGAATTGATCCCTGGTCTAACCGTCTCAAGGTTAACACTGAGAGATCTTGCCCAATCACTCTGTATCCGTTCTACTTACGATGATATTGCAGGGGTTGGCTACTTGGGGAGGTCATTTCCACGAAGCGGGCTGTCACGTCCTGCGTGAATATAGCTCCCCCACAGTTCGCGATTGAGGGGGATGCCATGACTTGAGGCCGGCCATCTTGGTCAAGGAAGATAACGGCGAAGTGTTTGTGTGGAAGTTCCACGTTGTTCGACATGCTAGAGACAGCCTAAGCATGATATGAGTCAAAAAGTCCAATCACTTGCGCAAGGGTGATTCAATTACCATATGGGAGTGCGGTACCGATGTGTCGGAATGTCTGCGTTCAAGGGCTTCCCCAACCCCTAGATGTGACCGACTCATATCCATCGCATAAATAGGGCGGATGTGTCACAGTATATTGCTTTCTTTAAGAAGAAAAGAATCTTTGGATCCAAACACAAAGGAAGGATCAAAACCGATGTGGAGGATTGAAATAGAATACGTGGGACCTGGTCCTGAGGTAAATGAAATTTACTAGCAAACCTGCAGCAGATAAAATAAGGAACACGGCCAACTGCTTGGCGGATAAAGAACCCTGGGCCACTAGGAAAGGAGCCGACGGCAATAGATATAGACATCGGTGTTCCCTGAAAATACGTCAGCACCATGCTGCAAGGAAAAAAGAAATATCTGCGGAGCTGAAGCCGGTGGCAATGGAGCGTTCCATTCGATCTCGGTGGTCCTGCAGCTCACGATCGGATCGTCGGTGCACAGGGCCCTCTCGATGGGTCCAGTGGGTTCCAGGCCAAACGCACAGACGCCATAGTATGGCTGTTATGTCAAGAAGTTCATTGGTCGCGTCTAACACCCGATTCCATGGCTTGAAAGTCAACAACTCAACTGAGTATCCACCGTTGTTGATCCTCTACGCTTGGGGACACTAGCCATAAAGAGTAAAATGAACAGGCGAACAACTACAATTTGGCTTTCTTGCCTTCCTCCGTGCGACAATTGAATTAGACATTTTACTCTCGAGAAGCTTTCAGGGGATATCTGGTGTGACAGAAGCAAGTTCCCTGCGGGGAATCGTCGATTGCCCAATCATCATGCCGGGGGGAAGGTCAGCCTCATTCGTGGACGAATGGTACGGCATGATCGGCGATCAGACCCTGGGCCAAAGCTTTCAGCCACACTTTCTGGGTCCCAAAAGGCAGCGGGTCGGGACGCCAATGAAGTCATCGTCTGCAAAGCTATGTGGAAGCGCTGACACAGCATTATGGCTTACACAGTCCCATAGTGTACCGGGGTGATCTTCCCCCTTTCGATTGTGGTGCATTTTACAGCGCATCTGGCCACTTTATTTTCCTCCCGGCTCTATCGTGGACCTAATCTTCGATTCGAAGCCAGAGGAAATCGCTATGAGCTTCCGTTCCACCTGATCCAAGGGGTCCAAGCAATTACGAATTAGACCACCAATTGGCAATGTAAACAGACCATCGAATCTTGAGCTTATTCAAACTCTCGGGAGGGCACTTCCGGTCTCCATGCTCTTGGCTTAAACGCGCAATGTGAAATACACTTTATGATCATTGATTTCTGGGACTTTTGTCTCCTCCCGGTCATGCCCGTCTCTTTTTTTTTTTTTTTTTTTTTTTTCTTTCATCATCATGCCATTGTGACAAATGACAAATCTCTTGAAGCACTACCTTTACATTTGCATTTCCCTTTCCAAAGTAGGTAATGACTTCAGTCTTGTTCGGCCGATCGACGGGCATGAGATCCCGAGCAAATCCCGACACCAACTGCGCCGGTGGAAGACTACTAGCGAATTTGCCCATTCAAATCAATTCCATGTCTCCGGATCGACATCGTGTAGTTCATCGTAAATCGGACAACGAATTCCAGGTTAGGTGCCTTCGGCGATGTACTCCACCTAGCAACACTTGTCAGCACCTGTGGCCACTCAACCACTGTGGCTTGCAGTAGTGGCAGCGTCTCCTGTATAAACCCGGTCTTCCCCAACATACAGTAAGTGCTCTATTTTTCTTTTTTTAATTCTCAGTTTCTTGCATACACGAAATTATGTATTCCCAGCTACAGTAGACTACATACATACTCTGGTGAAATGCCGGAGAAAGCACCCGTGCGGCCAATGATTGGTTAATTCAGCCCTACTGGGAATGCGACTATTGCTTTTTTCCTTTACGAACAGACCGCTCGTATTGTCGTCTAAAGGGCAAAATTAATTTACATAGATACTGCATAATAAATGCCCCACAATATTGCTGTAATATTATTGACCGATAAATCCAGGGCTAGATTAGCACCTTCCAAATTAACTTCCGGGGAACTGTGAACAGTAGATCGATAAATCCAACAACCGATTCTTGGCGCGAACTTAGAAACACCACTAGGCACTTTTTCTAAAGGTCTTCTGATCCTCGAGCCGCATTGACCTCAACACATCTTCGAGAAAGTGGCGTATGCGCTACCCCCTTGCCTCTGCTATGTTCTTTGTACAACACCTGACGCTTCAAGAGGGATCGGACCATACATGTACCGCTCACGCCATTGCATGAATGCATTACATATCACTGCCGTTAGAAATAAATCAACAAGTACAGTAACGAACAAAAGTACAGTTCCGACTCGCTAATGCATCAACCCTGTCCAATGTACTGTGTTACCTTTGTAAGCTTCGTGCAGGACAGATTCCTGTTACCAGGTTATTGATGCATTAGCCCGGCATTGGGGCACTCCACATTGCTGATGGTCCGGGCTTTCCAAGGCGTCGATACCTTGGGTTGGAAGTTATCTTGTCATTATATCCTCGCTCTCAAATGTCGGGTTGTTATGACTCGCGAGGCTGAAGCGGTGACGCTTGGAATGCAGCGGCTCTGCACTTGTAAAGAGGGGAAATGGGATTTGGAATTGCAATTGCATTAGACGTCGTGTTGCGGCATTTTTGATTCCCCGTTCAGCTCATTTTAATTCTCACTTTGATATTCGTGTTGGTTTGCTAAAATCGAATCGAAACTATATGCACCGGATACGTTGAGAAGATCGATGGCGATCATTCAAGATCATGTTTGCCTTAAATCCTTCATCCCTTCACGAGCCGAGACTACTGCAGACTCCACACGCAATCTCTATAATTGGCGTCAACGCTGACTCGGATGCAAATGCCGGCCATAGAATGAATAGAATGAATAGTAATCACTCAAACAATCCCTACACATTCTCCAGGTCAACTTCCAACTCAATGGATACAGATCGTTCCTGCCCTGATTTTCCTCGCCAAAATAAACCCCAAAATCTGACCTGGCCCCTCGGTGGATCAGGCCCACTACAGGTTCAAGATAGCACCACTCGAATATGGAAGCTTAAGCTCCACTACCCCCGTATCGGCATTCACAGACACCGTCTCGCCCACAGTGATATTGCTCAAGCGTACGGGCGCACCGCCCTTCAACTCGTAGTTATATGACCAGCCATCCCAGGAGATACCAGTGATCGCGTCGCTTCCATTTGCCATCAGCCGGTGGACAGATAAAGATTTAGCTGAGATATCGGGCAAATGGAAAGAATAGCTCGCCGTGGGGCGGGATGCCGAGGATGAGGATCCGGTGTAATTGTACTCCTGCATATTGAGCACCGCGATCCGAGCGATTTTTCCGCCAATATACGTGGCATAAGCGGCCTCGGTATCTTTTGGTAGGGGGAGATTCACGACTCGGATATCGGCCGAGTTATCGCTGTCGCCACCTAGCATCGCGGCTACCATTATGTTTCCGTAGTAAGGCGCTTTGGTGCCCATCGTTGTCTTGTTGGTGGCGATTGGTTGCCATGATGCATACCGATAGTCTGTCCCTTGGTGCATGTGTGTCCGTCGAATACTCTGTGATGCGCAATAGAGATTGAAGTCGACGCCCCAAAGGGCTGCGCCAAATGAGTTGGATAATCCGGGTTTGCCTTCATTGTAGAGGGAGTTGGTCTCGCCCAGAATGTAGGGAATATCCTTGGCTAGACCGTCTTCATTGAGCGTCCTTGATAGATCCACATGCTGCTGAACGCTGTTGACCGTTGACGTGTGGTTCATCAGAGTTCGTTGAAGTGTCACCCCTGGCTGGGTAGCGCCACCAATATAGCTAGATAATATAAGAGTCAAAAAAGACATGTCAAAAAGTTTTTCAAAAGTGAAACCTACTTGTGCATCGAGTTTAACTTGATATCATGATCTGTATCAAGTCCTTCCTGCCATGTCTTCACGGGGTCAAGACTATTCCCTATTCCAGCAAATGATGGTGCGATATACTGATACTCGGTATCTTTCGCCATCTCAGGGCATGCTTTCGCAACCTGGCGCTTGACAAGCCGGGTCTTGGATAGCCACTCCGTCACATAATCACTTTCTGTCCAGTTCGCCGGCCGCTTGGTGTCCGGTGTACTTGTCTTGAACAGATCAGCCTCATTGCCCATCTCCCAGTAGGCCAGCTTGCCGTCTTTCAGAGCCTTGCATGCTAGAGGAGCAGTAGCCAGTAGCGTATCCATCCCTTCGGTCCCGTTTTTGCCCATGTCAAAGCCGAAACTGAATTTGGTGTTTGGCCATGTTGCATATGACTCGAAGAACGACGGTCCGATATACACGATGGATGGGTAATCGGTAGAGATGGCAGGAACAACCGTGCCGTTGATTCCGGTTTTCAGATTGGGGTCGTATAGAGCAAAGTCTCTGTGACAGTGGTTAGATAACCCAGCTTATTTCATGAAAAGGTTAACTTACTGTGTGTTTCCGCCGACTCGGATATAAGGTTTGACACCTTGGAGGTCGGCAAGATTATCTAATAGCTGATTCGAAAACTTGTTTGGCAACGATAAGTTGCCTGGTGACTAGCAGCTTAGCTTTTAGTTCTTCTAAGAAATGCCAAAACATACATACCGGCAAAGTCCGGAAAAGATGCAAATTCAATCGAGAATGAGACAAATGGGCGCAGGACTGCGGCACCAGCATCCTCGGGTGCATTCTGGCTAATTGTCACAGCGGATGAGCTATCTCTCGCAACACTTGTTGGGCTAGCAGCTACTACTGCAGCCCCAAAAAGCAGAGGGACAAACATAGTAGGGTTTGAGTTCGTTCTCCTGTCGGCGTCTCGCTGGACTCAAGAACTTCGAATGCTTGGTTTGGTCCCCATCGGGTCCTGTTTGGCTTTATTTGTACTAGTCACCTATTGCCGATGTCAATATGGATGGGTTATTGGCATTTAGCCGGCACAGATATTCAAAGGCCGCTTGTAACAGTAACAAGCTTTGGGCAGTGAAATATGACGATAAATTCAGGGGTTCATTGGCGGGGAATTACCGGGGGAAACTCTTCAAGCGCATGTACCGGGTTGACGATGCGGGGGTTACATCTAGGGTAGTGGAAAGGACGATCGTTACTTCGTTCTCGTCAAAGTCGGCTATTGACAGGAAATCCATGCTTGAATGGGTATAGTGATATGTAATGTAATGGTCCAATACTACAGTGTTCGAGGTGTTGGGAAATGAAATAAAAGTCCGTAAATTCCACATAGAAAACTGGTATCAGTCAACAACTAGCTCACGAGCAATGAACACCTCGCCAGCTAATCATCTAATAGTAGTAGAGCCGGCATAAAATAATCTACACAAACGAAGAAAAAGCAACCAGTTCATCGTAAAAGTCCGTCTTAATCCTCCGTCGAGAGATCAAGTGTATTTGCGGAGCTGGAAAAAACAAACATTAGCTTAAATTTTCATGCTGATCGGGAGACGAAAGAAGAAACTCACATCAAGAGTCAGGGATTTACTGCTGTTCTCCACTTGATCTCTGTAGATTCCGACCAGTGCTTCACTGTTCTGGAAGAGCCCGGTCTTCAAACTGATAACAATGAATTGCATGCCAGGAGCGGCGTGGTCATGAATATAGTTGGCAATGCGGGCAACGTTGGTGTTGTCGAGAGCCGCGTCAACCTCGTCCAGCACGAAGAAAGGCGAGGGTTGGTATGAGTGGATCGCAAACAGCAGCGCAAGTGCGGCCATGGTCTTCTCACCACCAGACAAATGCTCCATATCACGGAAACGCTTCAGGGGAGGCATAGCGTGGTATTTAATGCCATCGAGGTAAGGCTCATCCGAGTCCTCGATATCAAGGTATCTGTACCACTATTAGTTTGACTAAAGAGGTATCATAGGCATCATGCAACTTACGCTTGTCCGCCCAGCGGGTAGTTGGCACTGCGTGTCAGTTCCCGGTAGATGGGGCCGATTTGCTCGGAAATGTGCGCAAAAGCCTTATTGAAGAGATCGGAACGCTTCTTCATCACTCCCTCAAAGCCTTCTTTCGCCTTTCGGGCTTGCTTCCGCGCATCCTCAAAGTCCTGCTCGGTGCTACGAAGCTTGTTCTCAACAGTCTCAAGGCGCTCCATGGCGCGGGTATTTGGTGCCATTTTATCGAGCTCACTGTTTAGAGCGCGGACCTTTTCTAGCAACTCTTCTTCGAGCTTATCATCGGCCTCCTATAGATAGAATCAGCATGTAATATTGTGGTGGTTTCAAGTCTGCACATACCTCTTTAAGTGTCTCTCCGAGAGAGTCAAAGTCGACCTCAATTCCGTAGTCTTGGACCACCGGAGTTTCATCAAGTTCGTCAGCCTCGTCTACATCCATGGCATCTGGATCGGCAGCCTGCACCAAATCGTCGATAGGAAGTTTGTCGAAGGAGTTGGAAGATTCGGTCAATGGAACGTCAATATCCTCCAGCTTGCATCGGCGCAGGAGAGCATAACGGCCCGACGAGTTGCGCTGGATTTCAGCTTCAAGCGCGTTAATATTTTTGAGCGCCGCTTCGACGTGCTTGCTGCGCTTCTGAAGCTCTCTTCGCTGCTCAGCCAGGTTCTCTGCTGACTGTGCGTAGATCTCCTTCTGCTTCTCGAGGTTCTCCCGCAGAAGCTCAAGCTCGGCACCAAACTCGTCTAACCTGTTGCGGATCTCTTTCTGTTGATTCTTGAGCTCCTGAATCAGACTCATATCACGCTCATACTGAGCCCGAAGACCGCTAACACGGTCCTCTGTCGCCTGAATTCGCTGCATTTCGAAGCTGAGCTGGTTCTCGATGCGACTTTTCTGGGTAGTGAACTCGAGTTTCTTCTGTGCAGCTTCTTCCTGCAGCGAACCTTGCTGCGCCTCATATTCACGGATATTATCATATCCAAGACGCTTGCAGAACTTGCCGTAGATCTCATCTTCAACTTGACTGACCGAAGATTGAGAGACTTCAATAGTTTGGTCCAGCTCATCGAGATTCTCCTTCCGCTCAGTATACTTGGGACGCAGGTCTTCCAACTGGCGCTTGACGAAGTCCAGTTCGCTGCGTTTGCTCTTTATATTTCTCTCAAGTGCCTTCAACTCTTCCCGAGAATAGTTCAGTCGCTGCTCGAGACCAACCAGCTCGCCCTGCAGGGTCTCCTCCTCTGAGCCACGGTGGTGGCTCTTAGGGAGATTGCCAAGATCGGCCATCAGCTTGTCCTTCAGCTTATAAAGATTCTCCACTTCGGAGTCCTCCCAGCGTTTTGAGTTCTGCTGGGGGCCTCGTCCACCGGTCATGAGACCACCTTTGTGAATGACGGTGCCATCCAGGGTGACAGCCTTAGCATCAACATTCCTCTCGTAGCAAAGATACTTGGCTGTGTCCAGATCGTCACAGACAATGGAGTTTCCACAGGCATAGCTGATAGCACGAGCGACCCAGTCCTCGTAATCGATGGTCTCAATAGCTGGCCGCATATTTCGATGCATGCCCTTCAAGTTGGAGTTGATAGGCTTCACCTGGATAGTTTCCAATGGCAGGAAGGTTGCTAGACCAGCACGCTGGTCGCGGAGATGCTGGATGCATTCTTTGGCGGTCTTCTCATTGTCCACCACAATAGCATCAAAATGGCGGCCTAGCACGGTACTAACAGCCTCAGCATATTTACGCTGCTTAGGTTTGCAAAGGTCACTGACGCGCCCCTTGACACCGGGAAAGATACGCTTTAGAGTCGAGATCATCTCTTTAGCGCGTAGCTCACGCTCGTTCTGCTTCTTTCCATTGTCGGCTTCGAGCAGCTTTCTCAGCACAACCTGCAGCTTCTCTTCAAGCTCTGTCCTCATTTGGGAGACCTTCAAGCGCTCAGATGTCAAGGTGTTGAGCTCCTTTTTCTTGCGGTCGATATCCTTAGACGTGGTCTTGTTCGATTCAGTAAGAGACGCCTTACGTTCATTCATGTTCTGAGCATCCGACTCCAGGTTCTTGAGTTGCCACTCGGTGTTCTCGAATTTGCCTTTCAGGCTGTTGACAGCTTCAGCCTCAGTCTTTCTCTGTCGCTGCAGGTTGTCGAGATTCAGTTGGTCGGTGGACGAACGTTTGCTGACCTCCTCGCGGAGCTTGTGGTATTCTTGTTGGTCAGCTTCGCTCAGCTGTACGCCCTGCTTGTTGGTGGTCTTTTTCCACTCAACCTCCCATTGAGCCTGGGCTTTCTCCACGAGCTTCAGGTCCTTCTCGAGCTTTTTGGCGCCGTTAGAGTAAGTCTCACGCTCCTTGCCGATCTCATCGATTTTCGAAGCATACCGCTCCACCTTTTTCTGTGTGATATCAACCTTCTCGTCGACAGGCACCAGGGAGTTGTTGAGTTCCTCAATTTCCTTCTCTTTTTTCAGGATGTTCCTCTCGGCCTTGCCAACATCTCTACCAACACGGGCGTGGTCCTTCTTGGCATCCTCAACATTCGTCTCATATTTCTCAACGCCACGGCGGTATTCCTTGAGTTCATCCTGGTACTTCTGAATATCGGCACTCGAATCATCGATCAGGCGCTGGAAGTGGAAAAGCTTCCACAGAATGTGGGTAATAATGGCTTGGTCACGCTCATCGGCCTTCCGGGCGTAATTCTCGGCTTCCCGCTTCTGCTCTTGGTACTGCTTGACCTCCGAGTTGATACCTCGCCGACGGTTGAGTTGAACAGTCTGCTGGTCAGCTGCCTCCTCCGCCTCCGCCTTCAACTTCTCGTAATCCGCCTTGTACTCCAAGCTGCCGGAAATTTGTTCAATCAACCGAGTAAGGTCTCGTGGCGACTGGGATGCAATAGCCTCAACATCTCCCTGGAATACGAGGAAGTTTCGCGCGCGGATCAAGATGTTCTCCTCCTCCAGGGCCTCGTTGTATTGCTGAGCAGTCACGATTTTGTTGTTGATGCGGTACTCGCTGGTTCCTTGACTGGTGATGGAGCGTCGCCATTGCTGTTCTTCACCGGCATCATCCTCGTAGCAAGCCATGACCCAGGCGGTCTTGGGGTCGTTCGGACCACCCGCATCCTGCGATGCATCCATGTCCTCGTCCTCCTCCTCTGCCTCGCCGTTCTCTACGTTGGCATCAGGCTGTCCATCGACCTTCGATGTGCGCAAAACACGCCCACGGTAGACTAGATCTCGGAGGTTGGTGGATCGCAGGTGGGAAGACTTAATTCCTAGAACGAACGAGATGGCATCCATCCTGCTGCGGGTCAGCTAATTCCACCGGGAAAAAGGTGATAACGTGAATGCATACGAATTTGACTTACCAGACCCATTGGGTCCGATAATCGACGTGAAGTACGCATCTCCGAACAGTAGCGTATGGTGTCCTTTATAGGACTTGAAATCTGAAAGCAAAGTTAGCCGATCTGCGCGATACATCCTTTTGAGGCCGTACATACTGAAAAGCTCAAGGCGAATAAGTTTGCCCATGTTGCAAAGCAGCCGCTTCCTGAGGAAGCCACGCGCTCAGAATTCTCAGGCGAACGGGGTGTGGTTGATGTCAAATCGCGGGACTGACTGGACACAAATGAGTGGGAGGGGCGCGATATGGGGAATCGCGCGTCAACCCCGACGCGCCGAATTAGTCACGTGGCTTGGGTTCACGTTCTGTCCGCAATTCCATGTCGTCGCAGAGATATTTTATGAATATTTTACTCTGAATTTAAAGCCTCGGGAGATGAATGAATCTTGTTAACTCGCAAGGTGTCAAAATTGAATTTAAAGCACATGGTGGACTGAAGCTTACTTCTAATGGAAACAACGATTCAATGTTACCTACCCGAACTATATACTGTATCTGGAGTGATCTAAACACCCGCATCAACCACACATGTGGCACCAACCATAGGCATGGACATTATTTTTGGAAGCCAAGTTTGGGAAAAAAATCGAATCAAACACTCCTATTCGCCAGACTACAAGTCTGCAAATATACCTAGGCACGAGAAAGCAAAATAGGTGGATTGAACAGTCAATTGTATGTTGATTGGTGTTACAGGGTGTATATGTACACTATGAAGTTGTCCCCAACATCGAAGGACAAGCAAACAAGATAATCTTGAATGCGGATATTGAAAAATGAGTCGGAAGTATTAAGACAACAACAAGAAGGAGAGCACTTAGTTACCGCAATCTCAAGACCTCTTGAACTGCACTGGGTTGCCCAGAGCCATGAAATCATTTGACACAAACCCATTGGAATCTACTCGGAACGTTTGCTTGCGGCCCTCAACTTTCATGAGAATAAAATCTTCACCAGTGAAGATCTGTCGCATAGACATAAACATTTTCCAGATACCAACACTCATGGTCTGAACGGGTGCTTTGAAGAAACCAGGCTGTGGATCCTGTGCCGAGCCAATCTTCTTGCTATCCCCTTCAAACCGCTGTTTCGAATCCTGCGAGACCACCAACCGCCGGGAGATGGAAACCTCCGATGGCAAAACCTCAATCTGGTAAGGCTTTGTGAATGGAATCATGCGCCGCACCGCAAAACGAATATAAGTCTGGTTGTTAGACTTGACGGCGGTGATACTTCGAACCAAATGGCCCGTTCTCACGAGGAACAGCGTGCCCATGACACTCATTGTGACGCAAATACCACCAAACAGTCCTTTCTGCCACACAGGGCGCTCAATTTGAGCATCGCGGAAAACGTCGTTGGAGTTGAACAGGGCATACGCAAAACAGAATGCCGAGAGACCGTATGCGCTCATGATGTAGGTGCGATGAGAGGGTGACTTGAAGAGAACAACGTCGCCTTCTTTTGCGACCTTAAGCGCTAGTCGTCCTATTGATCCTACCGGAACACTCGAGCCTGGGACGGGGTTTCGTGGGGATGGTTTTGCTTGACCACGAGCTGATCGCGGCGCGCTCGTCACGAATGAGCGCCATGTGGAGGCAAGGTCTGCCTGGCAGCCGTTTCGAGCTGAAGGCCCGGCAAACCGGTTCCAAAATAACCGGAAGGTAGGAGGTCTAGCGGCCATTATTGCGCGGATTCTGTTGATGCCAAGGTCAGTACAACGTTTCCGTTAAGAAAGCCATTTCCGCAGAAGCTAGCGCTATGGCCAAGACCAATTCAATGGCAGCCCAAACAAGCCCGAGAGGACCTTATTGAATAAAGCAATCTAAGCAAAGACAGAGAACTTACCAAAAGACCGATCAGTTCACCGTTGTTCTCCTCGGAAAGCACCGCGAGTCGAAAACAGCGCTGCGGCAGAAAAATGTTCCCGACCCGGCCGCCGGTGAAGCTCCCAACGGCCTCAACACCGGCTTCATTTCCTTTCAATCCCTAAAGCTCAACCTCTCAGACCAAACGAACCACATTATTAATTACGGGAACCAACGCGGCTAGACGCGCTGGTGGACTTTCGGTCGATCCTGTCCTTCTCTGTCGACATTCCAGCTCCTCCGGAGAGTTGCGACCTCGCTTGAACCATCTCCGACAGTCCAAGTAACGAAACGACCTCCCCAAAGTCACCGCAACTCCTATCAAAATGTCCGCTCGAATTCCCGTCACCAAGGCTTCGGCTATGTTCGCCCGCCGTCAGCCCCAGGTTATCCAAATCTCCAAGCGTAAGTCCACTCTAGGGACAATGCGATCCGGAGCTCCGCAAAAGCAGAATATCCTTATCGGAGTTCAATTGCTTAAGAAGAGTAGCTCTCACATACCGGAAAATCAACATAACTAACCTTACCAATGATTTCAGGCATGCAATCTACCTCCGCCCCTCAATTCCACAATCCCGCCTACCCTCTCTACCCCTCCGTCAGCCAGCTTCTGCACCAGAAGAACATCCCCGAGTCAGAAGTCTCCAAGATCCCCGCTTCTGGACCTAAAGGCCGCCTCCTGAAGGGTGATGTCCTCGCCTACATCGGTCAGATCGCCGCCGAGTACCCAGCCACTCAAGCCGCTTCACTCGCCAAGCTGGCCCACCTCGACCTGAGCAACATCAAGATCGCTGCGCAGGTCTCTCCACCCGCCGCGCAGGCCGCAGAGCAAGTCAAGGAGGAACCAATTATCGCTAAGCCACCGCCCATGACCTCAATCGCAATTTCCGTTTCCCTTGCGGCTGTCTTGTCCGCCCAGAAGAAGATCCAGGATAACCTAGGGGTCACTGTTCCCCTCTCCAGGTTCCTGGCTGTGGCTACTGATCTTGCCAACGATGATTTGCCTCGCGCGAAGAACTACACTCCCTCTGCCGATGAGCTGTTTGAGGAGGTCCTTGGTGCCGAGCCTGTTACTATCTCGCGTGGTGACTACATCCCTGAGTTGAATGCTTATGAGACTGCTGAGGCATACCGCCCGACAGCTCCCGTTGCGGAGGATATCATTGATATCCTGAGTGCCAAGCCTGGTAAGAAGGTTTCTGCGGTGCTGCCTTCTGTCGAGGGCTCTGCTGGTGCTTCCAATGTCTTCAGCTTAATTGTTCCTGTTGGTGAGGAGGTGCGCGCTAAGGCGTTCCTGGAGCGGATTAAGACCCTCCTGCAGGTCGAGCCTGCACGTCTGGTGCTTTAAAATGTGCTTTGATTGTTGTCACATCTCTTTTATCTTTAAGAGATTTTATATTTTATGTTTAACATTTCCATTGCGTTCTGGAGGATCCAAGGCTCTTGTATTTAGTATAGCATCGGTAATTTGATACCGCCTGGGTCCGCTTTTAGTAAGTGGATTTCTACGTCTAGATATTGAATTGATAGATTTCATTTACATCACACATGGTCTACAAGTAAACTTTAGAGGTAGGGTTAATTCAATAATCAAGGTATAAAACCTTCATGATATTTCATCCTAAAATGGCAGAACCCCTGCGCCGGACCGATGGTATGGCATAACATTAGATCAAATCACAAATAAAGCTGAAAGGTGAATCTGTTGGGAAAAAGAAAAGGAAGAGAAAACAGCGGGAACATAAAGAAGAAGGGGACATGTCATCATCAAAGGGTAAGTTGCAATAAGAAACAACCATCCTCCCTGACGCCAATGCCGGATACCGGCGACCCAGTAGAAACACCATGAGCGCCACCGCTTGGATTGAGAAGGGAAAAGTTGCGCCGGAGAGAAAGAAACCATAAAAGGAGATAGTAACCTGGGAGATGATGAAACGCCGTAAGAATAAAACCAGTGAGAACGCAAAGCTTGCTCACTGAGAATTCAGGATGAAGCAACCCTTGCAAATCCCCTTGTGAACCAGGCCATAAAGTAGGAGGGGCCGATGCAAAAAATGTCCATGATCGAGATCGAAATTTCCTTGATACCATGCAATGATAATTCGTGAGAATCAATGCCCAAGACCCAGAACTCCATGTCGCATGCAGATGAAAAAGGAAAGGCAAGGTTGAGAACTCTACCGGATGGAGCCCCATTCCGATAGCTTGCTACCCTCGCGCCGCGAGTCTCTGGTAGCTCGTTTGTCGAAAATTTTCCAGAACCTGAGAGTCTCATCGCCAGCACCAGTCACGACTGTCTGACCGTCTGGGCTCATGGCAAGGTATAATACACGGAAAGTGTGACCTGTTAACGAGACAATTTGCTCCATGCGCGGATACTTCCAGATCACAATCTGATTCTGGCTGTATCCATGGGTGCTGATAATCTCATCCGAATTCTTGGACCAAGAAAGATTGCAGACCTGGCTTCCAGTATCCATCTCCTTGATCAGAGAGCCGGTTGACGTGTTCCAGAATTTGATCGTGCGATCCGCTGTACCCCCACCCGATGCAAGTAGGTGGTGTTGGTGAGGCGACCATGCAATGGCCTTCACAGCTGCGCAGTGATCCGAGAATCGATAGAGCGGGGTCTCACTCAACTTATCCCACACCATCAACTTGTTGTCATTGCCACCAGATGCCAATTGACCATCTTCGGTGTTCCACTTCAACCCGCAGACCTCCTGCTTGTGGCCAGACAAGCGCTTGATCCACTGATCGGGGGAGCGAACATCACGATGGTAGATAAGACGATCACGGGATCCTGAGGTTAGAATATGGTCATTCCATGCCAAAGCGCCAACACGGTTGGTATGGCCAACCATCGTCCGTAATCGCCGGCAATGGTCGGCATCCCAGATCTGAACTAGACCCTTGCCTGTACCGATAGCGAGATGAGTACCCTGTATGGAGATATCATTAGTCATGTACATTACGAGAGGGGAGCTGAAATGCATGTACATACCCTTTGGATCCAGTTTACACTGGTGACAGTGTCGTCCTTGAGCTCACAGAGTTTGGTTACGCGGCCTGATTGAGAGTTCCACATGTACACCGAGTTGGACAGCCCGACTCCCAGAACATTACTGCTGCCCCAGTCTACCAAATTCAGGTAGAAGTCGTCCTGTAGATCGGGCGCATCTAGGACCTTGTAGGGAACCTTGTTCACATAACGGGGCTGCTTGCGCGGGGTCTCAAGAATCCGCTGACTATCATACCGTATAGGTGATAGGCTGTACAGGTCAGAGCGGACATTTAGATTCGGTGCATGCGCGCTTCGAGGAGTTTTTGAGGGTGTTGGGTGATTGGAGCCCGGGCGACTGGGACCGTAGTTGAAAAGGTTCTTGTGTGGAGTTGAAGGAGTCATGCTGGCGGGTGGGAGATTAGAGACAAGAGAAGGTGGTGTATGGGATCGAGTTTTGTCATTAATGCCGGTGCTGAATCCCATTAATGGATCAGGTGAGGCCGAGTTAAGGTCAGGTTGTGGAACGGTATTTCCGAATAGTTCACTGCGCAAGACCCGGGAGAAAGTCCGGTTTGCTTCTTCCGCTACAGCCTTGTTAGTAATTACTTCTCAATCTACCAAGACAGAATCACAAACTCTTTTGAAAGTGAAGCTCTGAGTGAGGGGCACGTCTCTTCGACTTTGATGGAGTTGAAGGACACCCATCCTCATGGAGCAGACTGTATGTAGCCTGGAGGTCTTGCCCCTCACGATTTGGGATAAATCTTGGATAACAGTCAGTTCACTGTCGTCTTTTGCGTCGTTCGCGATGAGTGCATTGTCTCGAGGTCCTTGACGCTTAACTTACCGATCTCCATAGACCCGTTGTCTCTTTCGACATGGACTAGCTCCTGGTGTCCTTTCTCTTCCAGCTCCGCCGTCATCAAAATCTTTAAGTGCCTTGGCCAGCGCATTCGCATCCACTGGCTCTGATCCGTCTTGCGCTCGTGGGCCCCCGATGTTGTCTGGATATAGTATCGTTCTCTTTATTGGCATAGAGGGCGGGGTTTTCGACCCGGGAGGAGAAACAATATTTGCAGCTCGAGCATTTGAGGCTTGCGATCGGGTGTTGCCTGTTGTTGTTTTCCCAGCCCTCAGACCTGCTTCTGTATCCTGAGATCGGTCCCCCATGATGGTGGCTGATCCACAGGCCCCAGGTTCAGATCGCGCTGAATGTTGACGGTACTGATTGTTCGCATGCGATGAGAGTATGATCTGGCTGATTGATTGGAATTCAAGAATTTGATGGGCGATGTTGCTATTTGAGGTGCGCTGGTTGCCGGGGCTTTGTGTTGATTTGTGATGAGGAAGCCAGATCCAGCCACTGAAACGGGCGCTTCGACACAGGAATCAACCTGTTACCTTTGGACAACTTCAAAAGAAACAAAAAAATTCAGGTGTCAAAGACCATCTAGACAAAGAGAATGGCATTCAAAGAAAGGGACTGGGATAAGCGTTGGAACGTATCCAAGGGCGAGTTCACTTCATCCCTCTCCCGGTCACGCGTCGGGAACGCTATACCCGATTGGGATGGTCTTGGAATTCAAGTTTATTACATCGATTCATTAGATAAAACTATGGGAAACTATGTTTTAGCCCTTCTTTTATAGATCTAAACCTTTCATTCCATGGCTCCACTCAGATCGACGGTTCCTTGAAATTAAATGTATGATCGACAAATGTTCTATACAGATGATTTCAGTTTGGTCGGGAACAGGGTGTTGACTCAAACACGTTCCAGCCCCTCTATCTGCACATCTGCAGAGTCTCAGACTTGTTTACATCCACGCGTGTGATGGTGGGTTCATTGGACTATGTCATAGGTTGAGAGTGGGGGGTTTGGGAGGAAACAGACGCGAACCCGTGAAACCCATCAACGCGCTCCCACGCGCATCGGACGCGCTAGAGCAGTAAGCCACAGTAAGATGCTTACTCTACCAATCATTTGGTTCACCGGAGAATTAAGAGTCAAATCAATCTATTCTTCAGCTCAAGTGGGGTCGATCTGAATACCTAGATACACCTACGAATTAGATATTGGGTGTGCACTGTTTACTTCATACTTGAAAAGCTTGGTCTTATCTATCTCCGCAACATATGGTTCACCTGTCACCGCCAGCGGGAAAACCTTGCCCGCAGTTGGCACATCCCCACCACATCGACTCGAACTCGACTATGCGCTCCTCTGTTCTCCCTATTTTGAGTCGTAATATCCGATCTTATTCCACCATGGCTCAGGTTTCCAAGGTTCCTGCTCAGCAGTTCCTGGATTTTGTCAATGCCTCCCCTACTCGTATGCTTTTTCTATTGAACCCCTGGTTGTCGATCGTGGAGTTAACCGGGTCTAGCCTTCCACGCGGTGCAATCTGCCAAGGACCTTCTGGCCAAGGCTGGTTTCCAGGAAATCAAGGTACTCCCCATTCCCCACAGATCCAATCTGTATAGTGGAATTGCCGTTGAGACATGTGCGCTTACCCTGTCCATAGGAAAAAGATTCCTGGGCCTCCACTTGCAAGCCTGGTGGCCGCTACTACCTGACTCGCAACACCACCACTCTTATCGCTTTTGCGATCGGCCAGAAATGGAAGGTTTGTGTCAAAATTCGGAGAGCATTGTGAACATAGCTAATGAGAACTATGAAAAAATAGCCGGGCAACTCGATCGCTATGATTGGTGCCCACACTGACTCCCCAGTCCTGAAGGTCAAGCCCGTCAGCAAGAAGCAGGGTGAAGGTTATATTCAAGTTGGTGTGGAGTGCTATGGTGGTGGCATCTGGCATACCTGTATGTATAACCAATTGACCTGTTGGGAAAGTTGCTAATAATCATAGGGTTCGACCGTGACTTGGGTGTGGCTGGCCGAGTCATGGTCCGCGATAGCAACGGATCCATTGTGCAGAAGCTGGTCAAGGTTGACCGTCCCAGTATGTGCTATTGATCCAGGATTGGAAATTGGCTAATGTTTGACAGTTCTTCGCATCCCGACCCTGGCTATTCACCTCGACCGCCAGGAGAATTTCTCTTTCAACAAGGAGACTCAATTGTTCCCCATTGCTGGCCTAATTGCCAAGGAGCTCAACCAGACCAGCGAATCCAATGCCGCTGAGACCAAGGAGGATGAGTACGCCCCCTTGAAGGCTGTGACCCAGCGTCACCACTCCCAGTTTGTTGAGCTCATCGCCGCCGAGGCTGGAGTCACCCCCGAGGACATTTTGGACTTTGAGATCACTCTCTTCGATACCCAGAAGTCCTGCTTGGGTGGCATGAGCGAGGAGTTCATCTTCTCTCCCCGTTTGGACAACCTGAACAGCACTTACTGTGCTACTGCAGCTCTCACCGAGTCTGCCCCTTCCGAGAAGGCCCTCGAGGACGAGGAGGCAATTCGCCTGATTGCCCTGTTCGACCACGAGGAGATTGGTAGCCGCACTGCCCAGGGTGCGGACTCGAACATCCTCCCCTCCATCATCCGCCGTCTGTCGGTTCTTCCTTCCGCTACCTCTTCATCTGAAGACGTCTCTACCGCTTACGAGCAGACTCTCGCCACTTCCTTCCTGGTCTCTGCCGACATGGCCCACGCCATCAACCCCAACTATGCTCAGAAGTATGAGTCTGACCACAAGCCCGAGATTAACAAGGGATGTGTGATCAAGATCAACGCCAACGCCCGCTATGCCACCAACTCTCCCGGTATCGTTCTGCTCCAGGAGATTGCCCGCAAGAAGGGTGAGCAGGAGAGCCTGCCCGTTCCTCTGCAGCTCTTTGTTGTCCGCAATGACTCGAGCTGCGGAAGCACAATTGGCCCTATGTTGTCTGCTGCCCTGGGTGCCCGTACTCTGGATCTGGGTAACCCTCAACTGAGCATGCACAGCATTCGCGAGACTGGTGGTACTTTCGATGTTGACCACGCCATTCGCCTCTTCACCGGATTCTTCGAGCACTACTCGGAGTTGGCCCCCAAGATTTTCGTGGATTAAGCTTAGAGTCTGCAAGTATAGCCGGCAATAAACCATGTAGAGAATATGCATATGAACCAAACGAAATGAAGTACATTCTTTAATCACCCACAAATAAACTTCCTTCTGCATCCATAGACGTACTTTAGCACTTCTGATGACACGAGGCTGTATAGTAGAAAGCACGTGGTGGTCGGCCCGGGATAACTCCGCTTCTCCCTAAATCGACTCCACACCTTATCAACGACAGCACCGGACCCGATTGCAGAGCAGTGTCCATGCCCCCATGACCCTCTATGACAGACGTCGATGTCTTCCGCGATGCAGAGTACATCGCTGACGTGTCAAGAATATCCCTCTTCGATGACGCGGAGAGCGATTCGCCTGCCGGAAGTGGTCCGCACAGCGCCCAGGACCGCAGTCGCATAAGGAAAGCCCAGTCCACAGCAAAGATCGCTTTCATCGACCGGTTACTTCGGGACCTGGACATTCTCGTTTACTGTCAATTGTCAGCGCTGTATTATATGGAGTGAGTTTAGTCTCTGACCTCAGTTGATGGCTGGGTGGGGTGGCTTCGATCGCGATTCAGCCCCGGTAGCTGTCTAGCTAGCTATTACCCCAGCTTTCATCATCAAACTCCACATCAACAAGTAACTTACTCACGTGCTTTGGATTTCTACAGCTGCTCTGTTATTTTGTTTGCTATTCGTGCCTTTGTCGAACTTATCTTCTTCACGCCTAAAGCCGCGCCCTTCGAACCTACCCGCAATCAACCGTTCGTGACTGCTATTATCGGCAGCAACCTGCTCTGCATCCTCTTTCATGCCTTCATTATAAACCCCGAAGCTGGCGAAGCTACACGCGGTTATCTACATGGCGGAGTATTTATCGATTTCATCGGACAGAAGCCCGTCCCTGTATTCCGACTCATATCCTTCGATATCCTGATCTTCCTTGTCGACTTTCTCATGCTGGGATTAATTATCGAGCGAGTAAAGACGGCCGCCCTGAACCCCTCTTCAACAACTACCACCGCGACCGCTTCTTCAACGAATGCCGATGCGAGTACAGAAACGGGAGAGACTGGCCAGGCTGAGGGGCAAGATCACGATGCAGAGGAACGAGGAATTGTACGCGGAACCGAAGAAGCTGATGCCGATATATCCACAACCCCACCCGTTATTGAAATTGATGATGATGTGAATGATGAACGGACGACACTCCTCGCAGATCCCGATGATAATACTGCAAGTCGGGATAGCCACCCCCTTGACTCGTTCTCTTCGGGTGTGGCCGTGATAATGGAAATGGGATTCTTTACCACAATACGAAATCAATGGGTATACTCGACTAGACCGCAGCGGCCAGCGGGCTATGTACCATCATCAGAGACGGCTACATTCCTCCGACAGCGCTTCGGGCTGCAAGTTGGGACGGATGGCCGGATCGTTCGAGTGAACGCATCGACCTGATTATACGAATGTATTTTAGTCTTCATTGAACGATCTATAATGCGGATTTGCCATATGCCTACCTCGGTGCTGGCTGCCGAGTACAAATGAAAGACAGACACAGATCAAGATCAAGATCTCCGAAACCAAATCCTTCCAGTGCATAAAAAGTAGAAAAATGGTGTAGAAACATGAGTAGTCATGATATAGTACAAAAACCCCAAAGAAAAAAACAAACCCAACAATCTTGAAACACTTGAGAAATCAAAAGCACAGACCGGGTATTTAGCTCTCACAGAATATCCAAGTGGTATAAGCTCCAGAAGCAAGCATATGATACTCACTTCTCCTCTGGCTTAACGCGACGATCCAAGATCTCATCAATAATGCCAATCTCCTTCGCCTCCTCTGCACCCATGAAGTAATCTCGCTCCATTAGCTTCTCAATATCATCAAGCTCAAGCTTCTTGGGGCCATTCAAATGGCGCTTATAAATGTTGTTAAGCTGTGCCCGAATGCGCAGGATCTCCTTCGCGTGGATAGCGATATCAGTCGCTTGACCGTGGTATCCGCCGGAAGGCTGGTGCACCATGATAGACGAGTGGGGGAGACAGAAGCGCTTGCCGGGTGCGCCACCGGCGAGGAGGAGGGAGCCCATAGAGGCGGCTTGGCCGACGCAGATTGTGCTCACGGGGGCGGCGATGTAGGTCATTGTATCGTAGATTGCCAGACCTGAAGGTACGTATATTAGAGATGGAAGTTGAGGCATGAAGCTAACATATGGTGTTTCTGGGTGGGAAGCATCACATACCAGCTGTCACGGAGCCACCGGGGGAATTGATATAAAGATGAATGGGCTTTTTGGGGTTATCGGCTTCGAGAAAGAGGAGCTGGGCGACGATTGATGCTGATGCTACATCATTGACTTCTCCGTTCAGGCAGACAATGCGCTCCTTGAGGAGCTTGGAGAAGATGTCGTCTAGATTGTGCAAAAGTATTAGCCAGGCCAGTCTGGGCTAGTATTGGGAATGGAATTGATGAATTTGAGGTCTTGATCCGACGTACAGGTGTGCCAGCCACCGGCCTATAAAGCTTTAGTATAAGTAGGAATATTCAAACTTGTCTGAAGCTAGGAACATACGACAGTCTCAGTGACGATGGGCATTGGGGTCCAACTCCGCGGGGGTGAGTAATCCATTGAAGACCCGGAGTTTGAGAAGGCCCGGGCGCCAGCAACCCGTGCAAGAGCGGGGACGGAGGAAAGAGAGGCCTGGCGACCTAGTCGCTGGAAGATGGGGAGACCAGTGCGCATCATTGTGCCGGATCGTGCGGAGTCGATGCAGAGGTGCGGAGTTGGAGAAGGTGAAATGAGATGGCGGAGCTGTCGATAAAGTCGATAACGATAAGCTCCAGCCACCATTGGCTCCACTCTTAGCTATGTTGTAGCTTAGCCGACTGCTCTGTACAACTTCCGAGGTGTAATATGTAATTTCAAATGTACATCTCACGCCCCAGAGCTCTTCATGCTATTAAATTAGTCAATTCTTGTTAGACGCAATCATTGTCTACCTATAGTAAAGCTAATCAGATACTAGTTAGACCCATCGTGGCGTACCTGCCTGAGACTTAAGGCCCCAGCGTTAAATGTCCTGCATGGTATCTCTCGAACCAATGGAGTCTATACACTGTAGCTCTAAATACCGCGAGATTCGTATTTACATCGCCGAAAAGATGTCTGCTGATTCAACCCTGAGATCGCTATTGATTGTCTCCGAAACGAACTCCGCAAATGGCGAGCTCTGATTGGCACAATTCCAACGGGTAATTGGAATCGCCGCAACAAAAGTGAACTTTCTCCTTACACAACCACCAACATGGATTGCGCCAGCCACCGAATCCCGCTTGGGTTATGGCGTCTCCGTATATTCCACCAGCTTCTATCCACATCTCAACAATCCCAAAGTAACCGCTCATTTTCATTGAAAACGCGCCAGAACCAGTCCCAAGATGAGGCCTCAATTCCCCCATCACAGCGCCTACCACAATCGCCTCTCCTCACCCGTCTACGCCCGGGCTCAAAGCTTAAACCCGACCCGAAACGCATCCCTCAAAGGGCCGGCCTTGAACCTCTCGCTAAAAATCCTTGGGCGCTAGCTCTAGCGTCACCGATGAGAACATGTTCTCTATCGGGAGCAAGGATGCCACGCGCCCTGATGGGAGAATGGGGGCTAGTGCGAAAGCCGAATACGGATAATATGTATCTTTTACCGGTTGATTTGCTTAAGGAGTCACTCGAAAGACGCAGTACAAAACCTACTGGCCAAAACCAGAGTCAAGACCCAGCTGCAGCTGAAGACAACAGCCCCATGAAGGCTCGGAACGAAAACTTTGGTCGCCAGCTAGTCTTTTTGATGACAAATTTCATGTCATCTCTACGGGCTATATCCAAGCCACTTGGGAGAACTGGCGGCAAGAAGCCCGCTGTTTCGAGACTTATACCCTATCGATGGAAGCATCCGCAAGGGCCTATCACAGCACGCGAAGAAAGACAGCTGGTTTGGATGGATGATATGCCAGAATACATGCTGCGGCATATGAGAAGTAAGGTGGTCAAGCAGCTTGTGGCGGCTTGTCAAAAATCAAACCACCTTGGAGCTGCGAATCGGGTTTGGAGTGCTATTGAGATGCAGGGTTATTCGGACTCGGCTTTGTCGAAGGCTCTAAACCGACTGGAGCCGATGGAACAAATGGAATGCGGCGCGGTGCTTCTTCTAGGTGGCGAGGCAGAAGCCGGTGGAAATGGAAACAGCAGTGGGGCTTTCCCAGAGTCTGTTATTCTTCCTCAGAATGAGAGAGGTGTTCCTGTGTTTGACCTGCCGATCCTTTTATCGGAATCAGACTTGGTGAAGCTTAAAGAGGCCGCCCCGCACTTCCAACAGTCCGCATTGTTTTTCAGACCGAATAACAAGGCCGTGAACGATTTGATGTTGTCGCTGTGGAAATTGAAGCAATTCCTTGCAAATGACAAGGGACTCGAGGCAATTTGAGATAACATGAACTAATATACTTGTCACATTCATAATACTTACCGTCTCGCCCCTATTCTTGTATTTTCTAATAAAAACCGCCTCTGGATTCTGTAGGCATGTCAAATGTTGAAACCATCATATTTGCATAGTATTAAAGCTTATGAACAGATTGGCACCATTTAGTCACTTTCCCATCACAAGTCATAAAGGTCCGCAAAAGGATCCAGATCAGGATCTTCCCACCGCGAGTACTCTATTCTGTCCGCAACATCCTTCGCCGTTTCCGCGCTAAAAACAGCCTCCATCCACGCAAGCGTAACATCAATCCCAGCACTAATACCCGAAGAAGTCCAGATGTTACCATCAACAACCCATCTCGCATACGGCTGCCACTTCACCTTATCACTCAAAGCCGTAGTATCATGCCACGCCCGCTTATTAGTCGTCGCGCGTCTCCCATCCAGAACCCCAGCGCACGCTGCAAGTCCGGATCCAGTGCAGACAGTAATCAAATACTTGAGAGACGGATAGACATCCCGAATGAAAGTGACGACTTCCTCTACCATTGGGCCAGGCTCGCGTGCACCAATGCCCCCCGGGACGAGCAGGACATCGAGCTCCGGCGGAGCTGCATAGGTATGCGTTGGTACAACGCTTTGGCCGATTGCATTAGGAAATTGAGGTGATGATGTTGAGACTGGTTCCAAAGATGACGAAAGAAGAGCCAGTGTGAAACTCTCTGATTTCGAGAGGGTATTCAGGCAGTCTAATGGGCCGAATACGTCCAGAGCTTGAAATCCTGGATATAAAGCCACTCCGATGCGGAGTGGGGATGATTGATCTGTTTTCCGCTTAGTGGCTTGTTCTCCTTGGAAGCCCTCATGAGAGAGGTAACGTGACAAGAGGACTTACCTGCCATAGTAGAATGCAGTCGGAGATCTCTGGCAGAGTTATATGAAAAAGGTAAGAAAACTGTCGAGAAAGAGGGGGAGTTGATTTGTGATCTCATTTTGAGTCCTCATTGGCTCCCGGCTTAACCGTGCTGACGCCTCCCCGGGAATAAGGAGCGTTACAATTTGAACAGGATATTGGTGGTATTAGGTAAGACTCAGTGCTCAAGTTTGAGAATATTATTGAGTAAATACTCAGCCACCTACTTACTCGCAATAGGCTACCCTGAACCGGAAGGTGAGTGAATGGTTAATAGCTATACTTGCCTCCGGGTACGCCGATCAACCCCCATTGACATGCGACATGCTCCACTCTGCTTCCAAAGCAAAGCTGGATCATTGAGTTTTAATCCACGATCATGTGACGTTCAATTAATTCCATCTGACATTCATTTCAGCGTCTTAAACCCGTTTTTCTTAGAATAATAAATGATGACCAAAGAAATTGACTGGGGAAGAAGTTTGGAATATGCTTTGACAATACGGGTATTTTAGTGAAACAAGTCTGCCTCAATAAGAAGAAGAGTCACCGCGCTATGTCTATTCAAAAGGCTCCGTGTCGTGGATCTGTGACACAGGCAATCAATACTCACTATTGAAAACATCCTTGTCTATAAGGCGCCATCTGTTGACTTGATGAAAATTATTCGAACACATGTTCTTATAAGAGGTTAATTCGACTTCTTCAATGGTTTGACCTCTTCAACTTCTGACTCTCCACACCTGTCACATCAAGTATTATGGGTCTCTTGAAGTACCTCTTGAATTGGGCTGGTATTTTTTGGTCCGCACGCCTCTTTAAATGGTCAAGTCTGTTCTATCAGCCGAGAAGATTGGTTGGATAACCAGCACCCGCTCCCTAGTAATTAGCGCATTATTGGGGTTTTTTGGTTATACAGTGGATATAAACCAGGGATCCACTCTTCGTTATCATAAAACCCACACGGCTCGGAGAATCTAAATTGGGTCCCGAAACCCGATGTCTCAAACCGGACAATCTCGGTGATGATTACTGGAAATGGGATGATAGTCCACTCGGAGATGATCTAACCGTTTGATCTACAGACTCTTTACCTTGCAGACGGGATATGCCTTCGTCACCTTATGTATCCACAGCCCTAGTGTGCCGAGTCGTCCCATCAAAAGCCGGTAAAAGTTACAGGGTATCCTCCCAACAATGAAATCAAAATTGTTATAAAGCACTCGACCACAAACCGTCCAGGCCTTCTCCCAGCCAGATTTTTAGTCATTTCTAGAAGCTTGTCTGACACTTCATTCAGTTCTCATCTCTTTATTGGCAACGTTGTTTATGCCTCGAACGTCCACACTCGCGGCTCTCTGCAGCCTAGCATCCATCGTCTCTGGTGCACTCTACGATACGGTTATCGAAACCAAGTATGGTAGTGTCCAGGGTTATCCAGCCTTCAACAGCACCAATACTGGGAACCTGACCCACTGGAAAGATATTGCTGTATGGAAAGGCATCCCTTTTGCAGCGACAACCGGAGGACAGAACCGCTGGAAGGCCCCCCAGCCAGCAAGTGCGTGGAATGGTACCTTTGATGCTAAAGATTGGGGCAATGTCTGCCCATCAGCCACCACGGGGGACAATGAATATGTTATTGACGAGGATTGCTTAAACCTCAACATCTGGAGTCCTGCCAATACGACCGACGCCATGCTTCCCGTCGTGATGTGGAGTTATCCAGCCGACTCAACCGCCGCGGACAGTTTATTTGACGGAGGTGGCATGGCTGACCAGGGCATAGTCTTTGTTAACTATAACTATCGTACTGGTTCTTTTGGCTGGATGGCTTCTCCAGAGCTTAGCGAAGAGTTCCAAATGGTCACCGGACATAACAGCTCTGGTAATTGGGGTATGTTAGACCAATTCGCTGCCCTAAAGTGGATTAAGGCCAACATTGCTGATTTTGGCGGCAACCCAAATCATATTACCGTGATGGGTCAATCTGCGGGATCTGCTGCGACTCAGCATATCCTCAATAGTCCGTTGACTAAAGGATTGATCAAGGGTGCTATCATCGAGAGCGGTGTTCGGGATCCGCAAGACCCCGAAGCAGTGAGTCTTGCTGAGGCCTACCGAACCCTTAATGTCTCATATGCAACGGCGAAGTCTTATATGGCTAGTTTGAATGTTTCTACTATTGCCGAGGCACGCCAATTACCCATGGATGACCTAGTCACGAACTTCCTTACCTCAGACTTTACCTTCTCCGCCACGCTTGATTACTACGCTATGCCCAATACTTATTACAACACTCTAGTCAAGAAATTGGCAAACGATGTGCCAATCATCACTGGTAACACCAAGGATGAGAGTGGTGCTTCATATGGACTGAATATCACACTGGAAACATACTACAATGATGTCAATGAGACTTACGACGGTATCTGGGTTGATCGCTTCCTTGATCTTTACCCCGCCAATGATTCAATTACTGCTTCTGGAGCAGAAAACTCCCAATATACCGACCGCTCTAAGATCGGCACATGGCTATGGTCTCAGATGTGGAATCAACATTACGATAGCCCCGTTTACAACTATTTCTGGGATCATGCCCCTGCCGGCCAGGACCAGGGTGCTTACCATGAGTCAGAGATCAACTATGTATTGAACAATCTCTATGCTACTGATAAGCCCTGGACAGCTGAGGATTATGCGATTGCCAAGAGTATGAACGCTTACTGGGCTAATTTCATCAAAACCGGGAACCCTAATGGCAGGGGACTGGTCTCTTGGCCGGCCGTCAACTCAACTGAGCTTGTTCAACACGTCGGTGATGGGTGGGGACCAATCCCGGTAGCTTGGAGCAAGAAGGTTGCTCTATTTACATCTTGGTTCAGTACATTGAAGAAATACTAAATTGGAGTGCCGTGACCGCTTGGTATCCTGTGAGACATATGGCTCTCGTTCTGTCTTTGAAGATATTGGCTTGATATTGACCCGAATGAGCATCGTCTCCTTGGAAACCCAGATATGAGCGTCATCGATGGATATCGTCTTTAGTTATATATGCACTAGACAAAGTACTTCAAGTATGGTATACTCTACTCAAATATATTGATCGAGTAAATCTAGAGCTGAGACCAAGGATCTCGTAACGGTGAAGATGAATGATGGGCGATTGGCGGATCCACGCGTGGTTGGATGTGAGTGAATCGCCATAAGTCTTATAATGTCTTTCTTAAATCCTGAGTACAAATTTCTTATTCTAACCTGAATGAAAGTGATATCAGGAGACTATTGGGAAGTAAAGTGAGTCAATACAACATTCGTGAATCCGAGAGGAAAAGAAAACATGTGGTCAAGGTCCTCTGCTATACGGCCACTCTTGCTTGAGGTGTCAATCTTCCCACTGCCGCAGTTGTTATCAAGGGTACTCAGCTTTACAACCCCCAGGAAGGTAAATCTGTGCACCCGAAAATTCTCGACGTGATGCAGATCTTCGGCCGTGCTGGTAGTCCTCAGTTCCAGGATATTAGGAGAGGATCCGACAACGGAATGGTGAAATTGAGCTCGTGGTCATCGTACAGCTTCCTGCGACGGAGAATGAAGTACTCGCAATGATAGATCTCGGAGGTCTCCGACTTTTCGACCCTGACCCAGAAAGACCTCGGAAGCTCCGTGGTGACAATCATAGGCTATATCCTTGTCCTAATACAGAGCAAATGACAAAGCAATCCCCCCTCAATATCCACGGCAGATCTCATCATAAATCACTTTGGGGCTTTCGAGAGGTATAAGGTGCTTCGCAGTCTCGGCGCCACTCACACTGATGATATCAACCCCACATTTCTCCAGAAAAGGGACGACTTCACCCATCACGCGCTCCTTCGGCTCAACAGGATCGTTTTCACCATAAATCACAACCGCCTTGAGCGGTGAGTCCCCGCGGCGTACTTGTCTTAGTGCACCTCTCACAGCCTCGGAAACGTCCTCCTGCATTGCATAAGCAGGCCATGATTTCTTGGCCCAAGGATGTCCTCTCAAGCTACCCCGAACCACCAAGTCAACATCAGAAGGTGACAGCGTACCCTCCTGAGCGAGGTCATGCGATATAGCACCCCGAACGGACGCCTCGCAGTCGTATGCAGTCTGTCGCAGCTCAACAATTTCGCGAGGCAAAATCATCGGCGCGACTGGTGCCGGTGCAATGAGAACGAATCCCTTAAGCTCGGGGAAAAGTTGATGCAGGTTATTGGCAGCCGTGAGAGCAACCTTTGCTCCCATGGAGTGTCCAACGAGAACGAAACCGTGGTCGAACATATCCTTCGTATCCGCGTCGGACTTCAATTTCTGCAAAATCATGCCCACGTCCGTGGCCATTGCGTTGATTGAGAATGCCTTGACGGAATTTTCTGTCACGCTGCACGGCTGATGACTCGACTCTCCCCAGCCGCGAAGGTCGACCGCAACGGTGGGATAGATGCCGCTAAGCGATATAGGCGAGTCCAGCTCGGTAAGCTTATGCCATGTTTCTGCTGAGCCACCCCAGTAGTGGAGGAGGACCAAAAGAGGCTTGCCCTCGTTACCTGGACAGCGCCAGATTCGTGTATTGATCCAGCATTCGGGAGCTGTTTCGAACTTCCTTGAGAATTCCATGATGGTTGAAAACGAACTTGAAGCTTTGAGAACTTTGGAAGAGGTGAAGACCGGTTTAAAGAATGTTTTTAATAGAAATTTGTCGGAACGTGGCTGTTTTTTAATACTTCGCGAATTCAAGCATTTTAGGGTACAGCCAAACTCCGCGGAGTTCCACGCGAAGTCCGACGCTATTACGATATTTGCCGCCCGAGCGCCAACTTCCGACGTACATGATTAATAAATTTCTGTACTAGAGGTGGTCACGAGCTCATTCAATTTACGTCTGGAATTTCCTGGAATTGGGCTGCCCAATCTAGACCACTCTGCGTATGCCTAGTTGCATGGCTCTGTACGAGCTGTATATTGGGCCGAGTGGGGCTTGCCTATTTCGGTTGTTGCGGCTTTCATCAGGCTCAGGCTGACAGGTTTTTCCTTGTTCAAGATACTTAGTTGATCATTTTGCAAATTGATTATTCACACTGAAATTTTGATTGGGGTATGAGTACGATAGAGAATGAGTAGCAGACGATTTATCATAGTTATTAGTGAGGTAGTATTAGTTTTGCTGATTGCTTATGATCTTGAAACGGGATATACCATGCGCCAGTGAGTCCGCGTCAAAGCCCTTGCAATCTTCAAATCGTTATTTCCCAGGGCAAACCCACGTGGAACAAGAGATAGAAGCCAGTCGACTCTGACACGCCGAGATTCCAAGGTTTCCAAGAACATTTCTACTATCTCGACTCTCTCTCGACAGACTGCCTGTCCAAGCGGAGTGCCGTAATTAAACTTAAGTTCGGGACATCTGTAGGAGTCCATGAGGGGATCTGCACCATGTGCAAGTAAGGTTCGCACCATGCGTGTTTTCCCGTGTTTCGCAGCATAATATAATGCAGATTTATTATCTTTAGTTGTTGCGTTGACTGAAGCACCACGTTCCAGCAATAGATTCACCGTATTAGTCACACGGAATCTCGATTGAGCGACCAGGCAGAGTAGTGGCATGTCCCTCTCCCCATATTTCATGTCTGCTGCGAAGCCATTGTTGAGAAACCACTTAATCGTTTGGTTTCGGCAATTGCAAATCGCCAAAGCAAACAACCTTAGGCATGTCTTGTTCGTCGGAGCTAATTCCATGTCTGGTCTGGCGAGGAGCGAGAAGAGGGTTGTAGACGGACATCCATAAAGAGCATATTCAAAGAGAGTCTCGAGTTCGGATTCTGGCAAACCTTTGGCTATTTGAGAACGCGAGTCACTGTGATAACGCCAGTGACTGGTGAAGTCATTCCTTCGTTCGGATGGTGATTCCAAATTCAAATCAAACTGAGGTAGGACATTTAACCAGATCTGGAAACTAGCCCTGTTTCCAATGATACATATGGATTGGAGCATTTCTTTGACTTCTTCACCGGTCAGGTATTGAGGAAACCCAAGATCCACAAACACTTGCAATACATCCCCTCTTGTTGAGTATGACTTGAATAACTGCATCCAAATCTTTTTCATGAACGCCACTTTGTTGGTAGGATTTTGTGCTGGCCCCGGAGAGCAGCCAAGTTCAATATTCTGAGCGTTTGTAGTCTCCACTGCGTTGTCTGCCACAAGAAGATCTTCAGTCTTCTTATAGAAGTACTTCAGAAGAAAGGCATCATCATGTGGCTTTTGATCATCAAGCACCCCGGACACATCGCTATATAGGATGCGACCGAAAAACGGTACAGAGTCTATGTCAATAGAAGCCATGATTGAATCAACTTCTTGAGTATAACCATTCCTTACTAGTTCCACTAGTAGGGTACCACTGCTAGATACAGCTTTGCGTATGATCGTAGAGTGAATTCCTTGGAATAGCCGTGTCATGAACTCTTTCTTGCCACTTTTAATGGCAAAACTCGCGAGGGCGCTAGCGGCAAGCTCGATTCGTTCTGAATCTGCGGCATCGACTGCCCTAAAGGTTTGGAGTGAGAGAGCATCAAAATCAAGCTTTTCAATCAGGAGATCCGTCATCTTATTCTTGGAACCTGTAAGAAATCTCCAACCAGCACAGTCGATTTTCTGTAGATCTGGATGGGCGCCTGATTCTAGCAAGAAGGTCACAACTTTCGACTTATTTGCCGATGCAGCTACGAAAAGAGCCGGCACACGGTCGGATCCAATGCTTGTGTCAGCCCCGAGGTTTATAAGGTACTTGACGATTTCCAACCTGCCCTTGTAAGCAGCAACCCACAGCGGAGTACAAGAAGAAAAAGGTATCCCAGCGATGAAAGTTTTCCGTAAGTCACTTGTCAGGGCTGTTTGGGAGTCAATAGGACATTTCAAAACCTCAATGGCATGTCGAAACTTGGATAGAGATCCTTGATCCAGCGCATCAAAGATGTGCCTGTTTTCAGGTCGTGGATCTAGACCACCTCGAGAGGTTAAGAACCTGTTGATCTTTGAATGGCGGTATTTGACCGCAATTTCAGTGAGAGACATTCCCTGGTGTCTCTGTGTCAAAAAAGACGGGTAATTGTCGATAACGAGACTAACAATTTCCAAGTAATCATGTTTCACAGCATAGATCGAGACAAATGCAACAATGTTTTCATCTTGTGGGAGCCTGATAGTTGAAGATAAAAGGCGGTGCAATTTATCAATGTCCCGCTTCTTAAGGAGTTGTTTTAACCAAACAAGATAATGGCTTGATTGAGGATCCGCGGGCTTTCGGGGTGCCAAGATATGATCCGCAATAGGATGGAGATCTTTGCAGGTTTGTGACAAAGCGGAAATATCGGAGTCATAGTCCAAGAAAATGGCTATCTGATGAAGGATTTCGGTCGGGACATTCAATATGTTCACCTTGTGCTTTGAAGGGTCAGCCGTAGCTGGCTGGTCCAAAAAGTCACCCATGGTGAGTCAGATGTGAGGCCTTTTGAGGTTTCGGAGATCAGAGGGCGTACATACTGCCAGATCGCGGACGCGTCTTTTCTGCCAGTGAATTAACTGCGCGTGGTTATAACATATCATGTACACAACGGAAATTTCAATATGAGTAACTCGAGTAATTGAAATCTGGACCAGGGCAGTGCCATAATACTATAATAGAAGCTTTTATGAAGCTATTGAATAGCAAGAAATTTACAATATTACATTGTTAAGCGGTGTACAAGGCGGTAAAACGGTATTTACTCTGAATACACCGTTTAGCGGGTGTCCAACTTTCGATTCTAGGTGTCCAATTATCAATTTCCCTACTCTGGATAAAATCGTACCTATGTCAGGCACATCTCACATTTGTCACTCGTATTCAAATGATATCAGGATACCCTTAGGGGACTGTCCTAACATCAACCCTTGCTTGCCACGTTTTGTTCACTGTCATCAATATTAAACTAATGATGATTTCTAAGCACCACCGGCTGCTGCCTCCATGAATAGTCTCTCACGCTAAACATTGGAGTGGTTAGCCAATGTCCAAAATGAGGTAAAAACAACAACAAGAGACATACCTTCAGGAAGATAGAGAGAAGAACACCAAGTGCACCAGCAACGATCAAAAGGGTGTAGCTGGAAAAGAAATTAGTAGGGTCCAGAATCGTGAATGACCAATGATCTAGGGATCTGTGATTTGTAGTAAAATAAAACTTACACATCATCAATGGCATCAACAATGATGTCAAGAGCAGCAGTCTGCTCAGACTGTGTCAGGGTGTCGAAAAATCCGCTACTGGTTCCGGCGATGACGTTCTTTACGTCAGTGGGGTCGGCATTTGGGAGCAATTCCAAAAGATTCTTTGTTCCAACGTTGACAAATATGGCACCTGCAACGCCCAAGCCTAAGACAATGCCTCCTAGTTGAGCTATTGTTCCGGGTTAGCTTAATATTCGATATAAATGTGGTGGAATCACTTACAAACCATCATGAAGCCCAGGGCCCATGGAATCTCAGCCTTCGGCACCTTTGCCTGTACTACACTGTAGCCTGCCTGGTTGAAGGAACCCACGCCCAAGGCCATGAGAGCTGTGTATCCGTAGATCGCAGAGGCGGAAGTGTCTGCCTTGACAAGATCTGGAATATTCGACCCTTGTTAGCTGATGCGCATTGTTATCGAGATTCTGGAAAAACTCACACATCAAAACAGCGGCGACAAGCTCACAGGCGGAGCCGAAAAGGTACCACGGGAGATAGTAGCCAAATCTGGTCATCATGTGGCCATTTGCAATGATAATAAAGATCAGGACCATCACGAAAGGCAAAATACGCAGTGAAGAGTAGAGTGCAGTATCACCCTGTTGTATTAATTAGACCCCATTTTTCTAGCCTCAATGTGGAAAAGCAACTCTTACCTGAGTGAACTGGAAATACAGTGGAATATAGTAAACCGAGATAAACAATCCACTGCTGGCACATGCTAATCACGAAACAGGAGTCATTAGTGGCAAGAAAACCAAAGGGCAATATTGTGGCGAGATAACTCACTGTTGAGAATGAATAGCAGTACCAAAGAGCGTCTCTTAATGAAGTGAATTGGGAACAGTCGGTTCTGTTCAGTGCAGAAGATGTAGAAGGTCTGTTGTACTCCGAACAGAATGAAGAGCACGCCAGATACGACAAAGAGTGCAATGGACGAGCCGCTACCCCATTTCCACTCAACGCCTCCAAAGTCAATGCCCATAATCAAAGAGGCCAGTGAACCAATGAAAAGGATGCTGCCGACCCAGTCGATGTTCTGTGCCTTCTCCTTCTGGGTGGCGTTCGGAAGGGGATCGATTGAAGGAAGAAGGAGGATGTAGACTGGAGCGAAAACCGCACCAATGACAAGGTTAATGTAAAAAGCCTAAATTGGTGAGTTAGACTCCATTCAGTTGTTCTAGATCTTTCGGACACATACCCAACGCCAGGTGGCGGCGCTCTCGGCGAACGCTCCTCCAATAGCTGGACCAATGACCGTTCCAATACCCCATGAGACAGCGCTGTGGATTTTTGATCAGTGGGATGCCGAATTTAGAGCTCTGGTTTAACTTACGTCAGTCCAATATAAAACGGACGCTCAGGGACGGTCGTGTTCATAGATAGTTGAGTTAAGACCCCAAAATACATGCCACTGCCCTGCAAAATTGTTAGTGTTTGGGATCATCAAAGATTGAGATCGTAATGACTTACTCCAGCACCGGCTATGGCCCTGCCGACGATCATGGAGTTCATGTTGGGAGCAGCTCCACACAAAGCAGAACCTGCCATGAAAATGACGACACACTATTGGACAATTATTAGACGCTGTCCTTTTTCCACTGAATTCCTTGGCGAGATCGTGAACTTACGCTGATATACAGCCATTTCACGTTATATGTTGCGTAGGCCTTAGACCATGGAAGACACAAAGCACATGAACAGAGAGTGAAACTAGCCAGAGGCATTTCAATGTCAGAACGATGCTTCATAAATGAAGAAATTGGAAACTTACCCAACGGAGAGCCATGAAATCTGTTCAGCATCGTTGTACTCCGTGAGAATAGCCTTTGCAAATAAACACTCGTTAGCGCTAATTTTCGCTTGTCAAAATTGTATGGGAAGAACCAACAGCCTGGATATTAGCCACAATAGTGTTGTCGAGGGCAAAGAGCAAATGGCTAGACAAGATGGCAATTACAACCAGAATCCACTGTGTTCAAAGATTATTAGCGAGTTCATGTCGAGCTAGAGTGATCAAGTTTACCTTGAATCCATGGATGGTTCTCTCCCCCTGCTCACTCTCATCGGAAGTGCTATCACACTTTTCACTGAACTGGGAGTCTGAGCTAGGGGTCGGGGACTCGTAAGTTGCGGGGGGGAGGCCAGATTCACCCCCGTCCATTTTCACTAATGTAGTCATTGTGAACCGAGCAGAGCGATGTAAGATGCAGATGTTTGTAGCTCTGTTAATGAAGTTGAATTGTGATAGCGAAGTTTATGGACATTGTTTGCATTTTATAAAAGGAGAGCTTGGCGACTAGAATTGATTGGTACTAAAAGAAAAGTCATGATCCCTAATATTGCTAACCAATGATGGGATAAAAGTGGACCCTGGAATTTACGATCTGGGATCTCGATGGGATACCGACCGAAGCGCCATGATGGGATAGCGATGGGATAGCAGCGGGACGGACCGAGCGCCAAGGAACTCAACACGAGAGGGGGATCGCCATCCCGGGGTCTCCGTACCTGCATTCGCATGCCATCCCAGGGTTACATATTTTGGCTGGGCGGGCGGCGGTATCCCACGGTATCCCACTGTGATCCCATCGTGATCCCATCGTGGTCTTAATGGCAAAAATGGCGAGTAAATTGACAGGTCCGACTTCGGCAGGCTAAAGAGTTAGATACCACGAGGGAAGTTTATTGGGCATCAAAGGTGGAACACTCCCGAAGTCAGACGGAATAAATATAATATAGCATGAAAGGGTCTTTGTCGCTTCCCATGATTTCTAGTCTTCGTCAATTTCCAAAGATTCTCCTTGCGCATCCTGTCCGTCTATCCTTGCGTCTTCAAAAAAATACACTTTCTATATCGTTGAAAACCTGCCGTCACAATGACTATCCACCGCATTACCTTGTTCAACATCCCTAAGCCGGAGGACTTCGACATCCTTGTGGCAGAATATCGCAATCTTGCCCAAGTGGCAAAGAGGGTAAGCCCACGACCACCAATTGGCATTGACAGGGTGCAAAATTTCTATTTCTCTAAATCGAAATGCTAACCAAGCTATTATTGATTGATATATAGAACTCCGAGCCCTATATACTCGGTGTTCAGGCTGGACGCACGTTGCCCGATGCGCGAACTAAGGGCTATACGCTGGCCGCGAAGACAACTTTCCGCAACCTGGACGATATGGAATTTTATGACTCTGAGTGCGAGGCACACAAGTATTTCAAGTTTATAGCAGGGCCTCTTAGGGAGGGTGATGTATTTACTGGGTATTTTGAAGACGAGGTGGCAATGGTTTAGATATCTAAATCACGCATTTACTTATTATTTGTGAGGTGACATTGACGTCTACTACACATTATTAGCTCCGTTGATATAAAGTAAATCCTTCTTTTAACGAAATAAATCAAATACGGGGTTTAATTCATTGTGTCTAGGGATCCGTTAACCTTTGAAATCAAGGGCCTCATTTTTTCTTCGAATGTCTGACTTAATATCCATCCAGCCAATCATGAGCCAGTAAGGTCAATCAGGCAGGTCCTGAAAGCCTGCAGTGCAAATATATATCCATCTTTGCACGACCAATATAGGTATATGTATATATATACATATTCGATGTTCAACCTACACTCGAAGGCAGTATTTCCCAAAGTTCTATTATTTCTTCTGTTCTCATGGTGAACATTGGAATCTACATGGGAAATATATCTCCTACGTACTTCTAGCGAGAATAAGTTATGTTGGATTATATGTTTCTGACTATGATTACGATAATTAAATGCAAATAGCTGTATTTGTTGCGTTCAGGGCAGGCTGGGTCATTCAAGTTGCTTAAAGTTTGTTTGAATCAATAGCATTTCTCGAGTTAGCCTGGTGCAAGGGTATCTTCAAACAATCATATCCTCTTATATCAATATTTCGTACAAAGAAGGAAGGTACATAAACAAAATGAACATAGATTTTCGCTCTTATATAAATGAAAAATCCCAAGGTCCGTCATCCATATCCGTCATATCCATTCAAATTGCGCATCAAAAGGCCGTAGCAGACGCGCAGTTTGAGAAATCCAGTTCCCTTCAATGTTCTCATTGCTATACGCGGCCGACTTTTCAGTGAGCCGCGCAGCCAAATCCGAGCTGGTATGCCAGAGCTCCTCACTATCTGGTAATGCAAATTGCAAATCTGTCAAAGACAGAAGACTTTCTCTGAGTCGATGTGGACCACGACGGGTGTTGCGGACGGGTGCGTCTTTCCGGACATCAGGGCCAGATATGCGGGATTGTCGGCACACTCTGTACAATGACAAACAAAATCGCTTAACCTCTTCGGTACCCAGCCATATGAACACGTCAGGATCAGTTTCTATATTGAATTGAGCCAGCATTGAAGGATAGTAAAACATGTTCCGCTTTAGACATGTGTGTACAAGAGCGATGAGAAGCCGAGATGGTAGTTCAGGCAAGGAATGGGTCAATCCCAGGTCCAAAGTGCCATGAGAAAGGAAGAGCGCGAAAATGAGCTGCAACAATATTCCCTGATATGTTGCCATTGGCCAGGGTATGGGTTTAGATGAGGGTGTTGCAGTCTGTCGCTGCAACAGCCCGTCTTGGCGATTGGATATATCCCATTTCTCCTGTTGAACTCTGCATTAACTAAAGAAGAGAGAAATAACATAGAACAAGAGATTTAACTGACTCTTTGTTCATAGAAGGTGGAGGTGAGCTTCTGATGAAGGCCCTTCGCTGTCTGTAGCGAATTATCATCCCCGGTCACCCACATCCCTAACATGGTCACTGATTGCAACATAAAAGCTGGCTCACGGTCAAGGTCGAACGTAGCTGGGTGTAAAAATGGCCATTTGGGGTGGAATCTCTCAAAATAGGCCTCGACATATGGTACAATTGTACATGGGCTGTTCTCAATCACTTCCGCACGCTGAAGGGAGTTTGACTGCACACAAGAGGATGACACAAGAGAGGGACTTTCTGTATCTATGGGTGTTATGGGACCGATATGACCATCAGGACTATTGGTTTGTTGCAATTCGCGGCGTCGAGGATTTGGGGTGTAAGAGCACGCGATTTCTCGCTCGACACAGGCATCGCAGGGAGTCTTGCCATTGCATCTTGACCTTCGCGAGCGACAATTGTTGCAAGCCTGAACTGCCCGAGATGATTGGAACTCCATGTTTCTATGGTGCGTACGAACATGTTGACGGAGTGTGTCATTTCTCGCACAGACACGACCGCAAAAGGGGCACCTGTAAGATTGCTTTTGGTAATGACTTTGGGCATGACGGGTGAGATGTTCCTTGCGTCGATAGCGAAGGCAACATCCGGGGAAGTGGCATTGAAACGAGGGTTGCTGTGGAGTCGTCACTGGTTTGGGCGATGGAAGCGACATGGCGTGTGGCAATGATGCGAGCTGAATGGCCGTGAGAAAACCTTCTAACTCAAAATTCGAAATCGAGAATAGAGTGCGAATCCGAGTTAGGGGTATAGTGATATGCAAGACAGCGACTTGGGGAGTCAGCTAGTGGAGCACGGCCCGCATGGGATACCAGAAGATTATGGGATTTCGGTATCCCTGGGATCTGGGATCCGCTCCTATAATCTGGTCTGGGCATAGTGATGTGCAAGACGGTGACTCGTGGAGTCGTCTAATGGGGCATGGGGTACCAGAAGATTATGGGATTCCGGGATCCATGGGATCTGACATGGGATACCGGAAGATTATGGGATTCCGGGACCCCTGGGATCTGGGATCCGCTGCGATCGGCGTGGGATACCAGAGGATTATGGGATCCTGATGCTGGAGCAAAGATCACCAACTCGTTCTTGCTTTTCATATTTCCGCCCCCTGTCTCTGGAATTGTAAAACTTGTAGAAGTCATCCATGACTGTTGTTCGACTTTAGATCACATCCCTTCAAACTGCTCTTTTTGATTTATTTTTGACCGTGTGAAGTGTGGGACCAGTATCACGATTCTGCGCTAGTCAGGAAATTAGCAATGCCAACACTTTTAAGCGGAATACGAACCCTGATCTAACACAAAATTGGAATGAGGTTGATTAAGTGCGCATTGGCGCGTTGGTCACCCAGAAAAGCACAGAGATCAACGCTGTGTCGGACCCGGCTATCCTTTTGTTTAAAAAAATTACCTGGGGCTGGTTATATCCCTTGGACCTAATTTGCTCCTCTTGGCGGCTGTTTGGATCTGTTTGAGCGCTGATTTGCCCAATATATCTATGACGATGAGCAATGTGCCGATCTCATGAGTGAGTTTTCGAACATTCTTGAAAAAATGATGTCGCGTTCTCGAAACCTGGTGAAGAACATCTTATGATATATCTTTTGAACAAGTATTATGCCTAAAAATTGAGTTTTGTTTTCTGATGATTGTCCAAAACATGAGTAATACTTCTACGTTTGCAATTTGTAGATGAGCATTGGTTGGATCTCGGGAGGTGACCACTGCGATTGGCAAAGACATTCGCAAAATGCCTGGGCGCCGGGGGTGGTAACCTTGGAATTTTTGACCCAGTACTAACATGACGGATTTAGGTGTAAATACTTGACAAGAATGAAGTTGAGTGACTTGAAATTTAGGAACCGGTGAGTTTTCACCCTTCGTTACGTTACATGATGAGATACAGCATCTACTGAAAGATACACCGCTAATCTAAGTGCTATTTGGATAGCTTGTGAGTATTCATCCTTGAATATGACTTATATCAAATTGTATGGAGCTAATCAGAGTGAAATATGAATAGGATATGAGTGGTTAATCCCGAATATACGATATGAATCTAAAGGGCTAACTAATACCAAATAGAGGAAGTGAGTAGCAGGCTCTAGGATTTCGGTACCGTATAAAGAATATAAGGCTAACTAATATGGAACACTGATAGTGTGTGAGTGGCCAATCTACAAAATTATGACATTATATGGAGGATATGCCGCTAATTTAGGTGCAATCTTTATAAGCTGTGAGTTACCGAGTCATTCAGTATATTAAGAGTTTCATCACCCACATCAAGACTTTATTCCGTTTTGATTAGCCCTATTTCCTTTAATAAATTAGAAAGGAGGATAATCACTCACATCCTATTTAGTTAACACTCAATTTAGCCTTAAAGTTCCAGCCGGATAGGTAACTTGAGTGATATAGGGCTGACTGACATGCAACATGGGTAGATCGTGAGTGATTGAGTACTAATATATTGAATGAATGAAAACATTACTATGGATAGTGCATCGTATGTGACTCATTTTCCCTCCAGAATGTACACGAAGAGAATAAGACTAATCAGATTGTTTGATTGCTAGTAAGCAACGATTATTCTCGAGCAACAATGAGTGGAAGCCAAGTGGAAGCCAAGTGGAAGTCCAGAGTTGTAAGAGCCTGGGATTTTACTTTCCCACAAATTAGCTAACATATTTATGGCTAGCACGTTCCACGGACACGGTGATATACACTATCTTCCACTGGCCGCATCATGTCAGCCTCACGAGATTTTCTCGCGGCTTTTGACCTGGCCTTGATATAGATTTTCCCTATTAGCTTAGGTTTCTCTATATCTTTATGTGGATACAAAGGCACTCCGTTTTCCTCTATCTCACAAGTACGACGTAGCTCTTGGGTTGTCGATATCAAAATAAACAAACGGGCTCTTCTCATCATCCGTAGCGCTGCTGGGTACTTTTTGGATATGTTTTCATATCTCTTTTTTTTTTCTTTTCTTGGGGTACTTTGGGGCATCAAAGGAGGGACTAGTCAGCAATATCAGACATATGTAGTCCAAAAGTCTATTCATCAAGTCTTTACACGTATATCAAGAATCCGATTCTAGCAGATCAGACAGTTTATCCAAGTACGCATGAGGCCGCACAGGACCAGACACAAAGTCATCCTTCGAGCTCACGCCGGTCAATACACCAAGGGTTCCACCAAGCTTACCCTCCAAGCCGAACCGAATATCCGTGTTGGCACGATCTCCAACCATACAGGCGCGGCTTCGATCGAAGTGGAACTTGCCCTCGATAGCATCCATCATTGCCTGACTCGGCTTACCAAGCGCAGTAGGCTCCTTTCCGAGCATCATAATCAGTGGCGCACTCATCGATCCCGCACCGGGGAACAGAGTACCAGAGTTCGGCAGTGTCGAATCGATGTTCGTGGCGAGGAAGATTGCACCACGCTTAACATAGTGGTAAGCCAGCGCATGCTTCAGGTAATTGATATGGAAATCCAGTCCAACGAGCACAACGCCAACCTCCGGGTCCAGGATGGATTCGTCACCCGCGGCAACGAGCTTGTAATCCTCTGGTGTGATCTCACGGCGGTATGCGGGATCTGTGCCGCCGATGAAGGGCACATTCTCGGAGCGCAGCTCTTGTTCAATACCAGATTCACCAATGACAAAGACTTTGCGCTTGTTCTCTGGGAGCTGCAGGATGCGCGAGATGTAGATGGAGGAGCTGTATGACGAGGAAAAGATCTCTTCCTGTTGAAGGTGTGAGTCATCTTAGTAGATATGTCGAGGGAGTGACGTTCCAACTAACCACTGTGCTAGGGATTCCGAGGCCTTCTAACTTCTTGCGGTAGTCTGCGCGGGACTTGGTGCTGTTGTTTGTCACGAATACCACTTGCTTGCCTGTGACGGGTGTCAACCTCCGCTGCATGGTGGCCAGGCAGGGTACCAACCATTCTTTCGTAGTAATTCGAGAGTCTCGACTGTTCCAGGGAAACAGTGGTCGCCGGACCAGAGTACGCCTAGAATGCCATTTGTGTCTTAGTCATTGTTGCGACAATCTGTCGAGCGGGTTGCGCGCGGAAAATCAAGGGCGGGGAGAAGGTCGGGGTTCGAAGGGCAGGAACATACCATCGCAGTCGAAGAGGAAGACCTAGAATCATTGTGTCAGTCAATTGAAGCAGATATAGTCCCTCCGCATAGGATCAAAATGGGGTACTCACATCGAACTTGTCGAGGAACTCGCGGAGACCGGCCTTGTCTCCGGTCAAATAGCGGGGTGCGGTAGACTGCGAGTGCGTCATGGTTGTGGAAATGCAAGCAAACGCAAGCAAAAGAATTCTAGAAATGAGATGCGCAAGACGTGAACAAGAGGAGAGAAGCTTGAAGAAAAGAAAGGGAGAGTCGGACTAAATTCGCCATCCTGTACGACCCGAACCGACTCGCCGGTGACTCGCCGATCGCGTGGGGTGTGGGGCTAATGGTTTCCCTGTATACATCAAACGTCATTCTCAACGTGTGCAGTTTCTACCTTCTCTCCATCCTCTTTACCCTGAAACTGCTGCTATCAAATCTCCGCTTAACTAAATCCCTCGCACACACACCTGCCCCAGACGCAATGGCGCTTCGGCTTCTATCGTCGCGTTCCTCCTGCGACATCTCCGGGCCCCCAGTAAAGCAAAAATTGTACAAGAAAACGCCAGAAAAGAAAATCAGAATCTTGGAAACAAAGTAGAAAATCAAAATCAAAAGCAAAGTCAGAAAATTGAGCTCTTCATCTCAAAGACTACAGATGATCGTTTATCGACACGGGATTGGAACCAAAGCTGGGGGTTTCCTTGCGACTTGGACTCAGCTCATTCTCGATTAACGGTTTTGGGTCCGCCAGTCGATTTTCAAGGCTTGCTAGTCTGTCTTGGAAATCGATTCGTTGAGAATGAGATTTACAAATAGTCCAGACTATTGCAGAAGACAGCAGCAACTCAACTCCGGTCCACGCAACGGACTTTATAGTGGTAGCCCGCGGCATCGGCATTGTGTAGAAAAATAGATCGACCGGAGGTCTGTAGCTTTAAAAATCTGGGAAAAAAACGTTCGAAGGGAATTTAAATGGTGAGGAGTGCTTGAGGGCGATGAGATTTTTAAAATACCTTATGTATGATCTGTACTGGAATTCTAAAAATTGTGTTACGACCTAAACTAGGTGCGGCATAGATATAGCGGCGTAATCGTGAGGAGATATGGTCTCGGTAAGTCAGCCGAGAATACTTTGGCGAAATAGACAATCAAACGTAAGTTTTAGCACTCAATAAGTATATCTAGGGATTTTGACTTGTACGTGCCACGGCTCGTTTCTACAAAGATATCTGAAAGTTAGACTGTTAGAATATTGAACCACTCGTGTTATTATAACTAGACTTCATCTGCTAACTAGCTTCATACGGTGAGATAAATTTCAAGTCATATAAAAGGATGGCAGTAGATACTCGAGATAGCAGTATGCAACGCAGTTTTCACCCAGATCGGTAGTACGTCGCTGCCCTGTTGTTAGGAGAGTAAGAGAAGAGAAGTTAGTAAAAGTAAACTGGGTTGCATGAAGCTCTTGGCCAGACTATCTACATCAGTAAGGAGAAGAAAATCTTGATTCCATTGTATTTCATGATGGATGGGTGTGAATTATGGCATGTTGAATACAAACGTTAACACCAGTAGTCATAGTAGAAACGGGCGATACAAAAACTGCATGTATTGCATGTTGGATGCAATCTATCAGTACAAGTTCCCAGCCACTGGAGATTTCTTAATAGAAACAAATCATCACCCCCGTAAGCTTTCACAATAACAAAAACCTAGCGGCACCATTTCTGCCACAAACAGCCCTGTCGAACAGCGTAGCAGTGAGGACATCCATTATTCCCGCGACAATTGGCTATAGTCCCACAGAACTGGTAGCAACGAGAAACGCGTTTATCGAAAACGGTTGCGTCTCTGGTCAAAAGAGTTTCACCACGAGGGCAGGTGGCCGAGCTCCTCTTTCCACAGCCGTGTCGTCAACAGTCTCGTTCGAGTCCGTGGCTGGCTGAAGGACCTCTTGAGCGCGCTCGTTCTCTTGGGCAAAGTACTGATTTGCAGTGTCACTTGGAGTGAACGATTCGGAAAGTGCAAGATCGTTGGAAGGGTGCTCGTAGACGTCGATCTTGACTTGGCTGTTTTCGAGGTACATGTCCATGAAGTGGGTGTCCTGCAGAGCTGACAAGAAGGCATCGTAGCGGTCGAGCTCATCCTCGTGGATGGCGGACCGAGGGGAGAGGGACATGGCGCATGCTGCGAAAGACATGGCGATGAAGAGTGTACGGAGAAGAATTTGGGACAACATTGGTGGTTTATTGACGCGGTGTCATGTGATTCTTTTTTTATGTACCACGGCTGATGTGAAAGCTGAATGCTTTCAAGGTTGTTCCTTTGTAGTTTTTGATTTCTAGAATTGATGAGACCAAGTTCTGGATGTACCCATAGCATTTATATCTCATTTCTAATAAGTCAGACCATTTATTTTTCAGAGTTTGTCGGCTGAATCGATCCCTGCTATTACACTGCATCAAGCGTTGTGGTGTGGTAATTATCACAAATGCTAGGTCTCTCCAGCTGCATGGCTTATATCACGTTAGCTATGGCCCATGAACGCCACCCTTTATGCTTGTTAGGATAGCCGCCAAAGTTATGACGAGATAGCTTGGTGGACCGAGCAATTCCCCGACACAATAGACTTTACACATAAATATATAGATATGTTGAATTCCAAACGAAAATCTTGCTGTTGTTGATTCACGACTTGGAAGATCTTGCAATAGTTTGGAGCACAAGCATCGGGGACCGAAATCAGCCCAAGAGTCTTGGCTCGCAGACAAATAAAGCAATATCTTCGAAATAGAGAACCGTAAAAGGACACGGATTTGGTTTTACTTTCTCACAATGCAACATCAACCTGTAGTCTGACATGCTCTTACCTTGCCCTTTAGGCTTGGCGAACCCAGCGAGTTTGATATTACTCAATGTTAGCGTGAACTCGGGGTTTGCCAAACAGGTAACTCAGCAGCAAGAGCCTGGATAAACTCTGAGACAAACAGTAGACTTGACGAGGACTCAGTCATATACCGTGATTTTTGGAACTGGTCGTATGATTGATGTAACCTTAGCTTAGCCCGTTAGGCTGCAGCAGTTGACCTTTGCCTTATTTCTTCCCGTTTCCCAGCCACCAAACTCAAAGCTACATAATAGACTCAAGCTATAACTAGAGCAAGAATCTACTTTTTTGATTCTAGATTGGGGGCCTGAAACCCCGGTAGTAGCCGCTACAGTAACGGAACTCTGACCATGAGATAGGTTATAACCTCCGGTGGGGAAAAGAAATGTCATTTTCATAGCGCTGAACGAAAGAACATAATCATTCATGACATGAATATAACAAATTGGCAATCGACAAGGTGGGTATTTTGGCATTAATATACATAAACATAAACAACATTTGAACAAACAAATCATTCTGCTCTTCAAATCATTCAATATTCCGTGTACCTATTTTTGATCAGATCCGACGCCCTCTCAGCCACAGCATAAAGAGTGCTTGTCAAGTGGCCACAAAGCTGGAATGGCAAAACCGACGCATCGACAACGCGGACGTTCTTGGTTCCATAAACTTTGAGCTGGGGGTCGACAACGCCACCCTTTGCTCGTGGAAGCATGCTGGCGGTGCCGACAGGGTGGAAGTTTGATCGATCTAGAAGGAAGTAAGCAAATGTGTTAGTACTCAAGAAGGGTAGAGGAGAAACGACAAAAGAAGAGTGTGCTTACAGGTACCCTTGATCCAGTCTGTCCATTCATCCTCCGACGCATTGTCAGGCAGCAATTCCATTCCAGGCTCATACTCCTCAGTCACAAGATCACTCAAAGGCGCAGTGTTGAATGCATTTCGAATATACCAAGCAATTTCAGCTTGAGCAATAATATCTTTCTCAAACATAAAGTAGTTCGGGTTGATGGAAGCCGGCTTCGAAGGATCGGCAGACGTGATGTGAATATTTCCCCGCGAAAACGGTAAAAGAGGCCAGTATTCGGTCACAAAGACAGAACCGAGTGGCAACCAGACAATCTCCGTGTAGGGGACTTGCTTTTGGAAGATCAAGTCATACTGGAGTTGGAAAGCGGCGAGAACATTAGCTTCTTGAACAGCGCCGTTCGAGAAGTTGGCTACGGCCTTGGCGTAATCAGCCAGGCTGGCATTGACGGCGTTGGCGATAGATTCGACTTTGTCGCCGTATATCTGCTCGGCGGATGGTAGGGCGGAGAAAGCAGGGAGACCGCTCCATCTTTCTCGGCTTCCGTATGTAAGTCCGTTGTTCGTTTGGTCTTGTAGGTTTTCGCCGACGGTGGGAATGTTGACTTTGACGGGGATGTCGTATTTCTTGAGGATATCGGGGTTTCCGATGCCGGATAATTCTAGAATAACGGGTGATTTGAGAGATCCAGCAGATAAAATTACCTCCTTGGACGCATGGACTGTTAGAACACCATCTGGGCCTGTAACCTCAACACCAGTTGCAACTGCTTCGTGGGAAGTGTTGGACCAAATAATCTTGTTTGCGTATGTGTTCGTGATGATTTTGAGGTTCGGTCGTTGTTCGTAGGGCCAGTAGTAAGCTCTGGCAGCATCTTGTCGAACATTTGCTTCTCTGTCGACGGTGTTGGGATGAACTGTAAGTCCAACCATGTTTCCGCCGTTAACATCGCGGTTATAAGGGACGCGAATCTGACTTAAGGTTTCGTCGAGTACTGGGAGCACACTGCTGTTGGCCATTCCATAAGGCCAGCCGGTCTTGACTGGCCCTGTCTGTCCGTGGTAGGTTAAATAATAGTCTGCGCCATTAGCAACTTGATCTGGAGTGGGAATCTGGAAACCCTCGGATTTCTTGTAGTATGGGAGAAGACTCTTCCAATTCCACCCTTTATTCCCAACCGATTCCCAGGCGTCGATTTGCACGTTTTGCGCTCGTGTATATGACATTCCTACAGGCAAGCAACATCAGTAAAGGTCGTCTTATACATTACCACGGATATGATGGCAGAACATACCGTTAATCGTACTCGTTCCACCAACTGCTTTCCCAGCACGCATAGTCTGCTTTTTCCCTCCGGCATATTCCTGGTCCTCTGTCTGATAGGCCCAATCGATAGGTGTATCAAAGGACCTGCCGTAACCATAAGGGGTAGAAACGTTGAAATTATTGAGAACCGAATCGCCAGCTTCGATAACTGCCACAGTAAAATCTTTTTCTGAAAGCCTGTTAGCAACAACTAACCCGCTCGTTCCTCCTCCGACAATAACAAAATCGTATGATGCAAGTAATGTATCATGTTTCTTCGCAAAGACTGCACCGAGCCAAATACTCCCCAAAACAAGAGTCGAAACGATCATTTTCGCTAGGAGCGATAGAGAACGTGTGATAAAATATGGGGTACTCGTGGCAAAGAGAAGATCTTTGACAAAAAAAAATAATGAGGGGCTCTGGAATACTTAACATGGCCCGACGCTCAGCTCCGGACAGGGGTTGCTGGGAGGGCAACGGTGGAATGCTGGCGTCATTCTGTATAACCGCCAACATACCGGAATTCAAGATCAAGCGGCAGGAATAACCGATGGTATGTGTCACAACAGTTCTAAGGGTATCATAATCATTCTCATTCTGATGATAATCAAATCAAATCAAAGTAAATACAGAACGCCTCGGCATGTTTTCAAAAATGCATCCCGAACTCCCTCGACCTGGCCAGCCCATTTCGACCGAGAACCTTGGCACTTTTTTTGGATAATAGTAAATGGATCAATTGCTCCGTAGGATCCCGGCAATGCGTAGAGTCAAGTCGAGGATGGACAAATGCTCGTCCGCGCCATCAACGAGTCGCTTATCCATTTCTGAGAAGGCCATGACAATCTTGTTCTTCTGAACATCAGGGATCGCTTCATTGAAGATAACTCGTCGGTAGAGCTAAGTAAAGGATTAGAAAAAGAAAAAAATAAAGGCCGGGATGGGAGAAATGGGGATACACAAACCTGGCCAACAACCTGGGTTGCACTCCACCCATCAGCCACAAGGTTCGTAATAACCTTGGACACAGCCTCATACGCCGAACCCGAGCTGTTCGGCTGCATAGCCTGCACAATTTCATCCAGGATACTTTCGGGAACAACACCAGCAATCTCCTCGATACTGCGAATAGTAATAAGTCCCGGCTCCGGGGCCCCAGCATCCGTCATCTCCTCGTCCTCATCGGCCTTAGCAGGCAATGCCTTGGCAGCACCAACCAACCTCGCCGCACTCTGCAAATAAGTAATAGCACGACGCAAATCACCCTCACCGCACCGAATCAGGGTATCAATAACACCATCCTGAAGATTCAGGCCCTCGGCCTTCGCAATATTCTCTATCCGTATACCCGCCGCAGAATTATCCAGCGACTTGAATCGGAACTTGCTGCAACGACTGGCCAAAGGCTCAATAATACGGGTGACGTAGTTACACACGAGACAGAATCGGGTGATACGGCTGTACTGCTCCATCGTGCGGCGCAGAGCTGATTGCGCATCTTGGGTCATACTATCCGCCTCATCCAGGATAATAATCTTGAACGGTGGGCAAGGGTACTGTGCACGGTATTCGGCATCGAGACCGGTCGGCTGGGATAGCTGGGCACGGGCAAAGTTCTTGATTTTGACGCGGACGATGTTGATGCCGCGCTCATCTGAGGCGTTCAGCTCGAGAATGCGGGATCGGTAGAGGGCGGGGCCGAAGAGGGATTTGGCGAGGGCAAGAATTGTAGATGTTTTACCGGTTCCTGGGGGTCCGTAGAAGAGCATGTGAGGGAGCTGTTGGAAAATAGATTAGTATTGGCTGTGTAGAGGGGGTTGGTCGGGGAAATGTGTACGTTGGAAGCTTGCAAAGTACGCTGGAGGACTCTAGTGGTGTGATCTTGCGCGGCGACATCATCCAGGGTTTTGGGTCGACTATTTGCTGTTAGATTTGAAGAGTTGCAGCATCCTTGGTTCAATGTAGGCGTACTATTTCTCTACCCAAGGTTGCAACCGGGTTGAATCTTCCTTGTTGTCATTGGCCTTGGCCTTGGAGCTGCTGGATGCTGCTGCAGCTGCTGCGCGGGCCTTGTTGTTGAAAAATGTGGAGGCCATGATGGTCTTTGGCCTGTGCGAGCAATGCAGAGACGTTCTCGGGATATGAACGGCGATTGCTTTTTATGACAGAATTGATTGAAGCTGCGGACACCATGCGCGCGGCGGGTGGAAACGCGTCTACACGTGACACGCGAAGCACTTACACAACAGCCAATCAGAATGTACAATCGTACTTCAAGAATTAAATGGCCCTGGGAGCTACTACAGACCTATGATATTAGTTCTCTATCTCGTTGCTGGTTCCAATACATCTAGAATGCTTCGATGCTCTATCACAGACATTGATATCATTAAAATTCTCGTTTGAGTCTATAGTTCATCCCTTAGCACATCTCGTTCTCCTTCCATCATCCTCTTTTTAGGATTCCGAGGATGATCGTCTTGGTGTTGCCTTTCCTCGGCCAGTATTTCGTCGAGACTGATTTCTTTCTGCTCTTCTCCCTCCTCAACCATCTCCGCAATTTTATCAATGAGTCGATCCTCCTCTTCTTGTGAAGCCCGATCGTTGTTCGCAGGTACAGCGCCACCAGTGAAAGTTGCAGCAGCCTCTTGCATAGTAGCAGAAATATCTGCAGCAATGGGGCTAGATGAAGGCTGCAAAGACTTTGAAGTTGTGAGGCCAACGACACCAAACACAGCGAGTATAAAGCGCAAGATGAACTGGAATGGTAGCCACACCAGCCACCAGAGAGGTCCGTAGAAGATCCGTCGGAAGACTAGCCACGAGATTGTCGCGATAAGAATCCAAAAAGCAGTTTCGAGATACCAGGTATCTGATTTCTGAGAGCGGAGAAGGGAGTTGGCGAGGGTGCGAGATGAAGCAAGAAGGGTGTCGAGACTAGTGTAAGATTCGGACAAAGATGAAATAGCAGCGGTTGATTGTTCTTCTGGTATGTCAGTATATTGATCGAACAGTAATCCTCAAGCTTATTACTGACCGAGAGTCTCTTGAGCAAACTGGCTTCGGGAAAGTTCAGTTTGCATCAGTTGATGAGTTCTGCGCAAAGCAGCAGTAACATCATTTGATGCATTCAGCGCTAGATCATCCTGTGTGAGGTGTTCCGATGGCTTGTTCCGCCGCTCCGAAGACGATTGCGATCGAGACAACAGCAGCTCGCGCTCCTTCCGCTTAGCAAGCTCGGTTTGACGCTTAGATTGTAATTGGGCATTTCGAAAGTCACCTCGAGTCCTGTTACCATCGTTAGTATCGATTAATCCTCAATCATACGACACAAGGCGCAACACACTTCCTAAGGTCCTCCGCCAGTCGCCCCGCCATTGTCACGACACGCTCTTTCTCTGCTTCTTTCTCTCCGGTCGCCACCGACTGTCTCCTCCTATTATCAGAGCTCGAGTCTAGAGCTTCTACCTCAATTCGCAGCAGCTCAAGCCCGTCTTCAGCATCTTTAAGGCCCGCGTGAATCTCCGCTCCGAGCTCCAGACGAGCTTCGTCGCCATTCTCTGTGGGTGTGAAATTCCGCAGCTGATCGATCAGAGGCCGTATCTGGCCTATCGTAGCCGACAGCGCCTTCAATCGGGCTTGAAGAGCAGCTGTGGGGGACATGTTTGGTGTACCGCGCAGAGGGGATTGGTTTGTGGCCACAGTGGGCGATCTGACAGGCCAAATCGAAAAGGCGTGGATTTCTAGTAGAGTGTATGATGAGGCGTAATCCAATATCTCATAAATTAAAGTTGGTTTCAAAAACTTGTAGATTGGGAGTCGAGTTGGTCGTCGCAAGGTGGCAGTTGCGGCGTCGTATTGATGTGTTTGCACTTTCGGCAAACATCGGACTTCCCTCGAATTCGCTCCTCCATATCATTCATTTGCTCAACTCTGCCAATTGCCCGTCTCCGCAGCTTAGGAAATACTCGGCTCTGCTTTTCTATTTCCCGTGCTTATTTTGCCAATCCGTCTGAGCAGAACGTACCCTTTGCGCGCCTCTTTGGTCAGAATCGCACCCCGAAAAAAAAACTTCCGGAACAACCCCAGATCCAATCCGATCAGGTATGTCTGGCATTCTACACTAGCGGAACCAATTACGGACTGCATTGTTTAATAAATGAAGATCTAACTGTGTCAACAGTGGATAATACTTAAGGATTCCCTATCGAACCCTTCAAACTACTCTCTACTTCTCGTCACAAAGTCTACGACTACCAATCACCACTATGCCTATCCCAATCAGCGTGATCACTACCTTCCGCACAACCTTCAACCCCTTTTCCCAGGCTTCTCGGCCCTGCCGCCTCTTCCTGTCTCTCCTCCGCACCCCCAACACCGTCCCCGGTGGCGCAAGCTTCATCGATATCAAGGTCAACCAGCTGCCGCGCAACTCTACACAGGAACCTACTATGACTATAGGCTTCAAGGGTGGAAAGGAACTGACCCTGGAGGTTGGCAAGCGTGGACTGAAGATTGGTGATGTGGTTGAGGAAGTGTCGCGAGTTGGTCGCCAGTTGGAGCGCGAGGCCAGTCTGAAGGGCTAGACCATTCAACGTGTTGGATTATTGAATTGCTCTTTTTATTCATGTATTATAGCATTTGTTTGGGTTGTTTTACTACTGGCGCTGTTATGAGTGTTGGATATCTATCATACCTGAGTAGATAGATAACCTTGCATATTATACCTGATCTACAGAAATATTGATGGGTATTCGCTCAATGAATTTTTCTCTGTTCTTTTCAGCTAATCGTATTATGATTATACCCAGCAAGAGTCTATTGCTTCAAAAACAAAGAGAAGAAACATGAACAAAAAAAAAAAAAAAATAGATGCTTCAAATATACACATCGTCGTGACGACGGTGGTAAACAACAGGTTTAATTTTGATTCATTTTAAAACAGCAACAGACGCTTAGACAGCGGCACCGGAGATGAAGAACCACTTGTCAATGGAACCATCAATGGGAGCGGGGGCAAGCTCCTGGTTAGCAGGGATAGCAGCGAGCTGAGCGGCGTCAGCACGGTGGGCATCACCCTCGGGAGCCTCAGTGTTGCCGAGGTTGATGTCACCGGGGGTGGTCTTGCCGGAGATGAGCTTCTCCCAGGCATCGGCACACTCGTGGATGACCTCCTCGGCGTACTTCTTGTTCTTGCACTCGCCGGAGAAGGCGAACTGGTTCTCGGGCTTTCCGTCGGGGATCTTGTAGATGCGGAACCACTCGTTGGTGGCACGCAGGAGACCGGGAAGGTGACGCTCGACATCCTCGATGTCGTGCAGCTTAGCAGCGAGAGGGTCGTTGACGTCGATGACAATGATCTTCCAGTCAGTCTCCTCCTCGTCGATCAGGGCCATGACACCGAGAACCTTGACCTGCTTGACCTGACCGGGGTAGCCGACAAGCTCACCGATCTCGCAGACATCGAGCGGGTCGTCGTCACCCTTGGCCTTGGTCTCGGGGTGGACGGAGTTGGGGTCCTCCCAGGTCTGTGTAGGTGGATTTATTAGTTTTGTGATATTTCATGTTTACCCCGCCATGGATGCTTCGATAGATAGACGAAGGTGGGGGTGTATGTAAACGGTCAGACTTACGCGGGGGAAGGCACCGTAGTTCCAGAGGTAACCCTTGTGGGGGAAGCAGTTGCGGACGAAGCGCAGCTTGCCCTTCTTGGTGTCCTGCTTAATGGGGTTGAGGAACTCCTCCTTGGAGATCTGGGATCAATTGAATCGCAATCAGTACGGACGATCGATAGGACGTTGGATAGGCGTAATTCGTACCTCCTGCTTGGCGTTGGTCCAGCGAGGAATCTCGACGACCATGTTCAGGATGGTCTGCTCCTTGTTGGCGTAGAGGGGAATGTCGTGGAAGGGAGAGACGGGGACGCCATCCTTCTCGATGTAGACACGGTGCTCCAGCGTGTAAGGCTGAGCGATCTTGCGGATAGTGTAAGACATTTTGGGGGATGATGAGGAGAAATGCCGGGAGATGAGAGCAGCTCGAGAGAGAGGAGGGGAAGAAAAGGAGGGAGGGGCTTTCCAGTTGTGGGGCGCCAGCGTCGCTGATGTGCGCCAAACACCTCGGGAGGCGGTGGAGGCACAGAATCTTAGTCGGGCCAAGGGAGGACCGGCCTGTGCCATTGGGCAGTTTGGAGATCAGGGAATCAAGCAAAATTCCAAAAAATTATAATATACAAGCCTGGTTTTTGCCAAATGACGGCAATGATCTGCGGTTGGTGCACCAAGAAGTTTCAATGCCTGGTATAGTGGTGGTTTGCGTGGCCTGAAATGAGTGTTTCCAGGGGTCGAAATGGGTCCGGTATGATGCGTTGGCCAGTGGTTTGGCTGTTCCGTGTGTTAGGATCGGCAATGGACCGGGCCCGATACCGAAAGGATTATGATCCCGACTAAAGTTATCGTGACTGTGTTACTTCTAAGTAGGTTAAGATAGTACAGGGTCAGATCTACAGAACAGTGAATGATTGACAATATGTGAGAGGTCTCGTGCCCTTGCACTTCCGCCATGTACTCCTGCATGTACTCTAGTGTTCCCGTGACAGCTGCGAGTGCTAGCCGATATCGGCATAGTCCCACGAGAATATGCTTAAACCATAGCATTCCAGTCCATAGCATGCAGTGATACTAAAGCATACAGATATCTGCATGTTTTACTGGTTTGCACGCTTAGCATTACGCTAATTGACATTCACAATCTGGGTGGCGAATCCAAGAGCAGTACGAAACAAAAGTCTTGGCAGGAACGTAATTGTTTAGTTAATGGAGGGGCAATGTTGCCCGATATTCAAGGCACCAGGAAAAGTCTAATCTGCTATCTACACGTGACCCTCCATAGAAGTGGCCAGGCGGAGTTGACCGATACCAAACTCCAGAAAAAAAAAATATCGCGATCTTTAACCCCACCTCAGCATGCTATGAACAGACTCATCCGATCCCTTCGATCCACCATGGCCTCCCTCTCCACAACGTCTCCAGCTCAGGCACCCCGTGTCCCCATCCCAGCAAATGGCGTCGACTACCGCGGCACAGTTGTGCTCGCCCCAATGGTCCGCTCCGGCGAACTGCCCTCGCGCCTGCTGGCCCTCAAATACGGCGCAGACCTCGTCTGGGGCCCAGAAACAATCGACAAAGCCCTGATCGGTTGCGTTCGACGCGTCAACCCTCGCAACGGCACCATCGAATTCACCCGTCTCCCCTCCAACGGCGGCCGTACAGACACACCAGCTAAGGAATCCGTCATCAGCCGCATCGACACAGCGCGCGAGAAGGGACGCCTCATTTTCCAATTAGGTACCGCAGACCCAGATCTCGCAGTTCAGGCAGCCCGCATGGTGGCCGGTGACGTCGCCGGCGTCGACGTTAACTCAGGCTGTCCCAAGCCATTCAGTACCAGCGGCGGCATGGGTGCGGCGCTACTGCGCACACCTGACAAACTTGTTTCGATTCTTGAGGCGCTGGTCCGCGAAGTTGGTGAGCCATTCAAGATCGGCATTTCGGTTAAAATTCGCATCCTCAGCGACCCCGAGATGACGAAGAGCCTTGTCTCACGACTCGTACGCACTGGTATCACCGGTTTGACCGTCCACTGCCGCACAACACCCATGCGGCCTCGTGAGCGTGCGATCAGAGATCAGCTACGTATGGTTGCGGATATCTGCCACGAGGCTGGTGTTGCGTGTGTTATGAACGGTGATGTTGAGAATCGTGATCAGGCGCTGAAAATGATGGATGAGTATGGTGTTGATGGTGCCATGATTGCTACATCTGCTGAGGCGAATTCGTCATGCTTCCGCTCTGAGGCGGATGGTGGTCTCGCGCCGTGGCGGGAGGTTGTCTACAACTACGTCAAGTTCTCTATTGAAAGCGAGAACCGCTTTGGAAACACCAAGTACCTGCTCAACATGCTTATCCCCGGCAAGAATAAAGAATTTGCCCAGGCGAAGGCGTCGAAGACTTACACTGATGTCTGCCGGAACATGCAGTTTGAGGATCTCATCCCTAGCGCCATTTGTCTAGATGAGATTCTCCAATTGACAGAGAAATGGGAGGCAGCTCCTGCTGAGGAGGAAAAGGCTCGGTCTAAGGCCATCCAGAATGCCATTGAGAATAACGAGTCGGCTCGTGCGGCTGGTGGCCATGCTGCTAGATCCAAGTCTACCTTTGCGCCTTCCCACGCTGGTGGTCCTATTCGTACTCTGGGTATCCCCGAGTCCTCGGCCATGGCCAAGTCTGAGCCTGAGGTTTCTGTAGATGCCTCTATTCCTGTGGCAGAGGTGTCTCAGAAGCAGGTGACAGTGTAAAGAGGTGTCTAGGATACATTCTCTGTCCAATTTCTCTTGTTTCACTCAGCCACTTTTTCTGTCTTTCTGTTTCTGCATAGCCTGGTTACCTGGATTTGATACTGCATTTTGAGGTGTCGCGTCTCCTCTCCTGTTCATAGATTCCCCAAAACATACATCAATAATATACAAGATATGCATCATACATATTGTTTTTCTGCCGCCTGTGACTGGTCACTATTAAATCAATGATTTCCAAACATAGAATGTAAGGACCTGCCGGGTGAGACAGATATTGTACCAATGGCATTCTATCCCAATTTTAACAAGATTAATATAACGACTCCCGAGGTGGTTGATCTCCAATTTTACGGTACGACTGCAAATATGACTATGAAGAGATACTTTGATGCGTTCGCTTCGTTGGTGACAAGAGGATCTTTGGATCCATCTCTCAGGGCTTTCTTCGCTGGTAAAGTCATTATGATCTTTTCGGGCATGATCGATCGCGATCATTGTGATGGTTTCATGAATGATACCGATACTCCGGACTGGCTTCCCACTGTTGGCTATTGGAATATCTCGTTAAATGTTGATTATATAACTACGTCGGGGGATAGTCAATTGATGAGATCCTGTTCCTTGGCTATGTTGCTGCTGCTTTTGCAGATGCTTGTATTCTTGTCTTGATTAATGGGGTTATCAATATGGCTAGCAGAGGATTGAGTTACTGCTACAATTTATTGGCTTAGGTCTTCAAATTTTATTATTCAGACCAATCCCCGGCCGAGGAAAATACTGTATCAGGCTATCCGGGCTCTATACATCTGTTCGAATATGTATGTGGCTGGGGTAGGCTCTAAGAAAGCTTGGGTGAACCTACAGAAATATGGCACCACTTAGGCATGTTCATCTCACGGGTATAAACGGGGAAATAAATGGACACAAAATGCCTCAATGGAGAGGCAGCTATCTCTCAGATGTTACAATTGAAGCAAGATGAAAGTGACTTGAAGGCAAACTTGCCAGTGATGATTTATTAGCTGCCGTCAGTAGCCGCAGCTACTGACGGCCCAGATATCTCTAGTATGTCAAGCACCCCACGCTGTGCATATGAAACAAAAAAAATGATGAAACTCCCCGAAGGGAACACAATTCTCACACCCAGGTGCCAAGCACCTCACCCCCTAATCCTTCCCCTTCTCCATATCCGCCACCAGCATTGACTCCACCGCCTTGATGCCCGCTTCCTCTCCCTTAGCGGAGCCTCCGTCATCGTCACCAGCGACGGCATGATCGAGGGCGAGCTTAGTCTGGCCAAGAGCATAAATTTGCTCTTCAATCGTGCCACTGGTGACGAAGCGGAAGATCTCCACGTCACGGGTCTGTCCGACACGGTGCGCACGGTTCTCGGCCTGGACATCCTCCTGTGGATTGAAGGAGGAGTCGAAGATGACGACCTTGTTGGCACAAGCCAAGTTGATACCGGCGCCACCGGCCTTGGTGGACAGAAGGAAAACAGGGATCTCCACTCTCTCGTAAAAAGCGTCCAAAATGGACTGCCGGTCCTCGACATTGGTCCGGCCGTCCAAACGGACGAATTCAATCCGCAAGGTCTCCAAGACGTGCTCAAGGATGTCCATAACCAGCGTGAACTGCGAGAAGATGAGGGTTCGGTCACCATTCTCGATGAACTTTAGGAGGAGTTCACGGAGCTGTTCGACTTTGCCCGAGTCCATCCATTCGTCGTTCTGCAGCTTGAACTTCCCCAGGTGTTTGGGGTTGTCTACGCAGAGACGGTGGCACTCGAAGTCGTTGTAGCTCTTCAGTTCGGTGAAAATGGTTTCGGGGTCGGACATTTCCCACTGGGGGTCCTTGAGGCAGGCCTTGGAGATTTTGCGGATTCGCTCGTCGTTGAAGTGCCGACGAGCGAGGAGAGGGTGGATGGCGGCTTGGCGGAGTTTCATGAGGATGTTGGCGGATTTGGATCCGGTCTTCTTGCCTGCGGCACGGTCTTCCAGGAGCTGACGGACTTGGTCCTTTTCGTGCTCGTAGATCTCGACTTGAGATGGCTTCATCTGGCAGTACTTGACGTGGGAGGTTTTAGCAGGAAGATCGATGACCTGGTGCTTCTTGCGGCGCAGGACGAAAGGCTTCAACATGGACTTGGCCCGCTCAATGCGCTGGGCCGACAGCAAAGTGGCATGAGACTCATCGGAAGTCTTGGCCTTGTTGGAGAAGACGGAGTTCATGTCATCCTTGTGCTCTCGAAAAACATCCGGAAGAATGAATCCTAGGAGGGATGCCAGCTCCTGAAGGTTGTTCTGGAGAGGTGTGCCGGTGAGGAGGAGTTTGAACCGAGCCGGAATACGAACAAGTTTGTCGTATAGCTGAGACTGGTGGTTTTTCAGCATGTGTCCTTCATCATAGACACAGACACTGAAGTCCTGGTCTCTGAGGAACTTCGCGTCGACCTTGGCCCTGGCGATGGTGTAAGTGGTGATGACCACATTAATCTCATCACGGTTGTCTTCAATCTGTTCCCGAAGGTTTGCACGTTCGGCCTGCCCAGCGTAGTATGGGATGACCGAGAGAGTTGGGCAAAACTTTTGAAACTCCCGCAGCCAGTTTTCGATCGTAGACGATGGAACAACAACGAGGTGAGGACCCTTCACGCCCTGCTCGAACAAATGCGCAAGGAAAGCAATGACTTGGCAAGTCTTACCGAGACCCATGTCATCGGCAAGGATACAGCTCAGCTTCTTTTGAAACAGCAGCGACAGCCAGTTGATTCCCACAACTTGGTAGTCCTTCATCACCAGACTTTCAGCCATAATTGAGGGTTGTGGAATGAAACTGGATTGTGACTTGGACTTCCGGACCACAGCCACTGGGCCATCATCATCAGAGTCGTTGGGTGACTGGCGATTAGACAAGGGTGTAGCAATTCCCGAATCATGCGCGTTGCCGTTGGTCATCGAAGTCAGTTCGAAATCACCATCACGCTTTCCAAAGATGTCAACACCCCATTTCTTCATCTCTGCAGCGACTGGTTTACCCAATGCTTCACACTCGGCCACAAGGGAATCGATTGCGAGATACCCAGTCCACATCTCAATGCATTTGTCGACAAGCTTGTCGCCAATAGGCTTGGGCGCTTTGCGTGGCTTGGCCTTCTTGGCCTTGCTCGGGTCAACAGGGGCTTCGACAGCGCGAACATCATCAAGAGAGGCGAAGGGCCGGTGGGTAGTGACGTGGCTGGCGGTGTCCTCGGGGATGGAGGCAATGTCGGCCAGATCACGGACGCTACAGGTGTTGAAGAATTTCAAAACCTTTGAATTTAAACCGCCAGCGGTGGAATCTTGCATTTGCACGTCTTCATCATCAGAATCAGTCATGTCAGCCTCAACAGACTCGACAGAGGGCTCTCGGCGGCGACCTTTTTGCAGACGACCAGCCTTGGGCTTGGGCTGACTGTCATCTGAGTCGATAGTAATTGTATTTGCAGAGGGAGAACCACGGCTCCGAGGGCCGCGAATCAAACGACCTCGAGGCTTCGCATCCTCAGGTGCGCTTTGTTCTCGGGAAGTCTTCAGATTGCGCGAGGCCCATTTGTCGTGAATGGTGCCACGCGCCTTAATCTGCTGCTTCGCCATTGGCAGCGGAGCCACTGTGGGCAGCGCAGTCAACTCATCATCTGACGAATTGATGACAATGGCCTTGTCGCCATTAATGTCGGCGAGGCGATCCAGCGCCTCGTCGTAGTTGCCGTTGGATTTCATGAGAGCCTCCACACAGTCGTGAACGGATTTGCCAGGCATGACTTTCAAAATTCGTTCCACCTTGACCCGGACTCGGTAATCCTCAATTGCCTGCAAAGAAGATAGCTGATTTGTGACCGGCATAGCGCGAGAGGGGGCGATCTGTCGGGCCTTTTTCATGGCGACATCTTCGGTTCCGGAAGGGCTCATTTGGGAAGCAGAGCGCTTGACACCGTTGGTCGAGGGATCGTAGACTGCAGCAGAGGTGATTTCCTTGAAACGATCCATTGGACCGCTTGCACGTACTGGTGACTCCGCAACCTTCTCCGGGCTGCGAGTTTTTTCAAACATGGCCGGTTTGATGTCTATGGAGCGGATGGTATGGTTTTCTTCGTCTTCAGAAGAGCCTCCTCGATAGGTCGGACCGTCGTCAATGTCAATTGTGGAAGGTCTTTTCGCAGGGCGGACTGTAGTTGCTGGAGAACGAAAGTGTGTTCCAGAGGGTGCCATGAGGGAGGATAATATACCACCGCGACGAGGAGGTGAATGGGCCGGGGCAGTGGGCGAAGAAGCAGCCACTTGAATAACGGATCCACGTGAATGTGAATGAGGCATTTGAACGAGTTGGGTTGGTTGGGTCATTCGTTGCGAGGGTGTCAATGAATGCACCCCGACTGGGACCGTGGCAATGGTCTCGTAGTCTTCCTCGGGTGTTTGCTTTCTGTCCCGATTGGGAGTATCTGGTATGGTGTCATTCATGGTGAACGCCTCTTCCCTTTTTCGAATGTCTATATGAGGTCCACCTCCCTGTCTGCAAATGGATCTCAGGAACCGATAGTGAATCGCTTTCCTTTTTTTCTGCCGGCGGAGAACGCGATACCGACGCGCCACAGTCACGTGGCGTCAGATAGCGCGCATCTAATTGTTACTTTATTCATTATACATTGTGTAGACATTGTGGAGATGAGAAAGAAGTACATTAGAAACAAGGGAAAGCCATTTAACCCAATTGAGCAACATTGAAAGAATCGATCCAAAGAGTTAAGAGTGGAGATTTGGACGTTTCATTGTCCTCTCTCCGCCATGTGACCGGGCGCTTGGACAATCTCCGCAATATAGCTTCGTCACTCTTCAGCGTCATTAACAACAAGACCAAGTGCAAGGCAGATCAATTTAATCTTGCAAAAACACATTGCATCCTTCAAGACTACCCTTCAATCAATCCAAAAATGTCCGCCCGCCGTCCTCACGGGCAGAGCTATGCCGATGTTGCGGCCAAGTCTCCTCAAGAAGAAAGCAGCTCTGACGTGACCCCTGCAGTTCCAGCGTATGTGCATAGACCTTGAGAACTAAAATGTTTACCCATTCTAACATTTGTCTACAGTGATGTCATCTACAAGCTGCTGGGCTTTACATTTGCCATGGTGTTTGCTCCCATTGGCATGTACTTTCTGACCGTGAAATCGATCTTTAGTGGTATGATTGAAAAAATATCTGATATCAATGGAATTTAAGACCGGAGCTAACATCCATCAAGGCAATGCCATATACTCTGGAATTACAGCAGCCATCACGGCCAACGTGGTCTTGTTCGCCTACATCTACGTCGCCTGGAAAGAAGACCAAGAAGACCAGCAAGCAGCGACCAAGGCCAAATCAAAGAAAGGCCAGTAATCAAAGAAATTACATACCTTGTACTTGTGCCGTTCCACCTTTCATTTCTGGCGTTGCAGGTGTATTAATCGGATGAACCCAATTCTCAGGAATCTATGCAGTCCATTTGATATTCGGCTCAGACAGAGGATTGTGACAAAAATATGCGAGATTTCTCGAGTGTTATTTGGATATCATAGGACAAAAAGAAATTCCCACAGGCCTGATCTCTGATCTCTAGCCATTCGGCGATCCCACCCCATTTTAGACAAATGTTAAAAGAAGCTAGCCCATGTTGAAGGGACCCCCCCCACTCCGAAGAAAATAAAATCACAACGCATAATGCCCGAATCATTTATACGGAGACGCCGGTATGCTTTGCAGCTATTCAGGATACCACCCGAACCACAAGACCCAAGATCAATGAGTTGTTCAGGGTCGTCGCTTCACAAACTCCTCCAGATCGGCCTTCGTAGCAACACCAAGCACGAACTTGCGTGCTACATCGGTGACCACGGCAAATGGGTGCTTCTCCCGCTTGTCACCGTTGGCACCAAGCTCGCTCTCAAAGAACTCCTCCAGCTCCTCTAAGGGTGTCTCCATGGTGATGACCTTGTAGATGCCGCGCTTTCGGTTGAAGCGCTGCATGGCAGCAGAGACTGGGTCGGAATCCTTGACGGCGCCGGTTTGTATCAGCTCCTTCAGTCGGGGGATGCTCAGGTAACCGAGGAGGGATCGCTGGGCAGAAATAACGGTGAGGTGGGTGTAGTCACGCTCGTAGGCGGCCATGAGGGCGGCAGAGATGGGGCTATCGGGGGAGACGGAAAGTGCCTGGGGTGGGTCGAGGTCTTCAATGGTGGCCTGTGAAAATGATATGAGCAACTGCTTGGGTTTCCGGGAGCTTGGGAGGTGGACTAACCCCGCGGTACTTGTCAGCCCAAGCTGCTTGGGGTGCGGAGTCCATCTGTTGTTGTTCACGAGTAAAGGCCTCGCTGCCGGTCATGTAGGATGCCATTGTAGCTTGTGGATATTGGGAGGGTGGGAGGGCGGAGGGGCTCGGGGAGTGCGACAGAATAGCGGGGAACTTCGGGGGTGAAAAAGCCGTCACAGAAGTACGATGTTAGGAATTGGTAAAGCTGGAGAAGAAGACCCAGTCGCAATGGTTCTTCTGGTGTGGAAATAGAATAATAACAGCAGCAAGGGACAAATGCACGAGCTTTGACCGTTCAAAGCGGACTTTGATCAAACTCGGCGCTTTTCCTCTTTTTCCCGCGCCAAGACCCCTCAACTTCTACGTCATCTCTTACGGACATGATCCCTCGGCCTTATCGCCTTTGTCTTATATGACGTTTATCCTTCCAATCTCTCTTTGAGTCATTTTGAACTTCAATTAAAAAGACCAAACCTCCTCAATTACCCTACAGTTCTATAATAGCAGGTTCGTTATTGACTTGAAAGTGGAGCCCCCGCCATGCCCCATCCAGCAAGATCGCTGCATTCGGACATATGGTGCTCCACTCTGGTTACCCACATTAATACTTCGCAGTCAACAGATCACCATGATTCCCACGGACTCGATCATTAAACTCCTGGCTACTCACCATCCTCTAGGTGGACTGGGCAACCAGCACCAATCGCAAACGGAGCAACCCGGGAATCTAACCCCACGACGTGAGCCCTTCCCCGCATGGAGTGTCATCGACGAGGTGAAGAAGACAGCGGTCCACGAATATGAGACCGCTAGTCAGACTGCGCAGAATAAGACCGGCAAGATTGAACTTTGGACACCCAAGTACTATGCCGCCTGTACCTTTGGTGGACTTCTTGCTTGTGTCAGTAATCCGATAAGCATCTATTGCGATGGCTCTTAAAGGTATTCCTAACCTTGAAATGCATAGGGTCTTACCCACACGGCGGTTACGCCCTTGGACCTGATCAAATGTCGCCGTCAAGTTGATCCAAAGCTCTATAAGAGCAACATGCAGGCGTACAGCAAGATTCGTGCAGCTGAGGGTCTGCGCGGCGTAGTCACTGGTTGGAGGCCCACGTTTTTTGGCTACAGTGTATGCTACACTCGTGTCTGAAAATTTCAATCTGACTGACAAATTTCCAGGCTCAAGGTGCATTCAAGTACGGTGGATATGAATACTTCAAAAAGTTCTACAGTGATCTTGTCGGCCAGGAACGTGCCACCAAATACAAAACCTCGCTGTATCTTGTCGCTAGTGCCTCGGCCGAGTTTATCGCCGATGTAGCCCTCTGTCCATTTGAATCCGTCAAAGTGCGGATGCAAACTACCATTCCGCCAGACATCAAAGGGACCTTCAGTGGTATCTCTGGCGTGGTAGCCAAAGAAGGAGTTGCCGGGTCAGTCTGAAACGCATGGAAGCAATGTTCACATCTAGGATATTAACAATTCCCCATCAGGCTATACAAGGGACTATACCCACTCTGGGGCCGGCAGATCCCCTATACTATGATGAAGTTTGCTTCGTTTGAGACCATTGTGGAGATGATCTACAATACTCTGCCTGGACAAAAGTCTGATTACAACAAGGGTGCCCAGACTGCTGTTGCTTTCAGCGCTGGTTACTTGGCGGGTATTCTCTGTGCTGTGGTATCGCACCCTTCGGATGTGATGGTGAGCAAGCTCAACGCTAATCGCCAGGCTGGCGAGGCGTTTGGTGCTGCGATGAGCCGTATCTATGGTGACATTGGATTCCGGGGCTTGTGGAATGGTCTGCCCGTCCGTATCGTTATGATCGGTACCTTGGTAAGTAGTTGGGCTACATGCGGTCTTGAATCCATGCTAACGAAAGTTGCAGACCGGCCTCCAGTGGATGATGTATGGCTTTATTTCTGCGATATTTTTGCAAGCAGTGCTGACCGTTTCTTAGTTACGATTCTTTCAAGATATTCATGGGTCTTCCGACTACCGGTGGAGGCGGCGAGCAGAAAAAGATTCAGTAAGCGAAATGATGTCTGCCTCATCCCAGTCCAATCCCCTTTTTATCGTGCAAGTCAAGACTCAGTCAATCCCAAGAAATTGTCATATGGGAAGTGAATACATGCTCCTTTATTCAGTCAAATGTAAGGTTTTTGGATGATTTCTTGATAATAGCCGTGAGCTATGGAAGCAGGAGAAGGTGCCGCGTATTACGTAGCAGAAGAAGAACCTACTTGTAGACTTAGGTATATCAAAGTTGGACGTCTGGAGTATTGGATGTCTGAAATAATAGAAGTAGCTGAGAAGCCTCTGTTCTAAGCCTGGAGCGCTAGCCTATATGATATTCATCTAGTCATCAGCAAGGATCCATATGAAGTAAATCTGTCGCATCTAACAGACTGGCCTCAAAAGACCCCCAGCAGAAAGTCGCGCAGTGTTCAAGTTCAATCACGAGTTCACACTCAAGCTGGAATCATAGTAGATAGTGGGGCCTTGATTATGAATATTGGACAACCTAGCTCGCAACAGTACAATTGACGAAAGCAGAGTATATTTATCAATTATGGTGGGCAAATGAATAGGTTTTGTTCTTGGATATATCTAACTTTTGGGGTGAACTAAGAAATTCAAGAAAGCCGTAGTCGTAAAATGAGAATTCAATCGGCCATGCCCTTGAGTGTCTTTAAATACAGCATGTATGGAACCATGCTCAGTTCTGGCCCACTGGGGAGCGGGCCGTCTTTGTGGATCCCGTGCTTCGAGACCGGGTTACCCGGAAGAGAAATCAAACCCTCTTCTCAATCCGCGGTGCTTTGGGGGCGAGGCTAGATCTATCACAGTCGATAAATTATTTTATACCTTGGGTCCGGCAGTCATGGTTGGTGCCATTTTGCTTTGTGCGCAAACCTGCAAGGTCGGCGTGGGTGACCCACGCGGTTGAAGGTAGCGTGCCATGGGCCAGGTCGAAAAAGCATTGCAAACGACCATTTTACTGGAATGATTGGTTCATGATGTAAGACTTGTTAGAGCGTCTGAGTGATCGTCTGCTGGCATATTATTTTCATTTTCTAGGCCTAATATCGTGTCTATTGAGAAAGCCAAAAGAAAACCTAGAATTAGCCCCACTCGTTACTTATTATTTCCCTCCCTGAGGCCGGGGTTCCGGCCATCGTTAATGAGAGTAAATGTTCTTCATTTATGAGTAGACTATGCTTTAGTCTCATTACTTTGCCGACCCAAGGGTTGGTTTAGGTCAGGTCAATGCCCGGCTCCTACCAAACCTGTCACCAACTTACCAGACGGGGCGTGTTATGATTCATTATTTTTTAGATTATTGACCAATCTATTGGTTCTCTGTAATAATAGCCGTGGCTTTTAATTTATATTCTATGTTTATTTGGTCCACCAATTTCCGGCAGAACCCAGCTTATGTGTTATTTTTACTTCCCCGAACGGCCTAGATCTGCTTGTTTTGGGCAGGACCAGGTCTCTGCCATGACAAAAAAATTTCAACTTATTCAAAATAGGATCTTGTGACATGCTATTATCCGATCTAATATGTTCTAGATTCATGAAATCAACATTACGCGGTCTAAAGTGCTGGACATTCTGGAATAAAGCAACGGATGCGGAAAAGGCTAGCAATTGAGTATTCGAGCGGCATAGGACAAGGTGAGTCCGTCTCCAATGACCCCTTCCTCAGCCTTATAAATACCTAGTTATACATCCAAGTCAGCCTGGACATTAGACCGTAGTAACATCTCATGATTATCGGACTGATAATAATCTTCACTGAGAACAACTCGTGAACAATATCATTTGAGAGCCAGGATAGTAGATATGGCAACCATCCATCTTCCCCCCGGCTTCAAGATCGACCATACCCAGATCGGTAAGAAGGAAAGGGTACCAGGTACACAGCCAGCACCGTTGGGTGTCCTAGCAAAACTCAGTGGAAGCTTCAACGGGACCGGACTAAACACAATCTTCCGCCCCAACAGCGGACCACCACCACTAGGAACAAACTTCCCAGTTACCGTCAATCCAGTCCCCCCAAAATTTCCCAGCGACAATGTCTTGGAGCTAAACCTGACAACTGAGACAATAACCTTCACTCAGCCACTTTCCAAGATAGCCAACCGGGGATTTGGATCGCAGCCCGATATCTTTCTGAATGGCGTGGCTTATATGCAGACCGTCAACGACGTGGCAAACATTAAGAATGGAGGACGTGACGGTACACCCGTTGGTATTCACTTCGAGACTGGAATGTGGTTGAATATCCCATCCACAGACAATACTCCCGTCCTGGCCGATTCTCTCGTGCGCATGGCATCCATCCCACATGGCACAACCATCAATGCTCAATGCTTGGCGCCTATCAGCACATCCGCAGGTCCACCACAGATCTCACCAGTGAACCAGAAACCCTTCGCCGAGGGCCAAGTAAACCCAAAAATCAATCTTAACGCCCTAGACGTTTCCAATGCCGATACTCCTAGGATCCCACAAGATCTCTCGAAGTTCGTCGCGGCAGGCACAATCACCCAAGCGATTCTAAATGATCCAAACACGGTCCTACGCGATGCGATCCAAGGACAGAATATCACCCAGACAATCGTTTTCACCGTGTCTACGAGCCCTCCGGCTCCGGAGTTCGGTGGTGGAGCAGCGAATATCGCTTTCTTACTCGGTAACCCGGCGGCCCAGGTACCTAATGCCAATGCGTTCCAGATGGACGCTACCTTCTGGATTGAGACTGTGGAGTATTCTCTTGAAGTTCCTGTTTACAAACCTGGACAAGCACCGATGGAAGTGCCCACTCCAGCTTTGAAGACAGGCCAGCCTGGCCCAGTGTTCCTCGTCAATCCGCCGTATGAGATCACTTCGCCTAAGACCATCACGGCTACTTCGATACAGATTCAGTATTCTCAGGTAGTGTTTATGAACTTTGACGGCATTACCTGGCCGCATATTTCGGTTTCCACACTGGTTCCGGCAGCGCCAGTGCCGGTGCCAGATTCAGTCTGGGATTGACGAGGAAATGAGTTTTGGATTGAAAAGTTATAGTGCTTGAAATATGCAATTTGTATGACGGCGCCATATGGAATTTTCTACTTCATTGATTCCTTGCCTTGCCAGTGAATCTCGTAGCTGTAGTCTATATGTGACTATACGCACAGTGGATGGCTTTTTTTCATCCTCACTATGATATATCGTAAATTCTCAGGAAGCTATACTGATGTTCCTCATCCAGCCATAGTATCTCTCCAGCCTCCATATTTGTTACGCCAATATTAAATAGTAATGACCGCCAAGAGCGCTATCAGCAAAAGATTAGTCACACATCCACCAATCGCCGCTACTTATCTTATCGCATAATCGACGTCACCAATCGTATTCAATGAACAAAAGAAAAAGAAAGCATCAAGCAAGCAAAACAAGATAGAAAACAGAGGCCTTCCGCTTGGCACCCTGCTTTCCTCAATGTTAGCTCGTAAGGGGACCTTTAGCTTAGCTTACCTACACGGCCGATGCCGTGATCTTAGTAACTAGTAAAAAAGCAGATCAGCCCGGTTGATTCTCGTGCTGATTTATTACTTTATTTATCCTATTCCTACTCCCTGTTCCCTAGTTCTCTTTTCCACCTGTCAAGGCCTATCGCACATACCTGGTAACTCTAACGTCGAGATCCGGTACCTGCGTCTTATCGTAAGTCCCACCAACACAAGGTTCCCTAGTCCCGATCTGTGCGATAAGACTTACGTTTTTCCTCCTTCGTGAACCTGCCCTGCACCCTTGCTTATTGCATCACTCACGGATTTCATATTTCACAGTAAAGTGCAATCAATATGCCTGACGAATCTCCTATCGTCTCACACGGCCGTGGTGGTATGTACTCCGACTCGTCCGCTTCCCCGCGTCAAGTGGAAGCATCGGCTAATCTATCGCAATCGCTAGGCCAGGGCAATATCGGCCATGATGCTACGCAGTATGCAATACCTTCCGCCCCGTTCCAGCTCCTGCCCCTGTTCGAGTCCCGACCGCAAGCGTCGAACCCCATAAACCCGCGCATTGCGTACCTTTACCCCGCCACTCCACCTCCGCACGAATAACCACATGATCCCCACAGACCCAGATCGGTAACTTACAATCAATCAGGTACATCGACGGCGAGATCGTCCGTGAAGGTGTCTACGGTGATCAAGGCGATGGCGCATACTCTGCCGGCGTAAGCACCTCCACCTCCTACCCTACCCCACCACCGACACGAGCTTAGCCTACCCGCTCTACCAAAGAAGCTATGCCCATTACCTAAAGACTCTACTAACATTAGATATAGCGCGGCGGCGCAGGAAACATCGGCTCCCCACGCGTGCGCCCAACATCCAAAGTTCCCCATGACGCGGAGATGATCCCAGAACTGGCGGTCCGGAGCTCCAGCGACGAGACGTTCCATGTTGGGGTATGCAGATCACTCTTTCCCCCCCTACACGTTCTTTCCTATCTCCGTGGCTTCAGTGCCGGAATACTTGGTTGAATGGACTTTTTGCTAACTCCTTGCGTATTGTAGCGTGGTGGCCAGGGCAATGTTCACCTCGATGAGGCGGCGAAGAAGGAGAAGGAGAGGAAGCACGTTGCGCATGAGGGGTTGGCGGATCGATTGAAGAATAAGCTGTTGGGGAAGAAGTAGTTTCATACATAATGGATGAAACTGTAGGGTGTGATCTACGGTGGATCCCATTGCGGGTGGGGATGATGTGAAGCTTGATTTGGTTTTAGTTTTTTGATTCCCATTCTTTTTTTGATTAGAGGTTGGATTGGAGGTTATTCAGTTTTTGCGATACAAAGAATGTTATTCCATCTAGATACTTATTTTATATCTACTGCGTACTTGTTGACGTTTGAGGTTAAGCTACTAATCGAAGGTCCACGGTGCTATCAAATCTTGTGTGAGATTGAATGAAACTCAGATCTGCTTGCTATACATAACATTTGAACATATTGAACATAAAACATATCCATGCCTCGCTGAGATCGGGTTCGCACAGATCAAATCAAATCACAGAGCAGCTGACTGGCGCAAAAACGAAGATATCCGCAAAGAAATAATGAAAACACCTCAAACATAAACCCATAACCCATAGACTCTCACCCATGTATCATAACGGCATTAAACATAACCCGAAGCAAATGGTCAAGAACGGACATATCGAAAACTGTGCAGGGAAGTAAATGTTGAAAAGCAGGAAAGGAGGAAAAAGAAACTCAACGCCGATGGTGGATGGTGGTACATCTTCCATGAGGAATTGCGTATGCATCAGTAAAATGGAAGAGAATGGAAGAGAGCGAGTCGAATCGAAATCTAGTCTTTGCTGAATCGTCGCTTGAACCAGCTCTTCCGCTTGTCATTTGCATTCGTGGGCTTTTTGACAACGTTCATGCCACCCTGTGAAGGGACATAAGTAGAGCTCGCAGCTGGCGCAGGAGAAGGTCTGCCATTGGCTAACTGGTCCACGGAACTATTGAGAGAGCTGGGGTCAGTCGATTGACCATATGAATCGGTATTGCCAAACGCTGATCCCGACATGGCAGTGACATTATCGTAAGAGCGCTGGTTGTGATATTGGGGGGCTCCATACTGATTACCGTTTCCATAGACGCCTTGATCCGTTGACTGATGGGACTGGTATCGGGGCCGACGCTGCTGTCCGTTCTGGTTGTAGGGGTATGGGTTCTCCGGAGCTTGACTCGAGCTTGCGTAGTCGATCACGCTGTCAGGGCGCGATTGGTTATTGCGACTGTACTGGTCGTTGTATCCGCGGTTCGGTTGGTTGTTCGATCCTGGTTTATGCCGGTCAGCGACCATTGGTGGATGTGCGAGCGCGACTGGCTTTGGCAACTCACCGTAGTAGCTTGTTCGTCGGCTGGAGTCGCCCATTTGTGAGGCGGCATCATCTGTTGGCGAGGAATCCTGGTCAGTCCGGAGTCCCAGTGTGGGAATAGAGCACAACGAACCTGTTCGAGCATAGGAACCCCGTCGCTTGGTGCCGTATGTTCCATTTATCGCAGCCTCGAACGATCGAATGGTATCCAGGGGGCGCTCAAAACGTGGACGGGTGGGGTTCGACCAGTCGGGCTCGGCTATAAAGAGCGCAAGGGTCAGTAAGAATGAACGATTGGCATGGCAAAAACATGGTTGAAATCTCTCCGATAAGGGATTTTCTTCCTTTGACAGGGAGACGAACTGATCGGGTCACCAAATTGATCCCTGTGCTGGGTTTCTCTCAATGAAGCCAAGTTGGACTTCTCCAGGGCCACCAAATCTAGATGGAGCATCAGTATGGCACGAATGCGACCGCGCAGGTCAAACCGCGCGTCGGGCACGATAAGAACGTACTCGGCTGTAACTCGGTCATTGCGACCAATGGATCGGCTTTGGTGTGTAAATTGCGACGGGCCTTTTCCTCGGAGGATTCGGAGAGTTGACTTTTGTGGCCGGAGGTGCGAGAATGGTCGGATTTGACGCTGAATCCACGACTCCGTTGAGGAGCGTGGGTCGGCTGGGGGGCTGCCATTTTATTTAGGGTCGGGTCACCGTTTCTTGTTTAGCGTCCGAGATTCAAGGCAACTGGGGGGTTAAGCTGAAACAGGGTGTGATCTGCTCGAGCTATGGGCGTTGTGGAGCGCGCGATATGAAGGTGGAAACTGCCAAGACAGTACACAGGCCAGTTGAAGGACCGGCGCGAGTTCGTTGCGCGAGAAAAGAAGCACTAAAGCAAGCTTTTGCAACACTAGTGCCGGATGGGAGTTTGGCAGATAGGATTCGTGTTGCCTGGGTGGAGAAGGCAAGACGGTGAAAGAGGAGTTGGGGAGAAAGATCGGGAGTGGAGTTGCACCGTTATCGATGGAGGCGGGAATCTTTGGGGGAGTCACCAGCCTTAAATACAAAAGAGGAAGAGAGTTTTTTTTAATGGTTGACGACAGGCGCCACGCAATGGAGGGTACAACGGGACCGAAAGTATAGCCTGTGGCGCCTGATGAAGCGGAGCCAAGTCGTTCGTCGAGGCCGCGCAAGCCCTTTTCTCTTTTCTCTTACTTGTGTTATCCGGCTTTGAGTGGGTCAATTCGTGCATACATCATTTCTGACTGCAAAAGTCATTATCTTAGAGATTCAGAGATTCAAGTTCAATATATTTCTAGCTACCTAGGCTAGGTTCACAGGTTCCAGTGCCTGGTAGGCGCATATTTTTCAATGTTTTCCGCACAGTGCCTGACGTTCCGTGGTACGCAACCCGGATGTCGCGTGCATGCGATTGGCGAGGTTCTTCCTTAGCGTCCCAGTGATGAACAGAACTCCAGGGACCGAGCTACCTGACCATTCACGAGAGGGTAGACGTTTTTGCCGAGAGGCACATCGCGTTCTTTCTGATTGATCCTAGCGGCTACAATTTGATATATACCCACATTTATACATCATCCAATTTAGCTCAATCGCCTTTCGATTGCCACCCCCCCAGCGATCATGGCTTGCAAGAAGAAGATTTTCTAAACACACTCCAATACGCAGACTCTGCTGATCTGTTTCACCTCGAGCGAATGTTGAAAATCCTGGTTGGAGCGTGTGATGCATGGGCTCCCGGCTTGTTCCAATTGGCTACTCGGATAAGGCTTTGTACCTCGGTCCCACTCCCAGTGATGATTATTTTTAGATCCATCTCCATTTGTGCGTCTTGATATTCAATCTGATCCCCACTGGAGTATTACCGCTAATCACTTACTCCGTATCTACCATCGCATTCAAAGCAGACCGGATCACGGGATTGATCTTTGCCGCGATGAGGGTGTAACCGGTCAGTTGGAGATAATCCTGGACATTCCAACCAGTAATCAAGTTTCCATGGATACGTACGAATACTGTAACTGCATTCTGTGGGGGACAGATCAGGCCATCCAAGTGAAGATACTCTACTAAATCCCCACAGGATTGTTCACCAGAACAAATCAGATTAATTTTGTCAATTGCGACAAACTGGACGGGATTTGCTGATCAAGCCCCACTGTTGATCATCAGGCATCCATATTTAAGCCACCAGAGTCTATCTGCCGGTTATCAGAGAACATTTGAATCTATCTGCCGGTTATCAAAGAACATTTGAAATCATGATCGTCTGAAGCTGGAATCAAATTGAACTTGGACGCAGATTGCACCTGGACAATATTTCAAGGATCTTATTTGTGTTACAATACTTGAAGCTGGAATTATAGTGTTTCTGGCCCTGATTTGGAAGTACACGAATGCAATGACAAATGAACTACCGTGCCAAGCAAAGGGACCAGGTGTTTCGTAATCTTATTTAAGATTAAATTGAGTTTATATTGAGCATGATTTGATGGCTATGCATCCACGGGTAAACGGTTCGTTACAAATACAGTATCTCAAGTGCGGTTATGTGCGAGTGCAGGTGAAGAGCACCTATGAAGAAATATATTTTGCAGCCACCCGAACTGAGAAAGATTTTATAGATGTCTCGCTTGAAACCTCCGGCCTTGGTTTTAACCTTCGTTTGAACATAGGACTCCAAGATATATATATATGCAGCCGTGAGTTTCGCAGTTGGATAGTTATATCATTGCACGACCATATACTGTACGTATGTTCCAAAGTTGGTGATGGTTGTTGTTGTTGTTGTTGTTCTTGCATTCATTGAAAATTGGGGGGTTGCCACGGAGATCTCTCATGGGGTATAGGGACATGCTGAGCCATGGAAATATGTACAAATTGTGCAACCGTAGAAAGTAATTCCAGCAAAGACGACCGATATTGACCAGTTGAGGAGATGCGTTCCAGACCTGTGGACCGGACTACATGTGGGTTCACATGTGGGCGGAATGATGTGAATCCCTTGAGGTAGACTTTCTAAGATTACATACCTATCCAGGCTATACATATAGAGGAGTTCTGATAAAATGGTCACCTCCAAGGTTCAGATGAGACGGAATAGCCACATTCAAATCCATAGAAGTCACGTCACATAGCCACCTCGACATACACAGGCAACTTCGTAACAACGTCATGGTCAGCCCTACAATCTACTTGAGACATACTGCCGAGGTCCCGGTCTAGACCATTACAAGTGGGCATAATCAGTCGCAATGGGTGGATATATTTTGGTTCCTAAAGACATGCCATGGTGGAGTAGCCAAAGCAGGGAAAACTGCAATTCTTCTAACACCAAGACGAGGCCCACGAGGAAAGATGTCGAACTCGATTGACCGGTCTGTTGAAAATGGTATGGAATTTGGTGTGTATGAGTCAGATACACAGTGGGAGAGTGACGCCGCATGACCAGACAGATATCATGCATGCGCCAGTGCCAGAGAAAACAAGGAGAAATCACAGAGACGCCCCCAATTCCTTTTTGAGGGAAAAACAAGAAGCATCTCTTTCCCGGCTGGGAACCGACACAAGTGAAACGGAAAAAAGGTAATTTTTTGATTCATAGGGCTTTGGATATGGGCCCTGTCTTCTCCCACGAATAGAACGTTATCAAACCGCCAACTCCATCACCTCATATCAACAACATCGGCTCGTTCCGTCGACGTTTCCTTGCCTGACCGACCGTCTGCGCGAAGAAAGGGAATCGCCACTAGATACAGGTTTTGCCGTTTAGATGTTGGAGGGGTAGAGCATGACGCGGACGGTGGCACCGAAGGTCTTGGGGGGGAGGTTGTTGCGGAACTTGGCGCGCACAACACCGGAGTTGCCTGTTTTATCGTTAGAATGTCGAAATTCGAGAATTGTTGTAGGTGGATTCATCACATACCGTGAGGGCGGGTGACCTTGCCCCAGATCACCCGGATGTTGGAGCCACGGACCTCACGCTTGGCCCGGTAGACGAAAGCGACCTTCTTGCCAAGGTAGAACTGAGCAGCCTTGGAGTCCTCGACACCCTCGATCTTAACCAAGCTGTATAACACAATCAGATTCCATTCTTCCATTCGATCATTTCGCTGTGCGTGGGGGGTATGTACCTGGTGTTGGGGTTGGTGTTGTGCTTGGCGCGCTGGTAGCTCAGGTGGCGACCCCTAAAAAAATTCCGTATTAATCTTCCATTCATATCGTTTGTCGTTTGTGTGCAATGTGTGTGGTGAATATTGGGTGGTATGTGATATGTTGTGTGTGATCGTGGTGTTCCAAGTCCATCGAGATTCCATATTTCCTTGCTGATCGAACCACTTTCGAACTGGTGCATGCATGTCTAACGTGATGGCGAAAAGGTGATAACTTACTTAACGTAAACTAGAAAGAGAAAAGAGGTTAGCATAACATATTCATTTGGATCGGATCTCCATCCATCTTGATGCGCTCGGTTGTTGAACGGGTTCTTCGAGACAGATAACGGAGTTCATGGGGGCGCACTCACGGCGGTGACCTTGTTCCGAAGGCATGTTGACGGCTTTTTCTCTGAGCAGCGGGCGAGGAGGAGAAGTCGAAGAAATGACCCGCAAGAGATCAGAAGTCGTTGCCGGTTGTCGTGGATGTCGTCGCTTCGATAGAGTCGAGCGCACAATCAATTTGCAAGGTGTGGTGGCTGACTTTCGCCCTAGTCCCAATTAGGATCTTAGCGACAGGGTAAGCGAGATCCCGTGACTCCACACACTAGGCCAGAGCTGGATCCATGGATTCCTCAGGAACCCACGCAACATCTGTATCTCCGGGTTCCGTGTCTGCCCTTGATCACATAAGCGGGCTACATATCACATGACATCTGTCTATCACCTGACTTCGCATCCCACCTGATCCCACCTGATCTCATACCACCGCTTTCCAGCTATGCTATTCTGCCCTCGGGCTACTGTAGTCCGGCCCGGCGTGTCAAAGTCGGGGCTGGATGCATATCGCTGACAAACTTCACCATGACGACACTGTACTTTAACCTAGTTTTGAGCTCCAGGATCGGTGGAAAACGGTTAATATGATGATTCTATCGGCGTTTGACAAGCTTGACTAGTGAATTAGTTGATATTATGTGTCAAATCCGGAGCATTGGTGTTCCACCTCATCTATAGTAACGGATATCACTACTCCGGCGTGCCACAGACCGAAAGCACTGATTGGGAAAATTAGAACCATCCCCCATTCTGCCCCACCATTTTAGCTGGGTGATGCTCATCTTTCGTGCGAATCAATCATTACGGTAAGATGATTGTCATGAAACGGTACCCCCTGTGCCGAATTGGGATCTTATACATCCCAGGCTAGGGCCACGGTTAATATGCCCCGAATCCGGCGTTCACTGGACCGAGCGTAGACCGGGTCGATGTCCCGGAGTTACTGCGACTCACGGGAAAATAAAATCCGTCTGGTATGAGAGATGACAAATGCGCCGATCTCCCTCACTCCACGATTTGGGTCACCGGGGAGCTTATCAGGATACCGTACGTTTACTTTGTTTCTTTACCAGGTATGACGAAACACACTAGAAGAAACATTAGACTAGATGCAATCTTATTATACATTTGAAATCAAAAAGGCAAAGCCCCGTGATTAATAAACCCTGTGGAGCTGTGATACACTCCAGGGTTCCCTGCAACATTCCATACACTTGTCTGATAGGGTGGTTTCTGCTGTACCAACCGTAGAGTCGCAGCCACAAAAGAAAGAAAAAAATCTCCACTTATGAGTGCATCGCTGACTCGCTGACCGCATCATGTCTGCGATAGCCAGTTTTCTTATTACATGTATCATAGGCTTCCGCCATGATCAGGGCCACGTACTCCACCATGAATTCAGGCTGTTCGGAACCGTGTCTACTGTAAGGGTGGAAAATCAGTAACAAAATCACGTCACCGTATGTATGGCTTATCAGATGACCGGTTCCTTTCCTTTTCTTTCTGGCAGCCTTGGCTTCTAGAAAGTCCACTTGGATGAGAATCATGAAGGTTAATTTGGTTATACATAGCTTTCAGCCCCCAGTAAGCTCGGTGCAGCACGAGGTTTGCAGGGTAGGGGGAAACAAGAGGAAAGGGAGGACTAAAGAAGTAGATGAGAATGGGGGTCGTGTCATCTTTTATGTAGTCAAAAAGGCATAGGGAAAGTGGCCGGCGAGACGGAGCCGGAGTTAAGATATCTGCAATGTAGCCTCGCTACGAGGGAATCTCATGGACCTATTGCTTATATAGGCAAAAAGAGGGCGAAAGCACCGTCTTAGCCCCGAAGTCCATGACCAAAGCAGTAATGTTAATACCTGCAGGTCATTGAAACATAAAATACCCAAACACTCAAAACCGCCCCACCGCAAGCTCATGGTCGACGCATTGAAAAGTACCTGCTCCGCCGGAACCTGTTGGATCTGTTCCCTCCCAACAACTTTCCAATTTTAATTTTCCTCCTTTCCATATCACTCTCTGTGTCATTATTTCCTTCCCTTTGATTCATTTACTTATACCCAGTTGTGTTGTGTGGAAAGATGTCCAGTTCGATTAACCAGACCGATGAGCGCCAGAATGCTGGGTGAGTGCCGCTCTTGACTCTGACATCACTTTTCTCCCCCCTCTCCGGCAGCGGAAGCGTGCCGGCTACACCTCAACCTCACCCCTGCCAAAGAATTGTCGCTCTCTGAACCAGCGCACGCCTCTATCTTCTCTCGAATTTTTTTTGCTTGCTTTTCTTGCTCTGGTCGCTTGTCCATCACATCGCCTCGCCTAATTTCAATCTCACCCCCGCTTAAACCCCTCCATCGGCTGTTATCCACTGCAAATTTTGCGCTCGTCAAGCTGGCTCGTTTTCGACTGACAATGGCTTCCCAACGCAGCACCATCGAATTGAAAGATGACACCGTTATTGTGGTGCTCGGTGCCTCGGGCGATCTCGCAAAAAAGAAGACGGTTTGTGTCTCTTCGAAATCTCCAGCTGGGGTGACTCAGGACTAATTCGGTTGACAGTTCCCCGCACTATTCGGTCTTGTATGTGCTCGACAACCCAGAAAATCGCCAATTTGGGAGCTCAACTGACTCATCTAATTTTAGTTCCGCAACAAGTTCCTCCCCAAGGATATTAAGATCGTCGGATATGCGCGGACGAAGATGGACCACGAAGAATACCTGAAGCGCGTGCGCTCGTACATCAAGATTCCCACAAAGGAGATCGAGGAGCAATTAGATCAGTTCTGCAAGCTGTGCACCTACGTTTCCGGCCAGTACGACCAGGATGATTCGTTCATCGAGCTTAACAAGCACCTCGAGGAGGTTGAGAAGGGCCGACAAAGCAAGGAGCAGAACCGTGTCTTCTACATGGCTCTGCCCCCGAGTGTCTTCACTACCGTTTCCGAGCAATTGAAGCGCAACTGCTACCCTAAGACTGGTCTTGCCCGCATCATAGTGAGTTTTGAGAGGCTACTTTTTTGCCGAGGCACAGGTTGGCCCAGCTTGGCAGTACGTGCTAATACCCCACTCTCACCATAGGTCGAGAAGCCCTTCGGTAAGGATCTGCAGAGCTCCCGCGACCTCCAGAAGGCCCTGGAGCCTAACTGGAAGGAGGAGGAGATCTTCCGTATCGACCACTACCTGGGTAAGGAGATGGTCAAGAACATTCTCATCCTGCGATTCGGCAACGAGTTCTTCAACGCTACATGGAACCGTCACCACATTGACAATGTGCAGGTATGTGCTGAGATGGAAGAAATTTATCAAAGATGAACTTATTCTAATTCCCGCCCAGATCACATTTAAGGAGCCCTTCGGTACCGAGGGCCGTGGAGGTTACTTCGATGAGTTCGGCATCATCCGTGATGTCATGCAGAACCGTATGTCACCATGAATTTTGATGCCACCAATATGATACTAACCAATTCCAGACCTTCTGCAGGTTCTCACCCTCCTTGCCATGGAGCGCCCCATCTCCTTCTCCTCTGAGGACATCCGTGACGAGAAGGTCCGCGTCCTGCGTGCCATGGATGCCATTGAGCCTAAGAACGTCATTATTGGCCAGTACGGCCGCTCTCTCGACGGCAGCAAGCCCGGATACCTGGAGGACGACACTGTACCCAAGGAGTCGCGTTGCCCAACCTTCTGTGCCATGGTTGCCTATATTAAAAACGAGCGTTGGGACGGTGTTCCCTTCATCCTGAAGGCCGGTAAAGGTATGGATTGACTTGCAGATAATTCTATCAGCAAAAGTACTGACCTCTCTCTAGCCCTTAACGAGCAGAAGACCGAGGTCCGCATTCAGTTCAAGGATGTCACTTCCGGTATTTTCAAGGATATTCCTCGTAACGAGCTAGTCATCCGTGTGCAGCCCAACGAGTCCGTCTACATTAAGATGAACTCCAAGCTACCCGGTCTGTCCATGCAGACAGTAGTGACCGAGCTGGACTTGACCTACCGCCGCCGCTTCTCTGACCTTAAGATCCCCGAGGCCTACGAGTCTTTGATCCTGGACGCCTTCAAGGGTGACCACTCTAACTTTGTTCGTGACGATGAGCTGGATGCCAGCTGGCGCATGTTCACCCCGCTCCTGCACTACCTGGACGACAACAAGGAGATCATTCCCATGGAATACCCATACGGTATGTTTTGAAGTATCAGTCAGCAGTCGACACAATTTGCTAACTATTTATCTTTAGGCTCTCGCGGTCCTGCCGTCCTTGACGACTTCACTGCTTCCTATGGCTATAAGTTCAGTGATGCCGCTGGTTACCAGTGGCCGGTGACCAACACCACCCCCAACCGTCTGTAGATGGTGGTTAATGTAGCTGTTTACGACGATACGGGTGGGCTATGAAGACGAACAAAATCCAATTATTTGATTTCCCCTCACTTCTGTTAGCTGGCCGGCCGGGCTGGCGGGAGTCGCGTCGCTGTGATCTTGGTTATCAAGCTCCACGATGCTAGAAATGGAGGCTCAGCAATGAAACAATGTTACGCAAACATCTCGAACCTTTTTTTTTTTTATGTATTTCCGACTCTCATTTATTTCTAAGGTGTTCGCATGTAATTTCGGGATAAAGAAAGACCTTGAATTTTCTCTGATACTCCGTCCTCCGGTGCTTCCGCTATTTTCTATCCTAGTCAACTTATGCGTATAACTTATCCACTTAATCTCCACGCAATTTTGTTCTATAAATGGCTCCATTACTCAGCGGATGCGCCAATCGCATCTCCGATTATTCCCCAAGGCTACAAATTCCTGCGAAGTCTACGACTCTAATAATGAACAAGATATGTTATAGAGCAAATTATTGCTGGCTCTAATTACCAGGCAATAAATAATACCCCGGTTTGTCACCTCTCATGGAACCTAAACCGGCAATTAGTTGTCGCAAGCCCCTGGCGGGTCTAGCTGGCGCGATAAGACCGGGGGCCCGCATAAACAGCGCTCAGGCCAGGTCCTTTTTTCTCCTGCCGTTTCACTTGCGCTCCGGAAAATACGAAACACCTCCCAGAATCCAATTCCTACCTTTCACCCCCGTACAATCCCAATTGAGCGCCTCATTCGAATACGCATTCACCTAATCCTTCTACATCCCACAACACCGCCGGAACCGGGAACACCACACAGCCTAACCCAGCCCGCGCGAAGTTACCTCCCCCTCGGCAGCCCCAAAAAGTCTCGTGCCTGTACCTGCAGTCCAACAATCATAACTGTATCGGGCAGACACGAAAGACACCGGTCAATCTTACCGCATAGACGATAGACAAAACGAGTCCCATCGAGTCCTACATCGCTCCGCGTACTGTTCCGTTCAAACCCCTACATACCTGCATCGGGCACACCCACGCGCCAACCAGTCCCAATTCTAATCCCCGGATTTTTTTCGCCTAATACACTTGGTCGGGCTCCGTTGCTTAAAGCTGCGCACTCGACACCGCGCTGCGGAATCGTATCCTTCGCACTACGATCGGATTGGGTCCGTCCCGCGTAGGAGCTGAGCACATGCAAGTGCGCGCATAGAAAGATGCCGCAGGCTGCACGATGGGCGGGGACTCCCTCCATCAAGGGAAAGTCGGAGTCGACGCGCATGATGCTGTTGACATTTAGTTTGGTGGGATTACAGTGCGTTTTCGGTCCTTCGTTTTTGGCCCTGGGTTCAGGAGATATGCTGGCGATTTGGTATAATTTGTGCTGACTCGGTTTATGGCAGATTTACTTGGGGTACTGAAATGACCTGTAAGTATAGACGAGACCCGGATACATTCCTTGGAATTTGGTTGGGGCTTGGACTAATGCGTTTTTTCAACTTCAGATTGCACGCCCTACCTTCTTCAACTCGGTTTGACAAAGTCGAAAACATCATTGGTATGGATTGCTGGGCCGCTGTCTGGATTGATTATTCAACCTCTTATTGGTGTGATTGCGGATCGGTCACGGTCCAAATGGGGTCGGCGGAGACCATTTATGGTATTTGGGTCTTTCGTTGTGGCGCTTTGTCTGATCGTGTTGGGATGGACAGCGGAGATTGTGGGGTTATTTGTTACGGATCCCGAAAAGGTACTTATGCCATGCGATGAAGTAACTTGTGGGGCTTTGAGACTAATTATTTTGGTTTCAGGCTAAGAATGTTACTATCGCACTAGCGGTTTCAAGTATCTATGCTGTGGATTTCTCTATCAACGTTGGTAAGTGGATATAGATCTGATTTGACTAAGATCACTGCTCATTCGTTCTTAGTACAAGCATGTTGCCGCAGTCTTATTGTGGATACATTACCAATTCCATTGCAGCAGTCTGGGTCTGCTTGGGGTATGTTTCGTCTTACCATGTTAAACTCGGATGGAATTCTAATGCTCTATAGCGGGCCGGATGTGTGCTATTGGCCAACTTATCAGTTATGTGATCGGTTCAATCGACACTGTCAGCATTTTTGGAAGTCTCTTCGGAGATACGCAGTTCAAGCAGATGACCGTTATTGCCGCAATTTCGTTGATCGCTGCTGTGGCGGTGACTTCATACTCGGTAAAAGAGCGTGTTCTAATTTCCGCAAGGTATGTACTTCTCCATGTTAATAGACTTTCAGCACTAACACCTGTTCGACAGGGATTCTGAAGGGTCGGTTGGCGCAATCCAAGTGATCTCGCAGCTTTATCAGACCACAATGGAACTACCACCGCGCATCCAGGCCATCTGTTGGGCCCAGTTCTGGGCTTGGATCGGTACGTTGCAAATTTGGCAAACAACGACTATTCTCACTAACAAAATCAGGATGGTTCCCTTTCTTGTTCTATAGTACCACCTGGGTAGGCGAGACCTACTTCCGGTACGAGGTGCCAAAAGATGAAATTACCAAGTCAACCGATATGCTCGGCGAAGTTGGTCGCGTGGGCAGTCTCTCACTCGTCGTCTTCTCATCCATTACCTTCATCAGCTCCGTCCTCCTCCCATTCTGCGTACAGTCCCCCGACAACAAACGCTCCCGCTTCACCCCCCGCCCCCCACCAGGCATAGCCGCCGTACTCAAATCCTTCACCGCAGTCCGACCAGACCTACAAACCGCCTGGTTCATCTCCCAAATCATGTTCGCCGTAACCATGATTTTCGCCCCACTAGCCCACTCCCGCGCCTTCGCTACCACTCTGGTGGCAGTCTGCGGTATCCCCTGGGCAATCAGCGCCTGGGCCCCCTTCGCATTCATGGGCGTGGAAATTAACAAACTAACCATGAATGGTGCTAGTGCACCAGGCATCGCAGCATCATCCACCCGTGCCGGCGTGACGATGATCACATCCGCCAGTCTACGTGCGAACGCAGCAGCAGATACAGAGCTGGAAGTCCTTCGGCTAAACCACCGAGATTCAGACAGTGACACCGACGAAGAGGATCCTTCCTCTCTACACTCGAATATCCCGTCAACGGGCGAGTTAACGGGTATCTACCTCGGTGTACTGAATGTGTACACTACACTCCCGCAGTTCGTTGGCACATTCATTAGCTGGATTGTCTTTACTATCCTTGAGCCCAGCGCGACGGAGGTTCCGAAGGATGGCGATGCGTCTGATGCCCAATGGATGAATCTGGATAAAGATAAGCCTAATGCTATTTCTATTTGTCTTTTTATTGGGGCGTTGAGTGCGCTTGTTGCTGCTGAGGCAACAAGGAGGTTACGATACGTGTTATAAGCCCTACAGTGTATTAATAGATGTGTGCAAATGACATAATTTTGGGCATGAGACGCAAAGGAAAAATCAAAAAAGCTTTATACCCGTGAATCCAGTCAATTGTGAGCCTATTATGCCTAATGAAGGTAGCTCGACGTTCTGTATGGGCAGCGGGAGTTAAGTGGAGTCCTAAACTTCCACGAAAAAAGGATTTGAGTGAGCTTCTATCGTCGAAGATGATATAGAAAGAGGCGCTTCCCCTGTGCGGAGACTAAACCATGTTGGGAGAGATGGTAGGTCCATGGATCATTGATGGAACCTTGGGGGTATACATACACTCGGGCAAAGATGGAATGTGCATATCAGACATCTTTGATACTTAAAGTAATTTTAAATGAATATAATTTCATCAGCGAATTGCATCCCGATCAATCCTTGAGGTGTTTCAAGGTTGATCTCGTATCAATTCATGGTTCGGTAACGGGCAACTTGAGCCCGAGGGAAAACCAACCAAAATATATATTAAAACCTTATCCATCCTAAGACTCTGTAATAACCATCTAAACTCCCAAACCCTGGAATCAACCTCGGCAAATATGATATCCCAACTCCGAATTAACCCCTATCACACCCTAAACATCCACAAAAAACCTCCACCAACGAAGTAATTGGCCGCCAGCATGTGTTGATTCATAATCAACGATCTGCAGGGAAAAAGCGGGGCAGTGACGAAATAATGAAATATAGAACTTCTTCACCCGAGCTTAAATTCCACCCCTCCCCCTGGAACCTTGCTAGCAAAAAATCTCACTCAATCTTCAACCAACAATTACCATAAAAATAATCATGGCTCCCAACGTCCTCGTCGTCCTTACTTCCCACGACCAGATCCCTGGTGTCGGTCCTACCGGCTGGTATTTGGTACGTACAGCTACCCCGCCATAGCTCCGACTACGCCAACAGCTTAACAAAGCCACCCGTATGCCACAAATCGAACTGACGGACTAATATTTATTTCTTCCAGCCCGAGTTCGCTCACCCCTGGGAAGTCCTGCACAAGAAGACCTCCTTGACTATCGCCTCCCCTAAGGGTGGAAAGGCCCCACTCGACCAGGGCTCCGTGAAGATGTTCGAGGCCGATCCCGTTTCTAAGTCTTTCCTTGATAACCAGGAGGCGCTGTGGACCAACACCGAGAAGCTGTCTGATATGGTTCCCCGCGCTGGCGAGTTTGATGCTATTTTCTACGTTGGTGGACATGGCCGTACGTACCCCCACACCGCTCATTGAATCCACCTCCAATCCCCGTCCATGATGCAAAGAGAACAATTACAATTGCATGCGACTAACCTATGTTCGAATAGCCATGTTTGACCTCACAACCGACCCCACCTCCATCAAGCTCATCGAGACTTTCGCCGCCGCTAAGAAGCCCGTTGCCGCCGTCTGCCACGGACCCTGTGTGCTCCTCAACACGAAGAATGCCTCCGGCGAGGCTCTTATTGCTGGTGCGGAGGTGACTGGATTCTCCAACTTGGAGGAGGATCAGGTGCAGCTTTCTGCTGCCATGCCTTTCATGCTCGAGACTGAGTTGAAGGCTAAGGGTGGTAAGTATGTTAAGGCTGATGAGCCTTGGGGCGCTAAGGTTGTTACTGATAAGACCAATGGCATTGGGGGTGTTTTGATTACTGGTCAGAACCCTGCTTCTGCTACTGGAGTGGGTGAGGCTATTCTTAAGGCTCTGGGACTTTAAATTTACCCTGGCTATATCTATGGCATGGAAATCTTTGTTGTTGATGATCGATGAAAGATAGATGATAGATTCAAGCCAATTAATATTTGGATTGACCAAGAAGAAACTATATTTTAAGACTAGTAGATAATATCGTGTTTAAACAAAACAAAGCGATTCGTATTTAATAGCAATCTGAATCAGCTTGGGGAATTCAGTAGCGAAAGGGGAATAGAGCAAAACAAAACAGAGCAGATCGGATCAGCCCAGGGGAATAAAGGTGACAGTCAAAGAAAATAGGAAATAGAAACCGGATATCTGTCCAGCCGGATCGGATCTGGAATAGGAGGGCAGGAGCAGGAGAACTAAAACATGTAAATCACAACCAAAAGATCCCGTCAATCGTATCGTATCGCAGAGTGTCTCGTCGCACTTGTCCCTTCTCCTTTGGATTCATGAGATGAGAGGGACATGAGTCTTACAGCCGTGAGGTAGTCGGATGGGATAGCAAACACGAAGAACAAGACAGAAGTCTGGTCGAGAGGGATGCGAATGACGAGCAAAGGACGATCAGACACTAGGTCTGGCCCCAGGTGAAGGTGGAAGGTGGGTTGAATGTAAAGGTGACAAAGAAATGAACAGTCTCTGTTAAAGGAGGCTTTAATTTAGCGGGCGGCTTCCATGTCGCCAGTGAGCTCGGCGACGCGGGCCTTGATGCGGGCGACACGGGATTCGATGGCTAGATAACAATGTTAGTAGGATAACTAGATGTGATATGATCATGACAGAACTTACTCTCTTCACCACTGGTGTCTCCCTCGTCGGTACGCTCCGACTGGCTGGTGCGAGTATCGGGCTCCTCAGTCGGGAAAGCGGTCCGCTGGGCAGCGTTCTCGCGAATCTGCTTCCATCGATCCCCAGATGCATTCTGGGGGCTGACAGCCTCGATCTTCTCCTCGTGACCGTTGGTCGGGGTCTGGGGAAGCTCAGACTCAGTTACCGGGTTGGGAGTGACAGGTTCATCATCCTGGGGAAGGAAAGCGGGCTGCTCAACCAGGGGACCCTGGTCGAACTTGGAGAACTCCTGGTCAGCCGCATCGCGCTCGTTGGTGTCGACGCGGGACAATGCGTCGTATTCAATAGCGCGGCGGGTCTGAGGCGGGCTACCGGTGCCGACAATCTGAGCGCGCTGCTTAGCCACGGGCTCGGGCTGCTGAGGTGTAGAGGGCTTAACGGGCTCCGGAGCAGGGGCTTCTGTCACAGCGGACTGTTGGCTGGCAACGGGCTTCTTCTTGAGGACAGCCTTAGGGGGAGATTCCTTGACAGGGGCTTCCTGAGCAGCCTTGGCCTTGGCCTCGAGAGCGGCACGAGCAGCTGCCACGGCCGAGCTAGTGTCACTGACACCAACCTTGACAGGTGGCGAGTCGGTCTTCTTCTTGCTGACGAACATGCTCTTGAAGCCACCAGTGTTACCGGCCTTCTTCTTGAGCTTCTTGCTTTCATCGGCAGCAGCTTGGGTCTCAGACTCGGCGGGCTGCTCAACAGCGGCAGCTTGGGAATTCTGGGCATTCTCCTTGTCCTCCTCCGGGAAGGTCACGGCTTTAGCCAATGTCTTCTTGGCTGGCTCAGGCGAGGGGGGAAGCGGGGTGGCCACGGCAGCAATATCCTTGGGAGGCGGCGGGGGTCCAGACTTAGATGTGCTAGGTGGAAGAGGAGCTGAAGGTGTCTTAGGCTTATCTTCCATTGGCTCGGGAATTTGCTCATTGGCATCCCCAGACACGGCACCGGTTCCGGCGCGGCTGTTTTGAAGATAGGCAGCACGGAAAGTGTTCTTATCGTAATTGCTAGCCCACTTCATGGCGGATGAAGCCTCGTTCACAATACCTGGCTGAAGAGTAAGGACGGAGTTAGTCTTGGTCGAGTAAGCGTCAGAACGCGATTGACCCCCGGCATTATTTGCTTCGGCCTCTTGCTCACGGTTCTTCTTCTGAAGAGCCGCAGCCGCGGCCTGGATTCGCTTGTGCTGATCAGGACCAATGCTAGTCTTGCTCTGTGGGGCTTGGTTATTAGCCCGCTTGTAGGAGTCTTCCACAGAGTCCACCTTCCTGGCGGAAGACTTTCGGCGACTGAGCTTAGTGCCCTTCCGACTGCCAAAGCTGAAGAAGCTCTTCTTCTCAACGATTTGGGCGCCTGCCTCCGGTTCAGGGGCAGCACCCTTGATCTGCTCCTCGAGGACCAGCCATTTGGTTTCCCGAATGACCGTTTCAAGGAGAGCACAGCGACCAAACACAGCCTTGCGCGAAGACGGCTCATCACCAGACAGACTGGTGATCCAGACCCACCAAAACGAATCATCCAGATCCAAAGTGCTGATGCTGGCCAGCTCAGCTGGCTCAAGGGCTGGTTCGGGAGCCAAAGTGCGCCTGTGCGATTGAGAGCTCTGGCCACGAGTAGCCGCGATCGGGGGTAGGACCTTGTCTGGCGGCAAGAGGAGACCAACCGGGGCCTTCAGTGGGCTATCATCCGAGAAGCCGGACGACATAAAGTCTGCCCAGGATGGGGTTGTGGGACGTCCCAGATCACCACCCTGCGAACGAGGTGCGGCATTAATACTAGCGGCAGGGTCAGCCTTTGGGGCCGGAGCCTGCTTCTCCTCGTCCTCGTCCGACTCAATGGAACCGCCAAATCCAATATCCTCGAAACGTGACCACGACGCATCCCGCAAGCTAGTTGACTGCTTCGAGCTCGAAACACTCGACTCATTAGTTGAGGAAATGCATTTCAACACACGCAGACACTCGTCGGTCAGCGCTTTGACCGGGTCCTCGAAGTTGGCAAATTCCTGCAGGTGCCAGTGGTCGTCGCGGTATTCGAAGTTCTTTGCGCGGCGCAACAAAGAAAAGGGCGTGGGAGAGACCGTATCAACAATCATGACAACTTTAGTGGTCGTAACTTGGAGGAGCGTCGGAGTCTCTGGAGGATATTCGGTGGCCTCGACGAGGGATTGGAGGGAGATAGGTAGCGATGAGATACCAGTCACACCCCGAGGCATTTCGGGGGAAAGCGAGCGTAAGTAGGCAAAGAATAAGTGGCTTGTCGCATCGGCGGCACTATATCAACCAAAGTCAGGTTTATCCAAAAAAAAATAGAATCAGAAGGATTCATACGCAGCCCAATTTTTATAGGAGGCTTCGAAGCCCTTTCCAGTATCGTGGTGCTCAAAAGCCCACCAACCAGCGTAACGCGACAGCTTGCGGCCACCCAGACCATTGGATTTGCCATGCGCCGCGATGGATGCAAGAAGGTCGAAGAAATCAAAGATAATTTTGGCGCGAGCATCGGTGTCGACACTGATAGGGATGAAAGTTGCAAAAGCATCGCGGGCCCAATCCGAATCTATGGTTTTGCTTAGCGGATTTGGTTTCCACCAAATTGCAATTGATACGCGTACCTTGCTCGCCAACCTTGAACAGCTCATAGGCTTCCCAAGTAACCACACCGCCAGGCAATCTGCTCCAACACCATTTCAAAACACTGCAAAGAACCTGTGCCATGTATTAGTGACCGCCCTCTTTTTAGTCCCAGGAAACAATCCTTACCATCGGCTCATTGAGCCGCAGCTCCTGCATCAAGGCATCTCCGCTGACCGGGGCCCCCTGCTCAAAGGACTGATTGAAGTAATTTCGGATGAATGTACGGGCCGCACTAGGGTCGGAACTGGGACGGAAGGGGAGGAGGAGGAATGGAGTGTCAAGAGCTAAATTGAACGAATGATCAGCAATCCGAAGTATGCGTGGCAGCCATGACACCACCACATGGTTGAGATAGAAATGTCCACCCACCTCGCGCTTTCAATTCCTGCGCACAGCCTCGAATGAGGTCCTGCACTTCCTCGGGGGCGACCTCTGTCCGTTGCCAGGCGTCGGTCCATTTTGGCTTCGCGGGGACCGGGTTCGCAGTGGTAGCTGGTTTGGCCTGCTTCTTAGTCGCGGTGGAGTCTTTACTCCGGAAGACGCGAGAAAAGAACGGCATTTCGAAAGATTCACGCGACGCTTGGAATTATCTCGCGGGGAGGTGTGCTCGGGCACGCGTGTCGGTTAGCTCCGTTTATTTTTTCTTTCTTGGAGATCTGCGTCAACAAATAAACATTAGTGGGGGGATTTCCAAATGGAACTGCAGAAGACCGACAGATGATTTAACGATTGCAAGAAGTGAAGAGAAGAAAACAAGAGATAAACCCGGCCGGGATGTCCTGCAGCCCCGGGACAGGCTTCAGGCAAAAAAAAAAAAATTCTAAAAAAAAAGAAAGGAAACGATCTCCTCAGGACGGAGTCTGTGCTCTCTCTGCTAGAGAGTAGGGTCGGGCAAAAGGGATCAACCAGTGAATCGAGATCAAAAGGAGAGAATAGCGAAGGGAAAACGGATCATTGACGGAAAACGTCAAGACACGAGATGTTGGTGACTTCAGGGGTAAAAACGGGATTGAATCACACTAACCGTTGGGTCTCGACCGCCCCCCTCTTTGTTGGGTTTTGGCAGTGTTTTGGTCCCTATTTTCAGGGTTTCAGCTATCTTATTCGTTGAAGGGATTACTCTTAAAGAATAAGAGACCAACTACGAATCAAAGACAGAATAGAGCGAAGACGAGCACAATGTGAGACCTATACACATATGAAGCCAAAGGTAATGTGCGGAGTGGATGATACCGATGGCGATCATCATCTCCAAAAATTGACTTTTCCTCGATCCAAGGTTTAGGGGGGCGTTGCAATGCTGTATCTTCAGTAATTGGAATTGTTGATGGCAACGAAGCTATCATATGTACCAATGACCTATAGCTATTTACTCGGTACTATAGTTGGGTACAATGGAGAGAAACGGATTGTACAGGTCCATTGGTGATGCGGGAACCAATCACGAAGCTGAACCTCGAGTTAGGCTAGATTGGTTGTTCATTGGATCTTAGCTTCCATGGAGATAAACAATGGAGAAAGTACTATGTACATCTACAAAATAATCTATACACATCTATAACCAGTTGAAAGTTCTGATGCCCTATCCGCATTACTACCTACCAGGTTTGAACGGAAGGTGAAACGTGGGAGCATTTAAGTTTCAGAACGGGCCCAGACTGAATATCCAAGGTTTATTACTTCTTATGCTTAGACATTCAACGGTAGGATTTCAAGCTGGATCGGGAGCTTAGGCCAAGCCCCATGTGGCCCCATTGATATCAGAACCGATTCAGCACTGACATTCTCCTGCTGGGGTTTTTTAGCCGCGAAACCCTGATCGGGCGGTGTTTCGACCAATAACGGGGGGATCACGGGATCCACTGTGATAGACAATACAGGAATTACTAAGCCAAGTTTATTAATAGCCTTTCAGCCTCAGGCCAACACATGGCTTACCTCATCCCCTCCTTTCCTTTTTCTTTCCCTCGATAATGAATGATTCTATCTTTAGAATCAACCTTTCCTGCATCGTCAATCAGCCCCCCCATCAAGCTGGTACTCCACGGTCTCGCATCCGTGGTTCCCTTTGAATCCTTTCATCCCCACCATATTTCGTTCCTTCCTTTGTTTCTGTTTCATCGGTTATCCACCTCGAGTCTTAGACATTGCCCTCGAGCATCTTGAAACCTGCGGCATCGCGCAATACTTTACACACAGCTCTGGCTACATGTCCCGCTTGCGCTGTGGAATATAGACCTTTATTCTCGAGTAATTTTGAGTCGCCTGTGCTGGTTGTAAAACCTGCCGTCCCGGACGAGGCGACTCCTTTTCCTACTTTATCACGCGCGCTTGGGGAATAGATCAAAATGGGTCGCAGAAAGATCGAGATCAAAGCCATCAAGGATGATCGCAATCGCTCAGTGTAAGTCGAGGATGTGTCCTTTCGTCTGATCGATGCTAATATTTATTGCAGCACATTTCTGAAGCGAAAGGGTGGTCTGTTCAAGAAGGCGCATGAGTTGGCTGTTCTTTGTTCCGTCGACGTCGCGGTCATTATTTTTGGGCACAATAAGAAGCTTTATGAATACTCCTCATGCGATATGCACGAGGCCCTAGGGCGGTATCAATATGTAGGTGATCCCCTCTTCAAACAGTGGCAAGAGGCAATTGCTGACCGATGTTACAGTTTGGTGGCCCTCATGAGCACAAAGGCCCGGATGATTTCTCCGGCAAGCGCGACGATGACGACGAGGAAGATGAGGACCACACACCGGCTCCCGAGGATATGCAAATTCAACAAACTCACACGGCCGTTCCCCCTCATCTTCAACAGCCCGGTTTCCAGCACGTCAACCATGCGCCCTCTGCGTCCCCTCCCATTCCGAACGGCCTCCCGTCGCGACATGGCACCCCAAATTCCCAGATCTCTCGTCCCTCGTCTAGAAATACCCAGAATACACATGTTCGTCGCGTCAGCTCAAACCTCGGTCCCCATCACGGTACGCCGCCGCCACCCGCGGCGCAGAATGGCTATTACATGGCCAACCCGTCTATGTACAACCCGAACGTCCACTCTGCCATGAGCCAGCCGCGCCCCCCACAGTACGCCCAGTATGCTCATCCTCCAGGTCCTCAAGGAACACCGCCTCAGGGAATGTCCCACCCACATGGTCTACCTCAGCAAATGCCTCAGCAACATTTCCAGCACGCACATGCCGTTGCCTCACAGCAGATGGGAATGCCACCTGGATCACATGCGCCGGTACAGCAAGTCACGCAGGCCTATATGGCGGACCAGGGGCGGGGCTCCATGCCTCCATCCTTTGGTGCTGATACTCAGAAGCGCAATATGCCCGAAATCCCCGAGCGCCCAGATAATACGTCGGCCGGCCTCAAGCCGGATAGCCAATCACCGCCCCAGCCGAAATTTTTGTCCAAGTCTCGCAGTATTTTCACGCCCATTGACGACGGAGGATCCGTGCTAGCCCGGCATTTCGGAGCGGGTCCATCGATGTACGAATCACCCCGTGTGAACCAGAATATCAAGCCGGATGCATCGTATGAGAACTCAGGCTCTAAGCCAGAGTCTACGAATGCCGCTCCAGAGCCTCCGCGTACACAGTCGATCTCCTCATCAGTTTCGGATATCAAGCCCATTCAGCGAATGAACAGTGGCCAGCTCCCTTCCAAACGTCCGCAATTGAAGGTTCAAATCCCAGATGAGTGCTCTGATCGGGGTAGTGCAACGGCCGACTCCTCTTCACGAGATTCTGCTGGCAATAAAACGACGCCTGCTCGAGGGAACGGTGAAAATCCCACGCCGGGTGGTGTGGTCCTGCCGCCGCCTTCGCCCTCGGCTGGGGCAATTCTTAGTGCAGGCGCCCAAGGCCCCCCAAACCCGTTCGCTCGTCCACCACCGCCAGTTACCCAGTCACACAGCAATGCATTTGGCAATTCTATGAACAGTGGCAACAACTCAAATAATATTGAGACGCCAATCTCCGCCCTTCCAAGTCGCTTTGTCTCGGATGCCCTCCTTCCGTCACCGTCCAGTTTCTTCCCGGAATGGGGTTTTGGCCGTTCGGGACCAGACTCAAGTCTTCTGCCTAGTCCCCTCAACTTCCCGACGCCCGCATTGCAAAGTGGACCGAGCTTTGCAAGAGAAGATGAACAGGACAAGAAGCGCAAGAGTCCAGACAGCGGGTCACAAGACGATGGCACGAGTAAAAAACCAAAAACCTAGGGAATCCATTTCTTCCTTCTAGCCCACCTCCCTTTACTTTATTCGATTACCACCTCTCTTACTGAGATATCCCGGTTGATATCATTTCCCCCTACCGAACACCTCTTTTCATTCTATCTTCATTCCACTTTTTCCTGATTTGGTTGAGTCCAGGATCTTCATGCTCTTATACCCCGGCTTTATACCTCTTCTTTTCTATTGTCACTCCATTTCTCGTATTCTTTCTTTTTTGATGGTTTCTGTCTCATGAATCTGACTCGATATATCTCATTTCTTTCTTGATTATCTACTGAAATTTACCTCTGCCTATGGATTTTCCTGTTATGAATCTCTGTCTTCGTCGTGCTTGGTTATCGGAAGTCGGCGTTTATCTGTTTCGCGTGCGTACGGATGATGTATATACAATTTGATCAGGATAGCAAATGAATGTTCATCCAAAAACAGCTCTCAGTATGACGAGTAAAGTCCCCGAGATCAGAGCCCGTTTCCCCACCCAATTGACCACCCAGAGTCTTCCAACAAATCCAAAACTTCGGAAGAAAATGTAACCCTGGAGCCTTTATCCTCGTAATCACCGAATTTAATGCCGATCCCAACAACAGGTCACCTACGCCCGGAACAAGATCCTCGGCGATTGAAGGTGGGGTAGAAATCAAACACCGAACGCCGAAGATCATGAAGTATAAAACGTCGTCATTGACAGGTGGACCTCCACTTCTCATCTGCATTTTGATTCCCACAAGGTACACGCCAAACAACCTTATTTACTTTACTTCTATACTTCAATACACAATGACTCTCACTGGTAGCTGCATGTGTGGTGCTATCCACTACACCGCCGATGGTTCGTTATCACACCGTATTCTGCAAACAAATAGCTAACCCGGACTCCTTTGCAGCGGATAAGTACACCGCCGCTCTTTGCCACTGCACCGATTGCCAGAAGGTACTTACTGCCGCAGTTCTATGCTTGAATACTACTTTGCACAATTCTAACAAACATAGTGGTCCGGAGGCGCTTTCACCTCCAACGCCGTCGTTCCCCGGAACGGCTTCAAGGTGACCAAGGGTGAGTTCAATCCATCATTTCATTCCACATATTCCCGAGCCCTCTGACCCGACTTCTACTCAGGAACCCCATCCTCCTACGACGCCATCGGCGACAGCGGAAAAATCAACAAGCACTTCTTCTGCTCAACCTGCGGCTCGAGCCTCTACACTGAGCTGGAGATTATGCCGGAAATGACCTGTGTTAAGGCTGGTGGCCTGGACAATAAGGAGGCCCACTTGAACGGCAAGATTGATGTTGAATTTTATGTTAAGGATCGACCCAGTTACCTTGCTGTTGTTGAGGGTGCGAAGCAGGAGCCTATGCTTGGATGATCTTTTTCATGGAATGAGTGAGAGAATTGGACGGTGGGGGGTTGGGGGAGTAGCTCTGATGGTCCGGTGTTTGATGTGTGGGGTGCTGCTGTGATCGGATTGTGGATCGCGGATTGTGGATCGCGGATTGCTGTGTGGGGGTGGGGCGGGGTGGATTAAAGGCCGAATCTAGTTGCTTAGGTTGATAACGATAGGCAAAAAACAAAGAGATTGAAATCAAATTCCTTTGAAAGAACCCCGGATGATCATAATGAATGTTTCGAACGTTTTTCATGTAGCTTTCGTAAATAGTTCATTATACCCTGTCGTAGATACACAATATCGCCTCCATTCACCGGCTTATAAAAACCTCCAATGTTTTGCCGGTCATCACCGGTTAAACACAAAAGAACGAGCTGAGAGTAGTCCTTTCTGATCGAGTCGGTCCAATATCCTCTCGATACAGGTGATATCCACCTTATGCCCGACTGCATCCTCCTTGAATGTTTGATACGCCACCTTGAGCGGAAAGAAGGTAGATGATGGACCGAAGAGTTCCATCTCATCTTGTAAGAGATAATCCACGCTCAAATGAATTTGTCTCGCGAGTACTACCATAAGCAGATCATTCTCAGCGAGACTCAAATGGAGCCGTCCTGGAGATAATGATTCTTTTGGCGAGTCATGGGGGAGATAAGTAGATATCCGTTTCATCTCGGCCATGCAGATAATTTTCAGAGCCCATAGATGAGTAAATGCATTTGCTAGGGTGATATTGGGGTACCAGAAAGGGAGTGGTGTATCTTTGGCATTGCCATGAGGCCAGTAGGGTGGACAACCGTCAGCGCACAGGGTTGTTTCCCAGTTATCCAGGCGTGAAGCAAAGTTAATAAAGAGATCCAGTATTTGGTCGATACGAGCAGAGTGATTCTTCAGTTCTGGACTTTGAATCACCGAATCGGCCTGGTGTAACAGCGAAGGAAGCATGACAGCCTCATTAAGGAGCTGCTGCATAAGCGAAGGATCGAAGATAGAGAATGGAGTATCAATCCAAGCCGGTAAAGCCAGGAAGACTGGCTGACGTTGTTGAATGGCCTGCATCGTCTGAAACGGAGATTATCAGTATACATAATATCGTGAGGTTCAAGGATACATAGGAGGCACAAACCAGAAGAGGACGAAATCCAGCGAAAAGCTTATGCCCAAACCCCTCTTTACATGCTTCTGGCCCGTAGGCTTGAAACAGTAACCCCGCAGCCTTGACATGCTCCGCGATAGCGGCAGCCGAATCTGGAATCATCATCTTGGAAAGTCAGCAACTGCATACACGCTAGTGTATAAGGAACACTAACCTCCGCCAAGGCGAGACACATGACCGCCGGTATCAATTCAAATTTCACACTATTACCATTCACACCAAAGCTTTTCCGTAGTGTATGGATGGCTTCGTGGTAGGTACTGGAGTAATCTTTGTTTGCCATGTTTGGCCGCGATAGTATTGAAGCCGACAATGCTTTGACCGCTCTTGTAAGAACCAAGCTGCCGGTATTTAGACACGGAAGGATAGCAAGCACTTCCACCCAGGAACCGCAGATTCTAGGCTCCGTGTAATCTGAATTGTAAATGTTTGGTGTTCTTTCGCTTCCTGGCACAAAACTTTGCACAATCAATGCCGAGAGGTGGCTTGCGTTTGGCTGATTGGGAGTTTGCCGGGGTATTAAAGGAGCTATATCTAAGGTTGTGTTTACCTGTTGACTGGTCACTGGTGTTGCTGTTGGTTTTACTGGATCTAGTGCTTGGCCTTTTTTCCGTCTTGTCGAAGTGCTGTGGGGCAGAAATGTCCAATCGGTTGGGTAGCCGTCACATTTAAGTCCAGAGAATGCACATTGGCCGCACTCGGGACTTTTTCCATCGCACTGGATAGACGTAAAAGGGTTAGTGTGCTGATTATGTTTTGGGTTTGGTGGTCCATACCCCCAACTTTCGCTTCCTACAAGTCTGGCAGACATTTCTCTGTTTAACCTTCATATTGCCTGTGGCGTATAACCGAAAGTGGAGTCGAGATCACATATCATGCGGTAGATATCTCTTCTAATTAACAAAGAGGGGGAAAATTCACGTTTGCTGACGGTGGGAAATGGTTGAACTGATATGTGATTACGTCATTCTCTAAGTCTTGGCGGAGTTTGAAGCCTAAAGTGGTTAGACCCACTGGTAAAGACTCAAGTATAAAATGGAATTCTATATAACCAGAACTAATCAAAGTCTTTAAAGAGAGTTTAGAAGAAGCTTTGGTCCTTGAAAAAATTGAATTATATTTGATCGCATTTACTATATGTTTTAAGGTGTCCGGGCCCACCGGGTGTCCGACTCGCTAGTGAAATACGTGTGTGTGAATTACGGTAGACTAGTAGACTACATCGACCCTGATTAGTTTGACCTATTTATATCTATATAGCTTACTCTAAGTGAAATATGTCGGCTGATCTAAATTATGTTCGAGAGATATAGAGGGAGAATGATTCGTTGTCAAAAATACTGCGTTCTGACCTACCCCGGCACATACTGATACCTTCATAGCGCGCGCTTAGGGGCTAAAACGACTAGCCAATTGGGCATCAGTTCTAGGCAGAAAAGTTATTTCAGCTGGCCGCCTAGAATGCCCGCCGAGCCTCAGGGAATTTTGACTATGTATTTGAGACACCCGGTGCATTAATTCTGACTACAATATTGATGAGAAGAAATCTAGCAGAAAAATGGAAGCCCTATTGTCTAACGATGATACTTCTCAGGAAGTGATCGCTCCCACTCAGCTTCAGCAGGATATTCTTTCTACAATCACGTCTGCGATGGGAAGGTCCATGAAGCCGAATAAATACATCAAAAGGCTCGAAAGTTACCTGAAAAATCCATTCCTTGACCTCAACTTCGAAATACAGGGCACCTCGCCCTTAGCAGAGGCGACAGCGGACTGGAGAATGCTTAACAAACTCTTGGAACATGAAGGGATCGACTTGAACTTTTGCCACAGTGACGTTTTTGGGGGTTTGTCGCTTGTTATTACTGCCGTTTTATGGTTGATTACTAAGTGTATACCTGTGGGTAACTAATCCTCGCTCCAGGCTATGCCACAGCAAGAACTGACATGCACTCTCTAGCAAGCGGTACAGGGTAATGCGACTGAGAAACTGGGTGTGTTCTTGCGCGAAAGAAGAGACAAGAGGAGTTCAAATTCTTCAGTATGAATTCTACGAGCGTTTTGATTTCGATAATATTGGCGATCTCCCCATGCGATGGCTCGTTGCAATCTTCACTGCTTGACGACACGACCTTCAGCCAGAATAGCAAAACTTATTCATTCATCGCTTTCAAGAAGTAGGGTTACTGTCCAATGACTCTTGGCTATATTAAACGACAAAACCACCTCGACCCGTCCACACTTGAATATCTGCTTTCAGAGAACAGCCATATCGAAGGCCATGGTATGAATTTTCCATGTCTTTCGTCGGGAATAAGAGCGAATCCGGCGCTGAATTCACACGTTGATAAGATTTACACGCCAATACAAATAATTGGCTGTTGAGCCCAGTGCTTCTGATCAAAAATCCTTCCTCTTTAGGCAATTTTCTCATGGTTCTTGTCTATTTAAGATTACTTCAATAGATATTACAGGTATCACCACACAGCTAAGGACCTGGAAGATTATTTGTAGCTCGCGAGTCGTAAGGAAAATACACACAAAGCTTCAAACAATAGCTTCAATTATCCAATTAGTTCTCAAAGAGCACATATTCTCCTAACCGTCGTTTGAATTCAAGAGCAGCCCAACCAGGTACCAAACCCAGCAAAACCGGCACTACAACCTTAACTCCAGAAGCCCAAATCAACCTCGTTCGAGCCTTCGCTTCCTCACCATGCGCACCAGCCTCATTCTCCCTTGGAAAGGGCAAATCAGGAACCTCAACACCCAGAAAGTCACAAAGAGGCTCCCACCCTTCATCAAGACAAAACTCAAGTCTGTGCTCAGCAGGCACTTTAACTCTAATATCATCATAGTATTTCAAATATCTCTCCTTCACGTTAACAAGAATATCATCTCGAGACTGGGCGCCGAAGAACCCAAAATGAATCTTCCGCATTGCCTGCACGGCTGGCATACCCATAAGATACAGTCCCAGGAACCCGTTGATAGCGGCAGCCGGCTGCAGCATCACACGGTCAAGCACTTCGGTCTTGAAGCTGGGCCACCAAGCTTCAAATTCGCGTTGAACGATCACGACCTTTGCCCCTATATATGGAGATTACCATACATACAGAGGACTATGATTCCAAGGTTGACTACTTTGTGTGATGCGGTACTCATTTGAAGGTCTTGAATTTAGGCCTTATTTTTTCTTCAAATGTTTGCGGTACAATGTGGGGTTAGGCGGGACGATTTAACCCTGCATTTCTGTCGTCATTGTTGTCATGTACATGAAATACGTGCCAATCAAAATGAATGCCGACAGTTAACCGCTTTACGCTAATTTCAGGGTTCATATACAACCAAAAGACAATAGGAAAAAGACTTGATAAATTCTTTGCGGGGTCTGACTGTTCACGGGATGTCTGATTAAAGTAAAGTTTGACCCCACAATTCGGCCTTGGAGGGAGCCGACAATATCCGAATCATGACATCAATTCTCAGAGCCAGACAAACGAACATTTCTAAACATCGGTGTACAGGTTCAATAGAAAGCCTGTTCCTATTCCAAACTTTATTCTACAATCACCACTACCCACCATAAGCAGCAAGATGTCACACCAAGGAAGCATGTATCCTCTAATCTCCCGCCGAGCACAGTCCGTCGCAGAAGAATCAGCCAAGAACATGATGTGGGACATAATGAACGACAGTTGGAACCCAACCATAAGCCCCGATGGCTACGTCAACGTCGGAGTAGCAGAGAACGGGCTCATGCACGACGAACTCCTGAAATTCATCAATACCAAGCTAGAGCTTCCGGCACAATATCTCACCTACAACGATGGCGGAGGCGGATCAAACAGATTGAAAACAGTCATGGCTAACTTCCTCAATAAACATTTCAATCCTGTCGTCCCACTTGATCTAAGTCATTTCGTTGTCACGAATGGCGTTTCACCAGCCATCGAGCACGTCTCTTGGGTATTCGCGGACCCGGGCGACGGAATCCTGCTAGGAAGACCTTATTATGGCACTTTTATTCCCGATATTAATCAGCGACCGGGAACGACAGTCGTGCCTGTCAGTTTTGGGGTTTCTGATCCCATGAGCCTGGAAGCTGTGGACAAGTACGAAGAAGCGCTGCTTCATTTCCAAGAAAGCACCGGGAAGAAAGTTCGAGGCTTGATGCTGTGTCACCCGCACAACCCGCTTGGGCGCTGCTATCCACGTCCAGTACTTATTGCGTTGATGCGTTTGTGCCAGAAGTACCAGGTGCATTTGATTAGCGACGAGATTTATGCGCTGTCTGTTTGGGAAAATACGGTCGATGAGTACCCGGCCCCGGTCAAATTCGAATCCGTTCTGTCTATTAAACTGGACGGGATTATCGATCCTCGCTTGGTGCATGTGCTTTGGGGTATGAGCAAGGACTTTGGCGCGAATGGGATTCGTCTGGGTGCTATCATTTCTCAGGCAAATCGGGGCCTTCATGAGGCATTGAAGGGGCTTTCTTTGTACTCTTATTCCTCTGGGATTGCTGATCATTTGACTTCGTTGCTTTTGGAAGATGAGGATTTTACGGAGGCTTATATTAAGGAGAACCAGAAGAGACTTTCGGAGGCTTATGCGTTCACAACAGGGTTTTTGAAGAGATATGGAATTGAGTATGCGCCTGGGAGCAATGCTGCTTTCTTTTTGTGGGTCGATTTGGGAAAGAGATACATAGAGCTTCGGCCTGAACTTTCGGGGAATCATCATATAGGGGAAGTCGTTATGCAACGTTTGCTAGAGCACAAGGTGTTTCTGGCTAATGGTGGCTTGTTTGGTTCGGAAAAGGATGGGTGGTTTAGGATTGTGTTTTCGCATCCTCGGGATTACTTGGAAGAAGCCCTTGGTAGGATTGTCAGTGCTTTGCAGGATTAGCTCAATTGAACAGATTAATTAATATGCACATATATTTGTTGTGTCTAAATATCTATTATGATGTGCCAGCAACGTAACACATCCTCCTGCTATATACTCATCTATAAACCAATCTCTAAAGCACCTCCCCGAAATTATGATATATGCCACCGAAACAGCGACCAATGTACCATCCGTACCATCCATACCTCCCGTCACATCTTAATCTCAAACTTTAACCTCCACCTCATTCTTCACAGCATACTTGCTCCACCTCCGAATAACAGGTCCAAATTTATAGAAGACATAAGGCACAGGCACCATAATAGCACTGATGCACCCCAAAATCGTCAAAGTCCAATGAACGCCCATATTCTTGTAGAACGGCATACCAACAACCGTCATTCCACCAGCAGCACAGTATCGCGAAACAGTCATGAATCCTAGCGCAGACGCCGCATAGATATCATAAGAATCGATGACGTACATGTACGAACTGATAAACACACAGATCGTACCAAGGCCGAAGCACGACGACGCAATAATAGGCGACCAAATAGAGATGGAAGAGAAATCCGTCCAACCCATCCAAAACAACGAGATAGGAATGAACGGCGCACCGAACATAGCGAAGAAAAGTCTGATTTCCGGGTCCGTATGCACACCATCTAAAGCGTGCGGATCAACAGAAGGGTCGGAGCCAGTAACAAGTTGCGCAGCAGCTGTGAAATCTTTCTTTGTCTGGGCGTAGATGATCGGCACGAGGATTGCGCAGAGGATACCGACGTACATCGCGGCCCAGATGATGTTCGTCAAACCCTGCGAGATACCATATGTATCCGTGAAGATATAGGTGTACCCATCAAAGAAAGTGAAGAGCACAATATACAACACAGTAATATAGAGCGAGATAAGGAGGATAATAGGCTCATGAATCGTGATGAGAAATTGTCTCTTCATAGCCCCACTAATCCGGCTAAACAGAGCCACTTTCTCCAGATCCATCTCTGAGCGGAATCGTTTATCACCCGTGATCTTGCGTAGCTGTTTACTCTTCCAGTGCAGGAGCAGTGGCGCATATGTCTCAGGTTGGAACAAAATGATCAGTACCAAGACTAGCCCGGAACCGATGAGGATAATCCAACCACTCCAACGCCAGGAGAGAACGCCTGTTTGCCCGACATAATTTGCCAGTACGGGACCAAGGACTGGGCCTCCGAATGAGAGGACGGCGTACATGGGGAAGTAAATCGTCTTCTCAAGCGGATTCCATAGATCTGCGATCGTACCGCCTGCACAGGTCAGCGGTGGACAACCGAAGACACCGGCTAAGAAGCGGAAGGCAAGCTGCGCGCCGATGTTGGGTGCCAGCGCTGAGCCCATGACGAAGATCATGAAGAGGATTAAGGAGCCGACGTAGACTAGATTTCGACCTAGGATCTCTGATAGAGGACCGCTGAATAGGGAGCCGAAGGCGAAGCCTAATAGGTAGAGGCCTGTGAGTTGTTAGTGGATTTGTCAAGGATAGGATCGTGGGACTAGGTGTTTACCATCTACCAGCGAGCCGACAACATCGCTAATACCAAAGGCTGCATTGTTTTGTGGTAGGACTCCTGAGTTGATTGAAGATGCCGCACCAACAATAAAGCCCAGCGCAGACACGATAAGCGTTGCAGTCAGACGGCGGCCGACACTGTAGTTCCGTGGGTGTTGGGGATCATTGATACCATCCCAACCAACGACGAAGACGCGACTTGGTCGATCGGAGGAGTCGTCGACGTGAGAACGGACCTCAATGCCTGGAAGGTGGTATGCGATTGCAGTTTTCTCGGAATTGCGTGTATGACTCTTACCGAGAGCGTCGTGCGAAGGGATATCGGTATCCTCTTCGATCTGATCCGAGTTTACACTGGCATTTTCAGCTGCAGTGCTAGATTCAGAATCGCTCGGAATCGAATCGGTTTGTCTCTCATTCGTATTTGCATTTGCGATCACATTCTCGGCCTCTTTGTCGTTCACGCCTTTCTGCTGCTGCTGGAGCGGGAAATCCGCCAGTTGTCTTCGAACCGCATTTCCCAAGCGACGATACTGCAAATAAGACTGCATTTTCACAACTCGGGATTAGACTGAATTTTGAATTTCCGTGAGTTGTGTTCTCACCGGTTACGCAAGCCAATCTGCAGGGTTTGTATCCCTGCAAAGATCGGCTTTATAGTGTCGTACTCGTCCGAGTATAAAATGGGTGGAATAGAGGAGAATCGAGGAGTGGAAAAGAAACGCGCGCTCGGTCTTTTAAGGATTCATGGTTCCGGTGCTGAGAAATCGAGTTTGTCTGGCCGGAGACATTCCATTCAGGATCTGCACGGCTGTGGGTCTCCTGCGTAGCGTTTTCTCGGGCCGATCAGTGACTCGATGTTGTCGGAAAGCGTAATTTTCCCTGTTATTGTGAGGTGGTGGCTTTGTTCTGGTCTGGCGAGATAAAAGAATCATGAATGATATCTGTGTCCAGATCAATCGAGTTCCCGCGTCTTTTGCCCATAGAAACGAAGTGGAAATGTGCTATGAACTGGTTCGAAATGCCAATGGCTAAAGTTTGGGACGAATTGCTTGAGTCAAAGTGGATCTCGGATTTGCGTTCTCGGATTTGCGTTCGGCGAGTTGTCCGACCGAGATTATCGGGGAGAAGGGGGATCTCCGTGGGAACACAGCTGTTTTCTACCCGCCTAGACTTATTCCTCGTTTATCTGTATACTCTAATATCATTATGCTATACAAGTAGACACAAACAATGAGGATCATACCGGAGCAAACTTTAGATTTTAAATTAAATACCATAAATAATATATGTGCAGCTTGATCATATAACCGACGAAGTTGCTATGCATTCAACCATGACATCATGCAAGTGTAGAAAGCCATCAAACACCGCAAATGATAAACTGTGTATCGCACCCATATGCCGCCAGCGGTCCAAGGTAGACCTGATATTAAACAATATAATGTAAGGGGGATTTTCCAAGAAATAACGCATATTTAGGCCTCCTCCTCAGGCTTTCCCTGAGTCTTGCGCTGCATGTCGATCAGATCCTGTCGATTGCGCTCCTGCTGATCAAGACCAGTCTTTTGGATAGTGTGAGACTTGCTCAGCACCTTCGGGCGGATGAGAAGGGACAGGATAAAGCCAACACCTCCAATGCAGGTGTAGAGAATCCACATGCGGCTCAGAGCGAAGGTGAACGCCTCCAGCACGACTTCGCGTTGGGAATCGGTCAAACTGTCAATGAGAGACTTAGAGGAGCCAGAGAACGAGGAGGAAATTGCCGCAGCCTTCTCAGCTCCGATGGCAGCGATCAACTTGGCTGATTGCTGACCCATAACGTTCTGGTAGACGACCGTTCCGAGGACGACGGAAATAGAGGTGGAAAGTTGGCGGACAAAGCCAAAAGTTGCGGTTGCGATGGCCATATCGGCGGGGCGGACGTTTGCCTGGAAAGCTACCAGTGGAGCCTGGAAGTTAGGTCCAATACCGATACCACCGATGAGCTGGAAGATGATGATGCGAGACCACGATGCGTAAGGCTTGAGGTCGATGAATAGGCCGAAACCGAGGGTCATCATGAAGAGACCACCTGAGATAAGTTCACGGTAGCGACCGGTCTTCTTCATAACGACACCAGTTGCTGCGGAGCCAATCGAAAGGGCGAGAACCAAGGGCAGAACGTAGACACCACTCATGATGGGGGATGCCATGAGGACTGTTTGGAAGTATAATGGAAGGTAGTATGTTCCAGAGATGAAAACGAAACCGTGGCAGAAGCAGACCAGGAGAATCAGGACGTTATACCATTCGCCGAAGAGGCGGGTCGGGATGATGGGGTACTTGGCGATTTTCCACTCGGCCAGGAAAGCCAGCACCCAAACCACGATACCAAAGACGATCAAGCAGATGACGGTGGCAGAGGCCCATGGGTAGTTGACGCCGCCGAATTCGAGACCGAAGAGGAACATGAGGGTACCTCCGATAATGGTGAAAGTTCCAATCCAGTCGACGGTGCGCAGACCAGCCACCAACGGGGTCTTCGGGGATTCAATGTGAAGGAAGAAGAACAGAATGACAAGCGAGACACCACCGACGGGCACTAGAAGCTCACGTTAGGTCAAGATTCCAGAAAAATCATAAATCGAAGCAACTTACAGTTCACGTAGAAACACCATCTCCAAGTGACATCGGTCGTAAAAGCACCACCAACAATAGGACCCAAAGCACCCGCAATAGCCCACGTAGCACCAAAGATGCCGTAGTACATAGGCCGATCACGCATACTGAACAAATCAGAAACACTGATATTGGCCAGAATGATAATACCACCACCACCAATACCCTGAACAGCACGACCAGCAATGATCATAGGCAAGTTCTTCGCCAAAGCGCAGATCAAACTGCCGACCAGGAACAAGACGTTAGCCATCAAGATAATCGGCTTGCGTCCCCAAATATCAGAGATCTTGCCCCACAAGGGAATACAGGCGGCATTGGCAAGAAGATAGGACGCGGCGATCCATGAGTATCCACTTTCGGTAGCATGGAAATTGTCTGCAATGGTGGGTAATGCGGTTGAAATGATAGTCTGCATAGGAATTAGTCAATATGCTCTTAGCCATTGGAGAAAGAAAAAAAAGAAAGCATACCATATCTAAAGCGGCGAGGAACAATGCCATCTAAATGAGGAAATATTAGCTTTCGGCTTATGCATGAAATTCCCCGCGCAAGACACGCGGGTTCGGATATTTCTTACGCAAAGTGCCACCATAACCAGGACAATCTTCTTCTTGCCCATCTTTTGCGCTGACGAAGGAGTGCGATCGAGAGGAGCTCCAGATTGGACATTTTCTTTTGGCGCATCATTGGACGTGGGCGTATCAGGTTGAACTGCAGATTCGGCTTTCTCCTCCACATTTTCATGGTTTTGCTCCGGCGTCACTGCCTCCGAAGAACTTTTTTCATTCAACTCATGAGAAACAACGGTATTGCCGCTCGAGGCAGTGCTCGGCGCAGCTCGCGCTTCGGTCGTCATGGTGTCTAAAGTGATGACCAGAAAGAAAAAAAAAAAAAGCTAAGCGGGGAAAGAAGTTGTGGAGATGTAGGCGCAACACGTCAAGTGACCTGTTCTAGATCGATTGGCCCGACGCTCGGACGATGGAGAGTTCGTTCGACGTTCACTTTTCCGTGAGAAATTTCGATATGCTGTCAAAGAGACAAGGCCCCTTTTTATAAGCTCGGAGATTGGAGTCCAAAGGGAAAAAAATAGCAAAAAAAAACCTATCGGGGTTAATTATGGGTCTGGACATCCACTTAAGGAAAAGGGTGCTGGCGGGAGTTAGGGAAGGCCGAACGGCCGAGCTCCGTTGAGTCAGAGTTGACTTGGCGGGGCTTATGCGAAAGCGAATCGGGAACATCTTGCCACGATTAACCTTGCAAAGTCTAGCGGTCAGCCTCTAAGTTTGTTCCGAGATCTCGATGAATCGGGACTCGAACATTTGGCCACGTCTGATGTGTATACTCCATTGACGCAAGGAGAGTGGGTCGAATCTGTAACGGGAACAAAACTCCACTCAGGTGCTTGATTTCGGCCGTTGGATTTGTTTGCTTTTCTACGTTTATCATCGGCTGTTGCGATTGAATTTTCATTTGAGATCTACAAGGTTGAAGTGAAGCAGGTGATCAATTGATATGGAAAACGGTTCTATGGTCGTGCAGCATATATATTGTGTGACAGCATGTTGGAGTGGAGACCAGTTGGCGATGTCATGTCATCTCGCCCCTCCATGGCAACATATACTAGTACGTATACTTAGAAGTCATGTGAATGTAAATAAAACAATTGGAAACCAAACAAATTTTCACAATTGAATGATTGAAACTGACGTTATCCCAAATTGAACACCTCTATGATTCCTGGACGCCAGAAACGTAGATCAATTTAGGTGAATCTACTATCACCATATATACAGATACATGGACGACACTTGTTGACGGAGATGGGACTGAATAAGCCTCAGACCAGATGGAACAGGCTTGTTTGGTGTGTTTCCCGGTACTGCTCGATCTCATCGGCATTACTCAGTGGGGGGGCTCTATCAGAGAAATAGATGAAGGGCGGGGGGTATAGAAGAAAGCAAAAATGCATATGAATCACCAATGAACAGAGCAATGATGGATTATGATGAAAAGGTCAGGAAAATATAAATGACCCAAACGATTAATCCTGGAGCTGAAGAATTTCTGTAATTTTGTCAGCTCGAGCTCCTGGCTATCAACACAGGAAGTATGTCGTAACCTACCAGTCAAAAACTCCTCAAAGCTCACGGTAATGTAACCATCACGATCATCATCGTAGCGCTTGAAAACATCCGTCATACGTTTCAAGCTGATACATGCCTGCACGAAGAGATCGAAGCTCATGCCATTGTGATGAGGACTCCGCGGCGCCACATTCAACTGCCGCGTCTTGCTCTCAAAAATCGAGAACAGTACGGAAATAAACTTCGGGCTAAGGCGGTATCCGAACGCGACCAGCGCCTTCTCGAACTCCGGCAGACTGATGCGCCCGCTGCGATCTTCGTCAAACCGATCAAACAGTTCCCGCCAAGCAGCGAGATAGCGCCACAAGGAGACGAATTCGTCAAAGCTGATGATGCCGTTACCTTCACGGTCGAACATGCGGATCATCATCTTGACAGTGCGCGGGTGGAAGGAGGTGTAGTCTCCATTCACGAGAGCGGAGCCGAGCTCATGCTCGGTCAAGGATCCGGAGTGCGACGAGTTCGCCGCGCGGAAGAGGGGGTATAGTTGTTGAGGGTCATCGCTGGGGACTGCCAGTGGTGGAGGAGCGGGTGATTGGGGAGGACGAGACGAAGGTGGGGGTCGGGGGCGGTTTGCTTGCGATGGAGGTGGACCGAAGCCATAGTTTTGGGGTGGTGGTGAGGGGTGCAAAGGATGCGGCCTTGGTTGAGCTGACGGGGGGTATTGGTTCGGCTGGACAGATGCAGGCGAAGGGCGACCGTTGTAGGATTGGGGTGCATGGAGATCTGGGCGCGGGGCAGGCGAGCTATATGGATTATGTTGCGGGGGAGCACTTGAGACGGGAACGCGACGGGGAACGCCTCCACTAGGGACGCTCTGAACTGGTGGACGAGTTGGAAGAGGTTTCTGTGCATGCGCTGGTCTTCCTCCCATTTGCATGGACCCGATCATCTGCGCGACCTAAGGGATGATTAGCAGGCGCATTGAATGCTATGATGGCTGCCTAGAAAGAGCTACCTGTTCTGGCTCAGCATGCCTGTATCAATTCACCAAGTCAGCAATCATGAAATTCTCCAAATTACCCAGTCATTTGCACTTACGCTGGCAGCGCATCGGGGTTGTAACTCTTGTTGTAGGCCATGGTGACGCAATTAGGCTGAAAGGAAGGACGCGTGTCAAAGGGCGAGCACTACTCGCCCTGGCGAGAAATTGAGGAGATGGATGAAGGAACGGCGTCTTCACCTGGCGAAAGGAGTGAATAGGAGAGAAGAAATTAAGAGTTCGCTTGGGAAGGAATGCGAAGTTGAAGGGTTCTTGTCAAAGCGGAGCCGTGGGGCGGCGGTTCTCAGTTTGGGCCTAACGTAGATAAACCCGAAGCCAAGCCAAGAAAAAGAAAAAATCAGTGGTCGCACTACGCTACTTCCCCACTATATGGGACCGAATTGTGGCTTCGAAGCAATTCCTAAATTGAGAACCTGCAGATTCAGCCCTATACACGAAAGCCAGTGGTGCGTGGCCCAATTGGCCATTCCTAGTCTATTAACGCTGTGATCCTTGCGTATCCTAGAATACTCGAATCCTTCATGGCGAGCTAAACTTTCTCCCCTGAACCATGTCCGAATTGATTGTGGCTCCACTATGGTAATTAGTATAGCCCTATTAAAATTGGCTCTGTATTATGTAGGATATTATTACCATACGAATACGACCCTCAAAGATGGCTAATCCCCAAGGACTCAACAATACCGCGCACTTCTGCTGCCTGGCTTTCTAGCAAACCCACGATTTCTTTCCACGCTTTGTCTTGGAACTCCTTTCCTTGGGTTCCAGTAGTCAGGGCTTTTGATTCGCTGGGTACGGTCAGCAGATGATACAACCAATCAGAAACAAGTATAGACTCAGTCATACTCCAGATACCCATCACTCCTCCAGCATTTGCCCTGTGACTCGACGCCCTGAAGTGTCGCGCTTACTAAGGACCGACTACCCTGTTCGGTCGTTCGGGCAAAGAGTCGATATGCCAGCCATGACAGCCATCGCTCATAAAATCGCCGACGGTATTGCCGTGTGAGAGAAGATTGACACAAACCAGGACTGATCGTGTTGACAATAATGGGCAATGTGCCATTTTCATTGCGAACCAGATCCGCAATATTTTTCATAACGTATTCAAGTAGCAATTTGGAAATCCCGTACTGCTTGGGTCCCTGGAACCTATCCTGGGAGTTCAGATGTTCCAACAAGGATCCCTCTGTCGTGAGGCTCTCCGCCTTGGCACGAACGAATTGCTGACTTGAAACCACACTCAGGTGGGTAGGCTCGGCGCCTGAAGATTCACAGAGTTTGGGAAGAAGTAGTAGGGCCAGAAGTGACGTCGAGAGAGTATTCACTTGTAATGTCTCTTCCCAACCCTCAGGCGATAGCAAATATTCACGATTCCAGAGACCAGCATTCAAAAGCGCGACATCGACTCGGGGAAGTTCCCTGTTGACTCGACTGGCGAAATCCTTGACACTTTGAAAATTGTTCATCTCAAGCTCCCAGACCTGTACCACACCCGGCCGACTGGTGACCTTTTCAAGCTCAGACTTGGTGCGGTTACCGCGCTCCAGACTGCGACTTCCAATCACTAATGAGTCGACCCCCAGATTGAGAAATTTGATGGCGGCCTCATAGCCTAGACCCGAGGTTGCTCCCGTCAACAGGACTGTTTTGCCGGCGAGAGAAATCCCCCGAGGGTCTGTCGGGGGAGTATATTGCATTTTGAGAAGGCGAAGTAAGCCCGCCATATTTCCGGTGAAAAAGATCAATTATTGAGAAAGAAATATTGTCTTGGTGGACATGGATGGGCCTTCTCGAAAGCTTCAAGTCGATCAAAATAGATGACATCAGCATGCTTAGTCATAGCCTTGTAACACTTGCGCAAGCCAATGAAAGGTGAGTAGGTATGGAACTATATCTGTTACAGAATAGAATTCAGATGAATCGTAAAAAAGGTCAATAAAAGGATATTGGTCATATAATGAGGAGAAACGAAATCATGATGAATGAAATTCCAAGATCCTACGTTTGCCACCGCTGACAGGATCCCAATAAGTGCGTCCAGTTGTACCCATGTTCATTCCCTTTAGAGCTAATCCCACTTCTTGGAGAAGATCGGATCCAAAAGTGGGGAATTCTCTAGTCTCCTGGGAAAATCTGTGGTCTTCGAAAGCAAGGTACTCTGGCACTGCTGCGGCAGCCAAAAGGCGGCGGATTTTGTGGCCTTGGGGCAGAGAAGTCGCAGAAATTATGTGCTGAGATGTGACAAAGTAGGTGTTGAAAGCGGTTGAATCTCTGAGGAGAGAATTCGGATTTTGGATAAAGGTCTTCCTCAAGTATTCGGCGATTTGAGGTTCCATTCGCGTGACATTGCACATGTCTGCAAACCGCGCCAACTCTATGGCAGCTGAAATTTGACGTTCGGGCTCACCCAAATCAAACCTGATCTTGTGAGTGTATAGCCAGAGTAAGAAAGCCTCCACACTTTGCACTGAAACAACACCTTCGATTTCTTCCAAAGTTGCTGTCTGCTGTTGCCCCTCTTTGAAATCGCCGTTGAACATTGCTGAGAAATATGTAGATTCTCTGCAGAGAAATTCCTTCGAGACTTTGTATTCATGGTCACTAGAGCTGACTCGAAGCGTGATGCAGGAACTGTATAATGGAAGAGTCCTAGATTGGCGTTTAGTTATGAGACTTTTCATAGAAAAAAGAATAGTACGTACGATTTAGCAAAGGATTTGTCACTTGCTTCAGACATGTTGGTGATCGCTTGAAGTTTCGAGAGCAAAATTTTTGAAGATGATAAGTAGCACAGGTAAACCTGTGTGAGCGGAAAGCAAGGCTAGCAGAGAAGTACAAGACAAGCGCAGTATGCAGTGCGCGTTGTGTGTCGTGGGGAGTGGCAAGGAAGAAGAAAAGGATTTACCACAAGTGAAGCCTAACTAAAGGACTGAATGGTGTTACTAGTCCTAAAGAGACGTCAAACAGACTGACCACTCTGAGACGGTGAATGTGAATGATGAACGACTCCTAGCTGATCTAACCAACGCAAGATTATGGGCAAATTAGTTTGCCTAGACCTAGAAATTGCAATTGCGATACGATTTCACCTCTACCTACCAGCAATACAACAAGAAAGGACATTATAAATTTCCGGTTGGATTCAATTCAGCGTGACCGAAGTGCACAGATGTGAAGACCCGATTCAGGTGGTCAACGGCGTAGAAACTATATTGACAGTAGTACTACTTGCAAGGCTTCCAGTGACAGAGACCGACACTGGTTCAACACGCTGGTACCAATTATTATTCATCGGATCCACGACGCCCCCAGTCACAGGAACTTTATACCAGCGTTGGGCAGTGGTGGTATAAACCTTAGGGGGAATTTTCCCAATTTGAACAAGCAAACTCGCTGTGTAAGAGGATAGTGGCGGCGCATTGACAGTCTGCGAAATCGCCAGATCGATGGTTGTAGTCTCACTGGTCTCCTTGGTGGTGCTCTGCGTGTAAGAATAGCTGAGCTCTATCGACCATGTCGTCGAGGCCGAGGCTACACCAGGTTCGCCTGCGGTCTCTTCCATCGTCTGCGTCGACTTGATTCCTGTCACCTGTTCATCCATAGTTGAGATGGTCAAAGTTTGGGCATCTGAGTTGGTGAGTGTCACAGTAACAGGTTGCGCAAGGGTACTATTGTTGGTCCCAGAGACAACAGATGTAAGTCCAGATGAGGATGACACGCCGCTGAGAACAATGTTGAAAGGTGCGATGATTTCCAGGGCTGGGACGATCCCATCCCAGCGGAAGGAACTCATTTGGTCGTTGAAAGAGGCGTCAACTCCTAGATTGGAAGATTCTTTGATGCTACCCCAGCCCTTGATGTTGGGGTAATTGTTCCCAGTGCCATCCCAGTTGTCAGACAACACGGCGACCTGTCGATCATTCAGCGATTTCCAGCGGACTGAAGAGACTGCATCGGTCAGCCACCAGTCGCTGATCGAGTAGGTGACTCCAGAGTTCCATTCGCTTAGGAAGATGGTAGTACGCCCGCCTGTGAAGTCGACATCTTCGAATAACTCGATGGCTCCCATGTTGAGATCGACGGTTCGCCAGAAGAACGAGGAAACACAGTCGTTCATGTTGACCGCCTCAAGATCGACAGATTCTGTGTTTCCAGTGCCGACTAGGTCGACGCATCGGCCACAACCGCTGAGGTCGGCGGCAGTCTTTCCGGCAGGCAGTGGCTGGATGTTATCCATCAAGGTCATCACTGTGCCAATGGGCAAGTTGAATGCGACATAGGTGGTGCTATCGAGCGCAAAGGATTTGAGGGTCTGGCGATTGCTGGGAACGTAATCATCTATGTTCAAGTCCAGCCTCTGACTAGTCCAGTTGTTATCCGCAAAGAGGGACACAGTGCCGCTTGCCAGTGGTGGCGGGGCACCAGCGGGTGCTGGCAGCTTCGTGAGAAGTTTGACCTGGGTTGCAGGTGTATTATCAGTCATTTTGAAACCTTTGAAAGTAATGTTCTCTTATGTTGAAAAAGGGAGCTTGAAGTTTTCTTCTGAATTGAATGTTTTATCGGCCGTTCCGAGGAACTGTTCTTATAGACCCTCCCAGAGCTATGTCCTGAAGCCCGAAGAAGAGTTCAACATCAGACCCGTATGGCAAATTTTGCCGATCTTCGTCAGTGAGCATTGGGTACAGGTGACCCATGATGGTGCTGAAAAACGGCACAGAACTCTAACAACGAGCTCAAAGAATCAAATTGATCTAGAATAGGGTAATATCGGCACTTAACTCCCAAAATTTAGGACAAGTTGCGCCCTCCCCTAGGCCTCGTATCGCGACAGATTGTTTATGACGACGGCTTCCTCGGTGGAAACCTAGGAAGAGGAACTGTCAGATGCCACATTGTATTAAAGTTTGGCACATTCTGGTGGCTAATGATCAGGGTCCAAGGGACCGGGGTGAAATGCAAAGTATAGGGCATATCTTAGTGCTTATTGCACAAGAGCGGAGGTCAAGTCCCTTGGCGATCTCCGAGCTGAAGATACTAGAGCTAATAAAACCGCCCAAGCATCGGCAAGATATGCCAGGCAATCTTGGGTCTGGGTCCAAGCGCAGATATCCTTCTTGTTACTTGCTTCTTCTCTCAAGAGCTGAATGGGCTGGCGTCTTAACTTCCGGTTCTGAGCACGTTTACCCCGCCTTTTCCATATTCACTTCTTCGATGGTCTGAAAACCTTTGTGATACCCTTTTGAATTATGATAGCATTGAAAGCGTTTTTTTATTCTAGCCAACCCACTAGCGGGTAGTTAGCTTCAAATAAGTCGATGAACCTCGTAAAGGCCTCGTTCACATCCTCTGGGGCGCTTTTTGGTTGAATGAGAAGATCTTATTATTTGAGAGCTTTAAGCGCTGGCGATGAGGTATCTTGTTCAGCACTCAACCCATCCATAAGAACGTCACCATGTAAATCTGGTTGATGATTTCCTAACTCAAGGATTGCATATTTGATGCGTAGCCACATAAATTTCAGGCCTAATACAAACGAAGTAGAATCTGTGAAGGATAACCAATTCTATGGTGTTTTTGAAAATTGGAACAAGTCAAGACTCAGTAAGTTGTGTTGACGTTGAGTGGTCAAGACCAGAGAGCCCATTACTGTGGTGCAACGGTTTGTCGATGACCGGTTTACTCTGATACTGAGAAAGTACAGCGAATTAAAGTTGAAAATCAAATTGATTTCCCAAAAGAACACAAAGTTTATTTGATTTTTTTTTTCACATTCCTTGCAATCTGAATTTCAAGCATGATGTTCCTCCACCCCATAGGCATGCATGTTTAAGCTAAGCTCATCGCCCACTAGCTGGGCAACGCCATCTTCAAACAACAGTCAATACGTTGAAACTCCACATCCACAAAAATTGAAATTAATAGTTTCACGTGCCTTTTGAGAATTTTTTTGGTTCTTTATTATTAATGATTATGCTGGCTTAGTAAAACAAATCTAATGCCAGAGTTGGATCATTTTCTAGTAGTATGGCGAACGAAGACAAACATTGCAAACAAATGGGGACACGATTTCCCACACCGACTGCCCGGATGTATATGAACACAAATCACGACAATTCAACAAGAAAACATAGACCATTGCGTTTTTCTTTTCTTTGCGATCCCTAAACGAACAATTTTGACCAGCGGACAACTCAGTACCACACTACTTCATCCGTAATCGCCTTAATTTCGAAGGCATACTGGTGGGTGGCTGAACATGGCCGCTAGTTTGCAAGGCCACCAGGTGCATCCTGAAGGCCGTACGTGGAAAACACACTTCCCAAAAGGAGATCTCTGGGTATTCGGATATGGGTGAGTAATGTTCCTCCCAATTCCCAGCTCCCGCTCGCATGAATGACTCATGCAAAGTAACAAATCTTCAGGAGCCTGATCTGGAAACCACCCCCACATTATGGTGCGTGAAACCACTCTGTGGCCAAGCTCGATCACAACAAAAATTACAGCCGCCACAGGCCCCCAAACTAGCTATTCAATGCGAACTAACCATGCCACGTAGACCAACGAGTTCCAGGCTACATCAGTGGATACGTCCGACGCTTTTGGCAGGTAAGAGCCCCATGATGGTCTGACTGAAAAATCAGTGGAGACATTACAAAGAAACCAAAAAGAAACAAAGTACCGCAACAGTCTAGAGCGATCCAAAGCTGACACTTAGGCGCGTGGCGTTCTATTTTCAGGCTAGGTATGTGACCTCGGGACGGGCCAAGCCCAAAAGGAACATCTTATTCCTCACGTTCTCTCTAACGCCATTTGTGTTCTAATTTAGTACTGACCACCGTGGGACACCCGAACAACCGGGTCGGGTCGTTACCGTTATTGAACGAAAGTTCTGGGAGACGCTGGATGATCCGGTAAGTCACCTGCCCTTTTAGTTATTGCAAGGTTATCTCTTGGCTAGTCTTGACCCCACCTTGACATGGATTCTGCAGCTAATCAAGCTAATTCTGTATACAGCTGGCGAAACTAGAATCCGAGTCCGAATCTACCGGCAAGGTGTGGGGCGCAGCATACCATATCCCCGCTTCGCATGCTGAAGAAGTTCATGACTATCTTGATGAGCGTGAAATAGATGGGTATAGTGCTCATTTCACGCCTTTTTATCCTGTTTCTGGGAAGGAGTCCTTGTCTACTGATGCACCTGGCAAAGATTCAATTTGCATGGTTTACATTGGTCAGCCTACTAATCCACAATTCTTGCGTGAGCGAGCTCAGCGTGAGCCGCAGGATGTGGCGCAGGTGATCAGTGCGGGGCATGGGCTTAGTGGGAAGAATTCAGAATATCTTTTCCTGTTGGAGAAGGCGTTGGAGGGGATTGGACTGGGATCGGCGGATGTCCATGTTACGGATTTAGTGAAGAGGGTTAAGGCTATTGAGGCGGAAGGTGAGGGCGATAGGGAGGAGATGGAGGCGGAGAGGGAGGTGAAGCATTCTTTGGCTTCTCATGAGGAAGTGGCACGTGGGGATAATATTGAATGAGTCAAAATTTCTCGTGGATTTCAAATACTGTCATTCTAGATCGCATGGATTACTTTCTTGGAGCATAGACATTTCCAGGATCGTGGAATGCGAAATGGCTGAAGAAAATTTGGACTGCTATTGTAATATATGCGGATTGCTACATAGGTTTCTATTGATTTATTGAAGCGGAATCGATGTCGAGTCAGAAACATATACAGTACCGTGATCACATTTGATTGTGACGTTTTCGTTTCACATCCAAAGTTTATCCTACAATCCCAAGATTCTGGTACAGTAAAACACCCCACAAAACAACGCAAAAACAAAAGACGTCATATATAGGACATGATCAAGGCAAATTAATGTCCCCACGCGGATCTGTTCTACCTGGGAAGGCATCACCACAAGCAGAAGTCGATTATAAAATCATTGCATAAATCCACCAGCCAGCTCCGTACCGTACTGCAGCAGCACATCGCACTTCAATTCCTGACGGATTTTGTAAACCCCGTTTTCGAAAATCAGGCAAAGAACATTCTGCGTGTACAAGAAAGACGACAATGGGGTATCGTGAAGAAATCTGGAGCCTTAGTTGCCCTCTGGGTTTGGGGGTTGGGTAGGACGCCAGCCTGTCACCATGTTAGAATCAAGGCATACTTGCAACCTGGGGATTTCCAAAAACGGAATCAAACATACCAGCACCACCGTTGCCACCACCTATAGACAATGTTAGTCATTTTGAACGTCAGACTACTAACAGGATATGAGGCTCACCATAATTGCCGGTTTGATTATATCCAGCAGCATAACCGCCGCCATTGCCATATTGGTTATTGTAGCCACCAAACCCTCCGCGGTTACCACCTTGCTGGTAACCACCACCACCACCACCCTGATAACTGCCGCCGCCACCACCGGGCTGGTAACCTTGACCGGGCTGCTGGTTATATCCGCCGCGACCCTGGAAACCGCCGTCCGGGCGTTGGGGGCGGTCAAATGCCTTGTCGACGCGAATAGTCCGACCGTCAAATCTGCGGAAAGTAACAAGCTCAAGATTACTCAAATGCAGACTAAGGATATGAATGCTCCAGATTCTTACTCCACGTTGTTCATCGCACTCATTGCCGCATCTGCCTCAGCATCAGTGGCGAAGCGAACAAAACCAAATCCGCGACTGCGCAATGTTGCGCGATCCTTGACGACGATCTGGAATGTCTTGAGTAAGATTTCATGCCTCAGGAATGAGTTGAGATGAACTGGGCAAGTACTGACAGCTTCCTGGATCTCGCCAAACTGCTGGAATCCATCACGGAGGGTGTCATCATTTGTATGCCATGAAAGGCCGCTTTAGTTCATTTCATTTATAGTGAGCTTACTACTCTAGCCCCCACGATGAAGGGGAAAGGCTGGGCTTGAAATGGGTCGGAAAAGTGAAAGCAGAGGGACATACTGCACAAAGAGCTTAGACATAATAGCTTTGCGAAACGTCGGGAAGAGGCCAAAGAACTTGGGAACTAGATTAGTCTCGGGGAAAAGAAGCGACTGGAGATGAGAAAAGAAAATGATGAAAGGGTTGTGCCCGGTGCAGAGTGACAGGGAGATCCTAGTGGTTGGGAAACGAGTCAGCCGTCAAACCCGTGTAACAATCACACTGCCTTAGGGCTTCCACATCCTTGAGATTCACTGCCGATCTAGAACCAATAGATGTAAACCAGGGGGATATAATGCTTACTGAGTACTTTGACTTTGGGTTTGGCTTCCCTAATTTTTTTTTTTCTGTCTTCCTTGTTTTCTTTGGCGGGTTGTGGCCAGTAATAAGGAGTGGTCGGGCAACAGGGAAATAGTGACAGGACAAGGTGGGGGGAAACGAACTAGAAGTAGCGCTGCAGAGAGCGAGATAACCCCCGCCTAAACCTTGAACAGTGATTTGATTCGGGATCCGGCGGCCTGTCTACCCTTTACCCGCTCCATCAATCAGATGTTACCCGAGGCTGGATCATGGAAGATGGGCGACGCTAGCCAAAACGACTGATTACCACGGCGGGTTTGACTCCCCACTTGTCTCATCAATGGATGTGAGACGATCAAGACCGGATCTAAAACGGTTGGAAACACATAGTCACTCAAACCACAACATATCGGGATCGGGGAGACCAAAGAGCGCGTGGTCCGCTGCGAAGAACCCTGGGAGCGATTCGCTGCGCTGGGCGGGGGTTCTCCACGCACTCTGGGATATGTGGAACGTGCACCTGTGTTACTTAAGTTAGGTCCGGTACCTCACAGTTTTCATGCAGTTGCGATGTGTATGCAATCCTGACCCGTGGTCCTATCCGGGTCCCCGTGCCCAGAATGGTCTGGCCCCCAATCACTGCCGGCTGCAGAATGCCTGAAGGTAACCTGGCCTTGTCAAACCAATTGGAGCCCCAATCCCGGCCTTGAACATCCACATCCAATCCAAGCTGTGCGTGGGTGGAGGGGCAGGAGGGGCACAGGACCCACATGCCGCTTGGGTCGTACCTCGGATTGACTCCGAAGGGAAGAGAAGATCAGCGCATGGATCAACTTGGCAGGGCGTTTGAAGCTTGAAAGTTTGAAGATAACCTCGATTAGCTCGCATGCTTCGCGGGGTCAGGGTGAGGATGAAGACCGTCTCATTTTCAAATTTCACTTATATCTTAAAGTATGAGAGACTGCGGTCTGACATGGAAAAAGAGTTGATTATCGCGACAAGAGACAGAATCACAAGCCCGCAGTTGATGAGACAAAAATAAAAGGGCGCGGCAGTATGGAATGCTGGTGAGATGGTGAGGTGAAGCGGGTAAGGATCGTGACTTCCGTCAATACAGTATACTCGACGAGTCGAGCCCGGAAATTGCGACCTTTCTTCCATGTAGTCAACAACCTCGTCTCGGTCTTTTTCAGTATAATTTATGGAGACGGATCACGCTACAATACATCGGTGGCTTGCAAAGGTTCCCGATGTTTGTTCTGCTCGCAATGCGACGGGTATAGTCCTATTTCCATGTAGATACCGCCGTCGCCAGATTACTGACACAAAACAACAGGTGACCCGAATCAACTTGGCCTAATACTTGCCAACACATTGCCCATTACGTCCAAGATTGTTAACAACACCCGCGAACATGTACAAGTGGGAGGCGCCTCGTTAGTGCAGGTCCAAATCCAACCCCAGAAAGCTGGCCATGAAGCACACGCATACCACAGCTTCGACCGTAAGCTGCGTCACAAGACTCGAGAAGATCGTTATGAGTACAAAGGCGCCGGTACTAGCAAGCCACAGTCCGTATCGCACAAGAACAAAAAGAAACGACGGCGAACCACGAAGCACACGATGAACGATGTGTTCCGTGCGCCCAATGTTGCGCGTGAGAGGTTGACTGTGAGGGAAAGCGTTTAATGCCTATTCTTCACTATGCTAACTCCAAATCAAAGCTACGCGGCAATCGCAATGTTGGTATTTTCAACAAAGGCAAAGCATCATCTCCACTGAAGCTGGGTCACGGTAAGCAGAATCGGATTACCAAAAATGACAGAAAACAGCAATGCTAATGGCATTTACAAGTTCCTGACTCTCCATTCTCTGAACGAAGGTTTCTTACCAAAAGGCAACCAGGATCTTCTTCAAAGTCTCCATCCGCGGATAAGAAGCGGAAGGCGTGTCACAAGGCTCCAAAGAAGGGGAATATTCGACAACAGAAGCGGCCTGAATACATATTCTCCGAACTTGCCAAGGAACTGGAAATCGAAAGAGACAATACAGAACAACTAATTTCCCAGGCGAGAGAATTAGGCCAGCCAGATGATGAACCCAAGATCAACCGAGGTCTTTTCGTGGAGAGAAGTTCGGGCCTGGATACTCAGAGAGAGCAATCCGATGTGCAGAGCCGCCGCTCGTTTTTGATACATCCAGTCAAAAAGACCGCAGGTTGGTCCCGATCTGCTACACCATACACCTGGTCTGACACCAACCTTGCAAAGTCCCAGTCCGAGCATGCTTTGGAGATTGAGCTGTTGAAACTTCTTCGTGTGGGTCTTTTCCCAGTTGGAGGAGACGATCCGCCAAGGGAATCACATCAAAATCACACATACTACAATCTCGACGACTTGAAAGACATCTTAGAGAGCCGGAAAGAATACTGGGCTTCGGAGCCTACTCCGACTCGCCAGATCCTTGCCACCCTGCCTGTTACTGGTTTCCGCCAGGATTCTATTACTGAAGTCTGCAAGACTTTTGAAAGCCTTAGAAGGGGGGATCTGATTGATTCAAAAGGACCCCAGGTAAATTATATAGATACAGAGGACCCATCGCCTGATGAGGTTGCTCCACGTCATATTTCTTCCAAACCGGTCAGTCAACTTCAGGACAAGAAAAAGGCCAGTTCCACTTCACAGCCAGAGCGGTCGGAACAAGTGAGTTTTAAGATCGATGTCACCCAGGTAGCCTATGAAAGTCCACCGGATGATGTTTTCTTCAGTAATCTTGATGCAGCATTTTGGGCGATTGTGGATCCCAAAACCCAAAACGAGATGGACTCTCTGGTGATGATGGGAATACGACAACGCTCGCCAACTATTGACTTTGAAGACATCATGACAACAGCAGAGCTCAATAATACAGAGATCTCCAAGCGGCCCTCGCAAGGTGTTTTGTCGCATGCCCAAGTTGGAGTTGAGACGCTGTATTCTCTCCCATATGTTGCTCATGACCGGTTTGATCCCAAGTATCTTATCAAACATCCTGAGAATGAACAAGGCAATGTCATACTGCCTCAAAGTCCCCAAAAGAAGCTTTCGAATCGCATTACAATGCAAAGGCAGCCACGCCTACATCCGAGCATCACCCATTATTCAAACGAGGACCCAATTCCTCATGGATTCTGGCGCCAGAATAGGCTGTATTGATCTGCGACTTCTTAGCAGATTTTCACAGTCATGACCGAAGATACAGTGCATACCAACTGATTGGCGTTTCGATTGGTACTTTTGCTTCGAAAAATGACTGCATGGACTGCATACGAGCCGCATGTATAAGAGGAGCGTTTTGTATTTTTAGTCACGAACTGATATCAACGAATTCCACATTCTTCCCAATTGGTTCACCTCCACTACCATCCTATTTTATGGTGATATTCTCAATCTTGGAACCCCAGGACCAAGATCCAATCAATATCTTGTTTTCCGCGGGTATCGTAGCCGGGTTATACATGAGTCCCTACTCTACATATCAAGTTTGGTGGTGCTTGCGGGGAACAGCCTCATCGATCTAATACCAAATGGATTGGATCCCCAGGTGACTATCGATGTATGTTTAATGATGTTCTTCTGTATCATCAAGGGAGAAATCTCAGAGAAGAAAACTAACGCTTTGAGCTGCAGGGCAACGAGTTGTCGCCTAAGAACGCCAGGGAAATGTTTTTCAATGACCTTGACGATAAATGGCTGATAAGTATCTTTCTAAGATCATCTACCAAGCTGCTCCTAGTTTTCACACTCCTCTTACATACGAAGGGTATCCTAGTGTCCCTACCAGCTACCTTGTATCTAAGAAAGACGCCACGCTTCCCCCTGTGCATCAGCTGGCTCAAACAGCTATTCTCGGGGAGGGGGTATTCGTACTTTTTTTATTGATGCGGGCCATTTCCCCTTGATGAGCAAGCCGCAAGATGTGGCAGATGTGATCTGCGATATTGCATCGCGAGTTACTGCGTAGGTACGTCATTCGGGCCATGAAACAAACGTCCATCAATCTAGCTCTTCTGGGAGGGGTTGATTTTTAAATTGAATTGTTTGGGTATAGAGCAATCTAGAGTGTAAAGCACTATTAACAGAAAGCACCGCGGGAAACTTCTCGCGTCTATCCGATGCCTCAGTAGATGGCTTGTCAGACAAATGAACCTAACATGGGTTTTATCTGACCATCTAAATGAACAAGCACCATTATTTTCAACGCCAAGAATGCGAACACAAGAAACAGAAGACTAAAACGACAGAGGAAGGTGTGGTATTAGAGGGTTGCGGCGGCCTCGATAGCTCCGGCGGCTTTGAACATTCCCGGACTCCGCATTACAACCTCGACCGGGTACTTCCATGTCATGAATCGCGTCCAGCCTGCAAACCACTGATATTAGCAACGCAAACCCAGTATTCTGCAGACAAGATGACTTACTCCAGTATGCGCATTTCCGGCCCATGTATTTGCCAATAAATGGCACAAGCACCATTGTCAAAAGAAGCTCTAATTGCTCGATGCTTTCCCGCCACTCGGCCTCGGCATCGGAGTAATCATCAGAGAGGGTTTCGAGGTCGGATTCTGTGGTGGTTTCCGATGGCAGTGAAGCGACCTCGTCGTCAGAATCGTACGAGTGCTGGTTGGAGGGGATCATGTATGCGGACATAGAGAACGAGGGATTGGACGAGGAAGGAGAGGCGGACATGTTGGCGGTTTATTCTGAGAGGCGTGGGAAGGAGAGGTACGATTGTGGAAGAGCAGTGGCCTGCCTACTGCCCTGTGGTGATCAAAGCATTTGTTCCGTGAGCTGGACGGTGTTGATCCCGGTGTTGAGGGTTGTAGGTAGACGCCGCGGGTGGTACACTTATTACGTAAGCGCCGTCGAGCTTGCTGAGTCATGTGGGGCTGCATGACGGATCTATAGAAACTACACATAGACTTAGTTGGTATAATGTATAAACAAAGATAATTAGACCTGCAAACTCATTAATTGACTATATATTACAGAAGTATCCAAGAATGGTGACATTCATCCGAAGCACATAATATGAGGCATATAGAATCTCAGCCTCAATATGTGGCATGGCGGCCAGGAAATTACCAAAGAATGGACTGACTGAATCGTCCGCAAATTTTATCATTGATAAAACAGATTAAACTTCAAAATGATATATATATCGTTACATCTTTCAATTGCTACGAGCTCACAACGTTAGAAATGGTAGAGAAGTGCTATAAAATGAGATTGCACGTGACTTTAATCAATGAGTCAGGTCACGTGTTTGACCCGCGATAACAGACTCTCGCCTCTCGAACATTGAGATATCAGACCCAGCATCAAATTCGTCATTGTCGACATCGCCGTCTCTCCGACCTCCCCGCAACTCCTATTCTCCTCGAAAATACCCCGGTGGTCAAGCGAAGCAATCCTGCAACCACCCAGCATGGCGGACGCCGTATGTCACACTCAGTTTCTTTTTTACCGCACCCACATTTTCTTTCAGGCGTGCACAATACCCCTCGGTCAACACCCACGCTAGTCGCGCAAGCCACTTGCTTCCTAGCTGGACTCCGAGACTCATTCTGCCCCAGAAAGCACACTCTATAAACTTTTTTGCCTTTACAATGTATTTTTTTTTACACATCACTAATTTGTGGCGGGGCCCGAACAGGAACCAAAGCAGCGCAAATCCGTTGCATTCAGCGAAGGATCGGTCATCATGGACACCAATGGTCAAGTCACAGAGTCTTCCGAGACTGAGAAGCCTGCCGGTACGACATAATAGCTTCCCTTTCATTCGGGTTCCACTCGTCTGAACCCCGGACCCGCTAACGGATATATTCAAAATTCTAGACAAGGAAGTCGACGAGGTCACCGACATGTTCAAGGGTCTCGCCAAGAAGAAGAAGTCCAAGAAGTCGAAGGACACTGAGGGCGAGGCTGAGGAGGCCGCTGGCGACGAGTTCGACCCCTCCGTCTTGAAAAAGAAGAAGAAGTCCAAGTCCAAGAAGGCCGACACTGGTGACTTCGAGGCCAAGCTTGCTGAGGCCGGTGTCTCTGAGGAGGCCGGTGAGCAGGCTGAGGAGGAGGCCGTGCCCGAGGGTGACCTTGAGGCCGGCACCGGCATCTGGGCCCACGATGCCACCCAAACCATCCCCTACTCTCTTCTCGTCTCCCGGTTCTTCTCCCTCATCCAGAGCCACCACCCCGACCTCCTGTCCAGCGGAACCAAGTCCTACAAGATTCCTCCTCCCCAGTGCTTGCGTGAGGGTAACCGTCGTACCGTTTTCGCCAACATTGCCGATATCTGCAAGCGCATGAAGCGATCCGACGACCACGTCATGCAGTTCCTGTTCGCCGAGTTGGGAACTTCCGGCAGTGTCGATGGTAGCCGTCGCCTGATCATTAAGGGTCGTTTCGTCCAGAGACAAATTGAGTCCGTTTTGAGGTCATATATCGGTATGTTTCGTCTTTCTATCTTCGCGACAATTGCCATTGGACTCGAAACTCTAACACATTTACAGTGGAGTACGTTACTTGCAAGACTTGCCGCAGCCCCGACACCGAGCTCAACAAGGGTGAGAACCGTCTGTACTTCATTACCTGCAACTCTTGCGGATCCCGTCGTTCCGTCGCCGCTATCAAGACTGGTTTCCGTGGACAAGTCGGTCGCCGGAAGCGTACTGGTTAAACGGGTTAAGCACTGGATTTGGCATTTGTGGGGGAGGCAATTTCCTATTGTCTCTCCTTTATCGCGTGTCACGTACTGGGATCGGTGGATGGTGAAAATGAGACCCCGGCATTGTATCTTTCTACCGTTGGGGGTTTGAGATGAGGAAACGATTTGAAAGATAGAAATAGTTCGCCATGAAATGGATTGATATGACCACCTACTTTCAAGTTCAAATTGACTAATTAACTTGGTTCATTCATTTCTGAGTACAGTTTCAAAACCTGATAACCTATGAACATTAGCCCAAGCTATAGTTTCCTTTGCATCACACATGCCATTCTACAGCATCCTGCCCTGAACCTTCGCATGAAGTACTTCCTACAACCAACATATGGCAGTTGCGACGGGGTTTTGTTCCCTAGTGTGGTGCCTAGTGACCTGTGAACCAGCAAGCAAAGTCTATTGAAATATCCAAACTCCAGTCATATTTCCATGGATATCCTAAAGCATATTACAGTAGTTCTCGAAATCAGCTTTACCGCCAAACTCCGAGGTGACACGTCGACGTGGGTGGACCTAATGGGGAAAAAACACTACCCACTCAAATCTCATGATATTTAGCTCCGATAACCTACGTTGAAAAGGGCAGTGTTGAAGATGTGCCAGAAGCGCTGCGTGATGAAATATACAAGGAAAGCAAGATAGGTTGGGGAGAGTTAAGCGTAAGGGAAACCATGCCACTAGGACTGGAGTACTATACCCACCTATTGCCGTCAATGTTTTGCCCTCTTAGTCCACTCTTCATGGGTTTGATATCTCGATTCCTCAGCCAGGAGATGATTTGCAGGCTTCAAGCCTGCTTGGCATTCCTGTTCCTAGGAAAGTAGTCATTCTGGAAGACGGTGAGGGATTGGTGTCGACTGTCAGCAACGATGCCCTTCAAAGTACATTTCGAGAAGTGCGCGATATGATGCTGGCGAACGGTCTCGATCTTGAACAAGTCTAGAGGGACCAAGATCATGTTTTCTTCATTGAGAGAGCAATTAGGACAGGTATCTCTGGACATCTCGTAGAGGACAGTGGGAAGTGGGTATAGAACGTCAAGAAAGCGATACCTGTTTTTGAAGTTTTTTAGTCTACACATGTCTTCGTTAGGGCATCATTGCGCTATTTGGCAATGATTATACGTTGTCCTTGTGAAAATCAATTGACTAATCATTATGGTCATAAGTAACCCACCGTCTCTCATTCCTCGCTTCGTATGAATACTGAGAGTCGCCGAAGGTGCCAAATCTATAGAAGGTTCTTCGCATAAGAGATTGATAGTTCAGTATCTTGAAGAATGCCTGACCGCCATCTATCCACTCATGATTCACGCGTATAACAGTAATCCTCATCGAAATTTAGAGCAATATCATCCCGAACCTGATCCATATTTAAATGATCTAGCCAGCTACTGTACCAGTCCAGGAACTCGACGATGGAGTCGAAAATTGGCTTCTGCCCGTAAACCGTCATGGGATTATCCACAGTTGCGGCATTAGATATGACCACTCGCCACGCCCAGTCCTTATGGCTCGGATCAGAGTCTTCCGGGTCCCGTCGACAGTAGAGATACATGCTGTACCATTCATCATGTCCGGCCTGTTTCTCTTTGACACCGATCCCGGTTTGGAAGCCAGCTCGCACTTCTATGTCATTGTGCTTATAGGCATCAATCCAGTCTTCTTCGCAGAGATGATAGGCATGCAAGTCTCTTATCAAATCTTCTCGGGCTTTGGACATATCAGAGGCCATTTTCGAGGGCCCTCCAGGTGGGTTGAAAGGGGCCATGCCTGCGTAGCGAAAATCCGGGTCCTCGACCCCACTAGCGTACTTTAGAAAGAGAGCCAGATCATAGCAGGGCGGGACTTCGAAATCGTTGTCCTCTTCATTTCGAAAGGCCACCTCGTTTAACACAGTTTGAAGGGTTTCCATATACATCTGGCACCACTCATCTGTCCACTCTGTTGGCGGGTTGATACCATCCATATGCTGATGATATAGCGTTTTGACATCACTCAATCGGTCAACATTTGCCTCTTCGTGAAACTGACGGACCATTTCTGGTGGAAGGGTAGCCATCCAACGAACATTTTGCTTGATTGTCAGATCAGGCCAGTAGGTGCACATCTCCTTCAGCTTTTCCTCTTCGGTGGAGAGATTCATAGCTTCTATCTCATCGATTCGGTCTTGAAGGAATTGCCGATTGGAGGCCTCCATCTTGATGCGAAATCGCTCCACGGCCAGGCGCATATTCTCATCCGCGTCGGCGGATAACTGTGCGGTTCCCTCCATCCCTAGTGGTAGAGAAGGGCCAAGTAGGCTTGGTGGTAGTGGAACGGGGTAAGAAGATAAAAAGTTCAATGAGTCGAAAAATGGCAGAGCCTCATACACCATATTACAGTAATTGCAGTTTCCGGCACTGCATGCCTTGGCGCGTTTCGACAAGTATGGTCTGCTAATGCCAGGAACTATAATTATTGTAATTCTAGTATTCTACCAGAAATACATCAAAATAAGGATGGTGGGAGCCTTGCCTGACTAATTTCAGTTTAGCGCAATCTAGGTGGGGCGCTGGGAAAGAAAGCGTGAGTGTCTAGGAGCTATTTAGGAATTCTACTGTCAGTGCGCCACAGGAAAGTGTTCATCTCTCGACTATGACAGGCAACCTTGACAGGGTTTCCTGGAACACTATATGCCTATCGTCCGAAGATGAATCGGGAAGCGGGTGGCTTCAAATATTATATACTAAGCTCACTTCGGAGACTAGAACCTTATTCCCAGTCAAAGTTCGAGCTCAAATCCTTCCGCAATACAAAGTTCTTTACTCAAAAATTTGCAATGGTATTTATTGCGGCTATATACGATGCGAAAACCAAGACGACACTAACAAATTGATAAACATCTTACACCCCATCCCAACGCCATCATCAACACACATCACCCACTCGCCGTACTCATCTTCATCTGCATAGCAAATGTATTCAAGTTTCTAGTCTGGAAATAAACAGTTCCAGGACCCTTAAACTTGCAAGCAAGGCCCTCATGAGAAGAATAAGCAGACAAAAGGCCACCAGACGCAACACGCTCAAGTGTATAATCGCAATTCCACGCAACGAGATAACCATTGTCAACGTAGTATTTCTCGCCTTCCACAAGCTAGAACCTATTAGTATATCTGAAACAAAAGATAAAGCTGGTGAGTTTGCAACGTACTTCTTTCTTGACAATCGCACCGAAACTTTGGATCCAAAGGAGTCCAGTTCCGGAAATTTTGTATACGAAGAAGCCCTCTCCGGAGAACATTGCCTTCGTTAGACCCTGGGTTACCAATTCGTGGCTGACGGCTGACGAATGTGCTAGGAAGGCGTCTTTTCCAATCATCCATTCTTTCTCTGGGCGGATGGGGAGCACCATTAGGTCACCTAGGACGGAGGGGGCTAGGAGGAGTTCTCCGGGTCCTGTGAAATTTGACATGCCCATTTTGCTTCCGGCTAGCAGTTTCTTCATTGTGAAGTGGATTTCACCTCTCAGGGTTATTGTAGGAGACATTGCTAGCATGGCGCCTAGAAAGATCATTAGACGTTCGAAGTAATCATACATTTCGGGCTTAATTTTGTCTTACCTGGTTTAACTACCAACGGTGCACCCATGGCTAGTTGGATTGTCAAGAGAGAGTTCGAATCACGATGACTGATTCTGTAGCTGCCTCCGTTGAATGTACCGACATTGTCGTCGTGTGTTGCGGTTGTTCCTTTGAAGTCTCCATATGAGGGGGCTCCTCCAGGGATCCTTTCCATCCGGTTCAATGAGGATGATTGGGATTCAGATCTGCTGATACTGGCAGCAGCGGGTTGCTGGAATGAAGCAGCACTCTGCTGATTGTAGAAAGGCGGCTTATCCTGGGGGTATTGGTTCTCCGGTGGTGGGCTCTGGATTGGAGGGCTAACGGACGGGGGTGGTCCCGGGTATACATTGTTGGTTGGCTGGGACTTTGGTGGGGGAGGGTAGCTGAAGTTATGTGGGGGTGCATTTGCAAAGGAGCCCTGTAAAGCAGGTGACGGTTGCGAGGGTGGGGGAGAGGCCTGGGGAGGCGGAGGGAATGCCTGTGGGGGTGGAGGAAAGGCTTGTTGGGGAGGTAAAGAAAAGGCTATGTAGAGCATGTCAGAGTATTTTCATACTTAATTCTGGGGGATTATTTACTTGTCTGGTGAGCCGGCGCTGCGCAATAGCCGTTAGCATAATGAATACACATTCTTCTTGAATTAATAGCTTACCAGACATCGGCGGAGGGGGGTAGTGAGTTTGCGGCTGCGGCATTTTCTTGTTGAAAAAAGACGGCATCGATGTATGCGAAAGACGAAGTCCAATTGAACTTTCAGATATATCCCTATTCAATCATTAGAGTTGTTCACCCCAGCTTGTCTTTCAGCGTACAAACCCCCTTGTGATGTGCGGGGTAACAAATCTACTTCGACCTCGCTTCGCTGATCAACAGCAAGAAATGCAACAAGAATCAAAAAGGACTGCTAATTTCAGTAACAGTTGAGAGCCTGCTCAAAATGCATTTAAAGGAGAACTTCGTCAGGAATGCACAAAAGAAATAAAAGTATGGCTGAACTCTGGGGAGCTCCAAACCTATTATTAGGTCCGAAGGTCTTGGAGACGATTGAGAGCCATTTAGATTAGCAGCCGAATCACACTTCACTACTGCATGATCATCCCAGCCAGGCGCTTACACGGTCCAACTGCGCAATCTGATGGGCTGGTGCATGCAGTAGTAAAGTGGGTCCTCAAGCGTGATTGGCGGTTCACGAAGGCGCCGACAAGCGGCCAAGCAGAATGCGGAAGTTAAAAGTGGGACACGACAGGGTCAACGGTGATAGATGTGAATATTGTACCGCTCGGACAAAATGCCCAGATTACTAGTAACGCGTCCTGGCTCTGCTGACCTGGCAGCCAAGTCGCGGGGTTAGACCTTGGTTTCCTTGTTAATCAGGTGACATTAGGATATATTTACAACAGAGCATAAATGGGAATGACCATCGCAAAAGAATATGGACGGAACACAGTCAAGCTTGAAGCAAATCACAGATGCATTCTCCTACCCATTTTCCTGAGGCGTAGCAATATTGGAACGCTAGCGCCCTAAATACAAAAGAGTAGCATATAGTTCCGCGAAGATCACTGGTCTGCTAAAAAAGCCATCTGTCCAAGCTAACTAAGCCATAATCCACCAACGCCTTTCAATGATTTAAGAGGATATATGAAACCATGGGAATATCCCAGCAATATTAAACGAGTGCCGCATATAGGTGTTCAGTTGTACAGCAAGCCTAGAAGATGCTGTTCACGATGTTGGATCCAACAGTAGCACCGGCACCGAAGATTGCTGTTCATAGTTAGCACAATGATTCTCCACGAACTCGGAGTACGACACATACCAGCGTTACCCAGCTTTTTGCCAAACTTCTTGCCGCCCTGCTCGAATTTGCTCTTCTCCTTCGGGTCGTTGGACTCAGGAGCTGAAGGTCCACCTTGACTAACTTCCAAAGGCATGTTTCCATAGTTGGTAGGCGGAGGAGCGCCGCCAACCTTCTCATTTAACACATTCACATAGCTGCGAGGGAAGATACCCTCCATACCAGTGCGCTCGTTGCGACCACGCCACCCTAATTTAAACATTAGCACATCTTCAATCCTATTCGTCTCGGGCGGAACGTACAGTCATCATTCATGTGCTCAATAACTTGAATACGGTCATTCGGCTGCAAGGCAAGATCACCCGCATCAGTGGGAGTGTATGCATACAACGCCGAGGCGAGAGACAGAATGGCTGGAACTTGAGGGTAGGCCGGTGGAGCCATCTGGGGAGGCGGGGAGGCATATTGGTTGTGCATCTGGGCTTTCTCATTCAACGAGACATTGTGCATTTGTGACACGGGAGGGGAATAAGGAGCTGGAGCGGGCTGTGCCTGGACGGGTTCCGGTAGGGGTGAAGGTGTGGGCATCACCGGCGTGGCCTCCCGGTGTCGGGGCGCGGAACGAGCATTGGACTCGTCGGGGAGTTGTGAGAGGATAGAGTTCAGCTGTTGGCGTGAGATCACGGATGAATCTGCTAGGAATTCCAGCTCCTGTATTTGTCTGTCAGTGGCTGTTACTTTCAGGTACTGAGGGGAAGACATACGGTTCGGACCATGCGGAGCGACCGGGTGGTCATTGCAGAGGCAAACTCGTTTGCCATGGCAGATATGAAAACTCGAGCGATTGTAGGATTTAGTATGTAGGACTGAATCGCTCGCTGTAGAATGATGGAGATCAAAGATAGGGAAGGTATGGGTTGAGGGAGAGAGCTGAAGGAGTAGCGGAGGTCAAGACCGGACTCCTCTGCCAAGTGGGTTGTCTCGCCTGCCTGGCGGGCCAAGACTTCAGGAACACCAGGGGTAATCTCTTTTCAACCACGCCATACTCCTCGATGTGATATCAATTGTCTTTTAATAGCAGTTTCACTCGTATCTTGCTTCTCTTCTTTCACAATATCAATTCCATGTGTTTTGGTGTTACACAGCGCAGCATTTGAAAAAACAATGTAGCCGGTCTGCATAACTAGCATAACTAGCCCCATGTCTGTGTTTATATTTAGAGCCGAGTCTCCCGATATCAATTTCTTTTCAAATTCACTCGCTTGGTGGCGATCACTGCAATTCTCAGTTTAGCACAAAGTAATGGCACAAGTGCAGGGCAAAGCAGCAAATCGCAACTGTTGGACTAGATCTATGGTATATCTGGTCTTTGCACCACCTGTTTGAATCTAGAGAAAGCCCGGCCTGGTTCCAGGCAGACTGTGGAAGCTAACCATAACTAGTAGCTTCATGATGGAAACTAGCGGTGGAGCAAATTATGATTCGCTCTCATCCCCGATAACACGAGTGACCGTAATACCGTCCTGTTTAACGGTTATTATCTCCCAAAAACACTGAAGGAAGCCAACATACCAGACCAAAATCAGTCTCAAACTCAGCAAGAACGGTCTCATATACCAAGTTAGGATTAGGCGCAACAGCTCCAATCCCAGCCCCCTTAACCATCTCCCGCTTCTGCTTCGTAGTCGCCTCCACCCATTTCCGATACTGAGGCGCACCGGGAAAGATCACATTATCCGCAATAACGACCGAAACATCCGGCTTGAGAACATTCATCTGCTCAAGAAGCCATAAATCAGGCAGATATAGATCCTGCCAATGATCCAGAAAGATAAGTTCAACCTGCGTAAGCTCTTTCCCTTCAACCAGCTCCTGCAGGACTTCATCGCTAGATCCAACGATAATCTGTACAGTATCACGTAGTCCGGCTAAGTCTACCAGCTGGCTAGCTATTGCGCCCATCTCGGGGTTCTTTTCGATACCGATGTATTGATTTCCGCCGTGCGCGCGCACGGCATTTCCGAATAATATGGCGCTGTAGCCGACGTAGACACCGAGTTCGATCATGGATGATGGTTTGTACTCGCAGATCAAGTCAACGATGTGCTGGCCTTTTTTGGCTCCGACGTTGGTGAGGATTTCAAATTCTTTGTGGTATTCATCGATTGCGGAGAGTACTTTTTGTGGGTTTCCGTTGAGCTCTTTAATATCGGGGCGTGCGTATATATAGTGCAGTAGGTCTACTTCGCGGCCATCCTGGTCATATTTAGAATTGCATCTAGGTACATATGTCCAAGATTGGAGTTTTACTCACAAAAGCATATTTGGTCGCTCGAGGTGCATGCTGCTTGTTTGACATGCTTCTATGGATAACTTGAAGCACTTGAGATATGTTGGGTTCTCAGGTATGTCTTCGGATTTAGGTGAACAATTTCAGATGATTGTTTCTGTGCATTCAAATATATTGAGCTAGCTATTCCTTGAAATCTGGGGAGCAACATATATAATGAATCGTGTAGCATATTTTCCAGCCGGGGTTTTGATGTTTGTGGGAGTCCCGAGGTCAGGAGTTAAGAAACTCAGAAAGGAAATATCCGAATGCTTCGGAGAATCTGACAGTCCGAGGCCTTGGCTTGCGGCCATGCGTCGTGAATGAGACAATAAAATTCTAGTAATATCCTCTAATATTAACCGGGGATCTCTGGATCATTAAAAACTTGCGATCGTCTCAAGTTCCCCCACTCATGTACATACAGTAAGTAGTATTTGAAACCCGGGGTTGTATATATCCGACTATTCTGACGCCACGATGGCGACTGAGAAGGTGAAGAAAGCAGAATGTGATCTCTGCAAGGTGATAGAACGACCCATGGAAATATGCTTATATTTTATTATTAAGAGAGGGCAGAGAGGGACTGACTTCTTGCATTTTGAGATAGGCTTTGAGGCTCGGTGTCGTGCTTGGTGGGGTAAGTCGGGGTCCGTAAGAGGAAAAAAGGCTGCGCCTCAAGCGCTGTAACAATTACTAGTTCTTCATTATGAATCAGCTAATCAATACGTGAATATACGCCATAATGATATATTCCTTCCTTTATAGCCGCCTGTATTGTGCGGTGAGATGAATGCCCCAGCATGGACCGAGCATCTATGACATCAAGTGGGTCGACTACATCATAGTGTTATGGCAACTCATTGATAAACAATGGCAATATATGATCTAAAACGAAGACATAGCAATACATAGTCAGATCTATTCCGATCACTAGGCTTAATACTGGGCTATATAGCACATGAGGACCAAGCGACTGGGTTGAGAAAAGACGGTGATGGTGGCAACATCACCGTGGCCCCACTTGGATGATGTCTGTAGCCTCATTTTGTACTCAACCACTAAATGAACAATGACGACCTGTACTCAATTGCCATATGAATCCAATGGTAAATCCCTAAAATCAATTGCTAAGCAGTAATCTAGAATGTACCCAAGGTTAGCGGAGTTAGGCGCATGACAATATCCGCGACAATAACCCCCACTAAACCATAAAGGGTTTAGCGCGTGACTCCCCTCTCTCCCACTCTCGAGAAGCTTCTGTGCAGTATAAATCCCATCCACCCAACCTCACGCGAGCCTTCGTCATAATCCACCTCTTTCCCTCCACAATCAACCCACACCACTCAACCCTCAAACACCACATACAACCGCAAAAATGGATGACTGGAACACTACCACCAAGATCGGCAGCAAGCACCGTGGCGCCGGTATGGCCCCCCGCGAGACTGTCGTCAAGGGCAAGAGCGCCCTGAACGCCGCTCAACGCCAGGGTGGTGTCCTCTCCACCGAGAAGAAGTACACCACCGGTAACCTCGTATGTCCCAAAAAAAATCCCACCCCTTGAAACCCAAAACACTTGAATCAAACACTAACCCGAATCCAATCCACAGTCTGCTAAGGCTGGTGCTCCCGAAGGCCAGCACCTCACAAAGGTCGACCGCAGCGACGACATCATCAAGCCCAAGACCGTTGGCCTTGAGGTCGCAGATGCTATCAAGAAGCGCCGTACCGACGAGGGCTACAAGATGACACAGAAGGAGCTCGCCACCAAGTGCAACACCACCGTGACCATCATTCAGGACTTCGAGCGTGGATCCGCCACCCCGGATCAGAAGGTTCTTTCTGCCATGGAGCGTGTGCTTAACGTCAAGCTCCGTGGTAGCGACATCGGTAAAGAAAAGTTCCCCAAGAAGAAATAAATAAATTCAGCGCCTGGCTGAGGCTTTTCATTTCTTGGGGATGAGACGCATTTTCTTTCTTCTTACTTGTTTTCTTTGTGATGAACGTCATGCCTTTCCCCTTCTTCTCTGATATGATGTCTACTTTTTACCTCTTTGGGGGGTTTTTTCTGCTGGTCGGATTAGCGCTGGCCTTGCATGAAATGGGCTTAGAGAAAATTCGGATAAAAATGTATAAATGAGATACCTCAATGATTGTGATCTATGTCCACTGGTGATTCTGAATCTGGTCAACGTAGAGCCGTAGTTCTGGATCAATTACTACTTTATAATCAAGTTAGATTGGACAAGTGATCGCATGCATTATATCCTTGCCATATACCCTCGACCTCACCAACTCAGTTCTATAGGTTGAAGATCTTACTTCGGCCCAGTCAGACTTGCAAGCTAAGCTCATTATATACTTGGTCTGAACTGATTGAATTTTGCAAGGCTTCTGTATTGTCTATTTTGTGATATGTATGTCCCCTGGATGTTCGAGCTCGTGTGTCCACACGCTCTCCCCAGCAAGAAAGACATATAACTCGAGAACTGAAAATGAAGCATGCCGTCTTTTAATAACAGAAAACAAAAGCAAAAGGGTACCAACTCCGGTTGATCATGTAGGAATCAAGAAATGAGAAAACCGTGCCTCGAAAGGTCATCATCTCATCCCATATGCCGGACTCGAGGGCAAAATTAAAAACAAACGTCCCGAGTCTAGTTCGCATCGTAAACACATACACACAACTCTCCTCGACTCGAATCACCTATACTTTTTCGTAGCGTAGCGTTTCATCCCTTACTTCCGCAGCTGCTCCCGCTCAACCTCGTACATGAAGTCGAAGTAGCCCTTATCGAAGTGGTGGATACGGACGTAACCGTCCTCACCACCGGAGGCGTATGAGGTGCCGGCGGGGTGAACGTCGATGGTGTTGAGGGGACCGAAGTGGCCACGGACGCGGCCGATCTCGTCTTCGAAGATCTTGTGGTAGAAGCGGGCCTCGAATTTACCCTGGCGAGCGGAGGTGGTGGTGACATCCATGGCGGCCTGACCACCACCCAAAATCACGTAATCCTTCGTGTTGGTGATGGAGGCGGAGTTGAGGGGAGTATCGGCGGGGTAGGTCTTGAGGATGGCGAGGTTGCGAGCGGAGATGAGCTGTAAAAGGTTAGTCAGGTCGGTCTGATATGAGTTTTTCTAATATGCCTACCTTGGCAGTCTTGTCTTTGGAGGCGGTGATGAAGTGGGTGCGGTCAGCGGAAAATTGGATGTCGTTGATCTGGTGGTCGAACTCGTGGGCCTGGATGTTCTCTAGCTGATCACCGGTCTGGGAAAAAAGACGTCAGTATTTCAAGACTGACATTGGATTCGAAATAGAATCTTGTCGGTCATACCTTGGGGTCATATTGGCTGACGGAACCATCCTCGTGTGCAGCAATAATGTACTTGGCCATGTAACTCCATCCGGCAACAGTGGCCTTGCTCTCAGCGCAAGTAATGCGCAAGCTTGGCTCCTCTGCCTGAACATCCAGGTTGTTGCCCTCACCATCACCGTAGGCAATATCGAGAACAGCGATCGAACCGAGGAAACCCATACGCTTCTCTGTCACTGCCAGCAGCTTGCTTCCATCCGGGGAGAATGCCACGCGCTTCACGGCTGTGGGGAACTCCCACACCTTGATGCAGTCGCCAGTCTTGATGTTCCATAGTCGAACGGTGTTGTCGGCTGATCCAGTCGCAAGGATCACAGTGTTGGGGCTCACGTCGACAGTCCAGATAGCACCCTGGTGGCCAGCGTACGTTCCGAGACGCTCGCCGTTGGCGGTCCACCATGCGCACACATTCTTATCCTTTGAAACCGAGAAGAGGAGGTCGCCGTCCTTGTTGTAACGAATCTGGTTGAGGGACCGCTCCTATAAGTTGATTACGGTTAGTTTTCACTGTGGACCCGAGCTTTTAAGAAGAATCCCACGCACATGTCCCGACAGCAGAATAGGTCTCATCTTGGTGGATGCGACAGGAAAGGACCGAAAATAAATGCACTGAGCTGATCGTCTCAGTGAGGTGGATGTATGGCGGGTATATCGGAGGAGGGGGGTCAATCTCGTCAACCGTCACTTTCTTTCACTAGTGAATTTCATCGCACACTCCTCAGCGCCAAGACTGACAAACCGTATCGAATCGCGCTTTTCCGGCAGAACCATTGATCCGGTATCTACACGTGATGTGATGCCCCTCAGCCCTAAGCCCTATTCGCTCTAATCAGGAACCCGTGTTTCCGGAATAACTACTGCTCCGCCGGAACAATTTACTGTAGGTCATGACTCATCAAACCGTTATCTTCGGAGAACGTATCTTTAATGCCTCAGGCACCAACTCCCGTGTGACTTGTGTTCTCCCTTTCGGATCCCGAAGTATCACAGCAACGAGAAAGGGAAATGCAGGAGAGACGGGTGTGAGGGGAAAGATACTACATCTGAGAAGACATAAACTCTAGCGAAGATCTCCATTGATGCCGAGTTTTTCCTCTACCATAAGGGTGAAATGTTAAGCTTCCCCGTGATCCCGAACCGATAATCAGCTCCGAGGGTTCTCCCCCCCTAAACAAGCAATAATATTCATGCTGTTCCCCGCCGTACCCCGCGGTCCTCTCTCCCTCCAGGCGCGAACGACTAATTTTTATCTCCGCACCTCTCTGAGCTTGTCTTCATACCATACCATATCCTCCGCACGAGGGGTTAGAGGTTCTGTCCTGCCAACCTTTACGGCTCCGTCCCAAAAGTCTGCTTTTTTAAACCCATTGGCCGCTGCTTCAAATCGCACGTTCTGCAGCTCCGCAATCATGGCCGCTAAGATTGATGGCACGGCAATTGCCAAAGCCATTCGCCAGGGTCTCAAGACTGAGATCGAGGAGACTCAGCTTGCAAACCCCCGGTTCAAGCCTAACCTGATCATTTTTCAAGGTGAGCATCTTGGTCCATTCCCGAACGGAAAAGTAGCAGCATGTGATTGACTAACACCACTTTGTGATATACAGTCGGCAACCGATCGGATTCCAGTTAGTTTCACATGAATGCCACATCGACTAATAAAGGTACAGAACTAATTATAGCCTAGGCACCTATGTGCGCATGAAGCTGAAGGCCGCCCAAGAGGTACATTCGATCCAATGCCAACAATTCGAGATAGGATGGCTGCTGACTCACTTTAGGCCAACATCCTCTGCACTCTGATCAACATCCCCGAGACCAGCACCGAGCTGGAGCTTCTCCAGGAGATCACCAAGGCCAACAATGACCCCACCGTTCACGGTATCCTGGTCCAGTTGCCCATCCCCGATCACATGTCCGAGCACACCATCACCTCTGCCGTCTCTGATGAGAAGGACGTGGATGGATTCGGTGCTATCAACATCGGTGAGCTGGCCAAGCGTGGTGGCCGGCCACACTTCACCCCGTGCACCCCGCTTGCAGTGATGGAGCTGCTCAAGGCCAGTGGCGTCGACCCCTCAGGCAAGCAGGCTGTTGTTCTGGGACGTAGCGACATTGTTGGCAGCCCAGTCAGCTTCCTGCTCCGTAATGCCCACGCCACCGTTACCGTCTGCCACTCTAAGAGTGCCGACATCCCGAACATCGTGAAGAACGCTGACATTGTCGTCGCTGCTATTGGAAAGACCGAGTATGTGAAGGGAGAATGGTTGAAGCCAGGTTGCGTTGTGATTGATGTTGGTATCAACTACAAGCCTGATGCGACCAGGAAGTCTGGTGAGCGCCTGGTGGGAGATGTGGAGTTCGAGTCTGCCTCCCAGGTGGCCTCGCAAATCACCCCCGTCCCCGGTGGTGTTGGCCCCATGACCGTTGCCATGCTGTTGAAAAATGTTGTTCACGCTGCCAAATCATACTTCGAGAAGCAGAAGGACCGTCACATTACTCCCCTGCCTATTCGTCTACAGACTCCCGTCCCGTCGGATATCGCCATCTCTCGCGCTCAGTACCCCAAGCCAATTACTCAGGTTGCTGCCGAGGTTGGCGTTGCGCCCCACGAGCTGGAGCCCTACGGTCACACTAAGGCCAAGGTTGCCCTTGAGGTCTTAGATCGTCTCTCTCACCGTCGCAATGGACGCTACGTTCTGGTTGCCGGTATCACCCCTACCCCTCTGGGCGAGGGCAAGTCCACTACTACCCTTGGTCTTACTCAGGCTCTTGGAGCACACTTGAACCGCATCACTTTTGCCAACGTCCGTCAGCCCAGTCAAGGACCCACCTTTGGTATCAAGGGTGGTGCTGCTGGAGGTGGTTACAGTCAGGTCATTCCTATGGATGAGTTCAACCTGCACTTGACAGGTGACATTCACGCGATCACTGCCGCTAACAACCTTCTTGCTGCGGCCATTGAGACCCGTATGTTCCACGAGAGTACGCAGAAGGATGGCCCTCTCTACAGCCGTCTGGTGCCCGCCAAGAAGGGCAAGCGCGAGTTCCAGCCTATCATGTTCCGTCGCCTGAAGAAGTTGGGTATTGAGAAGACCAACCCCGATGATCTCACTGAGGATGAGATTCGCCGCTTTGCCCGTCTGGATATTGACCCTGAGACTATCACCTGGCGTCGTGTTCTTGATGTCAACGACCGCCACCTGCGTGGCATTACCGTTGGCCAGGCCCCCACTGAGAAGGGTCTTTCCCGCGAGACTGGCTTCGATATCTCCGTCGCTAGTGAGTGTATGGCTATCCTTGCTTTGAGCAACAGCTTGGCAGACATGCGTGAGCGCCTGGGCCGTATGGTGGTCGCTACCTCCCGCAGCGGCGACCCCGTCACCTGTGATGACATTGGCGCCGGCGGTGCTCTTGCTGCTTTGATGAAGGATGCCATCAAGCCCAACCTCATGCAGAGCTTGGAGGGAACTCCCGTTTTGGTCCATGCTGGCCCCTTCGCAAACATCAGTATCGGTGCTAGCTCCGTCATTGCCGATAAGCTGGCCTTGAAGCTGGCCGGTACCGAGCCCGATGAGGATCATGATGCTAAGACTGGTTTCGTGGTGACTGAGGCTGGTTTCGATTTCACCATGGGCGGTGAGCGCTTTTTCAACATCAAGTGCCGATCATCGGGTCTTTCTCCCGATACCGTGGTCATTGTGGCCACCGTCCGCGCTCTGAAGGTGCACGGTGGCGGTCCCGATATTAAGCCCGGCGCTGCTCTGCACGAAGTTTACCGTACTGAGAACGTCGATATCCTCCGTAAGGGTTGTGTCAACTTGCGTAAGCACATTTCCAATGCCCGCAAATACGGCGTGCCGGTGGTCGTGGCCATCAACAAGTTTGAGACCGACACTGAGGCTGAAATTGCTGTCATCCGGGAGGAGGCGATCGCAGCGGGTGCCGAGGACGCCATCCCCGCCAACCACTGGGCTGAGGGTGGAGCCGGCGCCATTGACCTGGCTAAGGGTGTTCTGGCCGCCAGCTCCAAGCCAAAGGACTTCAAGCTGCTCTACGACCTGAATGGCAGCATCCAGGAGCGCATTGAGCGCATTGGCAAGGAAATGTACGGTGCCGAGAAGGTCGAGTTCAGCGAGCTCGCACAGAAGAAGGTTGATACCTACACTCAGCAAGGATTTGCCAACCTGCCGATTTGTATTGCCAAGACACAGTACTCTCTCAGTCACGACCCTGCCCTGAAGGGCGCACCAACCGGATTCACTGTGCCGATTCGGGATGTCAGACTGGCCGTGGGCGCTGGATACCTGTAAGATTCTCTCCCCTTTCCTTTTTCCACTACGTCTACCCCACAGTGACCCGCTTTTACATACCCCTTCCATTTTACCGAGTTTAAGTCAAATACTAATTTGACTCACAGCTACGCTCTGGCTGCCGACATCCAGACCATCCCTGGCCTACCTACTGCACCGGGCTACCTTAATGTAGACATTGACCCGGAGACAGGTGAGATCGACGGTCTGTTCTAGATCGTGCATGAAACTTTGTTTTAAGGTTCGGATTGGATAGAAAATGACTGGGTGTATATAACCCTGCATTGAGCACGACTTGGGACTTTTTTTCAACACATACCACTTACAACGATAATCTGGCGTCCCACGGAAATATTTAGAGCGGAGAATTTCAACACCAGGTTCAATTAGCAGATGAATCAAATTTAAGAAGTTATGAAGTATTTCAAGTCTTTCTTTTTGTCTTTAGCCATAATCAAGGAAATTCCAAGCTTAGCATCCAAGGTTCTTGTACCTGTAGATCGTGCTATTCGGGTGATCGTTTCCCGGCGCAGAAGTGGGTCCAGCACCTTCCTCGGTGAGCGCGGAGCTGTGCTCCGAACTCCGGAGGACGCTACGTTTTGACTTCTTCCCCCAACCGTGTAGCGGGTCGGTGGATAGATCTATGAGCCCGGTGACTCGATGAATGGAACATAAAAAGGGCTAGGACCAGGGGATTTAAAAGAAAGAAGCCAGACCTCCTCCATTTCTTACCTTTTAATTTCTAGTAACATCCATCTGGTCCTCCATTAGGTGGTTACTTCTTAAGTAAGTCTCGTGACTGTCCGGCTTCGGCGCTTCTTGTAGCGGCAAACGGTTAGAAGAGGAGAGAACATTGGCTCATCCATTTGTTTGTTGCAGCAGAGTTTCCTTCCCGGACAAGGCTTTTTCCTCTTTTCCCCTTCGACCTTGCCATCGTTCTACTCTCCGGTAATTCCTCCAGTCCCCATTTGCCTTGCTGGACCCAGTTGCCCAGTTACCCGGCCACTCCCGTTTTCCCCGGGCTTTCGCTCCCCCAGACATTGTTCCCGGCAACTTGAGCTAGTGACGTTGCGATCGGGCATAGGACAACTCCGACCCACTGCCGCTTTTCCCTTCTGCCGAACATCGTACCCTCGGTTGTTCAACACGGCGAATCCGCAAAACTGCCCCCCCGATACTGCCTCCGAACCAAACAGAAAGAGAGAAAGTCGCGCTGACGCTTTCCCGAGCATAGGCCCCAATTCGTGCCTGATTACCACACCATGAACGCTCTTCGGTCTGGTTCCGCTTTCGCGCGCCGGTCCCTTGCGACCCCTCCTGTTGCCCCTCTCTCTTCTTCTTCTCGTCTTCTCTCTTCCTCCTTTACTTCCTTCTCTACTTCCCAGAGATCTCTTTCTTCTGCCTCCCTTCCTCGCACTCACAGAATCTCTGCGTCTTCCCGCTGGACCGGATCGACTCCTTCGTTGTACCTTACTCAAACCCGCACTATGGCTATCGAAAGCAAGATTAAGGTTGTGAACCCGGTGGTGGAGCTGGATGGTGATGAGGTATGGAGCGAACCCCTTCCTTTTTATATTTTAGTCCCCGAACCTTCCTCGCGCGGGGTGTGTCACAAGCCTGCAATGTCTCATGCTTTGAGCGGTGCATTTTCGTCTTGTCCGTCATTCAACGCGGGGAAATACGGGGGAGCCGGTCTCGATACATGTGTCATTGGGCCAACCCGATACCAATGGACCGACCCGAGGCTCGTTCGGCACCAATTGTGAACTTGGCTAACAGAGGATCTTCAATAGATGACCCGCATTATCTGGCAAGACATCCGTAACAAGGTAAGCCTCGGAACAACCTCACTGCCCCTCGACCCCTCATGCAGGTTGAGCCTGCATGATCGGCCCCCGGCTGCAGACAGCTGCATGCAGTTGATGCATCAGATCGCCCTAAAAGTCTAGACCGTGGCTAACATTACTTCTCTTTTAGTTGATTCTGCCGTAAGTGCTAAACCTAGACGGAATGACCTTCTGTCCGTTTTACTAAACTCACTCTTCAGTTACCTCGACATTGACCTTAAGTACTACGACTTGGTAAGCTTCTTAGCTCACCCACCCTGATGAGATTCGGTCCCGCTAACCAATTATCTAGGGTCTTGAGTACCGTGACCAGACCGATGACCAGGTCACCATTGACGCCGCTGAGGCTATCAAGAAGTACGGTGTCGGTGTCAAGTGTGCCACCATCACCCCCGATGAGGCCCGTGTTGAGGAGTTCAAGCTGAAGAAGAGTAAGTCGTGGTCTGCACCCAGTTGTGCCCTCTCGGAGACTAACATTCGACCTAGTGTGGCTGTCCCCCAACGGTACTATCCGTAACATCCTTGGCGGTACCGTTTTCCGTGAGCCCATCATCATTGAGAAGATCCCCCGTCTTGTGCCCGGCTGGAACAAGCCCATTGTCATTGGCCGTCACGCTTTCGGTGACCAGTACCGTGCTACCGACCGTGTCATCCCCGGTCCCGGTAAGCTCGAGCTGGTTTACACCCCCGCTGGTGGTGAGCCCGAGGTTGCCCAGGTCTTCGACTTCCAGGGTGGCGGTGTCGCCCAGGTTCAGTACAACACTGATGACTCCATCCGTGGATTCGCCCACGCCTCCTTCAAGATGGCCCTCCTCAAGGGTCTCCCTCTGTACATGAGCACCAAGAACACCATCCTCAAGCGCTACGACGGCCGCTTCAAGGATATCTTCCAGGAGATCTTCGACAAGGAGTACAAGACTGAGTTCGACGCCAAGAAGATCTGGTACGAGCACCGTCTCATCGACGACATGGTTGCCCAGATGATTAAGTCTGAGGGTGGCTTCGTCATGGCCCTGAAGAACTACGACGGTGACGTTCAGTCCGACATCGTCGCCCAGGGCTTCGGATCCCTCGGTCTCATGACCTCCACTCTCGTCACCCCCGACGGCAAGTCCTTCGAGGCCGAGGCTGCCCACGGTACCGTCACCCGTCACTACCGCGAGCACCAGAAGGGTAACGAGACCTCCACCAACCCCATTGCCTCCATCTTCGCCTGGACCCGTGGTCTCGTCCAGCGTGGTCAGCTCGACAACACCCCCGACGTTGTCAAGTTCGCTGAGGAGCTCGAGCGTGCCTGTATCGAGGTTGTCAACGATGATGGTATCATGACCAAGGATCTTGCCCTTGCCACTGGCCGCAAGGACCGTGAGGCCTGGGTCACCACCTCCGAGTACATGGCTGCCGTTGAGCGCAAGCTCAAGGCCAACCTCAAGGCTCGTCTGTAGATATTTTTCCCTTTTTATGATGCCCATTTCTGCCTGCACAATCTTTCTATATGATATCTCTCCCCAATAGATCTCGGGGGATTTTGATCTAGCTTCTGACATGTACAGTCGTCGGACAAATAAAAATCGAGTCGCTCTGCATGAACAATTTCTTCTCATCCTTGTATTTGCTTTGTAATGCCGATTATTGTAGAATGTAAACCTAATAAGACAGCACTTCTCATTGCCTTCCTGGAGTTGAGATATCGCTTCTGTACGTGTAATGGGAACATAGTAGCGACATATTGTCATTGGTTTGTTTCAAGCATGGCAACGGTGCCTGAGGCCATTTTCAGGGTCCAGTTGCCATTGGAGTCCATCCTATCATGTTTTGATGGGATGTGGAACTTACTTGTCCCCAATTTTCCGAAGTGTATCAAGAAGCAAACATGAATTTTCCCTGGGTTTAATTATCCGTGGGCAAAAGTCATGCATCTGAAAATCCCGCAAAAATTACTCGGGATCGTAGAGAGCATCTATAGGGTTTCTTGGAACAACTCTATGCTACTTCTGGTAGCATTGCAGGATATTGAGACCCTGTACCAGAAGAGGCGTTTAAAAAGTGTTGCTGGCGATTGGCTGCAGGCTTATCCCATTGTGCCTTCCTAAGTAAGTCCCACGGTATATACTCGATTAGGTGGTAAGTTACCCTTGCCAGTTGAATGTCATGAACATTTGGACACCAGGAAGGCGCGACCCAGTAGACATAACTCCCAACAATGACAGCAATAACTTCTTCTTTCTTCCTCCCTCCATATCTTTGCTTTCACATCTACAACTCATACAGCATTCTTTAGAACCATACATTCATTACCTCACACTCTTTGTCCTGTCTCAACTATTTTGTTTATTGTCGTTCACTCCTCTTTTCAGACTTGTCGTCGTCAAGCATGACCATGCAGTTCCAACCTGTGTGTCCCGTCCACTTCATCCGCCCTCAACAACTGCATCCCCGATTTTGCATTTTCCGTCCCGGTGGTGTCCCTACACCTCTCATCGCCATTGATGAGCTTCCATCCTGGCTTCAGATTTCCAATCCATCTCCAGAAACATACATCGGCTTGCAACCAGTTTCCCCAAGCTACATACCACGGGAAGGTGAATACGAGGTGACATGCATCAACTGCTCAAGCAGTGTGTCCTCTGTCAACCAAAGCATGTCCGACCGGAACGAAGACATTCAGTCCCCTCAGTCCTCTCTCAGTGCGAACAAGAGTTGTACGGGTACACCTTGCAATGGGACAGTCGAGAATGAGGCGGCGGTTACCATTCCCAAGTTTCCAATTGGGTTCAACATTGGGAATTCGCCGTTCGATGCAACGCGGCAGAGCCCTGTCCTTGGACTTTATAGTACCAACGCGTCTCCGCTGGCTCCTCAGAATATCCCTTTGCCCGTGTCGCAGCCACCGAGTATTGGAGAATCGATCTCGGATTCTGAGAAGCTTTCGTCTGAACCGAGCAAGTCTGACAGACCAGATACCCCAACGACATCTTCGAACTCATCCCAAGGAACAAGTATCGCCTCTACCCGATCCCTCACTGATGCTGTCGAACGGCTCAGGAAAAAGTTAAAGCTGAATGGTTCATCTAGCCGAACCAACTTTCATCGCACAGTTCACAGAGCAGTCGAGGCCGATTCCTTATTGCACAAAGATTCCAAATACCACAAAGTGCTCCCTGAATCCGGCGGAATTGTCAAATTCCGTCGCCGTCATCGGATCCAAGTCAAGGAGTCGAAGTCGACGCTCTCGAGTCCTGTCGATGAGATGAAAAAAGAGGATCTGAAGCTAGACGATTGGCACAAAAATCCCAAATACCACAGAGTGCACTCTAAATCCCAGAGAAGTGTCAAAATCCCTCGGATCAAACGCAAGGGGTCGAAGTCGACGCTTTTGACTCCTGCCGAGACGAACTCATCCGCCAAGCGACGTGCTCGCCGTGAACGCCTGGCCCAGCGACTGCTTCATCAGCATGACGTGGACCGCAAGAGCCGCTACTGGCACATGGCCAGGATTCCAAAGTGATACATGTTTTGAACTGTACAGGAAGGACAGGAAGTTTGCTGATGACTTGTTGACGGCTTGTTTTGTACTTTTGTTCTGCTATTCTGATATGTCGTGTTTAGTTCGTATCTCTGTGCTTTACGTTCAGTTTGACGTTCAGTCCAGAGGCACTTGTGTCCTTCGCTCATCTTCACTGTGCATTCTTGCCTTATACTGTTATACCAGAGATGCTGTTGGAATACACTTTCTTTGACCAGTGTCATAAATTCGATCCTTTGAAATAACTCGTGGTAGATTGGAGCTAATCTCGAGTGTCGTGATCATTTTCTTGCTAGAACCAAACGGGCAACTCGCCTCCCCCGCACCCTTATCTCCCGGTTGTACTCCGATTCAGGACCCCCACAACATAATGGCAAGCATCAAGAAGCCCCGAGGAATCCGACACGATCGACATTGCCACCGCTGTCGAGTCAAGGGCATTAAATGTGATCTTAACCGGCCTCGTTGTCAGCCCTGTCAACAGAATGGGTTGGCATGTAGCTATCCCCAAAGGGTTGTCTGGATGGGTGACAAGAAAGTCACACCAGAGGGTACACAACGTACACAACCGAAGTCAGCATCGACGACAAAAACCAAGAGTGGAGAGTCAAGTCCAACTCAATCACAAAGCAACAACATGCCTATCAATCTATACGGATTCATCGATCTCTTATCGCACTTTTATCAAGAGATCCAATCAACCAAAGAAGAACTACCAGAGGAAGCCGTCAAACTCATCTCTCACACCTTAAGCTTCGCTCGCTCACGTCTCCAGGGATCAACCAACAAGCAATCGATCCAGACGCACCTCGGGGCCTTGACGAACTTGAGTAAAGTCATTGATTCCGGACACCCGATTGCACTATTTGGGATTGCCACTTTCGCCATTTTTGAAGTATGTTGTGGCTCATTTGGCAAATGGAATCGTCATTTACAAGGTGCACGCTCTCTCCTTGACCTTCACTGTCGGAACAAGGCCGAGCTTGATGGCCTTGCTGCCCGGGTTCCCGGCCTCGGACATGTGCTAGCCTACTTGGTATGGTTTGATGTTACGGGTGCACTGGTTCGAGATGGAGATCTGATATTTGATGATTGGCATCGCGGCATCTTATGCTCGAATTTTTTCGACTCGGTGGGCTGCCCGCCGGATACATTTGAGCTCTTTACGCACCTGGCAAAACGGAACATCAATCCCGACATTTTGGATCTCAGCTCCAGAGCGATGGATCAGATATTAAATTTAGACAATAGCGATACGACAGACCGGGGACTGGCGGCCGCCGTGTACAGATGCACGGGCGCGATAGTGGCATTTGGTCGCGCAGGAGAAAGCGGGCATAAAGAACTCATTCCTATCTCAAATCCATATTCCGAAGCATTATCAAAGATGGTCGATCGAGCATGCGACGTTATCTCCAGGATCCCCACTTCGTCGAGATACTACGTGCACCTAGCCAGTCCAGCCTATTTAACCGGAATGCACGCGACCACCACAAGACAATGCGAGATTCTGAGAGGTTATTGGAGGAACTGTCAGCTGTGTGACTTTCCGCGTTATCCGGATGCCCAGGAACAATGCGAGGAAAGATGGAGAAGCAGGAGGATCTGAATACGAGGGTTAGATAGCCTTCCTAATGCGGAAACCTATCTATCCGCTCCCCGCATCTCTTATCTCACCATATAGTACATCCACCCATAAATCCCTTCATTTCCTTCGTCTGCGTACCTGATTATATTTCTTTTCTTTAATTGTAACCGTATGATGGCAACCGACACACCAACTCCTTCCTACCAAGAACTCGCTGCCCAAAAGCGCGAGCGCCAGCTCGATCTGATCCCTCTCGAGTGGCGCTTGGAACCAGTTCCCTCGGTAGACTCCGCACCCAATGCCCTCGTGTATATTCGTCAGACACTTAGTCCGACCGAGCTCGCTCTTACAGAGGAAACCGATATCACGGTCTTGCTGCGCAAGCTTTCCTCCGGAGAACTTTCATCTCTTGAGCTTACGCAGGCATTCGCTAAGCGCGCTGCGCTAGCACACCAATTAACAACATGCTGCACGGAGATATTCTTCGATGAAGCCTTCGCGGTCGCTAAGGAGATGGATGAACATCTCGCCAATACAGGTGAAACGATGGGTCCCCTGCACGGGCTCCCGGTCTCAATTAAAGATCTGTTCTCCGTTAAGGGTGTTGATACATCCATCGGTATGACTTCACTGCCACCCCATCTAACCCATGGTATGGATTTTTACTCACCGTACTCAGGATGGGTCGGTCTCACAAACAACCCCGCCCAAACCGATAAATCCGTCGCCAGAACACTTCGCCGATTAGGCGCCGTTCTCTACGTGAAAACTAATCTGCCCCAATCAATGATGATGTCCGACTCGTACAATCATGTTTGGGGCCAATGCGTTAACCCCTTCAATCGGAATCTGATCTCAGGTGGGAGTTCCGGGGGAGAGGGATCTATTGTTGCGGCTAGGGGAAGTCCGCTTGGTATTGGGACTGATCTTGGTGGTTCTATTCGCATTCCTGCTGGACTTTGTGGGTTGTATGGGCTTTCGCCTAGCCCCGGGAGACATCCTTATGAGCGGGGAAAGTGCGTATTCCTTCTTTCTTTTTTTTACCGGTGTGATTGCATGTGAGGGATATCGGACTAATGATGGCTTCAATAGTCCCGGTCAGGATATTGTCCGCTCGGTCGCTGGGCCTATGAGTGTTAGTCTTGCCACTATTGAGCGGTATATGGAGGCCGTTCCGTGTGCTTCGCCTTGGGAGCTGGATCATCATGTTGCCCCTGTGCCTTGGAGAAGGAGTCTTGCTTCGCTGCGACCTAAGCGGTTGAAGATCGGATTTCTGGTTGATGATGGTGTTGTTAAATGTCAGCCGCCTGCTGAGCGTGGTGTTCGGGATGTTATTGAGGCTTTGAAGGCGGCTGGTCATGAAGGTGAGTTATTTCTCTGGTTTGACAGATGGAATCGTGCTAAACGTCTGTACAGTTTTCGAATGGGATGCCTCGTCTCATGCTTATGCATACGAGCTATGGGAGAAAGCTATTCTCTCCGATGGTGGTGAAGGTTGCCGTCGGATGATTGAGATGACCGGTGAACCTCTGATTGAGGGTATGCTTGTCGGGAAAGAGCATAATATCTTGACAACTTCGGAAACACACCAGGTATGATTATATATCCCCAAACCAATTTAAAGAGCCTCCTGGGTATGGTGGCCGGTCCATTTACTAATTATTCATAGTTGAACGCCGCGAAATATAAATACGAGACTTCGTACCTCGAAAGCTGGATCTCATCTGGCATCGATGCATTAATTATGCCCAATACACCCTGGGTGGGATATAAGCCCTGGACCTGGGTTAAATCTAATAACTACGTGGGATACACTAGTATTTGGAACTTAGTGGGATACGCGGCTTTGACTGTTCCTGTCACGACAGTCTCCAGGGACAAGGATGTGCCGAGTCAGGACTGGCTCGATCATGTTCCTAGAAATCCGAGCGACAGGTTCAACAAGGAACAATGTGAGCTTCTTATCCCATCTGCGTACGTGCGACTGATACTGATGATTATAGATGATCTTGACCTGGTCGATGGTATGCCGGTCGGTGTGCAAGTTGTTGGGGGCAGATTCGGAGAGGAGAAATGCGTTGCTGTAGCTAAAGCGATTGAGCAGGCAATGAGGTGGAAGGATCTAGCTCGGCCGAGTCTTTAATAGATACCCTGAATACACACCTGCAGTCTGATGCCCAGGTCGTGCATTACATTTAGCTTTACAATATAAATAGTTCTCATGATCATAACAGCGTATCGTATATTCGCCCTATGTAAATGGTATGTATATGCCAATCCATCCAAACATAATGTACAGATTTCAAAGTACCACCTGGGCACTAGATAGGAGCATTCATCCTCTCCTTATAATCTGGGAATTCGAAGTCTCCCAAATCCCACTCAATACTCGGATTCCAAGTTCCCTGGCCAGCCCCAGATCCAGACGCCGACGCAGAAATCTCCCCCATCTCAATATCCCTCTCAGCGTCAGCCGCCAAAAGTCCCGGATTAAGCTTCGGACTAGGCATAAACGAATCCGAAACCATCCTCAACTCCCTCACAACCCTAATCCCATCCTGACCCTCACACTCATTGCCCCCCTTCTCATCCTTCTCACTATCCCCCAGCTTCGAGATGCTAGCCGTATAACCACCCGGCCCCGCATAAAAGAAATCATTCGAGAAGATCCCGGCTTCCGCACTAAGTCCATGGTCGTATATAGACCGTTTCCGGGAATCAGCGACGCAAGTCGCGTTCGAGTGTGTTTTTGACCAGGGCGTTGAGTGCAGTGGCTGAGGACGGAAGCAGTAGGAGAAGATGCAGGAGATGAAGGGGTGGAGGGGGGCCATGCAGGCACAGATTATTGAGACGTTTGATTCTAGGGAGGACCAGACGGCTGCTTCGGCGTTTGTTTTTGTGAAGTCACGGCCGTGTACCATGGTAGCTAGTGCGTGAAGGCGGGCGGAACTTGTTGCTATCACACTAGATAGAAAGATCCTATTAGCTTGAAGCTTGAGGGGGGGGGGATATGACGAAGACATACCAAACTCCAACACCAAATACAAACATGATCCCAATCTTCTGCTGCCGGGGTAATTGTAGTTTATACAATAGTGGCATGGGCATAATGAGTATCACAACATCAGAAAAGATCTGCATGGCTGCGTTGGAAAACCAGACTGGTCCTCTCGGTAAACAGTGCTTGACGGCAACTGATGTTGGAGCCCGCCAGAAATCGGAGACCGGGACGCAAAAGACGAAACCGCTTATGACTATCCACAGACCTGCTATGACTAGAAAGCCCATGGTGATGTATGTGGCGAGAAGGAAGGGTTTTGAGCGGAAGATGCGGAGGAAGAGGAATAGGGCGGAGAGTTTGGAGAGGATTAAGGATAGGTTGTAGAATGGTATTGACAACCAGAGGTACTAAAAATATATGCGTTAGGATATATTTTCTTTGGGTTTAAGGGTGATTGGGGGTTGGTGGGTGGGATTGGACTTACGTGCAACTGGTTCACGACTACATCCTCTGGTAATTGATGTCTAGCGACTCCAAGGCCATAGTGTCGCTCTGTGTTATTGTTAGTTTCTGATACAGGAGTATATGGGTGGATTGACATACCGGCTAGCAGGAATCCGTAGAATGCGAATGAACATAGCTATTATTGATTCATGTTAGCATATCCGCATCGTCGGGAGTATAGATATCTATTCAACAATCCAGAACATACCAAAGCCGCGAAGATAAATAAATCATCCAACCCAGGACTTCTCACCAGCTTGAATCGTGTCCAAAGCCGTATCGAGACAAAGATAGCCGACAGAATGGTAAAGATAGTGGTAATAGCGAGGACGCGCATCTTCAACGTGCTTCAGACGTTATAATATTTCCAAAGCCATCGGATGACCTTGACTATGTAGACGCTGACGTTTTTCAACGCAGGCACATATCAATTCATCTGAATGGCAAAGTAGACAAGCATATGAACCCAATCCGAAGGAAGGTTGAGAGTGAACGAATGAAGCTTGAATGATATCCTCAATGATAGACAGGAAAGTATATCGCAAATACTGTCGATTTCAAATATTTGATATTCAACGACGTTGCAAAGTGGGAAAATTCCAATATATACCAAACTCTGGGGGCTAATCCGCGGGGATCCCATAGGCCTAACGTTATCTTCAAACCAATTCTGCAGAAAGCCTCGTTCTTCATTTCCTCGTCACAGATAAACTCACACCCGTCAAACCAGGGTCTTGTTTCGTGGTTCATTGGTGGATCCGCCGTTGGACGTGCCACATTAGGCAACTCTCAAGACCGATTGCGTCGACGACATCACGGATCTAGGCTGGTCTTGTACATCAGTCTTACATGATTGGATGCTTGAATTTATTTGTGGGGTCTGTCAATTGGGCGACATCTCGCCGAGGAGTCTCCAATGCTTGGATCTTTAGCTTCGTACGAGTCGGGCGTGACCGGCGGCCGAGTCTTTCTTTGACTCGGGTATCTAGAGATCGCGATAGTTGTTGACTCTAGTGCTTCGTGATTATTTTCTTGCGAGGCTGAAAAAGAGGGTTTAACAATCTGGGGGTCTTGGAAGTTTAGCTTTTCTGGCTCAACCCCTTTTAGCCTTATCAGCATTCTCCTCTATTGTTCATCAAGATCCGGGTAAAGGCCCAGTGAACCTCAACTCTATTGGAGCCGAACCAAGTCTGGACTGTGAATTCTTTCGCTCGGAAAATCCGAAAGTTGAAGGTTATTATTTCATTCGGGGTTACAGTCTTCGAGTGTAGCGAGTGGCGGACCGACGATGCAACATTCTTGTTTTCGGAAATCGCCGTAGTCTAGAGGGATTTTAGGTTTGGAAATCAACGGGTCGTGGGGGGAACTAAAACTATAATTCTGCCGGGGAGGAGTGGATCGTGCAGATACAGCCTCAAGGCGGAACGGAACACCTTCCGCCCGGACATATAGTACCGATATTTGGATCTAGACTGATAGAGATATCATGAATCAGGAGTGGATTCGCCAAATTGCTTATCCGGTGCTAAAACCTGAATAGACAGACTATCGCCACCAAATGTACTCAAAATTGCGACAAAAGAAAGGGAACTCTAGATCTGAGATCAGAAAGGGAATAACGAAGCGAGTCCAGCATCGCTTCGTTGCCCGGGTATTGGAAAGTAAATGCACGAAAGCGATGCGCCGGATGAGATAGCCAATTTCCTCCCCTGGCAAGGCGCGGGTTCCAATATTCCACCACTGGGTATTGTACTTTTGCCTTTGTCTGTTTTCTAGTTGTATAGGTCGTATGTAGGTTTTTGGCATGTTTTTCGTGCCGTCCTGGTCGTCCGCGGTTAGGCAACTCAGGAACCGACATACCACACCTCGATCCCTAGAATGTCGAACTTGACACCCTCATCGGACAATGGCTCATTTCCGAATGTCTGACTAGGCGCACTGACGCCCTTTTCCAGACCGGAGTCAATCCAGAGGCCATAGTGTCCATCACTATACTAGTTGTCAGTTCCTGGGTGAATTCATATCACACAGCAAAGTGTAGTAACTCACCCACCACCGAGACTCAAGAATCCAGTCTCGCAGAACATCATGTAATCATTCACACCACTGTACGGGAAAGCCTTGAAACGAATGCGTTCGGGGGTACTCGCTCCACTCCGAGATGTATTGATCGACGATGGCGACGGGGGCGCAAGCGCCCCTCCACTAGCAGCAGCAATACTAGTCTTAAGACTAAGATTCAAGTTGTGCGCAGGAGACTCCGATCTCGATTTCGGGTCGTTGCGCAGCGTACTCCATCGACCGGCGTGAGTAGTGTCAGCAGAAGGGGGAGGCGGAAGTCCAGCGCGTTCAAGCGCTTCTTCAGACTGGGGACCGTCACTGGGGAACGCAAGACCCAGGCTCGATGGTGGAGGCAGTACACTGGCGCGCCAGAGAAAACACTCGCCTGTGCCGAAGAACTGCGAGTCAGGGTGCGGCGCGTCAGTCATATAGGCGCCGAATACGGCGCTTGTCGGGGAGGAGTCACGAATGACGAGGATGTAGCCCGCCCGCGGGCTACGGTGGGAGAATTCTTCACAGTGATCGTAGAGGGTAGCCAGAGAGGCACCATCGCGATCGAGACTGTAAGCGAGACGCCAGTTCTCGACAAGTTGGAGGCGCGCTGGGACGAGGAGGCGGATTTCCTCGGCCAATACGCGGGTTAGAAGTTGCTGCTGGAGGAGGTCGGCGCTTTTGGGGATTGTGAGGGTGAGTGGGGTTAAAGGTGGTGGTTGGAAGGGTGAAGCGGTTCGGCGGGGGGTGAAGACGTCGGGGGACGACCATGGGGACGAGGATGGCATGGCGGGGGCAGCAATGCTAGGGTCGGTTAAGCGTCGGTAGAGGCCTGAGACGACGTGGCTGACTGGGTAAGAGAGGTAAGAGGCCGCAGATTGGTAGGAATTGGAGTTCGCTGGATTTTGGGGCGTGTGAGATCCGGACCTGGAAGAGCTGGTCGGGGTGTCGGAGGGGCGATCCCCCTGAGATGAGGACGACATACAGGCACGAGTCAATTGTGGGGAGAGAATCCGGGGAAAGTTGGAGAGATATGTAGGATGGAGTATCAAGGACGGGATAGAATCGAGGGGTGGAGATGAAACAAACTTATCGCTTATCATGTAGCGGTAGCTGCGCTCTGACACCATAAGCTTCCGAGCTTCAAAGTTAAACAGATTGAGAGTTGCAAAATAAAAGACAAGTTTTCTAATCCTACAAATTGCTAGTACATTTGCAAGTATATCTACGTCGTCATCTCTAGGTACTTCTAGGTGTGTTATAATCTAAGCTTAATGTATAGATCAAGCCATACTGTGGCTGACGTGACATCCACTATCAGGTCTCCAAGTACAAGCTGTGAGGGGCTTTCTTCCAAAACAGTATCTATAATCGTACGTGAAATCAAGGAACTGAATAAGATTGACCGGGGGGGGAAAATGAAAATAGACTAAATTGTTAAATTTGTTCCCTTTTACCCTCCCAAAAAGGAAGCTTTGTATTGGCGAACAGACGATAGCCTAGTGGCGTGGGTGCGTTACCTCATGGTCACTTGGGATCAATGGAGGGTACCCCTAGCTCAAAATATTACTGACTACATATCCATGAGCGTCATATCGATTTTCGATGCATGCTGCGGCCCAAAAAAAAGGTCTGTTTAAAATTTTTTTTTTCTTTTTTCTTTTTTTCTATATCTGCTCATACGATAAACGAAGTAATAAGGTTGGGTGTGCACTGCATGGTCACGCGACCTTCGCCCGCACGTTAATCCTGTGCCAAATACCCAGTGCTCTTTTCTCTGATCTATCTCGCTGGGAACACACCTCCGACTCGCCTCAATGACGGAAGAGTGGCGGAGGCCAATTGTATAAAATCCGGCGCCCATAATATGAAAACAAGTCTTGGAAGTTGCAAGCCCTATCCTAAAAAATTTTCCATTCGAATTTCTCATATTCTACCACATAATCCTGCACTGCAAACATGACTACCAGGTTCCCTCAAGACAAATACCATGATGAAATTATCGATATCGAGGAGGGGAAGTACGGTGCTCATCACCACCACCGTATCACCCACGATGAACCAGCATGGAATGATGTAGGTATAAGAGTCACAATGGTCGAGTAGTCCCACAATCTCGGTCTGGGTCAATTGTGTGGTCTGTTAGGTAGATGGTGAAGAATGACTGACGGAGGCTATAGGGCCCTACGAGGGTTCCCCACCGAGACGAAGGTCGTCGCTCACCCACACCGTCGAACCAGGCGAAGGAGAGTTCAGGATCGGCGGCCAAAAGAATTACCAGGGTGAACGGCGCTAAAGCTCATGCCCATAAGCACCTGCATCCATAAGAATCATCTGACGTGGCTAGGGGGTGTTGGAGTTGGTGGTGATGTACATAATGAGTGACCGTTAGAAAATATGTTACCCAGAAGCCCGAATGGAAGTTCTAAGACAAATCGAAGTAGCGTTTAGAACTGTTGCTGTATAGTATAAAAATGGAGGGTATCATATTCAGTTGAATCACATAAACTAGAAACAAGTGTTCAATCACGCGCATCCTTTGGGCGTAGATCCACAGTCTCATACTCTAGGCCGTTGACCTCCACGACATGACCGGGCCGCAATGCACCCGTGTATATGTTCTCTTGAGCATGTGGATGAAACAATCCCTTCTGAGTGCAATTAAGAACCGTCTTCAGACCAGGCGGATCGGTCAGCCGAAACACTCCCCAGTCTGGATTCTTGCTGGGCGCACAGACAATAGCAATGCTTTCCGGGAGCATCACTTGATACCCAGAATGAGTGTGCAAGTCGCGCGAGCTCATGAAGCATGTCTGAGAGGGGTGAGTATGAATCCATCCCAGCATAATTAAGTCTTCGGAGTCACAGTACTCGAAGATCGCAGATTCATTGGTGGTCTCGCAGGTGTCCGATGTCGATATTTGTTCTGGAATCACAAGTCTGGAGATAAAAAGCGCGTTGGAAACTAATGTCCCACAGAGGATACCACAGGTCTCCAAGTTCCGGCGGGTACTTGGAGCCGCCAGAGACAAGAACCGATCCCGAAGACTGGAGGGTAGAAATACAGAACGCAGTGGACTGCCGTTTTCCAGGTACGCCGAGGGCTTGAAGGTGTAACTTGCCGGGTCGAGGCTCGATGGTGTGGAGGCACCACCGTCAACGGATTGCACCTTCTCAGGAAGTGCTGGAGCTGCTGATACCTTTGATGGAAGTGGCGGAGGTTCCACTGCAAATGCTCCATCGATGAAAGAGGCCCTATGAGGCTCAGCATGTTCCTTCGGTGGTAGAATCGGGGGTGGCTGCCTTTCCGCATTCTTGTCACGGATGGCAATTTGGCCGGAAGAGATGGGGGTTCTTGAAGCTTGCTGACGAGGTACAGTAGGATAGTTGTATGCCGTCGTGGCGGAGGGAGTTTCGCGCAGAACCGGTTTCTGCGCACGCTGGGTCTGGCTGGTAGGCTGCGTATGGTCGATATTGGACCTGATTTCCTGGATACGTTGACTCAAGTCTTTATCGGCGGACCGCTTGTCCGTTTTAAATGCACTTTCCCAATCACCCCATACGCCCGCCGCTCGGCGATTGTCATCTTCGGTTCTGCGGACAGTAGCTCTGCGATTGAGTTCTGATTGCGCCAGTCGAACAGCAAGGTCTTGGTTCTCTCCGGCTTCTAAAGGTTTTGCAACGCCGCTCAATGCGGGATCCACAGGTCGCTCGCCTTGTTCCGGAACCATGTTGAACTCCAAAGACAGCTTTCTGGAGTCGCGCTCGCGCATCAGCTGCATGTAGCGCTCGTATCGCTTGTTGATTCTGGGCTTGAGAACCTCCAGCTTGGCCAGGTTCTTCTGCACTTCTTTCTCAGCAGCCACCAGAGCCTTGCGATCTTTCTCATCTTTGGCGGCATCTGGGTGTTTTGACAAGTTTACCAGGACCAGCTGGGCATGTCGAAAAAGGAGTAGGTAGGCTTGTTCATCGTGCCCTTCACGCTCGTAGATTTGGGCCTAGTAAATGAACCGCGTTAATTACTATTGCAATGCGCAACTCGACCAGCGGGGATTGACCTACCTCTCGCATCAGTGTAGCTGCAGTCCGGAGCCAGTATTTGAGTGGGACGGCTGCGTTGTACTGATAATCTTGAGCGATCTTGGTAATTTTGTTCACGGCCTGGGGAGGGCTACCTCCCGCGCTGGGCCCTGAAATGTGGGAAGTCATGGCGTGGTGCGTTGGGTGAAGGTTGGGAATCAAACAAGGTTGATTGAGATCGTGAGCCCCTCTTTCACGCAGAGCGGATCTGAAGGGGCATTGTTAGCATAAATAGGGGGCGATCTCCAACAGCTGGCGCGAAGACCAGAGATACTCGGTGCAAAGGCAACCGCATGCAGGCGGTCCACGTTGAGCGCCGAACAGAAATGAGATGAGGGGGAAGAGGGATGCCTGAAGATGTTGTGATGCCTAGTGGGGGAGATGCGGAACCCGCAAGGTCTCCGCTTTCAAAAAATTAATAACAGTCTTCTCCAACTCCAATTCCGACTCCAGCTCCAATTCACCACCACCCGACCATGCTATCCATACAACACGCATGACAGGACCAGTGACTGGATCGGAACCTTTGCTCAGCATTGAGCGTTGAAAAATGGCAGGCGCCGCATGGGAGGTGAGCGCGCGTTTCCCGATCACCCGGAGCCTCCGCGACATCTTCGCGAAGAAGGCGAGCCGGAAAAGGAGTGCTACGGCAGGGTATATAAGCGAAAAGCTATGTGGTAGGCTGGTTGAATCCTTCATGACTCTCGATAACCCATACTAATGTGTACATTGGCTTAGATGATATGATCCACCGCGTGTCTCCCTATCTTCAACGAAATGCGCCCGTTGATATCCTTGACCTATGGCCTGGCTCTGGGGTATGGTCATCCAAGATGAACGACTTTCTTCGCCCCCGTCGTCATATTCTGGTCGAGCCAAATATGAAGGTATTCGGATCATACCTCAAGGAATTGGCCAAAAGTAAACCGTGCTACAAGCTCGCGTCTGGGGATATCTATGGAACCAACTGGAACACAGTCTACGAAAAGTACCTGCCAGAACAGATCCGTCCCATGGATGTAGTGCCCGGAATTTTACCGAAAAATGACACTCTCTTGGTCCTTGCGAACCCACCAGAAACGGAATCGAAGAAAAACCATTTAACCCCGGCACGTTGGTGGGCCTCGCTAATGGAAGACTGCATCAACCAAACCGGTCTCCATGCTTATGGCAGCGTACGCATCCTGGCTGGGTTTTCTATCACGGAAATGCAAGTAGTGCTTCCCCGCAGCATTCACGAGCGCCGGCGACCATCGATGTTGACGGAAAGCGTGGCATTGCATCACTTTGAGATTGCTAGTGGACACGAGATAGAGCCGTGGTATACACTCAAGACATGGGATTCTATTCAGCGCAATAATCAGCGAGTTGCTGAGCGATCCGCCGCGCAAGGCGTAATCACTCCTCCCGAGCGTGCGCCCCTGCCTCTGCAGTTGGCCCCCGAACCCCCAACACCCGGGAGAGGGGGGCCAAAAGCCAAGCAAGAGGTTCCTTATTGTCCGCGTGCTCGATCAGAAGGTCACCACCGATTCGAGAGAGCCATTCGGAGGGGTGAAAACCTGTCCAAAACCAAAAGCCGCGATCTCACGGCCAAGGAAGAAGCGGAAATTAAAAAAGAGGCACGGACAGCTCGGGCGGCCTTGAACTTTGATAACCGTTGTGCCTGGGCTCGAGCGGAAATTAGCAAGGATATATCTGCGATCGATGATCGTTCACGAGATCTGTCGCGTGCAGCCGCGGATCCCGAGGCGACTCCAGCCTCACTGGAGGAGATCGATCGAGATATTGAGGCCAGAAAATCGGCCGTGAGCCAGAAAATGGCTGACCTTCACTTCCGCCTTACTCGCGGCTGGGAACGAGCCCTTGACGATATACGCATTGAAGCATGCTCGAACAATTTGGATGACTCCGTCCTACTGTGGGACCGGCGCCCATTTGAGCCGATGCTTATTGAGGCAGATGAGATATTTCCCCGCGCCCAATATCAAAATCTGGTTTATTTCGAAGCGGATGAACACGCCGTCTCAGCCCAAAAACTGAGCAAGGTCCCTTCCGAAGATCGTGAAGCGGTGATGCAGCTTTTCGAAGCCATGACTCTCAGTTTCAGCAGCGGCAACCACATCAGCATTGCCGAGTTGGCTGATCGTTTCTTCCCTGGGCAATCGGCTAATGACGTTGTCAAAACCATCCCCAGTCTTGCTAAATATGTGGGGAAACGGCTCAAGCCGAACTGTGGTCCTATGCCGCTGGCCGATGACACATTGGACCCGACTGAGTGCTTCCAGGAGAATATTGATTATGACCTAAGCGAGACTCGGGTGATATCCCTGCCGATCCGCGTTATCTGGGATATTCTGTTAGAATATCACAAGCATGCGCAGGATCTGTCGCCGCTGCAGATAAACCGGCTTCTCGGCGGCACCATGACGTCCTACCGGACCGGGGAGTACCGATTGGATACTGCAGCAAAGAAACTGCATTAATACCCCGGATTGTAAATCATGTACACTACGTCAGTGTTTGAATATAGATAGAAACAAAGCATTAGAAACATAGATGGGGGCCACGGGGCCAAGGGATTGGTCAGGAGTTCCAGGGTTGAGAGGGATTTTCATTGGATAGAATTTATACATTAAATTCTAACTTTTATATCTTTCCAAGGTTTTTCCAAAATTCATCTGAGTCATCTGCCGTTAAACATGTGGAGAACGTGCATTCGTAGCCGTTTGCCAGCAATTGGCTTTGCGCCCCGGATTCATCTAAATGTTCCCCTATCACAAACAAATGGCCCCAATCACAATCTGGGTTGGGGCCCAGTCTGCAGTTGATAGACCAGCGAGGTTTGTCCGACATTTTCCGGCTCGTAAGCTAATCTAAGTAATTTCCCAACACCCGCGCTAAACCATTACTAAACTATTATACTCCGAAGCTACCACAGCAATCCACGGTTACTACCGTCGTATCGAACTGGTTTGTCGATCTAACCAATTTGCGGGCCTGTCACTTATCGGTTGAGGTTCGAGACCATCTATCGCCCTGTGGAACTGGGGCCTTTTTTTTCTTTTTTCTTGGTTTAATTAGCACTGACCCCCATGACCCCCAATTCCTTTATGACTCTTTGCTTCCTGTGAAAATATAAACATCAAATCTTTTCTCTCTTCTTCGATTCCTCACACGAGTTCGGTTGCGCCGTATCTAAATTTCGCATCGTTCGCATTCTGCATTCGTCACATTTTTGCCACCACGTCATACCCGTGCCCTAACCCGTGGACGATGCGACTGGTATCACGCAGAGCCTAGAATCTTTTTGCCGGTGGCGCCGAGTTCGAACGCCCATTGTCTGGCATCGGCTTTTCTACGCGACATCTGCAGCACCATTTTACTTCTCCCGTCGAAGAAGTTGAGCTTGGAGTGCATACCGAGTTAACCGCCGAAGAAAATGGTCGCAAATCGCGCCTCCGCCCCAACTATGCAATTGTCGCTGCAAACGAAGCACGATGGAAAGGGACTCGGAATTCAAACTCCGACCCCAACTTCGACATCTCTCACACCCCCAGTGACTCCGATCGGGAAAGACCATGAACACTCAATCCCTCCATTGGACGCCACCCCCACAGAAACAGCTCAGCTGCGCAACATCTCAACTCCGCTGCGTTTCACCGACGACCTTAAAGTGGATTACTATGAGGAACGACCTGTTGAATTCGGTCGCGGCGCATGGAGTATCGTCTACAAAGCGCACTCAATACCAAGTGCACCAATACCACTCCATACTCCACCCAGTTCACCTATCGCCATAAGCCGTGTCTACGCTGTTAAGGCTCCTCTGCGCAAAGATGCACGCCCAGTCTTACAGGCTGAAGCGCTGACATTAACGCGCTTGAATCTGACACCAGGCTCCGAGCGATACATCATTCCGTTTCACGGGTACCACTCCGATACTGAGGCTTTGGTTATGACGGCTGTTCCACAGGCGTTATCAACATACATCGAAGACCAAGCGGATCTTATCCGGAAACAAGGGCCTTCAACAGCGACTATGTTCGATCCCGTCCAAGGACCGGATTCATGGCGCGATCTTGCCCGTAAGCTTATCAGTGGTTTGGAATGGTTACATAAAACCGCTGGTATAATCCACGGAGACATCAAGCCGCATAATATGCTTTTGCGACCCATCCCGGATGGAGGTTCGGAGTCTGCCTTTCCATACGAACCGCTTTTCGCCGACTTTTCGTCCGCGCTGAATCTTTCGTTGTGCGATTCTGCAGGCCAGGATGCGAACCACACTTCCATGTCCGCATTTACGCCACCGTTCACCGCGCCGGAACTTCTTTCGCTCAAGGCGTTGAAATCGGGGGAGGCGGTGCCTTCGCCGGCTTCGGACGTTTTCTCTCTTGCTGCGACGCTGGTTGCTGCTGCCACGGGTGATTTGCTGTTGTACCCTGGTTCAAGTAATATGCAGCGGTTAGCGATGGCAAGGGATGGGCATCGGATTCTAGAGTTCGCAAGGTGTGGCACGAATGGTTCGCGGGTTCCAAGGGGTGGGTTCGTGGAGAAGTTGCTTCAGCCTGCTGTTGCCAAGGACCCGATGGAGCGAATCGACACTTCTGACTGGGTGAAGATGGCATGTGCTTGATTTTGATCGGCATTTACCTTGATTTAGGTTGTTTTTATTATTAACATTTTTCTCACTTGTTCGGTTTGTTCGCGATATACTTGCATTTTGGGCTCGGGGCATTTTGTTTTCTCTTTCCTTTTCCTTTTATTTTTCTTCGGTTTGGTATGGTTCAACACTGGCCTGGCATAAATGGGATACCCGGTTAGATGGAGTGGGAAGCATCAACATCTATACAATACATTATCAATGGGATGAATTAGATCCTCAATTAAACATATGAAGCTTTCGACTTTCCTATATTATATGCCCGTCATACAAGAGCTCGCATTCCAACTTCGAATCAAAGCAGCTTAATCAAAAAATCCTCCAAATCAACAAGCAACTACTCATTCCCCTCAACAAACCTCTTCAAATCCTGCACCCACAACTCAAAATTCGCCTCCAATCTCTTCCCATACATCCACTTAACAGCATACACAAGCCACCCAATCTGATTCTCCCAGTTTCTAACCTCAGTACCCCCCTCCACATCCTTAATCTCATGTTCCCGTTCCGCAGTCAGAAGACTAGCCGAGAACCCGCCCGGCGCCTCAGAATCCGAAACCCAAACGATCCGACCAGGAGTATTGGTCTCAGTATTCGGCGCCTCTAACTCGGTAACCATAAGCTGGGTATCGTTTGCTTTTTGTGGCTTGTCGGATGTGGGGTCCATGCGGACGTGGAAGGTCATTTTTGTGCCCTTTTGGAGGATGGGTGAGAGTTCGGTGGTTGAGTCCATGGTGGGTTGCGAGGTGATGGTTACTCGGGGGATGAATTCATTCCAGGAGGGCCAGGTTGAAGTGTCTGTTAGGGCAGCCCAGACTGCTGTTGAAGGGGCGGCGATGAAGATTGAGCTGCCGATGTGGAGGGTTGCGTTTGCGGCTTCGATTGTCGGGGTTGCGCGGTTGGCGTTTTGGGGGTCTGAGAGGGGTGTGGACATCTTGGCGCTGGTACTTCTGGTCTCAGGTTTGTTTTTTGATGGGAGGTGCTGCAGTGTGGGGGGTTTGAGTGTTGTTTGTTGTTATGCGGAGAAAGCTGGGGGTTGGGGAGGTGATGACGGTGACTATTTTACCTCCGTGTGGAGTGATAACGGTCCGATAAGGTGGGCTGTTTACCCACTTGTCATTGGCTATGATGATCCACATTGGAGATGTTGTACAGTAGCGCATTGAGGGAAAGTGGTGTTCGATTGGCCTTCTCCTGGTGTATTGACTCATTCGCGATCTTACTGTAGCAGTTTATGGTCGTGGCAGGTAAGCCTCAGCAACCGACATTCGTCATACCGTAAGCGCAGCCTACTATGCAGCGAATATTTTTGAATGTACGAGCAATCGAAATTCCTGGTATTGAAGGTCACGTATAAGGGTCGAAAGCGAAATATGATGGAACATCACATACTGATACATAGACACATATGTTACAGTATCGACCGCTTTCACCTTCCATGTCGAATACATAGATAAGCCATTTCACATCCATATAATCCGCTAATCCAGATGTGGGTAGTATGTAATTAATCAGTTTTATAGCCAATCAGGTAACATATACCAGAATCTCAGAATATCAGTATGAAATATACAATTATTTCCTCCTGACCTTCCAGGCTAGAAGGATCCACACAGGCCCTACAAACATAGCAGAGTTTGGATGGGCAATCTACCAACAGTCAGTCCCTCTCTACTTTACAGTTTGATTACTGCGGAGCACCTAATGCTTTTCTGTGTGTCTATCCGAAACCAGGTTGTGTAAGGCTAGATAGTAAGGCTCATTCGTAATACCCGCCACTCTTCATCACCATACCATCTTTTCGGATCTTATTAGACGCTAGAGATTATTTGCTAATCGCTTCCATTTCAATCTACTTAGACTCGCCTCCCCACTTCAACTTCAACGATAGCCAATAGCATTTATAGCGACGATGCTTATCAGTCAAGGCGGTGTGGGCAAGTCAAGCACGAAGATGAATTTGAGGGGTTCCTTGACACTGCCACTTTAGCTGAAAAGAACCGCCAGGCCACTTCGCTAAATTGTTCAAAGTACTGCTGCTTCGTTGACGCTGCCACTCACTAAATTCTGAACTCACTTTTGTTGAAGATATACTCTTCAACTCTCCATGTCCGGACTTGAGGCCCTCGGCATCGCTGCCAGCATCATCCAGATCGCAGACCTAGGAACCAAACTATCAATCAAGCTATTTTCATTCTATCGACAAATAAAAAATGCCGACCAGGCCATTCAGAATCTCTCGAGCGATGTTGCACTTACGTGTGCCCTTTTGCGCGAGCTGGGGGAGACGCTGAGGACGGATGATCAATCGAACCTGTATTCAGCAGAAGCTTTTCGAGGTTTAAAAGATGTCCTTGATCAGTGCAAGGGAGTCCTTCAGAAGATCGAAGATACCTTAGGTCATAGCGATGGCTCAGGGAAGACTGGTTTACAACAAATCACCAGTCGCTTTCGCCTTCTCCTTCTTGAACCTAGTTTGAATCCGTTGAAGAATGACTTACAAAGTCTTAAGTCAACCATGGTCCTGTTACTTAATGTAATTATTTATGCCGGTCAGGTCCGAAGGTAAGTCAACCTATTCCGGTTGACAAGGTAGGCTGCTAAATTTCTCTGATATTAGCAACAACGTCCCAGCATTACTCCAAGAACAGCGCGATCTGATAGAAAGCCTCCTCGACAAAACGAGACAGGATGAGCAAATACAAACCCTTTCTACAGTCAACGCGCATACCAAATCTCATAAGGTCACCGACTCCGCCCAATGGACAGCGTACAATGGCCTCATTCAGAAGATGCTACACGAAATCGACATTTGCAAATGCACGCTTGAGAGTAGCCGCCATTATAGAATCAAAGATGGTCTTTTAAATATACATTCTGGTGAAGTTATGCGTTTTCACGCATCAGCAAACGTTCCAATTTGCTTTGACGGGGCTCTTTTTGCGTATGTATTTTCCAATACTAATACATAATGCTACACGGAACATTGATCATCTACAGCGAAGATAAGTGCAGAAACGATCATATTGCAGACCCCCCGGCTGCAAACAACCATCCAGTGCAATTTTGCGCAGTAGGGTTCGACGAGACCGCGACTGAACGAATCAGTGACATCTATGACTCGGACAACGCTTTGAATCGCTCCCCACCCCAATTGCCGCAGCCTGTCAAGTATCCGATCGAAGAGACTCCTCCATTCGCCTCAGAAGACATTGACAGTGAGACCAGCTATAGAGAAAGCCGGCGTTCCCGTAAACGTCACCTGTCAGATTCTCAATTACAAAATCTCTACGGCGACTCGGTGATAGCCCGATTTTGTGGGCCACCAGCAAGTCCAGACATCGTAGCCAATGTCCGCGGGTCTCCACTGAACAACTCCACCAAGCTGGATTGGCTCGACAGCAGAGAAGATGAGCCGAATCCAGTTGAGAAGGTGCAATCGTCGTGCGTCAATCTGAAACGCGAAAAGGCACGTAAAGATGGTGGTGAACGTGACGAGGGAACCCCGCCGCCGCGTAACGAGCTTCTTCCCTCGCCTCCACAGGTGCTTGTCGATATCGAAACCACGTCATTTCTAAGACATCCCGCGTTGTATTCCGTCGGATTTGAAAGCTTGTTACTGCGATGGACTACTCTGCAAAGGCATGAAATTCCGCACCCCGTCGTTATCTATACTTAAGTCGATAATGCTCTTCCCCACCGAATCTAGTCAGCCAGTTACAGGCCTGATTGGGCATAAGGACCAATAATATTTCGTCAAGTCGTGATCGTGGCGCGAAATCGCTTACTGTTCATATAAGTTCTTCCTATATCTGACCGAAGTCCTGGAGGCCTTCGTCAGCTGAGTTGAAGGTAAGAGCTATGGGACAAACGCCAGCAACAAATAAAGGCTCCGTAGAGAGCAAGACTCAGTTTAAAAAAGACAAACGAGAAGCTTTTTAGCCTACCAGTGTTGGTTCTTTACAGCAGTAGCACATTATTTATCATCTAAAAGGTAGACCAAGACAGATGCTACGTACGAAACGTAGAAAGAGAGGATGGCGGGCATAGGTCAAGATCTTCAGAAATTCCCCAACCTGTCGACAAACCCGAACAAAACTTCCCGAGAAGATTTTTTAGTAATTTACAAACTGCAAACTGAAATCGAATACGTCCTGAAATGCGATACGGCTAAAGAAGGGCTCTTTTATAAAGTAATCTAATTCGGATTAGCGTAGTTCCGAGAAACAATCGATGTTGTCTAGAGGGGAATCTGTTTTCGACTGAACCATTGACTAGAAGTCGATAGAGAAGTAGCTGCTTAAATAGAGAAATCTGGTCTATATAGGCATAACACTTATAATTAACATTATGTTTCACTATAGGGGCGATAATCAAAGAAGCCTAAGGATAAGATAAACTATAAGCTACGGGCCCCATATCTAGAACGGCTGATTGATTATGACAACGGGCGGTGGTGGCCGCTTAGACACCTATATTGATATTCCTGATAATATCCGTCGGGAGCTCGATTTAGAGAGTTAGGAAGGAAATTGAAAAAAGACTAACGCAGTGAAGAACGGACCGTTATACCCCCCGACCGTTATTAATATTCTACTGGCACAAAACGGTAGTACCCTTATAGTTAGTTCCTCTCCACACAGGCCTTTATATAATAACTTAGCGGTCCCTACTGTAAACATTGTCGATACAACGTTCGCAACAAAGTGTCACCCACAAGAGCTAAAGAGAAAATATATCGCAAACCAGGCTCGGAACATCCTTAAGACAAATAATCATAATTCCCTTCATCCTTTAACAAGCCCCAGTTCCACGAGGCTTTCTCCTGTGGCAACTACTGCCTCGATATTGGACCGAGGTGCCCATCCCAGCAAACTCTTAGCCTTCTCATTAGATGCTGCAAAGGACTGGCTCAACTGAGGAACGACCATGGCAATAGCCGGGTCGAATAGTCCCAGTAGCCTCATAACGATATTTGGGATACCTCGCGTTGGGCACTTCTTCGCCTTGGCCCCCAATCTCTCGCGCAGAGCCAGTGACATCGCCTTCATGGTCATCGTCGGCGGTGCCATACACAGAAAACGTTCACTGTTGGCCTTGGGGTGCTCCATTGCGAGAAGATGCAGGTCAGCAACATCGCGAACATCCACAACGCCAAACTCCAAATTGGGACAACCCGGAATTGTGCCGCCCATCAAGCGGCTGATGACTTCAATGGACGTGGACGTGTCTGGGGCAAGAACAGGTCCCAGGACCAAAACCGGATTGATAACGGATAATTGGAGGCCATCGCCTTCGCTGCGAATAAAGGCCCACGCAGCCTCCTCAGCTAACGTTTTGCTCTTCTCGTAGGCATTAACTCTAGGCGCATTGACATCGGTCCAGTCTTCCTCGGTGAAGACTTTGTTTGGGCCTGCCATTGTCTTACCTGCACGGATGGCTGCGAATGAGGATGTGATGACGATGCGGAGGACCTTTGCATCTCGGGCTGCGCGCAACACGCGTAAGGTACCGTCACGAGCGGGCCCAATCAATTCATTCTCGTTCTTGGGTATCGCAGCGGGCAATGGTGACGCGACATGGAGGACATAAGTACAATCACTGACAACTTCAGCCCAGCCATCGTCTTTGTTGAGGTCAGCTTCGACGAATGACAGATCCTCGAGGTTGACTGCGTTTGCGGCACGGAGTGCGGCTCGCACTTCCTCTTCGCGTTTCAGGGAGCGAACAGTCGTTCTAACTCGGTAGCCAGCTGCGAGGCATTTGATGATGCAATGGCCTCCGATGAATCCAGATCCACCGGTGATGAGAACCAAATGCTTGGGGATAGACATGATGATAAAATAAGATGACGGATGGGGGATAAAGCAGCTGGAAACAGAGATAAGTGAAGTTGTCACAGTAGTGATTGTTGATATTGAGCTGTGGTTCTGTGAAAACTTCGAGCAAAATCACACAAACGACGCAAATTCCACATTCCAGCGCTATTCCGGAATTGGCGGCATGAAAGCGCAACCCAGTAATACTTAATTTCGCATACTGTGACACTTTACAGCAACAACAATTGAACAAGAGTTGATATTGAGGATTATATTAGCGTCAATATCAGACACCTAGGGTAGTATGTCGCTGCACTTCTGGTTGGACACGAAACCCCGGAAGGGGACCCACAGGCCGCGCCTAGTGGTACGGATTCGGGCAAGGCAAGGATCAATTGCCGGTCAATTCAGACATCACGCGATTCAATACAGTTCTCTACAACTTAATGTACATGAATTACCTCGTATTCTGTTCCGTGGTATCTAGGCACTACGTAGTTCAGCGGTGTCGATCTTCGCATTATTTCCACCAATGAGTTGTGGAGCCCCATCCGCCGAAATAAAAGTCCATCCACACACGACCATTTACCAGCATTGCTCTCCGCAAAATACTCCACAATCTGGGGTATGGGGAATCTACCTTTCAATAAACCCGAGTGCATTGCAAGGGCCGAGCGCATTTCACAGCTATAAAAGGATGGAGTGTATCGGGGTTTCTACTATCAATTTATCAGACAAAGCAGACTTTCATCATGTTATTTACAAGGGCATCGATATGCCTGTTTTTTTCCTCCCTTGTATTAGGTGCTCCTAGCTCCAAACGCTCTATCGACCGTCCACATCGCTGCGTGATCTCTTCCTCCAATGGCACAGCCAATGATTCCCCAGCCGTCGCTCAAGCATTTGCCAAGTGCGCTTCGGATTCTGTCATCGTCTTCCAAGATGGTGTGGATTACAATATCTTCACTCCCATTGCTGCCACCAACCTCAGCAATGTCGAGATTAAAATGAACGGAAACCTACACCTACCTCAAAATATTACAGAAGTCCAGCGCATCGTCAATGGGACAAGTAGCACCCTCTACGCCGATGGATCATATTGGTTCAAGTTCAAGGGCCCCAACATCGATTACACCGGCTCAGCCAATGTGAACCATGGATGGATCAATTCCTACGGACAGGCGTGGTGGGATGCAAACCCAGTCAACGGAACGGGCATCGACTCTCGTCCTCATCTCATGAGCTTCCAGACGACAGATGGCTCTCTCAATTATTTCAAATCTCGCAAGCCGATTGCCTGGAATGTCCAGTTGCAAGGAGACAACATCACTGTCAGCCATGCTTTCATCGATGCCGAGTCGACAGGGTCATTCCCATTCAACACCGATGGATTTGATGTCACAGCTACAAACGTCCATATCTCGGATAGTGTCATCTACAACGGCGACGACGCCATTGCCGTCCAGTCCGGATCCCACAACGTGGTCTTCGAAAGAAACACCATTGGCTACCAAAGCCACGGCATGAGCATCGGATCACTAGGTGAAACGCAAACCGAATTTGCCAACGTCTCTAACATCCATTTCGAAGACGTCACAGTCATCGATGCGGTCTATGGCTCCCGTTTCAAGTCCTGGATGGGTGGCCAGGGCATCGCAAAGAACATCACTTGGAAGAACATTCGCGTTTACAATGTCACTTTCCCCATTTTTGTCACCCAAAGCTATACCAACCAGGGTTCCTCGCAGACACAGCTTGGAAACGGTGTCACCTCTGGCCGTGTGAACAATGCCTCCGTCATGATGGAGGACTTTGTTTGGTCCGACTTTACGGGTACCGTCAACTCATGGCGTCCCGGTGATGGATCTTGTGTGACTGATCCTTGTTGGTATGATGTTGGTCTACCAGATCTCAAGCACACTGAGGCTGTAATTATTGAGTGCAATACCAACTCGTCTTGCAAGAACTTCGAGTTGAAGAATATTGAGATTATTCCGCAGACTATGGCTGAGCCCACTGTTGTCTGTATCAATGCGACGGCGGCATTGAATCCGGATCTAGGATTTGACTGTCGGAATGGTACTTTCAATCCCAACTGATAGCCCAAAGAAACAGGATCTTCATATTTAGAAGGGTTAAAGTGTGTGTTTTGATGCTGTAATGATCGTAGATATACTTTCTTATCGCGATGCTACAACTGGAATTGAAAATTTGAGAAAATTGTGTTCTAGATGCTGGAGATCCCCTTTACACATTGCTGATAAAATTGTGTCATCGGTATACTCTTATCAGCTTTGCATGGGCCCTAGATAAACAGAGTTATCGAGGCGGCTTTCTCCAACTCCGTGCCTCCGTGCGGGGTCCACGGGTTGACGGTCTAAACTCCGCCAACAATACACCTGGGCAACACTGACGATCATGAACCGCCAAAGAAAAATCGACTCTGTTCTGCGAGCCGCAGATTTTAACGCAACTTTGTCTCTGGCTTAGTACCCCCATCATGGCCTCATCTTCACCCAGCACCAAAGCGCAAGCCAAACTAGACACCCTAATCAAAAAATATGAGCAAACCCACCCCAAATCCAAAAAGGCGTTTGAAAGAGCCCAAAAGGTGCTCCCAGCTGGAAGCACACGATCCGTCCTCGTCTCCTTCCCCTTCCCTATGGTAGTGCAATCCGCACAAGGCGCCACATTCACAACAATCGACGGTGTGACATTCGAGGACTTCGTCTCAGACTATTCAGCAGGAATATACGGACACTCCCACCCAGTAATTCATGATGCCGTTCAACAAGCCTTGTCAACTGGCTTTAGCCTAGGCGGGATCACAGAGAAAGAAGCCGAGCTAGCGGAGATTCTGATCGATAGATTTCCTTCGCTGAATAAAGTTCGATTCTGCAATTCGGGCACAGAGGCGAATACGTTTGCTATTGCTACTGCTATGGCGTATACGCAGCGGAAAAAAGTAAGTATCATTATTTTTATTGGTAAGAGTTTGATTCTAATCTGATTCCCAGATCATGGTCTTCGATAACGGATATCATGGAGGAACTCTCAGTTTCGCTACAAAGGAAGCCCCCATGAATCTACCCCATGAGTTCGTCTTTGGTACATACAACGATATCGACGCGACAAAACCTGTCATCAAAGATCTCGCAGCTATCCTCGTTGAGCCCCTCCAAGCAGCTGGAGGCATGCGCCCCGCAACACCGAAATTCCTATCTTTCCTCCGCGAAGCAGCAAGTCAAACCGGTGCTGTGCTGATCTTCGACGAGGTTGTTACTTCACGACTTGACTACCACGGTCTACAGGGTCACTGGAATATCATCCCAGATATGACGACGGTAGGAAAATATCTTGGCGGTGGATTCCCATTCGGTGCATTTGGCGGTTCAGCGTCGATTATGGACAGGTTTGATTCGAGTGATAAGTCGATTGCGCTTCATCATTCAGGAACGTTCAATAATAATATCTTTACCATGTGTGCTGCTGTTGCTGCGGCGAAGTTGATCACCCAGGAGGAACTGCTGCGCTTGAATGGTATGGGAGATCGGTTTCGGAAACAGGCTGCTTTGCTTATTCAGGATTCTGGTTTCGAGGAAATGGAGTTTAGTGGATATGGGAGTGCGATTGGAGTCCATTTTTCGGGGCCAAATTCTGAGGCTCTGAGGGAGTACTTTTATTTCACGCTTCTTTGTGAAGGAATCTCCATTGGAAGACGGGGCTTTATTTCTTTGAACCTTATGCATACAGAAGCTTCTATTGATTGTCTCTTGGAGGCTGTGTCTGCTTTTCTTGACGACATTGCCCAGTGAGATGTTTCAGGTTTTCCAGATCTTAAATATATGTTGTCGTATGTGTTCAATGAGCAGCAGTATCTAACCTCTTCTTTTTCATTTATTTCGGAAGCAAGTCTTGAGGAGAAGCTTTCAAGGTTGAAACCTCAAAAAATTCAATGTATCTTCCTTCCACTGGAGGATGGAATCTAGAATCTTTGCTCATGTCATCTTCATGCCTGAAAAATAAGGATCGAGCACGTGATTCGGTCGCAAGCCGCGGCTGGATGAAGTCAGATTCGGAATCAGATAAAAGCGAAAGCATATACATATTTTATAGAATTATTTTGTGCCCTCGTTTTTTCCCTAACAGCACTCTAATAAACCCGCTTGATACGATACATCTATCCTACAAGCGCAGGTGTGGCCATTTTGCTCGTGTCTATTCCATCCGCCCGTTCCGGGCAGCTTCATGCATCCCTCTCCATTGGAGGCATTGCTTCTTTATGTCGTCCCCACGAGCAGAAGAGGTCAATAAGCCGCTGGGACGAGAGAATGAACACAAAGAGAGAAATTTGAGCCAGATATGGCGAAAGGGACTGGCTGGAGGGTTAGCAGGATGTGCTGTAAGAATGTTTGGAATGTCCCAGGAAAGATTTGCAAACACTAATATCCACGCAGGCTAAAACAGTCGTGGCACCTCTAGAGCGGGTAAAAATCTTGTTTCAAACAGCTCATTTCGGGTTTGTGCGGCATACAACTCACTGGCTCGGCTTTGTTCATGCCATTCAAGCAATCCGACAGCATCATGGGAACCAAGCACTATTCCAAGGCCACTCGGTCACATTACTACGGATTTTCCCATATGCTGCTATAAATTTCCTCGCCTATGACCAGATTCGAGCGACTCTCATCACGTCTACTGATCATGAAACCCCTTTTCGTCGCTTGATTTCTGGCAGTCTAGCAGGTGCTATATCGACATCTTGCACGTATCCCTTTGAACTTATTCGTGTGCATCTAGCCGTCCAGACCAAAGACGCATCATTGACTGCTACTTGCCGAGATATCTACCACGATGGTGGGTTTGCCGGCTTTTACCGGGGATATGCCCCAACATTGTTAGGAATCTTGCCTTATGCGGGCACTTCCTTTTTCATCCACGACGTGATTGGGGATTGGCTTCGCTCCCCAAAGCTGGCGCCATACACGGCCCTTGAGCCATCCAAACAGACACAGACTGGGAATAAGCGACGACTTCAGTTGACTGCAGTCGCAGAGCTGACTTCTGGGGCTTTGGCTGGTTTAGTGGCACAGACGGTCTCTTATCCTCTTGAGATCATTCGTCGACGCATGCAGGTCAACAGTGGGGAGATGCAAAATGGCCGTCGATCAAGCATTATTCATACAGCGCGGAATATATACTTGGAAAGAGGGTTGCGAGGCTTTTACTTGGGGCTGACAATTGGCTATATTAAAATTATGCCTATGGTAGCGACGAGCTTTTTTGTTTATGATCGCATGAAAGGATATCTGGGCGTGTACTAGTACAAATGCATTTGACATCATTCATTTCCCTCTTTCAGGCGTTCGCCGTGGACATTGGGCAAACGATGCGCCACAGAGCCATGTTCGTTGCATAATTTCCAAAATTTGTATGCGCAGATCATTTTCGGAAAATGTAACAAAGATGGAATTCGGCAGTCTCCTGGTAGCAGCCGTCTGCAAACAAGAATTCATGTGTACTCAGGAGGGTTGAATGCGCCATTTGCTCTCCTTTCAGGGAAAGATCAAGGCCTATGAGTGTGCGTAGAATAGACTGATAAAACCGCCAAAGCTACAATTGACTGATATAGGGAGTCGTTGGGGTTGATGGGCTGTTTTTCGGTCATATTACCAGGAGAAATAAGTCAATCAATCAATCGTCATGCACACGTGACGGGGTTGCCCTGGATTCCCATCATGGGGATTATCGCGACCACTCCCTTACTGATACTGTAATAGAGTTCCCTGCAGAGAAACATGCATGTGTGAGATGTGTTTCCCTGAGCATCTTTGCCTGACATTCTGGGTCTTTGAAGACCTGCCCATCATCCTTTGCTGCTTGTTCATCTTCCTCTACCACATACGCCGTCGCTTGCGGTATATGCGCCCCGTAACTATTTTACTGCTGCTTCCTGCTTGCGGACTGGCTCGAGCCCCCACACGTTGACAGATTTTTGGTTATTATCGTGCTGCATAATATATTGGTAGTGGCTACTGATTACCAGCTCCACAAATCCTGTGTCTCTTCACCTTGGAACTTACGTAGCTGGCTCTGATTACCCTCTAATCAGCTGATACATAAAAATTAAAAGTAAATTGAAAGAAAAGTGATGCGAAACGTGAGTAGTCTAAATGCATCCTGCCATCTGAAATGCAGGACATCTTGCACTTACTGAGAATAGGACTGTAGGGAAGACCAAGAGGTAGTGAATGTCACCTAACAAGAGATACTTGTGTTACAAAAATCGTCGTCTTCCTCCAGAAGGCACTGATCTTACAGGTCATCCTCATTCTCATCATCCTCATAATCCTCATAATCCCCATCATCATCCTCACCCACACCCTTATCCCCAGAGTCAGGCTCAAAGTCAGGGTCACTGTCGGTGTCAGTGCCCAGCAGAGCAACTAAATCACGGTCCGTGATTATTCCACCGAACCAATCCCCGTGTGTTTCCTCCATGTGCTGATAAATTGAAGCCTTATCATGGGCTTGTCCACAGAAGTAGCACCAGTCAATCCCACATTCCTCCACGGTGCAGTGCAAATGGCCACATTCGAATGGTCGCTGGGTAAGGGTCCCACAGCCAGGACAAGGCTTGATACCCATTGTTCCCTCCTCAATTGACTCAAACACATTGCTTTGGTGTTCCTCTGCCCTCACTTGCTTGACAGGGTCACCGGAAAGCTGTGCTTGTGTGATTCCCTCTGCGGCCCATCGGATCTCAGCTAACTCCAGCTCAGGCTTCCTGAGAATGTCGCAGTCCATGCACGCCCATTCGGGAAAGAGTTTGAACTCATCACGTAAACATGTACGTTCGACGAGGGGGCGAGGCTCCTGACACTTGCAGCACCATGCATACGTGATATCGTGATCGTAGAATGTGTCGGCCAGATACTTCATAGCGTTCGCTGCATCATTGCCAAAGTTGTGGATTGCGTTTCTAGTTGGAACGCACGAGCAATACGGGCAGCAGAGTCGTCGGGTTTCAATCACATTTCCGGGGCGATTGAATGCGTACCATTTACGGCCACAACTCTCGCACATGCTTGCAGAGCAGTCACCGCATGCCGGGAGTAACCCGGACGCTGGGAGGCTATCATAGCAGATGAGGCATTCCTCGAGGTCATCTTCGTCTCTTGGAGGTTCGTTAGGTGATGCTGGGGTCTTTTGGTCTGAAGACATGGTGTATTTCGTTAGGGTGTAGCGCGCACGTGATGGGAGGGACACGGAGGTAAGAGGTTAAGTCCGAAAGGTGGCATGACTGCAAGAAGAATGCCTTACTTCTGCTAACGGCCATATTAGGACTAGTGGTAGCTTTCCATCCTGTAATTAGGCTTTTCTTCGTGTAAATTTTCTTCTTTCTTCACTGTTGCTTCCCACAGTACAGTCTTAAGTAATATCCTATTCTCCCTTGCTGACCTTACTATCTTCTAATCGGTGCAACTTCTCCGTTAAGTCCATCAAATCGTAAACAGGTCTTCTTGATCCGACGATGCCCGCTTTAGACCTAACACGGAGAGGACTCCAAGAAGTAGTTCGACATCCAGATAAATAATCCGATACCTTAATATATTGAGTTGTATAGTAATTGTAATTCAGATACCATTATGGCTGAAACCCGGGTACGTACAAGGTCAGAACATACTGCAAAACATACTGTTTACCCTTGGCTGCAAGTTAATGAGTCTCTACAGTAGCCATGACCTGTAGGTGTAAGCGCCCAGAAATTACAATACGTATAGGAGGTATTACACATGTCAGCTCTGCCATGAGGGTGTAGCTGTCTTCCAGGCCTCCTGAGTTTTGAGTCCCGATAATAACGTGAGATTGCTGGCAAACACTAATCTCGAGGTATCAAAAGGTCTTTCGAGTCATAGCCAAAGTATGTGAGCAGACTACCCTTCGAAAAAGACCCGTCAAAAAAGGAGTGGAATTGGCGGTGGAAGTGAGATATTCTGAGAATTGAGTACTGTTCCCACAGAGGTTTTGAGATCGAAGGCTTCATGGGTGCTCCCTTCAGAGATGCCTAGTGAAAACCCATGTTGCATAACTGCTAAGAGAAACACTGCCTACTGTCAGAGATTATGTGACTACCTCTATAGATAGATCAGGGCTTCTCCCTCTTCTTCCCTTTCTTGTCTCTCCAACCATCCACAATACGAGATTGTTCTGCCTGCCTCGTTCCTTCCTTTCTGTCCCCACTAATCGTCATCCAGCACCAGGCGCTGTCACCTACTTTGTATGATCAACCGCTTTTACGCTGGCAATGCTGTTTCACAACCTGCATAGAGCTGCACGATAAGCTGCGCAGTGACCTCAGATGTCCCAATTGAGTAACGCCGCTTTCTCGCTTAGCGTCGATTCACGCTGGTCTTCCCCTCATCGCCCAAGTGCATACCGAAACTACAATCCACACACGCCCAGAACCGGGAAAGGTGATAATTATACCTACCATTTCGGACTATCTGGCCAATTAAAATTTACTCAGACTTGTCAACCTTATCATCTAAGGCAGATTTACTGCGCCCCGCTCAAACAGCCTCGGCTCCCTAGCGAGAGCATCATTGATTCGGCCTTAGAATCATTTTCTGAATCCTTCAATGTCTAAAGAAAAGCCAATAGAACTTCCCAAGCATAATATGACTGCCCAGGTTTTTCGATTTTGGAACTGTGCGGTATCAAAATGCCCTGCCGCATCGGCAATTGAAATCGGTTCTTGCGAGCATTGCCAACGTCATTATTGTGCGCATCATGTATCTTCACCGGATCACAGATGTGAGGTACGCTATCTGAATACTCGGATATACATGCAAATCTGACTTTCAAATAGAAAAATCCACTTGACGACGATGCCTGGGCTGCTGCAACAACTAAAGAGGTGATGGCTCTTCGGCAGAAGGTCCAAGACCAATGTTTACTGCAGATATCATCACGCCTTAATGGCGGCATTCCGTGTGAAGTGGACAAATCTGATCCACTCGGACAGTCGCTAATGAGTGGCATGCACATCCATCTGCGCATTCGATTCTCCGATGGTACCGTTTGGCTAGCTCGTATGTTAAGAGAAAACTATACATCTTTTTTCTGATGATTTCAGTAATCGTGTCATCGAGAGCGAGTGTGCAACTCTGAAGTTTCTCCAGACTATGAATTTGCCAGTACCAAAACTGCATTGCTACGGTCTGCGAAATGACCCGCGTAACGAAGTTGGGGTTGCATACATGCTCATTGACGAGCTTCCCGGGACACCGCTCATGGTAAAAGATCCTACGAAGGAGCAGTTAACCAAGGTTTACAGCCAATGGGCAGACTTTCTGCTGTGTCTTCGTGCCCATCCATTCGACAAAGCCGGGGCTCTTACATTGGACCAGAATGGCCAGATCGAAACAGGACCTATTATTGGCGATCGTACGGGGACTGTTTCGCATATAAACCCCACCTGCAACTCAAGAGAACTTTATTCAGCCCTAGCAGAGAACTATCTTGAGCTTATCGGCGACGGGCAGCTTTACTCTGACTACCCAGTGGATGCCTATCTTGTATTCAGGTATCTCAAACAACTGGCCGAATCTGGTAGATGGAATGCATTTGATCCTACTCTGGATGAAGGACCCTTTTACCTGAAGCATACGGATGATAAAGGCGACCATATCTTGGTGGACGACGAATACAACATCACGGGAATCATTGACTGGACATTTGCTAGGGTAGTGCCTGCATTCGACGCTTTTGGCCCCTCGCTTTTGACAGCCGATACGAATGCTTTGTTTACTGGGACTCCAGGACTATCATCCAATGACAAACTCCTGGGTGATATCTGCCGATCGAAGGATGAGGCGTTGGCTAAGTTTGCTGAGGGACCTGACCTCGTGCGTCGCTTCTCATTCGGGCTAGGAATGGGAATGGGTATGACAGTAGACGAAACAGAATTACTTTCGAAAGGGATCATATCAACTGCAACTGGAATTCCTTTCGCTGGCGACTGGTCAGTCTGGCGTCAGAATCGCATACATGATTGGGCTGAAGACGAGCGTCTCCAAGGTCTTCTGTTACGGCAGGGTGAGGAACCTGTATCCAAGAAAATCGGAGATAAAATATCTTGGGATAAGATACCAAGATTTGCGACTTGCTCCATCCCAGATTGTGCAAGACCAGGCGTGCGAGGAGCGAGCTGTGCAAGATGTAAGCGCCATATGTGCGCTATTCATTCATCCAAGCGATATCACACATGTCCAAGCTCTCATGAGGTGCGTCTATAAACAATGGAAAATAGACCACATAACTAACGAAATACAAGCTTTCCGATGATGAGTGGGAAAAGTCCATCAATGATGAATTTTGGGAACTGCTTTGTCATGTCAACACTCATGAGCTCATCAGACTTGCGACACAACTTAGAAATGGCATTAGATGCAGATTTGAGCTTGGGAAGCACATGGGAATTGGATCCATGATGGGCTGCGCCAATTATCATGCTTGGCTATGCTTCGAAAATGGCGAGCGATGGATAGCCCGAATCCCCCGAACAGGCTTCAGCGATGTTCCCATTGATTTGGTGGAATATCTCGTTATGAGCGAATACGCAACACTCAAATTTCTTGAGTCTACCAAAGTCCCAGCCCCAAAGCCATTCGCATATGGTATCAGCTCCGACCCCTTGAACCGCGTTGGTGTCAGCTACATATTAATGGAGGCTCTTCCTGGGAAACCGTTCTATGCGCACGAGGCATCTGAAACTCAAAAGCAGCATCTTATCCAGCAAATTGCGGATATCCTGATTGAGGTTTCGAACCATCCCTTGCCTCGGGCCGGATCCCTTGCGGTCCATAATGATAAGATCCAAGTCGGGCCTGTCGCCAGCAATCGTTTCATCGCTTTGAACACTTACGGCCCCTTTGATACTGTATCGGACTATTTGATAAGTATATCAGGGCAATATTTGGATCTCATCGCAGATGGCCAACTTTACCCTGAGTACTCACTGGAAGCATTTCTGTTTTACCATCTCTTGCGGCAGAATATACGAAGCTTGGTATCGGGAGATATGCCGGAGCAATTCTTCCTGAAACATGTCGATGATAAAGGTGATCATTTGCTTGTTGATGAAAATTTTAACATCACTGGCATTATTGATTGGCAATTTGCCCGCTCCGTGCCTGCGTCAGAGGCATTTGGTCCGTCCTATGTTACTGCAGACCTCATGTCGCTCTATAGCAGCAACGGAGGGGTGACAGACGATGATCGTGCTCTGGCGATAGCGCTTAGGGGAAAGGGCTCTCCCGACTTGGCTTCTATTGCTGGGCGCAATGAAATCATGCGTCGGTTCCATAACGGACTTTCTAGTGGGCTGAGCAAAGATGAAGCTCGCAATATGTTGAAAGGAATGGTCGCGTGTGTGAAGGGAAAAAGCTTAGACGATCTAGACGCATGGATCATGGATCAATCTATTGAGCTTCATGATGACCTACGATGGAAGGATCTCCAAGCTTTGCTACTGGATCATCAACAGAGCCTGGGCGACTGGAAAGATGGCTGGAACTTCCAATATCGGATTAATGAGTTGAGCTACAAGCGTGCAGGCTACCCGATGCAGTTTCTGAAAGATTCTACAAATCCACATCCTACATTATTGCAGAAAGCCTGGAATGCTCCAATATAATGTCTTCTCATATAGCGAGATACTGATAGACAAAACCCCTATGTTAAAATCGGGGATCACCGAGAGTCAAATATAATGTGATATCAATATCATTACTCCTCCCTCTGGGTTTCCCCTGCACCCATGGTGCGATGTTGAATCAAGTCTTCGTAGCCCATGATCGTGAAGAAAGATTCGGCGAATCCAGCAGGACTATCACTGGGGCTTCGTGATAGCATAGGGGTAGGAGCACTCTGAGCCAATGCAGTTTCTTTATCGTGACTGATAGACCTCGAAAAACACGAGAAGGTTACTAGATCCTAAATGCTTGCTGCTAAGCGACTTTTGGGGCTTAATTATGTTGTTTTCTGAGAACGAATAATTTAAGATGAGGGAGTAGAGACGAAACTTAGCGAGACCTCGTTCGGTCCTTAAATTTAGTATTATGACTAGGTACAGATTTGAATAGACATATCAAACAAAGTTTCGAATATAGATGCATAGCTGATGGATATTTCAAAGTGAGTTAGGCTGGAGACATTTAAGCTGATAATCCTGTAAGATCGTCAGCCGCAGCCACACGCCCTCAACCCCGCTTCTGACCTCAGTTCCATAACAACTCAGTCTCTCTGCTATTTCTTCACGAAGTTAGAGACCATTACTTTTTCCCTTTCAATAAAGTTCTGGGGATATCATTCACAATGACTACCATGACCCCACTATCCCACAACGAGTATACGGTCGGATGGATATGCCGCCTTCCCATCGAGATGGCGGCTGCGAGGCTGATGTTGGATGCAATACACCCACCCTTGTCCGAATCACCAAATGGTCCAAGCACATACATTCTTGGAAACATTGGGAAACATAACGTCGCTATTGCCTCCCCAAATTTGGCTGTAGATGATACTAGAACATCTGCACTGGTTGCAACAGACTTGATGAGCATCTTTCCTTACATCCGGTTTGGTTTACTTGTCGCCTTCGGCGGAGGAATACCAAGCAGTGATCGAGATATTCGACTAGGTGATGTTGTAGTCTCTCATCCATCCGAAAAGGATGGAGGCGTTATTCAGTACGATGTTGGTCATGTAATAAGAGGTGATCGATTTGAGAGGCTCGGAATGCTTGATCGGCCACCTCGCTTTCTATTAACAGCTCTCGCGCATCTCAAATCGAGACATGAAGTGGAAGGAAGTCAAATCGAGGAATTCTTTTCTACCAAAGAAAGGAGAGCCTCAGCTCACGAATCTACAGGATTTGCACGGCCAAATGAAGAGGATTGCTTGTACTACGCCAACTACAATCACGTGGATCAAATCGGGGATAGATGTATCAGTTGTGATGGATCAAAACTTATTTCACGACCTCCACGAGATTCTCTAGGGTTGCAAGAATCACAAGTTCATTTTGGTCTGATCGCGTCCCTGAACAGGCGAATAAAAGATGGCAAGGAACGAGATCAGCTTGCTCAAGACTCGGGAGTGTGTGGTGTGGAGACGGGAGTAGCGGGAATCATCAGCGCCTTCCCATGTATAGTCATTCTTGGAATCAGCGACTATGCTGATTCACACTCAGATCGGAATTGGGAAGCACATGCATCAGCAGCGGCGGCAGTTTATGCTAAGGAGCTCCTTCTCAGCATCTCACATGATGCCATTGAAAATGCGCCAACGGCGCGTGAATTCGAACTATCAAGTGGTGAGGATATCTTGAATGCCAGGTCATGGTACAGATCTTATCGAAAGCTATTGCTAAATCTACTTTTGATCCTGTAGTAAGCCATTCTGACCGAGTCAATAAAGCGCCCCCAGATTCCCAGACTTCGCCTTCGATCGTGGCTTCTGAGGATCAATGCGGGGAAAATAGTAAGAAACCTCAAAAAATACATCGGCGTAGAACTGCTCCGGTGTATTATGTTCCTTTGCTAATTTTGCAATGACCGTGATACTAAACTGCATCTTTGTAAAAACTAGAAACACGTGCTGCTGAGGGTATTTATGGCTCAAATCCCCCGCCAGGGCTCAGAATGGACATTGAAAGGTGGTCTGAACAAGCGATTGGTGCGATGAATCAAGTGAGTTCCGCTATGCCGCAGAGAAGACTCTGGATATAAATCTCTTCCCTATGATAAGAATTGCATCTTACATAAAGTTTTCTCAGGAAGAGCATAACAGGCAGTTTACCGATAACGTTCAGAGTATAACCCCCGATGCATTACCTGTCCCACCCCAGGGAGAATCTTCCCTGTGGAATGCAAATGCCGATGACAACAAAGATACGCCATCTATCTACATGACAGGCAATGGCAATTTTCCAACCTGGCAGCAAAAGTACATTACCCAATTGAGTGATGATTTGCTCAAAAATTCCCGATTAGCGCAATCTCCCCTCGGAACATTGGAAAAGATCCAAAGTGTTCTTCCTCGGCTTTTAAAAGCGTTTGCCCTAAGGCTTGACCAATTTGACTCAACTCAAATGCACCAGAAAATCATGACATTTATTCGTAGTTTCAGGAAGTAAGTCATGAAGAAGCCCTGTTGCTACTTCCATGGGGTTACTGATTCAAAATCTAATAGTGATATTGCAAGTACCTTAACGCTGAAACACCTTGAAGACGAGGGTGCTTCTTCATTTCCAGCGGGTTACGACAATCAAATGAGGTTGAGTTCTATGATTAAATTATGGTATCAAAACCTAAAAGATGTGGCTAATGACTTTGGAAATCAACAAACCCACACAGATACTGGTCCAAACGCCTCGAGTGCCAATTGTGACATCCCAATGGAAGATGATGACAATAATCCCCCTGAACTTTGGATTTACAGGAAATTTATTTCCAATCGTCAGGCATACGAATGGTTAGTTGGAAGCATTCGGAGAGAGCTCAATTTAAACCCAGCGAATCGAAATTCCCAAGATGCTATTCGCAACCGCATTTTGGAATCTCTACCATCACCTCGGACCTCGAGTCCATATGATAAACCCAGGATATACCAGACAACATTCACTATCAACTGGGACCCTGTAGCTTTCGTCAGGGAGCAGGGGTATGACCAAAATAAGGGTGGTTTTCTAGGAAAGATCATCACAATTACAGGGTCAAGCATTGATGCGCAAGCAATGACCTCTTTACAATATCTTCACCAGACATGGCATTCATACGGAGCCAATCTTCTTCAGATCGTTGAGGCCACACTTCTCAGTGAGCCGGGCAGTGAAAGCAGATGTGATTAAGCCCCCTTTTCAGCTTCCTAAGTTGCACGATCAATGCTCATTATATTGTCTAGGTACACTTCCAGATGACACACATATTGGAGCATGGATACACGAGAAAAAATTCTTTGTTGAAGTGACTGGGATAAACGAATCAATTGCAGAGATCGGAGAACAACTTGCGTGGCTGGCTTCAGCTCTCCGTTCATCTCTCCACCGATCTAAATTATCATACTGCAGACCATACATCAGCAGCACTGCCGCTGAAAAGGTCTCTAGCTCGATGCTGCAACTTCCATCAATCATAAAGGTTTCATGCGTTATTGACTTTAGCCTTAACGTTGAAGAGGAGAATCTCCTTCCTTCGAGGGGGCGTTGCTGGCATCAATTATTCCGAAATCCAATCGCTGTAAAGGGATTTCCAATACCGCACAGATCCAGGCATGAGACTGGTCTTGAGATCCCACTCAACCTCCTAGCAGGTCTAGTGCACGCAGAGAATGCAGATATCTTCGACAACAAAATTTTCATCAAGGGTTTCTCAAGCCTCTTAGTCCCCACAAAATACATGCGGGATCAAGGTCAAATCATATGGCACCTCTTTTACAACCCTTCCGGGGACCGCATCTCTTACCGGGATGGCATGAAAGGTCACGTAGCAAATGTCACGTTGCCTGATTTAGGGACCAGTCGCCATATCCTCGGTTGGTGCTTAGACGCGAGATGCTACGCTGGTATGCCATGAAACCTGTTTTGCACATTTGATAATGGCCCGGCCATCTAACCAACTAATAGGATCAATTGATGCCAAGTATTCGATTAACAGGTCCTGGCTGCGGCCGCCATCGTCTCGATGCAGATTTACCAACACCGTCATTTCAGCAGGCAAGCCAATCATTGGCGGTGATGAGTCCATCTACGGCAATAAGGATGTCCCATTTATAATTTCACGGAATGACTACATCGAGAAACTCTCTTGGATCACCAAACAGTACGTCGTGATGTGGGATGTGGGAGGAAAACGGGGGTGGCTGGTGAATGGAGCTTGCGCTCTATTACATCTTCTTCTTGCTTCAATTGAGTTTAACAGAACTGATCCACTTTGTTCTGCATTCCGACTGAATATGGCAAGCATCAACGGCCCCGAGAAACCTTTTACTTCTAGGTCTGCGATGGAGGTATTGTTGAATCCCGATAACCTAGCCCTAGAAATATATCCCGGACGGGAGGGTGAACCGGGGCAAACAACAATACCAGCAGTCCGGATTCGTCATAGAGTTGACCGTCTGTATAGCATGCTCGAAAAAATGGTGGACCATCAAGAAGACGTCATGGGGAGAGGCAACGAAGCACTGCGGGATATGCCTCGGGGTAAACTCGAAGGGTGGGATTTCAAGGATTTGGCTACTCATGAAGACCCTTTATATCCTCGAGTTTGTAAGCTAGGAACTAAAGCAAAAGGCTGGATTGACCTGAGCAGAGCAATTCGAGCGATTACGTTATTTGGGACCGGATTTGGTGAGATTATTCAGCCAGTTCCAACCAGCAACTCTTGCCTTCACTGGAACAAATTACCCGAAGGGAAATCCTATCTTGCTATCAGTGATGACGACCTTGCGAACATCATTGATCGATTTGGAAATCCAACAAGCAACCCGGTGAGGCTGACCGACCAATTGATCTGGTACAAAGCAGATGATGTCTCTCAAGTTTGCGCATGCATAGTCGACCCGCAGACTACACAACATTGTGAGCTAGCACAAGTTATTTTACCTTCGCACTTCAGAAAAAAAATACCCAAGCAAAGACGCGCTCTATTCAAAGATGGAGGGAGGGGTGCGGTAGTTTTCGGCTACAACAGTGACTTGCGATGGTCCTGGAATGACACTGGATTTCCCGTGCAAGGAGAAGATTTGGCATCTTCAGATGATTCGGAATCAGACCCAGATGAATACTTTCATGATTCAGGAGTTGGAAGCAGCTTGGTAGCTTCTTCCGCATCTGGGGAAGTACCTTCATTGGGGTCACAGAATCGCGGTCTTAGTCATGAGGACTACGAAGTAGGAATTGTTTGTGCGCTATCAAAAGAGCTTCTTGCTGTGCGTGCTTTGTTCGATCTATCCCACCCAGACCTTAAAAAAGACGACAATGATCCCAACTGCTATTGCCTGGGGCAGATCAAAGGGTTCAATGTGGTTGCTGCCGGCCTTCCACACGATGACTATGGCACGAACTCCGCCACCAACGTCGCCTCGCATTTGATTCGAACTTTCCCACGTGTCAAGTTCTGTCTGTTAGTCGGTATCGGAGGCGGAGTCCCATCTGCGACCAAAGACATTCGTCTGGGTGACATAGTCGTCGGCACTGGCGTAATACAAGCCGACATGGGGAAATTGATATCGAATTCTGAGTTCCAGAGGACAGGAGAAAAACAAAAGCCACCCCCGTTTTTACGGGCAGTCATTACAAAAATACAATCTGATTGCTTCGTCTCTTTCGATTCAGCCTCGAATCCACTTCTCGATGATCTCAATTTGATTGCCTCGAGAAGGCGAGAATATCAACATCCAGGCGCTGGTAGGGACAAACTATTTGATTCTGGGTATCTTCATCCAAAGGGTCAGTTGAATTGTCATAGTTGTACCGTGACACAACCGCGGATAGACCGACTGCATCAAGGCCCGCAAGTGTTCTATGGTCTCATTGCATCTGGAAATCAGGTCGTCCGAGATGCAAGCCATCGGGATCGTCTGCGCAAAGAAGGTGTCATCTGCGTCGAAATGGAGGCCGCAGGAGTCGTGAGAACAACTGCCGATTGCCTTGTTATCCGAGGTATTTGCGATTATGCCGACTCGCATAAAAGCAAACTGTGGCAGGAGTATGCTGCTGCTACGGCAGCTGCGTATGCCAAATTCTTTCTCTCCCATATGCCTGACAGAAGTGTCAATGCTTCCATAAAAGTTCGGTCACAATTAGAGCTGTCAATGGGGCAGTTCCAGTTGCAAATACAGAAGACGTTTCACTTGCAGAAGCAAAAGAGGCCTGCACTAGCTGATGAGTATCCGCCCTTGGTCATCAAAAGGATTCGAAGAAATTGAATGGTAAAGGTGTTAATCAAACACCACACTGTGTTAGTTGAAAACAATGTCAACGATATTAGGCAAGGCGCAGCATTCGAAGTGAATTGATAATTGGACGCCCACCAAACATGTTGATCCCAGCGTAGTGATTTTAATTCACATGAAATGCTATATTATTTCTCAAGTACGCACTTAATTACAAATATATGCCAGAAAATACTGCAAGGACGTACTATAAAAGCACACTATAAGACAAAGGATTGCTATAGCCTTTTTGAATCAAGTCAATACATACGATCACGCTTTGATAGAGATTCATATAGCTAATCAGCCTCTATTTATGACCAAGAGCAGGAATATTTAGAGGAGGCCATGTGGTCATAAATAGAGGTCGCTTATAAGGCTAATATATTTATTATGTTTTACAGACACATTGACCTCATGAGCGAGGTTTAGTAGCGTATAGAAACCCGCAAGAACGCGCACCCAAACGCGCCCTATTCTCTATATAAGAACCATTACTTACCTTAGCCGGCTAGTAGCGCGAACTAACACGATACGACGTGCTATTTAAGCTTTTCAGTGCCAGCCGATCATCTCATTTAACCCATCCGTTCCTCTTTCTCTCGCTCCATAGATGCAGACCCTCTACTTCGTTCTATCGATTGCTAATTCCGAGAAAGACCAAACCTAGAGCAGAGTCAGGGAATCTCACCCGATGAACCAGGTAAATCATCGCAGTCAGCAGTGAAGAATTGGTTCGAAATGCCTTCCTTGGCAGGCGTCGCTCTTGGCATAGCATTCTAAATCGTATGATCCATGTGTACCCTTCCAAGTGACTTGTGCTAAATTTGGCGAGGTCGGCGACCTTCTACCATCTGCGAAGTGGCGAGTGCATTCCATGGCAAGCAAAGCGTGCGAGCAAACTGTAATCTCAAAATTGCTTTCTGGAACTCAAAGCAAAAGCTTCGGAGGGCGTGTACTATGAGAGTTTATGGCAATGTTACCTACATTAAATAGCAAGCAACCTCCCAGCCTTCCAAAGCAAAACCAAACAACTCACATTCCCCCACCACCAACACAAGCCCCTCAATTGACTCCACTTCGGATGGTCGACCAGGATATACACCGCTCCATAACAGATCCTCGCAACAGTATAAGACAATCCAGCCGCATTAATAGTCTTCGCTGAAACACCAGCATGACTAGCAAAAAGCAAACTCGCGACCAAAAGCGAGAAATTCTCCACCGAGTTCGCATGAGCCGACTCATTCCGCTTCAGCATATCAAGTTGTTTGCGTGTGATCTTTCCCTCGCGCACGGCTGCCTCGCCGTATTTTGCGAGATCTTCGCGTGGCGAGGCGTTATGGTCAATGCCGTACCATTGTTTCAGGGTTCGAGAGGAGAGGACGCCGTAGGCGTAGAGGAAGTGGAAGCCTACGAATGCGGGGGCGTAGTTCGGAATGGCCGTGGTGGACGCGCCGCGGAGGCCGAGGGTTGTGAGAAGAGAGCTCATCCTGGGGAACTTTAGGAGACGATTATTCGGCAGACCTTAGATTTGGAAGTGAGGCTCTTGGAAGAAGTCCAGCTGGGCGTTTGGCCCCCACTTGGAGCTAAACTTTTCTTGGCCGGACTCAACGGAATCCTCCACTTGAGAAGACCAAGATGATCAAATCCAGTGCCATGAATATATTCTGACCTACGAAGGCATATCAATATTTGCGACTTGCTCAATGACAGATTATACAAGAGCGGGCGTGCAAGGAGCGAGCTGTGCAAGATGTAAGCGCCATCTCTGGGTCCTCACAACGTCTGATTAATGAGCTGATCTAGAAGCGTGTAGGCTACCGAACGCAAAATACTAGAAAGCTCTACAAACCCGCATCTTACATTAATGTAGAGCGCCTGAAATATTCCAATATAATGTCTTCCCGAATATACCGATATCCTCCGGATTAATTCCTCTGGCAAAATCCGGGATCCTAAAGAGTCAAATAAACCGGGTGTTCCATGTTATTATTCCTGCATCTGGGTCGCATCCTCATCTATAAAGCAATGGCAAATCAAAACTTCGTAGTCCATGATCACCAAAAAAAGATTTGTATGAATCCACTGGGTCTGTGTGACTGTAGTCTCGAACTCGCACGGGCGTGGGGGCATTCTAAGCCAAGGAGGTCTCTACATGTCCCAGTTGTTCCGACTTTGAGTGATTGACTGGGGTAAGAAAGTTCTCTGCGTCTCATCATGTCCTCCTTCATCGCCTTCCTCTTCGTCCTGCACTACCGGGTGTGAGATGCGCTGGTATTCAGACCTCGTATTGCCAGATTGCGTGCTCATCCAACTCGTTCGTTGGGCGAGAATCTGAACGAAAGCGATCTGTACTCAATGGCAGGATGTTAGCAATTACACCATGAACCTCAGCATGATAGTAAACCCACCTTGGCCACGAAAACAAAAACGGCTGCAGCAAACACCATCCAAGATGTCTGGTGTTGGTGCTCTCTCCAAGGAGCGAAACAACTCCTCTGATATCCAAGCTGCAATTCGCATGCGTTATCTCCATGATTACGGTCTTTGAAGGGCCATGCCCTGTCATGAATGCTTCTAAGACCACAGCATCGGAACTCATCTTGGATTGAGCGGATAGCTTGCGAATTCTTGGAATGAAAGAATTCCTGCCATTGTTGATCTAGGTTACAGGAGAGAATTCTGTCGGGGAAGAGGTAGGCAAGTGCTACCGTGGCCACGGTGGTCAATATGACGGTTTGAACCTGGTTGAGTATATTGGATATTGTGCTCCATCGACTATTCTGAGGTGTTTCATTGTTTGAAGGTCGAGTAAAGTATCGGGTGGCTATTAGTGTAAATATTGTGATCGGGGATATGAGTGTCACGATGGCTGGAACCCATGTTGGCAAAGGTAGAAACACTGCGGCCGTACGAGCCCACGACAATCTGTTCCACCAACGGGATGTTAATTGCTATTCTCATCAAATGAGCTCGAGCTGTAGATTACTCACGCTCCAATGACCAAGGATATGACTCCTCCCTAATGGCGACATTCGTCAACAGAAGTTATCACCATGCTGGAGCTCTAGCATCTTACCAAAACAAACACAATATAGAGGAGGGCAGTGGTATTCATCCTGACGGACGTCATTTTCAAATAGCGAGCTCTTTTCCGGAAATAAATGGGTATATTGAAGCTCGTTGAAGAAGCGCGAAGAATGGATTCATGAAAGTGCTAGCGCTGCTAGGCGCTAAGTCGGTCTGTATTAGAACTTAGCGGGGTTTGCATCTCTTGGCGCTATTACACGTAGAACGGAGGTGACAGGTTAATTATCATATTACGGTATGCATTATGTCATCATAATAGCATTGATTCGGTCCAGATAACCCCTATTTCATTATTTTATGCCTCGCATGTGGGCAATCATGCAATGATCGACCATATTCCAGTGGTGAACAGTGTCTGGCCAGCTTGTGCCTGCTTTTTGTTGTTCGCGGTGTGGGGAAACTTTACATACTTTTGGCGTGAATCTATCTTTCCGTCCCACAAGCTGACAGCAAATCATTGGTTAATCGAAGACTAATGGACCAGCCGAGTAATTTGGGGGCCAAATATCCCGGATGATCCCATTTCCACTCAACCGTGGAATCAGCCAATCGCATTTTGTACAGCGAGTACTTAATTGGCTACATTAATCTCAGCCCGCTTGAGGCCTTACACATTGCAGTGGTTCTATTCTCTTTGTTTGCGCCTGCGCAGGCTACTGCAGGCCCACCACAGGGCCCCGAGCACTTAATCCCTACCTCTACGTCACATTTTGACTAGAGGGACCCAGCTCACAATTAGACTTAAAACAGGTCAGCGACCCCTGAAAACACGACAGGGGAATTTGTTCTTCCTCAATCTGCTTCACCAACTGATTGCTGCCGCATTGCTACACCATGGCCATTCTTAATACGCTGCTTAAATTGGCCATACCCCCAATCTTGACAGCTCTCGGCTATGGGTTGCATTGTGCCTATCAACATCGTTGCAAAATTAATGAGCTGCGCAAACAAGGTGTAGTAAGTGAACAGCCAAGTTTCCCAACAATGCGAATTGATAGTTAACTCATCTGCTCTTTTTAGCCAATGCCAAAATGGAATTGGTTCACCGGCCATCTTCTCGTCCTACAAGAATATGTTGAGCGATTACCACCCGACGCAAATGTCCAACTGGCCATGCAAGCCCTGGCCTTAGAAAAATGGGGACATACGGAAGTTTTTCTCATGGACTTTTGGCCCGTTTACCCTCCATTTTATATGGTCTTTGACCCGCAAGCGGCGTATCAGGTATCGAACAAATACAACCTGCCCAAGCTTCCCCTGCATCTCAAATTTATGCATCCGATCGTGGGTGGGCCGAGTCTACATGGCATGAATCACGGCGAATGGAAATATTGGCGAAACATCTTCAATCCTGGGTTCAGTGGTGGCAGTATGATGGATCTGGTGCCCGCAGTGGTTGATTCAGTTCAGGTTTTCTGTGATATTCTCAAAGAGAAAGTTGGGTCGAAGGAACCAATTCAGCTAAGCACTTTAACAACTCGATTGACAATGGAGGTGATTCTGAAGGTTACCTTGTGAGTGTGGGTTCCTCATCACCAAAACGCCCCAACCCCTAACCATCCTCTTATAGGGACATGGACTCCAATAACCAGCGCGCCGAGCATCCGGTCTCAATTTCATTACAGAAAATCTTAGCTTGGCACTCCTTTTGGGATCCGCGGATCCTGATCAATCCTCTTCGGCCATTCATCCAAAAGTACCATAGCAATCTCATTAATACGTCTATCAGGAAAGAGCTTGAGAAAAGATTCAGCGAAATGAAACAAAACGAGGGGCAGGAGAAGCCACAAACGGGCTCCAGAAGGGGAAAGTCTGTTATTGCGCTTGCCCTTGAAGCTTATCTCGCTGATCCCGAGCTTGAGGAGAAGAAGGCTGTCAGAGAGACAACCGTGCTGGATGAGCATTTTGCGCAATATGCTTCATATCAAATTCGCCTCTTCTTATTTGCAGGAAGCGACACAACTTCAAGCACCATTACTTACGTCTACCACCTTCTCTTCAAACACCCTGATATTCTGAAACAAGTACGAGAGGAGCACGATCGCGTTTTTGGTAGCAATCCCTCTGATGCAGGCCAACTTATCAAGTCAGACCCCGCGGTCCTGAACAACTGTCCACTCACACTCGCGGTGATCAAGGAGACCCTACGAATTTTTCCTCCCGCTTCAACTAGTCGGGGAGAGTTGGCAGGCACGCAGGAGGCTCTGACTGACCGACACGGCAACTTATACCCCATTGATTATGTTGGAGCCAATATTCTCCACCAGGCTTGCCACTTCAATCCTCGTGTATGGCCACGTGCGGAGGAATTTCTCCCAGAACGCTGGCTTGTCGACGAAGGGCACGAACTATACCCAGTTCCAGGCGCTTGGCGTCCATTTGAGCAGGGTCCGCGGAATTGCATTGGCCAGACGCTTGTCTATAATGAGATACGCGTACTTCTCGCGATGAGTTTGAGATCGTTTGATATCTCGCCGGCTTATGAAGAGTGGGATGCGCTCAAATTACAGAACGAGGGGTTGGTGAGTAGGTTGACTCGACGGTTTGGCAAGGCGGTTCCCAATACCGTCAATGGTGAGAGAGCCTATCAAACGGAAAAAGCCGCCTACCCAGTAGATGATTACCCATGCCGTGTAAAGGTTAGGGAATAGTCGATTGATCCGGATGCCTTGAAAAGTTATGGAGATAAGCTATTTGATGAAGAAAGCCAGGGTCCTCATGGAGCAGACGGGATGCCAGTGTTAGTTAAGGATGTAGACAATCAATGACACCAAATGCCAAGCTTCAATATTGTGATAATTGAATATGTAACAACAATATAACTTCATCCAAACCCTCTTGAACTGACTAGACCAGCGGAGGCCGAGGCTCCCTCATTGTTGTGATGGGGCCAAGAGCCCCATGTAGCCGTTCGTTTGGGGTTATGCTATGTATTAATGCTCCACACGGAGTGCATGTTTTGTGCAACATCGAGATCGCAGCGGGCCGTTTTGGAGACGTGGGTGTGGACCATGTGGGGGCCGTGTATTAGGTTTTACAAGTCTGCGTAACGTTCAGATAACGCAAGGCAGTTGCTAGAATAAATTAAGTAAAGGCGCGTGCCGATCGATCAGATCGGCATTATCTGGGCTAAATTGAGAAAAACCTGGCTCCCAAGGTTGCGGCGTCCTATCTATAAGCCGAGAGCACTGACACCTACTATGTAGGTGGCTTAAATTTCGATGTGATGTATATCTCCGCCGCTTTTCGTGTTCTTTAGAGGTCAGTGCATCCATGCAGAAAGTTAAAAGGTGCATGGCTGAAGAGAAACAAAAATAGACATACAGAGAATGCTTGTCCAGTTGGCTATTTGCCTTGCCACCACGCAGTCATCAATATGTTGGTATTGCGTGTGAAACTTTCTTCCAGCCCGAAGATCTCACTGTGGGCCCATCTGTGCGCTAGTAGTTGTTGGGTAAAGTGGAGCAAGTTGCAAGATCTAGTCCAAATATTGGAATGAATCTCAGCACCACATCCTGCCCCCACGAAAAAATCCAGCTTACTAGGCCCTTGCGGCGATGTATGCCCAATGGAATTGACACTTGTCGAACTGGTGTCTACATGCACAGACGAGTACGATATGGGCCCCCAAGCTGTGACAGCATCTCGGAAGAATGGCTGGCGCTAGAAAAGTCCGACATCTGGTGTCGGACTTGCGTTATACTTCCCATACTCCCGGCTTCCTTTGCCCAGAAGCGACGTGTCATTGTGATAGGAATAGACACGATATTCATCCACTGCCTGATGGCCAAAGCGAAGACCACATGCGTCCTGAGTATTTTGTACTAGCGGCAAGCGTTGTCAAGCTCATTGTCTACCATCATCCGATTGACTACATTTTAGGAGTGGCTTGTCGATGAGTCGATTTAGTTCACCGCCATTAAATCATTCCATTCAGGATAACTTTATAGAGGTATGCTATATTTAGATACCGTGGTAAATCTCCAAATTACACAGTGAAGGTTCAAGGCCCAGAAACTGAATAGTATGTGTTGGGTTGCTTGGAAAGCGACTAGGAAAGAAAGAGTGAAGTAAAATCTGGTAAACTAACATGTAACCACTAATTCTCATCAATAATCGACCTTATCAGAGACAATACTTGGACGCGTCTAGTCTTCTAGGCCCTTTATCTGAACAATAGACAGAATTCGCACGGAATGGCCGTTTTCAAAGTGAGCGCTGCGAATATTGATTCGGGCTGTAGGCTGTGGTAGAAGTCCCCATTGATTCCGTCATTTCCTGAGAGGCCGGGGACTTGGGATTAGCTACGGTTGCCGCAGGCGATGGACGCTTCAGAAAAGCGTGATAATCCGAAAATTCGTCGTCGTCGACTGAAGCTGTGGTGGGAAGAGTGGCATCACGAGTGTTCCCGAGTCCAAATCTTGTTTTAACGCCTGTAAAAGTTGCCAAGCCCCTAGGAAGACGGGGTAATCCGAAAATGCTACTTCGAGAGGTGGCGTTTTCCGGAGCTTTATCCATTGTTCCCTCTGCTGTGCTTCGTTTGAGCGATCTCTTGAACCTTTCGAAGTATACCTGGAATCGACCAGAGATCTCGTTAGATCCAATCAAAGTTGATCGGTAGGCAGTGACGGAACCCATCAACACTGCAATGCACGCCTCGATATGAAGCCAGAAATTTTGCCACGGATAGTCAAGAGATCCGTGATAATATGTCCCTGCAGCACGAGTGATTGCACAGGCTGACATGAAGACGGACAGGCAGACGAAACAGCCAATACCGATCTTGGTCATGGCATCCAACTGGACACGTCGAAGAAGAAGTATAGGAATGCTGACAACTAGGAACTGTCAGTGTTCTCTGGCGAGAGGAATGGAAAGGCAATCACTCACTGATGACATCAACCATCACATCGAGGACAGGCCAAAACCAAAATGTGACCATTAATGAGGTGTGCGAAGTCGGCAGGTTTGGAAAGCATTTCTCTATAATTGACTTAGAATCATATCAAGACCAAAGGATTGTGGTTTTAACACATACCACCAGCCTCTACACCCAGATATGGGCATGTTATGAGCTGTTCGGCCAAGCAGATCGTAATCCAGCAGGCGACTGACAGGAAAATACCGACACGGTAGTACCATGTGAACCGTGTGGACATGTTTCGAAGCAATGGGTAGAAGAATGCGAAGTAACACCATTTGACGGCGAAAATAGCTGTCCAGCACAGTACAAGCCATGCGACCTCCCAAGTATTCTGCGCGAAAAGGTTTTCCATATCCTCATAAGCAAGTGAATAAGCGGATTTGAGCCCACTTAACACCGCAAACTCAAGATACAAAACTCGCAAGCGCTTGAACATGATGCCGCTGGCACCACATAGACATGCGAAGGCTAGGAAGAGGAATCCATCGTCGAGGTATAGCCGCCGACGTGTAATCAAACGTAGACAGACACGAGCAATGAAACTTGCACAAGCAAGAGCGAATACGACTCCAAGTGCGACCTGTTATGCTATGTTAGATTCATTCTTAAAGGACTCGGTGGGAGAATTTGCCTTGAATTGCTCATAAGTGATGAGTCCAGTGTGGTCAATCTCTTGCACAATGGCCGCGCGCTCACTGGAGGTCAAATTCAAGTTGATACCGGACGCCTCAAGCGCTGCTGCATCCATGGTGAATGAAGTTCTTGTAATGGGCTGTTTAGGCCTAATATGCTTCTAAGTCCTCCAAATGTGAAGACTGGCTCTGAGGGGAGAATTAACTGTTTTAATTGTTATGGGGTCTGGAATTAGAGTTCACCCAAGTTAAATCACTTCTACTTGAATTAACTACGATTGGTGAACAGATCGATCCTTCTCGCGATTATGCAGGACAAACGTCATGCACCGTTTGAATAATCTGTGGCTTGTAATTCCACGGTATTTTGCCTTTCTACATTATACCCATAAATTTCAATGTTCCTCAATAGATGGTGGGGGGCGAAACTCTTCTATTGTGGGAACACGTCCAATCAATTTGTATGTAAAGTTTGGCCCCCAGTTTTCAGGCAATGACTACACCTCTTATGTCCTGTCATACAAGACAGCAAACCGATGTCTGTGCTCAGTAGGTCAATTTCACCGGCGGCTGAAGATCGTTTGGGAGCGTAAGACCAATACGTTCACTCTGGTTGGATCAAACCATAATCATTACTGCAGTAGATATCTCAAAGAATGAAGTATGAGGCGCCTTGACTCTGCTTCTCATTGGGGTCCTGAGGTGCACGTGTGGAGTCAAGAACACTTTTAGATACCCCAAAGGTGTTAGGCATATGAGCATATAAGACTCAACTGGAAAGCCCGCATTCTCAAGCCGCGGTTTGCCTACCTTGGAACTAGTCCTATTCTTCATTTAAACAGACTTCAACATGTTGTCTGAAGTTGCGTCGCGCCTGGGCGCTTCTATCGAAGACTTGAGTCCATGGAAAGGTTTGGCTTGTTCAATTGGACTTTTAATCTTATTTCTTTCCATATTCCAATACACGATCACTGTCGTCCGATTCTCCCTGAATGCCGATGCACCATGTCAAGAGAAAAAGCCCCCGCTCGTGCCACACATCGCCCCGTTCTTGGGTACCTTGCCGTTGGGTTTCCTTTGGAATCCAATGCAATTCGTCATCTCGTCGAAGTAGGTGGTCTATAGAATATAATAATCACAGAGGAAGAAGACAAGGGAGACTAATATTTTTCTGTTCAAGAACGCTTTTTTGGAGCCCTCATCCAGTTCGAGTAAAGTTCATGGGCCTAGAATGCTATATCATATCAGGCGCCGCGAACGTCAAGTCTCTTTTCAAAGCCCCCTCGGTGACTGCCTTTGGCTTTCATGGATCTTTCCTTCGAAAGGCATTCGGAATGTCCGAAAAGGCAGCAGCACGTTATAGCGATGACTCGGGTGAAAACCCAGAGCCTGCACCAAATAGCAACGTGGAACCCCAGAATCGTATGAATTATTTAACCCATGAATTTTTCAAGCGATTCTTGAGTGGACCTACCCTTCAGAGTCTAGAGAAGGAACTGGAGAACCATCTCACAGGGCATCTCCTGTCTCTCAATGTGACCACAGACAGTGGATGGACACACATTGATGACTTTATGAGTATTTTCAAAACTCAAGTTACCTCCGCTGTGGTAGACACTATATGTGGACCAAACCTGATCAGACAAAACCCTGGGTTTCCAGATGATCTTTGGGCTGTTGACTCTGGAGTTGGGAAGCTTATGAGTGGGTTACCCTCCTTTATGGTTTCCAAGCCGCGAAGCTGTCGAGCGCGTGCAATTCAAGCGATCAAACGCTGGCGTGCCTGGGCAGAGGAAAACTCCGACCCTGCACAAGTCGGTCCTGGTGGTGAAACTCCCTATTGGGGAACGGAGATGTTCCACTCATTATTGGAGATATACAGTAATATGGATGGGTTTGACGATGAAAGTGTTGCAACTGAGGTTTTGGCATTTGTCTGGGCGTGAGTTCAATGATCATCTTTCGAATCAAAGAGCATTTTCGGCTAATCTATGATCACAGCACTACTACAAACTCGGTTCCTGCAGCTTTCTGGGCATGCATGGACGTGTTCCGTGACCCCGAATTACTTGCACAAGTTCGAAGTGAAGTCGAGTCCTGCTTGATTAGACAGAGATCAACAGATGCAATCCAGTTCGATACTGAGCGCCTGACTCGACAGCCTACTCTGCAAGCTGTGTTTGCAGAGACTCTTCGTTTGCGGGTTCACGGCTTTCTTATGCGCTTCCCATCGAAGGAGAATGTTATCATCAACCATGACTGGAGCATTCCAAAGGATAGTATGATCCTAATGAGTTCAACTCCTGGTCATATGAATCCAGATGTCTGGGCCAGCGGATCTTGCGAATCTCACCCTGTTGATCAGTTCCATCCAGGTCGTTTCCTACAGTACTCCGAGAGGACCGACTCCCTGACATTCTCCATGAATAGGGCTAAAGGGCATTGGACGCCTTTTGGTGGAGGACACCACCCTTGTCCAGGTCGGCACTTTTCCAGGCTGGAGATTCTGTTAACCATTGCTCTGCTCGTGACGAGCTACGACTGTGAGATACTTGCGAGTGATAAAAACATGGCTATGAGCTCTCACAACTTCGGATTTGGAGTATTAGATCCATGTGGTGAGATTCCAGTCAGAATCCGTCGCCGGAGTATGGTGTAGTTTATCTTGTGTAACACTTGAGCGTTTTCGTTTGTTTTCTTCCCTTTTTTCATTATTTTTATGACTCTTTTCTTGATCCTTCTCTCTAGGCCTTCAGGTGTATGTAGATATAGATGCTTACGAATTAATTTTATATCGCTCTACATTGCTTCTAAATGTCTATCTACTGTAAGAAGAAACATGATCGCATACGCTACATGGAGGTAGAGCCGATCTAAGTGAAACTCGCATAATCAATAGCAGTACATGATAGATAACCATCATCTGGATGCATGCTATGTGCCCACGTAGTATATCCGGGTGAGAACATGTTATCTTTGACCAACGAGTAACTTTCTCGCATAAGCAACCCACAAGGAGAAAACAATGGTGACGAGCAGAATAACAATGCCCTTGTTCATGTCACTTGCTAGTTAGAGCTCTTCTTGATACTGTCAGGGGGGGCTAAAATTGGGGGCCAGATTTCTAGAGGAATAACGCTGGCCACGTTGACCAGTGGGGCACGGAGCGTTCCACGAGGCTATCCACCTCGATCAAATGACCCTTTTTGCCCCCATTATTCAGACCCAACTGCGGCAGTAGGATTAATAAAGTTAGATCTGGTGTCGGTAAGTGTTGACCATACTGTAATAGTACGTACACATCGACGCGGGGCCAAAAAGAACGCCACGGAAGCCACAAAGTGGGCGATTTGCGTAAGAGCACTCGGGCCCACATTGTGTCAAAACAGACTTCAAGCTGAAGCGCTTGAGGCTTATTTTAGATCCCTATTTCATACCCCGCACGTTGACAACCAATATTCTTATGCAGATTGAGCGTAACAGTAACCGAACACTTGAAATCCCTCAAAATGGCCCCTGCAGATTGCATGGGGTTTGAGCGTTGGGCCTTTCTCAGTTGGCACGAGGCCGTATCACGGGTGCACTATGACGTACATCACTGTAGACCCAAGATAGACCAATACACCTAGACATCGGAGTGTCTCGGTGCTAGATTTGTCACGTCAACTATCACATATAATACTCCGTTTTCTCCGTCTACTTCCATCTTCTCACCCGTTCTTCAAAGTATACAAACCTTCAAAGTCCCGCCTTTACTCTGTCACCTACATACTTCCTCTCGGACCAAACAATATCATGGAGCCTCCAAAGTCGATCAGCCGTAAGTGTGAAAGTTCTGATTAAGTTATAGCCTCGTGGCGTATCGCAAGATCTAACAGAGACGATATAGAAACCTCAGTGGCTCAGACCGCCCCCCCTCCCATGCGATCCCGACGCCCCAGCGACAGCCCTGGTGGATTTGCCCAGTTCCTCTTAATGATCATGGGATACGAAGTTCTAATTCAGCATCGCTCTATGGGAGCAGGGATGACTGAGAAGGAACAGTAATGATACGAATACCACGTTTGACATTGGTATTGGAATTGATTCGATGATTTGACTTTCGATTCTTGGATATCGGGATTTGACGGAGCAATAGATTTTGGAGACGACCTGTCCATATGGGAAGGCATTGGAGTATTTAAGGCGTTTTACATTAATACCAGACACGAATGAATCAACACTTCTATTTCAAGGCTCATATGGGTTGATATTGAAATTGGTTTCTGTATTTGTGAAAAGCTAGCTACACTACCTGAAGAAATGTCAAACTCAAGCTTGCACGGCCCAAGATACATAACCGCGGCGGGGAAAAAAAAGGAGTAGCAAAGCTAATCTGCACCAGATTTGAGAAAATAAAAGAGTTGAAATCAAAAGAAAGGGAAGAAAAGACATCAACAACAGGGGGTATGGGTAATGGTACAAGGCAAGGAAATAGGAAAGTAGTTAAAGCAGGGAATGATCGGCAAAGGAAGAATAATAGGAGCAGCACGAAGGAACTAGTACGGGGAGTTCACAATGTCGTTGCGACCAAGGTGGCTGCTAAATCTCCCGCGTCGAGCACGACTGGGGGTAACGGGGCCGGCAATACTTTCACGAGAGACCTTCTGGAAGGTACGCTTGGCGACCATGTTGACCTCGTTGGGAAGAGCAACGATAACGTTCTTGTCCGAGTCGAAGCGGAAATTATCAGCCATAACATCCTCGGCGTAACGTTTGATGGTGTACGGGTCCTTGCGGCCGGCGATGATCTTCTTCAAAGACCAAGTGATAATAAATGGACCGGTGGCGGTGATGATAGAAGTTTCTTCCTTATCGACACCAGTGTTGAAACGAGCAGTTGTGAATGAAAGGGGCTGTTTGGTCTCGTGCTGGAATTGGGCGACGTGCGCAGGCTGCAAGCCCAGACGACGGGGCTGGGGCTTTGAGTCCTTGGCGAATGCCTTCTCGAAACCAAGCTTGCCTTCATTCTTGCCGTCCTTTTGTAGGGAATCAACCAGGAGGAGATAAGTGCGGCATGTAGCAAGCACCCAGCGTCCATCGGCCGACACATCAAGACCGATGATAGGTTCACCAAGAGCTGGGATGTGGGTCTTGGCGTTGATGCCCAAACGGTCGAACATGCGAATGTCACCCTTGTTGGACGCCACAGCGAGGTAACCCTTTTCGGTGGTGGCCATTGCTGAGAAGTCATTCTTGCTAGCATACTGCTTCAAGTCGGAATCGACAAGCTTGGTGCCAGCAAGACGTGGGTCAATTCGGAAGAGGGCATTCTTGGAAGCACCAACGAACGGCTGAGCGGAGGTCATTTGGGAGAATTTCTGCGAAATTGGTTAGTTAATGATAATTCAAGCTTTCTTCTTCAGATGTACTCACGTTCTCATGAGCAAAAGTCTCAACGGGAATATCCTCATGGATCTTCCACTCGTCCACAACCTTGCCGTACTCCAAATCCATGCGGTAGAGGGAGTTGGGATCCTCGCTATTCTGGAGAATCATGTTTGAATCTTCGGCATGAAGCATGACCTTCTTAGGGCTGAACAGCTTGCCACCAGGAGTTGCGACCTTCGAGATGGTAGTTGAGAACTCGAGATTGTTGTTGTCTGTGTGCTTGAAAACACCGATTTTGGAGCCGCGAACCACAAACGACCGATCATGCTTGTAGCCGACCGCCAGTTGGGAGTTCACATTTCCATCCTCGTCATGAGTGACAACATCCTCCTCTTCTTCGTCGCTGTCGTAGTGTTCGCTGCGCTGTCCGTCATCTTGGTCGGTTTCTTCGTCGTCCTCCTCCTCCTCCTCCTCTTCCTCCTCTTCTTCAGGCTTATCTTCGGGATCCTCCATGGTAAGATCTTGGAATGCATCCAGGACGTAATCACGCTCGTTTTCCTTGACCTTAGTCCACTTCACTTCGTTGAGCTGTTCCCACAAAGCCTGCATCAGACCTTCTTGGAAGCGCTCCTCTGCAGGCTGATCTTTGAATCGAAGCAGCCATGAGAAAGCTGCACCATCCTCAGCATAGTGGTTGAAGATGAAGGACAGGTATTCGAAGTTAAAGACTGGGTTGATGTCTCCCACAACGGCCTGGCCCAACCACTCCTTCTCCTTGCCAGTGATCTGTAGCCAGTATTGCCAGTTACCGATTTCTGAAACGACAGCAGTCACCTCGGTTTCTTGCAGAACGAATGTTCCTGTGGAGAAGTCGAACAAATGCAGTTCGGCTTTTTCCTGAGTAAGAACTTCTTTCACCTCAGGTTGAGCTGCAGAAGCTGGCGCTGTGGTAATCTCCTCGTCGACACTAGCTGACTTGACCTGGCCCTTAGACTGGGCATATTTCACGTCCTTCGCCATCTCGGCAGCGGTTTCTTCGGCGGTCAAGGAACGGGTGCGAGAATGGGAAGTGGGCGAAGTGATAGGACTGGCTGGTGGAATGGGCTTCTCCTCCGTGTAGGCAAATTCCTGTAGGTCCTGCTCGCTAGCCTTCTGAGCACTGCAGCGGAACTTGCGCTCGTATTGGCACTGCAGAGCGGCTAATTCAAAGGTGGCAACTTTGTCGGATGGAACCGAAGCGTCACAAATAAATTCGTAAAGGTCACCTTCGTCGCCGCTCAGATCGTCCCAAGCCAAGACCTTACTCGCTCCGTCACGAACTTCGGACCGGAAGTGAAGAGTCTGGTCTAGCAGGAAAACCTTCTCGTCTTTGTCTAGGGTATCTGCCGCGCCTTGTTCGTCCTCGTCGTCCGCAAGTTCCTCTTCTCCTTCCTCGTAGGCTCTCTGAATCACAAGTTGATACTGAAAGTCTTGACCGGTGCGTCGGATAGTAGCTGCCGCGTCCTTGAAGATGAGTTCGGAATAACCCTTAGGTGACAAAGGTCGAACCAGATACAGCTGGCCCTGGGGGATTTCGATTATGGATTCTTTCGAAGTATCACCGAAAATGAATTTGCTCACTAGAGAGTCGATTTGAGATTAGTACTTTCCAAAAATTTCGAAGACGATTGTGGTGTTCGACATGTTGGTATGGAGGGGTTTGGCGGGGCAGGCGCGCGTTGCTTACCGTTGCGGAGCATAAACATGGTTGCGAGGGGCAGCTGCTATCAAGTAACAACAAAGCAACGGATGGAAGTAGAGAGAGGGTAGCAGGTAGGAAAAGGTCGGCAAGATAGGCAATAAATAGGGAAAGAAGCTGAAAGAAACAAAGAGTGTTACGGCCACCGGAACAGAAGTGAGGCTTGAGAGAGACAAAAAAGAAAAAAGAAGGAAAGATAAGTGCCATCACCAGAGAAATAATCGCCTCCGTCATCTAAATGTGGCGTTGTGGCTGAGAGATTATGTCATCACCCCGCGCCCTTGACACCTGAGAGTCAAGGCACTAATTTAACGCAACATTACATTGCCATTGGTCAGATGCCAACCGTGTTTACAGGTGACTGCAAATTTTTAAAGTGAAAGTTAAATATATGCATTCATGCAGCTTAATGTGGGAAGCGAATGTATTTCCGTAAACAAAATGTTGAATTTCGGAATTCCATACTATATTTTACCGCTGTACTGGGTACCGGCATTCAGTCACATCACAACATATATATAAACATCATTCACGGTTTCAAAACATCAACAAGCCAGCACCCGCGCTAATCGATTCCTTCGGGAGCCCAGCGTATTCAACTCTGGGTAAATTGTCAAAGAGACAAGTCCCGAATCAGAGCTCCAATACTTAAAAAAGCATCGTTTACGCCTGAGGGGCGAAACCAAGCTGAGGACCGCTGGCATCGAACACAACGTACTGGCTCTTCAGGAAGATATCGCCAAAGATAGAGAAGCCGATGCCCGAGTTAGACTGGATACCGCCAATGCAAGAGCCGCTACCAACGGACGCATAGTTGATCAGGCTGCCAGAGACGGTAGCGGTGTAATCGCCAATAGTGACGCTGAAATCCGGGAGATCAGCGGAGCAGTCAAAGACATAGCCGCCCTGGGAGTCACTGTACGAAGCACCGGAAACCTGACCGTAGTAGGAAGTGACAGTGGCATCGTCAAGGAGCAGAAGAGTAGTGCCAGTGTCAGCAATGCCAGAGAAACCGGCACCCGAAGCACTGCCAGAGCTCCAGCCACCAACCGAGAAGCTCCAGAAGCCTTGCGAATTATCAACATCGGTGTAGGTGAGAGAACCAGTGTACTTGGAGGAGTCGGTGAAACCGAAGTCGAAGACGCCGGGCTCACCGTGCTTCAGCGCAACACCGAAGAGAGGCTCAGCCAGCTCAGACTGGGCGTTGGAGAACCAAGTCTTCTGAGCCGTGGGCGTAACGGTGTTGATAGAGTCGAAGGCCAGACCCAAGAGGCCATCGCTGGTATCTTGGACAAATTCAGAGCTGATTTTCTCAGCGGCCTCGACGGCCTGGCCAGAGACAGTGATGCCACCAACAATGACCGTGTCCTGGTAAACGTTGCCGCTAGCAGAGCTACCGTCGCCGTAAGAGATATCCCAAGTATAGCCGGACAATTTCTTGGCACTCGAACCTGGGGTGTAGTAAGAGCGACCGGACAGGTCAGAGGCAGGCAGCTCAGAAGAGAAGACCCAGCTATGAAGAATTAGCTCATGCCCCTTTTGAAATAGAGATCACAAAGCAAATTGATACTTACAGATCAGACGATCCGGTGTCGAAGTCAAGCTGCAGGGTAGTGCCTCCCACGTTGACGGGGGTCAGGTACTCCTCATCATCAGTGGAGGGAGTGTTTGTAGCGACACCACTGGCAACGGCGGCGGCCTGGACATTTGATGGCACAGTTGCGCCGAACTTGGTGAGAGCGCGAGCATACTGAGACGCAAAGTTGGTGGTCTTAGTAGCAGGACGGGCAACTTGCTTGACTGAGTATTTGCCCGCGGTGGGAGCAGCGCAGGCAATTGAAGCCAGGCCTGCGAGAGCCGGGATAACCTTGTTGACAATGACCATGTTGGCGGATTCAAGAGACTTGAATAGAAGAGTGATGTGATGATGGATGGAGTGAAAGGACACAAATGCCTGGCAATAACGCCCCTTTTATAACTTTCTGTATACCTCAGGACTGGTGTATCTTGCTATCAAGATACATGAAGAATCAAAGCCCCCAATGGCGCCAGCGAAGCTCGCTATCACCCGATTCACGAACGATGTAACTTCTCCTAACCCGAATCCTCCAGATGCAGACTGGAAACCCTATGTTACGCCATCTTCACGGAGTCCATCGGCCAAATTGACTTTAGAGATATCTACCAGGCACCCGTGGCGGAGGGCAACCAAAGAGAGCGAAGAACGCAGGATGAAAGGGTCTGGTGAGCTTATGGCGTGCCGTCAGGAACCGGGATAGAACTGCGCTAGCATCTTAGGCCTTGCGGAGAACTCGCTAGGACGTAAAGGGTGCGACTTGAGAGAACAATATCAAGACGGCCTTTGTTATCCGTGTCTTATCAAGGCATAGCGGGTATTACTCAATTTTGGTCACAGCGGAGTTTTCCGAACCCGTTAATCTTGTACAAGATCAATAAAGAAAGCTTGGAGAAAGCTTAATGATCAATCCCGAATCCTACGGGTGTTCATACATCCTTGCTAGTGGAGAAAGAACAATCGTGTTACCTATTCCTTTCAAGTAAATCAAACGAGATGTCCCACTCAGTCGGCTTCTGGAGCATTCGACCGCTGTTGCATCAAATGCAAGTTCAATTGTTTCCGGGCGTAAATCCAGGGTGTTGAGAATAGTGCAGGGGATAAAAGAAATTGCCGACGGAGCTCCGAGACAAATCCAATCTACGGCCTTCCGGTGTGGACCCTGCATCATTCTAATTCTTCTAGCCTTGGGACCAATGTATATCCGCCAGCGATATACGAAGCACTGATGATCCACATCTGATGTGACCCTGAACTAAATAAGCCACCCCCGCTCTTATCGTCCAATGAACCGGATGAATTCCATCCACGAGATTCTTCAGGGTCATCTCAGCCTTGCAAAGTTTATAACAGAAATTACATTGATAAGAACTTTGCCCGAGTGGAACTGAGCTTGCAATCGGAATGCCGATCGCTACACAATTGGAAAATTGACCCGCGAAATGCAGATCTTCCATCATTTCGGTACTGAGCCCCGTGCGCTCCGGATACTACATTGTAATATACATGATAAATGGTCATAAGAAATCAGGGTCATAATCTCCGTGAATCTAGTCAAGCCAGAAGCCAGAAAAAAAGTACGATATGACCTGTTGACGCTTCATCATTATGTTATTTTCACGGTATATTGGTGGGTTTGAAACAGTATACGAAGTATATGGTGTAGTTCGTGCTAAGGCGTCAAGGGTCGACATTTGTAGCGCTGAATTGCGTGCTGCAGGCTCTCCATCGAGCTAGACCAACAATTATGCAACAATTAATTGTATGTCACGCGTATTTGTGACCTAAAGATGCGATTGGGCAGAAGTGGTGAGGCTAAACACAGGACAGTGGGTCGGAAGGTGGAAACGTCACTTCCATCAATTTCTCACCTAGTCAGACTGATGCGCCCATTTCAGAGAACCGCTTGCAGCTGCAGGTTTCGACATTGAATGTTGAGACCGGCATTTCAACCGGAAATGTCTATTATGTGGACCATTTTCACTTGCTGAAAGCAAACCTCACATTCTAGTCGTTGTGTTCTCTTTTGATGATATTCTTCTTGCTTTTTTGTATGAGAGTGAACCATTGAACATATAGTATGTCAAGACTGGCTCCATACTACATGCGTTTGATCGGCCTGAGGAGATGGTTGTTGATCCTTCCTTCGCCTACAAGGCCTTCATTTATGCTCCCAAGCCAGTAGAATTTTCCCGCGACGGATAGCGGCTCAATGGGAGGATAATACAATCCGGCTGTGGAATACCTCCACGGGTGCACAGCATTAGACAATCTTCAGCCATCCAGACCTGGTCACTTCTTGAAATTCTCTCCAAATGGGAAACTGTTATCCACTACCGCACCTGACGGTATGATTAGAATATGGGATATAAACACTGGTGATTTTCCAGGGTAAACGGACGATGAAATTCTCACAAGATTCATCATCTCGTTCACAGAATTTGACACTGAGAAAGCGAAATAGAGGGCCTATGCAAAGTGATATCTTGAAAAGCGGAGCATTGATGTCAACATTCCAATCGTAGAGTAGCAATAGATGCATCGGGTCATCGCGTCTGCAAAGTAAATCACAGTAAAGCGAGCCCAGCAAAAGCTGGCTTTTCATCTTCGACCAAAACAGGCTTGTGCTTTCCATTGATTGAAAGCACGGTGCCGTCTTGCTTTCCTGGTATTCCCATGTTGGTCTAAAATGTCAGACCAGTGCTAGTTTCAACTGCCAGTCCACCTGGAAGAGCCTGGTTGACGGCTAGAGCTCGTTTTATTTGACCTGTGGTAGAGTACTCCAGGACAGAACCAGGCGACATTTTGGGTGAGACAGAGGAGAGACCAAGGCTCAAGACAAGGATACTAGAGGCTTGTGCTGCAGCCTGTTTGGTTACTGTAGGAGGGTAAAGCCCACCATGTTAACCCTTTGTGCCAAACTTCCCATCTTTGATGTATCTCGCATTCAAGAAATCCACGGTTCTCGGAGGACAAAGATCACGCTCCTTGATATAGTGAGATTCGATTACGGCGACGGTATCCAGGCCCACGTCTAGGTCCTGTTAAAATTGAAAATATGTCACCGGGAAATCAAATAACGTAGCGTCCATTGTCCTGCATGAGGTTGCATTTCCTTTCACGAAGATTTGGTCCCTCAAAGAGTCAATCTCTTCAAGAATAGACACATCTTCTGCCAGAATAGTCAACCTTTCTCTCTTGATAGCCGCCCAAAAGCGATTGAGGATGAGATCAGTCGACTGTTTCCTAGCAACGTAGGGCAATGCTCCTCCTTCTTTGCAACGCTCGGCCATGAAGGGGAAGTTGGCCTCCTAGGTATGACAGTCTGTAATGAGCTCAACAACTATGTTACGGGGTGCCATATAATAATCTTGAGAATCGCTATTTGTATAGGTAGGCAATGGATTGAGACTTCGGATCTCATAAACTTTCAGATGCTTTTTCCTGGCTCATTTACTGGCTCGTTTGCTGTACAATATTTAACATGATTCCAAGCCCGGTGGTAGTCTTCATGAATCCTCTTCCTCTTCCTCACATCCATCCTCGGCAGCAGCCTCAACAGCTGCGATCATATCCTCCTCGTTTTCATGTTCGTCTTCGTGGTCTTCCTCTGCCTCATCGCCATCACCAGCCTCGTGAGATTCAGTACGCAATTTTCCTCCCTTTCTCTGGGGCAAGACCTTCATGAAAGCCTCTCCCCAGTCACCCAGCTCCAACCACTTTAACATGATATCCACGACATGGTTGGTCGTCAACACCGAACGAGATGCCATTTGGATGTAATCGCCGATAGGAAGCTTAGCCGTCTTGATACCCTTCGCCATGGCGCTCTTGTAGCAAACAGCCTTGTGTCGATTCTTATCCACCAGTCCACCAATAATATAAGTATCATATGGCTTGAGCTCAGTCAAGGTATTGTCGCTGTCACTGCTGAGATAGATAATCTCTCCATCCTCAGGTTTAGCGTCGGTCATGCCAGCAAAGGGGCCGGCAAATCTTCCACCCCGAGGAGGACCCATAAAGCCCTTCGCCATTTCAGCAGCGGTCATGAAATCTTCCTGGATGATTTTGATCCCCTTCCAGTTCTTATGCGCCGGAAGCACGTTGTCGAATCGATCCTTGAGTAGTTTGTCGAACGAGCTGAACATGAGATTGGATCGCCATTTTGCGCGTGTGTTCTCCGAGTATGAGCGTGTCAGTTGCGATGATAGGGAGACGCGCTCCTTCGGGTTCATAAGTTCATCATAGCCGCAGTCGATGATAATTGTAAAGGGCAGCAGAGTCGACTTTCGGTGCTTAGCCCGGAGACCCTCCCAGCCCTTGCGCAATTCCTTCACAGCTTCCTCGCCACCTTTCGCCCGGGCTTCCTCAACCATTGCTTGTCGGCGCACTTTTTTGTCGGCCATCTTTTCTCTCCGCTGGAGCCGGCGTAGGTCGCGTTCATTTTCCCATTTCTGTCGCTTGAGGAGCTTCTTTAGTTGATTCTTGGACATTTTCGGTGCGGCACCTTCAGCACCTTCAGCCGGTGCAGCTGTGGCAGTGTTCGATTCGGCATTGGCGCTTTGTGGCTCCGAGACTTCGGGTTTCGCATTTTCAATCGTAGACACAGCCGCGTTCGCGGGTTCTTGTGCAACTTGCACGGCACCAGTCATAGCAGGCCCAAGCTCCGAATGGGTAGTCTCGTCATCGTGTCCGAGCTTCGGCAATTTTCTAGGCCTCTCGTCGTCCGTCATGGTGTGCAGTACGAGGAATGGTATATCAGTGTTCAAACAGAAAGAAAGAGTGGGCTGTCAGTTGTAGATCCCGACGAGCGGATAAAAAAGCCCAACCCAGACATAACCGACCAATCACCGCCTTCATAGCCCTCATTACTGTTCCCACTCACGTGACTACCGTCACTCGATCAACTTCTCCGTTTCTCGACTTTGAATCGATTGCTCTAACCCCAAATCCCCCCACTCTCCCGCCATCATGCCTCAGGATATGCCCCCAACGGGGGGCTACGCCCAAGTCCAGTACAAGGTATGCCATTGACGCAGCTCCATGTCCAGTCCAGACCTGCCGAGCCATCGCAATACCGCCCTACCTTCACCCAGTCCAGGGTCCGGAACCCGCTAACGCTCTCTCTCGCTCGAATTATAGCGGAACCTCCCTGCCCGTGGCTTCAGGCCTTGGGTTTACATGGTTGGCATGCACGCGATCATGGCCTACGGTTTCTACAAGTACTTCCACGGTGTCCGTGAGCAACGGTACGTTCCCTTTCCGGGGACCGCGAGCTCCGCTTCCTTCTTTCGTACCGGACAGAGATCCGACTCCGCAATTGCGATTGAACCCGAATACTATTTGATATTTGGATGATCCCGATTGGGCATGAGGCTAATTGTTGATTTCCGGTGTAGTGAGCTTTCTCGCGAGAAGATGTGGTCCCGTCTGTACCTCACTCCCCTCCTCCAGGCTGAGGAGGACCGTGACCAGGTCCGCCGTTACTACGCCGACCAGGCCCGTGCTAAGGAGCTCGGTATTGAGGACAAGGTCTACAACTCTGACCGGTATGTTTTGGCCGACTTGATATCTACGAATGTTTTTGTGCTTGTCCAGGTCTGTCGATGCTAACTTCCCTGGCTTTTTACAGCTTCATCCGTCCTACCTTTGCCATTACCCCCAGCAACGTCACTCAATAAACGGAGCTCCAGGCTTTGACTTGATTCGTACCTTTTGTGATTGCCCCTGCTTCTTTCGTACAGGGACTGGAGTTGGATTTGCGGATGATGCGGTCATGGTCGAAAGATCAGCCATCTGGAAGAAGGGTCTTGTCTCGAGATGCTCGAGAAAAACACTGTAGATATACATTTCTAAGAAGGGTTTAGTTTGGTTTTGCAATATCATTTCTTCATGCGTTCTATGGCTGAGAATAAACGGTACCAACTACTAGAGCTCTGGAAATTGAGTACTACACATTAATAATTGTTGGCCTTAAGAACATTCTATGGTGCAAATTGATATGCAATGTGCTTGGGCACGTTCATATTGTTTTTAGCCGTCTATGGGTATAGAGGCCTGTCTATATAAATGGTCTCAAAGCGCCGCCACCGGGGTAGTCCGTAAGATCGCAAGCGAATATAAGAAATGTGCGGAAAAGCTTAAGAAAGTGCGCTCAAGATGCAAGTCTCGAAACACCCAGACTGCAGTGGAAAGAGATGCAACATACAAAGTTAACGATGACCTCGGCTCAACAGATTAGCACGGCGACATTGGAACAATATGAATTGTCATGCACACAGCCAGAGCACCACGCAGAGAACTGTCATGGAGATGAAAAGTCCGGGTCAAAGATGCACGCTACCCAGGGGCTTGAAAACTGGCGCGAGGCGTTATACCGAGACTGCTGCATTGTTGAACCGAGCTGGGTGCCGATTTGGGCTGTGCATTGTGGAGAGAGTACAGTCGCCATGCAGCTCGAAATTGGAGGCTGTGGAATTTGCTAAAAGCGTCAACGGACTGTAGAAAGCACATTGGATTATGCAATCTAGCGGCTGTTGGCCAATCTAGCCGAACATATCAGCCACTCCAGAAAGATCGGGCCCGTCATTGATATCAACGCGATGATTTGACTGTTGGGTCTCCATCTCGTTGGTCATGTATCGTTCCTGGAGCGCACTACGGGCTTTGCGACGATCCTCGCGAGAGCCAAGGATCTTTCCTTGCTCGGCAATGCTAACGCCTCGTAGAGACTCAAGGAGTTCAAGCACCAAGGCACGTTGCTGGCGAGGGGAGGGGGATCGATGAAGTTGGGCCTCTGTATGTGAAAGCTTCTCGGGGGTGATGCCCGGTAATGTGAGGAAGACAGAGCGTGGAGTGCAGGTTTCCATTCCATACAAGACCCAGATCGAAGCAATAAGCTGTGCCAGATCTTTCTGCATGTCGACGAAGTATGGTTCATGAACCGATGTGATGCATGCCTTGAGAACATCCGAACAAATGAACTCGCGGATGGTCAGGGTAGTTTGGCTGTTGTGGGGAGGGGCAAAGTCTGGAAGGATCGAGCGAATGACACGAGTGATGATGCTGCAGCATCGGGTATCTCGCATGCGGAGTGCGTGTGTACAGAAAAGCATGAGAGGTTCAAATATCTCCGGCGATGAGAGCACAAAATGGCGGATCGAATCTGAAATATCGGGAGTAGATTGCGGAGCGCTCGGGTCCGCCTCCGTTCGATCAGGATCTGAGGAATCAAACACATTAGCATACCGAAGACAACTAAGGACATTGAGAGACAACTTTTGGAATTCTTACCTCCTCTCTGTGGATCGAACAAGCTGGCCACCATGATGACAGCAGAATAGGTCAATTGACGGAGCACGCTTTCGGACTTCATTTCATCAGTGAGATCTCCATCGGCAAATCCGTTCTTTCGTGCTTCGATGATTTCCCATTCGGTGGTGATCTTACGATCAATACTTCTGAACAAAGTGGAAAGCATAGGAGGGAGAAATTGGCCCCGGTACTGTACTGGGCAGTCGTCGATCAGGCAACGCGAAATGTTGAGCAGCACTGAGTATTGATGAGAGGAGAGATGCTCTGCATCCTTGAAGAGAGCTTCGGACAAAGGCCCGGGGAGCTCGGCATACCCGTAGAACTGGTCGCGCATTCTGCTCATGCTGAATAGCATAGAGTAGCAGGATTCGCGGACCGCTCTGATCTTTCCTCGAACAGAAGATGCGAAGCCCTCAATGGTTGACTTTGAGGCGGTGATTCTAGCATAGAAGTCATCACGACTTCCACTGGAGATACCAGCTTGCCAAAAGCGGTCTGTCAAGATTCGCTCAACCACTGCTCGCATTTCGTCACTCACCGTCCAGTTTGAGGGGTTGTGGAAAGCATGAACATGGTTGAGGAGAGGAAGGAGGGTCCGTAGAATCTGAGGTACCAAGTCACGCCACATACTGCAAGCCACGGAGTATGCCGGAGCGGACTGCTTTAGCTTATCTGTCGACACCGCGAGCATGGTTTTTGTACCCCGTAATGGGAGCATTTGGAATTTCTTGGTCATCTCCTCCTGGACAAGCTTTCCTTGGCTGTCCAAAGGAGCCGATGACCAATCGGACAGCTTGTGTGCCTGCAAAGCCTGCATGTATGACCCTACATTTTCCAGCCCAAGCATTGAGCAAAAGCCTTCAAACGACGAACTCATGCGACAAAACTCTTCATCCTGCCAAGCATCTCGGATCGGTTCAAGGAAGGAAGCCAAGCGATTAAGGCGTACATTCGGGTCGATATTGTTTGCTCGTTGCATGATGATAAGCAGAATAGACGTGAGCTCCATCTGGAGCTTATCATCGACACGATTGGCCTGTGTGATCTCCCTGATCTTCGGTTCAAGCAAATCATAAAATGTGGAAAAGTAGTCGGCATAACGGATTGCAAGACGGCGTAGCTCATGGCTAGCCAATCCGTGGAGTTCCTTGACGGCCTCAGAATAGGCAGGGAACTCGGGATGGTCCTGGAGACGGGTCATGAGAATATGCTCGAGTACTTTTAGAGCGAAGGCAGGATGACTATCCAAGGCCCGGGAAGAAACATCAACCACCAGCTTGATGACTCGCTGTTTCATTACGGGGTCCTCATAAGACCTCTGCATCAGACTCGAGGCCCAATTTTCCACGGCATATTCTAATTGACTGCGTTCTTGCTCATCTTCTTGTGGGGCTTTACCATGAGCCTCAATCCATTTGTGATAGCCCTTAATAACTGCCTCCACCACTGCAAATTGAGCATCTGCGCGCATAAGCGGAATGGAGGATTTGTTGAAGGTCTCCATAGTGAATGGCTGGGCACCATTGTAAAGATTGTCCAAATTGCCATCCACCCTGCTTAGAATCTCACTAATGGCCTCCTGTGGCCGCTTGAAAGTGATAGTTTCGATGATTGATGAACAATAGCGGCGATAGTTTCCAACGAAGGCATGGCGTTCGGGAATCGTGTCAATGTCTTCCACAAGGAATTGCACTGTTGGATTATCGGATTCGGTGGGAAGAGACTCCCAACGGATCAATCTCGCCGTACAGATGTTCAAAAGGTTTGGGGTCTGTGCCAAGACAAAATCCAATTTGCCGATTTTGTTGATGGGCAGTAGCCTAGACCATAAATGCAAGACGGGAATTGACACAGTCAAACTCTCATGCTGCATAATGTTCACCATGAAATTGAAGAACGTCGGGAGATCCAAGCGATGCATGGTGTCTCTCAATAGTCGGTCATCTTCTAAGCAGCCTGCAACATAAGAAACCATCTGATGATTATGTTAGCCATTGTATTCACATTGCTAGTAAGAACCTTTTTAGAATACCTCGGAAAGCTTCTTAGAAATCAGATACTTAGGTTCATCGATGTCATCTGGGCCTACAATTGACCATTGGTAGAGGTTTTGAAGGGTGTTGAGGTACTCGGGCTCGAAGAGAAGACAAACAAGGGCCTGGGATTCTTCGTTGCCCATGTTGCTCCTACCATAGAGCGCATGCAATGCCTCAATTCCGGCCTATCAAGCATGTGGTCAGTCAAACGTTATTTCTGGATATACTCAAATATATGGTTTTCTCACCAGCAAAATCTGTTCATCTTGGCAGGTCAATGACCTGAAAATTGCGGGCACAACCTGTGATGCCACGACGGCTTTGTAGATTGACCAGGATAGTGCAGAACGCAAGGTCATCAGAGCTTTGACCGCTGCATCGCGAGCCTGGGGAGAGCTAGAAGAATTTTGGACGCAAGTGTCCAAAAACCCGCAAATCCGAACGAGCCAACCTTCCTCGCCACAACGTTCTGCCGCGCATTTGCTTTTGTCTGGATTGATTTGTTCAACAATCGCAACAGGGGTGAAAATCTCCACCAATGCACGATTGAGCTCAGATCCACGCAGCGATGACACAGTATCCTCGCGGAAGAAGACATCCTCAGACAAGGTCTCCAACACGGCGAGAACTAGCTCATTGTGTACCAGAGACGAACCCCAAAACTTCACCAGCGCTTTATCCATGTCCACCCAATCCAAGGCCCAGCACTTTTTGGCAGCCTCTGACCACAGCTGAGGAATCTTGTTGCGGAAATAGGCAGGGTCTTCCGGGCGAATGTTTTCGGCGAGTTGGAGGATCATCGAGCGCACGTTCGCGGATTCTTCGTGGTTGGAGACGGTATTGGAGAATGAAAGGTGACGAAGAACATGATCCAGCAAGGTCAAGCCGAAGTATCGCACGACGTAGGCATGGTCAGCGCGTGAGGCAAGTAAAAAGCCGTTGCGGGATGCTGCGTCGCTATCTTTGAGAGATTCAACGAAGGACAAGGCCTCTTTGCGAAGCTCGTTCGTAGACGCAGGGCTGTGGATCGCCTCGAGGGCTCGAATGATATCGGCCAGGCCGGCCTCCGACAACTCCTCGGCAGCCATCTTGTCACCGCGCCGAGTTGTAAACGCGGTAGATAAAGTACGAAGGTGGGGTTTTGTTTTTCGAGAGGCTTTTGATGCAGGAAAGGCCAAATCCTGGCACTCGTGATTGTACGTGATTCTATGAGAGTTTCTCTTTTAGCTGGCAAGCAACGCTGCATGAATCGAGGAAATGAGGCTCGAGGTATGGCCGTTGACCGTCCGGGGGGATGCTTAGCAGTCGAACACAGCAGCAACGGCCATTCGGGGGGAACAATCGAGTCTTCGCGGACGGTCAAAGGTGGAAGGGATGGTTCGGAGAGGGATTGTTGCAAGGCGCGAACGAAGGATGAGGTGGGGGGATGTGTTTTTGCGGCGGGTGAGCGAGACTCCAGGTGATGCGGGAAGGAAGCCGGAAGTTTGGGAATTGCCGGAGAATTTTACCAACACATCCCCATAGCGATAGGCACACCGCTCCCCTCGACAGATTCACCCTTAGATTCACTGAGACATCAACCTTGGAAGGAGCTTCGCAGTTTCTAAGTGGGCGTCGCCAATCTTTTGTTTATATTGCTTCTCCCTCTAACTATTGACTCGTCATAGCAATGCCCCTCAATCGTCACCGGTTGTTTATCTTATCTCCTGCACGCGATCCATGGGTTCAATGCCTATTTAGCGCCAACAGACGCGGAGGTGCATATTGTACCTGTTCAAGTTTGTGGAGGAGATTGAGAGTTTTCTATCATCCAATGCTGACCTTGAAACTTCACATGACTGATGCCCCAAAGCTACTACCAAATATATATATACACAGCGTGAGACTTTGGAGTCGTATGCTGACGTATATTGTATATTGTATTGCATGGACGTGATGAATTAACTGGACGACTAAAATAAACCATAAATTCACATGATAAGGCATTGAGCTCGTTGGCACTGGTCAAAGTAGTTCATGTTTTCACAAGATTGATTTGCAACCTCTCCTGGCTGGCGTTTGAGCCCTTCAATCTGGATATTCTGTTCCCCTTCAGCATGCCACCATCGGAGGCGCTGGATTTTGGTACTCTGAATCTCGTAAAGATCGAACTCCCACTTCCCTCCACTCACCGAAACCACAGTTTCGACCTCCGGGAAATGGAAATCGGGAAGATAGATCTCCGTTGGAGCATCTGATGCGGTGGCTTTTTGGGCCGTCAAAGACATGGTGAACCTGCAATTTTGAAGATCGAAGACGTGATTCTCCAGAGTCCCACTCACATAGATTGGACTTGGGCGAAGGAATGCTTCCGCTGCACGGTAGCCCTTGGGTTGTGTGGGCTCCTCACTAGAAATCGACGGAGATACCAATGCACCCTTGAGATTGCGTGGTCCAACTTCAGACTCACCACCACTGCTATGACTTTCAGAGTAGGCCGGTGAATGGGAGTTGAGAGAGCGGCTAGCGATCCCTGCTGGAAGCTCTAAATCATCGTGGGAATAGATAGACAAATCCTCTCCATTCCACTGGTCTCCCCACTGGTGATTGTTCTCGGTTTCATAAACCCAAAGAGTGAATCCATTGCAAGTGCTACCTTCAAGAGCAAAGTGATTGGCGTCCATTGCGCTCGTTTGACTGCTATAATCCCCGGTTCGATATGCGTATTTGTCATCCATGTCATATGGGATTCCAATCTCCGTGAAGACCATCGGATGATCTCCCATATATTTCAAGCTTTCGTCTCGAAGGAATTTGAGTTGGTCGCGAAGACAATTACGAATAGCGGTCTCGCCAAGTTTAACGGCAAAGGCTGGGGCCCAGTATTTTCCTCGAAGAACTCCGATAACATCAACATTGTAGAGTCGGTTCCTAGTACGATCAGACATGCAATAATCTTACTTGGGCGTTGGGGGATTTGCGCACTTACCAATGCTTCGTGATAAGAGTCAGACCATCATAGAAATGAACGGCATGAACCATGTTTGGGTCGTCGTCAACTGTGTCTTTAAGCACTGGTGGGACCTCCATTACCGGCGGCTCACATAGCATGATGGCTTCCGGCCAGACATTGCGGATCGCATCTCTATATGCGCGATAGTGGTGCAGAAAATATGTGTTGGTAAATCTCTCGTAGTCCAACTTCTCTCCTGTCGTGGGTACTTTGGAGAAGTAGTCCTTTTCCAGCAACGTGTCCGTCAACGGATCCCATACGCCATGTTGCGCCCATATGCATTCACCGAGCTTCCAACCATCATCTCTCTGCCATCCATATTTGCTATCATCATAGTTCACATCCAACCAAGCTTGCACGCCCTCCGGGTCAATAAGCTCTCTCCCTGTTTGGTGGGGTCCAAAGCCACCGAAAGCCCACGTTGTTTGCTCGCAAGCTCGTCCGGATCCGGTAAGAATCGCCTGGAAAGCTGTCGGTGATGTTCCAAGCTGTAGCTGCTGCTCGGGTGGAATCACAGAAATGTCTTGCACGCCAATCAAACCACGGTGGGGTTCGTTCATGCTTTCCCAACCGATGACCACTTCATGTTCGAGATCACCAGCTTCGTGAATCTTTTGAGCAAAATATTTACAGGCCGCGATAAAATGACTCTGCAGATAATCCTGGATATTCACGCCGTCGATTATGGCCTTGGGCGCAAAATCTCGCCCCGCCCAAAAGAGCGTGAACATCGTTTGACACACCAGTCGAGTATAGTTCGTGCTCCAAAGCATCTTTGGAAACTCAGCCGGATTGTCAAATGTGTTGTGAACAAGAGCTGCTTGGGTAATCTTGAAGCTCTTGGGATCAAACCCTGCCGCATAGAGGGTCCACATAGGGGCCCCGGAGCCTCCAGACAGCCTCGACCACTTTAAATGATCAGTCACAAACCACTTGTCTTTTTTAATTCATTGGAACTTACCACATCCTGATGAGGGTCCATGAATACATAAAACTCATATTGCTTAGCTATTCTGAGGACCTCGATGGTGAAATTGATCCACTCATCATCATAGATGCCCGGACCGGCATGCTCGATGGCTTCCCAAGTGAAGACATACCTGATCGTGTTGTATCCCCACTTGCGCAGCCTTTTGAAATGAACATGTGAGTCTTCGAGAGAGAACGGTCTCCCGACAAACGATACATCGTCCGCCTCGAAGAATCTATGCGACTCAAAGGACGGGATATCGGGAGTCTTGGGGTACTTGGCATCGCCAGCCACGTTGATACCCCTTAAGATAACCTCTCGATCCTGTGTGTCACGAAACGACTTCCCATCTATATGAAGGCGCAAGGAGCCCATCTTCACAGACGATGGTGAGAACAACACAAAACGCGTGAATGGGTACTTAGGATGAAATTTGACCAACTTCACAGCCTTCTTCAAACTAGTATGTGGATCGGCTGACTGAATATAGCAGGTGAGATCAGCTAGCTCCGGCATAGATCAGCGCAGAAAGCTGCGGTCGGGCAGACCTACCTGTGCGCATAACAAGCAAGAGGTACCAATATGCTCCTCAAGAAGGGGAGCCTGGTCACTGAGCAACTCTAGGCAAGTTGGTCAGGTTCAAGGCAAATGACGACAAGATTAAAAGCAATAGGGGAACAAGGGAACAAGGGTACCAAGCGGTGAAGTTGAGGAGTTGATGATGGGGTAACGTCCCGATAAGTCCGATAAGGGGTGACGTATCGACAAGTGTCAACGGCGCTAACCGATTCGCCCGCAAAATGCTCCACCACCACACTCGAACCTCCCCGCTCCTCTAATGAGCGCCCACTGACAATGTCGACCAAGGGCGCGCTAAAAGCTGTGCGAGCTGCTATCGATGCAAAGCAGTGGGATGTTGCCGCTGAGAAGGCTCGCGATCTGCTGAAAGACGATGCGAAGAATTACAATGCGTATGTCACTAAAATCAACAAGATTCAACACTGGACCATTGGAGCTCACAACTATTTCTTTTCTACAGAAACCTGTTCCTGGGCCTCGCAAGCGATAAATTGCGCAAAGTGGACGAGTCGGAAGCAGCATACCTAGCTGCAACTCGTATCAAGCCCGAAGATCGCGCTGCTTGGCAAGGTTTGATCGCTTTGTACGAGAAACAGGGCAGTCAGAAACTCGACGCCTACCATGATGCGGTTCTCAAATTCGGTCTAACACTTATTGATCGGTATGCAAAACTATTGAATATTTGTGATTGGACCTAACGATGTACTGATGGAGTACAGTGATGAACAAGAACGATGCCAAGATTTGGTCAACAACTACGCTAAGCTCGCTCGCAAGTCTGGCACCACAGCCCACCAGAAGAAGGCTCTGGAATTACAACTTCCAACGTCCCCATTATACAGCTTCCTTGAGGGACGCCTACTCCATCCATCCCTGACCTACCTCCGCTTAATCGAAATCGCCGAACCGGAAGAAAAGGAATACATCAACCGTGAAATCGGAGAGCGCAGAACCCGACTGGGAGCGCGGCTTGACCAGGTTACAACGGAAGTCAAGAGGGAGGCATTCAAGAGAAGTTCGCTGAATGATCTCTATGCCGGCCTGATTCACTGGACGAACGATGATGCAGTTCGACGCCAGTACGAAGAGAAGCTCCTCCAACGAACATACGATGAACTCGAGGTTGCTCCTATGAAATTCAAGAAGTCGAAAAGAAATGAGGTTATCAAAGCAGCAGAGGGAATGGTCATCATCAAGCATCCTTTTGAACTTGCGTGGAAAATTGTGCTGGAGTGGAAGGATATTGACAACTATTCGCAATGGGATGTAGGCGTTGTGCGAGAATATATCGAGTTCTTCCCCGAGACGGGGCTCGCCAAGGTGTTGAAAGGCTTTTTAGCAAGTGAGCTCTCGCCATTCCCCCAGGAAAAGACAGCAGAACAAGATGAAGGGGCGTCCGCTTCCAAGGACTCCGAAATTCTGGAAGAAAGTGACATGCCTGCCGATAGGTTGATCCTCATGGTCGAAGGCCTTGATTTGGCTCGTTCTTCAGTCATTGCGCACCGGATTATGGCCGATCTCTACCTGTCCATGGGGGAGCATCAGAGTGTGGTTGAGGTAGCTCGTAGGGGCCTGCTCAATGTTAAGGAACTTGGTGTCCTCACCACCATAAATTTGACCAAGACAACTGATGCTTTGAACATCACACTCGCCAACTCTTTGATCCACTACCAATCTCCTCGACACCATCCAGAGGCCAAAGCGATTTTCGAAGGAGTCCTTGAGAGAAACCCAACTTCCACAAGCTGTCTCTTGGGTATTGGACTGATTTCGAAGGTCGACGAGGACTTCCCAGAAGCCGTGGACTTTTTGCAGCGGGCTTTATCTCGTGATGCATCGAACGTATTGATTCGTGGTGAACTTTCCTGGTGCAGGGCACTGACCGGTGATCTTGAGACGGGTCTTAATGGCCTCCAGGATGCATTAGATCGTCTCCAAAAGGAGAGGTCCCCAAACCAGGATTTCAAAGGCGAGCTTCTATATCGCATCGGTTACTGCCAGTGGGAGCTAGACCCATCTCCGTCAGCCAGAAAAGACCGCAACGGGGCCTACGCTAGCTTCCTTGCATCCATCAAAGCAAATATGAACTTTGCCCCAGCATACACGAGCCTAGGTTTGTTTTACGCAGACTATAAACGTGACAAGACTAGAGCACGTCGGTGTTTCCACAAAGCATTTGAATTGTCCTCATCGGAAATTGAGGCAGCAGAACGCCTTGCCAGAGGGTTTGCTGACCAAAAGGAATGGGATCTTGTTGAAGCTATTGCCCAGCGAGTAGTAGACTCGGGCCATGCCAAACCGGCCCCTGGCTCAAAGCGCAAGGGCCACAGTTGGCCATATGCCGCACTTGGTACAGTGCAGATCAACAAACAGCAATACGCTAAGAGCATTGTTTCATTCCAAGCCGCTTTGCGAATCGCACCTGGTGACTACCATTCCTGGGTGGGTCTAGCAGAGAGCTATCACCACTCTGGTCGATACGTCGCTGCGACTAAGGCTTTTGAACATGCGAAGGCTTTGGAAGACACACTGTCGAGCGAAGAAAGCGAGAATATTTGGTTCGCAAGATATATGTTGGCCAATGTGAAACGTGAACTCGGCGAGTACGACGCTGCCATTGCTAGCTATGAGAACATTCTAAGCACGAGGCCCCATGACATTGGCAACTCAATTGCCTTGCTTCAGACATTGGCAGAGAGCTCGTGGAAGAGTCTGAACACGGGTTTATTCAACAATGCCGCAGAGCTTGCAGCTAAGACCATCCACGTGGCTCATTCACTGGCAGAGGTCCGCAGTGATATTTTCAACCTGTGGAAAGCAGTGGGCGATGCCTGTGCCAATTTCTCTCACATCAAAAAGAAGACTGAGAAATTGTCTGTCTCTACTTGCAAAGCTTTATTGACGACTCAACTTGATCCAGCAGCCCTGGATATCATGGCTGAGGTTGATAGTGTGGGTCAAGGTTGGCTCGAGTCTAGCGAAACCGCAGTTTCATCGGACACTTGCATCTACATGGCTATTCTTGCATACAAACGCGCAATCCATGTTTCTGCCCATGATCAACATGCCCAGGCTGTTGGATGGTACAACCTTGGTTGGGCTGAATTCCGTGCATACCGAAGTGTGCAACCGGAGGCTGGAAGCAATGGCAAGAGGCCTCGTAAGTTCCTCAAGGCGGCAATGCGGTGCTTCAAAAGAGCAATCGAGCTGGAGGCCGGCAACTCAGAGTTCTGGAACTCACTTGGTGTGGTTACGACAAGCTTGAGTCCCAAGGTTGCCCAGCACGCGTTCATTCGTAGCTTGCATTTGAACGACCGAAGCGCGCAAGTCTGGACCAATCTGGGTGCGCTGTATCTTCTACACAGCGACATTCAACTCGCAAACGAGGCTTTCACTCGTGCCCAGTCTACTGATCCAGATTACTCCCAAGCTTGGGTTGGCCAGGGATTCCTCGCACTTCTCTACGGAGATAAGAAGGAGGCACGCGGTCTCTTTGCACATGCATTTGATATCTCTAACTCGTCTGATGTGCTTCCCAAGCGCCAATACTCCTTGACTCTGTTCGATCACCTTCTCGCGGATTCTTCTGCTTCTAACGAAGTTTCGCAACTGATCCAGCCGTTCTTTGCTCTTCATCAGCTTTGTATCCAGGACCCCTTGGATCTGCCGTTCATGCATATTTCCGCTCTACTGGCTGAGAGGATGGGCGAGGCAGCTGATGCTGAGTCGAGCTTGGAAGTTGTGTGCGCAGGCATGGAAGCTGAGTACGATGAATCCGAGTCTGTGTCATCGCTGTCAAAGTTTGCCCAGGCCAATGCAGATTTCGCGCGTGTTCTCCTTGCACGCCACGAGTATGAACAAGCGATAGAGAAGGCCGAGACTGCCCTCTCACTCTCAGGCGATGAGGATTCCACTCACTTCGACCCTGAAGCTTGCGCCAAGCTTCGCTTGTCAGCCCACTTGACTGCCGGTTTGGCATACTACTTCACAAAGTCAATGGACAGTGCCATTGACATGTTCCGTGATGCTTTGCAGGAAGCCAACAATGCTCCCGATGTCGTTTGTCTCCTTGCACAAGTTCTATGGGCTAAGGGTGGACAGGAAGAAAGATCAGTTGCTCGCCAGCAGCTTTTCGACTGCATTGAGAGTCACCCAGACCATATCGGCGCCATCACCCTCCTCGGAGCCATTGCCCTGGTGGATGAGGACAAGGACGTGATTGAAGCAGTTGAATCTGATCTCCACAGTATGGTCACTCGTGATGACATCGATATTCATGACCGAGCCAAGCTTCTGAAGCTTCTGGCTGCCATTTCTGCCAAGGGATTAAATGAGGATGCCGTCCTCCCTGAAGACCTGCGACAGATCAAAGAAGCCACGGGTGCCATTATGTTGTCCCCCGGTCAGCCACAAGGCTGGTTGGAGCTTTCTGCGGCGTCGACATCTCCATACCCTGCCGAAATGGCCATCAGCCGGGCTGTGCGTTGCGTGCCTCCTCATGGTAATCTTGACGCCACAGATCTAAGCCAAGCGTATGCCGAGACTGGCAAGGCCGGTGATGCCTTTAGATCCATTATGGTCGCACCGTGGAGACGTGATGGTTGGGCAGGATTGGAATATGCCCTGACCAGTTCAGCCTGATCTGTTTCAGTGGTCAATTCCAGAGTCCAATGACGGGTACTTATTGTGAAGGACATATCACATACCTTTTAGTTAACATTAAAGCTTAGCAAAAAAACAGCATAGACTTATGACATCCTCCCTGTAGAAAGCATTATCGTCGTCTCGTACCTCCATCCTGTTGAGTGTCCTCCGCCTCTATAGAGGCAATTCTCCCTAACAACCTCGACTTTCGCCCTTCTTTCCACGGTCTATCTAGCAACTCGATTTTCCCACCGAGCAAAGTAGCGCACCCGGGGTCCAAGAGCACCATCCCCCTCGCAACTGTCGCACCTCGCAGCAAAAACTTCGCTCCAATGCCCAGTTTCTCGAGCGAAACACCATCTATCCGCTGCATCTCAATAGCCACTGCCTTGGTCCCAGCCATATCTTGAATAATCAATCGATGTGGCCCAGACCCACTACTCCCTGACGCAGCAGGGTTTGTCCCCGAACCATTATTCGCCGCTGCCTCAGCATCCTCGCCAACTGTGATCGTGCGCACAATCTCGCGTCCTCGAACCGCTTCACCGCGCTCTACGCGCTCAATTGCTTCGACCTGGCTCCAGAGACTGGTGCCTATGTCTTCGATGTCGAGAACTTGTACCGGGATGGGACCTGGGAGGCGTCTTTCCTGTATCTTTGGGTCAAAGATATCGATGGGAAACACGGCGGAAGGGTTTCTGGACAGTGATTCACGAAAATCAGAGCCGAGCACGCGAAACAGAGCTGTCTTGGTGAGTGCGGAGGCGGGGATGTTGCGCTGTGCGGTGGAGGAAGCTAGGAAGCTGCTGAGCCATGTCGGGGAGATGCAGAGGCCCGTGGAGCTCTGGACTTGTGCGATAATTTGGTCAGCCGTAGACATGATCAATTCATACCGATAGAAAAGTTGTATCTGTTCAATGGTAAACTCAAGTAAAGAGAGTTGGAGTAAAAGTTGGAGCACCAAACAAAGCACGGACCACCGCTTAAAGCCGTTGACCTGGTCTCTTGCGCGACTCCGCAGCTCTCCGCTACACCCCAACACACATAATCACACGATGTCTACGATATCCTCTCCGCGCCCGTCCATTGCGTCGTCACGGGCGGTCTCCCCCGCCCCGCCATCTTCCCGTCCGTCTCTCGATACGCTGAACACGAACGTCGGCGGCGGCCTCAGTACCTCTTCCACCCCATCCACTGCCCGCGCCATCTCACCGAACCCCCGGCGAAACCGCTCAGCTTTGCGAGACTACTATAACCTTAAACCACCCGGTACTGACTCATCCAGTCAATCCACATCTCGATCTCGGAGTGTCCCCAGAACCACCGATGCCGGTGATATCTCGAACCCCACGGCTTTGAGCTCAGGGACAGAGCTCGACAATGCAGACTTCGATCCGCAGCGCTACGTGGAGCATCTGCTCTCAACTTCATCACTATCTACGATTCTCAAAGCGGAAAATACCCTTGTGGGAGATATCCGAACCCTGGATGGAGAGCGCAAAGCGCTCGTCTACGATAACTACTCCAAATTGATTCGCGCTGTCGAGACGATTGGCAAGATGCGGAAGAGTATGGATGACCGCGGTGCACCATTAACCATGACCAAGACTCTGGGGCCGGCTATCGCGTTCGTGGCGGAGACGGCAGGTGGCCTTATAAAGGAGGGAGAGGAGCAGCGGAAGCGGATCAAAGAGGCCCGAGAGAATGAGCCGGTGCCGGAGAAGATGGCTGAAAGGGATACTGTCAAATGGGTGCTTGCAGCTCCTGAGCGATTGGGGGCTTTTTTGGAGCAAGGTCGACGTGAGGATGCGGAGAAAGACTGGAAGGAGGTCCAGGAACTACTTGATGCCTGGGGTCAGGTCAAGGGTGTGGCTGAGATTCGGGAGTCATGCGAGCAGGTTATGAACCAAAGTCAAGAGGATTGAGCGAACTGCGGTGGAGGGCTGACCATGATATTCGTGGTTGGGAGCCTCCATGGCATTTTGTGCAATCGCTTTTTGAGCAACCACCAACCCGGCTTTGCGGGCTCGTGTTGCCCAGCACATAGACCGCCAGGGTCAAGTCCGTCACTGGTCCATATACAAGCTTGGCATGCAGTACCGTCAGCTATTGCGCCACTCGGCCCTACAGGTGCAGAGATGATTTCATTTTATAGATACCCAAGCAATTGCATTGATAGACCAAGGTTTTCATCATCACATAACACATCATTGGAGAGTCCGCACTTCACTTCAGAAGGTCCCGACTTGAATACATACTCGCCTTAAGTCCATACTCATTTTTCGAAGTGATTCCAAGCAACGTATACGCGTCGCACTTGTAAAATATCGGCCCTTGCCTCGGCTCAAAAAGCCCCTGGGCCTGCAACATCAGTAACACATCCTTCACATCCTTTTTATCCTCAAAATCATTCGTGTAGACACAAATCAAACGACTCTGTTCAGACCCAGACTCATCGCGCGGGGCGACCTTGGCATCTGCACGAATAGTCCCCTCATCCATACTCGTAACGAGAGTCTTCCACGTAGAATCCACATCACTCACTGACGGAAACAACATCCACTTCCCAACCGTGACGCCCGTCTCGCGCGCCAACGTAAAAATATTTTTCTCCAGTTCACGACGAAGCGGCGTAAGCTTGCGCGTCAAAGCAGCTGTAGTCTTGGCCCCAGACTTGTCATGCGCAGCACGTAATTCAGAGAGTGTTTCTTCGAATGCGCGGAGAAGTTCAGTACCCTTGTGGATAAATGTTGCTTCGTCGCGTGATTCGAGGTTTTTGGTCAGGTTTGCATTTCCGCGCGCCCAAATCCACGGGTCATTTCCTGGAAGCACTGTTCTGGACGGAGGTAGTCGACGAAGAAAGCTGGAGACGGATTCATTCGCGCCGCGTTTGTTGAGTGGGAGCCGGCCTGGTGAATCGCTTGTATCTTGCTCTTGATCAGGCATGGGGGAGTCTGATAGCTCGCTTTTTGGGAAAGTGGGCGCACGCAGTTCATTTTGTATGGTTGATAGGAGCTTGGGGTGGTACTCTGACCAGTATGGCTCGATGTCGTATGTTGCTACTTGCTCTTCCAGTCGTGCTTGTTCGTTCTCGTCACCTGAGAGGATGGTTAGAGGATTGGGTTTGGTATACTTAGCTTTTTCTTGGTGGACTTACCGTAGAAGCTGGACTCATCTGAGAAGATCTCGGCGAGGTCTGGGGATGTAGAGGTCATGATTATGGGATGTTGTAGGTGTAACACAACAGATGTTGATAAGAGCTTGATCTTATCGGGGTGGGGAAACTATGTCACTTGTGGAGCACAACGACATGTATCGTATACACCCATTGTCACCCCTGTTGTCTACAATGAGGCTGATAGTTCTGTCTGGTGTGATATGTAGGTCAATCGTTAAGTAGAGGTAAATTAATGATGGCTATCACCCTCCATGCCCGACGAACACAGAAGAACCTTTAACTTCTGATGTTTTCTCTTCATTTATCAATCACGCAGCTTATAGATCCCTCTTCTGGCTTTGTTGCTCCAGGACATACCGGCTGAACCGCTAAACTCCCATTATACCTAGCGCTTAGCCAATCCCTGAGAACCCCAAAATTACGACATGTATGCTTAATGTCAGAGTCAACGTAGCTATGCTTGCGAAGAGGATTGAACTTGGTTGGAATAGGTGTCATGTCTCCTGAGCACATTATGTACTGGCGAATTTGCTCAATTCAATGAACTAATAGAAAATTCATTAGCCGCATCGCTTAGCTATCAAGCAAACAGGAAGCTAGCTTACCTGAACGATTTGTTCTCCATGATCTTAACATCGAATTTCCTATCGGTGAAATCAGTATTATACACGGAGAAACCGACTCAGGAAAGAGCTTAATGCTCGCTCCTATTCTTGGGGAGGTTGAGCTTCTCGGCGGTAGAATTGAGGTCCCATCATTGACAAAACCAGTTGCCTTCGTGTCACAGACCCCGTGGCTTCAGAATGCGACTATCAAAGACAACATATTATTTGGAGCTCCCGTAGATGAGACAAGATACCAAAAGATTCTCAAAACATGTGCACTCGAGACAGATCTTGCTGCTCTTCCTAAAGGAGACCAAACCTATGTTGGCCTCCGCGGTGTTAAGCTTAGTGGTGGTCAGCGGGCAAGAGTATCGCTGGGCAGGGCTTTATACTCCAACGCCGACCTTCTGGTAATGGATGACATCTTCTCGGCACTTGACTCTCACGTCTCCAAAGAGATCTTCAAAGCACTGACCGGAGAGCTTGGCCAGGGTCGCACGCGCATCTTGGCAACACACCATGTATCATTGTGCTTACCCTTACCCCATGCGAAGCATATCGTTTGCATCAAGAACAATACCACGAGCTACTCTCAGAGTACTGATTTGGTTAAAGCCAGCTTTCATGTTGTGGAACCAGAGAAATTCATTCAGCAAAATACATCAGCAGACGAAAAAGCAAATACTTCGGCCAAAGACAAACCCAAGGCTAAGCCCAAGGCCAATATGGCCAATACCACTGAACCTGAATCTGAATTGGAATTCTATAAAAGCTACTTTGGTGCCGCTGGCGGCCTGAAGTTTGCGATGATATACACCCTCGGTTTACTTGGTAAGCAAGTAATGGGTGCATTAATAACATGGATTCTGGGCCGTATCAATTCACAACGTCCCAACACAGCAGTAAATTTTCCAGTCAGTGCCAAGATTGAGAACAATCTGTGGTATTATCTATATACCTATCTTATGGGATCTTTATTCGCCGTTACCCTGGAGTTGTAAGACAATGTTGTATAGGCACGGTGCTACAGTATGTACCAAAACTGGGTCTCAGTTCTGTAACGTGCCTCCCAAGGCTATGTTACAGTACATAATATGCAGTAGGGGGGACCTCCCTTACCTACCCATACCAAGTCACGTTCCGCCCATTATTGACTCGCAGTGTCTATGAGATAGCGATAGCATTAGGAAATACCCTTCTACACTTCTCTTATCTGACCTCTTAAGAGTGGTTTCTCGTTCCCTTGTACGTTATTGTGCGTGTTGTGGTATGATTTTGTCATTCCTGGATCGGCCCGCACATCTTCGAATATGCTGTCTAGGGCGCGTCCCGTTCCGCTCGTCAATATGCAGAGAAATCGGGACGCGCCAATGACCATTCGACGCCTGCCGATGCGCCATTTTTCTCCAAGGTTATTCTACTCATCATATTCTGGCCGAGACATAATTGCCGATGCCGCATGTTCGTCACACTGAGCTGTGGCGGGCTGAAGCTGAAGCTGAAGCGGGCAAACTATCGATTGGTGGCGGCTCCACAGATCTACAATCACCATCGCATTGTGGATCTGCGAATGCCGCTGCAAAGCTGATTCTTCTCCGTTGATGCCCGAGAATAATTACAGTAATGACAAACGGAACAGACCATCATATGGTGATTACGTATGGCTTGAATGATCAATGGATAGATCATGCATCGTGGAATCTCGTGGATTTGTGTCACCAAAATTGGAGTCTTCACGCTATCGAGCTCAGGCACTTCTTGCATGAACCATCATGCATGCAGTGTGATCGACCTTTCCTATGACAGAAATGATCCTCAAAGTTATGGTTCGACAATTACCTAAGAGGATCACCTTGCATGAACCTGTGGCAATTAAAGATGCCAGCTCGGGTCACGCCGTGGAGTTTGGGGTATAAATATGTTGTACGAAAGACCAATTTCACAATCTCTCCACTGTTCAACGCGACTCCTTGTACTCCAGGGTGATTCGCAATATGCTCCAGCTTCGCACTTCTCTGTGGCTGCTCAGCCTGCTCTCTCTTCGCCTAGTCTCCGCCTTGATCGTTCCACAGGCCCTCCTGAACGAGCAAGATGACCTCTACGAGCTCGCTGATGATGATCTGTCGGTGAACACTACCGCCATCGCAGCATACGATATCAATGTCTCGGCACTCGACGACCGATCGTGTGAGAATTGGGATCCCACTGAATGGGACTACGATGTAGCAATCGTTGGTGGTGGCCCTGCTGGTTTGGCCGCGTCAATGTCTCTCGGTCGTGTAGCTCGCAAGTCCTTGATGTACGACTCAGAGGTGTACCGAAATGAGAGGACGCGTTACATGCACGATGTGCTTGGTCAAGACGGTATTCTTCCCTTCCCTGATCCCTTTACGGAAAGACAGCTGACTTTACCCAGGACAGGTCCCACTGAAATTCCGTATCGCGGCTCGTGGCCAGATCGATGAACACTATAGCGACTACTCTTTCCGCGCAACCCGTGGTAGCAAAGTCACCGCCATCCAGCCTCTTACAAAGGGCTTCCGCATCTACGATAGCAAAGGAGGCAAGATCCTCGCTCGAAAGGTAATTCTTGCCACCGGTATCACCGATGTCCTACCAAATAAACCCGGGTTTGCCGATGCATTTGGCAGAGGCTTATTCTGGTGCCCGTGGTGCGACGGATTCGACTACAAGGGACGCCCAATGGTGGTCATTGGCACACCAGCTAAATTTGCCAGCGCTATTGGATCTGCGCTGAACTTGCGAAAATTGACGACTAACATTATAATCGTTGCCGGTGGCACCCTCAGCGCGGCGGATAAGGCGGCTGCTGAGGAGAGATGGCCTGGATGGGAGAACGTTCTCAAAAATACGTACAAAATCCCAGTTCATCAAGTTGATGTTACGAAGATTGAGCGAACCGCCAAAGGAAATGAGCCTGGTGATGACGAGTACAAGCTCACACTAAGTGGTTCGCCATCTGTTATCACTACGCATGGAATTATGATCAGTACTGTTACCAAGCAGACCTCCAGCCTGCACAATCAGTTGCATCTGCAGATGGATGGGAGCTCTATTAAGGTCCAGCCGAACATGGAGACCAGTGTCGGTGGAATTTACGCTGTCGGTGATGCCAATAACGATGGCAGTACCAATGCTTACCATGCTATGTGGAGTGCCAAGCGTGCTGTTGTGAATGCCCATGGTAAGTCCAAGATCCAGTACAGGCGCCCTGATCAATGCTAATTTAACTAGTCGCGATCTCCAAGGAGGAATATCTTGAAGTTGCACCTGCTGCCATGGTGGCAACTGAGGGTGGGGATGAAGAATTCTACCAACGCCAGATTGACGAGCTTGACTGGATGATTGGCAATGACGTGGAGGAGCTCTACAAGGCCCTGGGCGGCTAAGGAGCTGCATATATCCCGACAACACTGCAAGAGCAAATGTCAATGAGAAGCTTCAGAGGTCTTAAGAGGAGATGGTAGATTTAGACCGTCGCAAATCTGTATTTCGCTACAATTGGTTATCTCTCTTGCAATACAGAAAGCCTTGCGAAAGCAGTCCAACAATTCTCAGTCAATCCGGACCAAGTATGCGCAAAATATCAGAACAGCATCTAATTGTCGAGCTCGGCGCACAGAAGTGCACGGAGGAGAAATACCTGCAGAAATCATTTAATACCTGTAATTCCCGGCCATACCTGGTCCACAAACTGGACTAGATCCGACTTGAGCGCTTCGGGTTGTTCGAGTGCTGCAAAATGACCACCCTGATAGTAGATTGTTAGACACTGGATTCAATTATAATTGTTGTCTGTTCCCAATGATACCTTTGCATGCTCTCCCCAATAGACCAGGTTACCCGAGGTCTCAATCCAAGACCGAGGCAGGGGAGCAAGCTCTTGAGGGAAAGACGAAAAGCCAAATGGTTTCTCGATATACCACCGAGGATCGTTCGGGGCAGGAATAGGCACAGGTGGGAAGTTCTATCTCGTTAGACACATGCCTGCCATGCATTTCATTTGAATGAGCACATACCTGGCGATAGGTGTAGATTGACCGAGGGAAGGTTTCAGTGAGCCAATACAAAGTGATCGACTCCAGGATGTGCTCTGGAGATAAAGGGACGTCTACCCATTCCAAGAACTTCTCGCCAATCCTGTCGAAGTTAGTGTGGGGAATGCCAATTTCGAGAAAGCCTGTCTAACCATGCCAAGAGTGCCATTGGACTTGCTGAGAGAACATGGCCGATGGTGCTTGGTCGAGTACCGTGCTCAGTCAAATATCCAGAGCCCAACATCTTAAAGTTGTCGAATCTTTGAATGCCGAGCTTCTCTTTATCACTTAGGTGGTCATCCGTCATACCCATGGGCCGTCCCATGAAACAAACATTGACTTTCGGTATAAGTATTCAGTGTGCAAGTTTCCATCTCAGAGATTACTTACGATGCACGGCTTTGACTGAGTTAGCATAAAGAGGAAAACCTGCGGTTTGATTAAATGCTCACCTTTACAGCTTTCATAGTCCACGGCCAATTCTCTGGCAATGCGACTGCCGATATCACCACCTTGAGCGACATAGCCGCTTTCAAATCCGATGTTTCTCATTAATTGGTCTAAGACACGAGCAACATCCGGAGTTCCAAAGTTCCGGTCAAGTGGTGGACCGGATGAAAAGGTGTACCCTGGTAGAGAAGGCACAATTAGATGATATGGCAAGGTACTGGGTGTGTACTCCTTCTGGAACAAGTCCAATATAGGAAGAAATTCCAGGAAGCTTCCTGTGAGCTTATGAGTATGATTCTACCGCCGTGATTTTAAGTGTGGATCTCACCTGGCCATCCATGACACAAGAGGATAGGAACTGCATCTTTCTTTTCTGAGAGCAAGCCCACAAAATGGATAGTCATCCCCTCAATCTCAGTGGTCCATTGTGGGAAGCTGTTGATACGATCCTCAGACGCTTTCCTATAATGAGAAATCTTTAGTTCTTCACCATTGATACGTTATTCAAATTCAAGGTCCCAACCATTTATAAGATCTGAGCCATAGGTCCTTCATAGTGATCAGCCAGTCGCTAGTGACTCCATATTTTGCGTCAATCTGCAAATTCTCGTATGTATGCGGGGCAAGCTTTGACAGCTCGATCAACGTCCTCAGTTCATCGAGCTGTGTCTTGGGAATCGAGACTGTGAACGGGATTGGAGAGATTTTCGCGGTGGAAGGTAGAGTACCAAATGGCCGAGACATTGCTGCAATGTTAACCCCAGTATATTATCAAGTACCTGAGTACAGTTTAGTAAGGGTGAAGGCTGAATTTCCATTGCCGTCATACCCGTCATGTGATAAATGCGGGGGTGCATCGGATTATCTTATCGGGTGGATCTTTAGAGTTGCCGATTTGCCTTTACGGACATTTAGTGTCATTTTTCAGGAGAAAAAGGCTGCACATAAATTAAAGGTGTCACCGGCATTTCCCAGAAGAGACTAGTGAAAGGCAACTTCAACGGGATGTGTCGCTTGTGGGTCGCGCTGCCTAGAATTGACTCATCCGCTAGTTAGCATCTCATCAACCATTGGACCTTAGGACCGCCCCGGTTAGGATATACGCGAAACTGAACCCAAGATACTGTCCTGGCATGAAAATTCAGCCCCAATGATGCCCACGAACAAAGGTTCGTAAGTGCAGGCCGTTGATTCACGAGGTCCACTCTTCGCTAACTTTTCAATAAGGCTGTTCAACTTGTAACAAACGTCGCATCAAATGTGACCGCGCCCAGCCATCCTGTCAAAAATGTACCAAAAAGGGCCTTGACTGTCCTGGCTACGGATGGAAATTCCGATGGGCCGGCGGTGCGGCTGTGCGCGGAGACTTGAAAGGACTCCAGGCGCAAGCTACAGCAGAGTCCCTTCGAGCAAACGAGACTTTACTGAGCAAAGTTGTGGCACCAGACATTGAGTCACTAGGTGGACTCTCATTGCAAGAGCTAGTCGAATACTACGACAAGACAATCGCCCCACGCATGGTCTGGTTCGACTCTGAAGACAATATCTACCGTCGTCATATTCTTCCTCTAGCGCAGAAAAACAAAGTCGTTCGCCTTGCTATCGCTGCAGTTTCCGCCCAGCATGCGGCATGCGGTCGAGGCGATCACAGTGTCCCTGAAGATGCACGGAACGAGGCAGTGACCATGATTACGAATTACATCACCGATGTCACCAATCGAGTTACAGGCGGACATGATGTCGAGTTCGGTCTAGATGTGGATGCTGCAGAATGGATATTGGCCTCAATGCTAGTACTGTCTTCTTATGAAATGGCGCACTCAGGCGCTGAAGCCGCAGAATTCCACAGAAAAGCAGCTCGCTCTCTAGTCTCTACTCTTGCCACGACGGACCATTGCAAGAGCAAATTTTTCACCTCAATGAGAAACAAATTATCGACATATGAGGTCTTCGGCTCCACAACATCGTTCGATGTACAAAGCATCCAAGATGCCGTGCTTTCAGACCCCGCAGATGAAATGGAGGGTAATGATGAGACAACTCTGTTTTCCGGGTATAGTAACCTTATACACGAGGTCACCATGCTTGGGCGATCTGTCACAACAGCCTCTGAAATTAGCCGTGACTGGAAAGCGGAATTTGGACTCGCGCGCGGAATCACCTTGATGGCCATTGGTAGACATTCTAGTATTCAGACATCCGTTCACCGACGAGATCTTATCCGCCTTGTGGACATTCATTACAATGCCGCTCTTCTATATGTGTCAAGATGTCTCGGTCCCAGTGCCCTCGGCCCCGGCGCCTTTGATCAAACACAAATGGCTATCTCAGATCTACTACAGCAAATCCATGCGATGGAGGAGTTGGATTATTGGCTTCAAAATTTACCCTGGCCGTTATTTATAGCTGGCACCGAAAGCTATGGTAATCCTGCGAGGCAGGTAGATATTTCCCAACTATACAGGAGGATTCCGTATGTCACTGGCCTTCGGCATTACCATGATGTGCTGAGTTTCTTGGATACGTTTTGGTCTGGCGCTGAGGCTGATTGGCAAGTTCTGGCTAGCGATTGGGAGGCATCTGGTAGAAGGATACTAGCATATTAAATATTAAAGAGTTTTAATGAACATCCAAGCGAGGATATGGATATAACAATTGTTATCTGTGTTGCTGCCTCCTGCCTAAACGCCACTCGAGGATCCTTTCCCTTTTGGGTCACGCATAACCACATCATGGCACAGGCCGCTGTGATACTTCACACCTCCGCCAAGCTTGATTCCACCCTTTTCCCCAAAGAGCCTTATTTTGATGTTCCCTTCTCTAAGCGTGAATCATCAATAAAGGCTTCAAGGTTCATCAATAATCGTAAATCAAATTCCCCTGAGGGATTTATCGCGAGTTTATTCTTATCGCCCAGCTATGGCGTCACCGATAAACACTGGATATTTTCAAACCCTCCAGATCATCAACAAGAATCAAATCATCATTCAAGACAGGATATACGGCGAGCATATTATCACCGAGCCAGTGCTCACCGAGCTCCTTCAAAGCCCGGAGCTGTTTCGTCTCAAAGGCGTCTGTCAACATGGAGTAACTGCCCTCCTCGGCTTGGGCCCGAAGGTAACCCGTTTTGAGCACTCAGTTGGTGCATTCCTGCTAGTCCGCAAAGTCGGAGCTACCGTGCGCGAACAAATCGCTGCCCTTCTTCACGACATCAGTCATACCAGTCTGAGTCATGTTGTCGATTTTGCACTGTCAAAGCCCGGAGAAGGAAGTTATCATGAGGTCCACAAGCACCGATACTTGAGGAGAACGAACCTAGCCAAGATTCTTACTCATTACGATCTTGGATACTTGGAAGCCTTCGATGAAGATTTATTCCCGCTGGTTGAAAAGTCAGCTCCGCAGCTCTGTGCCGACCGGCTCGACTATTCGCTTCGCGACGCGGTAGCCTTCAAAAATCTCAGTCTCCAGGAAGCACAGAAGGTCTACAAAACACTCAAAGCACATCCATCTGCCACTTCGCCTAATCGTCTTCTTGTTCTCGACGATCCCCAGCTCGCATTATCGCTTTCGCGGGCATACTTAGCAACGGATCGAGATGTTTGGTCAAATCGCGCCCATGCAGACATGTACAAGAGAACAGGTGGTATTATCCGGGACCTAGCGGCTTCTGGATATGTGGATGACGATGCGCTCTGGAGTCTTTCTGATGAGGATTTCTGGGCATTGCTTCGCCGCAGCGCAACGCCGGAGATTCTGGCAGAAATGGACAGGCTTGAGACAGAAGGCCTTCCTAATGAGGAGAATTTGCGGCTTCCGACGGCGGCTAAGATTCGGACTATCGATCCGGATGTTTGTCAGGGAATAGAGAAGGAGCCTTTGCCCTTGTCGGTTGTTCTTCCTGAATGGGGCGTGGAGCGGCAGGAATATATCCGCAGTCGCGAATTGACGCGGGAATAGAGGTCACGTTTTGAGATAAAAAATAAGTGTTGGCTTTTCATTTGTCGTACATACGAATCGTCGGTACTGAGGGGGCTCAGTGGGCTAGCGATTCCAAGATTGATAATGACGCATAGAACACTGCTCCAGGGGTTATTCCAAAGTTCCTGACTATTTGGAAATGACATAAAGGACATTTGACATGACCATAACACAGTATTGAATGCTAATTTCCATATCGTACATTTCAATATCAAATCCAAATTTACGGTACTAAACCAGTGCGACAGATGTTCGAGGTCCATTTAAGGATGTGCGATGATTCAAACCCATCGATCACCAATCGAGCACTGCATGGAAAGGAAGTTGGGGACATCGAATTTTCCCCTATTGACACAGCCTTGCCCTGAACCATAGCCGTTAGCATAATGATCCGAATCGTTGCAATCATCAGAGTTAAAGACAGTACAGAAACCACCTGTCATATACCAAGACTGGGGAGCCTCAAGTGTCCCAGCATCACAGTCAGTTGATGTAAATCCGCCATCAGTAAACCACTGACAAGAGTTGCCCGTGTCTGAGTACTTCGGAAGATCTCCATGTACATTCAAGCACCCGCCGGTCAACAATTCATTATGGCCCTCAATGACATAGTAGTCTCCATCGCAATCCTCTTCGCTGTATAGAGTAAAGGTTCACGTACCCAGAGTTGTAGTAGCGGGTGCACTTGTGGTTGTTTTGGTTGCAGTCTGCTTTGTGGCGGTGGTGGTGCTCTTCTCAGTACTGGTCGTTGTTGAAGCCGACGCCCAACGAGTCGCATCCAAAGCACTCCGCTCACTCATAATACTACTTGAGATGGATGAGAGAAGCGAGTCCGCTTCAACTGTCATTGATACAAACATGAAGCTGTTGGTGAGGGTTGAATACCTTTCAGTGGTACTGATAGTTGTCGTTATGGTGCCACAGCTTATAAGCGGTACCTCTCTGACACAGATACCCGCTGTGATGCCAAACGCGTCCGGATGGGTCATCAATCATGTCTCTGCTGAGAATTACATATCAACAACAACAGCTACATTCATGTCGTTGACCTCCTGGTCAAGTGAAGCAGCTCGCACCGAGTGGTATGGTGGTTATGCTCGACGGGCGAAAAACGAGTTTGATCGCGTGGGGCATGTTATTTATTGGATACAAACACTTTGCGAGCGTATCGATAACTAATTCTTGGTGCTAGAGGAACAGGATTCAGAGATCAGGGCGAGGGAGTCGGAAAATTTATTGAAACAGCCCTTCCAATCTGGATCTATATTCACAATACATTAACATCTACAACTCTGCGGGGCTTGCCGTGGTCTGATTGGTTTTTTTTCTTAAACATTCTTTTGCTAATGATTCTTTTGCTAATGCCGTAGATATCTCTGTCTCTGCTTTCGGCAAATTAGATGATCAATCAAATTTATGTGGGGAACAGTAATGCCCACCTCAATTCCGAAGGCAGCTACATTCCCATTAGACGACGCTCAACGACGACATAGTGGGTTCAAAGAACCTTTTTATGAGCGAAAAGTTTGATGACTCAATTTTCACCTTGGAACTCTTCGCAGATAGCCTTAGCAAACCTTGCAATTGCTTCCGTTATCTGGGGAAGTGAGGCGCTTGCAAAGGTCACACGGAAGAACATATCACAATCTTGTGCACCACCCGCACGAAACGCACTTCCTTTACAACACATAACGCCCATTGCCAATCCTTTGCAATAAATTCGATCCTCGATATCAAGCATCCTATCGAATTCTGATTTGACAGTGCTTGCAGCCATTGGGTGTGCTCGCCAATCAATTTTGATCCAATGGAACATGCCCGCCTTTGGTGTGTGCCAAGAGCAGATATGCAGAGGAAGGTATTCTTTGCATGATTTGATCATAACATTCAGACGTTGAGTATATTCACTCTGCAGATGTATAAGCCACTTAATGAGTCCCTCGTGGCCCCATACTTCATCCAGGAGTGTGTGTATAGCCAGCTGAGACAATCCACTTGGGCAAACAATAGTAGCATCATGGAGGTAGAGCAAGCGAGAAATTATCTCGCTAGACCCCGTCATCCACGAGCATCTCAATCCAGGTGCAAGGATTTTGGAAGTCGAATCAAGACGGAGAACTCGTCCGGATACGTCTAAAGAAAGAAACGATGGGACGAGTTCGCGTACAAAAGAATCAACCGCTTCTGTTGCAGAGTATGTCTGGTGGTTGCCATTTGTTGTGCTTGCCTGTGTGCCGGAGCCAAGCCGCAGGGAATAGTATGGGTCGTCTTCAATGATATACAGATCATGTCGCTCGGCAACAGCATAAATCTCCATACGCCTTTCAAGGCTCTGCGTAACACCTGTGGGGTTCTGTCCCGTTGGGATAAGGTAAAGTAGGAAGGGCTTTTTGGCACCTCGCTCCGAAGAGTTCCATCCTAAAAGCAATGTATCAAGCTTGCTGGCCGACAGACCTTGATCATCCATCGGGATACCAATTGTACGGATGCCAAGAGGTTGTGCTGCTTCAAGGGTGGCAGAGTAAGTGTACTCTTCAGTGATGATAAAGTCACCTCGTTCGCAGAAAGTCCGGAAGACACAGTCAATGGCCGAAGTGGTCCCCGCAGTCAACGAGCATTGCCAGTCCGAATAAGGCGGATCATGCACAACATCAACATGCTCAGTCAAGAAGCGTATGAGTTGCTCGGACCCTGCGCTATAGCCGTAGTTGAGGGATACCGCGAGATCGTATGTGAACTTCATGTCTTGCATATCATATTTTCCAATGGTTTTGGATTGGGAATGGTTTGAGGGGGTTTCTAGGAACTCTGGTCCGCTGGGAAAGTCCATGGACATTTTGAGAAAGGGAAAGTACTCTGGAGAGGGTCTTCCAGTGCCGAGACTAATGACATCCCCGTTAAGCTCGGCGCCAGCTGCTTTTAGCGTTGCCGCACCGCGAGATCTGGCTTCAAGGTTCAGGCGGTGTTCAAAGGATTTGGCCGCTGGTTTTTGAGAACATCTTGGACTCTTGAACATCTCCGAAGTGGTGATTGGTGCAATTGCTCCAGCCAGTGGCTCTGACTTCTGTCTGTGAGCAGGAATATCAGAGAAGGAAAATGTGGAAGACATCTCTGGTGATATAGGGTAAGTGATAATATTCTGGAAGAGAGTTGAGTCTGTTTTTTTCTTTTCTGGATTGTGGTGGGTTTTGGTTGGATATAAATCTTCCAAGGCTCAGTCCTTCAAGGATCCACCTCAATATGTCGAAAGACCAATTACTTTTTATTTTGCATATCATTACAGTGGAAATAGATAAGATTAGAATTTCTCTGATATGGTACCAATTTTGGTTAGATTCGGTGATTCTCCAGCGAAGTACTGCTTTTAGTTAAGCTTAATCTATAGATCTCATATATGGTACCTGATTTGGTCTAGCGTAGGATCCACCTCGTACTTGTTACTCAAAGAGGTCCGGGCGGCCTCAGGACTTGCTGCGGAGTGTTATCTCTGTTACAGGAACAACATAAAGCCCGGTGTGCCCGGCAAATTTGATGGTCATTCAATTTTGATTACCAATAATGACAGGCAAATCAAGAATTCTGGTTGTGGGGGGTGGAGGCGTTGGGGCCATTGTTGCTTTGAATCTACAATCCGGATGTCGGGCAGAGCTTACTCTAGTCCTAAGATCGAACTACACAGCCGTCAAGCAGCATGGGTTTGAAATACATTCGTGTGATCATGGAGAGCTAGTCAACTGGCGACCCTGGAAGAGTGAGCTTCACATCCATGTCTGCCACAACAACACTAACATGAACAGCTATCAACACAATCCCAAACATCTCCCGGGATGAAGATGCCTTCGACTTTGTGGTCGTCACGGCAAAAAATATTCCGAATGCCCATGCAGATCTTGCTTTCCAGATCTCACCATCCGTCACTCCGGGAGTCACAACCATCGTTTTGGTACAGAACGGACTCAATATTGAACGACCCTATATCGATAAATTCCCGAGAAACATCATCTTATCCGGAATCAGCATGATTGGATCAGAAGAGATAGACCCTGGCTTTATCAAGCATTCATTCGCTGATCACCTCACGATCGGACCTTTCCACAATCCCAATCTCGAGACAACTAAAGAAATCGAAGAGGCGGAAAGGTTTGTGGGCATTTACTCGGCGGGAGGTAAAACTGTCTGCATATACGACAAGAACGTTATATGGAATCGATGGAAGAAGCTGGTCTACAACTCATCCATGAATCCTATATGTGCTCTCACGGGGTTGGATGCTGGACAACTTAGATTGGCTGGTGATTCTATCTCTACATTGGTGCGCGATGCTATGCGCGAGATCGAAGCTGCAGCAAAGGCATCGGGATATGAGCTTCCAGCGGACATTGTTGATTTTATGGCAAATGTCGACCCTGTCGAAGATCGCTTCGCACCGAGTATGCTTCAGGATGTTAGAAAGGTATTCTCCCTTGCTGCTGTGCTGACTTAACTTTGCTAAGTGGCCTCAGGGTAACTCGATTGAGTACGAATATCTTCTTGGAGAGCCATTGAGGGAGGGAAAGAGGCTTGGGGTGGCAATGCCTGTTTTGTCTACGTTATACGCGTTGTGCTCAGCTGTTCAATGGCGGATCAAAGAGGAGCGAAAGAATCTGAGATTAGTGGTGTAGAGTGGAACGGGGACTCCACCAACTGGGACTAGAACACAGGGAAAGTATCAGGCCTGGATGTCGGTACTTTTCTCAGCGGGTTGAGAATGATCGTAACCCTTACATGTTTCGTAAACATAATGGATGTTCATTTTTTCTGGTTCCTGACTGGTTAAATAGATGGAAATTAGTTCAAGTATGTGATATGCGAATATGAGAAGCAGTTTATCAACATCTAACAAATAAATTCGTGTGAAGAACCCGCTCCTGTATATCAGAAAATAAGATACAAATCCGGCCCCCTGGGCCTGCGACACCCCGAAACAATCAACGATCAGCGCTAAATCCGAATATTTTTAATCTGAGTCGAATGTTATATCTAAACAGAGATCTCCTTCTCGTTCAAAATCGTCTGAAACTTTGGCTTGAACTCAATGGGCGATTCAATCTGCTCATGCCCTGGGAGACACGGCAGTGTCTTCGACACACGAACAGTATCCAGGACACCATCAGACAGCGTGAAGACATCATCGATCTCTTCAAGGGTGCGCCCCGATGTCTCCGGAAATAGGAAATATACCATTGGGACCGTGACGGCGTTCAGCCCTGAGAAGATGAGGAAATACTTTTGCCCCATTTTGTTGAAGGCGAGAGGTGTGACATGAGCAATCAAGATGCTGAATGCGCCTGCCACACTGATGCTAACTGAGCTGATGGTAGCTCGTAGATGGAGAGGTGCAACCTCCGTGGCATATAGGTAGGGTATACCACCAAAGCCGACGATGTAGCTGAAATGGAAGAGGAAAAGGAAGAATACAGCAGCATGTGCGGCCTTGATGTTGTCCACTTGGGACCCGAGGACGGCGATGCAAGCTAGGCATACGGCGTTACCAATGGCGCTACCCATCATCAGGCCACGTCTTCCAACCTTTTCAATGACAGAGACACAGAGTACAGCACCGCAGGGTCCAGCCAGCTGGTACACAGCTGCCAGAAGTCTTGCTGTTGACTCTTGAAGGTCAAGATTGTTTTCAAATATTGCGGTTGCTGTGAGAACAAGTTAATGAACAGTCCTATAGTGGGCTTGAGAATGTAGGCTTGGAAAGACGGAAAACGTACTGTAATAGGTAGTGACAGTGGCTCCAGTCATTTGGAGAAAAAGCAATCCACCGACAGCGAGAGCTGCTCGGTGAAAGACTCTCTGGGGGCCCATATGGAAAAGATGCTTGAAATCTCTGTTTCCACCTGCCAAACTCAGGGAAGCTTGCACTTCGCTGATCGTGCCTTCGATTTTCTCATCCTCAACTTCGGCGTCGGCCAGCGCGGCTAGAATATACCGGGCTTCTGCAATCCGGCTTTTCTGAATCAACCAGCGAGGCGATTCGGGTAGAAGCAGCACAAATATCAAAACAGTCCCAGACAGAACAGCTGGAAATGCAAATGGAATCCGCCATGCAATGCTGGTTTTTGTCTTGAAAGACATTCCGTAGTCGAAAAACAAAGCAGTTGCGCATCCCACGCCGCTAAATATCCCCTTGGAGACGACATGGGAGCCACGCCGCTTGGCTGGCGCAGTCTCAGAGATCCAAAGAGGAATTGTTGCCAATAAAACACCAGTCCCTATGCCCACAAGCATTCGCGACACGATAAGTTGTACCAATGAGTATGACGAGGCATTCAGAGCATATCCGATGATTTGAATCGTTGCCCCAACCATCATGCTACGGCGACGGCCCAGCCAGTCGCCCGTCCAAATGCAAGCAAACGTCCCCAGGAAGTGACCAATTGCGAAGGTGGCCACAACGGTACCTTCCAAAGAGGATGCATAATCTTTGTTCTTGGCACGAACCACGTCGATCTCGGGAAAGGTTTTGTTGAAGCTGGCCAAAGATAAAACTCCTCCAAGCGATGCGGTATTGTAGCCAACCGACAAGATCCCCGGCATCAACACCCCAATAATTGCTGCGATATTGAGGCGAGTGCCCCGAAGACCGAGAAATCGTGCCATGAGTGCGAAATATGTGGATCAACAGCCAAGCCTGTCGTTCCCCGAAAAGGATCAAGGGATCGAAGTGATCGACTTTTGTACGCGCAATCAGACAGCTCTAGCGTGGGTCAAAAGAAGCTTAAGTATATTCACACCTTCTTCATATCCATGGGCCAAGCTTTTCTAACATTTAAGAGTTCACAACTGCTCACACCCACTCGGAACTCGGCTCTGGCAAGGTGTTGGTTCTCACATTCCATTCCTGTGTTATGCTTCAAATTCCCGCAGCGGAGGCGAATCTGCGGACTTGCTAGCCACCAGGGTCGGGCTAGACCACCCAACACAGTCAAAGTCATCTGCAAGGCTTTTACCATTCTTGTCAGTTGACTTGGAAACTGTGGGACCAATGAAGTCAATTTGACGTGAATTTCTAAAGGGGGGTCGCTATGATTGGTCGCGAGGAACTATGTACCCCAGGCACATAATATTGATAGACATGAAGATACCTCGGTCTTTCGGGCGAAAAGGAGTAACTTTCGCCTAATAATAATTTCCGCACCCCCTGCGTGATCATGCAGAGAACTCGGTCGAACTATATTAGTTGCATACCGCGCGTTTTAAAGGGGTCTGGACCTCACGAGCTTGATTCGATAAGTGGATCATTCACCGCCCCACTCAGATACTTCATATCATTTTTTCTCGAACATCGAAGGTGATCGAACCCATCCTATACCGGGATATCGGAAGAAGCATCAATGGTGCATCCCATCTAATTCTACGTTCGACAAAGTGCCTACTACCTAGGTAGCTTCCATACCCCTGTACAGGACTGACCTGGTCTAATGACATAAATTTTCAATTCAACCTGCCCCTCGTGTCAACAACAACGAGATAATTTTTAACCCTTGAGATGAGCCATAAATGCACAATGGCTAGCATTCTCCAACCCAAATCTCAGACAACGATATTCCTAGACCAGCCGCCCAGCTGTCTCGAATTCTGCCCAGGGATCCGTGACCACTTCGTGGTGGGCACTTACCTCCTATCCGAGACGAAGAATGAGAGTGGAGAAATCCAACAGACCAAAACCGGAAGCTTGCAGTTATGGAAATTAGAGCCGAGCACCAATGCACTGTAAGTAAAGCACTCAGACTAGCTCACGGGGCTTTTATCCGCGGGAGCTCTAGGCCTGACATCGGACAATTCAAGTTTAACTCTCATTCTTTAGATCCTTGGTACATAGACTGGCCCTCCCCTATGCAGTCTTTGATCTCCACTTTCACCCAAGGGAGAAAAACAAGTTTGCCATCGTGGGAAGCACAGGGTTAGCAGCCCTGTTCACCGTCGATGATTCCACACTGGCATTAAGTCAGATCTGGGAGAAGCAGATCCATGAAGATACCTCGATCCCGGCCCTGTTTTTAGCTTGGGCCCCTCAGGGTTGGTTTCCCCGACAAGCATCTGATGGCTTTGCTGTTACCTTTTCGGATAGCCGGACGACTGTCTATAGCACCAATGGAAATATCGCAGACGAAAGTGGGATTGAGGAATGGGGGTCATATGAAGCTCGTCAGATGATCGAGGTCTGGTTTGTTGCGCTGGCTGCAATCAAACAGGTTCCCGAGGAAAATAATGAAAATTCCGCGGAGACTATTCCTTTCATGTTGACTGGCAATGACTTTGGATCACTACACACCCGTCGCTTTGAGAACCATAGCGGTCAACCGGATGATGATGATGAACCGCTCGCATCTGTGCTGCTTGAACATGACGATCGGGCTCGTCATCACACGGCTGGTGTAACAGCTATCTTACCCCTGGAGGTTCCGATGGTAGATGGCGCGCCCATCATGTTGACAGGGAGCTATGACGAGGGTCTGCGTGTGTATCACGCTACTTTTCGAGGTGAAGTCCTCGCCGAGCAGGGCCTAGGTGGAGGTGTATGGCGGTTGCAGTTAGTATCAACAACAGAAATTCCTGGTTCCGATGACGACCTCGAGCGGCATTTTATTGTCCTTGCGAGCTGCATGCACGCTGGGACAAGAGTTGTACGGGTTACCCAAAAGAAGCAGGGATCGGGTCCAGCGGAATGGGATATTCAGGTTCTGGCGGAGTTCACAGAGCATGAGAGTATGAATTATGCGAGTGATGTGTGGAAGGGCGCGAAATCGGAACATTTGGACGCATTGCAGGCATCGTCCGAGTTACTTTGTGTGTCCAGTAGCTTCTATGATCGTCGGGTCTGTGTCTGGCGGGTCAATGTATAGCGTGAGAAACATGCGAGTTAATTCAAGAACCACATGTTGGCTTCCGGGTTACGCATAATGCACTACGCTCCAAACGATCAGATATGATCTTATCTCTAGACGTGTTGTCATAAAAGCGCTAGATCAAATTACAATGCATGCAACCGGCGTACAAGCACTTGTGCACCCGAGGACCAGGACGAGACCAGAAAAACCAATATAACCATTCATATCCAGTGCGAAATACCACCTTTGTGATACTTCGTATTAAACAATTGTCTCCAACTCCCGGGCGTAGCCTAGTGTATTCTCGATCACAGTGCCACTGGCCACCAAGATGTCCTTCTCGGACCTGGTTGCCGCCTCGGGCTCAACAGGGAAGTATATCCGTCCATCGCGAAGGATCCATCCACGCTGCTGAGCAAACTCAATAACTGCGCCCTCCGACTCGAGGAACAGAAGGTTCTTGGCGTTGGAGATAGGGAGGGAGGGGTAGGCCTTCTCCGAGCAGTCTGCGATCTCGCTGCGAATAGTGCCGATAAGAACCTGCGGCAAATTGGTTAGTAAACACGCCCAAAATATTTCCAGGGCATCCAAAAGCAAAGAATCGAGGCTTACATTGGAGAACAGGCCGAAATCTTCATCCGGCACGCGCTCGGACTTCGTCTCCCGCCAGACCTTATCATAGCTACCCTCCATCAAGTTCCGCTCGAGCTCGACGGGGTACTTGATGTAGGCATCATCCTCAATGCGGCCACCCTTCAAGCTAGCCTCCTCCACCAATCCCTCCAACACAGTGTGGAAGTTGGCACTGTCACCACTGCTCAACAGCAGCAACAAGTACAATCCTGTGATCTTGCTGCGCTGGCTTGTGCTGAAATCAACTTGAGATGAAGGCTGTTCTGGTCCATCGACGTGTCGCTCGAGATCGTAGAAAGGCTGCAGCTGTTGGTAATATCTTGTGAAGGTCTGGGCATCGGTTTGTCGGATCGAGACGAGGGCGCCAAGCTCAAGTACCTGCCGGGCAACAACGACAAGCTGAGTGGGTGTGGAGGGAGTCGGGATCAAGGCATTTTGGACGAGAAGGGCGCGCTTGGCTTTGCTGAGAAGACCGTTGGCGGCGTCGAGCTGTTTGCGCTCAAGAGCGTTCTGGAGCTCGGGGACAAGGGTGTTGAGGTCGGACATCATGTGTGTGGAGGATGTGGCGAGGACGAAATTAGGGTATATGAAGAAACGAGGCCAGACAATCCAAAGGTGAGATTGCAAGGGCAAGCGCGAAATGATATGGAAAGCTGTGGATGATGCGAGTTGGCCGAGCACTTGATGACATGACGGAGCTGCCGTGGGCGGTCAATTTGGATACACGTGACTACTTACTGGCCAGTTGACTTGTTTTGTTTGCAGAGAAACTTTAATTTGTTCAACAATTATCCTAATTTATTAAATTCCACTGCCCATCAAACAAATCCAGGCCTCTTACTGAATTCCTTCAGAGCAATGCCAGCTGTCTTAGTGTCGGGAAGAACGGTGTACCAAGCCCGGTTGCTGGATCCCACCCGACCGTCACGTTCCAACCAGCATTGTGCACAGGTGATCTTGCGCAACCTCGCGATCCCCCATGTATTATATCTGTGAGACCAGTTTGCCCTATGGTATACATCCAAGGATTGAGGAATCCCAATCGAGGTTTTCCGTGTGTCAAGCGAATTGCGTTCAACTGGGATACTATACCAGCAACCACGGGTGCAGACGCGCTAGATGAACATCAGCATGATTGTATTCCCATCTGATTTCAAGGTCTACAGACCTTGTCCCTCCGACAATCACATACACGCCATGGTCTCTAACAATGAATCGGCTTACTTGGGCTGAAACGTCGGGGATGCCTCTGCCAGCAGGATTGAACAATCCTTTCCATGTGTCACCATTTTTGTCTAGAAAGCTTTGGACAACAGAATCTTGATATGATGGTCGATCTAAATAGTCTGAGAATCCACCCCCGGAGAAGCTGATCCCCTGTTCGGGTGAGCTTCCGAAAGTCCCACCGACAGATGTAACGAATGGGCAAGATGCGGGCCAATTGGGAATGAACTTGGTTCGGTGGCTTCCATCGTCACTTTCACATATTCCTCCAAGTCCAGAGTCACCACTGCTAAAAATGACAGTGACACCTCTAGCACCCAGCTGGGCGAAGAGATTGCAGCTGGCTGTGGCATACGATTTCGGGACGCTCTGCTCTGATTCGCCGTATGACATGGTAATAACCGCTGGGAGGTCCTTGTCCGGAAGATTATTTAGATAGTGAAGCTGCTCGAGGTATGGTTCATTTGTGGAGATACCTATCGGTTCTTCACCATCAGGAATCACGGGCCCTCGGCCACCAGTGGTGTAAAAGGTCACCAATGCGCGGTATGCCAGTGAAATGGCGTACTGGAGATCCAGGCTGGCCTCAACGCTATTTCTGAAAGAGTTTTTGTCGTTTTGGCCACCATTGATAGAAACCACGGTGAAGTTTGCATCCGTTTGACCAGGTGCGTACGCTTGCATGAAATGAAAGAAGTCGCTATGGCGAGCGTACTGCTCCAAGAATCCCGCAATACCCAGTCGATTCCGAGGATCGGGTGTTGCTGTTGTGTTGTCAAGGCCGTATAGATCTCGCAGGCAACTGGGTGTAACTACTGTTCCACATCCTGCAGCAAAATCTTCTGCTGTGGCGACAACATGCGGCTCTTTGAAGCCGCTCGAGGGACTGAAATCTCCAAATCGAGTCGTTGGCTGAATCAATTGAATATGATCGTGAATGTCGCTCGGTACTGAATATTCAAGAGCTCTGACGACCGTGATATCACTGTCTTTGTTCTTGTACGAAAAGAATTCTGTCTTCAACATTCGCTCCGCTTGAGAAACGGTAGCTTGAAAGGCGATCCAATTCCTGTCCAGTTCAATAGAGCCCGGGGAGATATTTTCTGTATTCAACCAGGAAAGAATCTGATTCGACACGTCGGGGGAAGGGCGTAGCAATTTTCGCACTTGCTCACGGCTCATATGCTGGCCATAGCTAGGATGGTCTGGTGTGGAAAGCTCAATGACCTTTTGTTCGAATTCCGCTATATCTCGTGGATTTACCGCAAGTCGAAATTTGATCAGAGCCAGGGAAGATGGCTTGTCACCTTTGATCCAACCTGATGGGGTATCTTCTAGCTTCTCGATGATTTTGTGGCTGGAGATACCTGCCAAACCTACTCTGATCCAGCACACGACACATATCTGAAATGCGAATCTGGAAAACATCATGTCAACCTACAAGTATGATTGTTTAGGTTCCAACGAAGAATTTAATGATTCTCTGCGAAATCAAATTTGAATATCCCAAATAAGAGGCTTTAATAAACCTGAGTCTCCTAGGTGCTTGTTTGACGGATACTAATAGGCCCCTGTCGATGGGTCACACAGGGCGATGGTGTGCTTTTACAATGGTCGCAGCCCTGGAGTCTATGGTTCATTGCCTGAAACCCTATCATTATGCGTACGAACTAAATATTTGAGTTTTACTTTCTCTTCATGCAGCACTACAAGATAAAAGGTCAAGTTACCATCCATATTCATGACAAAGTACACCAACACCATACATGCCTACGATTCTCCCGTGTTTAGGGGGGTACAAATGTGGGTATCTACATGGATAGGTCCCAGGGGACCCAAGGGTGCTACCTAAATGCAACCCAACATATAGAGTAACTTCAGGATACGTAGGTACTCTTTGGTTATAATGTTGTTGGTCTATCATTATGCATGAATGTCGCTAGGGGAGAGATAGGGTTCTTTTCGAGGTCTGGGCGTTATTGACGATTATCTGTGCGTACGGATACATCGCCGGGCTATAACATCTTCAGAGCCAGGACAGAATCAAGACCACAGTAACTTCGAGGATACTTTGGGTAGAAATATCGATCTGAGGATCTGAAAAATTCTAAAAAGTATTTCATTATCTTCAAATGATACCGGGTATTTCAAGGCTGTTGGTCTAAAGTTTGATTATCAGTGCCTTGTGGCCTGAGGATAGGTGCGGATCATCCGAAACTCCGAGATGCGGGATGATCGACGTCACGGAGAATGCAAGTGTCTGAGCTTGTGCAGCTGTCTCGCTCCCCACATTTAAGAACACCGGTGATTTGACAGCAGTGTTGCAGAATTGATCGTTCAGGTGTGTTTCTGTGGAGGTTCGTTGTGTCGTGGATAGCCCTCAGTCTGTCGTGTTTCAAGCTTTCCAACACAGACGGAGTGCGTGGATATTGTGCATAGGTTGACAGGTCTCAGCTTGACAAGATCTGCACGAAGATTTATATCAGTTCTGAACCCATTTCATCCTTCAAATCATACCACCAGTCTTATTGCTTTGTCCGTTTCAAAGCAAATCAACATACAAGTGCGGGGTGGCATGATTTGTCTGAGATCGAATCGACGTCATTCCTACTACAAGTACATTCCACGTTCCGATTGATATCCTCATCTTCCAACTTCCCCACCCCTTAGCTTCCAACCGCACTGATCCTCTCCACCATGGCGGAGTCTGAAATCCACCAAGCTCGTCGGCTCTCCGCCGACAATCAGACTATCTCAAAGTCTGATATACCCTTGAAGGAACGGTTCTTCCGGTACTTCCAACATGAAATCACCTGTATGTCTCCACTCCAAGCCCGGGTCATCTCCACACATAAACAAAGACTTAAATCAACCTCCAGCCTTGCAGAATTCCATGGACCGCCTCGTCGACACGTCCCTTGTAGGCGGGGAACGAGCTGATGCGACAGATCACTGTCTTGCCGGAATCGTGCGGCTCTCGAACGAAGTGAAAGATGCAGCCAGTTACATTCCAACTTACGACCAGAGAGTTTATGCTGAGGTACAAAGAGGAAATATGATGCAAGATTCGCGCAGCTGACCACTCCTTCACAGGCCATCAAAGCTTTGCAGGACAAATTGACCGAAATCCGTGCATCATTCGAGCCTCGTTCGAAATTTAGCTTCAAGACCAAGAAAAATGCTTCTGCTATCTCTTTGCATGATGCAGCGACTTTGGCTGCCCAAGGCCGGCGGAGTATCCCCGGATATCGGTCCCCAGGCGCATCCTCGGTTGGGTCTTCTGCCAATAATACCCCGAATTATCCTTCCACTCCATTGAACGAGCCGGATAAGCAGCATTGGGAAAGACCAGAGATCGCGCCCACCTCGTTCCCACCAATATTCCCTGGAGGAAGTGATAAAGGTTCTCCCGATGCGAAACCCCATTCGGGTTTTACAGCCAGCGGTATCTCTTCGGTCTCGGTAGACAATCACCACAACCTACACATAATGCTTCCGGCTTCGGGCTCCACGGCTAATGTTCCTGCCTCGATGACTTCTCTGCGGCATTGCATTGTGGACATGTCCATTCCCACTGCGAATGGAAAGCCATATGCCAGTATGACTATAAGGGATGTCAAGCAAAGTCTTTTACTCTGCAACCAGACCAATGGTCCAGCCCACATTACTGGCGTTGAGAACAGCATCATAGTAGTTACATGCCGCCAGTTCCGTATGCATCACTGCAAGAATGTCGATGTCTATCTCAGCTGTTCGAGCAATCCGATCATTGAGGACTGCTCTAATATTCGATTTGGCCGGATTCCCAAGGCCTATGTATGTTTTTGTTTTGATCTTTTAGTTTTTTCATTTTGGCAGAGCTGATTTGCTAATCTGATTTTCTCCCCCAGGCTCTCGACCATGACCGCCCTGATCATCAAGACCGCTGGAGTCAAGTGGAGGATTTCAAATGGATCAAACCCGAGCCTAGTCCCAACTGGAGTTTACTGGACCCGAGCGACGCCATCCCAGAAGAAGTCTGGACAGAGATCGTTCCCGGCGGGCCGGGCTGGTCTCTTGACGATATCCTACGAGCAATCAAACTTGTTCAAGGATAGCTTACTCCCCTACCTTTTGCGTGAATAAGTACTCTACCGACCCAAAAACAAAACATTGACCAATTATTTCAGTTGACTATCGCGATCGACTAACATTCTTTTTGTAATTCATCTACTTTCACTAATTGCCACCGCGCTTTCGTTTTATTCCTCCCGTGACATCTTCATTTGAGTTCTTTCTCTTTGACATTCCTCGGTCTAATGCATTCTATTGGCTGGCTAGCGGCAATATTCGGGTTCTATGTGATCTACATGATTTATTCTTCCAGCAATACAAAAGAATCAATTATGGTGAAATGATAATGCGATGTATTCAGTCGTGTAAAAGCGGTTACTTATGAACTCAGCAATTGGTCCATTCACCGCACTTATCCACACACAATTTTAAAATTCAAGTTTAAACACCAGGACCTGATTGTCCAGGTTGAATCCAGACGAATCCTTATACTGGAACTTTCCTCCATTCATGTATCCTGGGAACATGTCAGCTATATGCAAATATCGAAGACTCCTGATAACTTACCATCTTGAGTTATGAAGTCATTGTCGCTCATACTGAATAGGAAGTACTCCTTGCCATTTCCATTGCCATTCTCCGGGTCCACAGGCACAAGTGCGAAACTTTCCCACTTCTCATTCAAAAGACCCTCATCCTGATCACCACCATTATGAAGCCCAAACTTCGCGAGTTCAGAGTTGACATTGTAATCCAGGAACGAGCAATACTCAGCCGGAGTAATGCCCGACTTCAAAACACCTTTAGACGAAGCAATAGCTCCAGTAGCGGTATCATAATCCTCCAGACCCTTAATATCCGTAATAGTCTTGTTTTTCAGCACAGTGAACACATCCGCATGCCTGTACACAGACCTCGACTCACTCTGCCCACGTCCAAAACCCGAATCCCGTGACAAAACCAAAAAGTCCCCAGTAGGCAGCTGATGAATCTCAGACTGGGCAGCAACCTTCCACTCCTTGTCGGATTTTGTCTCCGTATAATCAAGATACTTAGGCAACATAACAACCCACTCATGAAGATACTTTGGCACACGACCAGAGATATCATAAGCAAGCAAACGCGCCGGCTGCTTATTCTGCTTTTTAGGCCCACCCTCCTGATCAAGCGCAGATTGCATAAACGTATACAGTGTCTTTCCATCAGCCGAGATAGTCAGACCCTCAAGACCTTGGTTATTCGCACGACCGGTCACCGTGTCTTCGGGGTCCGGCACATCAGAGGGATCATAGATCGGTGCTGAGTCTGAGCTGAAACTGACGGTGTTGTTGCGTCGAGGTAGGACTGCTTGCGGAGGCTGGATGGCGTACTCCATGCGTCCCTTTGAAGTAAACTTGTACACGTATGGGCCGTACTCATCGGATATCCAAAATCCGCCATCTATGGCTAGTGCGAGGCCTTCGCAGTCTATAGTGATTCGGCGCCCGCCTGGACCTTCACCGCCGTATCCGTCGCCGGAGTAGGTTGCTACGGGCATTCCGGGGAAACCGTGGTAGGAGAAGTTGCCGGTGACGTCGGCGTCTAGACTGGTTGTTGGTTGGCCATCTGGGCCGTAGAGAAGAATTGTGTCCAGGTATTTCAAGTTGATGTTGGGCTTGGAGGGATTCTGGGCGGAGGCTTTGGGAGCCAGTTGCAAGGTGATTTGAAATTTCTGGATCCGCGAGTGGAAATTGAGAGTGCCATTAGTATTCCTAGGAGAATTTATATGCTTTGTTTAGCATGGCTAGATTAGATGGACTGAGAATTGAGTCGTACCAGCCTCGATCTGGAATCGCGTAGAGTGTTCCGGAGTATACATCGTGCGATGTTTTGCACCAGGAGGATTTCTCAATGGCTATAGAGCTACCTATACCTCCAATTGTATCGCCGTATTTGTCTGTGGCATTTGATGGAATAAATCCATAGCCATGAAGGCCGGTATACTGGTATGTATTGCCCCCGCACGTGGTCTGATTGACAATATGGTCGGAGGCTGCCACGACAGCCGCCAGCAGGGAAATCGGTAAAGTAAATCTCATTGTGAGTTCATAAACCCTAACGTGAATTTTGAAGACATCTTTGAGGCGCAGGGAATGGGAATCATTTATGTTCGCTCTTAATCTCCGAAGTCGCACCGCAGATCTTGGCCATGATACACCCTAGAGTAGAGTGCGGAGAAGCACCATTGAACGTGCAAGGGAGATCGATCGTCATTCGTGCTGGGATCGTGCTGATCCCATTGCCAAGATCGGGCGTCGGTTATCAATCTACAATGTCTGGGCACGGAATATGATAATCCATGCTATGTTGAGAACACATAGCCTCCCTCTACTAAGCGAGGAGGGTTCTACGATTGTTGCCTCGTTTGCAATTAATCATTTCCAATGTTGCTTTTGTTATTATTTGCGCAGATAATATATCAAAGGTTTGAAAGATACATCGGTTGAAATACATTTTGAATTAAAACCCACTCCATGTGGTAGGAAGAGCGCGATAGTTGTTTGCGTACATGCCGAGATCCTGGAACACGGTTTCATTGCCTGCATAGATGGCGTTAGGTGTGCAGAAAAGAAAATCCACGATTCTAGAAGCTTACCTTGTAGATGCTCGACTCGATGTTCATTTTCCTCCGCGAGTCTCTCCAGCTCTTGGCCAGGCTCTGGCTCCTCGGGCTGCTTGACTCCCTCGGCTGTCGCGGCTTTGCCCCAACTATTCATTGCGCCCCCAATCATCAGGATCTGCGCATTGGGATAATTGATGAACTCTGGCTGCAGGGGAACCCATCGGAGATCTCCGAATTTTTCGCGCACACTGCATGGTGATCAGCACTAATATTCCTGGCGTAGGACAAGTATAACTTACGATTCAGGGTAATCTGCCTCCTTGGGCAATTGGCCAGAAGGTGGGCCCGGGTACTTTGGGTTTTTCGACTGCACGATCCAGCTCCCGCGCTGGCAAAGGCCAAAGTTCTCTTGGACTTCACCTAGTTGGGCAGGAATGGTCAATTCGTAGGCAAGGTGAGATGCCCGTTTCGTCGATGTGATCGCATAGACACCTTCTGCGTAGGGTCTGGCATCTTCTGTGGTGCGTTCGCCCCGAGTAGCAGTCTGGTATGTACTGCTTGCAACAAAATTGTCCTGGAGATCTTTGACCGATTGTCCTGCTTTCTCCACAAATGCCATGTCCCTTTCCTTGGCCGAGGTGGGGAACTTCTTCTTTGGAAGCATTAACAAGCGGCATCGAGCATCCTTGTCCATCGGACCTTGATTATTGTCCAGCTCGGCACCGAGAGGAGTAGGACGAAGCACGAAGAAACTGCGTGCGACATCACCCATGCCGTGCGGATCATCTATATTGACACGCGGCCGGAAGAAGAAGTAAATGATGCCTTTTTCCAGGATGCTGGATGGGACAACACTCTCCCTCTGTTCAGATTTGTGGACCCCAGACTCCTTGGACAGACCAGACTCGGCAGTCTCTTCAACGGGATATTGGGTTCCTGGAATACTGCCCATCTTGGGCTGTGCGCCAATCTGTTGGGCTTCCGCCAGCTCACTTCGAGCAGGCTTGGGAACGGATCCAATCTGATGAGCTGGAGGGAAGGACTGATCAACTGGATCGTGTGTTCCTATAACACCGCCTGACATCCTCTGTTCAACAGGCTTTGTGGCAGACTTCCCACCCGTTGACGGGCCCGCACTGTCCTCTACCTTTGGCTCTTCGTCGATCTCTCTCTGTTTGTTAGGCTCCGGAGGCTTTTCTGGCTGAGCTTTGCGCTTAGAGCCAGCAGAATCTTTTCCACTTCCACTGGCCCCCATCAAATCGGTAATGGCTTCCTTGGCCTTCTGGGCGGCCTGGCGTGTTGATGCTCGAGTAGTCATGATGGTATTGAATTTTTGTCCCAGAACCACGAATGATGAATCATGGGTATAATGGTGATGAGAAGTTGTTCATTCAAACCAGACAGGCCACCTTTGACATACTTCACAGGCGGAGACTAGGCTCATGGCTGGAACCTCATGAGATATATATGACGTCACATTTGCTCACCGTTGCGCTGGTCACATTTTCTCACTCACAAATGGAGCCAATAAAAGATAGACTGCCCGGAAATTGAAATATTGCATGCGGGCATCAGTCAATATCCATGTCGTCGGCTATAGCGGACTCGTGCATTGCTTCAGCACTGCTATCGGTTGACCACGGATCCGAACTAGAGCTAAAATTGCCTGCATCCTCGCGGAAGTCATACAAAGAAACCGATTGAGCAGCTTTCATAGAATCGTCTGGAATTTTACTGCGTCTCCGTCGTCGCTTTGAACGTAGACCAGGCACCGATAATGGCTCTTCGCCCTGTCCAGTCTTGAACGTCGAGCAGGAATAGTGCGACGAGTGATACCCTGTTTCGGGCATACTGCTTGGCTTGCGCTTCTGGCCTCTTTTAGGAGCCGTCAATGGCCTAGTGATAATGCGTTTTGATGGATCATTGTCCAGGCCATTCATGTATTCTATGAGCTCGCGTTGCCATCCTTCGAAATGGTCCGGTAGACTTGGCAACTCTAACCGTTGGACAGCAGGATCAGGCTCATCATCTGGTTCCTCGATATCATACGGATGGTAGACTCTAACATCTGGCATTTCTGGTGCCATGTTCAAGTCGTCGGCCATAGGTGTTGGTGGGCTAGACCCATTCAAACTATGTCCGCTGTAGTCCGTCCGAGCGTCGGATATATCGTGGGCCGCAGAAGGCGAAGATCGTGTCGATTCAGTTGACCGGAGTGGAACGTTGGATGATTCTAGATCTTCCATTTGAAGATCGTCGGCCATTATATATGAATGGTTGTTCGAGTAGGTGCCCAGATGTATGACTGTAGGCGCCACTGTACTCAGGAAGCATCACGTCACCAGTTGGTCAATACTCGCTACCAAGGACACATGTCATAGAAGGCAAATAGTGTAATGATGTGCTGTATTAGGAAGACCAAGGTGACCCAAACTCGAATGGGAATAGGTGCAGATAAAATGAAAGCCCCTCTGGTATGATCGTCGAATCGTATGTGTTCCAGATGTTTCCAGCAGCGGGGAGATGTAAAGTCCCGGTTCACCAATAATAAAGAGCCACCACGACCACTAATGAGGAAATACATGGTGTAAATGCTAAGATCGAATCTAAATTAATCTATACAACTCCAATCATCACGTTAATTAATAAACCACAAGCTCCAAGCTAAAATAGTGACTGTTCTATAGATTCGATCTTAACACGGACCCTTTCCCCCTGACCGCTCACCGCCCGCGGGCATGATTGGCTGCCACGATTCGCTTACACAATAAGTCCACGTTTAGTTTACCTTGCTACGCCTGCTACGCTACAGCATAGGTATCCAACCACTGTTGCGCCTTGCCCTTTTGTTCCACTCTGGCAAGTGGATGCACTGGTTGACTTTCTCATTTCACCTCTTCACGTGTGCGGAGCTTGCAACTGTTCGGTGCGGCTCCGGCCAGGTCTTTCAAGATGCAGTCATCCCCAAACATGCTCACCAAGGTAAACGCCCCTCGATATGCCCGACGCCAAAGCAACCACATCAACCGCGCCCTGCTGTATCCGCTTGATTCAATTGCACTTACTGATCTTCATCAATCGCGCAGTTTGAGTCCAAATCCTCCAGAGCCAAGGGAATTGCCTTCCACCCGACACGGTCAGTCGGTCCCGCGGGGACACCTACACACCTACAAGCTGGAGCATCTCCACTAACCTCAATACCAGGCCATGGATTCTCGTTTCCCTTCACTCCTCTACCATCCAGCTATGGGACTACCGCATGGGAACTCTCATTGACCGATTCGAAGAACACGATGGCCCAGTCCGCGGCGTTGATTTCCACCCGACTCAACCCCTGTTTGTGTCCGGAGGTGATGACTACAAGATCAAGGTCTGGAACTACCAGACCCGGAGATGTCTTTTCACATTGAATGGTCATTTGGATTACGTGCGCACAGTGTTCTTCCACCCCGAACTCCCCTGGATTCTGTCTGCCTCCGATGACCAGACCATTCGGATCTGGAATTGGCAGAACCGCTCTCTGAGTAAGTGCTAGCTGTATTCCATGGCCCTGGACTCTACTAACGTTCCGGTCACTTCTCAGTCTGCACCATGACCGGTCATAACCACTATGTTATGTGCGCTCAGTTCCACCCCACCGAAGACCTCATCGCCTCGGCCTCGCTCGACCAGTCTGTCCGAATCTGGGATATTTCCGGCCTGCGAAAGAAGCACTCCGCCCCAACATCGATTTCCTTCGAAGATCAGATGGCGCGGGCCAACCCCAATCAGGCAGATATGTTCGGTAACACAGACGCCATTGTGAAATTTGTTCTCGAGGGCCACGACCGTGGAGTGAACTGGGTCTCGTTCCACCCCACATTGCCATTGATCGTTTCAGCGGGCGATGACCGTCTGATTAAGCTCTGGCGAATGAGTGATACCAAGGCTTGGGAAGTTGACACCTGCCGCGGCCATTTCCAGAATGCCTCTGCCTGTTTGTTCCACCCGCACCAGGACCTCATTCTCTCCGTCGGCGAAGACAAGACCATTCGTGTTTGGGACCTTAACAAGCGAACCTCCGTTCAATCCTTCAAGCGCGACTCCGATCGTTTCTGGGTGATTGCCGCCCACCCCAAGATCAACCTGTTCGCCGCTGGTCACGATACTGGTGTTATGGTGTTCAAGCTGGAGCGTGAGCGACCTGCCTCGGCCGTTTACCAGAACCAGCTGTTCTACATCACCAAGGAGAAGCACGTCAAGTCATATGACTTCGCCAAGAATGTCGAGTCCCCTCCGATGCTTTCGTTGCGCAAGCTGGGTTCCCCATGGATTCCCCCGCGCACCGTTTCCTACAACCCGGCTGAACGTGCTATCCTGGTCACATCTCCCGCGGACAGTGGAACATACGAACTCATCCACCTCCCCCGTGATGCGACTGGTGCAGTCGAGCCTACCGACGTGAAGCGTGGCCAGGCTACTTCTGCGGTCTTTGTTGCTCGTAACCGTTTTGCAGTCTTCAACCCGTCAAGCCAACAGGTTGACATTAAGGACCTCAGCAATTCCACTACCAAGACTATCACACCTCCTGCTGGCACAACCGATATCTACTTCGGTGGCACTGGTTGCCTCCTGTTCATCACCCCCACAACCGTTGTTCTATTCGATATTCAACAGAAGAAGCAACTTGCGGAAGTTACCGTCAGTGGCGTGAAGTACGTTGTTTGGTCCAACGACGGTCTCTACTGTGCTCTGCTCAGCAAGCACAATGTCACCATTGTTACCAAGACCCTGGAGCAAGTTAGTACTCTCCACGAGACCATTCGCATCAAGAGCGCAACCTGGGACGATGCTGGTGTCCTCATCTACTCCACTCTGAACCACATCAAGTATTCGCTATTGAACGGGTATGTTTATGATGTGAACGAATTTTGTGACACAATAAGCTAATATTTCCTGACAGTGACAATGGAATCATTCGCACCCTGGATCAAACTGTCTACCTTGTCCGTGTCAAGGGACGTAATGTTTACTGCCTCGACCGCAATGCCCAGCCCAGGATCCTCGAGATTGACCCTACTGAGTACCGTTTCAAGCTTTCCTTGGTCAAGCGGAACTACGACGAGATGTTGCAGATCATCAAGAACTCTAGCTTGGTCGGTCAGAGCATCATCTCTTACCTTCAAAAAAAGGGTTACCCAGAGATTGCTCTGCAGTTCGTTCAAGACCCGCAGACCCGCTTTGATCTAGCGCTTGAGTGTGGAAACCTGGAGGTTGCTATCGAGATGGCTCGCGAACTGGACCGCCCCAACTTCTGGAGCCGCCTCGGTGCTGAGGCCTTGGCCCATGGTAACCACCAGGTCGTTGAGATGACCTATCAGAAGCAACGAAATTTCGACAAGCTCTCCTTCCTCTACCTCGCCACTGGTGACGGGGAGAAGCTTTCTCGCATGGCCAAGATTGCTGAGCACCGTGGTGACTTCACTTCTCGTTTCCAGAACGCTATCTACCGTGGAGATGTTGAAGATCGCATCCAGATGTTCAAGGAGGTTGATCTGTATCCCCTGGCCTACCTCACTGCCAAGTCGCATGGCTTGACCGAAGAGGCTGAGTCCATTCTAGAGTCCTGCGGCTTGACTGAAGACCAGATTGGTTTGCCCTCTCTTGAAAACCCCCTTCAGACTCCTCGCCCTATTGTCCCAACCTTCAAGTCCAAGTGGCCCGTTAAGGCTGCCGGTCACTCTTCGTTCGAAAAGGCCCTCCTTGGAGAGGTTGGTGCTGACGAGGAGGCTACTGGCGATGCCTTGGAGTTTGGCGAGGATGAAACAGAGGCTGTTCTTACGAAGGATACCCTAGATGATGAGGAAGAGGATGCCTCCGGGTGGGATATGGGTGATGATGTTAATGTTGAGGAGGATGTTGAGTTCGTCAACGTGGAAAGCGCCGAGGCTGGTGCGGGCAGCTCCGAGGCTGATCTGTGGGCTCGTAACTCTCCACTGGCAGCTGATCATGTTGCGGCCGGCTCCTTCGACACCGCTATGCAGCTCCTCAACCGACAGGTGGGTGCTGTACAGTTTGCTCCTCTGAAGGACCGATTCCTTGAGGTCTATAAGGCCTCCAAGACCTACCTCCCCGCCAGCACCGGCCTGCCTCCTTTGGTCAACTACGTCCGGAGAACTACCGAAGAGACAGATAGCCGCAAGGTCCTGCCCATCATTCCCCGTGATCTGGAGACCATTGCCAGCGTTGATCTCCAAGAAGGTTACGCTGCCATGCGTGCTAACAAGTTGGAAGAGGGCGTGAAGATCTTCAAGCGTATCTTGCACACACTCCTCGTCAACAGTGTCTCCTCTGAGGAAGAGGTCGAGCAATCGAAGAAGATTATCTCCACTGCTCGGGAGTACATTCTCGCCATGTCCATTGAGCTTGAGCGTCGTTCCGTCCCAACTGATACCGAGGAGGGTCTCAAGCGCAGCCTCGAGCTGTCTGCTTACTTCACCATCCCTAAGCTGGAAGTTGCTCACCGTCAACTAGCCTTGATGGCGGCCATGAAGCTCTCCTTTGCCAACAAGAACTACAACTCCGCCTTGGGCTTCGCCAACCGTATGCTGGCTAACGGTGGCTCCGCCAAGCTTCTGGATCAGGCCCGCAAGATCAAGGCCCAGTGTGAGCGTAATCCGTCTGACGCCATCGATATCGAGTTCGACCAGTTCGCCGAGTTCGAAATCTGTGCTGCTTCTTTCACTCCGATTTTCAGCGGTTCTCCTTGCGTGACCGACCTCTTCTCAGGCGCCAAGTACCATGAGCAGTACAAGGGTAGCGTCTGCCGGATATCCGAGGTCACCGAGATCGGCGCTCCGGCCAGTGGCCTGCGTCTATTCGTCCCCGGACTCTAAATTCAACATGACGAAGTTTGACGGTTTCCCTCCTTCTTTTTTCTTCTTCACATGAAGGTACAAAATGGGTTTCTTTTCCATCTTCGTGTAGGAGAAATTGTGTGC